>JAQPPZ010017220.1:10000000-12400000 GCA_028583015.1 Wollemia nobilis | reverse complement strand
TCATAAAAGAAAATAAAGATAAATTCATTATTGTTGTAGATTCAAGAGATGAATCAAACAATGGAGAAAATGCCAAGAGTCAACTCGGTCATAATGCAGGTTCTCAAGGTTTAGAATGTTTTGATCAACTCCGGCATAATGAACGTTAGTGTTATGGGTTTAGTAGCAGTGAAGATGAAGAAGAAATAGAATCAGAATAGGAATGTAATAAATAAGAAATGAATGCAGAAGCAAATTGGAATGAAGATCAAATTACAGCTCGAAGTAAGAAGAATAGAACCTCCTTCAAAAGGACATCTCAGCCAGTTTCAATTTTTGTGGTAAAGGAAATTGAACCAGAAAATGCAGAAGGGGTGAACACTGAAGCAGATAATAAAAACCTTAATGCTGAAGTAGACTGGGAAGGTGAGTTGATCTCTGCTCTTGAAGAGTTGAGTATAGAAAAGAAAAATAACAAAATACTGTCCAAGAAATTGGAAGAATATGGGGATGAGATTGAAAATCTGTTCTTACAATTCCAACAGGCCAAGAAAATAGAAGAAGACTTGAAGTCACAGCTGAATGATAAATTCAATGTGTGTAACAAACATGAAGAGGATTCTAACAAAGTAGTTAGTAATCTAAAGTTGCAAGTAGAAGAGTCTAAAAGGATTGAGGAAACTCTCAAGTCGCAGATCAATGAGAAAGAGATTATTTGCCGCAAACAAGAAGAAGAGATTTTTTCATTGAAGAAACAACTAGAAGAGGCCAATACAAATCTTAAATTCGAGAAGAGCACAAAATTGCTAGATAAAATGATAAGTCATCAGAGAAGCTCCACGATTAAGCATGGTCTTGGATATGAAGCTGAACAACCTGTATCTTCCAATTCTACAGAGAAGAAGAAGTTCACTGTTGAAGGGTCCGAGCAAGAAAAGGTTAAAGCTGTATCTTCAAAAGAAAGAAAATATCAAAGGAGATTTACAAGAAAGCAGCCACAACAAAAGAGGTTCTACCACTCTCACTTTTTTCATACTAACACTTTTAATGGCTATTGTTTTAGATGTAACAAGTATGGTCACAAGGCAACTTATTGTGGATTAAATAATAAATCAAAGAGTTATGCTGGTCAAAATACATCTGCATATCTGAGTGAACACTTTGTACAATGTTTTCAATGCAATGGTCATGGGCACATAGCAAGGTTTTGTCCAAGCGCTTATGTATCAAATCTAAGGCAAAACAGTAGATTTCATAAGATGCAAAGAACACAACACAGACAGGAAATAAATCAGGTTCATAGAAGAAAGGAAAATAATCATTCATCATGGATGCATAAGAGACAACCACACCAGAGAGATATTCAAGTTCATGCAATGATGCAAAATAGGGACACAGGTGAAAAATCCAAGCCCGAGGTCAAGAAAGTTTGGAGAAAGAAAGAAGAGAGGAAATCGTGTCTCCTTGAACTAAAGGAGACTGCTCTTCTACTGCACTAAGCAACTCTAGGTAACACATCCTCAGGGGGAGCATTTTGAAAAAGTTTTTATTTTAATGCTTCTGTATATTTGTCTAGGTATCTGAGGATGAAAGACCAACAGTTGGGCTTTTGTGGTATAATTGTCAAGTGTGTTGGCTGTTCATTTAGTTGTGTGTGGAAGTGTCATTAAGGGTAGTGTTTGCATTGAGAATCTTCACCATTGGTAGTATTGCTTATGTCATTATTGTTTTTTTGATGGTTCTTACTGCCACTGATTATAGCTATGGATTATAACAGTTCAAATTGTTTTTGTTTATGGAAAGAATGCTTTCCCCAGCTACGTATTTGTGTTTCGATAATAGTAGTGTGTTTTTGTTCGACGCTTGATGTGAAGATTGTCAGATCTTTCATTACACCTTGGTGAATATATTTAATTCACAGACAGTTTTTTTTTAACTTTTAATATAATGCCAATTCAAGGATAAGAAGTTTGAGGCTGAGTAAGGTGCACTACGGTTGGCCATAAAGTGTTTGACAAAATGTCTTCTTTCGACATGCACAGTTGAAAGTAAGAGTTGGCAATAAAATTGCAGTGCTGGACAAAAATTGGTACAGATGTGAGTCACATGTCAATTCTGTTGATAGAAGTGAAATCAGCATGTTGAATGGGAAGATTGGAGAAAAAGTTTATAATGTGTAGCCAGATGATTTCCAGCCTGGTGATGAATGTTTGAGGTGCTTTTATAAAGAATTGAGGTAGTCTCATTGGATTCTCACTCGAGATAAAGACAAACAACTATCGATAGGTTCAAGTCTCGTTGAGAATATTCAAGATGTATATGCAGATGTTGTTTGCATTACGAGCAAAAAGTTGGATAGTTAAACGATCGGTGTATGCTTTCACTAAAATCAGTGGACAAGTTTGAGATTGCAGAGCAATAGAGGGTTGAGGCTCAGAAGACAGCATGAATTGAAGTGGCCACATATTCCCAAGAATAGTCTAAAATTTGACTAGCCATTGGGATCAAATTCTCGGGGGGGGCATTTGTGCATTTGTTCATCTTATTGATCATATCCATGATTTTTGCTAACTATTTCAATGTGGTTCTGAGAATGGTGTGTATGGACTCAGGGGGAGTCTACAACAGCCCTTTGGTATTATTGACAAAGGTGGAGAAGAGTTATAGGAATGTACACAGGTGTTGCCAACAATTCCAAAGGGGGAGATTGTTGAGCAAGGTGTTGCAAGAGTTTTGTCATTGTTGTCAACTCAGGCAGTTAGATCTAATAATGCAAGTGGACGAGCAGTTCAGAAGTCATTCAATGCAGGTTGATAGATTTTAGGGTTTGCAATTGACCACATTTAGGGTTTGTAGCCGACCATGTTTAGGGTTTGCAGCCGACCAAGATTAGGGTTTGCATTTGCATAATCAGTCGACTACTATTAGGGTTTTCATCTCAAAATCTCAAGTATCTATGCGGGGTTTTTTGGAGATTTAGGAATCAATCGGGTGAATGTTGAATTGCAATATGCGGCTATAAAAGCATAGATAGCGTAGAATCAGCGAGATGATAGCGAAGTGCATAATGTGAGCTAGTTGTGTCGAGTTATTCGAAGTGCGATTGTGAATCTGCACAGAGAGCAGAGTGTGTAATGACATAGAGTGTGCGAAGCGTGTTAGCAAAGAAAACAGAATGTGCAGAGAGCGCAAAGGGCAAAGTTTATTGCAAAGTTTGGCTGTAGCAGTGCAGCAGATTGTGTGAAGAGATTGTGCAAGAAAGAGCAGAGTGTGCAGAGATTGCAAAGGTGAAGTATATCAGTTAGAGTCTTGCAATAACAAAGTGTTGTACTAAGTACAAAAAAGGTATCCAAATACCAACTCTTATAATTTAGAATATGTTATTTTTGACACATTGATAGATCATGGATCTATCAAGACAATGATAAATGCCCTTGTGGATCCAAGAAGGGAGGCTTTTCCAACACCAAAAGGAAGCTCTCCTCCAATAATTATGGTTGCGATGGGTGTATCAGGAGAAGGTACTCCTAGTTTAAACTGATCCTTTACAGATATGGTCAAAACCAACTCAAACCCTAGCCAACTTAGGGCTAGTATTGAACTACATCCTTTTGATGGTAACCTCAATATCCCTTTTGAACTTATGTCTTCCATGGTTGTCTAAAACTCTTAACTCCTTGGTTGGAAAAAATTTGGGATTATGACCAGACATGGAATCAATCCACAAATGGGCCCACTCCTCTTGGTGCCCCTTAGGATATTTGGATCTACTTTCCCTCCCTAGGGGTTTCCTTCGAATATGATTAAAAAACCCTATAGAGTCACATCTAATCCTCATAGGTGGGTCATGGTTCTTCAGACAAAGGGATATCTTCCTAAAAAATGGAGTGTGGATTTTGATCAAACCACTCAAAACATCAACTATGCTCCCATATGGGTTTGGATCTTAGGCCTCCTTGCCTAGTTCTAGCATGAAGATATTCTTTGAGGTATCGTGAGGGACATTGGAGAGCTTATCACTTTTGATCCTCCTACATGAATGGGAACTCTCATGATCCAGTATAGTATGTGCATCAATGCAAACCTAGACTCAACCCTTACTACTTTGATCAATCTCATTTTAAATATTTGCACCTTCTCTCAACTCATTAAATATGAAAATAAACTTGCTTTTTGTAATTTCTATTCCAAGCAAGGTCATCTTCGTTATCAATGTCCCATGGTCCTTAAGCCACATCCTATTCCTTCCAAAGAAATGTTGTTTTCAACCCAAACCTATCCATCACCACCCCTTTACATCCTTTTATTCCATTCTAAATATTACTCACATCCCTTCAAACCCCTCTACTGAGTTTCCTCATTCCACTAAAGTTGAAGAAGTGTTTCAAAATGAGGAGCCCACTGCATCTTCCATGATGAGCCCTATTTTCTCTCATTCCCACTATCCATCTATTCCCATCTCTAACCACTTTTCCCCCTTTTTGATGATGATCCCACCTCTTAATCCATTAATCCCACCTTCATTCATCCCCAAATCCCTCCCCCTTCTCCCAAGAGTCTCCTTGGCTCCCCCAATGGCAACCCTATTCCCTCTAGTCCTTTATTCCCTAGCCCTCCTTTTCCCAGTACCCAAATGAAGCTCTATGTTGATGTTGGTTCTAGAAAAGTTTGGGGACACCCCTATACTAAAGATATCAAAAATAAAGAAGCTTTAGATGAGATTGCCAATGGCACCCAGCTCACCCTCCGGGGCTCATCTAGATCTTCTAAGACCCAAGTTGAAAATAAATTCAAACTTCCCCTTCCTCTTGGGAGAGGGAAGATAATATCATCAAGAAGTAATAAATGAATATCCTCTCATGGAATGTGAGAGGTCTCAATGGATGAAATAAGCAATTATTAATTAATTCCATGAGTAAATTTCTTAGATCCACTTTTGTTTACTACAAAAAACTAGATTGGATTCCCAAAGTGCCAGTTGCATATCAAGATACATTTGGAAAAATTCTGAATTTTTTTTTTAGTTTGACCAACGAAGCCTTAAGTAGATTGTTATGTCTATGGGATCCTAAGAAAGTTGAGGGGACCCTTTTATCTATAGAAAAATATTACATTAATGTTATGTTTTCAACAAAGAGGATGGTTACTATTAGGTCCTTTCAAACATGTATACACCCAACTCCCCTTCCAGGAGGAATTACATCTAGATTTCTCTTAGCCAACTCAGAGAAGTCTTCTCATTATAGGCTTGGATGTTGGCTGGATATTTCAATGTAGACACCCAAAAGTCACACATATCTACTTCTACGTACTTTTAGATCTATCCAAACACTTGTAGGTTTGCATAGACCATCCTGGACCACTCTAGGCAATTGTAGACTAGCGTAGACCATTGTAGACCGCTCTAGACTATCTTAGACCTTCGTACACCTACGTAGGCCATCTCATTGACCTATAGGCATGAAACCCTACTAAACTACACAATTCATGTTCTAACCACCTTCTATCTATCAAGAGGTCACCTATCAACTCCCTAAGGTAACCTAAGCCCTTTCCTACACCTGATTAGGACCCCATAGGACTATTACTTCCCAAAACTCCTAATTTAGTTAATTGAATTTTTAATTGTAAAGTCACTTTTCACTTAAAGTGTACTTTATGACTTAAAAATGTTAATTAGGATCCTAAACCCAAATTAGTCCTAATTATCCCCTCACACATGTGTGCACATTAGGTTAGTTAAGATATTTCCTAGAAACTCTAACTAAACTCTAATCTAACCTAATAGTTATCTAATCCTAGTTAACCCTAATCTCTCCTCACACATGTGTGAGGACGAGATATTCCTTTAGGGAATGTGGAAATGACACCTCCCAAAACCCTAACCTAACCTAGCATGGAATAGACTCTAGGGCTTGTTCTACCTAGCCACCCCCCTGACCTTATATTTTCCTATAAATATAGGGTCTGCCCTCTCATTATATATCTCTCTCCCTCTTAGCTAACTTACAAAAACTCTACTAAAATATATTATTTTGATTGTGGAAGGTACAAACAACATCTAAGCATCCCAGGAGCCCATCCAGATAAAGGATCTCCACTAGAAGGCACCTGTAATTGGATTCACCCCTTAACATGCGAACACGGGTTCTATATCACCCCCTACCCTACGAGTTGGCTATACAACTGATATATAGTAACAAAAATATCAGGTAATATTTATTTCATGTTTGTATAGAATTTAAACTTCATTTTTGACTTTATTTCATGTTTTTAATGTCATTTTGTCTTCATCAATATGGGGCCTAATCCATGACAGGACTCCAAACAAACTAACACCATTTTGCAAGCCCTCCAATAATAGCAAACACACATTATAGCAATAAATACAATAGTAGCAACAACACACAATGTTGGCACACATGCATCAAAGCCCACCTACATTCGAGGGGCCCTAATAGAAACCATCAGAGTGTTACGCATCTTGTTGAGATAGAAAATGAGATTCACCCTATAATCTTGTATCAAATTCTTAATAAAATGAGTTGAAAACACTTCTAAGCATTTTAATTTACTATGGTTAATTTTCTTGATCAAATGGTAGCCTTTGGTATGCTTCATTCTAGCACGCCCGGTGGGACCACCCATAATAGGTTATATTAGGTTATCTTACTATGAATCTGATATAATTTAGGTTTTTTTATGATTTTTACAGGATCCCTAAAACCCTGAGACACTTCTTAGGTCATCATAATAGGATTTTTAGGCTCTTAAACATAGTTCACCCCCTGGCTTGTGAATCCAAGGTCAAATCACCCCTTGACCTACATTTTTTGAAAAAACTCCTTTATAGACACCAAGGCAACAAGGTATCACAGTAGAGACTTTAGAAAATTAAAATGTCACTTCAAAACACAAGTATTCTCCTTAGAACCATATATGATGTCATTTATTTGCAATACTAGTTTTCTAGCAAATGTATTGTGTTAGCATATCAAAATCCTAATTCAAATATAGCAAATTAGGGTTTCAATATTGATATAATTATAGTTAGAATGGTTCATATTCAGAGTTACTTTTAAACTTAATTAGATTAGAATGTTTAAATCACTTGATGTCTTTTTTTTTAAATCGCTTTTCAATTTTCCTTTCAAATACATTTAGAGTAAGATTTTCCTTGCATCCACATGTAATATTAGATTTCAGGTTTTTGTCCCAATTCAAATTGACAAATCGTATTTTACATTATTCAAAAATTTCTCTTCAAATTTTCATCTAGTGTTAGATTCAAAATCTATTCACTTCATCTTGTAAATTTCTTTTTCTTCAAAAAGGCATTTCCAATATTTCTTCTCCTTTCAAACATTGCATCTAACATAGAATTTTTAAATTCTTCTTGCATCACTTGCATCTCACAACACATATAAGTTAAGAAATTCCTTTTTCACTTTCTAAACCCTCAGGGTAACTTGCATTGTCTTTACTCAAAAATTTAAAGTAGAACTTGCAATTCTTTCCAATACATGTGGATAGGCCATTCTTCCTCCTCATGTGTTTTAGTTTGCCTATTTCCTTACTTTTCTAGATTATTTTTCTTTTCAAAAAGGCATCTAAGATTAGATTCTCCTTTTTAAAAAGGTAATTAGACAATTAGTTTCTTTTTCAAAAGATGCATCTAGGCCTAGATTTCTTTTCTAAAAGGAATTTAATTAATTAAACTTTACTTTCACATCATTTCTAAACAACTTAAACCCACACACTCATGTGTTACATACATTTGTGAGATTGGATTTCATCCCCAATTCATCACTTGAGACTGGTGAGGTAGGAGTCTAACCCTCCACCATCTCACCCCCTAGACACCTAGTAGCCCCACAGGAGTGGTTTTCTAGATTTCATCACCAAAAAATCCTCCACTTTTGAGATTGGTCTTTCAAAATTCATCACTAAAAGGAGACTTTGGAGTGGGATAGTATTAGACACCTTCATTCACAAGGCTTACATAATCAGTGAACACGGTAACTATCGTTATTGACTAATCCTACTCGAGGGTGAAGCAAGAGCATAGGTATGCCAGTAATAGGTCTTACACAGTACCACCTCTTCTTGTGAGAGGATACATTGAACTCATTTCAGCATTTTGAGTTCTCACCCTATAGTCTATCATTTTACTATACCTTTACATTAGGTCGTCATTCGCCTGTTGAAGCATTGTTCTATTCTATGCATCTTTGGATGTTGTAGTAGATTCTATGTTTACAACATTCCCACTTTATCTAGAAGTTAACCTCACTACTTGGGATACTTCCTAGGAGGTTCTAACATAAAAATACACAAAACAAAGCAACACTTTTAATTTTATGCATTTAGAACTAACTCCAGTTATACGTTGTTTGCATTCTCACACAAACTAGTTTCAACACATTTGCAAAAGAAACTAAAAAGCGATATAGGTGAAACTAAACCATCAACAATTTTAAATGAAACCTTACATACAAAAGATACTAAAAAGTGAGATAGGTGAAACATCACCAAAATAGCAGCAACCCAAAAAAAGCAAAACCATCTAGCACAACATCAATTAAAACAATAATCTAGGATAAAATATAGAACTTTCTAGACACTACCACTGAATAAAACCAATTGAAATAAAGAGGTTCAATCTAGAAAGTGATTCTCTGTAAGATTCATCTTAGCGACTTCCTTATCATACTTTAGCTTCCAAGGAATATCATTAGCATAGAAAATAGATATTTTCACAGATCTTTTTAATTTCCCTTACTAGGTCCAACATCGAGTCACTAGACTTACATGGAGAAGCATTTGTTCATGGATTAATAGTGTTATGAACTCGAGGTGAAACATTAGACTTCAAACTTTTGTTGGAATTTAGAAGTCAAATATCCTCCTCTAAGGATTCAAAGTCTTGAATAATAACATATGTCTAATCTTTTTTTTGCTTCAATTTCAAGCGACTAGACCTCTTGGTATCTCTCTACTTAGACTTCACAATTTGGGAATTATTTTTGGGTAGGTATGTGAGCTCATTCTCTAAAGAAGAAGAGTCCTCAGAAATCAAGGAGTTGACAAGAGTCCTAGGAGAAGTATTGGGAAAGTAGTCCAAAAGGATTTTTATCAGGTTTTCGGAACCAACTGGTTTTAAATTTGCACCATATCTAGATTTAAGACCTTTTATTACACTTAAAATTATGTTTGTTGGTTTAGAGTCTACATCCAAACCCTTTGCTTACATATTAACCCTTTGCTTTTAATAACCATTATATCATGCTCGATCATCTCATATTTGACTACCATATCTGGTATAGTATTTACTAATTGAATAAGTTTTTCTATATATTCACTCTTCTTATTATCACTAACAATGTCATTTTTACTCTCCTTTTTTAGTATTGATAAAAATAGGTGTAGATTAAAGATACAACGCCAAACAAAAATAAATAAATCACAATAAAGGAATGCAGAACAGTTGTACAAAATGAATGATTTTTATTAATCAATGGAGTTTAGAAACTCCTTTTAAGTACAACAGGGCCTATAACCCTTTTCGTGATACAAAGTTACAATTTGTGCTAGGGTTCTCTGAAACCCTAGCTGGCACAATGTGGTGGTGTCTCCGAAGAATGTATCCTTAATTTTCAACAGAATGAATGGGCTTCGTTGTATCCTTTGGCTCGGACCACTCCAGCTTAAGCAGCTGCTATCAACAAATCAGATCTACCTCTAGAATCCTGCACACATTAAAATTATCAAAGAGTTAGAAACTAATAAGAGGGCTCCATTGTGTGAGCCCTCAGAAACAGTCTAAAACCCTAGATTTATGAAATAAAAATAAACAGAATGCAGAATTCAATAGCAAATTAATACATAAAGAAAGATTACTTGCTTTAGACGAATCTATACCTTTTCCTGTTAACGCGGCAAGACCAGGCGACGACGATGGATGCGGCGAAAGGGTTTAGTTCAGACTTAGGGCCGTAGAAGACTCAGAAGACTCAAGATTAACAACAATAGCCAACTCCAGACTTAGATAAGGAAGATAAGTAGGTTTAGCCGAAGAGATAGATAGGGTTTGAGCCATCAAGGTGACTCAATTTATAATCTACTCTTAGGGCACACTTTAGGGTTTTAACGACACTTTGAACGTGTGGCTAAGATTAAAGTGGATCCAAGGGTAGAGAATAAATCTAGGTTGTGAAACGGATTAAGATGGATGGACGGATGAGATTAAATGAAGGATGGACGGCTCAGATTAAATCACTTAAACTTTATTTATATATATATTAAAATATATTAAAATATTAAAATATATATATATAAATATTAATTTAAATAAATTTGGGGATGAAAAATGGCGGGAAAAGTGAAATTGGGCCAAATAATGGTGGGAAAGTGTGGATTTGGGCCAAATAATGGCGGGAAGGATGGATGACTGACACGTGGCTAGCAGGAAGGTATAGATGACTTACAAGTGGCTGGATTTTGGTGTCTACAGATGCCCCTTTTTGAGCTACTTTGTGTGAAGACACAATGTAGCACAAAAACTTAAGACACCTGAAAAGCTGGATCATACGCAACTCTCTCTCAAGACTAAAGCACAACTTTGAAGACAAAAGAATAAAAGAATATTTAAAAATTTTCAGCTTACCCCCTCAATTGGCGAGCGAGAATGGTTCTCACAAGCCAATTGGAAGAAATTCGGAAGATAATGAACCGTTTTTTCCCCAACGGTGAAAAAAAGGGGTTGGTGTATGAACCATCTGTTTATGTCCCAATAGAAAAGGGGTTGGTGTACAAACCAAAAAAGAATATGATTGAAGACGATATGAGTGATGTGAAAGATGGACCGTTTTTTGCCCCAACGGTTATAAAAGGATTTTTTCCAAACTGTAAATTCCATGATCATGTAAGATGAATTCCACTATAGGAAAATTAGAAATTGATAACGGATGCACCAACTCCTGTGTGTGAATCCATATTGTTGATGAAATTGCCTTGTTGGCGCCATTGATATGCAAATATGAAAGATGCATGAAAGAGTCCAGAACTCATAGATGCTCCTAATGACTGTATGGATAATTCCTCGAGTCGAAACCAATCAACCTAGGTAGCCACAATCTCTAGCAAGACTTAAAATAATGACGATATGAAATATTGTCCATGTTTAAGGCCCCATGAACTAGGCCATCAATGACAACTGTTGAGCAAATTAATCTTGGTATGAGGTCACTTGAAAAGTAGAATATCCAAAATTGATTTCCAATTTTTAAACAGTGAAATAATTGATGATGATAAATGGTAAGTGTCCTTATGGTGGTTTAATCCTCTTACCGAATTGCATGGATGCAAATCGCTGCAATCGCCAAGGTGATAGAATATACCACTAGATACGAGGTTTACTTTAATTTGATTTGGCAAAAATATGCATGATGAAAGAAGAATGAATGAAATTGATGATAGATCAGAAGAATTGATGAATGTGGTTAATTTTGTGAAGGTTTTGAATATTTTTAACTCAATTTGTAAAACAATGATGAATGATGTGCTTTTTGAGAGAAATGACAAAATTTGTGTCCAAAACTGTTGTAACCTTCACAAAATATTTTATTATGATAATAAGAATGGATGAATGCAATTTGATGAAATTTGGAGAAGGTAAGCTTCAATTTTGTAAGTTTTGTTCCTTTATTCAATACTGACACCAAACGCCGGTCTGCGTTTGTGGTTGGCAGAGACGCCCGCCGGTGTTTAGGCGCTCTGCAGATGCAGGAATGCGTCTGAATCCACCATGAAATGCCCAACTACGTTTCAGGGCACCAAAATCAGCTATTTAAACAGTTTTTTTGTGAGAATTTCGCTCATTTGTGCGTTCGAGCTTGAGAGAAGTGCGTCTGAGAGAGTGGAGTGAAGTGGAGTGAAAGGTTGTGTGGGAGAGTGAAGCATGCGGGAGCTATGGCGGAGATGGGAGCGGACGCGCCAGTGCAGCCAACTGAGGTATTTGTTCATTAAGCAAGTACTTATTATGTTTTTTTTTTTGGAAAAAATTGTAACAAATTTTGTTTTGTTGTTTTGCAGCTTAGGGTGTTAGAGGCACGACACCGATTCTCCCCTATCATTCCGGGGATGAGGAGGTCATTGTCCCAGGAAGACTGGGAGATATTGGAGGCAGTGGGACTAGCGGAGGCAGCCCGGTTGGAGGTAGTTCGGGCGGATGAGGGGTACCTCTAGGCACACCACTAGGTCTAGGGCTCCTACTAGGTCTCAGGGGTCCTCTTTTGATGGTTAGCTTAGTGCTTAGATGCACTCTTTATGAGCCTTGGTGCTCTATTGTATATTGTAGCCTTTTGGCATTCATTGTACATTTTGACCTTTATACATATATATATACATGGCTTTTATTTATTTGGTGTTTTACTCTCTTTTGTGTGAATGCCTATGTTTTTGTGATGCATATTTTTATATGTTTTAATGTTTTTGATGCATATGTGATGGAATGGAATGCAAACTTATAGATGATTAATGCGAGACTAAGTAAATGAAATATGCACTAAGAAGCACTCATACTTTTAGATAGTTAGATTTAGCGAACTGTTATCATAATTGTTTAATCAGGGGCACCGAACTTGGTGGCTTGTGAATGGATGACGTATGGAATGACATGACTATGGAAGAAGATATGGAGGGTGATATGGAAGAAGATATGGAGGAAGATTGTTTTACAAAGACTCAAACATGCTAGTGGTATGAAACAAACTTACTAACACTGCCTAATTCAACTAGGACCAAATGTGTGTGCATGCGAGTTCATTAACCAAATCAGAAGCATGGTAGTGACTCTAGGCAATCAAAAACCTGTGTGTGTGCAAGTGTGTTCATTAACCTCATCTTGCATAAATTAGGTAACCCTGTTATGGAGAATACCCCAAAGCTAGTTTGTCCGTATGAGCATTCAGAAGTCTCTTTTTGAGGAGAGACATGTCGCCACGCAATGAGTATACTCCACTGCCAGCCAAGCGTCTATAGCCTTGACAATGAGTATACTCCACTGGTGAAGGTTAACTCCATAGTCCATGTTGTTTTTTACCTTTGTAAGCCTTTGGGATGACTACCTATCCATCTAACTGGACAAGTAGTATGATCCTTACAACTTATTTGGGATCAGTGGTGTGTGAAAAATGTTCATTTCCTTAGAGCTTTGGGGAATCGGATTCTCAACCGAAGTATGATGAGAATTTTACCCTATCCTTACTACTCTATTTATATTTATATTTTGTGATTGCTTGTGATAGTGGTAAGAACCACTTGTTTTATGGACTATGTTTGCATGATAGGACAAACAAGGATTACCCTTTTCACTTCAAGGCACAACCCAAGGATGGTGTTATCTCTCTTTGACACAAGATGTTTTTAAGATGTGAAAATGTGATAGGTTCAAGACCGCTTTTGAAATCATTTCCCAATACTCAAGATTTTATTTAGTGTAATTTGTGATATGGCCCTAGAGAACTTTGACATGCATTTCGAAGTTTTCTTAAAACACTAGGAATGGCCGAGTGATTGAAAACATTTTTGCAATGTAAATATGTGCAAATGGAAAATGGGTGTACGAATGACAATTCGGTTTGATGGATTTTATGAAGGTGCCCCTGATTAAGGCAACATGACTTTTGCTTGACCAAATTTTATATCCAAAAGATAGAATGGTCTCTAACATGATATGCAACTATGGCTGAAAATGAAATGTTATGGTTTTGAATGAGATGTATGCACATGAAATGCAATGCAACTAACAATGAAATGCAAATTCTTTTTATTTTATTTGTTTTTTTTTTTTTGTTGTACAAGCCATGTATATATGTACATATAAAATTCAAAATATGCGTAGAATGCCCTCAAGTGTATAACATTAAGTGGTTCGGGTTCTTCCTCTCCCTCTAAATCGGCAAGTCTATAAGTTCCATTACCCACTCTTTCGGTGACCATATATGGACCTAACCAATTAGCCGCGAATTTATCTCGAAGATGCGGCAATGCATTGGTGTTTTGTTGATTCTCTTTAAGGACAAGATCCCCTACTTGAAATTCTCTTAGATGAACTTTGGCATTGTAAGCACGTTTCAATCGGTCTTGATAAACTCGTAAATGCTCTAAAGCATTGATTCATTTTTCATCTATGAGTGTGAGTTGATCAAGACATGCTTATCTAGCAGTATCATCATCGATAAATTCCTGCAAAGAAATTCACAAGGAAGGGATCTCGAGCTCAAAAGGCATGATTGCTTCAGCTCCATAGACCAAAGAAAATGGTGTTTCCCCAATGGGAGTTCTAATGCTTGTTCTGTAAGCCCATAATGCTAAGGGGATTTGTGTATGCCAATATTTATGATTTTCTTTAACAAGTTTCTTAAGAATAGTAATTATGGTCTTATTGGAAGCTTCCGCTTGTCCATTGGATTGTGGGTAGTAAGGAGTTGAGAAACTATGTTGGATATTATACTTTTCGCAAAGAGCTCGAACATCCTTATTCTTAAAAGACTTGTCGTTATCAGAAATAATTTTATAGGGAATACCAAAACGACAAATGATATGGTGAAGTATAAACTCCACAATTCTAGGACATGTCGTACTGGCTAGAGGAACAGCTTCAACCCACTTTGTGAAGTATTCAGTGGCTGTAATGATGAAAGTATGTTGTCTTGAAGATGTAGGTGAAATCTTCCCAATTAAATCGAGACCCCATTGTGAGAAGGGCCAAAGGCTTTGGATGGGCTATAAAAATTGTGATGGTATATGGGTTAAATTAGCGTGTTCTTGACACTTTTTACATTGTTTAACATATTTGCAACAATCTTGTTCCATAGTCGACCAATAATACCCCATATGTAAAATACGCTTCGCAATGGCCATTCCACTAAAATGACCACCACAAGTACCATCATGGGCTTCAGCAATAGCTCTATGTGTTTCACCTGCTTCTAGACAACGGAGGAGTACTCCATCATATCCACGTTTATACAACACATCCCCCAAAAGAACAAAACGAGCTGCCTTTTGCTTAAAACAGCGATGGGCAGTTCGAGACAAATCAGATGGGAGTGTTCCAAACTTGAGGAAGGCTACTATCTCACTAGACCAAGGCTCATATGGATTCGAATGGATAAAGAAAACATCTTTTTCATCTTTAGACTCAGCACGGACAATTGCAGACTTAGAGATTGTGGAAATGATTAGGGGTCGTACCTCTCCAAGGGAGTCCTTTGGAATCAATGATCCAAGAGAGGCCATGGCATCCGCGAATCTATTAGTCGAACGAGGCAAAATAGTGATCTCATACCAATCAAACTTAGAGAGCAACTTCATTGCTACATCATGATAAAGCTTAATGGTAGGTTCTTTGGCTTGGTATTCTCCTGTAATTTGTTTAACCACGAGTTGAGAATCCCCAAATATTCGAATACACTTAATGCTCATAGCTATGGCTGATTGAAGACCTAAAATTAAGGCTTCATACTCTGCTGTATTATTGGTGCATTGGAATTCTATTTTGAATGATAAAGGGATGGGAATCCCTTGAGGTGTATGAAACACAACTCCAGCGCCTTGACCTTTCGCGCACTTAGAGCCATAAAAAAAAAATAGCGTGATGTCAACATCTTCCTTAGGAATGATGTCCTCTTCTTTTTCAGTGATAGCAAATACCGAATCATCTAGGAGCTCAATAATCAAAGGATGATCACTAGGTAGTGGAGCTTTCGCAAGTTGATCGGCTATAACTTGACCTTTAACGGATTTTTGGCTAATGAATTCAAGATCGAATTCGGTAAGCAACATTATCCATTTAGCGGTACGAGTGTTATTATAAGTGTGAGACATCATATAACGCAGAGGGTTTTCTCTAGCTATGACATATGTTGTATGGCTAAGCATATAATGACGAAGTTTCTTAGTGGAAAAAACCACTGCTAAGCACAACTTTTCCACATAAGCATATCGGGTTTCATAGCTTACCAATGTTCGACTAATATAATAGATAGCTTGCTCACGATTTTGTTCATTCTTTTGTGCAAGCATTGTCCCTAAGGCAAAGTCCATTGCTGAGATATAAATATTGAAAGGGACCCCTGGACGAGGCAGAGCTAAGACTAGCGGAGACGCTAAGTACTGCTTGATGTCATCAAAGGCTTTCTGACATTCATCTATCCATGAAAATTGTACCCCCTTTTGTAGTAGGTGGCAAAATGGCCTACATTTATCAGAAAGTTGTGCAATAAAGTGACAGATTGAATTAATCTTTCCTTGCAAACTATGCAACTCCTTCAAATTAGTTGGGGGACACATTTCCATAATGGCTTTGACCTTGTTTGGGTCCACCTCAATACCTCGTTTAGAGATAATAAAACCTAGGAGTTTGCCTAAGGTAACACCAAAGACACATTTCTTAGGGTTCAACCTTACTTTATGTTCTAGAAGTCTATCAAAAACTTTTTCCAATACATCAAAATGCTCTTGTCAAGTTTTAGATTTTGCCAATAAATCATCCACATAATCTTCGATAATCTTATGCATATAATCATGGAAAATATAAGTCATGGCTCGTTGATAGGTTGCACCTGCGTTCTTAAGGCCAAAGGGCATCACCCCGTAACAAAAAGTTCCCCAAGGTGTGGTAAATGTCTGTTTTGTGTTGATCTTCGGGGTTTATTCGAATCTGGTTGTATCCTGAAAATCCATCCATGAATGAAAGCATTTCATTACCAGCACAGGTGTCGACAAGAGTATCAATGTTTGGAAGAGGAAAGTCATCCTTAGGACACGCTTTATTTAGATCTCGAAAATCAGTGCAAACATGTATTCCCCCGTTAGGCTTGCGAACGGGTACAATGTTAGAAAGCCACTCAGGATAATCAATCGGTACGACAAATTTAACATCCATAAGTTTCTAAATCTTCGATTTAATTATGAGGGCCACGGTAGGATGCATTTTCCTAAGTTTCTGTTTGACAGGTTTAGCATCTTTTTGTAAGGTGAGGTTATGGACAACCAAATTAGGGTCTAGGCCTGGCATGTCTTTGTAAGACCATGCAAATATCTCCTTCTTTCGCTTAAGTAAAGCAATCATTTGCTCTTGTTCCTCTAATGATAGAATTTTATCCAGTTTCACAATTTGGGTGCCATCTTGGTCTGGACTAAGGTCTACATCGATAGTTTCTTCAATAGACATGTGGGAACCTTCCTCAAGCTGATGGGGAGTAGGGATCAGATTTATGTCATCTAAAATGTCATCAGGCTCCTGCGCCTTGCTTTCGTCTATGTCTTCCCTGGAAGACCTCTGGCTTAGAAGATGAAGGTGAATGTGGAGGTGAAGGAGGAATGTAGTTGGCAGAAGCCCTAACAATTCCTCAGAAAGGATGAACTCTGAAATAGATGGAGGAGATGAAATCCGATCCATGTCAATCAGGTTTGGGTTGATCGGGATTGGATTATCCGGATCATATGGATTATGGAGTGGTGTGAATAAGTCTTCAAAATTCATTTTCGACTTATGGAAGAAAGGATGGGCGGAATGGAAGGGAATACCAGTAAAGACCTCGGAAGACCTGAAATGCAAAACAACATAGTTTTTCAGTTTTTTTTTTTTTTTTTTTTGTAGTTTGAGTTTTTTTTTTTTTTTTTGGAGTGGTGAAAACCACTATTACACACATACATAAAGCAATAAAGTATTTTTATATATTTTGATATTTCTTTTTTTTTTTTTTTGGGAATTTTTTGATTTTTTTTTTTTGGTAGTGGTGAAAACCACTATTTTAGTATATACATATAATACAAGTTTGGATTATGGCTTATGGATGTGGCGGAGGGGGTGGTTCACCTCGTTCTTGTGGAAGAAGCAAGCGAAAGATGGCCTCTTGGAGAGGGAACAATTGGAGATAAAACTCGTCTTGTTCAGTGAGGGGAACAATGGGCGCCGACTCTTCTTTAGATTCATCACCATTTGACATGACGTCAAATTCTTCATAGGCTTCATCTTCGGATTCGTCGGGGTGGAGGATTTCTTCTTCTGAATTAAGATTAATGCTTTGAAAAGCTTGTTCAAAAGAAGAAAGGGATGGAAGTGGTTGGTAGCCCAGACCAAAATGCTCAGTGGGTCTCTGGTATGGCATATCGATGCGTTTAGTTACCCCTTGCTCGTATCGACCTAGGCCAAATTGCTACCAATTATGTCTGTGGAAATAGTGAGAGGGAAAACCCTCCATCCTTTCGATATTGGCAGGGACTGGATGCTTGGGTTCTAGTATGGTGGTAGGACTAGAATATGACTCTATTCCCCCATATACAAAATTAATGGAATTTGGCATAGAACCCATGTTATAAACTGATCCAATGGATAAATGTTGGTCATGTGGACGACCAAAATCTTTAACTATTTGCACATTGAACGGTGTGATGTGGACATCTTGGATGGCATACTCACCAATACCTGCATCAGTTAGATGGACCTTGACTTGGGAGGGATATGGACTAGATGATGGAATAGAATATTGTGGGATAGAAGAATTGGAAGGATTTGGTTGGGTTGATGCTTCAATGACTTGTGAAACATCAGCTGGTGATGGTTGGGAAGATGGAGGAATAATAGGTGATGTTGAAGAAGGTGTAGAAGAAGGGGGTAATG
The DNA here is from genome assembly GCA_028583015.1 of Wollemia nobilis. Lineage (NCBI taxonomy): Eukaryota > Viridiplantae > Streptophyta > Pinopsida > Araucariales > Araucariaceae > Wollemia > Wollemia nobilis. The sequence goes on along the minus strand of JAQPPZ010017220.1, from coordinate 12,381,330 downwards.
ACGTGGAAAGAGATGATTGGTTATGGCCACATGTGCATGTGGTCACTGATGAAGAAGAAGGAAGATTAGGAGATGAAGAAAGTGGTGAATGAGATGGAATAGCGAAAGAGGAAGATGGTTGTGATATGATGGGTAGCTCCTCAAGAATGGGAGCTTTAGAAGAAGATGGTATAGAAGAAGTAGATGGGGTCAAGAAAATATGAGTGGATGGCAACACAATCTCATAAGGATTTGAGACATAGTTGCAATGTTTGAAGGGTTCAATGTCAGCAGGTACACAATGAACCTGTCCCTCATATACATACTTCAGACATTGATGCAGTATAGAAGGGACACATCTCATCTCCCTAAGCCAAGGCCATCCAAGTAATACATTGTATGCCATGGACCCTTCCAAGATGTGAAACAAGGTATGCAAAGTTCGGGCCCCTACCTCAATGGGCAAGATAACTATGCCAACCGTGGAAGATAAAGCATCATTGAATGCTTTAAGAGTAAAAGTCGACTTGGTGATAAGGGATGGTGACAGCTCTAGATGACTCAATGCCGATGTTGTAATGATATTGATTGAGGAACCGGTGTCAATTAAGACTCTCTTGAATGGCTTGTGATCGATCTTGGCCATGATATGCAGTGGAGGATCTATACTTTCTGTTGACAAAGGTTTGATTTCAAAATCATAGAAAGTTATGGAGGGCTCCATGCATGTTTGAATACTCCCCACAAAGTTGTTCAAGGCATTAGTATCTTGAGTTTGAAGCTCGATTGAATTTAATATTTCTATTAATGCCTCTCTATGCGGGGGAGATTGTTGAATGAGGTCATAGATCGATAACTTGGTAGAAGCCATTTTTAAACTGGTAGTTAATCGGCTACTCAATGACATGATGGGTCGTTGGCGTTGAGTAGAATGATTTAGCGGTTGTTGAGAAGTACTAGCACGTCGTTGGGTCACTGTTACCTGAGGTGGACTGGGGGTTTGTACAGGTGGCTATGGTTCAGCCTGATTTGGTTGGTTCGCCCTTTGACCCCGGGTTACTATGTTAATAGTACCCACAAAACCTTGGTATTGTTGTACATGGTTGACTTGATTAGGAGTTACCTGAGTTACTCCCCCTGAAGTTGTTGGAGCTTCCTCCCGATGTGGAAGGGGTGTTTGAAATACACCAAGATTTTGATTTTGTTGGGCTAAGGGGCTATCCAATTTAATGGCTCCAATCTCAATAAGATCTTGGATCACATGTTTGAAAGCTGTACAATTATTGATATCATGTCCATTTTGCCTATGATAAGGACAAAATAGGTACTCCTTGTAATACTTCCCCCTTCTATATGGTTCTAAAGGTTTAAACTCAGGTAAAGTTAACTGATTTGTGCTATATAACTTGTTGAATATGACCGCATATGGTTCATCTAAAGGTGTGAACTGTCGCTTGGGACGATTTGTTTGCCAAGGTCGAGTTTCCATGGTTGGCCCAGTATTGTGAGCTAGTTGAGGAGGGGCGGGTACCGCATGATAAGCAATTGGTTGTGGTTGACTTTGCATTACTTGTTGTTGAGCCATTACAGGCTGGCTCACCACCACTTGATTAACTTGGTTAACATTTGAGGCTGTACTAGCCTGTGCTTGTTTGTTTTGGCCATAATTACTATTTCGTTGTTGGCCATTTTGTTGCCATTCTTTTCTACGGGGTTTTAAAACACCCTCTTGGACTTTAATGTCTTCTATGATACTTGCTTGGGCCAAAGCCTCTTCAAAAGTCCTGTATTGTTGTAATTGGAGTAACCAAGAGATAGGTTTTAGACAACTCGGGTGAACATTTTGGTTAACTCCTCCATTGGTAGGGAGAATGGCAATTTATTAATGATAGCCCTCCAACGGTTTCCAAAGTCATAAACAGTCTCATCGTCATGTTGCTTGAGCTTGTATAAGTCGGACAATGAGACTTTCCTTTGTGCATTTAGGGAGAATAGTTCTAAAAATAGATTAATCAATTGCTCATAAGAATAAATGCTATGGTGAGGTAAATGATTGTACCATTGTACAACATCTCCTCCTAATTTCTAAGGAAAATTTCTGAGCATAAGAGCGTCATTATTTTGGATTCTAAAGCAGGCATGCATGAATGAGCTCACATGTTCGTGAGGATCCTCAGTTCCTTGAAATTTGTCAAACTTCGGTAATGTGAAATCAGTCGGATATGGCGGTGAAGGTACCGAACGATGAATTGGTTGATTAATCAACGACCTTAGCATAGGTTTCTGACTAGATGAGCCAGGCATGTTGAGCATAAGTTTGTCAATCTGTTGTTGCATAGCATGGAATCGAGAATCTTCATGAAAATTTTGATTCGTTTGATGATTATGATGATGCAATGGAGGAGTGGAAAAATGATGATATGGGATGAAATTTCCTGGATTAGGCGGTGTGGAATGGACAGGTTGTTGGTATGGATGATACTGGAAAGAAGGTGATTGGGGTGAATGATGAACTTGGACTAGGTTGGGAGAAATGTGGGGTAGGAATGGACACCACCGAAGATTGGGGTACCTGGTGGGGCCCGAGCTAAGAAAAGTCGGTCTGGGTAGAAATTGGTTGGGGTGTAGGATTTACTACGACAGGTGGTTGGGCATTTTGTTGTTGTTGTTGAAGCAACTTGTCGAGGTACTCCCTAACCTTATTAATTTCTAACCCAAGGGATGTGGGATGATCGGAGGAAGGTGGAGGGCAGGCTGCCTTGGTAGTCACAGGAGACTACGTAGCAGGGGCAATGAAGGTGGCTGAAGTAGGCAGTACCTGGGAAGAAACAGTAGACTGTGCCCCAGGGAGGGTGAAACCATAAATGGTTTGGGAAGAAGAGGGTTGAAATTGGTCATGGCTAGAGGAGGTTCCACCAGCCTCACAGAGAGAATTGGTGTACACCCGGGTAAATGGAGGAGAAAGTGGTCGGGAAGACACTACATTTGTCTCCAAAGGAGGACAGTTGAGCATCTGGGAAGATGTTGGAGATGAAGCCGGTTGAGTAGATACAACATTAGACTCAAAAAAAGGGTTAGTGTAGACTTGAGTGAAACCAGTGGGTATGGTTGATGTAATATCCTACTGAAAAATATAATCTTGCATAGGGGAATCTTGGATTGGCTCAAGGATATAACCAGTGCCATCTCTTAAGTGAGTTTGCACTTGGGCCATATCAATGTGGGTAATATGACAGGAATTGTCTTCCTCCATGGGCATAGCCATGCGATAGATGGTAGAAGGACGTGAAAGACCTGTAGGCGAACCTGCCTAAAATTCACTAGGATAAGTGGTCATGTTGGTGGTGGGGATGTTCTGTGAATTATTCATTTGATTATTTAGATTTAACACTTTAGATTGATTCCTTGTTAAGACCATAACGCAATAAATCTAAACAAATTCAGAAAAGAAGAATGCAAAACTTGAATGATAAATTTACACTAAATAAATTATCATAAAATAGTCACAACCTAGGTTTCAACCAATGTGTCTTACCTGTGGTTAATTACTTATTTTCTGATCTTAATCTGTAGTAAATTTTAAGTTTCCGGTTTATGAGTTTTGCATGTGATCTAATCTTGAATTATTCACAAAAAAAAAGGTAAAAACTATGGCTAGGAAAGGACAACGAGATTCTTACTGGTGATGAAATCCAGCAAGTTTACTCGGCGGTGACCTATGGTGTCTGAGGCAGAAGTTTAATGGATGGAGATGAATTCCACCGTCACTAAACTTCAAGCAATACCTGGTGATGAAATCTAGATATTACTATTTTAAATGCAATATGAAATGCAGTGAATTTTATTTTAAGTGTTTTAGTTTTCTAATGTATACATACAAAGCTATAAATCAAAAGTTCTAATGATCTAAGCAAGAGGCCACTGAAAATATGCCATTTCCTCTGAAGAAGTGGAGTACACCGTTTAAAACCCCCTGCCTACAAATGATATCAGATATCAAAGGAGCAACCGAAAGGTTCGTCCACTTCTCTGCTATTCTAATATGCAGCTAGGTATGCTCCTTTGATATCTTGGTCTGGACTAAGGTCTACATCGATAGTTTCTTCAATAGACATGTGGGAACCTTCCTCAAGCTGATGGGGAGTAGGGATCAGATTTATGTCATCTAAAATGTCATCAGGCTCCTGCGCCTTGCTTTCGTCTATGTCCGCTCGGAAGACCTCTCGGCTTAGAAGATGAAGGTGAATGTGGAGGTGAAGGAGGAATGTAGTTGGCGTAAGCCCTAACAATTCCTCGTAAAGGATGAACTCTGAAATAGATGGAGGAGATGAAATCCGATCCATGTCAATCAGGTTTGGGTTGATCGGGATTGGATTATCCGGATCATATGGATTATGGAGTGGTGTGAATAAGTCTTCAAAATTCATTTTCGACTTATGGAAGAAAGGATGGGCGGAATGGAAGGGAATACCAGTAAAGACCTCGGAAGACCTGAAATGCAAAACAACATAGTTTTTCAGTTTTTTTTTTTTTTTTTTTGTAGTTTGAGTTTTTTTTTTTTTTTTTTTGGAGTGGTGAAAACCACTATTACACACAACAACCAATAATGCAATGCAAAAAAATGTAACTAAAAATGTAACAAAAAAAATGTATATACAACTTAACTGTTCTTTTTCAGATTACTTAGTTTTTGTTCATTTTAAAGCAATGATCTGAAAAAGAAACAGAATACACGAGAAAAACCAAAAACGTAAAAAGTACAGTTTAACAAAGAAAGAAAAACGCACTTACTCGGAAGCCTACGCTTTTTCTGTAAAACTGCCTTCAAACACCCAAGGGAGTCTGCGCAGGCTGAAACGCACCTCTTTGTTTCATATCGAACTTCCAAACGCCGCTCTGCATCTACTGCATTTTTTGCAAACTCCTCAGAAACCCTAGTACGCTGGAATAGCGAATTTCACGATTTTTGGAACCTGCAAAATAAAACAAAAACAGGAATAGATCAGTAAAGCAAGTATTAAAAACAGGAAACCCTAGGGGGTCCCACCGTGATCGCCATTTGTAGATTAAAGATACAACGCCAAATAGAAATAAAGAAATCACAATAAAGGAATGCTAAACAATTGTACAAAATGAATGATTTTTATTAATCAATGGAGTTTAGAAACTCCTTTTAAGTACAACAGGGCCTGTAACCCTTTTCGTGATACAAAGTTACAATTTGTGCTAGGGTTCTCTGAAACCCTAGCTGGCACAATGTGGTGGCATCTCCGAAGAATGTATCCTTAACCTCAACGAATGAGTGGGCTTCGTTGTATCCTTTGGCTCGGACCACTCCAGCTTAAGCAGCTACTATTAACAAATAAGATCTACCACTAGAATCCTGCACACATTAAAATTATCAAAGAGTTAGAAACTAATAAGAGGGCTCCACTGTGTGAGCCCTCAGAAACAGTCTAAAACCCTAGATTTATGAAATAAAAATAAACAAAATGCAGAATTCAATAGCAGATTAATACATAAAGAAAGATTACTTGCTTTAGACGAATCTATACCTTTTCCTGTTAACGCGGTGAGACCAGGCGGTGGCGATGGATGCGGTGAAATGGTTTAGTTCATACTTAGGGTCGTAGAAGACTCAGAAGACTCAGGATTAACAGCAATAGCCAACTCCAGACTTAGATAGGGAAGATAAGTAGGTTTAGCCGAAGAGATAGATAGGGTTTGAGCCATCAAGGTGACTCAATTTATAATCTACTCTTAGGGCACACTTTAGGGTTTTAACGACACTTTGAACGTGTGGCTAAGATTAAAGTGGATCCAAGGGTAGAGAATAAATCTAGGTTGTGAAACAGATTAAGATGGATGGACGGATGAGATTAAATGAAAGATGGACGGCTCAGATTAAATCACTTAAACTTTATTTATATAGATATTAAAATATATTAAAATATTAAAATATATATATAAATATTAATTTAAATAAATTTGGGGATGAAAAATGGCAGGAAAAGTGAAATTGGGCCAAATAATGGTGGGAAAGTGTGGATTTGGGCCAAATAATGGTGGGAAGAATGGATGACTGACACGTGGCTGGCAGGAAGGTATAGAGGACTTACAAGTGGCTGGATTTTGGTGTCTACAATAGGGTTTTGAAAGGTCTCTTACTTTTTTACAAATTAGTTGTATCAAAAAAATTTACATCACAACATCTTCAAATAATTTTCAACTTAATATTAGTTTGAAAGGATTCACTCACTTTTATTGCTTAAAAAAATATCTTAAAAATAAAAAATAGTATACACAATGTGAGCATTAGATCAAAACTAAGCCTAAATAAAATTATCATTACTAAATTCATCTGTACATAACCATATGTTAACCGTCGAGAGTTCTTATATCTAAATAATATGTGTTATGAGACTCCAAATTCCAAATACCTTTATTATCGGTGTAGTACTTATGAGTGCCTTCCATTATTACTTTAGTCTTTCTCTTTTTCCTCTAAATTGACCAAATATCATTGAAGAAGATTGGGTGGGATCCACCTAGTATCCTCTTCTCTTAGTGTTCTCCAAATTTTCAACCAATCATTTACTTCCTTATCTACATGTATGAATTATTTTGACCTCCTCAAATTATCCATGCATCTGATAAAATGCATTAATTATTCACTTGTTCCTTCATTTAATATTATTGAATATATTCAATAAATTGTATTCCACTACCAACTTCTTAAATTTAATATATTTTTCCAATTTGATTTGTTCATGTACTACTCTAGTTTCTACTACATAACTAGTTAGTACCCCATACAATGTAACATATGCTCCCATTATATCTCCCTCTATATTCCTAGTGACAACCCCCCTTCTACTTTATCTAGGTTTTCCTTTGATGCACCATAAAAATTTAATTTTATTCATGTACATATCCACCATTTCCTTGCTATATTTTGTTCTTATTTATTCTCTTTACTATGTCCTATTTTCATGATAAAGACATTCTCACTAATGCAACTATTAATATCCTGCATTTTTCTGTATATTAATCGTCTTTCATTTCTAAAAGCTCCCTTATTCCTTTCTAGCCATATTCCCCAAGCAAAGTGAAATGACATTAAATTTGGTATGGTATTTATTTTCTTACCTTTGAATGGTCTATCCCATTGTTGGATCCAGTTCAACATGTTGTTTGATGTCAAATAGCAAATGCTTAATTATTGCATTGTCTTTGAGAAAATTTCCATTGAGTACTTGCATTACAAGAAGATGTGATTTATTTTTTCTTCCTCATTATCATATAGAGGACATCTATTAATTATTTGTAATTCTCTCTTATCCATCGTTAGTATTCTATTTTCAACTACCAACCATAAAAACAATGTCCTTTTTTGTATTTTCCCTTTAATCTATATTTTTTTATGGAAAACCATACTTTGGTTATGCCATTCATATTTCATAGGTTGATGTAACACTAAATTCATCCTCTTCACTATTCCTCCATATTATGGTATCTTTGTTATATTACTCAAAAATTAGGATCTTAGTTTGAGATTGAGCATCTTGTACACTTCTTCATTTTGATAATTACTCTCCAACTTCTTCTATCCTATTCTTCTTTCCTCTGTATCAATTCTTGTACCCTCCTTCCATACTACATTTCTACCTCATCTATAATTATTGTCACTTTGTTATCCTCTACTAATGGCACATTCTCTATCCATGCATCCTCTCAAATATATATTTATCTTCTTTTCCAATTTTGTATTTTTCCCTCTCTATAAGATATCCTTTCCTTTTACTATATGATTCCAAATTACTTTTCCTCTACAAGGATATTCAATTTTTAGGATTCTATCTCATTCAATGTTGTCAATTTATTAAATCTTTAAAATCTTCATGATAGTTCCTCACCCTCTTATGCTATTATCCATTGTAGCTTCACTTCCAATACTTTATTCATAATCTTTGTACTTGTTAGTCCTATCCCTCATTGTAGTCTTAGCTTGTATACCCTTTCTAATGATACTAATGGAATTATACTTTTATCTTTTATTCCTAGCCATAGAAATTTATTTTAAATTATTTCCACTCTATTTGCTATTTTGTTTGGAATGTTGAAGATTGATAGCAAATACATTGGAATAAATTATAGTGTGCTCTTCAAAAATTGCACTTCTCCCCTTGGATTTGGAGATAACCTTTTCAACATACCATTTTTTTTTTATCCATTAATGGATCGTACATACTACAATTTATTTTTCCTAAGAATAGTGTCATTCCCAAATAGATGGTTGGAAGAGATTATGTGCTACATTCTAATAATCTAGATATTTTCCCTATGTTTATTCTCTAGTGTGCTTATAAAATAAATCTTACTCTTATATAGGTTTATATTTTTTTGTGATACCTATTTATATAATTCCAAGATTATTTTTATTCCTTTTACTTCCTTCATAGAGTCTACCCGCAATAGAATTATGTTATCCACAAATTGTTGATGGGTAATTTCCCTTATGGTCAAACTCGATATTAGGCCTAAAATCACTCTTGAATTTTGACCTACATTAATAAATATAACCAACACCTAAACCATTATATTGAATAAGTATGGAGATATAGGATCTCATTTCCTTAATCCTCTTTCACTTCTAAAATATTCAACTAGATTACCACTTATTATAACAAAGACTTTGGGGGTAGAAATAATATTTCTCACCCAAAAGCTTCACCTTCTATTGAATCCAAATTTGGTGATAAAATTGTCCATGATACTCTATCATATGCTTTGTTCATATCCAAATTTAATATCATTCCTTCCATACCACTTCCTACTGTTTATTATAGTACTTTGTGGATTGTGATTATTTCATCTAGAATTTGTCTTCCATGGACATATTTTTAATAAGTTTTTCCAACCTTAATGGTGTCACCTTTGTGATGATTTTATAGATGGAATTGCACAAGTTTATTGGTATATAAGGTTTTAAACTTTTATTCCTTGTTCTCTTGGGATTAATTATAGGTAGTGTTGTATTCCTTAAGAAAGTTACTTGACCTCAATGATTCTTGTGTTCTAGCTACCATGTCCTCTTTTACTATCCCCTAGAATGATTAATAAAATCCAATTTGGAATCCATATATTTCTTGGAGCCTTTTCTCTTTGTAATAAGAATACTACCTTTTCTACTTTTATATTAAAAAATAAAGAAATATTTTGTAGCAGTACCTTAGCACAATAGAAATCAAATAGCAAAGAGGAAGTAGAAGCACAAGCGATCAATGCAAAAGGGCACTTCATTACATAATAACCAGAGAGAATGAAATGAAAGTGAAAACTCCAAAAACATGTTTTGCACCTTAAGTGCTCATCAGTTCGGTTGATGACCAAACATTACAATCCATATTGTTTATATAGATTTATCAAGCCAGTGGGTGCTCTAGCCGACATGCCACGTGTCGAGAATAAATAAAAATGGACCATTACCTTGGGATATGCTAAAAAATATAGTGTTTTCCAAGTATAACAGTCGAAAGTGCCTTAAAACATTAAATAACACTCCTCAAGATGTGCACATTTCAATACGGGGCATTTATTGCCAAAAAAGAGATGTTACGAAAAAATTCTAAACTTTAAAATTCATTTTTGAGGGGTCTAGAGACCCTGAAAAGGACCTATTGCTTCAATTGTTAGGATTATGTCTCTTTCAATGTTGTCCATTTATTAAATCTTTAAAATCTTCATGATAGTTCCTCACTCTCTTATGCTATTATCCATTGTAGCTTCACTTCCAATACTTTATTCATAATATTTGTACTTGTTAGTCCTAGTCCTCCTTGTAGTATTGGCTTGTATACCCTTTCAAATGATACTAATGGAATTATAATTTTATCTTTTGTTCCTGGCCATACAAATTTCTTTTGAATTCTTTCCACTCTATTTGCTATTTTGTTTGGAACGTTGAATATTGATAGCAAATACATTGGAATAGATTACAGTGTGCTCTTCAACAATTGCACTTCTCCCCTTGGCTTGGGAAAGAACCTTTTCAACATACCATTTTTTTTATAATTTTATCCATTAATGGATCGTACATACTACAATTTATTTTTCCTAAGAATAGTGTCATTCCCAAATAGATGGTTGGAAGATATTCTATGCTACATTATTGTATTCTAGATATTTTCCCTTTGTTTATTCTCTAGTGTGCTTATAAAATAAATCTTAATATTATATAGGTTTATATTTTGTTGTGATACCTACTTATATAATTCTTTGATTCTTTTTATTCCTTTTGCTTCCTTCATAGATTCTACCTGTAATAGAATTATGTTATCCACAAATTGATGATGGGTAATTTCCCTTATGGTCAAACTTGATCTTAGGCCTAAAATCACTCTTAAATTTTGACATCCCTTAATAAATATACCCAATACCTAAACCATTATATTGAATAAGTATGGAGATATAGGATCTCATTTCCTTAATCCTCTTTCACTTCTGAAATATTAAACTATATTACCACTTATTATAATAGAGACTTTGGGGGCAGAAATAATATTTCTCACCCAAAAGCTTCACCTTCTATTGAATCCAAATTTGGTGAGAACATTGTCCATGATACTCTATTATATTATTTGTTCATATCCAAATTTAATATCATTCCTTCCATACCACTTCCTACTGTTTATTATAGTACTTTGTGGATTGTGATTATTTCATTTTTAATAAGTTTTTCCAACCTTAATGGTGTCACATTTGTGATGATTTTATAGATGGAATTGCACAAGTTTATTGGTATATAAGTTTTGAAACTTTTATTCCTTGTTCTCTTGGGATTAAAATTTTATAGGTAGTGTTGTATTCCTTAAGAAAGTTACTTGACCTCAATGATTCTTGTGTTCTAGCTACCATGTCCTCTTTTACTATCCCCTAGAAGGATTGATAAAATCCAATTTGGAATCCATATATTTCTTGGATTCTTTTCTCTTTGTAATGAGAATACTACCTTTTCTACTTTTACATTCAAAAAGAAAGAAATACTTCATAGTAGTACCTTAGCGCAACAAAAATCAAATAGCAAAGAGGAAATAGAAGCACAAGTGATCAATGAAAAAAGGGCACTTCACGACATAAGAACAAGAGAGACTAAAATGAAAGGGAAAACTTTGAAAACATGTTTTGCCCATTAAGTGCTCATTGGTTCAGCTGATGACCAAACATTACAATCCATATTGTTTATATAGATTTCTCAAGCCAGTGGGTGCGCTAGTTGACATGCCACGTGGTGAGAATAAATAAAAATGGATTGTTACCTTGGGATATGCCAAAAAATATAGTGATTGCCAAGTATAATAGTCGAAAGTGCCTTAAAAAATTAAAGAACACTCTTCAGGATGTGCACACGTCAATATGGGGCATTTATTGCCAAAAAAGAGACGTTACAAAAAAAAATCTAAACTTTAAAATTCATTTTTGAGGGGTCTAGAGACCCTGAAAAGGGCCTATTGCTTCAATTTTTAGGATTATGTCTCTTTCAATGTTATCCATTTATTAAATCTTTAAAATATTCATGATAGTTCCTCACTCTCTTATGATATTATCCATTGTAGCTTCACTTCTAATACTTTATTCATAATATTTGTACTTTTTATTCCTAGCCCTCCTTGTAGTCTTGGCCTGTATACCCTTTCCAATGATACTAATGGAATTATAATTTTATCTTTTGTTCCTAGCCATATAAATTTCTTTTGAATTATTTCCACTCTATTTGCTATTTTTTTTGGAATGTTGAAGATTTATAGCAAATACATTGGAATAGATTATAGTGTGCTCTTCAACAATTGCACTTCTCCCCTTGGCTTGGGATAGAACCTTTTCAACATACCATTTTTTTTTTATTTTATCCATTAATGGATCGTACATACTACAATTTACTTTTCCTAAGAATAGTGTCATTCACAAATAGATGGTTGGAATATATTCTATGCTACATTCTAATATTCTAGATATTTTCCCTTTGTTTATTCTCTAGTGTGCTTATAAAATAAATCTTACTCTTATATAGGTTTGTATTTTGTTGTGATACCTACTTATATAGTTCCAAGATTCTTTTTATTCCTTTTACTTCCTTCATAGAGTCTACCCGCAATAGAATTATGTTATCCATAAATTACTGATGAGTAATTCCCCTTATGGTCAAACTCAATCTTAGGCCTCAAATCACTGTTAAATTTTGACATCCCTTAATAAATATACCCAATACCTAAGCCATTATATTGAATAAGTATGGAGATATAGGATCTCATTTCCTTAATCCTCTTTCACTTCTGAAATATTCAACTATATTACCAGTTATTATAATAGAGACTTTGGGGGCAGAAATAATATTTCTCACCCAATAGCTTCACCTTCTATTGAATCCAAATTTGGTGAGAATATTGTCCATGATACTCTATCATATGCTTTGTTCATGTCCAACTTTAATATCATTCCTTCCTTACCACTTCCTACTATTTATTGTAGTACTTTATGGATTGTGATTATTCCATCCAAAATTTGTCTTCCATGGATATATTTTTAATAATTTTTTCCAACCTTAATGGTGTCACCTTTGTGATGATTTTATAGATGGAATTGCACAAGTTTATTGGTATAAAAGATTTGAAACTTTTTATTCCTTGTTCTCTTGGGATTAAAATTTTATAGTTATTGTTTTATTCCTTAAGAAAGTTACATGACGTCAATGATTCTTGTGTTCTATATACCATGTCCTCTTTTAATATCCCCTAGAAGGATTGATAAAATCCAATTTGGAATCCATATATTTCTTGGAGTCTTTTCTCTTTGTAATGATAATACTACCTTTTCTACTTTTATATTCAAAAAGAAATAAATACTTCGTAGCAGTACCTTAGTGCAACAAAAATCAAATAGTGAAGAGGAAGTAGAAGAACAAGCGATCAATGAAAAAAGGGCACTTCAAGATATAAGAACAAGAGATATTGAAATGAAAAGGAAAACTTTGAAAATGCATTTTGCACCTTAAGTTCTCATCAATTTGGCTTATGACCAAATATTACAATCCATCTTGTTTATATAGATTTCTCAAGCCAGTGGATGTGCTAGCCTACATGCCACATGACGAGAATCAATAAAAATGGATTGTTACCTTGGGATATGCCAAAAAATATAGTGATTGACAAGGATAATGGTTGAAAGTGCCTTAAAATATTAAATAACACTCCTCGGGATGTGCACCCATGAATATGAGGCATTGATTGCTAAAAAAAGATGTTACAAAAAAATTCTAAACTTTAAAACTTATTTTTGAGGGGTCTACAATACCTAAAAAGGGCCTATTGCTTGAAAAACCAATAGGTTTATCCCTCATCATAGAAAATTTTATAAGCTTTCCAATGATTCAAACGGTTCAAGAATTGGAGCCCAATAGCAAAAGTTATGGCCGATTGAAGTTGGGTTGGATTCTCATGACCTGGCTGTGACACAAAAATTTCTTCATATTTTTGTTGTTTCTCCAAAATATGATGTCACGATTGATATAGGAGAGTTGAGGTTCTTTACTCCATTTTTCATAGAGAGTTCCAAGCATGTTTTTGTTTAGACGAATATCACAGGAAAACTGGTTGTTGTATAGCTTCATCAAAACTGGAGGAGATTTCTTTAGACCTGTTTGTCTTAAAGAGATCTTCTAGAATATTTTCTAGAGCAGTGCAGGTTGGTGTTGAAACTCTACCTAGGCAAAGAGTGGAAATAAGAAATGGTATGGGTAGCCTCGGGATCTCAACTTGTGAAAAAATTGATGCTTCATCTTTCTGAATCCTTCATCATCCGCCTCTCTGACCAGAAACCTATTGAGTTCACTGACTATGAAGGCTTTTTTTTGGTGAGGTGGATGGAATGAATAGAAAAGGATATATTGACATACATTCATTGTTTTCTGGTGTAGTTTAGTACCTAGACGACATGGAACAGTCATGGAGGGTGGTTTTACCACCATAATATCCAGGATGTTAACTTCATAAGGGGAATTGTAGTAGTGATGTTGATGCTAGGATAAACAGAACCATAAGCATCAAGGAGAGTTTGAAGACTTTCATTAGTACCATTCCAAAATACAAAAGAATCATCAATATATCATTTATACAAGCAAATATTTTTTGAAATAGATGGAAAAATATCGAAAACTTGCAATTCTCAATAACAAAGAAACAGACAGGCATAGACAACTACAAAATTGCTCCCATTGTTGTACCTTTTTTTTGCCTGTATATCTTACCATAAAATTCCAAATAATTTCTATTCAGTACTAGTTCTACAAGTTCGAGGATCAACTGGACCAAACCTGGCTTGAACCTCCTCAAGATGAAGTGTTGAAGAGTGGCCAATCCTATTGCTGTAGGAATACTTGGGTACATGATCTCAACATCAAAGGTGAATAGAACACAACTTGGAGGAAAATATCTTTCATGAATGATTTTCATTAGGCTCGTAGAGTCTTGTAGATGATTTGGCTACTCTAGGAGAATGGAAAGAAGTTGGTGGTGAAGCCATTTGGAAACAGGCTCCAACATATAACCACAGTAGGAGTATATGGGTCTACCCTTAATAGTTTGTTTGTGAACCTTTGGAATGAGGTAGAAAGTATAGACTCGAGCAATGATGGGGTTCTTTTGTAGAAGATAATCCACTATTTTTTGATCGAGGAGAAGACTTCTTTGTACATTTTTAACAATGGATTCCAAGATATAAAAAAGAGAATTCCAAGGAACAGAAATAACGTCTTGGTAAACTTCCATATCTAAAATTTTTCTTATCCCTTATTCTAGGTACCATACCTTGTTGAGAACAGTGAGACCAAGATTTTTGTCAGTGGGCATGATGAAAATGGAATCATCAAATCTGAGAGAGTGGAAGGCTCTTGATATATTATTGGGCAATAGAGGTTGGGATATTGATTTTTAGATACATCATTAGAAGCTTGAGATTAAAAAAAATTATTTGATTACAAATTTTGATATTGGAAAGCATTGTTGGGTTAAGAATCTTAGCTATTCCTACCTTGGGGCTTTTCAATGCTCTTGGTTTTAACTTGATATTTTTTGGTAGTGTCCTTAGTATTATCATTGCTAGAAGAATTTTTTTTTTGGACTATAGTTATAGTACTGGCATTCAAGTATTTATATTCTTATCCATATTTAGGGTAGAGGATATCCAAGATACCAATAACCTTGTTGTATGACTCTTATAAAGTTCCTTGTTCAACATAGTGACTAGAAAGTTTTTAACTATCTTTTTATTGGTTATTTTTATTCTTAGGTATATCATGAGTGTTCAATTATTTATCCACCATGGAGTCCTAGTTTCTTTCTCTTACTTTTGGATAGAATTAAAGTTAAAGTTTTCACCAAAGACTATTTCATTGATAAATTTCTTGAGTTGATGGAAGGTAGTATAGTCATTGTCAAGTATAAGATACCAAAATCAAAAGGTATTTACTTTGAACCACTTGGGATTATGTTTTCTATTAAAACCTAATGGTTTAGTTATTATCTTAGGTAATACTTGTCTAAATAACTCTATAGTAACAAGGACACATCCATTGATATAATATTGGATAGCTTTTGATTGTGATATTTATTCTTGTTGATCATTTTTTCATGAGGTAAATAGGATGGGTTTCTTAGTGTCCACTAGGTCTAGTTATGGTAGAAGTTTGGAGAAAATGATTATCAATAACTCCATCTCCTATGAATACCCTATTAATTATTTTGGTCTTGAATACTTATTTAGAGTTATTTTGTTCTTCCTTGAGGCTTCTCAAGCCTCTAGCATGAGATATATAATCATGAAAGGCAACTAGGTTGCATTGTCTTTTGATTCCTAATAGGATATAGGGATAGATCATTTAGCTAAATATTTTCTTGAGAGCATTGTTATCAATATTATGTTTAGCTTTGTAACCTAGATATTTTTATACCATAATGGAGGTATGAATGTTTTTATCTTAGTGTTTCTTAGTAGTAACAAAATATCTTAAGGCAACATTGAGTTTTTTTCTAGAATTAAACACATGGGTAATTAGATACACTAATTGGGTGAAGGATGTAATGGATTCCTTAATCAGAGTGGAAACCTTTACTAAGATTGTTTCCTTAAAGGATTTTGCTAATACTTTGGTTATGATATTGATATTAACATGTATTCACTTGTAAACATTGCAAAATTATAATGTAAATTATTTAATATCTTGATTGTCATCATATGTCAAGGGAGGTGTTTTAGGAAGAATTATTTTGGAACTATAAGGATCCAAATATTTTTGATCTATTTTTGTAAATTTGGGTTACTCACTTGCTCCTTTCCTTAGAGGTATGCATGTGGTCGAATAGGTGTATGTATCATGGTTAGTTAGCCAAAGTAATAAATCATTGGGTTTGCATTATTTTTGAGTACTTAGTGCTTTAGCTTTTATATTTCAAGAGTCATGCTTTCTAGTATCTTATTATATTCTAACCTTTGCATGGAAAATGTGAATGGGGAGGTTTTTGGAATTGTATTTTATTGGTTTGTTGTCCTTGCATTTTAATATGAATATTTCCTTCTTCTCTATTAAGAGGTTGGTAGGGGAGGAATTTGTCTTAAAAATATTATTCAATTGAATTATAAGTTATATTCTTAGGTTAGGTTGCTCTCATGATGTCTATTTGATTCTCTAGAGAGCATAGCTAAATTTTTATTAGTCATCAAGAATTCTACAAGTTAATTTCCATTCACTTTGGATGTGCTATCTTGTTTCATATATGACTTTGGTTGAATCTATCTAGTTATTTATAGTATTCATCTTGTAATATTTTGAGAATTTAATTTAAAACCTTTTCAATGCAATATTTATATTTATGTTCATTTCTCACAAGTTCATGGATATCCCTAAGAGAAGATTCTATGTAATAGATGATAGGATCATTACCCCTATGTTGGTTATTAAAGACCCACTAATCATGTTGGTTCAATATACTCATGTTGGGATTTTCTAAGGTGAACCTAAATGTAACACAATACCTATGTAAGGATATTCACTCATAAGGATTAGTTCATGTCAGGTTCACTAAGATTTTTTTTTACCTAGATTTGGATAATCCAAGCAAGAAATTATACCACATGATTCAAGGTAATACATGTTGAACGTGTAGCTTGACTTATGGACAACGATGAAATTGAATGTTACTATATTGTATAGGCCTACAATAAATCATTACACAAATCTACTTAATTTATTGTATTATTTTATTATGTAATACCTATGGGTTGTGATTAACCTTGTTATGAATAAGCCCACTTTATAACTTATAATTAACCTTAATTCCTCCTATTATATTGGCTTAGGTTAAAGTTATGTAACTGGGTTTTGGTATTTGTATAAATGCCCCCCGCCACTCCAACCATTATATTTGAGTGTTGTGATTCTTATCTATGAATAATATAGTGATTTATTATGGTGCCTATGGATGATCATTATATCTTCCTCTCCTTGATCCTTTTTTACACTTTCTATATAAGATTTGATTTGATCGATTACTTTTATAAATTTCTAAAAACAAGTATAAATTCCAACAATACAATGTCAAACTTAAACCTAGATAATTTAACCCAAAATTAGAATAATAAAATGAATATTGAAGGTGGTTGAGGTATATATTGATATAAGGATACCTTAAATCATTGACTATGTATGATTGGATAGTAGGTGTTAGGTATGATAAAATAAGTAAGGTATGGGGTGGGTATAAGTCACATGCATATACACAAGCTATCCATTTATGCAAGGGAAATTACCGTAACAAAATAAAATTTAATTGACCAATAAGTAAACCAATTATCCTAATAACAAGTAAAAAAATTGCAAAGATAAAACAAGATATGTACTAACATTAGAGGATACTAACCTTGTTTATGAAATTTTATGGATATATTTTATGAAGACTTGGATGAATAATTATTTCTTGTTCTTTCTCCTTGAGCCTTTGGTCCTACATGATTCTCCTTGAATGATGTTTATCTTTAGGATGATGAATTTTTACTAGAAAGGAATTTTCAACAAGAAAAAGCACTCATGCAATACAAATATTTTATTAGCTTCATGTCAAACTATATAATGATTATATTTAGAAATTATAGTGATTTCTTTAGTACATGTGAAGTTTATTGCCTTGGGTATATTTTAAGGGAAGAATATAATTAAGGTAATATGGAAAATGTAAGAAAAGAGGTATCAAATAGATGCAGGTAAAAAAAAATTGATCGAGTTAAATGACACTTTACCAAATATTTAAGAAAGAGAGCAAGGAAAAAGTCTCAAACACTTGTGCAACCTAGATTCTTGAAAAGGAAAAAGGAAAAAAAATACCAATAAGCATAATAAATAAAAATATTTTTGGATATTCGAGGTTTGTAAATTTTTGAATGAGGAAAGAGGAGAAAAGTTTCAAAACACATAAATCTTGTTGCAAAATCTAGCACTCGGGAGGAGAGCAGATTCTATTTTTTCCTTGAGAATTAGTTTTTCACCTTTTTAACATAGGGCTACACGACTCATCCAAGTATTTGAGATCATAGCCAAAGAACGCACCTCAAATATTTTTCTTCCAACATCAATGCAAATGCCTTGTTGATCTCCGAAAATAGGAGTTCATGAGTAACAAACTCTTCCACCCTCATATCCTGCATGCGTTCATGTCCTAAAATTTCATTAGCAGTTTGTGAAAAAAATAGATTTATTCTCAAATATTACCATGTTCATGTGTGTACCTTGTTCATGCACATTTCAACAAGAGTAGGAAACTAGGATTTTCCTTTAAATCCTCCTAATATGCAACCATCTATCCTCCTGTGCATTACGACACTCGTAGAAAATTTAGATGTAGCACAAATATTAGTCTTCTTTGATTTGCAATACACACATTCTCCACACTCTGTAGTGAATAATGGTAGAACATGGTCTCCCTCTTTTAGATCCCTCACACCTTCTCCCACGCTTTCCATGATCTCAAGAAGTATAAGGATAAGGAAGGAATCTCAAGAAGTATAGTCACAAAGTGGGGAGGTTACCCACATGAGTTGATGAAAATATCATATAATTTTATACAAGAGGATAAGATGGGTGGTGAAGCATATATAGACTTAAAATAACTTTATATCATACCTCTAAAATTTGGAATTACCCATATTATGAAAGTAGATAAATCCATCTCTCTACATGTCTTTGGTCCCTATACTTCCACTATAGGGAATTAGATGGTTGTTGCTAGTCATGGAGCTAAAGATGAAATTTATACTTTTCATGACCCCATGAATCTTGTGATTCATCACTACAATCCCTAGAGTTATGGTACCTTGTAAATGGACTTCATTTTTATTTTCTTTTGTTATTAAGTAATCAAGAAAAACTATCTTGAGAGGATCTTGCAAAAACACATGAAAATATGAGTAAAGAAAGATATATCATAAATATTCTTAAAAAATAAAACAAGCCCATGATATATTTTAAACAACAATACTAGTGATTATCTTACTATAACATATGGCATAAATGTTTCTAAAATATGTCCCTTGATAAATTTTTTAAGAGTGTGTTCTTTCCTTTCCTTTCACAAAATATGTCCCTAAGAGAGAGATTTAGTTTGAAAATTCCATAAACCTCCTTATTGATAAGATAATATGGAATTTCAAAAAGCCTAACCCAAACTAGAAGTCATATTTTTTTAATTTATGGTCAAACAAATGGGTTTTGAAAGGTCCCCAAACTTTTATGAGAGAAGCTAAAGACGAGAAGTCCCACAAAGTTTTAAATGAAACCTTACATACAAAAGACACTAAAAATCGAGAAAGGTGAAACATCACCAAAATAGCAACAACCCAAAAAAATCATAACTATCTAGCGCAACATCAATTAAAATAATAATCTAGGATAAAATGTAGAACTTTCCAAACACTACCACTGAATAAAACCAATCGAAATAAAGAGGGTCAATCCAGAATGTGATTCTTCGTAAGATTCATCTCAGCAACTTCCTTATCATACTTCAGCTTCCAATAAATTTTTTTTTTGATTGATTGAAAGGGTGTTGAAAGGTCCTTGAACCTTGAACAAGTATTTTTTACATGTTTTCCAAACCGACCGAAGAGGCCCAAGAGCTAAAGATCAAAGAAAAATCCAAACACTACAAGAAGAAAGGTGTCGCGATATCATGACATGTTGCAATTTTGCGGTCCACAGCATAGAGAAAAAGCAAGGAGGAAAAGGTGTCGCGATATCGTGACATGTTGCACTGTTGCAGCCAAGGGTGGAAAAGATTTCGGGAAATCATGACAAAATGCAGCATCGCGGCCGAATAAGAGAATGTGTCACGATATCACGACATGTTGTAACATCGCTGCCAGAGAGGAAGAAGTGTCACGATATCGCAAGCTTCCAATAAATTTCATTAGCATAGAAAATAGATATTTTCACATATATTTTTAAGTTCCTTACTAGGTCCAACATCGAGTCACTAGAATTACTTGGAGAAGCATTTGTTCCCAGATGAATAGTGTGATGAACTCGAGGTGAAACATTAGACTTCAAACTTTTATTGGAATCTAGAAGTGAGAGATCCTCCTCTAAGGTTTCAAAGTCTTGAATAATAACATATGTCTTTAATCTTTTTTTTTGCTTCAATTTCAAGCGATTAGACCTCTTGGCATATCTCTACTCAGACTTCACAATTTGGGAATTATTTTTGGGTAGGTCTGTGAGCTCATTCTATGAATAAGAAGAGTCCTCGAAAATCAAGGAGTTCAAAAGAGTCCTGGGAGAAGTATTGAAAAAGTAGTCCAAAAATATTTTGATCAGGTTTTCGGGACCAACTGGGTTTAAATTTACACCATATCTAGATTTAAGACTTTGTATTACACTTAAAATTATGTTATCTGGTTTAGAGTCTACATCCAAACCCCCAGTATCAAACACTAAGGTTTAAAGGATACTCATATCATTGTAAATAGGAATAACAAGAGAAGACTTCGGATGGGTAGATTTCACTATAGAAGATTCATTAGTGAGACTAGTCAAAATTAATAGTTTTAGGGTAGAGAGCAATCCATAAGAATATGCATCTCATGGAGAGGCATCACCAATACTATATTTACCCTTAGCAATAGCCTTTCTCCTCAAGGATACATAATCAAAATAATTTTAAAAAACCCTTGATGATTAACGAAAGAATTACTTTGTTGGATATTGAGAGTAGTCTTTTCCAGCTCCTTTAAATATTCATTGCCTTCTATCCTAAACAATGATTGAACAGGACTAGGTTAAATATCCTAACAATATCTCTTTTATATTCAAGAGTAAAGAAACCCATGATGACAAGGATGATTCTATTCCATGGCTCATGAAAGAAAGACCTCTAGAAGCCATTATGATATCTGATTGGTTTATCCACCTTGCATTTAAATAAGTTTATTTCCTTTGCTATAGAGTTCTTCTCCTTGAGAACACATTCCCCATCAACCAATATACCTATTATATCATAAATAAGCTAAGTATAAATTACAAACTTAAGGTCTCTAACAAAAATAACACCTTTTTTCCAAACTATAAGTCTTTTAAAAGCCTCTTTTTTCACAAAATAATTCTCACTCCATGGTATTAAATATAAAGCATATTTGCATAAACTAAGGGCTACCATCCATTATTTTATCCCTAATTTTTAAACTAGAGAATATGATGAGTAAAACTCATTTCAAAAGGAAATTCATGGATTGGTTTGAATAGGTCCCTGCTTCTACTGGATCCAATTTTCAATCTATGAAAAATGTTTTTAGTATCCATGGAGCTCACATATTAACCCTTTACTTTTAAGAACCATTATATCATGCTTGATCATCTCATTCTTGACTACCACCTTTGGTATAGTATCTACTAATTGGATAAGTTTTTCTATAGATTCACTTTTCTTCTTATCACTAACAATGCCATTTTTACTCTTCTTGTTTTACTATTGATAAAAATAGGGTTTTGAAGTATCTTATAACCTCATTTGTAAACATTTTACTTCTATATATTATTCCCTATACAATGCAAATAGTTTTTTGAAGTATCTTATAACCTCTTGCTATATTTGATCAATATTTTTAGTGAGTTGGCCATCCTCCATTTGTATCTTCCAAATTTTCTTTAAGTTTCTATGCTTTATTGTGGATACTTTAAAAAATAGGTGTCTATATCCCCTTCCTTCAGCTAGTTATTTCTAGACTTTTGCTTCCAACAAGCCCCTTCATTTCCTAATTTTTGTGAAATTTTTACTGCACATATTTCTTGGACTTATTCAACATTGCATTCATTCTACTATAACAAAATTATTTTTCCAACTATGATATTTCTTGTTTAAGAGCTTATTTTTGTCTAAGTATGTTTCCAAAGATATATTTGTTCCATACTTTAATTTATATTTTGACATTTTTCAATTTAGTTGTTATCACATACATCTTTTATCCTTGCACACAATAATTCCACCATGTGAACTCAAACTTAAAATCTATACTACTCTTAAATTCCCAATTTATCTAGAGGACCAATGAATTATGGTTTTATCCTGATGTTGGTGTTGTTGTCAAAGAATTTTCTAATTTATCCACCTCCATATCTATCAAACCAAATCTTCATATGAATTTATAGAGGTCTTTTATACTTTTCGAGTATCCTTGATTTCCTTATTTCTTTTCTTTGGGTATAAATTGAATATTAAAATCCCCTACTACCAATCACTTGATTCATACTACATATTATCTTATTTTCTCCACTTCCTTCCACAATTCTTTTGTTTCCTTGCAATTACTAAGAGCATCTATATTTTTCACTATATAGATCATTTTTCTTATTTTAATTGTAAGCATTACAATTAATTGATTTTTCCCTTTGAGAACTTCCTTCCTCTAAAATTTCTAAACTCCACATTGTTTCTAAGCCTCCTTAGGCCCTATTTATTCTATTTGTTCATGGTGCTTTTCTTGCAAATTATTTGTTTAGCTCCTTTCCAAACTACTAGTTTTATTTTAATTTCTTGGAGGAGTATCTCTTATTGGTTATCCCTTATCATGGATCTCACTAAGTTTTCCTTTTCAGGAGAATTCATTCCCCTAATATTCCATATTCTAGCTTTCATTTTAGCCTACTATTGGTGGGATTATGCCAACCCATGATAACTCTTTATTTATTTGCATCTTTCATATTGCCTTCTTCTATGTGTTTCTTTGTCTCTACCTTGAATCTATCCTCTTCTTTATCTTTATTTTTAATGATTTCTCCCTCATATCAAATCAGTTCTAGATATTCTATATTATTTTCTTCTCTGGTGTGTTTTGTTTTTATAATGGAATCTTCTCATAAGCTTTTATCCTTTTCTATATCACTTATATGTTCCTTCCTTTCCATCTTAACTTCCTTCCTCCTCTAGGTCTTCCCTGTAATTCTACCATTTATTGTCTTTTCATTATTCACATAGTCTTTTATGAAATGACCTTTTCTGCTACACACTTTACAATAGAAGATATAATTTTTATATATGATTGGTTGGATCCACTCTCCCCATTTTAAAACTAACTTGACTTGGTTAGGGACTTATTTTCTCTATTCTTTAAGGATACACACCCTTGCAAATAAACTTTATTTTCTCTCTCTTGTTACATAGTCCACTAATATGTGTTGTCCAATACAATTTGATATTTCTTCTAAAAGTTATTCCTCCTAAATTCTAATGGTAATACCAAAATATAATTCATACTAGAGCAATATCTATTCTTTCATTATCTAGGTTGAATCTTGGTAATCATTTTTTAAAGGAATAATCCTACACCACATTTGAACCAAGGTCTTTCACATAGGATATACCTACATTCTATTCCTTCTATAAAGGATGCCATAAAGAATAATTTTAGGAGCATTGTGAATTCTATATTGCTTTGATCTTCGATTGCATCATGTTCCAATATTTTAATTGTTCTAAATTTGGTTTCTAGTAGATAAACTTCCCTACAAGACCCTTGTTCAATTTTTGATGTTCTCTATGTAGAATATTGTTTGAAATATTCATTCTTATTCCTTCTACACTAGTTTTTCATTGGATTATAGTACATTTATACTTGTTCTCTTATCCTTTCTATCCACTTTAACAATCTCTAGCTAACTATGAATATTGTTATTAATTAATTAAGTCTTATCCTTATCATATCCAATTGGTTATTTTGCTTTTCTTTTCTTTATGATAATTCTTCTAGATTCACATTCCCATTCTAATTAGTACCACCACCTAACCACATATATTTTCCTTATGTTTTCCCCACTCACATTTTCCACTACCAATAATATTGATCCATCTATATCATATCTTCTCTCTTTTGATCTCTCGTCCCTTAGCTAGTTTATAATATTTATTCCTTCACTATTATGGTGATTCAATTTTTGATCTAGGTTTTAATCCTTGCTTATAATAATCCAGATTCAAAAAGAGAAATATTTTAAAATTTAAGATAAAAGAAAAATTAGATCAAAGGCGAAAAAATTATTGAAGTGATATGTCACTTAACAAATAATAGTCCCATGTGAGTAGATAAATCATTTTCCTAAAAAATAAAAAATAATAAGGGATTCTAGTTCTAGTTTTAATAGTAATTAAATAACTCATTCCCATGCATGTAACAAGTTTTTTACACAGTAAAAAATATCACTTTATCTATAAACTCGGCTCAAAAGCTTTGATAAAAAAACCCTACATAGCAAAAAACATGACTCAATATGTAAAATAAACTCAAAATATTTGATGAAAACCTCTACATAACAATCAACATCACTTAATATACAAACCTATCTCAAAATATCTAAAAAAAACCTCTACACAACTCACAACATCACTTGATTTACAAGCACAAAACAAAATATCTGACAAGAACCTTTGCATAATAAAGAACCTCACTTAATATTTAAAACCAAATTAAAATATTTAAAAAAATCCTCTACATAGCAAACAAAAATACTTGATCTATAAAACCAACTCAAAATATCTAAAAAAATCATTTATACAACAAACAACACTTGATCTATGAATCCAATTCAATATCTTCAGTATAAAACTTTACATAGTAAACAACAACACTTAATTTGCAAACTCAACTCAAAGTCTTTGATAGAAATTTCTACACAACAAACAACATCACTCGAACTACAAATCCAACTCAAAATATATAATCAAAACCTCTATACAACATATAATATCACTCAATCTATAAACCTAGCTCAAAATGTCAGACAAAAACCTCTTCACAACAAAAAACATCACTCATCAATGGGTTCTTGGTTTAATAGTTGGGATAAAAATTTGATGTAGCCCACACTAAGATTCAAATATTGGTGGCTCCAAATAGTCCAATTTGACTAAATAGATGTAAAAGGATAAGGGAAACCCTTTCAAAACCCTATTTAAAAAAAAAAATCATTCAATCTGCAAACCTAGCCCAAAATATCCAACAAAAATCTCTTCACAACATACAATATCACTCAATATTCAAACCTAAGATAAAATATCTATCCAATAAACAACATTATTTGATAAGTAAATCTAATTCAAAATATCTAACATAAACATCTTCACAACAAATAAGACAACTTTACTTTTAGTAAAGACTCAAAAAAAAATTTCTACCATGTTACCTACTTTGTCTTCATGAGGATATTTTTATTTTTAAATTTCTCCTAAGATCTAAAACAAGAATTGGTATTCACTCTTTGCTCACACTTTTCTTCTTGTTTGCACTTGCTTCTTGCTCACATTTGCAACAATTGATTTCTAAAACAATAAAAAAGTTAGGCTCGCTAATGGCTCATACTGACTTTTATAATATCTCAAAAACAAATTTTTCTAACTAATTATAAATGCATTTAAATTTTTAATAATTAATTTAAAACTATATTATTTATGTCATAACATTAAAAATTATAATACAAAATCTTAATAATATATAGCTCAAATTGAATTCCTTGAATTATTATTTTTGGTTCCTCAAATATAAATAAGTACCCCCATGGCAATGCAAAGGTAGTCAAAGGTTCACATCCAAGAGGATTTGCAATGGGAGAAATAGCAACAATGGTGGATGGGGACAATAGTTTTGGTGGATATGGCATGGGCAGATGCAGTAGCAGCAGCACTAGCAGTGATGACAAGGGTAAAAGTGAGTCTGGTGCAGATGGTCTGAATTAAGAGAAAGAAAAAACCAATTTCCCTTAGATAGGATCGAAAGAATTCTTTGCGGTCACTAGTAAACAATAAAACGACTGTCGGTCTACCACTATTTTTAACAATGGATCCCTCTATCATGGTTCCATTATGGGAATCCATGTATCTGATGAAGCCACATTAGGGTATCCAAATACCAACTCTTATAATTTAGAATATGTGATTTTTGACACATTGATAGATCGGGAATCTACCAAAACAACAATCAATTCCCTAGTGGATCCAATAAGGGAGGCTTTTCCAAAACTAAAAGGAAGCTCTCCTCCAGTAATGATGGTTGCGATGGGTGTATCAAGAGAAGGTACTCCTAGTTTAAACTGATCCTTTACAGATATGGTCAAACCCAACTCAAAACCTAGCCAAATCAGGGCTAGTATTGAACTACATCCTTTTTATGGTAATATCAATATCCCTTATGAACCTATGCCTTCCATGGTTGCCTGAAACTCTAACTCCTTGGTTGGAAAATTTTTGGGATCGCGACCAGACATGGAATTAATACACAAATGGGCCCACTCCTCTTGGTTCCCCTTAGGATATTTGGATCTAC
This sequence comes from Wollemia nobilis, assembly GCA_028583015.1. Taxonomy (NCBI): domain Eukaryota; kingdom Viridiplantae; phylum Streptophyta; class Pinopsida; order Araucariales; family Araucariaceae; genus Wollemia; species Wollemia nobilis. The sequence continues at coordinate 12,354,447 of JAQPPZ010017220.1, read as the reverse complement.
TTGCCCTCCCTATGGGTTTCTTTTCTAATATGGCTAAACAACCCTATAGACTCACATTGAATACTCATAGGTGGGTCATGGTTCTTCAGAAGAAGGGGTCTCTTGCTAAAAAAATGGATTGTGGATTTTGATCTAACCACTCAAAACATCAACTATGCTCCCATATGGGTTTGGATCTTAGGCCTCCTAGTCTAGTTCTAGAATGAATATATTCTCTAAGGTATCACGAGGGACATTGGAGAAATTATCACTTTTGATCCTCCTATGTGAATGGGAACTCATATGATCCAGGCTAGTATGTGCATCAATGCAAACCTAGACTCAGCCCTTGCTACTTTGATCAATCTCATTTCAAATATTTGAACCTTCTCTCAACTCATTAAATATGAAAATGAACCTAATTTCTATAATTTCTATTCCAAAAAAGGTCATCTTCATTCTCAATATCCCATGGTCCCTAAGCCGCATCGTATTCCTTCCAAAGAAAGTTTTTTTCAACCCAATCCTATCCATCACCACCCCTTTCCATCCTTTGATTCCATCCCAAATTTTACTCACATCCTTTCAAACCCCTCTACTGAGTTTTCTCCTTCCACTAAAACTAAAGGAGTGCTTCAAAATGGGGAGGCCACCGTACCTTCCTTAATGAGCCCTATTTTATCTCGTCCCCACTATCCATCTATTCCCATATCTAACCACTTTTCCCTCCTTTTTTATGATGACCCCACCTCTGAATCCATTATTCCCACCTTCGTTCATCTCCAAAGCCCTCCTCATTCTCCCAAGAGTCTCATTTGCTCCCCCATTGGCAACCCTATTCCCTCCAGTACTTTCTTCCCTAGCCCTCATTTTACCTGTACCCAAAGGAAGCTCTATGCTGATGTTGGTTCTAGAAAAATTTGGGGACACCCCTCTGCTCAAGATATAAAAAAAAAGAAGCTTCAGATGAGATTGCCAATGGCACCCAACTCACCCTCCGGGGCTCATTTAGATCTTCTAAGACCCAATTTGAAAAAAATTTCAAAATTCCCCTTCCTTTTTGAAGAGGGAATAGAATATCATCAAGAAGTAACAAATGAATATCCTCTCATAAAATGTGAGAGGCCTCAATGGATGAAATAAGCAATGCTTAATTAAGTCCATGAATATAGATCTTAGATCCATTTTTTTTTACTTCAAGAAACTAAATTGGATTCCCAAAGTGCCACTTGCATATCAAGATACATTTGAAAATATTTTGAATTTTTTTTTTTAGTTTGACCGACAAAGCCTCAAGCGAATTGTTATGTCTGTGGTATCCTAAGAAAGTTGAGGGGATCCTTTTTTCTGTAGAAAAATATTACATGAATGTTATGTTTTTCAACAAAGAGGATGGTTACCGCTAGGTCCTTTCAAACATGTATACACCCAACTCCCCTTCCAAGAGGAATTACATATGGATTTCTCTCAACCAACTCAGAGAAGTCTTCTCATTAGAGGCTTGGATGTTGGTTGGATATTTCAATGTAGATACCCAAAATTCACACATATCTACTTCTACGTACTTGTAGATCTATCCAGATACTTGTAGGTTTGCATATACCATCCTAGACCCCTCTAGGCAATTGTAGACTAGCGTAGACCATTGTAGACCACTCTAGACTATCGTAGACCTTCATAGACCTATGTAGGCCATCTCATTGGCCTATAGGCATGAAACCCTACTAAACTACACAATTCATGTTTTAAATACCTTATATCTATCAGGAGGTCACCTATCAGCTCCCTAAGGTAACCTAAGCCTTTTCCTACACCTGATTAGGACCCCACAGGACTATTACTTCCTAAAACTCCTAATTATTAAGTTAATTGAATTTCTAATTGTAAAGTCACTTTTCACTTAAAGTGTACTTTATGACTTAAAAATGTTAATTAGGATCCTAAACCCAAATTAGTCTTAATTATTCCCTCACATGTGTGCACATTAGGTTAGATAGGATATTCCTAGAAAATATAACTAAACCCTAATATAAGCTAGGAGTTATCTAATCATAGTTAACCCTAATATCTCATCACACATGTGTGAGGGTAAGATATTCGTTTAGGAAATGTGGGTATGACACCTCCCCAAACCCTTACCTAACCTAGCATGGAATAGACTCTAAGGTTTGTTCTACCTAGCCACCCATTGACCTTAGATTTTCCTATAAATAGAGGGTCCCCCCTCTCATTATCTCTCACTCTCCCTCTTAGCTAACTTACAGAAACTCTACCAAAATATCTTCTTTTGATTGTGGATGGTACAAATAATATCTAAGCATCCCAGGAGCCCATCCGGATAAAGGATCTTCACTAGAAGGCACCTGCAATTGGATTCACCCCTTGACCTATGAACATGGGTTCCAGATCACCCCTACCCTACGAGTTGGCCATATAGCTGATCTATAGTAACAAAAGCCTCAAGTGACCTTTATTTCATGTTTGTATAGCATTTACACTTCATTTTCAGCTTTATTTCATGTTTTTAATGTCATTTTATCTTCATCAAGATGGGGGCTGATCCATGATAGGAATCCAAAAAAACTAACACCATTTTGTAGGCCCTCCAATAGTAGAAACAACACACAATGGTGGCATACACGCATCAAAGCCCACCTACATTCAAGGGACCCTAAGAGAAACCATCATAGTGTTTCACATCTTGTTGAGAAATAAAAGGAGATTCACCCTGTAATATTTTATCAAATTCTTAATAAAATGAGTTGAAAACACTTTTGAGCATTTTGATTTGCTATGGTTAATTTGCTTGATAAAATGGTAGCCTTTGGTACGCTTCATTCTAGCATGCCCGATGGGACCACCCATAATATGTTATATTAGGTTATCTTACTACGAATCTGATATAATTTTGTTTTTTTATAATTGTTACAGGATCCCTAAAACCCCGAGACATTTCTTAGGTCATCAGATTAGGATTTTTAGGCTCCTAAACATATTTTTTGCCTTGACTTGTGAATCCATGGTCAAATCACTCCTTGACCTGCAATTTTTGTAAAAACTGCTCTATAGACCCCAAGGTAGCAAGGTATCACAGTAGAGACTTTAGAAAATTCAAATGCCACTTCAGAACACAGGTATTCTCCTTAGAACCATCTATGATGTCATTTATTTTCAATACTAGTTCTCTAGAAAATGTATTGTGTTAGCATATCAAAATCCTAATTCAAATAAAGCAAATTAAGGTTTCAATATTGATATAATTATAGTTAGAATGGTTCATTTTCAGAGTTACTTTTAGACATAAATAGATTAAAATTTTTTAAATCACTTTACATATTTTTTTTGAAATAGCTTTTCAAGTTTCCTTTCAAATACATTTAGAGTAAGATTTTCCTTGCGTCCACATGTAAGATTAGATTTCAGGTTTTTTTCCCAATTCAAATTGACAAGTCACATTTTACATTATTCAAAAATTTCTCTTCAAATTTGCATCTAGGATTAGATTCAAAATCTATTCACTTCACCTTGTAAATTCCCTTTTCTTCAAAAAGGCATTTCTAATATTTCTTCTCCTTTCAAACATTGCATCTAACATAGAATTGTTAAATTCTTCTTGCATCACTTTTATCACTTACATCTCAAAACACATCTAAGTTAAGAAATTCCTTTTTCACTTTCCAAATCCTCAGGGTAACTTGCATTGTCTTTACTCAAACATCTAAAGTAGAAATTGCAATTTTTTCCAATACATGTGGATAGGTCATTCTTACTCATGTGTTTTAGTTTGCATGTTTCCTTACTTTCCTAGATTAGTTTTATTTTCATAAAGACATCTAATATTAGATTCTCCTTTTCAAAAAGGTAATTATACAATTAGTTTCTTTCTCAAAATATGCATCTAGACCTAGATTTATTTTCGAAAAGGAATTTAATTAATTGCACTTTACTTTCACATCATCGTTAAACAACTTAAACCCACAAACTCATGTGGTACATACAGTGGTGAGATTGTATTTCATCCCTAATCCATAACTTAAGACTAGTGAGGTAGGAGCCCTAGACACCCAGTAGCCCCATAGGAGTGGTTTTATGGATTTCATCACCAAAAAATCCCCCACTTTTGAGATTGGTCTTTCAAAATTCATCACCAAAAGGAGCCTTTGGAGTGGGATAGTATTAGACAACTTCGTTCACAAGGCTTACATAATCAGTGAACACAGTAACTATTTTTATTGACTAATCCTATTCGAGGGTGAAGCAAAAGCATGGGTATGCCGATAGTAGGTCTTACACAGTACCACCTCTTCTTGTGAGAGGATACAATGAACTCATTTCAACATTTTGACTTCTCACCCCTATAGGCTATCATATTATTGTACCTTTACATTAGGTCACCATTTTTCTATTGAAGCATTGTTCTATTCTATGCATGTTTGGATGTTGCAGGAGGTTCTATGTTTACAACATTCCCGCGTATCTAGAAGTCCACCTCACTACTTGGGATACTTCCTAGGATATTCTAACATCAAAACACACTAAAAAAAGCAACACTTTTAATTTTATGCATTTATAACTAACTCCAGTTATACGTTGTTTACATTCTCATAAAAAATAGTTTCAACACATTCACCTATTGGCAGCCCACCTAGGGATTGTTTACAGTCTGTCATTTTTATTTTTGTATATTTTTTCACACTCACTGTCCAATTCACCCCTTGCCCTATGAATTCACTATTCAGATTGCTCCCCAACCTACCATTTCAGTTTTTAGACAAAAAACCTCATAGATCTTACTAGGCTACATAAAAACCCACACATATCATACCCGGATCACCATATTTCAATTTTTATATAGTTATGAGCACCAATCCCTGATAGATGACATCATACCTATTATCACCTATAGCGAGGCACACAAGAAAGCACACCTTGGGTAGGAAGTGACTAGCGTACCTTCCAGCTAGTCCATCCTCCTTTCTTTAGCCAATAAGGATAAGTCTATGCTCATAGTAGACCTATTTGTAGTACTAGATCCATTTGGTACTGTATATCATGGTGAGACATCTACATATGGAGATGCTTTTACCACATCATTTGAGGAAATTCATTCACTCATTTTCCATCCACCATCACCTCATCCTTCTACCATATTTTGTGATCATGTCATCTATACGGCAATAGGACATTGACCTCCTTCCCTCATCATCGATGAGAAAGTTCATCCAGCATCCCCTACCTTCACTCATACCTTTTTAAAAAACTTGGCTCAATTCCTTTTTGAGAGTGATTCTTCATTACTCAATCATACCCATCCAGATATTGTGTCATTCACCCCTACTATAGGGATGGTTTTAGACCCATCGATCTCTATTACAAATGCACGTGCATCCCCATCAGAATAGCCTCCACTATAACAACAAGCCCCATCCAGTTCAACACATCAATACATAGAGGAAACAGCACCATGACCCCTTCCTAAAAAATCTTCATAAATTGCCTATGTAATTCCAACAAACATAATATCCATAATATCAACAAACTTTCTCTTCTCAAGTCGATGTAAATACATTTACCACACCACCTTCCTATGTTCCTACAATGGAAACCTATGTCCCATTCCAATCATCACTACCACCTACATCTCATCCATCAGGATTGTATGATGCACCCTCTTCCAATCCATCTTCATTTGTGCCTCCATTTTAGCTACCTCCACCTCTACCCATGTTCGAGCCTTGAAATCCTTCATAGCCTATGTATCCAACATCCCAATCCTATAAATCAAGATTTTTTCCACAATTTCTACCTAGCTAGATGCAGACATCATACTTAAATACCTCGTCCTATCTGTAAGTCGCATAGCCCATGCAGACATCTTCACATCCACCTATCTCTATCAAACTCATATTTTTTACACCACCTCCTTCTTGTTCATTGCCTCCTATAGTACAACCATTGTATTAGGTTACTCTCTAATAAGCCATCATGTAACAACCTCAGATTGTGCACCCGCAATACTATTATCCTCAAAAACCACCTACTATAAAATAGACTACATTATTTGCCTTGATATCTTACCCTATGCAACAACAATATCCTCAGGATTTGTTGTAATATGTTCCTCCCTACATTGGGAAGAATAGTAATTTTAATACCCCCCATATTTTTAGGCTTCACCCCCATTAGCGCCATCTCCTATACCATTAACACCTAAACTTCAACTCTTACAAGATAAATTTAAGATGTTAAACCTTTACACCACCAGTTATGGGCCACAAAAACTCACATACGATGAGCTCTGTAACAGGCTAGTACATCCCTTAGTTTCCATTCCTCCTTACCCATATTGCTTTGAGATGCCAAATTTTGATAAGTTTAAAAGCAAGGAGAACTTGTGCAAACATGTTAATAACTACCGCTCATCTTGATACGAGCTTCATAGTAGAAATCCTCTCATGTTATGTACCTTCTCCCTTTCACTTTAGGGACAAGACTTAGACCGGTACAACATGCTCTTGTGCCACAACCTCTACACTTTTGAGCAACTGGCCAATTTTTCCTTGAGCACTTTTCCATCAACATCAAAAAGAAGATAAACTTCTCTGATATCTATGCCTTATGACAGGCTAATGATGAACCAATCATAGAATTTATCTCTAGATGGAAATCGTTAATACATGAACTCACTCATAGCCTCCCATATGTGGATTTGGTTACACTCTTCTTAAATAATTTCCATAAACACATCTCCACCTCCCTATAGCTTCACCAAAGTTGCACCTTTGAGGAAGCCATTGCTCAAGTAAAAGTTATTGAGGATATCAAAGTCCAATCTATAAAAATCAAACTAAGACAAAAGCCTTCATACAACTCCAACTTTGACTTTAATAGAAACATGCCCAATCAACCTTTCCCATGACGACCACAATCCAACCAAGTGATAGTAGCTTATTTAGCTCTGACACAAATCCCATGACCACCTCATCCACAACAATAATTATTTCAAATGAATGCACCCCTTCCACCTAGACCACAACAGATTTGAGGACCTCGTCCCCAACCTCTATAGCATAATTTAACACCACTTGTTGAGCCTTTCCTAGCCTTATTCTAAAGGCTATATGATACATACCACATCATCCTACTAGACATTCAACTTCTCGATCCAAATGTACCTAAACCTTGAGGTTACATCGAGCAAGCCTAATGTGCATACCATAAATAGTGTGACCATGATATCGAATCATGTCATTCTTTTCATGGTATGGTCCAATAAAGTAACCATTCAAGTTTCAAACCCTCTCACACTACAAAACTGGAACCTAGGGATTTATCATAATCCCTTACCTTAACACCGGGGGACTAATCCCCAAAAACCTCAAAATAACCTCCTAGGGCCACCAAGACAAGTCAAAAATGTCCACCACAACCCTCCTTCATGTGGTGTAGTGGGCATGATCAACCTTACCACTCAAAATCAATGTTATCCTTCATGTCAACCTACACCGGTAACCTCTACACTAGCACCATTAATTTACCCATAAGTGCCTACAACTCCTCAAGCTCCACCTCATCCTCCACATAATGTCATTACCATTTACAACAACCTTATGCATCGGTTGCATAATGCCCCTACCATTTTGTTTATTTTTGACCTCCTATAATAATCTCAACCCCATTATGAGGCATTAAATGATATCCTTCACTCTATCAACCTTGACACTCATGATACCAATGCATCTATCAAATTTATGGGTAATATCTTGTGTTGCCTTCAGCCATCTATTAGTTTCTATGACCATGAGATCACAAAAATCATAGACAAAGGAGAGAATCCTCCTCTTCACATTCAAGCAACCATCAATGACATCATGTACAAATGTGTTCTTTTTGATACCGGTTCCTCAATTATCATTGTGGCTCTGCATCACCTATACATTCCACCTGCTCACTTCTCCACACCCTCACTAGACCTTCACGCATTTTATGGTTCAATGCGACCTACAGTCGAATCAATTTTCCTACCCATTTTTGTATGTGTATGTACTATTTTGATTCTATTCCATGTTATTTAGGGTGAAATGCAGTATAAAAGATTACTTGGATGTCCATGGACTAGATATATATAGTGTGTGTCATCTACATTACACCATTGTCTTAAATACATCTACAATGGGCTCATCCATTATGTTCCTATTGATAGGGACCCTTTCAAATTTTGCAACATCACATATCTCCCACCTAGATCTTCTTCATCTATGACACAGGTCCTTCCCATATCTAATCCTCATCCATTAGGAGCATTCATATTGCCTCCCTCATCAGTGCCTTTACCACAATCTTCATCAAGGACATGTATGCACTCACAACCTAATGTCCATTCCACCATCATCATCTAGTATAGCACTCCATATTACTACCATACCCTTTTCACCACCTTCTTCATGGTCTCCACCATCTTCACAACCCTCATCATCTATAGACCCACCACCCATAATAGTAGGCTTGTTATTTTTATCAAGTCCAACCCCCACTTTGCACCCATCTTCCTCTATAGAACCTCCTATCTTACCTACATCACAAACACTACCACTCCCTTTTCACCTATGATCTCGATAATTCACATACCCTCATAAGTCACCACCAACACCTACTCCTCCTTCCTCACAGTTCCCATAAACTTATCATCCCATCCCATCTATGGCTGCCTAATACCATGATTGGAAGCAATGAGCTACCCGCCTTGATGACCAACTATTTAAATCATCTATGACCACCATTCAAGATTACCAGCTTGCATCATCATCATCTGATTTAGACTCACCACCTTGTTCATCTATGCATACGTTACCCCAGGTTTCTATCTTCATGACAAACACTAGTCTCGATGATTACAACATCCACAATGATCGTTTGTGTCCACCTCCAATCCAATATACCCATGACTTTGGTCGTCCATCCATTTTTGTACTTACCATTGATGCATTCATACTCTTAGGTTCCCTAAAAAATTATACCAACTTTGTGTATGTGAGAATTGATTCTTCACTCCTACCTGTCATCCCTCCACCACCATAGTCCAACTTTTGTAGTATGTTAGATCACATGTCCAACCCTAAATTTGCATTGCATTATCTCTAAAATTTTCATTGGTATGGATTTTTGCTTTGATGTTACAAACAAGGTTGTGTGCATCTATAAATCCTTGTGACCAATTATCCACGAACAAATTAGGTTTAGGATACCGACCCACAGTTGTCCATACACTTGAGGATGAACTACAAGATATTTACTTGCATTTCATGCTACCTCCTTTGCATACCTTAGAATAATATGTTGATATGGACCTCTTATATGATAACTCATCCCCTCGCTCTATGATCATGATTCCCTCAAACTTCTTTCATGAAGTCCCTTCCCTAGATGACATGTCATGCTGCATTGATGAACTAGTTAATCAATTCACCGTATTGTTCCTCACACCTGAAGCCCCACAGTGTAACATCATACTTACCCCTTTATTATTGATGTATTCAGTTAGACCCTCACACATGTGTCACTAGCTTTGATAATCCATAACATGACATTGATCACCACTCGTTGTCTTACATCTACCATTACACCTTTCTTGATGCTCACAAACCCATGAATCTTTATCATCATATTCTTCAATATCATATTCTTCCATCATTTATGTTAACATGGTTGATTTGGACCTCTTCGTACCCCTTTGATATACATCTGACATAAATCAAGATAACATCCCCAACCTAAATTTCATCGATCTAACTCACATTCCATCAATAACTTCTCCACATGACTTCCTGTTATCACCACATGTCCTACATGCAGTAAATGCTCCTTCATTGTCAAATCCACCTCAAATTTCACACGTTCATCACATAGACATATATTTATATTATGAATATGACATACCTAAGGTAATCTATAATTTCCACCTCATTCCAATTCTAGAGAAACTTCGTGATGGTTCCCACATGCTAATAGAAGAAACCATCGATGTTGATATTGGTGATGATCCTGATAACCCCCATACTGTCAAACTCTCTACCGGCATCTCACCTAAATAATGCATCTTATTCACTACCTTTCTTAAATAATACATCAAGGTATTCACCTGGTCCTACACAGACATGCTAGGTCTTAACCCATCCATAGTAGTTCACAATATTACACTGGACAAAGATGTTAAGCCTGTCCAATAAAAACTATGATGTATGCACCCTATAGTTGCTTTGTTAGTCAAATTCAATCTACAAAACCTCTTTGACATAGATTTTATTCAACCCATCAACTATCCTAAATGGGTATCTAACATGATGCTAGTACCCAAACCTTCAAGTGAAGTTTGAGTCTACACTGACTTCTGTGATCTAAAAAAAGCTTGTCCTAAAGACAATTTTCCATTTCCAAACATCAACTCGCTTGTCGATTCCAACACCGGCCATGAAATGATATCCTTCATGGATAGATTTTATGGTTATAACCAAATCAATATAAATCCTACCGATCAACACAAAACATCCTTCACAAACCCTTGGGGGACCTTGTGTTACACAGTCATGTCATTCTACCTCAAAAATATTGGGGCAACTTACCAGCTTGCAATGACATATATATTTCATAATTATATGTATAAAATAATGGAAGATTATGTATATGACCTCATCACAAATTCTAAAGAATGCTTGCAACATCTAGCTAATTTACATAAAATATTTGATCACCTCCTAGAGCACAACGTACACTTCAACCCAAATAAGAGTGTCTTTGGTGTTACATCAAGTAAAATCTTAGGGTTCATCATCTCTTAGCGAGGCATCAAAGTCGACACTAAAAAATTCAAGGCCATCATTGATATGCTTCCCCCTATTGGAACCAAATTTGACTCAAACTATGAAACCCCTAAATTTAAATTTTTGGTTTCATAAAAATAAGTAAGCATTGTTGGTCTCTTTGCAGTTTATTAGAAAAATTGGTTTTCCATAAGTTTAACCTCAAAATTGCTATTATGTGCACCTTTGAAAAATTGTTATATCTTAAGAAGGTTGCTAAATTCAATCCCTTTTAATAAAACCCGACTATTAAAAATACAAGGTTTTAGTATTTCAGATCAATAATCATGTTTGGACCTAAGTCAAGTGATAAATCATTCAGTCCTAAGGTATTAAAAGGATTTAATCAAGGGCCATGGTCTAAAAACCTAAAATCTAAGCATAATATTAAAGTCTAAAACATAAGGTTTAATCAAGGTCTTAATTAAAACCATGAGGGTATGCACCCCGTTGTGTTAAAAATCGAGCACCTCACATAAATCTAAGGGTAGTGCTTCATTAAAGAAGAATCCAATGGCCACGCTTGATTTGATAAAACATCTCTTTAAAATGATGTGGTAAGGAATTAAAATCTAAAGTTTTGAAAGAATTATTAATAAAAGTGTTAGGAACATGCACACCCTTTAATTAAATAGTGAACTTATCCCAAAAATTTGATAGTAGCACTTGATCGAGATCTGAATTGAACAACAACGCTCTCATAAAAGGGGCATTGAAAAGGACAAAACCCCACAAGATTAATTAATACTATTAAAAGATATTAACAAGGGTCTAACACATCAGATAATTATACCCCTTTCAACTTAATCAAAGTTTAAAATCATGTGTCCCTTGGTAACTAACCCCATAGATTGGAGAAAATCAACGACCACGCCAGCATTGATCGAGATCTAACAGTCGTGCCAAAATTGAAACCTAAATGATGAAATGGTAGTATATCGGGTAACACAAAGGTAAAGCTAAGATTAATCATGCATTAGTAAGGGTATAATATGTTACTAATTATCCCCCTTTGGGCTTAATCTGAGATTAATTAAATACAATGATGTGTCCCTTTAGGTTATCAAGTGTGCATATTGCAGGATATCTAACGGCAGTGCCTCATCAAGAAAAAATCGGACGGATGTGCCTGACTTAATAAAGCACCCTGACATAAAATTAAAATACTTAAGTACCATGGTCACAAGCATCTGACGGCTATGCTTGATCAAAAATTTGATCCAATGATACATGTGCATCATGAATTATCAAGGATAAACGAGGCTTGAGGATAAGTCGACCAAGACAAAAATTTGACGGTAGCACTCCATCTAGGGTAAAATAAATTGACATTTGTGCTAACCCTCCTCAAGATCTAATTGCAGCACTCAAATCAAAGATCCAAGTAATGAAATGATCACAAAAATCCGATGATAGTGTTCCATTGAGATTAAAAGGATCCAACGAAAGCAATCGAGTCAAAGTCAAAACAATAATATACAAACGAGGTTAATCCAACGAACATCTTCTAACGAATATGATGGATGCGCTCCCTCTTGAAATAATCCAATAGTGATGCACGCTTCAAAGGTAAATATAATGGTAAGCCTAAATTAGAATTCAATTAATAAAATTTTAATTATATTAGCAAGGACTCTAACACATTATTAATCGCCCCCTTTTTTGATTAATCAATATTAAACAAACAAAAAAAGGGTTTTGAAGCATGTTTTCTTTCAGTTATCTAACCCGCATGTTATAAAAAATCAAAGGTTGTGGCCTTATCCAATCAATCGAATGACTATGTTTGATCATGGTTGTCCAGGTAATATTAAGATATCCAAGATGATGACAGGAACTCACATCAAGAACCAAATCCTATGGGGATCCCTAGGATTATTACTGCCTAATTAAAAGTGTAGTCGATCCCTAAGCTTAATTATTATCCAGGGCCAAAGTGGCATGATGTTCAAAATAGAGGCTGCCCCTATAACACGTCACAATCCCACATCGAAGAAGAATAATCTTCAACGACCAATAGCGAAACTATAAATGATTACGGGTACACAAACCAAATAACCCAGGGGCATATAAGATGAAGGATATTTCCTGCCATAAAATCCCAACTTTGAAATAAGATGTGTTGGCAAATTTCCTTTGGCCAATTTTAAAAGCAATTGGTAACCTAGTATTAATGATGAAACGTTCACAAATATCAAACTTGTTTCACCACCCAATATTTGAGCTCACAAAATCGGTCAATTTACCACCCTAGTAATCTAAGAAAATAAATTGATACGTAAGAGGTATAGAGAGAGGAAGAGTTTAATATTTTATTTTTTCAGAGAACTAGACTCACTACTGTGAGCACAATGGCATCATGGGGAGACGCTTTTGCCCCCGAAGACACTAGAGAAGTAGTGAAATTTGTTATATACTGGTCACCATAATCTAAGATTTTTGGACCTCCTGTACCTGGTAGCACAATGTATGAATTCACCCAAAAGTGTGGAGCTGATAAGAAACCTACTCCAGCACAACGGTACGAGATCAAAAATACATGTATAAAGAGTTTTGCTCATATTATGGACAATGATAACAGGACCCCATGGATATTGGCTAACCTATTTCATAAAATCTTGAAGGCTACAATACAAGGGTTTCCCCAAAAGTAACATATGGAAAAGTAACATCGGTAAGTTGATATGTTCAAAGGTTTAATTCTCCTAGGATTTAATGGCATGGTTAGCAGTGGCATATGACGAAAGGACCAGAACATTTTGAGATAATAAGGGTCGAACAGTGTTCAACACCAAATTCAAGCACATCAGACAAGTTTTCAATTTGACAGAGTATACCACCTTTTTAGTTAAATGGGTAATTGAACATAAATCTTGAATGTTCAAAGGATTAGAAGTTTTTATATTTTTTTTTTATACAAATGAGAAAATAGTTAATCAACTCTCAATTAGGAAGACTTCTTTTAGACCATGGGTCCAAGACTTTTGTGATATGATAAACATAGTCTTAAGAGTATAGGATCTCAATATGGTGGACAAAAATATTTTGTATTTATTAGCACAGAGAAATTGGGCGCATAATACCCCAATTTATGGATGGGAAATAGGATTGAGTAACCAAATACATGAACAAATGGTAGAATTGAAAAAGGTTGTTTTCGAAAAAAGACAAGAGATGCCCTATTTTTCATAATACTCATTTTTCATCCACCTGATAGCAGGACAATTAGGATAAGAAGCCCAAAAAATAGTAGAAGTCATTAACAACCCCTACGTCCAAACCAGTTTTTGGAGAATACATGAAGGACAAACTCACATGGGCTGGTTCTGCAACCATTTTATGGTAGAAATCCATTGGACTTTAACCGGTGTGCTCCCTGAGAGGCTAGGGCCAAGAGTAAGAGATTTTATCAAAGAAAAGGAGATTTGGGATTTCTTTTTCTCATAAGTGTTCACTTATATCAGGATCTATGGGGTTAAAATTCCCCCTAAGCTATTATCGATGTATTATCCATTATCCCTAGCAGCTCTAGAGTTATGTAGGCAGGTGGCATAGGAAGCCAAGATGAGACTAGTGAAAAAACATGGTAAAGTCCCCTAGCTTAATGTCCCTTATCGCTTTGGGGACTATATATTTTTGGCTACCCTGCACTGCTCAAAGGAATGTTTGATTTAGATACTATAGACTTCGATGAGATAACTTGGAGGTTTTATGACCCAAAAGGGATATATAGTAAAATGATGGAAAAATGGCAATATGTTCGAATACAACATCGAAAGGATACTTATTAAGAAATATTATTGGAAGCTATGGAAAAAGGGGCAGATTTATAGGTTGTATGGGATGATTTCCCTCCTAAAGATAGGGGCAACACATAGATTCATGAAGCCTATGATTACCCTATAGAATTGAGAAGGCTTCAAGAAATTTTAGTGGAATATGTAGCACCTATTTTACCAGGAGCATCTCAAGCAATCAAAGAAAACCCCTTATTGGAGTTAATAGAAGAACAGGGTATTGATCAAATGGAGGTCACTGTAAATACTACATATATAATATAACGATAGGTCAGGCCTCCTGTAGATGACCATCTCATAATATAGGCAGCACCAAGCACTTCCCAAGAGGTTTCCAATAACCCAAGCGTAGCTAAAGAGAAATAAATTGTGACCATGTCTATTTAGAAATCTTCTCTCCTAGAACAGGCTATAATTTCCATTTTTGACAGAGTATTAGCTGTAAAAAATGTGAAGAAATTGACACCCATGTTCATCCCTACCTATTTAAAAACAAAAATATAGGATATTAAAGTTCCATCAGTAATACGGATGAACATGAGAAGAACTAGTGGATTTGGGGGTTTGTTCTGAAGTCACCAAGTGAAGACTAAAATAGAGATAAAAACTACAGAAAAGAAGAAGCCTAAATTGAATTTACCTTCTAAAAAGGTTTTTTTGGAGAGGATATACGAGCAGACTGCCTTTACTATTGCAAATGAATAAGAATTATAGGTAGTGTCAGGGATGGAAAATATAGGAGAACAACTTACAGATGAACCATGATTAGAAACATCTATATTAGATATAGCAGAGGTAAATATTCCTGCCCTACAAAACCCACTTGTCTTTAGATTCAATGAGGAGATCGGGGGCTCATCAATACTAGGAAAATAAGGTGAAATGGTCAAAGTTATCAAGGCAATGCAAAATCAAACCATGGATCAACTAGTTGAGAAAATTGTAGAGTTACGGAATCAATTGAAAAGAGAAGAGAAGGAAAAAGCTGAAATGAAAGCATTAATAAATAAAAAATAGGAAGAATTGGTGCAAAAGGATATTCCCAGGGCACAACCCCTTTAGTGGTAAGGATTTATAATCATGCCTATTATCTAAATGTAATGAAGAAGGATATGTCAATGAAAATATGAGCTCATGCCAAAGGGCTCAATGAGATGTTTAGGCAGATTAGGGTGATTCAAATTACTACTCAAGAAATACATGCCTTGATACAAGAGAAGGAAGAATACTTCGAAGTCATTCATCCTACCCTTGATTTAATGAGAGATAATTTTGAAAAGCCACAAGGTCAAGAGATAATAACAAATAATGGCAGTAAAATCCAGTTCAATATTGAGTTCTTGAAAGCGGCCATGTTTGGGGTAAAATAGGAAAGGTGGATCAATGTTGTAACTAAAATGGATAATCTGATAGAAGACACAATAGGAAAAATGGTAGACATTGGTTTGTCCTTAGACCAATGCTTGGAAGCCCCTAGTGTAGAAGATCTAATCAAACATATAATAGAAAGATTTTATTATGAGTAATATGATGAGTCAGAAATGACTAGACAATCTACCCTTCTGGTAAATACTATGGAGATGTTACTCTTCCAATATGAAAGGAACAAGCCCATAATTGCCATACAAAAAAATAAAATTTTGTAGGAAATGAATATGCTAAGGTTTTTTGCAGCCTTTGACACAGAAGTTTGGATACTAATCAGCGAACAAACAAAGTAGCTGCAACAAGGTCAAAAAGGAAAAATGGTTGAAATATCTAGTCAAAATATGGAAAGTAGCTCAAAATTTTCAACTAAAAAAGGATCTGTGCTAACAGAAAAATTCTTTGAAAAAACCAAAGAATCAAGTACTCAAAGGGGGATAGTTCAAGAAAAAACAGTTGAAAAGGAAGTGGTGGAAGAAAGAACAAACTCTCCCAATACCACCATCATTGGTTAAAATAAGCTACGGTTTGAAATGGTCAAATAAGAGTGTACAACATAAACAACAAGAGATAGTGGAAGCTAGTTGTACCAGTTTTGAATATCAAATCAAAATAGGACAAGTGTAAGGCTAGGAACTGGCCAAGAATAACAGATTCAAGAACCAAAGGCTATAAAAGAAAGCAGTTGCATTCATAATCATCATCAAGCTATTAGGGAATAGCATTTTTCTAAGATTTATACTTGAATTTCATTTAGATTTGTGTTATTGTATCTCCTTTTTGTGTCTATTTTTCTCATTCATTCTTCTTTATTCCCTTTACTGTGTAGGATTTTGATAGGAAAGTGCTCAAGAAGCTGAGATTATTTCCTATCCTATTGAGCCTAAGATTCAAAGACTCTATTGTTACCAGATTGGAACAAGGAGAGTAGGAGAGACCTATTACATTATTTGAACAGAGTCTTCTTCATTGTATTGATGTATTTCTTTGAGAAAAAAAGAGTTAAAAGGCATCCTTCCCACTTTGCATGTAATATTTTATGAAATCAATACAATTCTGAGTTTCATTTCTATTATATATTTGTCTTGGTACTGTGTGTCACTATGTAATGGATTACATTATTTGAATGCATTATACATATTTCTTTGGTTGGTCAAATTTTAGTTTTATTACGATATTCGAATAAGTCTAAGAGCACCAATTTTATTTTCCTCCTCTCTATTCATGTCAAAATTATTGTTAAATTGCTATAATAACCCAATGAATCTAGGCACCGATCTACATAAGGCATAACAAATGATTATTTTCTTGCTTGGTCATTTTAATACATATAGTGTTACATTAATCTAGAGCATGCAATCAACATTTTATCATAGAATTATCACTGGGGTTTCCTTACCTGTTCTACAATTTTCTTTTAATATTCATGTTTATCAGAATAAAGAGGTAGATTGATTAGAGCCTGTAATAGCTCGTTGGTTTAAAACAGAATTTTTTAGCATGACAATAAATTCCTATGGATGCAAGAATTGGTTCCAATAGTTTTTTGGCACCGTTGTTGAGGAAGAGTTTTTAAATTCTTAACTTTGGTTTTATCAACGATATTATTTTAAAAATGAGCAGCCAATAGGAATAAAGAACTATTGCTTTAATTTTCTTTGATCTATATGTTCTTTATTTTACTTATGGTTTTCAATTCCAAGGTTTTATTTTACGTTTCTTTATTTTCTTGAAAATCCTGGTTTCTTGATTTTCTTGAATTTTCCCAAGAACCAACTCCTATGAGGATGAGTGTTAATATCAAGCATTCTTGATAAAGCATACACTATTATTTCTACACTCCGGTGTTGGCGACTCTATCTGAATGAACCTAGAAGATAAAATAAAAAAATGAAAGAGCAGAACGTATTGGTGAACACCAGGAGAACCGGTAAGGAGCTATTACTAGAACTCGAGAATATAGAGGTATTTATACATAATCATAAAACTCAACTTTTCAAGAGTATCGCTTATAACAGTAGATCAAATTCTAGCAGTAAACAGTACATAAAGAAAATTAAATATCATAATACTTTTACTGTTAATATCACTTTAGATGAAAATTTGAATTCTGATATAGAAGATACATGTGATTATTCTCATTATCCAATTAATAGTAATACTAAGGTAGATAAAACCTTATATTAGATTTAGGCTACCTAGACCCATATTACTGTAGGTACTGCAGCTGTGAATTTGAATTCTACAATAACAATGGCCCAAGATAATGTTCATTTATGGAGAACTAATAGATATAGGCCTTTTGTGTTACCAGCAAATCTTAATGCCTTGCCCAATAAAGCTCACAAATACCTTCCAAAATTATTAGGAAATAGTGCAGTAACTGGAGAAGATCATATCTAGAGTTTCTTGTATGCGATGGATAGTCTATAGGTTGAACATGAAGACGTATTCTTAAGACTATTTTTATAGACTTTAGAAAAAGATGCTAGAGATTGGTTCAATTCCTTTCTTGACAATGATATCCCAAACTTCACCAAAATGGAAGCTATGTTTCTAAAGAAATATGGTGAAAGAAAAAATGAACAATATTTATTAACTGAGCTAGCCACTATGAAGAAAAAAGAGAATGAGGTTATTAGTGACTTTAATAGAAGATTTTCAAAGACCAGGAACAAAATCCTTGCCAAACTTAGGCCTAGTGATATTAAGTCTATTTGTTTTTACAAAAAATACTTTTCAAGGAGAGTTTAACTATGAGCTAAGGCAAGAACAAGCCACTACCATTGATGGTTGTATGGAAAAGATAATGGATATAGTAATAAATATGCTTGACAGTGGTAAGATGAAGCCTTATTCTCTATAATTCAACCTACCTAATATAAAACCTAAAAGAGTAGCATTTCATATACAAAGAAGAACTAAAATTTATCCAATGGAGAAATTGACTAGTCAAATGACTAAGATGCTCAGTAACATGAACAATAGGATAGAAAGAATCAAAATAAATAATGGTAATAATGGTGAATCATCACAAAAAGAGTGACCTCATGTTGATAATCATCCTCCCTTTAAAAATAACTTCAATAGGAATTGGGGAAACAACAATGGTTCTAAATAAGGAAATAGGATTAGGAATAATGGTAAAAATAGCTGGAAAAATAGAGATCATAACAATGTTCCTAATCCCATATCATCTGCCAATGTAGCATAAGGATTTCCCTATTTTTTCTCTACTTGTGATGCACCTCATAACCCTAATGCATGTGGAATTCACCTAAGTGATCAGCGTAATGTAGATTTACATGTTGAATCAGAAGAGGATATAAGAATCAATGCTTGTTGGTCTTTTGAAGATGAATCTAGATAAAGGTTTTTTGAAGAAGATATGGATAAATATACTTCAAATCATCACCCTCAAATCTTAGTGGCTGAAGGAACTAAAATCTTGTAGAAATCACACGAGTCAATATATGACAAGATGAAGCAAGGGAAATTAATCCCCACTACTCAAGAAGTTGAAGAATTAGAGACTACCCATACTTTGAATTTAAGAAATAGGACTATCCCAGACCGAACAGAGAAATACTCTACAAGTGAAACAAGAAAACAAAATTTCACAAATAAGAATATTAGTAAAGAGAAAACTGATAAAACCCTCAAAAATATCACTCCTGAAGTAATAGAATTAGATGAAGAAATTACCAAAGAAGAAAGTAATAAAACACTGGATATAAAAATATAGAATTTGATTCTGGTCAGAACTCAATAAAAAAAAGGTTAACATCACATTTTGAGAACTTATGAAAGTTCAAAAATACAGAGAACAAGTCTACAGAGCATTTGAATTAGTGGAACAAAAAGAAGACCCAACTTGCCATGCTACTAGACAAAATCAACATGATACAAGATCACCATCCTCTATTAGACCCTTATATATATCATTAAGGTATAATCAAGATGAAGGGGACAGGTATGTGATTCATAATTGCATGCTATACAATGGATCCTCACACAATATCATGCCCAAAATAATAGTTGATCAAATGGGATTAATATGTACTAGAGATTATACCCCTATTTTGTAATGGATAGTAGACAAATTCCTTGTGTAGGGGTAATAACTGGATTGTTGGTTTTCTTGGATCAACACTCCAAAAAGGGCATAGTCATGGATGTTGTAGTAGTTGATTTTGACCCATTCTTCTCACTATTACTCAGTAGACATTAGGCAGAACAATTGGGAGGTTCAATTCAATTAGACTAGTCCTATGCTACAATCCCAATATCAGATAAGGATAATATAATTTTATGAAGAGAACCATTTAACAAGCACTCCATAGAGTTAATTTAAACTTATGAAACCATGATAAACTTAGTAAACTCTATGGAAGAAAAATGTATGGTAGTTTACTCCGTATGGCAAAACCCATTCCTAGTGGAAGTACCAAAAGCAAAGAACATGGATCTATAAGTTATAAAATGGTAGATGTTGAATCAGATAGAGTATTAACCCAAGAAATGTGGACCATGTCTTTTTATGGAGCTAAATCCCAATCTGGAGAAGGTGCAGGTGTTAATTTGACTGATATAAAATGAAATTACCTTGGCATTCCTTACAGACTGGAATTCCCTTGCACAAACAATGTATCTGAGTATGAAGCCTTACTATTAGGGTTAAGAAAAGAAAAATAATTAGGCATTAACTACTTGATTGTAACAGGATATGTAGAGTTTATTATACAACAAATCAAAGGTAAATATAAAACCAAGCACCCTAGGCTTAAACAATATAAAAATACAATATTATAAGAAATTGATAAATTCTTAGCTTTCAATATCTCATATATTCCAAGAGAACAAAATCATGTTGTAGATCTTTTAGCTGTAAATACCTCAGGTCTAGATCACCCAAAGATAACTACAGAATATATGGATATATTCCCAACTATTTTAGTCTATAAGCCTTTTGTGCCAGATAACATAGTCTATCTACAAGTATTTCAAGATGATATAGATATTAAGGATTTTATGAATTTTCAAAATTAGTATGTAGATGCAATCTGTGATGAAAAGGATGAAGATAAGCTAAAAGACCAAATAGGAGAGCCAGTAGAAGTAATCCAGTTGAAAACTAATAGAATACCCAAAGGTTTGATTTCTCTAGAGTCTATTTGATGATTTTGACAAAGCTTATAAGCCTTTAAGATGAGAAGTAATATCCGAAGACATTAACATTTTTTCAATGAAAATACCTAGAATAGTGAAAGTAGACATGGCCTTACCTGCTAAAGAAAAATATGGATATATCAAATTCTTGAAAAATAACAAAGAACATTTTTCTTGGACTTATGAAGACCTTAAAACTTTCAAAATAGATATAATGACACACATAATACCCCTCAAAGAAAATTCTAAACCATTTAGATAGAAACAGAGAAAATACAACCCAACTCTACACCCAATAATGCAAAAAGAGGTACATAAATTATTGGATTCCAAAATAATTAGAAAGGTAAGATTTTCTTCCTAGATATCCAATTTAGTACCAGTCAAAAAAAATAATGGGGATATTAGACTATGTGTATATTTTAGAAATTTAAACAAGAGTTCATTGAAAGACAATTACCCATTACCCAACATGGAATAATTATTGCAAGTAGTAGTTGGCTCAACTAGATTGTCTCTGTTATATGGATTTTCAGGGTACAATCAAATTCTAATAAATCCAAAAGATAGACATAAGATGACATTCACTACACCTTGGGGCACATTTTAATATTTAAGAATACCTTTTGGACTAATGAATGCAGGTGCTACTTTTCATAGAGTAATGGATTTTGCCTTCAAAGGATTAATATTCAAAATTGTAGTTGTATACCTGGATGATATCATAGTATTTTCTAAAAAATCAAAATATCATCTAGATCACTTAACTGCAATTTTTGCTCGGTGCAAGGAATTTGGAATTTATTTAAATCCCAAGAAATGTATTTTTGGGACTACACAAGGAAATTTGTTAGGACATATAGTTTCATAAAAAGTAATAAGCATTGATCCATACAGAATTGAAGCTATTTCCAAAATTATCCCTTCTAGAAATTTAAAAGGAGTTAGGTAATTCTTTGGTAAGATAAATTAATTTTTGTAGAGATAACCAAACCCATAAATGATATGGTTAAGAAAACTAGAGAAATAAAATGGACATTAGAAAATATGGAAGCATTTAACAAAATCAAAGAAGCTATATCAACCACTCCAGCCATAAACTACCCTGATTATGCAAAAGATTTTAATATCTTCTCTTATGTATCTGAACACTCCATTGCTACAGTTCTTTTATAGAAAGATGATGAAAATAATGAAAGACCAATAGCCTTCATGATTTCATGCCTAAAAGGAGCACATCTTAAATATACCTTGCTATAAAAGCATGCTTATGCAGTCATCCAAAATTTAGAACACTTCAAAGGTATATTTGGCTCAAGCAGGGTTTACTACTACATCCCTTTTATAGCAATAAAAGATATTTTTCTCAATCAGATCCATTAGGAAGACCAGAAATATGGATGGTAAATATTTTGCAGTATGATGCCGAATTTAAAATAGTTAAAACTATCAAAGGGTATGGTTTGGATAAACTGTTGGTTAACAAAGAAGAATAATGATTTAAAAATATTCTCACAATAAATGAAGCATATAAAGTCAGAAGAATCAATAACACCGAATGCAAATGGTATGAAGAAATTTTGTCATAATTACAAACCCTTTCATTACCTAAAGATATGTCAACAAACATAATGAGGTCAATCAAGATTCAAGTCCAAAAATATTATATACAGGATGGTGTGTTGTACTGGAAACACCCTGACAGAGTATTACTAGTATGTTTATATGAAAATTAAATCCTAGAAATAATTAATGAATTTCATGATGGTTTATGTGGAGGACATTTTTCTCTAAGAGCCATAGCTAATAAAATTATTAGAGCAGGATATTATTGGCCTTCCATTTTTAAGGATGTATATAAATATGTTAGGAATTGTCATAACTGCCAGTTTTTTGTAGGAAAAATAGCTAGCAGCCATGCCCCTCAAGCTAGTAATCATTGAAGCACCATTCACCCAATGGGGCATTGATTTAATTGTAGATATCATGCCTAATTCATCTTGCTAGCACAAGTGGATCATAACTACAATAAATTATTTTACAAAGTAGGTAGAAGTTGCACCTCTGAAAACATCCACAACCACCACTATCATCAAATTCTTGGAAGAAAACATTCTGGCCAGGTTTGTAGTTCCTCAAAAACTAGTTACAAATAATGCACATTATTTGTTTCATATGAAATGGTAGATTTTTGTGATGAATATGGAATTAAACTATCCCATTCTACTAATTATAACCCCCAAGGAAATGGTCTAGTTGAGTCATCAAATAAGAATGTAATAACTAGAATAAAAAGGTCATTAGGTAAGAACAAAAGAGGGTGGAATAATAAACTTAAATTTTCTCTATGGGCTGATAGGTTGTCTATAAAAATAAACATAGGAAGAACCCCCTATGAGATGGTATATGAAGAGAAGGCCTTATTAAATTTGAGAATAGAAAAATTGGCACTTTTCCTCTTGTTACAATACCATGAAGACCCTAATCCCTTGCAAAGAAGGCTTGACCAAATTGTTCGATTAGAAGAGCAAAGAAGAGAGACCCTTAATAGAATGATGGAACAAACCCAGAAAACCATGAAATTGTTTAATAAGAAATCCAAGGGTACTCCTTTTTCTCAAGGAGATATAGTCATCTATTGGGATCCTAAAAATGATAAGCATGGTGAAAAGGGTAAATTTGAACCTAAATGGATTGGTCCATGCTAGATAGCCCATGTTATAGGGTAGAATTCTTACAAGTTGCAGACTTTACAAGGATAAATAATGGCTATCCCTATTAATGGCCAAAATCTCAAAATGTACAATCCTTATTGAAGGTGAAAAAAAAATAATAAAAAAAAAAATAGTAGAAAAAACAAAAATAAAAAACCCAAAAATAGAGTGATGTATTTTGTTCATTTGTGTACTAGATAAACTTTTCTTTTGTTGTTAGCATAATTTTTAGTTTTTTGTACACATGATATTCTCATTTTGATGAATATACATTACTGTTAATTCCACCAAAAACAATAAAGAAAAAATGATATTTATTTTATACTTTGACGAGGTTTACAGTTTTTCAAATATGAAGTGTTTATGCAATAGTTATTTGATATGAGATAAAACAGGATGAAAACAGAGTTGATTGAAACATCATGTCAAAGCCTCACATTATAAACAATAATTAAGTTGATTTCAAAAGTCCAAATAACCAAGTTATATTTGAGAGGGTCATTAAGCTAAAAATCATTACACTCATCCTTTTAGCCAGAGACTAATCCTTAACTCAAGCATACTCTTTGCACAATTTGCTTATATCAAATACTTCTCAAATGAGAAAGAAAAATTACAATAAAGTAAAATTGAGTCACTGCTTGAGATATCTTGGAAAACCTCTACCGAGGCTATAGACACCTGACTGGCAGTAGGGTAAAATCGTATGGGATTAGAAGCAACTCCACTGGGGCTATAGATGCTTGACTGGCAGTGGAGCCCTATAGAATGGCAAAAAAAATTAAGAGTGAAATCACATATTAGGTTTAACTATTTTTCTCATATATGACAAAGTTCTGAAAGACTTAGAAATCAAAATGAATACACAAACACACACATGGGCCAAAGCATTATGGAATGAATAGCTTTGACAAATTTTGTGAAATTATATTCTATGACTTAGCTAAAATAAACATTACAACATATCTAAAACTCTCATATGTTCCTAAAATTTTGAACCTAGTTTCCAAAGTGAATAAAAGGAAATACAGTTTTTCAATACTCTATTCCTTTGATGTCATGTTGTTTGTATAGTTTTTAGTTTAAAAAATTGTTATATTTTGTTTTTCAAGATTTGCTTAATCAGTCTTGATAATTTGATTTTTTGTCCAAACTTACAATAAAACTAGGAGATTTTGTGGTTCTCAAGTGCCTCATGTTTTCAACACATTGTCCCAGTTAGAGCCTTGGAGCCAAATTTGAATCAAACTATGAAACCCCCAAATTTAAATTTTTGGTTTCATCAAAATAAGCAAGCATTGTCGGTCTCTTTGCAACTTATTAGAAAAATTGGTTTTCCATAATTTTAACCTCAAACATTGCTATTATGTGCACCTTTGAAAAATTGTTATATCTTAAGAAGGTTGCTAAATTCAATCCCTTTTAATAAAACCCGACTATTAAAAATACAAGGTTTTAGTATTTCAGATCAATAATCATGTTTGGACCTAAGTCAAGTGATAAATCATTCAGTCCTAAGGTATTAAAAGGATTTAATCAAGGGCCATGGTCTAAAAACCCAAAATCTAAGCACAATATTAAAGTATGAAACATAAGGTTTAATCAAGGTCTTAATTAAAACCATGAGGGTATATGCCCCGTTGTGTTAAAAATCAAGCACCTCATGTAAATCTAAGGGTAGCACTTCATCAAAGAAGAATTAAATGGCCATGATTGATTTGATTAAACAACTCTTTAAAATGATGTGGTAAGGAATTAAAATCTAAAGTTTCAAAAGAATTATTAATAAAAGCGTTAGGAAAATGCACCCCCTTTAATTAAATAGTGAGCTAATCCCAAAAATTCGATGGTAGTGTTGTATCAAGATCTGAATCGGACAACAACACTCTCATAAAAGGGGCATTGAAAATGACAAAATCCCACAAGATTAATTAAGACTATTAAAAGAGATTAAAAAGGGTCTAATACATCGGATAATTATCTCCCTTTCAACTTAATCAAATTTTAAAATCATGTGCCCCTTGGTAACTAACCCCGTAGATTGGAGAAAATCAACGTCCGTGCCAACATTAATCGAGATCCAACAGCCGCGTCAAAATTGAAACCTAAATGATGAAATGGTAGTATATTGGGTAACACGAAGGTAAAAGCTAATATTAATCATGCATTAGTAAGGATATAATATGTTACTACTTATCCCCATTCGAGCTTAATATGAGATTAATTAAATATGATGATGTGCCCCTTTTGGTTATAGTGTCCAGATTGTAGGATATCTAATAGCAGCGCCTCATCAAGAAGAAATAAGATGGATGCATCTGACTTAATAAAGTACCCTGATATAAAGTTAAAATACTTAAGTACCATGGTCACAAGCATCTAACAGTTGTTCTTGATCAAAAATCTAATCCAATGATGTGCATTCATCATGAATTATCAATGATAAACAAGGCTTGAGGATAAGTCGACCAAGACAAACATTTGACGATAGAACTCCATAGAAGGTAAAAGAAATTGATGGCTATGCTAATCATCCTCAGTATCTAATGGTAGCACTCAAATCAAAGATCCAAGTAATGAAATGATCAAAAAAATCTGACGGTAGCGCTCCATTGAGATTAAAAGGATCCAACGACAGTAATCGAGTCAAAGTAAAAACAATAAGATACAAGCGAGGTTAATCCAATGGACATCTTCTGATGAATCCGATGGATGTGCCCCCTCTTGAAATAATCCAATAGCAGTGCAGGATTCAAAGGTAAATCTAATGGTAAGCCTAAATTAGCATTCAATTAATCAAATTTTAATCACATTAGCAAGGGCTCTAACACATTATTAATCACCCTCTTTTTTTATTAATCAATATTAAACAAACAAAAAAAGGGAGGTTTGAAGCATGTTTTCTTTCAGTTATCTAATCTAGAGGTTATAAAAAATCAAAGGCTATGGCCTTATCCAATCTGATCAAACAACTGTATTTGATCACGGTTGTCCAGGGAATATTAATATATCTAAGATGATGACAGGCACTCACATCAAGAACCAAATCCTATGGGTATCCCTAGGATTATTGCTTCCCAATTAAAAGTGTATTCGATCCCTACGATTAATTATCATCTAGGTCCAAGGTGGCATGATGTTCAAAATAGAGGTTGCCCCTATCACACGTCACAATCCCATGTCAGAGAAGAAGAAGATTTAGCAACCAATAGCAAAACTGTAAATGATTACAGGTACACAAACCAAAGAACCCAGGGGCATATAAGATGAAGAATATTACTAGCCATAAAATCTCAACTTTGGACATCAATTGATATTCTCACAATGACACTGAGAGGGGGGGGTGAATCAGTGTAGCAATTTAAATACAGATCTACAGCTCTTTAAAACTTAAGCAGAGAGAACTTAGAAACAGATAAAGCAAATAAACAAGAGAGCATTCCACAACACACGATTTAACGAGGTTCACTAGATTTGGCTACTCCTAAAAAATTAGACTGCTTGGACTCCCATCCAAATCTAGCCTTTGTAAAGCACCAACTTTACAAACAATTTATCTGCACCAACAGAAAGGAGCACCAACCCCCTAATGCCAAGCACCAACTTGGACTTCAGTTCTGAACATATTTAATGACATAAAAATGCCTTCTCTTCTACAAGACCCTCACTGGTCTAATTCCTTTTAGGAAGAACTGCATATACTTACAGCTCTGCTATTCTCTCTTACAGCACTCTCTTCTGTATATTTTTCAGCACAATACACTGTACTTTTTCACAGTTCTTTTTTCCTTTTTATTCGACAATACACAACACTCATGCCACGTGCAGAGCTCAACCCTAACCCTAACTTCCTGCACATGAAAAACATTATTTCGACACTGCTTACTGCACTGTTAATAGCCTTAAAAGCTTACTTACATCTTTGACAGCCTTATCTTCCCACTTTATGGCTCTGATAGCCTTTTCGGCGCTTTGTCAGTATATTCGCTGTTCTGACAGATTTATCTTTTCTTTTATGACTCTGATCGTCTTACCTGCTTATTTACATCTCTAAAAACCTTACCTACTTAATTACGGCTCTGACAGCAAAACCGCCACTCTGACAGTAGAACTGCCGCTCTGATAGCCTTTTGTCTTCTTCTCGGCCTACATGCACGAAAACACATGTCGCGATATCACGACACTTTTCGCCTTCGTACACTCTACTTGGCATGCACCCATGAAAATGTGACATGTCACAAAATTGTGACACTTTTCGCTTCCTTGCACTTCTCTTTGCATGCACTAGCGAAAACGGAACATGTCACAAAATCATGACACTTTTCGCTTCCTTGCACTTCTCTTCCGCATGCACCAGCGAAAACGGAACATGTCACAAAATCGTGACACTTTCGTTGCCTTGCACTTCTTTTCTGCCTTTCTCCTAAAAAAATAGAACATGTCATGAAATCACGACGCTTTTGCCTTAGAGCTCTTCCTCCTTGACTTTTTCGTGAAATCACGACGCTTCTGCTTCCTTGCTCTTTCGTTTTTCTTCTGTCGCGAAATCACGACACTTCATCCTTCGGAGTCTTCCTCTCTGCTGTTGTCGCGAAAATGCGACATGTCACAAAATCGTGACATCTTTTCTCCTTAACTCTTCTCTTCTCTTCAGGTCATGAAAACGTGACATGTCACGATATCGCGACATCTTTTCTCCTTAGCGCTTTTTCTTCCCTTCGGGTCATGAAAACCCGACATGTCGTGATATCGTGACACTTTTTCTCCTTAGCGCTTCCTCTTGCAAATTGTCGCAAAATCGTGACACTTTTCCTTGCAAGCTCCTTTCCTCCAAACATGTCATGAAATCGTGATATTTTTCTTTGCCTGTGGCTTCTCTCCAAACATGTCGCGAAATCACGATAGTTTTTCTACTTGGCTTCTTTGCTTCCAACTTGTCATGAAATCGTGACAATTTATCTTGCACTTTCTCTCTCTTCCAACATGTCACGAAATCGCAATAGTTTTCCTTGTGCTTTCTCTCTCCTCCGATATGTCGCGAAATCATGACATTTTTGCCAGCATTTTCTCTCTCCTTCGATATGTCATGAAATTGTGACATTTTTGCCAGCATTTTCTCTCTCCTTTGATATGTCGCGAAATCATGACAGAAAACATGTCGCGATATCGTGACAGTTTTCTTACTTGTCTTTTTCTTTGATTTTTTGAATCTGGGCCACTTCTGTCTTCTTGGAAATTCACTGTACCTGTTCTGACTGACCTCTGAACACCTATCCACTGCATCATCAATTGATCTATCTATCCGAGTTGACAACAATGACAATACTATTTTTGCACCTTGCTCAAAAATCTCCCCCTTTGGAATTGTTGGCAACACGTGCAATTTCTAGAAATTCTTCTCCCCCTTTGACAATAATACCAAAGGGCTACTGCAGACTCCCCCTGAGTCCATGCACAACATTCTCAGGCACACAATATTACAGTTAGCAAAAAATACAAACATGAGCAAACAAATATATATCAAAGGGCTGATAATCAAATATATAAATGCTCCCCCTGAGAATGTGTTCTCGAAAGCTAGTCAGTTCTTGGGTAGTGTGACCACTCCCAACTTAGTGCAGAGATATTCAAAAACTTCCTTGGGCAATGGTTTAGTGAAGATATCTGCTACTTGCTCTGTAGTTGGAACAAAATCCAATTTAACCTCACCTTCTACAACTTTATCCTTCAAAAAGTGATACCGAATTGCAATATGTTTGGTTCTTGAATGCATAACCGGATTCTTTGAGATGTTAATAGCACTGGTATTATCACATTTAACTGAAATTGGCTCTTTGAAGTTAATGCCAAGATCTTTCAGGGTTTGCCTCATCCATAAAATCTATGTACAACATGTTGTTGCTACAATGTATTCTGCTTCTACTATGGATAGAGAGACTGATTCTTGTTTCTTGTTGTGCCATGCTACCAACCTGTCTCCAAGATAGAATGCACCTCCACTGGTACTCTTTTTGTCATCTATACATCTTGCCCAATATGCATCAGAATATGCAAAAAGAGTGAAGTCCTTACCTTTTGGGTACCATAACCCATACTCCATAGTACCCTTGAGGTACCTAAAAATCCTCTTCATAGTTGTCACATGAGTCTCTTTGGGACTAGCCTAAAATCTTGCTACCATGCATACTGCCTGTAAGATATTTGGTTTAGTAGCTGTCAAATACAGTAGCCTTCCAATCATAGATCTGTACATGGTTTGATCTACATCTAGAGATTTATCATCCTTGCTCAACTTGCAACCTGTTGTCATGGGAGTGCTAATAGGTTTACAATCCTCCATTGTGAACTTTTTTAGCATTTCTTTCACATATTTAATTTGAGAAATAAAAATGCCCTTTTCATTTTGGTTAACTTGCAGTTCGAGGAAATATGAAAGTTCACCAATCATAGACATTTCAAATTCTTTCTGCATTTTATTTTCTAAGTCTCTACATGACTCATCATTGTTGCTGCCAAAAATTATATCATCTACATAAACAACAAGGACAATAAGATGGCCATTGTCTATTTTGACATACAAGTTACTATCCACCATGCCTTTCTTGAACCCTTGTTTAGTGAGATAGTTGTCTAGTCTTGCATAGCATGCTTTGGGTGCCTGTTTCAAGCCATACAAAGCTTTCTTCAACTTGCAAACAAAATTGGGATTATCATCGAGTTGAAAACCATCTGGCTGCTCAATATAAACTTCTTCTTCAAGATTTCCATTCAGAAATGCTGATTTCATGTCCATCTGATAAACTTTGAAATTCTTGTGGATTGCTAAAGCCAGAAACATTTTGATTGCCTCGAGTCTAGCCACTGGTGCAAAAGTTTCCTCAAAATCAATACCTTCAACTTGAGCATAGCCTTTACAGACCAATCTTGCTTTATTCCTTACAACCTATCCATCTTCATTCAATTTGTTTCAAAAAATCCATTTAGTATCGATTATGTTTTTATTTACAGGCCTTGGTACTAACTCCTAGGTTTTGTTTTTCTCAATCTGATCTAGTTCTTAATTTATTGCCTTCATACAACTTTCATCTGTGCTTTCTTCAGTAATATTTTTGGGCTCAATGCTGGATAATAGGGAGTAGTTACTTACTACTCTTCTTCTTATCACACCAACAGTGGGGTCCCTAATAATTTGTTCTCTGGGATGATTTTTCTGCCAGCTTCCTGTTTTGAACTTTTTGTTTTCTTCTACTTCTGAATCAATACTTAAATCTTCTATGTCAATTTTATGATTCTCTTCTGTTTCCTTTTCTTCATCTCCTTCAATAACTTCTTCATAAATAGGGTAGTTTTCTTCACAGCTGACTACTTGTTTCCTATCTTCATCAAATTTAACATCAGCACTGTCTACAATTTTCTTTAGCCTTTTGTTGTAGCATTTGTAAGCTTTGTTTTTTGATGAATAGCCAAAAAAAATACCTTCATCAGCTCTATATTCAAATTTACCAGGATTATCTTCAGTTCTTTTGATGTAACATTTGCTGCCAAAGACTTTGAAGTATTTTGCTATTGCCTTCTTGCCAAACCAAAGCTCATAAGGGGTTTTGCTTTCATGTGTCCTCAACATGCACCTGTTTTGGATATAAACTACAGTATGGACTGCCTCTTACCAAAATCTATTTGCAATTTTGCTTTCAGTCAACATTGTCCGTGCCATTTCCTGCACAGTTCTGTTCTTTCTTTCTACAACACCATTTTGCTGAGGTGTCCTTGCTGCTAAAAACTATCTTCTGATCCCATATTTTTGATAGTATTTTGCAAACTCCTCTGAGATGAACTCTCCTCCTCTATCTGATCTTAAGCATTTGATCCTCTTTCTTGTTTCATTCTCAACTTGGTTTTTGAAAGTCTTGAAAATTTCAAAAGCTTCATATTTTTGCTTCAAAAAGAATATCCAGGTCATCTTGGAATAGTCATCTATGCATAGCATAAAGTATTTGTCACCATTTATACTTTGAGTTCTCATGGGTCCACATAAATTAGTATGTATTAGTTATAAAGGTTTGCTGGTAAAGTACTCCTTTGATTTAAATGTGGCTCTAGTTTGCTTCCCCTTTTGAAATGAAGCACAAATACTATTTAGTGGTTTGCCAATGGAGGGCATATCCCTTACTGCCCTTTTTGAGCTTATTTTTACCAAATTGTCAAAGCTGATATGATCAATCCTCTTGTGCCACAGCCAATTTTCATCTTTCTGTCCAATTAAGCAAGTTCCTTTTGAAGTCTCTGAGAGAGTATACAGGTTTCCAGAAGTCCTTGATCCAATAGCAATCAACTTCCCACTGTTAGTTTTTCTCACTTCACAACCCTGCTTCTTAAAAATTACTTCATGACCTCTGTCACAAATTTGACTTACGCTAAGCAATTTATACTTCAAACCAATCACAAACAAGACTTCTTTTGAATTGATCTTTCCATCACTGATCTTGACTGATCCTTTACCAACTATCTTTGCTCCATCATTATTTCCAAATTTCACAGAACCACCTTCGTAATTATGTAACTTCTCAAATTTTTGCTTGTCACCTGTCATGTGACTGGAGCATCCACTATCAAGTATCCATGGTGCAGATTTGTTCTGTGCTTTAAAAGCAGTCTAAACAATTAAATATTCCTTTTCTTCCTGGATTTTCTCCTTTTCTTTTTGAAGTTTCTCCTTTTCTTTCCATTCTGGTTTGATAGCAGTTTTGGCTACTTGTTTTGCCTTTCCCCTTTCATTAGCATGTGCCTATTTTTTAAGAAATTTCTTGTTTTGTTTCAACCCATTTGGTTGAGATTTTCTACCTGATAATTATTTGCTGCAAAAGTGCTTCTATAGTTTCTTGCAATATGTCCAAAGTTATGACAGTTATAACATTCAACTGCATAATCCATCAATGGAGAAAAGACATTTCTACTGGTGAAATTCCTTTGTGCTACATTATAACTTCAATCATAAATCTTATGACCATAAGCATTGCATTTAAAACAATAACCAAAAAAGAAATGATTAAACCTATGTGAAGGTCTTTGCCATTTTGAAATAGAAGCCATGAATTTTCTCCTTCTTGGATGTGTGACTTTTGTGAATCCATATTTGTTAGTACTCCTCTTGAGTCTGGCATTATTGCTTTCTTTGGCATGATCTATTTTTTCTTGATCAACCCTGTTCTTCTCTTCTTTCTTTATGGGTTCTACATTTATGGCCTTTGATCCTTTTGATGATTCTCCTTCATCGAAGCCCAAACCAAATTTGATGCCAAAAGGCCTTTGGTTATTTAAAATTTTATCTAGCTTTATAGAACTTTCTTCAAACTTATGATAACAGCTCAATTTTCGATTCATCTCCTCTAGCTGCATCCTTAACTTAACAATGTCTTCTTCTAGCTTACTGCACTCATCTATTTTTACTGTTAATTGTACTTCAAGAACTTCAGACATTTTCTTAAATTTGTCTATTTGTACTTTCAAGCTATTTATTATTTCATTGGCATCCTCAAGCTTTCTTGAAACCTTTTTATTCTTTTTCCTTTCTGTGCCTAGTTCTTTAAGTGTAGCAACTAACTCACCTTCCAAATATACTTCAGCCTCATCCTCAGGTTTTTCATTACAATCTTGTTTTTCCTCTGTTATTCTTTCTTCAAATGCCATGAACAGAGCTTCACCTGCTTCTTCAAAATCCTCACTGGAGCAGTCTTCAAAAGAGCTGACATTCTTGGATATGAAACTTTTCTTCTTGAAGTTGCTTTTTCTAAAATGTGGTTTCTTCTTCTAGTCACTTCTTTCTTGGTGTGACCCTTCATCATTTTTGTTTTTCTCATTCATTGGACATTTAGCTGCAAAGTGTCTGATGCCTCCATAGTTGAAGCACTTAAATGGTAACTTACCTCTGTACTTTTCTTTTCCCTTTATTATTTTCCTAACAAAGTTTGCTTCTGTTTCATCTGAAGACTCTTCTACAAATTCTTGATTAGCTTAATATTTTTGTGTGCTTTAAAAGTAGCTTTTTTGTCTGAGGGCTTAGTTTGTCCTATTCTCATTTCATATGTAGTTAAAGAACCATGCATTTCATCCATGCTAAAAGTATTTATATCTTTAGATTTTTCTATAGCAAAAACTTTAGAATCAAATCTTTTGTGAAGAGTTCTTAGTACCTTTTTCACGATGACCGCATCTTCTATTTCCTTGCTGAGTCCTCTAATCGCATTAATGATTCCATTGACTCTCAGCATATAGGCCTTTATGTTCTCATCGTCATTAATTTTTAATGCTTCGAACTGAGCTCGATGTGTTTGTAGCTTGGCTTCCTTGATCTTGTCGTCTCCTTCATGAATGCTCTACAGTTTTTCCCATGTGTCTTTTGCCGTTTTACAGCTCATGATCCTTATCAGTTCACTATCTACTAACCCACACATTATAGCATTCTTTGCTTTAGAGTTATTCTCAAACTTTTTCTTCTCAGTAGCATCTGTTGGAGGAGTAGAGGATATTGTGTACCCACTATCTACTGACTCCCAAATGTCATATCCCAAAGCACATAGATAAGTCTACATCTTGAGTCTCCAGAAAGAGTAATTAGTTCCATCGAACAAAGGAGCTTTGTTGGATGAAAATCTTTCACCATCGGCCATTGTGTTTCTTCCAATATCACCTTAGCTGATTAAGCTTGATCAGGAACCTTGCCCTGATACCAATTGATATTCTCACAATGATACTGAGAGGGGGGGGTGAATCAGTGTAGCAATTTAAATACAGATCTATAGCTCTTTAAAACTTAAGCAAAGAGAACTTAGAAATAGATAAAACAAATAAACAAGAGAGCATTTCATAACACATGATTTAACGAGGCTCACCAGATTTGGCTACTCCTCAAAAATTAGATTGCTTGGACTCCCATCCAAATCCAGCCTTTGCAAAGCACCAACTTTACAAACAATTTATCTGCACCAATAGAAAGGAGCACCAACCCCCTAATGCCAAGCACCAACTTGGACTTTAGTTTTGAACAGATTTAATGACATAAAAATGCCTTCTCTTCTACAAGACCCTCACTGGTCTAATTCCTTTTAGCAAGAACTGCATATACTTACAGCTCTGCTATTCTCTCTTACAACACTCTCTTCTGTATATTTTTTAGCACAATACACTCTGTACTTTTTCACAGTTCTTTTTTTCTTTTTATTTGGCAATACACAACACTCATGCCACGTGTAGAGCTCAACCCTAACCCTAACTTCCTGCACATGAAAAACATTCTTTTGACACTACTTACTATGCTGTTAATAGCCTTAAAATCTTACTTACGTCTTTGACAGCCTTATCTACCCACTTTACGGCTCTGATAGCCTTTTCAATGCTTTTTTAGTATATCCATTGTTCTAACAGATTTATCTTTTCTTTTACGACTCTGACCGTCTTATTTGCTTATTTACGTCTCTGAAAACCTTACCTACTTAATTACGACTCTAACAGCAGAATCGCCACTCTGACAACAAAACTGCCGCTCTAACAGCCTTTTGTCTTCTTCTCGGCCTGCATGCGCGAAAACACAACATGTCGCGATATCATGACACTTTTCACCTTCATACACTCTACTTGGCATGCACCCGCAAAAATGTGACATGTCGCAAAATCGTGACACTTTTCACTTCCTTGCACTTCTCTTTGCATGCACCAGCGAAAAAGGAACATGTCACAAAATCGTGACACTTTTTGCTTCCTTGCACTTCTCTTTCGCATGCACCAACAAAAACGGAACATGTCACGAAATCGTGACACTTTTGCTGACTTGCACTTCTTTTCTGCCTTTCACCCATGAAAATGGAACATGTCGTGAAATCATGACGCTTTTGCCTTAGAGCTCTTCCTCCTTGACTTTGTCACGAAATCACGACGCTTCTGCTTCCTTGCTCTTTCGTTTTGCTTCTATCGCGAAATCATGACACTTCATCCTTCGAAGTCTTCCTCTCTGCTGTTGTCGTGAAAATGCGACATGTCGTGAAATCGTGACATCTTTTCTCCTTAGCTCTTCTCTTCTCTTCAGGTCATGAAAATGTGACATGTCGCGATATCGCGACATCTTTTCTCCTTAGCGTTTTTTCTTCCCTTTGGGTCGTGAAAACCTGACATGTCGCGATATCGTGAAACTTTTTCTCCTTAGCGCTTCCTCTTGCAAATTGTCGTGAAATCGTGACACTTTTCCTTGCAAGCTCCTTTCCTCCAAAAATGTCATGAAATTGCAACAATTTTTTTTTTTCTGTGCCTTCTCTCCAAACATGTCATGAAATCACGACAGTTTTTCTACTTGGCTTCTTTGCTTCCAACTTGTCGTGAAATCGTGACAGTTTATCTTGTGTTTTCTCTTTTCCAACATGTCGCGAAATCATGACAGTTTTCCTTGTGCTTTCTCTCTCCTCCAATATGTTGCAAAATCGTGACATTTTTGCCAGCATTTTCTCTCTCCTCCAATATGTCGTGAAATCGCGACATTTTTTCCAGCATTTTCTCTCTCCTTCGATATGTCGCGATATCGTGACAATTTTCTTACTTGTCTTTTTCTTTGATTTTTTGAATCTGGGCCACTTCTGTCTTCTTGGAAATTCATTGTACCTGTTCTGACTAACCTCTGAACACCTATCCACTGCATCATCAATTGATCTATCTATCTGAGTTGACAACAATGATAATATTGTTTCTGCACCTTGCTCAACAGAGGTTGCCCCTATCACATGTCACAATCCCATGTCAGAGAAGAAGAAGCTTTAGCAACCAATAGCAAAACTATAAATTATTACAGGTACACAAACCAAAGAACCCAGGGGCATATAAGATGAAGGATATTACTAGCCATAAAATCTCAACTTCGGAAGATGTGCTAGCAAATTTCCTTTGGAAACTTTAAAAAGCAATTGGTAACGTAGTATTAATGAAAAAACATGTGAAAATATCGAACTCATTTCACCACCCTGTATTTGAGCTCACAAAATCGGTCAATTTACCACCTTGGTAATCTAAGAACAAAAATTGATATGCAAGAGGTACACAGAGAGGAAGAGTTCAAGATTTTATTTTTCAGAGAAATAGAATCACTACTGTGAGGACAATGGCATCATGGGGAGACGCTTTTCCCCTGAATACACTAGAGAAGCAGTAAAATTCGTTACAGACCAGTCACCATACTATAATATTTCTGGATAGCTTGTACCTGGTATCACAATGTATGAATTCACCTAAAAGTGTGGAGTTGATAAGAAACCTACTCCAGCACAACAATACAAGATCAAAAATACATGTATAAAGAGTTTTGATCATGTGATGGAGAATGATAACAGTACCCCATGGATAATGGATGACCTATTTTATAAAGCCCAGAGGCTACAATACAAGGGTTTCCCTAGAAGTAATAGATGGAACAATAACCTTAGGAAGTTGATATGTCCGAAGGTTTACTTCTCTTCGGATTTAATGGCATGGTTAGTAGTGGCATATGATGAAAGTACTAGAATAGTTTGAGATAATAAGGATCGACCAGTGTTCAGTACCAAAGTCAAGCACATCAGACAATTTTTGACAAAGTGTACCACCTTTTTTAGTTGAACAAGTAATTGAACATCAATCTCGAATGTTCACATGATTAGAAGTTTTTAAATCTTTGTTTGATACAAATGAGAAAATAGTTAATCAATTCCCAATTATGAAGACTACTTTTAGGCCATGGGTCCAAGACTTTAATGATATGATAAACATAGTCTTAGGAGTACATGATATCAGTATGGTGGACAAAAATATTTTGTATTTTGTAGAACAGAGCAATCAGATGCATAATATCCCAATTTATGCATGGGAATTAGAATTAAGTAATCAAATACATGAGCAAATGGTAGAATTGAAAAAGGTTGTTTTCGAACAAAGACAAGAGATGCCCTATTTTTATCAATACTCATTTTTCATCCACTTGATAGCAGGACAATTAGGAGAAGAATCCCAAAAAAGAGAAGAAGTCATTAACAACCCCTATGTCCAAACTATTTTTTGGAGAATACAAGGATGGACTCACATGGGTTGGTTCTGCGACCATTTTATGGTAGAAATCCATTGGACTTTAACCGGCATGCTTCTTGAGAGGCTAGGGTGAGGAGTAAGAGCTTTTATCAAAGAAAAGGAGATTGGGGATTTATTTTTCTCATAAGGGTTCACTTATATCAAGATATATGGGGTCAAAATTTTCCCTAAGTTGTTACCGATGTATTGTCCATTATCCCTAGCAACTCTGGAGTTATGTAGGTAGGTGGCAGAGGAAGCCAAGATGAGACTAGTGAAGAAACATGGTAAAGTCCCCTAGCTCAATGTCCACTATCACTTTGGGGACTATATATTTGTTGGCTACCCTAAACTACTCAAAGGAATGTTTGATTTAGATACTATAAACTTTGATGAGATAACTTGGAGGTTTTATTTTCCAAAAGGGATATACAATAAAATTATGGAAAAATGAGAATATGCCCGAATACAACATCGAAATGATGCTTATGAAGAAATATTATTGGAAGCTATGGAAAAAGGGGTATATTTATAAATTGTATGGGATGATTTCCCTCCTAAATATAGGGGCAACACACAAATTCATGAAGCCTATGATTACCCTACAAAATTGAGAAGGCTTCAAGAAATTTAAGTGGAATCTGTAGTACCTATTTTATCAGGAGAAGTTCAAGAAATCAAGGAAGACCCCTTATTGGATTTAATAGAAGAATAGGGTATTGATCAAATGGATGTCACTATAAATACTACAGATATAATAGAACAATAGGTCAGGCCTCCTGTAGATGACCATACTAGAATAGAGGTAGCACCAAGCACTTCCCAAGAGGTTTCCAAAAACCCAAGCGTAGCTAAAGGGAAAGAAATTGTGACCACACCTATTCAGAAATCTTCTCTCCTAGAACAGGCTATAATTCCCATTTCTAATAGAGTATTAGCTATAACAAGTGTGAAGAAATTGGCACCCATGGCCATCCCTGCCTCTTTAAAAATAAAAGGATAGGAGATTAAAGTTCCATCAGTAATACGAATGAATATGATAAGAACTGATGGATTTGTGGGTCTGTTTCAAAGTCACAAAGTGAAGAATAAAGCAGAGATAACCACTACAGAAAAGAAGAAGCATAAATTGAATTTACCTTCTATAAAGGTTTTTTGGAGAAGATAGATGAGCAGACTGCATTTACTGCTACAAATGAACAGGAATTATAGGTAGTGGCAGGGATGGTAAATATAGAACAACTTACAATGAACCACAATTAGAAACATATGTATCAGATATAGCAGAGGTAAATCTTACTACCCTATAAGATGCACTTGTATTTAGAGTCAATGAGGATACTGGGGGCTCATCATTACTAGGAAACGAAGGTGAAATGGTCAAAGTTGTCAAGTCAATGCAAAATCAAACCATGGATCAACTAGTTGAGAAAATTGCAAAGTTAAGGAATCAATTGAAAAGAGAAGAGAAGGAAAAAGATGAAATGAAAGTATTAATAAATAAACAATAGGAAGAATTGGTGCAAAAGGATATTCCTAGGGCACAACCCCCTTCAGTGGTAAATATTTAGAATCATGCCTATTATCTAAATGCAATGAAGAAGGATATGTCAATGAAAATAAGAGCTCATGCCAAAGGGCTCAATGAGATGTTTAGGTGGATTAGGGTGATTCAAATTGCTACTCGATAAATACAAACCTTGATATAGGAGAAGGAAGAAGACTTTGAAGTTATTCGTCCTACCCTTGATTTAATGGGAGATAATTTTAAAGAGCTACAAGGTCAAGAGATAATAACAAATGATGGCAGTAAAATCCCATTTCAATATTGAGTTCTTGAAAGTGACCATGTTTGGGGTAAACTAGGAAAGGTGGATCAATGTTGTAACTGAAATGGATAATCTGATAGAAGATACAAGAGAAAAAATGGTAGATATTAGTTTGTCCTTAGACCAATTCTTGGAAGCCCCCAGTGTAGAAGAGCTAATCAGGCATATAATAGAAATATTTTATTGTGAGTCATATGATGAGTCAGAAATGACTAGACAATCTACCCTTCTGGTAAATACTATGGAGATGTTACTCTTCCAATATGAAAGGAACAATCCCATACTTGCAATACAGAAAAATAGAATTTTGCAAGAAATGAATATGCTAAGGTTTGATGTAGCCTTTGACATGGAAGTTTTGAGACTAATCAGCAAACAAATAAAGTGGTTGCAACAAGGTCAAAAAGGGAAAATGGTTGAAATATCTAGTCAAAAGCTGAAAATTAACTCAACTTTTCCAACTAAACAAGGATATATGCTAACAAAAAAAGTCTTCAAAATAGCCAAAGAATCAAGTTCTTAGAAGGGAATAGTTCAAGAAAAAATAGTTGAAAAAGAAGTAGTGGAAGAAAGAATAGACTCTCCCAATACCACCATCACTGGTTAAAATAAGCTACAATTTGAAAAGGTAAAATAAGAGTGTATAACATAAACAAAAAGAGATAGTGGAAGCCAGCTGTACTAGTTTTGAAGATCAACTCAGAAGAGGACAAGTGTAAGGCTAGGAACTAGCCAAGAATAACAGATTCAAGAACTAGAGGCTATAAAAGGAAACAACTATGTTCAGAATCATCATCAAGAAATTAGGGAATACCATTTTTTCTAAGAGGTATACTTGAGTGCCCTTTATATTTGTGTTGTTGTATCTCCTTTTTGTGTCTATTTTTCTCATTTGTTCTTCTTTTTTCTCTTTACTATGCAGGATTTTGATATGAAAGTTCTCAAGAAGCTGAGATTATTTCATGTCCTATTGAGCCTAAGATTCAGAGACTCTACTATTTTTAAATTGGAATAAGGAGAGTAGGAGAGACCTATTACATTATTTTAATAGAGTCTTCTTCATTGTATTGATATATTTCTTTGATAAAAATAGAGTTAAAAGGCATCCTGCCCACTTTGCATGTAATATTTTATGAAATCAATACAATTATAAGTTCCATTTCTATTATATATTTGTCTTGGTACTGTGTGTCACTATGTAGTGGATTACAAAAATTGAATGCATTATACGCATTTCTTTGGTTGGTCAAATTTTAGTTTTATTACGATATTCGAATAAGTCTAAAAGCACAAATTTTCTCTCTGTTCATGTAAAAATTATTGTTAAATTACTATAACAACCCAATGAATCTAGGCACCGGTATACATAAGGCATAAGAAATGGTTATTTTCTTGCTTGATAATTTTAATACATATAGTGTTACATTAATCTGAAGTGTGTAATCAACATTTTATCATAGAATTACCGCTAGGGTTTCCTTACCCGTTTTGCAGTTTTCTTTTAGCAATATTCGTGTTTATCATAACAAAGAGGCTGGTTGACCAGAGCCTATAGGAGCTCGTTGGTTTCAAATGGATTTTTTTAGTGTGACTATCAAATCCTATGGATACAATAATTGGTTCCAACACGCCCTACCAATATTAAACAATTACATAGCTTGTAGGGTAAAATCACATCAATTCGATGGTTCATCACCTAGTTATCCAACAACTGTAATTCGTTCAATCACCTCTTGGAAAAAGGAGTCTCCTTCAAATGGGATGACAAATTTCAACAAGATTTTAACTCGATCAAAGCCTATCTCATCTCCTTACCATTATTATATCCTCTGCACCCACATGTATCTTTTATTCTATACATCATCACTATAAACATCGCATTGAGTACGTTGTTAGCACAAAAAAATGTGCTCAACCATGAGCAAGCCATCTATTACATTAGTTGCACCATATTTAGCTACGAGACACGTTACACATATATATAAAAGTTATTCCTAACTATATTTTTTGCTACCCAAAAACTACACCATTACATGCTGAACCATACCACCTCTGTTATCACTCATGACAACATATTGTGATACATGATGAACAAGAGTTATCATACTCTTGCATAGCCAAACGGATCATGCTTCTTACTAAATTTAATCTAGAATTAATTTCACAAATATCCATAAAAGGACAGGTTATTGCAGACCAATTAGCTGAAGCCTCATTTCATGATGACCAACCACTTCTCATCCAACTCCCTGATGACTCTATATTCCATGTTATAGAAGTCGAAGAATATGTTGAACCTAAAATACCAATAGATTTAACACTTTTATTTGATGGCTCTTATTGCATTCATTTTGGGGGTGCAGGTATTATTTTATTTACACCATATGGGTAACCGCTCTTCTTTTCCTTCAAATTAGACTTCTCATGTACTAACAATAATGTGAAATATGAGGTCTTGATCCTGGGATTGAAACAATCTCACTCCATGCACATTTGATACCTTCACACACATTCGATGCCTTCACATCATAGGTGATTCCCTCCTAATTTTTAATCAGGTCCAGGGGATTTGGTAATATCGCTGCCCAATTCTCTAGGAATACAAACAAATTGCCCAGCAACTTCTCACCCAATTTGAGTGGTATATTATAGAAGCTACCCCATGCTTGTCAAACCTTTTCATGGATACTATGGCTTCATTGGGATGCTCATACTCCAAAATCCCCTTTTTGACACAACACATGTGTCTGTTCACACCCTAAACCAATCTGCCATCATACCTTCGCTCACCATAGATGATGAGGGCATTCACATTGTCCAAATTGAATATCATGATCCTTGGTTTTCACAAATCAAGGACTATATTAAACTAGGTTTCTTACCATGTGATTTACCACATGCTCATTATTTAGCATTCAAACAAAGGGTAATCTACTATACATTACTAGGAGATATCCTCTATCACCATAGTTATGATGGTATTCTCTTGTGCTACCTAGAACCATACAAATCCCAAAAAGTAGTGCAAGAAACTCATGACGGTACCTATGGAATCCACTTTAGTGTCATGGACATCATAAAGTGTATCCTACACATGGGCTACTATTGGCCCAAAATGGAACATGATTGTTGTGAGTATGTAAAGTAATGCATCAAGTGTCAATAACACATAAATATCACACATCTACCTTCACAAGCACTCCAGCCTATCTAGTCCATGTGGCCCTTCTACCAGTGGGGCCTTGACATTATTGGCCAAATCACACCTGCTTCATCAAGCAATCATAAGTTCATCATAGCCACCACATAATACTTCACAAAGTGGGTTGAAGCAATCCCATTTGTCCAAATCACAAGGGCTAAAATCATGATATTCATTACTGATCAATCATATGCCACTTCGATATCCCATCCTAAATAATCTCAAACAATGGCAAATCCTTCAAGAACAAAACTATCCATACTCTCTACCCCAAATTTCACATCCACCATAGTTTTTATACTCCTTATTACCCACAGGGTAATGGTTAAGTGGAAGCCACCAACAAAACTATTTGTTCTATCCTATGTAAGACAATCACAGAGTCACACTATGATTGGCACAACCAAATACCATTAGCTTTGTAGGATTACTACACAAGCATTTGTACTCCCACCGGGGCAACCTCATTCTCATTAGTTTATGGATCTAAGGCCATCATGCCCCTCAAGCTCGAAATACCCTCTTTACAAGTGTCTATGAAAGACTTCATTGACAACGACATTGTTCGTCAAGACCGCCTTGATAAATTAACACTCCTATATGAGTGACGTATCCATACCATCGAACACACACATGTTTATCAGGATCACCTTCACCATACCTACAATAGTAAGTTACATTAGTGTGAATTTAAAATTGGTGACCTGGTACTCAAAGAAAATCAGCAAATCACAAGTCAATCCCACCAGTAGTGAGACAAGTTCACTCCTAACTGGCTTGGCCCTTACATTATTACACAAAAATTTAGTTTCGATGCCTATCGATTGGAAAATTTGGAATGACACACTAGACTTGATCTATCAACATCATCCACCTATGTGCATTCAATGCCTAGCATACCTAGGTTTGTGACATCATAGGTTATGTACACTATCATTAAATTACAATTTAGACACAATCACACACAACACCTCACATATGGTGTTTCACTTTATGTTTCATAGTAGGAATATTATGATTCTTTTTTCATCATTTATATACTATGTTTATTTATATGTTTTTGCAGGTTTTGCATCACCAACTATCACATTTTTAGCAGATATACATTACTTCATGCATACACCCATAGTAGATACATACCTCACCATGTAGGACCTCCTGGTATTACC
The DNA here is from genome assembly GCA_028583015.1 of Wollemia nobilis. Taxonomy (NCBI): domain Eukaryota; kingdom Viridiplantae; phylum Streptophyta; class Pinopsida; order Araucariales; family Araucariaceae; genus Wollemia; species Wollemia nobilis. Next base: position 12,310,231 of record JAQPPZ010017220.1, on the reverse strand, counting down.
CCCAGTTCCAATCACTCCATATGATCTCACACAACTGCTTGCCTTGAATCATGTTTATAAATCCTCACTATCCTCCTACTCAGATCACCACCTATAACCATAGTGCCATTCACCTGTTCATAAAGACTCTTCCTATTCACCCTGATCCAGTGATAGTCAAGTCTCGCTATCCTTCTTTTATGACAAGGAGGAGCACTCATCCTCTCCCATGAGGATCTCCACCCCCTCTATCTCATGATGAGAGGGACCCTTACCTACCACCTTATTTGGACCATCATCCTCCTTTAAGTTATTGCCCACCTAATAAGGGGCCTACCTTTCATCCAACACGCCTTCCATATTTACCTACACCCCTCTCGAGTGGTATATCCCCATACATTCAAACCCTTCACACACATGCTTCCCTACTCACCATTGGGCAGCCTATCCTAGCTCATCATAAACGCTATCTCAAGCCATATCCCACTCCTTTCATTTTACAAACACCACCATCCACACTATGCAGTATTCTATTTTAGCCTACCTCATCATCAGTTGTGTAGTCCCACTCTCCTTCCTCTTCACCTCAATATTCACAGTTATACCACACTCTGACATATTCATTGAAACCTCGATCCCCACCACCCTTAATTTTATCACCCTCTTCACTTTATATCCAATACATTCATTCCTGCATCAATAATATCAAACTCCATTTCAGCCATTGTCCTTGTTGTACTTCTCCTCACCAATCTACCATGACCCAAATCTCCACACCTCCTAGGCTGACCACTAGATCTAGGATTCAACCATCATAGGATTTCTGATATGCTTCCCAAAAATTCACCTCCACTCTACCCCTTTCCTTCTTGGCACCACCCAAACCTTACATTTACCCCATTCCAATTCAATCCACACCACTAGACCAAAAATTCCATCATTTACTACACTAGGGCCTCGTTGCCTTAGCCAAAATTCATCCTATGGACCCACTACACCCCAAGCCATAAAAAATTCATGAAAATAAATTTTGCATTTACCATCACCAATCTAGAATTACATCAACACATGTCGTACCTTTGAAACCCTAGTAAATGATATGTTATTTGAAGAAATAATCCAATCACCCAAAGACATCCCTTCATCCATCCAAATTCAAAGCCCTCCACATTGCCTAGTATATCATCCATTGCCACCCCATGAATCTAGCATAGCATAATCATGCCAATTTTGATGGTTTGCCAACTATACAACTCAAGAGCACCTAGGTCATATTGTCACATCACCAACTCAAGCACGATTTGACCCTCACAATTTTTGAAATCTCTACATTATGTTCACCTTTCCTCTTTTTTATCCTCTTTTTCTTCCTCTATTTATCGAGCATAGTTGTATGGTCACACTTTGAGTGGCTACATACCTATGCTACTTCTATCATCTTCCTCATATTCCTCTACTTTTATCACATTTCCACTATTATCCTATTTCCTTCTATGCTTTTTCTTTCCTTTGTCACATTTTCAGTTAGCATTTCTTTGGTCATTCTCATCACATACATCATATACAACTACACAATCTCTTTAGGTTTTATAATTCCCCCACACGTTGGGGAAACGTCACCGCATATTGTGATTCTCATCATCATCATTACACATGATCACCTATAAATATAAATTTCAAAATGTTCATCTAGTTTCATCACATGCAAATTCCTCTTGTAATTAAATTTTCCTCTTACATCCCATCTATCATTGCATATATCCATCATTTCTTCTATCATAATTTTATTCAATTTTGTATATTTTGCTTCTAAAAATACACTCACAGTAGGAAATAACATACACACTTGTTAGCATCACCACATGGATGTCCACACCTTTCACTCAGGATCATAGATTATAGGGTATTATGTAAGTTTTGACCATCTGATAGTTACCACTAATCAAGCATCACCTCTAGCTGACCGGTTGATGAGGATCAATGTAGGCATTGTTTATTTTTTAGTTATTAATTTTTTGGCATCCAAGAATATCGACAAAACTTTAGTTATATGTTATCTTAAACAACTTCTTGTTAGTTGTTAATATTTAATGAATATTGTAATTTAGGCATTTTAAATGCCTATTTAATTTGTAAATTTTAATAAAAATAGATCTAGACTTTTAGTCCTTTTCATTGGTATCAGAGCAGAAGAACCTACCTTGTGAGGGGGAATTTCCCTCATGGAAATTTTCCCTCTTATGTGCAATTTCATTTCACAGAATTGCACTTACCTTTTTCCTTATGCATTTAATTGCATCTCTTATTTTATTACTGCAAATCATGGATCTAAAATTATTGCTTCTTGTATCCATGTTACCTAATTTTTGTCCCACAACATTGTGGGATCACTCTAGCTTTGGGCCACAACCAGAATGTGGTTCCTTTGTTTCTATCTTTGAATGGTTTGTTTTACTAGATTTCTATTTTTCTACCTCTTTAATCACCCCTATGTAGTTGCACACGCATGCTTGTGATGCACTATCTGGTGATCATTTCCTCTTTACCATTGCTACAACATTCAATTCATTCTTGAGAAATGCATCATTGATATTTCTACCACCATGTATGATCCATTGTGAAGCACCTGACGAACCTGTTCATGATTTAAGAGATATAGATGTTTATTGGGGTGCCAATTTGCTACAACTCATTTGAGGCACATTTCTAGATTTATATGGTAGGCACAGGAGGCCTAGAAATCAAACTTTGGGTGGGCGATGATAACTGCAAAAGGTCTTCTCAACATGATCATGGCTTTCCCCTTCGATAAAAAGATTGACGTAAGTGCTACAGTAGCACACATGTGCTATCCTTACAACACCCTTCCCTTGAAGTTGTTTAGCTCTCGCATGTGAGGTGACCAAACCATGGTATCACTTGGATTCTACCATTCTGATATGATGCCCATCCTAAAATAGGGCCATCACTCAACATTGCTTCAACTTGTTCTATTGATCAATGAATTATGTGTAGAATCATGAGTCCATCCTGCCCTAGCTTCAAGTCACATCTGATCCACGTGGCACATAGGTTAATCACGACAGCTCAAGGATAGAAAAAATTCATGATGTGTAGCTCCACTTACTATTACCACACTCTGACGAAGAGGATTCAGATCGTTGGCAGTGAAAGAATGGCTATCATGATACTCATCCACAGTCCTTTAATAGTTATCATAATGCCAGCTATTACCTATACAACTAGCACCATCATCAGTCATTTGATCAATGATTATATCAGTAACTAAACCATTGACAACCTATGACCAAATCAATATATAGTTTTACCTACTTCACCATCAAAAATTGGACATATAGTGCCATCTTTGTAGCTGCTCAATGCCATTAGTTATCATCGCCAGCTCATTGTTTGTTGTTTAGGTCTACATCATTCATGTGGGCAACCTCTTAATGGTTTAAAAAATGTTTTAGAATAAAAAATTTAATAGCTTGCCATTGGATGTGAGGCCCAGACTACCAAAAATTAGAGTTTACCAGTCAACAAGTGACTGTTAGTAAAGGTTTAAAAAATATACTTTAGAAAGGGCTAAAGTTTCATTAATTTGGTTATTTAAATAATTAATAAAATTAATTAATTCAATATCAATATTAATTAATTTTATTTGCTGCACCTTCTACATAATTATTATTTTGTAATAATTAATTCTTATGCAACTTTGTATTAAGGTGCATAGTCAAGCTCTTTTCTATGCTCTTAGCATTTTTATCCACTTGGAGGAATTGTGAATTTGGAGGAATGAGTTCTCTTTTCATACTCTTATTTGGGGATTTTGAAAACTTGTAGTATGTCCTATGTTGAATTTTATTTTAGCTACAAGCAATGTATATGATTTTAAGCATATTTATCCATTTTCAATTGTGGATTTTGTAATACGATCTATGAAATCATTTGAAATTTTTTGAGGATGGTTCTCACTCCTTTCATTTTGGTTCTTGCCAACCTTCTTTATACACTTTTTTGAAAGTGTTTGTGGATTTTTATTGGAGTGCAAGCTCAATGGTACCCGAAACTTCGTTCTATGTCTTCTTAGATCTCCATCATTTGTGCCTTTATCATTTTTTTGTAGCAGACAACATTTGGTGCAGATGATTGCAAAATTACTACCATGGTCTTTTAGCCTTGTTACTATGGGTACTCCTATTGCAGGAGTCATAGTTTTTGCGCAATGTCTCCCACTTTCTTGTAAAAGCATTGGAGTCCAATGCTTCTATAGTGGGGAGGAGTGATGAGGATCAACGTAGGCATTGTTTATTTTTTAGTTATTAATTTTTTGGCATCCAAGAATGTCAAAAAAACTTTAGTTATGCGTTATCTTAAACAACTTCTTGTTAGTTGTTAAGATTTAGCGAATATTGTAATTTGGGAATTTTGAATGCCTATTTAGTTTGCAAATTTTAATAAAAATGGATCTCGACTTTTAGTCTTTTTCACTGGTTCTTACACTCCTTATAGCTTTCCATTGCTAATTCAACTTCTTTTAGGGACCATTCACACATGGCATAAATTTAAACTACCTTTTGAGTCTAGGGAAGATAACACCTTGTGTAGACATCACCATATAGAGAAAGGTTTCCCCTACTCATCCTATCATTTGCATGATAAAAATATGAACTAGGGATAAACAAAGGGATAAGCATAACAAAGCATCACAAATACAGGAAAAAAATAAAAGTCAATATCCATACAAAAAAAACAAAGAGAAAAAGAGTACCACAAAAATAAAATACAAGCAATAATCAAGGGGTAGAAAACAAAAGGAAAAGCCTCCAGATATCACAATTGTTATTCTTCATCACCTTTGGTCCTTAAGATTAACATAACATCATGAGATGATTTCCATCACTAGATATAGGCCCTAATTGCCTGCCTACCAGTGGAATAGTCTTACAAGTGGTGACACATTTGTCAAATTAGTGACATTCTTTTGTATAGATCACTAAGTGCTTATGTATGAGCTAGCTACCTTGGCTATGTTTACAATGGGTTGCTCCTACCTCCCTAAAAATGGACAAATGAACATCACTCATTTGAACACACTAGTCTATGATAGACTTTAACCTAGAAATGTTAGTCATAAGTTATCAATAAAAATCCAATTCGGTTATTTAGGATGTTTGATTGCAATAATTATATTAGTCAAGAACCTTATACATACCCCTATGCCATCTTGTATCCATAATATTATGGTACGAATCACATTCCACATAGGTTTATGTTATGATACAAGTGTTTCCTCAATGTATTTCAAATTTCAAGATACATGCAACATCACATATATCAAACATAAATGTTATTTACATTGAATTACATATCTCCAACATACATTTATCAGTGTCACATCACTAAGAAGTGTTGTCTATGTTACAATGATTTAATTTTCCTATGTGTTACCCCATACACATAAATTCATCTATCATACAGGCACATACCAATATTCCACATTACATATTTATACACTACAACAATCACACACAAAGCAACACAAAATGAAAATCGAACATTCACACACATATAAAAGCCACAACAAAAGTTGTATATGTATATATAATATCATCAAAATATCCTCAAGCTATAATATAGGATAGTGCCCACTATATATCCTCAAAAAATACCTAAAGGCTACAACAAGGATCAATACCCATACATACAAACATGACCCCTACTACTCACTAGGAGTCTCTCCACTTCTCGAGAGTCTCATATATTTGCTCCCATTTGCATGCTGCTACCACCCTACTCGACTTAGCACCTAATTTATATGCCTCAATACTTGTAACTACTATAGACACCTCCAATCCTAGAGCACTACCACCCGCTTGCACCACTAGAAGCCTATCCATACCACCTCTCTCCATCCTATGGATGTAGCACTCCAACAAATATAATCAGATTGAGTTCATGCTCATGACTACGATCTCGACCTTGATCATGACCTATCATAATATAGCAGTGCAATCCCTTGAACCATCAAGGCCATATCATAATCATGCCTCATAAAAACCTCATCTCTCATCCTATACACCAGATCCTCTACAGGAACCCTTGCCTCTCCCATATTTTACCATAATCACTTCACCTCAGCATGCAAATTATCTACCTTGGCTACACGGGTAGCACACTTAGTCTCCATATATGCTTCCATATACTCCATACTAACCACCTCCATATTGAACTTCTCTATAGTCGCTACAATATCTATCGTGATGGCATGCAAACTCTCAACCGACTCAACATGCTTCCTATCCTTTGCAACAAGTCTATATCACAACTTTGCATACTACAGTTCTCACTCCCTCCTCATATCAACCATCGCTATCTTTGATTCTATGAACCTCTCTCATAGCTCTTACACATTGTAGCTCTAGATTTATCTTCTTTTTAGCACTCATTGTATCAACTACCATCAATTGCTCCTCACAATCATGTAGATCTCCTACTAAATATTGTACTCGATCACATAATATCATTAGCTCCTCCTTTGAATCTCTCCTCTCTTGCTCCTCTAATGGAATATCTCCCATATCCCAAAAATCAATCATGTCATCAACCTCCACATCCACATCTACATCCTCCATCACCACATCCCCCTCTACGGGTTGATCTCCAGTTGCAACATCAGGTGCAACCCCACCCATCTCACTAGGTGCACTAGACTCCCTTATCTGATATCACATCGATCATCAAAGAGATTTTTTAGCCCTCACCCTCAATCCACCTGGTGCCTTCTCCTCTTGCGAAGGCACATTTCCAACTAGCACCATCACACGCTCAATAACACCAATTTTCACCTCCCAGTCCTACCTAGTCCACCAGGAATGATACTCGAGAGTGGTACCTACATTAGCTACATTAGGAATCACCATAAATGTATCCATCTCACCATCTCAAGGAGGTACCACATGATACATCCCCCTATCATCTCTTTACCTATAGATCACCACAGGTGCATTTGGAATATCTTGTTGCAACCCAGACTATCTCATAACCTGACTAAAGGGAAATAACTCAACCTGATGGGTATATCATCCTACAACCAATCACCCTCATTGAATAGCCCTAAGTTGCTCATCATCATTCTCCCAAACCACACCCTCCCTCTAGGGCCTCCAATGGATATCTTTCAGCTCCAACTATTCGAAAGTAACCCTCCAAAACAAGTAGTCACTGTCATGTGGTCTCTTCATGCCCTTCTCCTCATATTTCTACCACCTTAGTGCATATGGTAAATCCTTACTCTTCTTCTCATGCACCAAGTATGGAAATAGCACTAGTTGCTCCACTGCTATGTGTTCCCATGCCCAAACCTATAGTAAAGGGACCTAATTCAATCTCTTTTACCCTATCTTCACCGCATTATGCAACTCCTGGTATAGCTGAGCTAGTAGTGCAGGTGCCCATGCAACACATAATCTTGTGCTCTACCATATCACACACTACATCCAACATGTTCTAGGTGAACTTCACCTTGAAAGCATCAGGAAGCATCCACATCAAAATCATCAACATTGCCACACAATGGCGATTAGACAACATCTTCTGATACCAATAGTACTCATAATAAATACCCTTCTTGGTATCTACCTCCCTCCACCTCTCACCAAATATACAATATAGTACTTCATCATGCCTACCATCATCTACCATCCTTACAAGAACACCCTCAATTGGTAACTTATAAATCTTGTATATATCCTCTAGGGTGATCGTCATCTCACCTATCGGTAAATAAAAGGTGTTCCTATTAGGATCCTATATCTCACAAAAAGCTAATATATAGGTCCGATTAGCATGAATGCTAACACATTCCCACACTCCTCTTAGCCATACTACATCTAACCACTCCAAATTAGCATCACTCCACACCTTTACCAAAATCACCTTCATAGTTTGCATACGATGATGAGGCTCAATCATCTTCACATGTTTCATCCAAAAACCTCATAATAAAATTCGTGTTAGTATCATAATACACAATTTTACCCCTATTATTATAATAAAATCATCATACAACTGCATTATATGTACAAAAAAAATACCTCTTTACATATATTGAGATACTACACATGCACAACCTTAACCATACCTCAACACAAAAAACAAATAGCACTTTTGAATACCCATTTCACCCTTTCATGGCTAAAGTGTGAACACAATTCAAAAATATTGCACAATCAACACAAAACAGAGTAATTCACATGTATTCATACCCCCATCATGGCATGTAATTCAAAACATTATCATATCACATCACACCATGATAATAGTCACATTTGTGGATACCCATTTCCTCATTTCATGGTGAATGTTCAAAAACATCTGGAAAATAGTACATCATTTCCCCAAAACATCCAACCGCATATCAAATAACTATGCATTACATCACATAATTCAAAACAATTACCAAACAAAATCAAAATAAAATAATAGTCACATTTTTTAATACCAATTTTACCATTTCATGGTAAAAGTTTAAAAACATTCAAAAAATAGTACACCTTTTGTCCAAAAACAACTACATCCACATTTACCATTCATATCGTACAACATGTAAATTCAAAACATCATCAAATCAAGTCCAATCACAACAAAAATCACATTTTTGGACACCCATTTCGCTATTTCATGATGAAATTTCAAAAACACTTGGCAAACAATACATGGTTTGGCACAAAAATCAAGATCAAACTAGGAATTTTATTTGCTCAACTCACATAGTCAAATAATTACCGAAATAGGTCATTAAAAATAGGTAATCATTCCAAACACCTATTTGGCTTGTTTAATACTTTGTGTTTAAATTTTCATCAAATTAACCATGCAAGTAACAAAAACAAGTAAAACGCTACCCTACAACATTCATTTTCAATTACGCGATTTCCAAAATTCAAATACAAAGGGCTAGAACACTTACTCGTGGCTCCCCGTGATGACTACCAACACCAGTATGACCTCTCACTATTATCAAGTCCAATCAAAAATTTGCAAGCACTCTATATCAATATTCTTCACTCACACCCCACTCCACTCTCACACCGTGAAAATGATGCCACATGTGCAAGACAAGGCTTTTATATGCCTCAAAATCCTAAATCATAGGTCATCCTACGATCTCAACCTCGTAGGTCACCATGTGATTTCAACCCAAATCATAGGTCACCCTAGGAATCCAAAACCAAATCGTAGGTCACCCTACAATTTCAACCAAACAACACAAAATTCAAAATTTCTTCCTTCCAAATGATTCTTCTCCTTAATCTTTATGCTATTTTGCAAATTTCCCATGCAACCCATTTTCTTCTATCAATCAAATCATAATCATTTCTCCACATTCCATTCATATAATTACTAATTTCTCGTTTGAGGGGGTATTCATATACAAAATTTAGATTTTCATACAACCAAACAATCAAACATCCAAATCATGGATATTGCATCTATCTACATAAATTTTTGTTGAAGATTATCTCAAGATAATACTAAACCCAACCAACCAGATATTTGTTAGATAATGAGAGCTATGTGCAACAACGGATATGCCACTCTAGTGTTCATGTATGTCAATGATGATCACATAATGAATGAAACATTTGAATAATCCATGCACAACATTTAGAGATGTCACTTTGGTGTTCATGATACATAATGAATGACACGTTTGAATAATCCATGTTAACTAGCTCAAATGGTTTGACACATGTCACCATGCACTCATCAATCAATAAATAACAAAAAATTGAATAGGAATTTTTTCTATTCGTACTTTGGACCATCTTGAATTGGTCACAAAAGAAAAGTAGTCATAAGTTGCCTTCACAAGCAACTAGTATGACATTGCAAAATATCATACAAAATCAACAAAATCATCGCATTGCATCCACAATCATCCACTTGCATTCATCATCAGAATTTTCTATTTTCTTTCTCTTTTCTTTTCGCTCTTATCTTTTCTTTTATCTCTTCTCTTTTCTCTCTTCTCCCATTTTCTTCTTTCCCCCCTTCCTTTATTTCTCTTCTTCCTCTTTCTTCTCTCCCATTCTCTTTCTCCTTTCTGCTTCTCTTCTCTCCTTGGATTCCCAGTCAATGTTGTATGGTCATGCTTCGAGTGGCTACATACCTTTGGTTGGATTCCTATTCCTCTCTTCTCTCCTTAGATTCTCAGTCAATGTTATATGGTCATGCTTATAGTGGCTACATACCTTTGATTAGATTTTGTTCTCCTCTTTCCTCCATATTATCCTTTCTCCCATCACGTTTTTGTACTTAACTGTGTTTTACACAACATAATACAAAAGGGGATAAATGTAGACATCCAAAAGTCACACCTGTCTACTTATACATACTTTTAGATCTATTCAAACACTTGTAGGTTTTCATATACTATCCTAGACCCCTATAGGCTATTGTAGACCATCGTAGACCATTTTAGACCACTCTAGACCACTCTAGACCACTCTAGACTAGCATAGACCGCTCTAGACTATTGTAGACCTATGTAGACCATCTCATTGGACTATAGGCATGAAACCCTAATAAACTACATAATTTATGTCCTAACCATCTTCTATCTATTAGGAGGTCACCTATAAGCTCCCTAAGGCAACCTAAACCCTTTCCTACACCTAATTAGGACCCCACGAGACTATTACTTCCTAAAACTCCTAATTAAGTTAATTTAATTTCTAATTGTAAAGTCACTTTTCATTTAAAGTGTACTTTATGATTTAAAAAGGTTAATTAGGATCCTAAACCTAAATTAGTACTAATTATTTCCTCACACATGTGTGCACATTATATCAGTTAGGATATTTCCTAGTAATCCTAACTAAACCCTAATCTAATCTAGGAGTTAGCTAATCCTAGTTAACCCTAACCTCTCCTCACACGTGTGAGGATGAGATATTTCTCTAGGCTATGAGGATTTGACACCTAGTCAAAACCCTAACCTAAATCTAACATGGAGTAACCCTAAGGGTTGGTCTATCTAACCCCTTCTCCTAACCTCATCTTTGCCTATAAATAGAGGCCTCCCTCTTATTATCTCTCTCCATTTTAGCTAACTTACAAAAAATCTGCCAAAATATTACCATAATTTCTTCTTTTGCTTTTGGATTGTACAAACAACATCTAAGAATCCTAGGAGTCCATCCGAACAAAGGATCTTCACCATAAGGTACCTGCATTTGGGTTCACCTTATGACCTACGAATTTAGGTTCCAGATCACCCCTTGCCCTGCGAGTTTACTGTATAGGTGATCTACACTAGTAGAAACCTCAAGTAACCTTAATTTCCTATTTTTATAGCATTTACACTTCATTCATATATTTATTTCATAATTTTAATATCATTTTGTCTTCATCAATATGGGACCTAATCCATGATAGGTACCCAAATAAACTAACACCATTTTGCAGGCCCTCCAATAGCAACAAACACACATTACAACAACAAACACAACAACATCAACAATATACAATGGTGTCACACATGCATCAAATCCCACCTACATTTGAGGGACTCCAAGAGAAACCATCAGAGTGTTTCGCATCTTATTGAGAAAGAAAAGGAGATTCACCCTGTAATATTGTATCAAATTCTTAATAAAATGAGTTGAAAGCACTTTTGAGCATTTTAATTTGTTATGGTTAATTTTCTTGATCAAATGGTAGCCTTTGGTATGCTTCATTCAACTCCCCTCTATTCACCACCGACAAGAAATAAGGACTCAAATCACTATCAATTCTTATGAGCACTTCATAGCGTTCATTGATGACAACCCATGGATATCAATCTAAGGGGGACTAGATTCACTTGGAGAAACCACAGGAAAGGGGACCAACTTATCTAGATTTGCCTTAATTGAGTTCTCATTTCCACTAATGCTATTCTCAAATTTGGTGATGCTATCCTACGTTCGCTGCTCAAAATTGGTTCTAACTATAATCCCATGTTCTTGTATTGCGTTTCCTAGGTTTCCCCTTTCAATTCACCCTTTATATTCAAATCTATGTGGCTTCAATATCCAAACCTTAAATATTTGATCTCTCTATGATGGTCTTACAAGTTTTTTGGGTCTAAAGTTTCCCAGGTGAGCAACAAGCTTCGATATGTGAAAATCAAGATAAAATAATGGAACAAAGAGGTCTTTGGAAATATCTTCCATAAAAAGCATCAAATCTAGTATCAACTCACCAACATTCAATCTCTCAATGCAGCTTGGAGATACTGATCCAAACCTCTAGGACATAGAGAAGACTCTATTCAAATAATTTCATAATATCCTCAAAAACAAGGAAGTATTTTGGAAACAAAAAATATTGGATCACTTGGCTCAAAGAAGGGGATTCAAATACAAAATTATTTCATTCCACCATCATAAGACACAAAGGATGTAAAAAAATCAAGGATCTCATAAAAAAAAATGGGGAAGTAACTATGAAGATTTCTAAAATTAGAAACAAGGCTATCAATTTCTTTGAAGAGTTACTCGGTCCTAGTCTTGTTTGCGATCGTCAAATGTTTGAGGCCCTCCAAAAAATTCAAAGGTTAGAATCTTTGGATCACAATCATATTATTCTAAAACCTCTTTATGCTAAATAAATTTATGTCACTTTTTTTTCCATGCAAGGTGGAAAATCCCCAGGTCCAACTGGATTTCCTCCTCTCTTATTTCAATGTTTTTGGGATATTGTTGGCCCTGATGTTGTCTTAGCCATTCAAAAAATGCAAATTCGTAAAGATATCCCTAGAGATGTCAACTCCACTTTCCTGGCCCTCATATCCAAATTCAACATGACCCACACCCTTACTTATTTTCACTCCATCAGCCTCTGCAATGTCCTCTATAAAATCCTCACTAAAGCCTTGGCCACCAGACTCAAACCAATCCTCCCACACATAATTTATCCTAATAAAGGCAAATCTATCCAAGGAGACCCATCATAGAAAAAATCACTATTCATGAAATTATTCATTTTGTTTCAAAAAGTGGCAAGGTCGGATTTCTCCTAAAGCTTGACATGAACAAGGCCTTTGATAGAGTATCGAGTAAGGTAATTTCAGCCATAGGGTAGCACTAGTTCATAGAGTAGGTTTGTCCTAAACCATACTCAACCTTCCACCCGTTTTACAAGATTCTTGAACTTTTTGTTATATCTCTAACTAAGCTAGTGGAAATAAAACTATTTGTAGCACCACTATCAATTAATATTTTAATATTTTTACCAAATATCTTACCTCTTATCACTAGTGGTGTAGCGTAATCATCTAGATTATGATTTCCTATTGTAGAACAAATTTTATGAGCTGGTTGCTTAGGTATGGTTTCCTTGTACACAGGTTCCTTTCCTTTAGAACCCATGTCTACTTTTTGAGGATAGTTGTTAGCATAATGTGATCCCTTACATATGTAACATTCTTTTTTTGGTCTTGGATGTTCTTTCCATATCGGCTCCCTTGATGCCACTTCTTATTTTGGCAAGTTAGTCTATATTTGGGGTGATATATTGCCATTGTTGCCTTGATTAAAGCATTTATGATTCATTCCTCGGAACTTTCTTTTGAATTTTCCTTGTTTCTTTTCTTCTTTCTCTTCTTACTCTGAAATTATTCTAATTTATTTTTCATGCTCCCACTTTATGAAACCTACATTGTTCCTATTCCTTAGTGCCTATCTTCCTTGATCATATAACCCCTCATAATCAAATTAAATTTTGAGATATGCTTTAGATTTTCTTGCTAACTCATAGGAATTTTTCAATGTCTTAAGTTCTTTCATGTCCACTTCTTATCCTATTCTAGGATATACTCCAAGTATGAACTTGTGGATCTTCATTTTATCAGTGTAAGCAGACACATACTTCACCAACTTAATAATTTTTTGATAGTATTTCTCCACTATTTTGATTCCATTACGAAGTTTAGAGAATTCATAAAATTTATAGGAATTAAATTATTCTTGTTAGAAATAGGTTATTACATAATTTGGATAATGTAAATATACCTTTCTTGGTACATACTTAGGACATTAGATTACTTAAGAGGAATTTATCTAGTTACTAAATGCAATGTAATAAGTATCAAAGTGTAAGTTGTACATGTGCAAGTTGTCCCTTGCATATCTAGGTAGAGTGTTGGCTAAGGAACTTATTTCCTATATAAAGGGCCATAGGTATAGATGTCAGATATCACATGATATAGTCATAAGTCATAGTCATTTTGTGATATAGACCAGAGTGACATGATGTAGCAGTGTGATGTAGTGATGGGGAGTAATATGCTCAATGCCCATTTTTGAGTTGTAGCTATATTCATGGAGTGTTCATTTCCTCCATAGCTACATTTGTAAACATATTCATCATATATATATAGTATATTTTCAGTCATCTTGCAGATTTAATTTATTCCATATTATTTTGTATATTTTGTTTTGCTATCTGCCATTACTATTGCATCAAAATCTAATAGTGGTATCAGAGCCACGATAGGTTAATAGGGAAACCACCATTATTATTGACTATAATTTTATTGAGAACCTGATGCACCATTAGACTAGTCACTATCAAAAATAATCAATAGAGTCTTGGTGGTAGAATTAAGGAGAGCCACAAATAAGGACTGAATGAAAACTTAGATTTTAGAATATTGAGACTGCATATGGCTAGAGTCTTTCAATAGAGTTTCAAGGGAAAAATTGTGAAGACTAGGACTCAACACTTGATCCACTAGGTTTATGAATCAACCAATGAAGCCCATCTAAGAGATCTAAAGAAACTAACCTGAAGGTTCTTTTATCACAGGGAATTAATACTCAGATGATTGAGACATATCCTACAATAGAAATCTAGGATATTTCAACTTTGTTAACCAAAGTGTGAAGTGTCTTTATAGTGCATATATTAGTTGTTGCAAGAGAATATCACTATAGAAGAGACTTCTAGAGTAGAATTACAGTGAATTTTGGAAACAGGATATATCCATTGATAGATTGGAAACTTCATAAGAAGGAAAGACAACAGAAACCTTGATCTAGAAGAAAAATCCATAGAAGCCTTGATCTAGAAAAAAGGCCACAAAAACCTTGATCTAGAGGGAAAGGTCATATAAGACTTGAATAAAATACCACATAAGCCTTGGTACTAAAGAGAAGGCCACAAAAACCTTGATCCTAAAGAAAATTCTAGGAAGAAGTATCTAATTCAGAAGTAGATTTTAGTACTAATACTTTATTGTAGGAATAGGTAGATTTAGTAATTTGGAAAATCTTCCTACAAGAAGGTTAGGAAGAGTATATTCTTCAAAATAAATCTAGTGCCTAAAGAAAAAGAGATCAGGAGAATATCTTATTGATGAAGAAGGACTAGGAGAGTCTTTCTTGAATACAAAGGCAAAAAAATCAAATATCCAAGAGAATATATTATCACCAAAACTTCCAGGAGTAGAAGGTTGAATATAAGGTCTCAAATAAGACCAAAAGGAGTTGTAAGGTCTTGGAGAGGCCTCTATAAGCATACATTAAAAGGCATGGAGAGCCTTACTAAAGAAATCATCAAAGGTGTTTCAAGGAGAAATCATTAGAGAAATTCACTATTGGAGATAGTGAAATATTTGGGACAGTTGTCACCATATGAAAACAAGCCCAAGAAGAAGAATTTGGAAAGGAGCTCCAAATCTCAAAAGACCTCAAGAAATTCAAAATATTGATAAAAAGATATTGTTTTAAGTCATAATTTGACAAGAAGCTTGAAGGAAGATTCAGATAGAAGAAGCCTAAAAAATATAGGAGACTTAGAGACTGCCTCTCATAGCAAGAAGACACCACTTCAAAATCAAACATCTCGTATAATCTATAGCCTAAATGAGGAGACTACAAGAGGAGAAAAAGCCACCAAAACCTAGGCTCATGAAAGAGAGTTGGAGATAATATTTTGGTGAATATGAAGTTGTTCAAGACAACCTACACAGAGCTATAGGATCTTGCACAGGACATCAACTTGGTGATATTAAACACCAAGATCTACATTCTCTACAGAAGTAGTGAAAAGGGCTTTCAGGAAAAAGGTAAGCAACTATTGGTGCAAGTTAAGTGGATTACTTTTTAGATTTATTTAAGCACCCTGATTGGAATAAAGTTGCAAAAATGATATTTGAATTAATAGTCTTAAATGTACAAAAATAAAGGATTCTTTAAGGTTTATTTGCACTTTAGGAGTTGATTAGATTTTAGAATATTAAACTATATATCAAATACCTATCATCTACTTTGGAAAGAAAATGAAGACTAACTCCTATTACCTTGCTTATAAAGAAATTTTAGAATAATTCTTGAAGATTCATTTCAGATTATTCTTGATTAGTTGTAGTAAATTATTTAAGTGCATTACTTTTGAGAGTTGATTGGGGTGATAAGGTGAAATTGTTAGTGCAATATTAGTAAATTCATTTTGCACTATTATATTACTCTCAAAGATTATTGTTTGTGTTTCATTATAAGGGCACAAAAATAAGATTTTTTCAAAGTGTCTATAGACATCATTAATGCACTACGATCTACAAATTTGATGTGGCCTAAGAAATCCATAAAATATTCTCAATCCTTCAAGCATTGGAGAAGAATGTAACCACCATAAATAGCATAAAAATAAGCCCCAAACGATACTTGGTGAGTCTCAATTTCAAAGCACAAAAAAAGTGCAAAAAAAATAAGCTTCTATCATATGGTTACAATCTTGGATTATCTTATAAAATATAGAAGATAACAGGAGAAGGTGTCTAATCTAGAGACAACCTCAAAACTGCTATATTGCACTCAATATTCTACCTAAAAAACTAGAATTTATGAACAAAAAAGAGGATTGCAAAATGAAGTGCAACAAGGTCATCTTGTATTAGAACTATTATACATGATAGTGCACTTGATCTAATCTAGTTATAGAGGAAAAATAGGTAGATTCAAAGGTGCGTAAAAGGCACTACTCTTGCTAGAAAAACCAAATATAAGTAGTCATACATAAGCAACCATTCAAGCCTAGATCTATAGCCACTCGAAGGGCTCATACTCCTCACATTGAAGAGCGTCGAACCTACAAAATATACGTATAAAAGTATGAAAGCACAATTTTATTAAAGAGCAACAGAGTCTACGTAAGGAGGGTATGAATCAAGTACAAAGAAAGAAAGTTGAAGCACAATCTGGAGTACTACTTACTCCATGTACATTCATTGAAAGCAGTGCTCAAAGGCCTCCATACTCCTACTCCATATTGCAATGGAATATTGTTAGATGAACAAAGGCAAAGGATGAGGATTGCAAGACTAAAAAGGGCTCCAAGGATCCATTCGAACTAGTAATAGGGTCTTCGTCCATGCTGAGAAGAAAGTGACACTTGTCACTCAAGGGAAACCCTAACGCTTGATTCAAGAGAGTTCTCATATTCAAGGGGGAGTTACATATAAAACTTAGTATATTTGGTGTATCGGATACACTTGTCAAAAAGGAAGACTGAGCATTTCACTAAAGAATATAATAGTCTTACATTACAAGAAGGAGAAAAAGCATTTTTTGGCACCAAACTCACCTCAAGTGCTAAAGGTAATGGTCATACTAATTGGCGCATAAGAGATGGATCATCCCCATTTAAGGATGTCAATGACCAAATTAAAGCAACATTATTCGACATCAAAATTACTCTCACGCTGTCCAAATGACAAAGGTCCAAGTTGTAGCATTCAAGAAGGTGTTCGAGCCTTTCATGCCAAGGCAACCAAATTCAAGGGAAGATACTTGAAGATGCTAGTTTTATATTGCCTTAAACACAGAAGGAATTCCATTGGATAATATGTCTAAAGCATCCAAAATTTCTACATATTTCAAAAGTCCAAAATTATTTGAAATCAACACTGAACAATGCATGAATAAAGCTAAAATTATTTCCATTTATATAAGCTTTATTTACTTAGAGTTATAAGGGTTAAACCAAAGGAATTTATTTACATTGGAAGCCATATATATCAAGGGGAATATTTTATCAAATCAAATAAAATATTTGTAAAATAAAACCTAGGAGTAATAAGGTTTTTTATTGGATAAATATTTTATATTTGCAAATATTAATTATGATCTAATTTATCCAAAAATTAGGGAGTCATAAGGGCTATTACATCAAATCATTTAAATTGGAAAATTAGATACACGTAACCTAATTCCCAAAGGGTTATTCATAAATAATTTTTTCTCATAAGTTGGATATTCATAATATTATTGTTTCATTCCTTTCAAAAGGAGACAAAAGATCCAATATTATAACCTCTTTAAAATTTGGTAATAGTGCTTAGTTCAATAGGAGTAATAAGGGATTATTGGAATTGATTTTGGTATTCTGCAAAACCTTAAAAAATCAATAAATATTGAACTATAATTCTACAAAAGCACTACATATTATCCATAGCATACTATAGAGTTATAATGCATTCTACAAACTTGGTAATATCAGGCATGCATCATAGATTATTAGGTTACAAAATATAAGCTTTCCTCATAACCTAAAAATCCTTAGGATTATATACTCACTTTATTTGGGAGACATAAGGTAGTCTAGAAAACAAGAATTAAAATTATGGTGTTCATAAAATCAAGCTTATATTTCATTAGGAATCATATATCCTAATTAGGGAGTCATAAGAATGTCTACTTTCAATGTGAATTCCAACAAGGATGATTATTTCAGCAAAGAAAAATTCAGTTCTATAAAACTTGGTATCATGAATATGCTCATGATACCAACTTCCAAAGTAAGCCATAGTGAAGCTTTAGAATATAATTTTGATACTGTGGAATACTATATTAAAGCTCATATCAATAAATCTATCAACAATGGAAAAAATGATATTACACTTTCCTTAGATCTTGTGAGCATTTTATATATGGCATTGCTCACCTATAAATTATTCAAGAATGAAAATGTAGAACAAAGAGGATTGATTAAACTACTAAAAAAGAAGATCAAAATTAATGAGGAATATCTAGAAAAGTCTTTCCAATCCTCATGCAACATTTTAGAATCTACTAATTTAATATTTTCTCATGATACTCTGAGCGGTTGTTCAAAAATTTCTATACATATTGAAGACAATAGAAAGAGACTCACTCTACAAGAATCAGGAAGCAACATGACCACCTATGAAAGCATAGAAGCTAAATCCAAAGGAAAATATAAATAAGAAGAAGATGAATCCAAAGGAGGAATTTAGTGTAATATCAATTGAAAGGAGAACCTAGAACTTCATCCTATTTTTGTATCATACAAATATTGAAGCATCTATAGAACAAGTCAAAGACCATCATATGGAAGAAGATCCACGCTGAAGACTAAAGTCTTGAATATATAAATAATGTAATACAAGGGGGTGTTAGAAATAGGATATTACATCATTTGGATAATGTAAATGCACCTTTCTTGGTACATAATTAGGACATAAGATTACTTTAGGGGGAAGTTATCTTGTTACTACATGCAATGCAATAAACACACAACTATTAAAGTACAAGTTGTACATGTGCAAGTTATCCCTTGCACATCTAGGTAGAGTGTTGGCCAAGGAAATTATTTCCTATATAAAGTACCATAGGTATAGATGTCATATATCACATGATATATTCATAAGTCATATTCATTGTGTGATATAGACCAGAGTGGCATGATGTAGCAGTGTGATGGGATGTAATATGCTCAATGCCCATTCTTGATATGTAGCTATATTTATGGAGTGTTCAGTTCCTCCACAACTACTTTTGTAAACATCTCCATAATTTCTATTTATAGTATATCTTAGTCATCTCACATATTTAATTTATTTTATATTATTTTGCATCCTGTGTTTTACTATCTCCTTTTACTATTGCATCAAAAGCTAACAATTTCATGAGAAATATTTATTTTGAAGCTTTCACAAATTATTCCTATTTTAAGTCAACTATAGCTGCTATATTTCACTCTTAACTAAGGTTTTCCCACCAAGTTAATCAATTTACTTACAAATGTAAAGTAGCGTACATGTTCAAGTACCTGAGGAGAATTTATTCATATTACAATGTCTCTATATACTTAAACCAAGCCTCAGCATTATCCCCATATTCCTCTCCATTAAACTTGAAATATTTTAGATATTTCATCTCCTTGCCCAACTCAACCTCCAATCGAACTCTTGCCAATTGTACCTCTGTAAGAGGTCCATTTTTCCATTCCCTTCTTGGATTACCAAATTGTGTTTCTTGAATTAGCACATCCAACAAGTAGATCCACAATTTCGGTAAGATTCTCTTCCTCATTGGGGTATTCCAAACCCTTAATAGGCACTCTATTCTCTACATTGGTTCCTTGTGTCTACCTTGTCATTGGAGAAACACCTCCTCTTCTTATTTTTTGTGGCATTGTCCCTAGCCACTCATAGAAGAGACAATAGAATTTCATTAGCATTTGGTCCTTAAAATTGCTCTTCCTACTAATAATTGTTTATCCACTACATCCTAGTCATTTTGGGTAAATTTTGCTTCTACTATATTTTTTTCTAAAATTATTAATATCTAATATATTTTCTAACTCACACTAAAAACTACTTCTTGCACAATGATACAATCCACTACGAACCATTTTCTTATACCAAATTTCACAATCCAAAAAATCTCATTCCATTTTTTTCTTATAAATATATTTATTAACATATTTTCTTATCATCTTATAGTAGTTCCAAAGCTCCTTGTTTCTTATTACCAGATCCACTACTAAGGTCTCTATGCTTTCCTTAAGGCACACCCATAACTACCACTTGCATAATTCCAATAATGCAAGAGCACTAGGTGTCTTTTCAAATGATCAACCTATCCCTCTCATGGATCCAAATGAGCTAGTGTTGATCATCCCTTCATTCTTTTGAAAGGTATACTAAGAATTTTACTCCAAATATGTCATTCTACATGGATGATAGATGCGTGGGAGGGTTTATATCCATCTCATATCATTTTGAGCTAGACTTCCCTAGAAGCCTCGTTCCTGGTTTCATTAATGTCCTCTATCCTTTAATATAAGTAACTAATTAATTTTCTCAATATTATTACCCTAAAAATGATTCCAAAACCAAACCCCCATCTCATTAATCCATAAATT
The DNA here is from genome assembly GCA_028583015.1 of Wollemia nobilis. Taxonomy (NCBI): domain Eukaryota; kingdom Viridiplantae; phylum Streptophyta; class Pinopsida; order Araucariales; family Araucariaceae; genus Wollemia; species Wollemia nobilis. Next base: position 12,289,030 of record JAQPPZ010017220.1, on the reverse strand, counting down.
AAATTAGATCCATATTGGGAGTAAAAGTATTTCGTACTAAAAATTAGTAATATAAGTACTTTGGTTCCTTTTATGTATTAAGAAAACATTTGTTCAATGTGCTCATGAATAATAATTAATAATTTAATTCCTTTTGGAATCACACAACTCCCAACCATTTATTCATATCACAATGGTGAGATATATCCTTCTAACATAAATTTTATTGATAACATCTTGAAATAGAATCCATATCTATTCATAACATAAGATAGAAATGTATCCATAAAAAAATTACTCTAACATGGACAATATTAAAATACCATGACTATCATAAGAAAAAGTATAAACAACATGAGAACCCACATAATAATTCACACATAACACAGTTGCTTTAACCTAGGAGAAACCCCCAAATGGGAAAAACCTAGCATTAAATTCTGTACTCTTTTATTATTCCATCAATTTGAAACATTGTTACAAGCAAGACTTCTTTAAGTCCCCGTCTCTTTTACTGGGAATCCATTTTATTCCTAACACCTTGTTGCCCATGTTTTCCTTTCAATTCAACTTATGCATAATCCATGGGATATCAATTCTATTAAAATAGAAATATACATTACACATCTTGCGTTGCCAGCGTTGTTGGACATAGCTAAAAATTATTCCAACCTTGTCTCAATAATATAGAAATTATTCTAGGTCAAGGAAAACCACCACATATATAGTTAAATAAGAGTAACTACTCTATCTGGTTAATCCTTTGACTCCTACTCTAGAACAAATGATGCATTCAAAGAAATATGGAAATGGATGATACCCAAATCTGCAACCCTACCAAGTTAACACAATCAAAAATGTGTTGTTGCATGTTAGCTTTTGATGATTTAGCCCTGAGAAATAACAATCACAAGATGCAAAATAACATGCAAGAAAGTAAATATGCTAGATGAATGAAGTATGCTGAAATAAAAAATATATAAAATATTACAATGTAGCTATGGAGAAAGTGAGCACTCCATTAAAAAATCTATAAATATACATCATATCCATCACCAGTTAATGGTGTGGAACACAATCCACTAACCTATGCTATCTAACAATATCTCTTGGTTGTCCTATCTATCTATCTAAGAGGTCATCCTTATATATGCAAAATAGGATGCTTTCCCAACACTCTATCTAGTTGTGCATAGGACACCTTGCACATGTACAACTTGCACATGGACACTTTTCCATTTATTACATTGCATGTAGTCACTATATAACTTGCACAGGAAGTAATATAGGTATGTATCTTGTAGGATACATTTACATAACCCAAATTATGGAATAGACATTATTTACAACATCCCCCTATATTACATTATTTGGGTATTAAAGTATTTAATCTTCAATATGGATTTTCTTCATCTGATTTTTCTTGATCTTCAGAGTCTTCTTATTTAGCATTATTTATATTCAGGTTCAGTAGGTAATCTTCATATGATGTAGAGTAGGATGCAGCTAGGCCCTCTATTCTCATTGGATAATCTTTGATATTTTCATATTCATATTCTATCTAGCCACCTTTGAAGTCCTCTTTGAAAGTATCTTCATTTAATTTTGATTGTTTTTGAATAAGCAGGGCATGATGCAATTGTCCTTTCATATTTTTTATACTTATGTACTTGCCTTTTTAATGTATTAGTTCTTCATTTTATTCAATCTGTTCTTTTGTAAATGATATAGAAGCATCTTGTAACATCACAATATCTTGTGGTATTTCCATTGTGTCTAGGATATAAGTATTTTCATGGATTAAACTTGTTGCTTTTATTCCATATTGATTTATAATGAGACATGTATTCATCCCATTCATATATTAAAAATTAATCATGTAGTTGTTTTCTACTAGCTTGCTCATTGTTATGAGATTGAAAGTTAATCTAGGAATATACAAGAATTTTTGTAGTACAATATTTGGAAGGGATTTATTGGGAGATACACATCTGTATCCATGAATAAGATATGTTTGATTGTCCAAAATTATTAATTTGTAACCTTTGGTAACCTCAAGACAGTTAAACCATTGTACATTTCTTGTCATATGATAACTAGCTCCTAAATCAACAAACCACCTATGATTATGCTTTGTGAGTTGGTTCTTGTCAGAGCAAGTTTTGCAACCATTGTATGATATTCCTTTGCCCATTGGAAAGGTTGAACTTGAATAATTGATAAATAATGGCTCTTAAGTAGAATATAGTGATTTTGTAAAGAAATAGTTCAAATTTGGTTGATTTTTACAAGTTTTGCAAGAACCAAAAATCAACTTTTAACATCTTATTACTCCTAATTGAACTAAGCACTATTTTAGTTTTGAAGAGGTTTTGATGTTGGAAATATTTTTTCCCCTTTTTAAAAATTTGAGAAAATTAAAAATAAATTTATCCAACATTAATAAAATCCATTAATAGCCTCCTTTATATCCCTTGGATTATTTCTAATTTCCAAATAAAATAAATTTTATGGAGTAACCCTTATGACTCCCATGTTTGGAAAATTAGAGAAATGAGAATAATATTTGCAATATAGTTTAATCCAAGTTAAATTCCTTATTCCTCTTAAGTATGATTAAAAATATTAATATAATAAGATAATTCACCCCTTTATTTTTCAAAAACATAATTTTTAACCTTAGTTTATAATCCTTAAAACTCCAACTTATGAAAGCAAATATCAATGGGATTTAGACCTTACCTTAAGTGCTCGATATAACAACGTCTAAAATGTACCTTGAGTTCTTGATTTAATGGATATTCAATGGAATGCTAAACATGAATGTTGTACATAGGCATTGAAATGTTGACCTTCTAAAAATGGGGATATTTTAATGCTCCTTCCCCTTTGTCTTCCACACTATAGTTTGAATGTTTCTACTGCTTCTCTCACACCTTGATTGTGTTATGTTGCTCCTTTGAATGTCTTGAATGTGTTTCACTCTTGCATACTGGTCTAGGACTAAAATATGCCTTTTACGTAATGTTGATCATAGGCATTGTAACAAGTGTCACATCCATTACAAGTGAGTTATCCCTTCTTTATGTAACACTCCAAAATATTTATCCAGTGCTTCTTAAAAATGTATAGGCCCTTGTGTGAAGCTGGTGAAGAATACCAAGTGGCACATATTTTCTTGTAACTCATTCGTAGAAGTCTCTAGAATATTAAGAGAAATTATTACTAGAATGCCAAGTGTCATTTCTGCATGGAGACCATTCTTGTAACACCTTCGAAGATGAATATTATAAATCCATAACTCTCTTACTTTTCCACGTTTCTTGGGTAGTAAGAAAGATTTATTTTCTGTAGGTGGATGGATGATGCACTACGGAGCTTGGATGGTATTTCGATGCTTCCTTTTGTGAGTGGACTTCTCCAAATTGAGACCATGAATGTAACACCTTTCTCCCTTTCTTTTATACCTCCAAACACATTGTTTTTCCTGTTGCAATTTTGAAATCCTTTTTTATATTGATTTGCACTCTCTTGTCTATGTAAATGTGGCCCATGGATGATCTAAAATGAGATTTTATTTTGCAAGTATGTGCATCCAATATGAGCCCTTGAATAGCTCCTTCTAAATTAGGAGGAAGAGTGCTGACGTCCTGCCTTTGTTGGCTGTTATTTTCCTTGTAGGAAATTATGCTCTAATATGGCACTTTCAAATCTGCACTTATGCTATAAAAATGATATTAGAGTAGTGCAATATATTATATTATATTTTATACAATAAGGGTTATAATATAAGTTCTTTTGCATTCTATTTCCAAGTTTTCAAATTCTGATTTTGTGGCATATTTATTGCAATGCAAGGGTTTGAGGTTGTCTTTAACAATAGACACACCTTTCCCATTTTACTTGGAAATTTTTTATAATAAGTCTAAGCTTCAATAACAATAGATAGAAGTTATTTAAATTGATGCAAATTTCCTGCATTCTTTCTCTTGCATTCACTTGTAATGCTTTTTATTTTGAGACTCACCAAGTTTCACTTTTATAAGCTTCTATCTCTATTTCTGGTTAGTTATGTTCTTCTCAAAATCTAGAGGATTCTAACCCTTTTTGGTGGCTTCTATTGGCCACATCAAGTTGCAGATTTTTGTGCTTCAATAGTGTCTTTAGACATTTGATACAAATCAGAATTTGTACCTTTTAGAAAACACAAAACTAATTTTCTTTTTGAGAGTGGTATAATAGTACAAGCTCTTTACTTTTAATGCACTAATATCACACCTTATCACTCCAATCAAATATCAAAGAAATGCACTAATAATATACTATAACTAATCAAGAATAACCTAAAATGAATATTTAGGAATTATTTTGCAATTTCACTAATATCAATGTTGTAGGACATAGTCTTCTTTTTTAAATAATAGATAATAGGTAGTTGATAGAAACTAATATGAAATCTAATCAACTCCTAATAAATGTGCAATTGAATCCTTAAAAAGAATCTATTTTTCTTTGCACTTTAGAATACTAAAATCTAATTTCATTTTTGTAACTTTAATCCAATTTCAGGTGCTCTAATAAATCTAATAGGTAGTTCAATTTAATGAATATTTTTGCACCATAAGTTGCATACCTTTTTTTGTAGATCTTCTACCACCTTTGTAGAGGATGTAGACCTTGGTGTCTATAAACATCAAGTTGCTGCTTCCAGTAGAATGTCCTACATAATTCCTTCTTCACCAAATGATGGTCTCAAAATTTATTTTACGAGCCTAGGATTTGGTGGCTTGTTCTCCTCTTGTGTTATCCTTCTTCTGCTATATATTTGGATAAGTCTATGTCTCTATAGTGGTGCCTCCTTGCTGTGAGAGGTAATATTCAAATATCCAAGATTTGGTGAGCTTATTTTATCTTCAAGTCCTCTTGTTGAGTTCTAACTTCAAGCAGGATCTTCTTCTAGGGTGTGTCACTCCTTCCCAAACCTCTTCTTCTCAGATTTGGCACTCCTTGCAAAATTATCCTCTTGGTCTTGTTTTTAGATGACGATAATTATTCCAAGTCCTTCACTATTAGAGAATTCACCTAGATAGTGAATTTCTCCAATGAGTTCTCAAAGAACTCTCTTGATCTTTAGTAAGTCTCTCCTAGCCTTTCCTAGATGCTTGATGAGACATTCACAAGGTATTTGATCTGGAACCTTTTGATGGTCCTCCTTTAGACCTTTCCTTAAACCTTCTACTTCTATAAGTGTTGGTGGTGATATATTCTCTTGGATATTCTGATTCTACTACTCTTGGCTTTTAGAAAGACTCTCCTAGTCCTTCTTCTTCTTCCAATATTGGAAGTTCTTCAATGAGATCTTCTCCAGATATCTTATATTTTGCTTCTAGATAAGCTGATTTTGAAGAAGATGATATTCCTAAACATCTTGTAGGAAGTCTCCCAACTCACTGAATAATTTATTCCTACAACAAGAATATTAGTACTGAAATATTTAGTCTACTTTTGAATTAGATTTTCTTCTTGAATTCCTCTTTAGGATCAAGTATTCTATGGCCTATTTTGATGTTAAGGCTTTTATTGATTTTTTTAGTACAAAGGATCCTATGCAATCTAGAAATAGAGATCTTCAGTATCCTATCTTCACCATGATACTTCACTAGAATTATTCTTCCGTAGTATTATTCTCTTGCATGATGAACTAACCTCTACACTATGAGGGCATGCTGACCTTCGAGCAACGAAGTTGAAGTATCCTAGATTTCTATTGTAGTAGGAGCCTCAATCCTCTGAGGATTAATTTCTTGCAACAAAATAAACTTTAAGCACAAGTTAGAAAACTCTGGATGACCTGGATGATCTTCACTAGATGATCCATCAATCTAGTGGATTGAAATACTAAATCCTAGTCTTCACAAGTTTTCATAACAACTCTGTCAAAAATATTCTAGACAAAAAATGATCTCAGTATTTTTTGAAACTGAGATTCCTTTGAGTCCTATATTTGTGACTCTCCCAAAATATACCACCTAGATACTCCTAAGATATTTTGCTAGTGGTTGGTCTAATGGCATGTCATTTTGAAAATATTCTCAAGCTAACCAACAATGATGGTTCCCTATTGAACTGTATATATTAGATCTATTGTGGCTTTGATACCACTATTAGCTTTTGATGAATGAGCCATGAGAGATAAAAATCACAAGATATAGAATAACATGCAAGAAAATAAATTTTCTAGATGACTGAAATATGCTGAAATATATAATATATAAAATATTACAATGTAGCTATGGAGGAAGTGAGCACTCCATTAATAAAGCTATAGATCTACATCATATCCATCACTAGTAATGGTGTAGAACACAATCCGCTAACCTACTCTATATATATCTATCTAAGAGGCCATCCTTATATATTCAAAATAGGATGCTTATCCAACATTGTATCTAGATGTGCATAGGACACCTTGCACATGTACAACTTGCACATGGACACTTGTCCATTTATTAAATTGCATGTAGTCACTAGATAACTTGCACAGGAAGTAATCTAGGTATGTATCTTAAAGGATACATTTACATAACCCAAATGATGGAATATATATTATTTCCAACACTGCAATCCTCTTTCATTATTTTGATAGCAACTCCACTACCCTCAAGAACAAGGTAACTCGGAGTATTTCCAAATATAAAACAACAATAAATTATAGATCTATTTCTATAATAAAAATAATAAGTCCTAAAAATCCCTCAGCTAGTCTAAAACTTTAATCCAATATGTTTTCTCAACTGCATCTATTCAAAGTAAAGAAAATTAAAGGACATCTCAGGTAGAATTGGACATTCTTCAACGTTTGTCATTGCCATGCTGAGGTGATTACATTTGTGGCATAGATGTCCTAAAACATGGTGATGCCTTCATCATCTACCTCCTATCAATATCATTCTAGTTAGCTCACATTATTTCAAATATTGGCAAAGCAAAAATAGTTGCTATCATTTACCAAAACCTAACTTTATAGAGATAAAAATGTAAAACTTGTTGCTAACATAAGCCTATCAAGGTGTGCAGTTTGCTATAGGCTCCATTTTCAACTACCTACCATTAGCTTTTCCACTAGTAGAGACAAGATTTGTATTTGATCCCATAAATTGCATTTTTAAGTATATCAAACACCCAAAATTCAAACATGCAAGTTAATAAATTTATTATAGCCACACTTTAATTGGAAATCGATCACAAAGATCACTCACCGTCTTGGCATTACCTAGTTCTATATTAATACAACTCGACTCCTCGGTTCACTACTAGTTCCTCATGCATAGTAAGGAAAAGGAAAGGATTGCACTCTAGTCACACATGCTACATATATTATGATAGTTTAAGTCACACATACTACATATATGGAAAAAATTGAGTCACACATGATACATCTATTGAACAACTTAAGTCACACATTGGACTATTCTGCACTAGACTTGACCATCATGGCACATGTGAATACCAATCATTTTAACATGTATAACTACAAATTTTACTCCAACTCATTCCAGGTGAGTATTTTCAAGGTTACCTCGAGTACCTAGTCTATTCTAGTTCAAAATTGCTCTTCTACTCTTGCGTTCCTCAACCTCATTTCCAGTACCAATTTTTCTCTCCCCTTCCAACATTTGTCCATTTGTTTTCTTCCCTTTTTATTTTTATGTTCCCATTTTTTCCTCTATTTTTCTTACCACTCTTGATGAACTATCTGCCTCCTCATTTCATTTCTAACACTTGGTATAGTCACACAGTTTCCAAAACATTATCTGTCTCCAACCATTATATTGAGACCTCGTATGCCAAAATATTCATTTCCATAAAGAGCACTTTGTGGCCAAAACATAAAACATGACCACATATTAAAGACTAGATGTTTCTTTTATCTCATGTTCTCATCTAAATAGACTTCATAAATATGGAGTAAGTCCACCTTGAACTAACCACTAGGATTTGATAAATACAAATATTCAATCATCTTCAACTTATTTGGTTATGTTTAACCAAACATTCTCTTTTTTAAAAAAAGGTTAAAGTAACAATTATGGTTCCCTTACATATTGTTTGAATAAATATAAAATGTATTTCCATAAGATAGGACATTCATCCATGCCACCTCTCTAATATTATGACAATTATCACAACATTTCTTATAAGTTTTCCCTTTTTGTGGTTACTCTTCTACCATAGTAAGGGCATGTTCCTGCAAAAGTACACTTTTCATTAGTAGCATCATGTTCCTGCATTAAATGTATGTTTCTTATATCCAAACATGGAATTATCCTACATCCCACAAAGGATTCACATCTCATATTTTCTATAAGAAACAAGAAAATTTGCATAATCAAACTGATATTCAATCATTCCACCCATAAACAATACAACAAAATATAAATCCATAAAAATAGGAAGTCTGCCAAGGGTGGGGTCATGACACCATTAGTCAAGGATAAAAAAATGATAATAATTAGATATGAAATAGAAACTCAGTATGGAAGGAGGGTATAGGAATTGATCGAGAGGAAATAAATAAGCATAAGATGGAAGGAATTGGAGGGTAATTCTCAAAATGGAGAAGTTGAAAAAATGCTCAATCTCAAACTAATATCCTTATTATTGAGTAACATTATGATGTAAGAGGGATAGTGAAGTGGTGAACTCAATGTCAGATCAACCTATGAAGTATTGATTGTAGTACCAAAAGATGGATTCCCATGGAAAAATATGGAATAAAGTGAAAATTCCAAACTAAAAATATATTTGTCATTGGTAGTCCAAAATAGAATAATAATGATAGATAAGAGAGGATTATAAATAATTAACATATTACCACTATGTGAGGAAGAAGAATCAATAAATAACATCTTCCTATATTGCAACTACTCAATTGAAGTTTTCTCATGGACAGTGCAAGTAGACATTTGTTGGATTGGATTCAATAATGGGAGAGACCATTCGAAAGTAAAAAATTAAATATAATATGGGATTTAATATCATTATACTTTGTTTAGGGAATATAGCTAGAAAGGAATATAAGAGTTTTTAGGAATGAAATAAAATCAATATACAAAAAAGGGGGTTCAAAAACATGTTTGTAAATGACCAGGTTTTGGGTTCTAATATACACAAAAAATGAAGGGAAAGTTACAAAAGTTGTTGATCCCTTGCAATACCAAAACTTCTACTATTTATAGATTACAAAAAAAGGATTTTCCTCTCCAAAATTGGTGTAGATATTTATGTTCATGCCTCTCTAATTCTTGCTTGAATGTATTCTTGAAGTCCCTCAAGGTTGCTAGGTTTGGGGTCATCAATTATTAGGTGTTGGTTTCTCAACTATGACTAACATCCTTGGGATCCTAAAAACTTGATATAAATTTCCCTCTCTAAATACTTCTATTATATTTGGTATTGATATCAATGTAGGTACCATGCTCTTATCTTCAATGGATCACCCACATTTCCTGGATTAGTGAGCCTAATTGATGTTAGTAGGTGACCTTTAATCTCATCAATAATTACTTTACTAGTTTGGCTCACCAACCTCCATAGGGGTTTGTGCATAATTATTGGCTACTTGCAACTCAATTTGACCCTTCCACCTTCTAATATGGCTACATCAAGATTCTCCTCCTAGATAACTAACTACTTATCGATACTTTTTCCTCATTTTTCTATATCAAAAATTTAAAATTTTCTAAGATCAAACTTAACTCTTTGTCAAAAATATTTTGCAAAATTCTTCTCTTATGCCCTCCATTAGACCTTCTAGCATTCAACTTATTAGCATTTTTGTTTCTCAAAGTCCATATTTTGGAATTTTTTTTGTCTTTTCCTCTTATGGAACCTTAAAAACCTATGATCACCAAAAAGTTTCTTTCTTGCACCTATCAGCATTATTTTGCCTTCTTCCTTCTTGGGAATCTAGGTCACACATGTGTTTGGGACTTTTGAAAAGTGGAATGGACAATTTGAATCTGGCTCTCTTGCTCGCATATTTTGCAAAGTTTTATTTTCCCTTCATCAAAACATTGTTTTCTACATCCTTATAATGCCTCTTTCATTGCATTCCATCATCTTGACTTCATTACATTCTTCCCTCCGAATCTACCTAAGGCAAGCAAATTTGCATATCGTGAAGAAATCACTATAGTTTTAAAAAATCATAGGCGCTTTCTTTCTTGCTTGAATTGAACTTCAAAAAATTGCCTTTGTCCTTAAGAATGAAGTCAAAATTAAAGAGGTCTACAAAAGAAAAATTAAAATAAAAAACAAAAATAAAAAATTATTAGGCTAGCAACCTGTCTAGTGCTTGCTTAATTTTTTCCAATCCTCATATGATGGGTATTGAATAATTTGTAAAATATGTAGGCTTCCTCAAGCTCAATCTAATAATCACAAGAGATTTTTTTTTTTTTGGTATGCAACTTCATGTTCCTTTATTTTTATCTCTATCAAAGGCCCTATCACCCAAGCCATATTTATTTATTTTTTGGTAATTAAAGATTTATCATTAACTTGGGTTTCTTAGGTTGACCCAAAAACTTTTTACAAAAATAGCCCATGGTTGAGGAACATAAACAGAGACAAACAAAGGATCCTTTGTCCTCTACCCCAACCATTCATCCTTACCTAGGACCCCACACCCTAAGCATCCCACCCAAAACAGAGCATAACACAAAATGACACACAGGACCTTTGCCCATCCTGAACCATCCTAGGCATTTCACCTACACCTAGACACAACATAAGCAAAAAAAAAGGAGAGCAGCATCCAACTCGCTGCCTTGAAAAGAACGTAAAAATTTGAACTTGAAGACCAACAACAAATTCAGAAAAAACAGACAACCCAGGGCAGTAAAACACTAGAGAGGACCCTAGTCCTCCTCTTTGGCCTTCTCCTCCTAATACTCCTCTTTGTCCTCTTCATTTTCATTCATCTCTAGGTTGTAAACCATCGTCTTGTTGCTCTAGTAGCCCTTGTTAAAGAAAACCTTGGTCAGGCCCTCCTAAAACTCCTCCATATGATGGTTGATGTTGGCTGTAGTGTCCAGGATGAACCTTTTTATCTCCATAATAGATAGGTCAGGACCCTCATCCTTAGAGGTAATGTCCAAGATTCTGCTACTACCCTGAACTTGTTTATTCTTTAGTCTCAGAGATGCTTCTTGGCTAGGACTCCCTTGGAACTTGACTCACCCTCTCTCCTCTTGGTAGGGGAAGGTTTGGGTAACCTGGGGCTGTCTCTCCCCCTCGAACTCTCACCATGAACCCATGGGGGATCCTCAAGGGGTGGGGGAGGGAGCTCAGGTTGGGGAACATTGTTAAGGATGAATTTATAGATAACATTAAGTAGGCCTTGGTGCATGGGCATTGAGAAGCCTTTCTTGTTGCGGGACGAGGTAATGGTGTGATTGAGGGAGTTCATTAGGAATTGTGGGATGCTAATGGGGTTTACATCCCTAAAGAAATTTACAAAGGTGTAATGAAATCTCAACAACACTTTACCAGGGTCTTCTGCTATGATAAATTCAAGGACATTCTTCATTACCGCATTCCAGGGCATCGGTAGGTCCGTCCTTGTGAGATCGTTCTTCACCTCCTTGTAAATTTTTAGATTGTCCTTGAATTCTTTCAACTCCACCTCCCAGTGGTGCTTATGTCGATGAATAAACCTTCCCTTAACCAACTGTCCAATAATAGTCACCATCAGATTGGTGTAAATGATGATTTCACATCCCCGAATCTCCACTCTGCCATTCTCCCAAGTCTCCATCAAAACCAACGTAATTTCATCCTCCACACCCGAGAATAGGTCAAAAAATTGGGTAAAACACCTATCGGTCAGAATAGACTGAGTAGTAGGCTCCATGACCACCATGTTGGGCTCAATGTAAATCATATTTGGAAGGGTTACCATCATATTCCTCTCAAGAGCATCATGGAGCTCTAAACTCATAGTTTTGGACATAACCCTATCGTAGTAGGTACTAATATGAGGGTGGCACCTTGGCAATCCTCTGCCATCCAAATATGGTTCCTTAAATCTCGTTCCAATTCTAGAAGCATGCCTTCGAGTACCATTATCTTGGAAAGTAAGCCACTTCAACATAGGGATCATGCCACCATATCCCTCATCATATCTCTTAGGATCCGTTATCTGAACAATAATGATAACGATGGGCGGGAGAAACCTCACGATACACCACCTTCTCTTGGAAACAACACTCGCGTATATCAAGACGTATGGAAACTTGCTCCTGATCCTATGATAGGTACTTATGGCATAAATGTCATATTTAGGAACAAGTTCCACCACCTCATAGTTACGCCACCTGGTTAACTAATTTTCCACACTGGCATTAGTCTTACTAAATGCTCTTTCCAATATAAGTGTGACCACTAGGAAAAACCTTCTAATTTGGGACCTCTACCTACTGCACATGATCTACCGACTTGAAATCCACCTCATAAATATTCGAAAAGGATGATTTCTTCCACGTCACCTAGGACCTCATTCATCCACGTGATCAATCCATCAGCCTCCACCCTGATGTTTGCCAACTTGTCCGCTGCCTTGTTGGCTTCACAAAACACGTGTTGGGCCTTCTTCTCTTCACCCCCATCAGCAAGGATCCTAACTTAATTGATTAGGTCCTCTATCCTCTAGGGAGGTTTTATTTTATTGTTAAGGAGGTTGATAATATTTAGGGAATCCCTTTCCACATAACATTTACTCTGGGCCTCTTGGAGCATTTGTAGAATATGCCACAATGCCCATGCCTTAGCCTCGTTAATAGTCTTGATCCCAATATTTTTATAAAAGGTAAAAAAAACTTTACCGTGATGATCTCTCACCACCCCTCCAACTCCAACTTTACCATGATTGTCCTTTGCCGCCCCATCAAAATTGAATTTGATCCATCCCATAGGGGGGGCGGTCCACCTAGCCTCCATCTTTGGATGAGGATTTATCACACTTGAAGACTCCTCAAAGGATATATCAAGATATTGGGCAAGGATTATTTCCTACAAGGGAATGGTTTGGGTAGTTGGAGGGAGGATGCTTAGGTTCTCTTTGACAAAAACTAGGATTTTTTTGATAACCAACAGTGGGTCGAGGTTAGAATCAAAAAAGGCTCTATGGTTCCTTTCTAACCAGATTTGCCAAAAGTAATGGTGGAAGCAAATATTCTAGAGGAAATTGAGCTGAAGACTTATGAAGGGAGAAGGCCACTGATAGAAAATCTCCAGAATGGTGGCAAGCTAGACCCAGGAGATATTAAAGGTTTGGAATAATCCATTAAGGATGGCTACAGACTAGGGGCACTCTAAAAAAATGTGATGAATGGATTCCCAACTGTTCCTACACAAATAACATTTGTTAGGCAAAAACATACCTCTTCTTATCATGTTGTTGACGGTGAGGATTTTTCCTTGAATCATCGTCCATGCGAAATGAGCTATTTTGGGGATCAGCTTGCAGATCCAAACCAAATTGGTTTCGAATGGAGGATCATAATGGTCAATAATCATCCTATAAGCGAATTTGACTAAGAATTCACCACACTCAATCGTGTCCCACCTCAGGTGATCATCCTCTACTCTTTTAGAAATGAATTATTGAGATAGGATAGCTTCTAACTCCATTGATTCGCCTTGAAGTCCTTAAGCCCTAATAAGTTTCCATCTAAAATTACCTCCCTCCTGACTTACGAAATCGGACACCCAAGGTCCAAAATTATTATCAGTATAATTTTTGAGTCTTGCTATCTTGGGATCTAAAAGCAAAGCCTCTTGCATAGCCCATATCTCCTCCTAGAATGTAATCTTCGATCCCACTCATACCTTTTTTCACAATGTCTCTACTAGCTATAATAGCTTTCCAGATAGCATAACCTCTCATAGGAATGGGAGTGTTAAGAAAATCGGATCCCTAAAGATATTTCCTTTTCATAATGGCTATCCACTCATTCTCTTCGTTTGTGAGGACATGCCACACTTTTTTCACTAACATGACTATGTTTAGGTTGGAAATTCTCCTAAGACCCAGGCCTCCTCAATATTTGGGTCGACAAACTTTGCTCCACCCAACTAGATGGATCCTATTCTTACCTTCATAGCCTAACCATAAAAAGTTTTTTGCAGCTGCTCAATTTTTTGGAATACTCAAGTCGGGGCCTTGAAAGCTGACAGGAAGTAGACCAGCATACTTTATAGTGAGGCCATAGTCAGGGTAGATTTCCCTGCTTGAGATAAGAAATGCCCTTTCCAAGCAAGCCTTTTTTGGATTCTTTCGACCACATTGTTCCACATAAATCCCAAAGGAGCCCTAGTGAAAAGAGGTAGGCCTAGATAGGACATAGGCAACGAGGTGATAGCGCATCCCAAGATCCCTACGATCCTATTTTTCCTAGGGATAGGGGTGTTAAGGAAGAAGATTTTTCTTTTGTTGAAATTAACCTTCTAACCAGCCGCCTCCTCATATAGGTTTAGAATGAATTTGATCCTTTTAGCCTCTTCCACAAAAGCTAAGGAAAGCATCAGAGTGTCATCAATAAATTGCTGATGAGAGACATGGGCCGTTTGAGATGTGGCCTTGATACCCGATATCAGGTCTACAGAGCAGTCAACTTTGATAGTCCTACCCAAAGCTTCAGCCACAAGGATGAAGAGCATATGACTAATATGATCCCCTTGCCTCAATCCCCTATGATTTTGAAAAATACCGGTCGAGGACCCATTCACCAGAATAGAGAACCATGGTTTCTGAATGCAACCTCGAATAAGTTTAACCCAATGATGATGAAAGCCAAATTTGACCAATACTACCCTCAAAAATTCCCAATTGATGCGGTCAAAAGCTTTATTCATGTTGAGTTTCAGGGCAAAGGAAGCTTTCTTTTTTTGGTTGGCCGAATGGAGAGCTTCATGAACCGTGATGACCCCATCAAGAATAAATTTCCCTTGGACCAAACTCCCCTAGTATTTATCAATGATAAAAGACAGGATGCTCTTCATTCTAATTGTGATCAATTTGGTGATGATCTTGTAGGATACATTACAAAGGCTCATAGGTCTATAATCTACCATTATTTTTGGATTTGCATCTTTAGGGATTAAGGCAATAAACATGGATTTATAGCTTCTAGGAATGTGTTTGGAAGTCTGGAACTCCTTGATTGCCGCACATACATCAGCCCCGACTATATCCTAGTAGGTTTGAAAAAAGTGAGGAGAGAAGCCATTGGGTCCTGGGGCTTTATCAAGATCCATGGAGAACAAATAATCTCTTATTTATTCATCTAAGAAAGGATCAGTGAGATTCCTATTCATATTGTTGTCAATAGCTCAAGGAATGGCCCTCAAGAGAATGTATTTAGCATTGGCCTGACATTGCACTTCTTCTCCTAGAAGGTTGCTGAAGTAAGTCACAGCTTCATTTCTAATTTTTTGAACATCAATAGCACTGGATCCATCTCCCTTCATCAGATTTTTTATTTATTTTTTGCTTCTATTTCTAAGGGTGGTCACATGGAAAACTTTGGAGTTAGAATCCCCATCCTTAAGCTAGAGATATCTCGAATTCTGCCTCCAATACATTTCTTTGCAGGCCAACATGTTATGGAATTCAGCCAAGAGAGTTTTTTCTTTGGCTTTGGTAGCTTCATCATACTGGCCATTTTCAATGCTCCTTTCGATGACACTTAGTCTTTCACTTCCTTTTTTTAATTTTCAAACAAGTTCTTGAAAACTTTCTTATTCCACTTTCTGAGGTTATCTCTTACCATTCTTAACTTCTGGGAAAATTTGAAGGATGGGCTACCCTGGCAACTAATCCTCCACCATTGATTCATTTTATCTTTAAGGTCCTTATGCTTGGTCCACATTACCTCAAACCTAAAAGGCTTCTTTAGGGAGGATTGTTGGGGAACCTCAAGCAGAATAGGGCTATGATATGATGTAATCTTGGGAAGAGACTGTAGGGAAGACTCCCCAAAGTCCATAAAAGCCTCCTTAGATAGTAAGAATCTGTCTAGCCTCTCCTGGATGTGGTTTTTCCCTACCCTATGATTGCTCCAAGTAAACTTAGCTCCTTTTAGCTTTACATCCATAAGCTCGTTTAAATTGACGAACATATTAAAGTCCTCCATGCTTTTGAAAGGTAGGCCAGATCCTCATTTTTGATCAAATGGGTATAGGGGTGTATTAAAGTCTCCACCTATAACCCAAGGGATGTCCTTAAAGGCTTCACTCATATAGGTCAGGTATTCCCACAGTGAAGCTATTTCTTGAATTATGTTAGGAGCATACACATTCAAGGTGATCCAAGACTTATTGCAGTCTAGGTCATGAAAAAGGACACTAAGAACCCTCTCCTATGCCTAGATAACATTTCCTTCCACTTTATGAGGATCCCACATCATTAACAGCCCTCCTGAGGCTCCTTTCACTTTAATGAAAGCCATTTCCCCATGCTTCCATAATCTGTTGGCTACAATAATTGCCTGTCCCTCATCCATTTTGGTCTCTTGAAGTAATAATATAGTCGGATTCACTGTTTTCCTTAATTACTTGGCCATCCTTTGTTTCACTGGGCCATTAAGGCCTCTCAAATTCCACGAGAGGATCTTCATTTATATGACTTGTTGTTTTTCCATCTACATTTTCCTTGGGTTGGGGGAAATTTGTTGTTTTTGTTATCCTCCTGACTTGAGATAACTTGCTGTAGTAGTGTCCTTTGTTTCCCATTTGCTATTTCATTTTCAATCTTGAGTTCATAATGGTCTACCTCGGACATTCTTCCCTTATTTTTTTCACTTCCAAAGTCAATCGAGGATTTCATTGAACTTCTTGTCTGCTTTGGGATATACTTATGAGGAATGATTTGTTGCAAAATGGAGCTTGATCCCTCATTTTTCATTTTGGTATTATTAATTTTGATACTTGTTTTTTCACCCTCTAGATTTAGCTTGTATTCATTTGGGTTATGGACCAACCCTTGACGATTGAGCAGGTCAACGAATATATCTAGAGACGACCCTACTTTTGAAGGGAATTCAAGGATTTTGGGCCACACAATCTGAGGCTCCTCATTCTACTCATTTTATTCATCAGAATCATTTTAAGCTAAATCTTCAAATCTATTTAAACTTAGGGTTTTATGGCTTACCTTATCACCCTCTTCAACTTATTGCTTTCCTTTCTCCCTGGCTTTGGCTAGACTTTCACTAGTAATAGGGTCTGCTCTAGATTTCCTAAAAACTCCTCTCCCTTGTGGGACTCGAGGTCATTGTTTTCTAGCATTCATTCTTCCATTGAAACCTAAAGGGTTTGGATTATTCAGGACTTGAATATTGGTGGCCACGGTTGGGCATTGGCTTGGAAGGTGACCTTGGTTTTTGCATTCCGTGTAAAAGGTAGGTTTATTTTCATATTCTACCATTTATTTCCTCAGATATTTTATGTAACCCAACTCAACGAAGGTTGGTAGTTCACATTCTAAATTTGTGTTAACACAAATCCTTGCCTGGGTCATTCTTGTTCTTGCCAGAGTGGAATGGTCGATAGCAACCAATTTATCTATAGTTTTTGCTATTCCTTGAAGCCAATATTCATTCATGAACTGGGTAGGTAAAATTGGCAAACTAACCCAAATGGGGGTTGTGTTAATATTTTGTGTCTTTGGGTTGAAATCTTCTCCCCAACACCTTAGGAATAGGTTGTGCCTCCCTAGAAACCATGGCCAACTTGTTAAAATTCGCTCCTCGTCTTCCTTGTTGTTGAACCTTATAATGAACAACCATCTTGCAAGGGCTACTATCTCTAGGTTGCCTACCATTTTCCATTTGTTCCAAGCCCATGCCCTTATGGTCTCTATTTTGGGCCTGCCACCCAGGAACTTTCCAACCAATGAATGCTTTTCCATTGCTAAAAACCCATCCATAATGTTTGCAGGAGCGATGATCCTATTTTTATTGGGAATCAATGGAGGGATATTTTTACAGAAATCCTCCCTAGAATTTTTTAGGGTTTTTGCAAAGGAACAAGCATTTTTGGGTCTCACAGCTCCTTGCTAGGTCCCTTTGTCAAGTTCTTTATCATACGGGTTGGATCCTCTTGTCTCAGGATTTGGATCTCGGCCATCGTCTACCTTGGTTCCATCCTATGGATCCTCACCTACCCCTTACTCCTTACTCCTACCTCCCCCACCTAACCCTCCACTGGTCCACCTCTGTTCACCTCCTGGCCCACCATTGCTGCTCCTCTACTCCTCCATTTTCTCCAGGACGACCCAAGCCATATTGATTATAATAGACATGTTTGACTAATTTTCAAAATATGAGAGGTCTTCCTTGCACTACTTAATCACATAAATATATTTTGACATTGAATAGATATTGTAGGATTCATTCCATGGAGAGGGGATATCTTCATTTACTAATAAATCAACCTACCATTTGAGATTTTTTATGGTAAAATACAATATTTTCACATGTCTTGTACATTGTTGGGTCACCTACTCCTTTCAAAGGAGATTTAATACCTTCTCCATTTTCACATTTCTATCTCAAACCCCTTTATACATTAATTTAGAATCTAATGCTATGGTTATTTTGACCCAATATATCTTAGCCTCATCTATATTAGCCAATATTTTATTGAGGCTTTGCTCAATCTCACTATCTACCTAAAGACCTTGATCGATGGCTGAATCAATGAATCTAAACAATTGAAATATATCTATTGCAATATTACAAATCCCATCATAATATTCATCATCAACCTCCTTGAAAAGGGTCTTGATCCCTTGACGTTGCTCTATATCACTTCTCTACCCAAGATATTCCACTTCCTTTTTTAGAGCATCTATCCTTTGAGTAAACTGAGCCTCTTGACTAATGAGCCTACGTTAAAGGATTTTCATCTATTATTTTTTCTTCTTTAAGAGAGATTTAGAAATTTATTCCTTTAAGTGCTTAGTTAGAATATTTATTTTATTTTGAACATCTTAATATTTGTTTGTGAATTGCTTAAAGTATTTTTCTTCTCTCCCAACTCTCTTTCCTCCTTGGATAATATTTAACTCAATGGTTGGTATTCATGTATGACTATCTTTTTAGTTTTTTGCATGAGTTACAATGTATCTTGAGGCTAGGCATATCTTAGGTCAAACCCAATTAATTCTACCCACCAGTCTTGTTTTGTCATTTACCCTTTTGGATTGATGAACAAAGGGTCTCTTTTTTAGAATAAAAAAGCTTTCTTTTGGGAGGCAAAATTACTGAGCCAATTGTTGCACTTGCTTGACCTACTTCTCTTAGTTATTTTGAGTCATTTGTTTTTAAATATTCTAAAAACATTTCCATGGGCTTAGGTTTTATAGGGATTCCTATGAATCTTCTTGTTGCCTTAGAGGTGTCAAAAATTCCAATAATGGGTTGAAAATGAAAGTACTATAAGAGGGGAAAGTTGAGAGGTAGGAGCAGATGCAAGTGGAGTAACTCATGAATAGGATATTATTTGTATTATTTTTGGTCCAATTTTTTTCAAGATACTAGGAAAGGGGATAATTTCTATGTGGTGGATATCATGAGCTTGGGTTGTTAGGACCACAACTGACTCTAGGAATGATGATTTTCCTATAAGAGAGGATGATGGGGGTGGCAAAGGAGTATTACTAGTGCTTAATTATGTTTTCGTGGTGTCTATTTTCTTATTTTTTACTTTAATAGGGCTATTTGTTGACTCTACCCTTCTCTTCTCCTTCATCTAAGTTTCTCAATGTGAGGTCTCTTATCTATAAGTATGTTGTACTAGAGATGGTGATATACCATTTATGGGAGTGGCAATAGCTCAAAATTCTCCAGGGAGTCCAAATAGGGTTTACTTAATTTCTTCTTTAACCGCTCTTGCTACTTGTATTCTCTAGAGTGATTTAGGGCTTATCTCTTTCTCACTTCACTGTTTTGTTCTTGTGCTATCAGCATCAAGATATTCTTCATTATACAACTTACTAAATTACTTATCTTCAGGTATTGTGTTGAGCTCCTCTTTATTCTTCTCAATTTGTTTTCTCATTCTCCACAAATATTTGATCTTGGGCATTTTCTAGTGCATACCCTCAAATAATATTTATTCTTCTTACTAATTTTGCATTGTGGATCAATTTTACTCATTTCCATGTAGAAGGATTCATATATTTTGATTTTTGGTGGATATTTTATAAGCATAGTGAGAGGGCATTTTTGAGACTCATCTATAATATTCCTTAGAGTCTCAATCTCAAGTCTTTTTTCATGATCAAACTTTGGTCCTTCGATATTCTTTAGATATGAAACGAATATTCCCCGAGGATCATAGTTCCAATTTTCCTCTACTTGCTTGATGCCTAAGTATATTAGCGTACCCTTTGTAATAGAGGTAATTTTTTTATTTGTGGGAGCATTCCTTCTATATTGATATGAGTTTTATAGTATGATGCTTTTGTTTTGGTTCTTCCATAATTGTAATAAAGCAGGTCTAGTTACTTGAACACTTCTAGAGAAAATTTTAGTTTCGAACATATTTAGGAAGCAAAGATAAATCCATGCAATTTGGTGACGGTGTTAGCTTTTGATGAGTATATTATATAAGAAATGCAACCACAATATGCAAGATAAGCAAGCTATGATATCTATATGATAATGAAACTATAATATGTAGGAAAACAAAGAGATAAACTTCTGCAATAAATAAAAAATATGCCATTAATGAAAGCTCACAAAAATAGTACAATATAGTATAATTAAGGACATGAACACTCCATAAATTATTTTAAAGGAACTACATTCTACCACACTATCAATCTATACAATGCACTCTCTATATTATCTCCTCTCTCCATTCCACTCACTATAAGGCCTTTATATAGGCAAATAAGTTCTTTGGCCCTTACTCTACCTTTGACTCTATCCTATGACTCATGTACATGTGGACTACATGCACATTTACATCATTACACATTCTAACACTTGTGCATTTATTACATGCTAAAGTAACTACTTAACTTTACTCTAAAGTAAACTCCTAATCTAGTAATGTACCAAAGGTGGTACATTGCTATGTACCCAATAATGTAATATATTCTCCAACATCCTCCTGTATTGCATTATTTGGGTATTGAAGACTTTAGTCTTAAATATGGATCTTTGATCTGGTTCTCAAGTGTGTTCTCCTTCTCTACTTTTTGTATCCTATTAAAGCAAGTAGTTAGTGTCTTCATAAAATGCTATCTTTTTTGTGAGAGCTTTAACTTCATGTTCATCAGTTGGTTCTTCAAGTTATTTTATTTTTTAAATCCTTTGAGCTAAATGTCCGTTCTGATTCCCTTCTCGATATTCCAATTGAGGGTAATTGTATGGATGTTGAAACTATTGCTAACGAGGATTATTTTGAGTTTGATATTGCCTTGGTTGGAATGCCCTATTTGGTTGGCTTCCATAGTTTGTCTTATTTTCTTGATTCTTGTTTCTAGGATTGAATCTATAATAGTTAGTGCTATGTCATTTTCTCCTGCATACATGATAATATATGTTATTCCATGGTATTTTTCCTTTTGAGGATGAAGAAACATTTCCTTATGGATTATCTTTTGAAACTAATGTATTGTTAGTTATCTCATCATTAATTATATTTTCCACATCATATTCTTGAAGAATATTGACTGACTAATCAAAAGATGTATCTTTACATAGGATTTGTAAAGATGTAACCAAATTCTTGTAACTATCTGGAAGAGCTCTCATAGTTACATGAACTAGAAACTTGTAGTCAATATTTTCTCCTAAGGTTAATTATTTTCCATTTATATCTGCTACCTTCCTTATGAATAGTTCTATACTTTTATCATTATTCATTTTAAATGAATGTAATTGAGTTTGAAGATTTAAGATAGTGGATTTATTCATCACTTCAAATATTTTTGATAAGATTTTCTAAGCTTTTGTATATGTTCCTGTTGAACTAATGTAAGGTTTTATTTCATCTGTAATGGAAAAATTTATTATCATTAATGCTTTTGCATCACTTTATTCAAAATTTTGAATCTTTGTATCACTTGTAGTAGGTTTAGTTGCTGTTACTTTGACAATTTTCTAAATATTTTCAACTATCGAAATTGCCTTTACTTTTTTCCATTAGGAGTAATTTAGACCTTTAAGTAGTTGGTATTCTATGAGGAAGAATTTGTTTGTTGTTATGATGGTCCTTGTAGGCTTCCTTATAACTACCTAGTCTAGAGTTTATGAACTACTTTGATAAAATATTTCTAAAGCATAGGTTTTGTAGGATCCTTGTCTCCCTAGTGATTAGAATATACTCTAATCTTGGTAATAGTTGACCTTTTGAGTTTGATTTGGTAATTTTTTGGTAATGATAACAATCAACTCATGTTTCACCTTATTTCTTCTATTGAACTATGCACTTATCAATTTGATAGAGTTCTCTATGTTTGGATTTCTTTTATCTCTTTAATGTGTCTATGAGACAAGCTTAAGCAATGAATTCCAACTCTTCCAAGCAAACAATATTCGTTTTTATTTTAAAATTTTAGTTTTTTAAATTTTGGTGTAGTATTCTTTATAACTCCCTAATGTAGAAATTTATAAGATAATAATATTTGTAAACTAATATTTTAACTATCCAATGTTGAAGACATTATATCTCCTGCTATGAATATTTAGAAATATTATAATATATATGTACTACAACTAATGTACCTTGAAATGTTACTTGAAGATATAAACTTGCTTTATAATTCATTAATGCTTGGTTAATTCATATTGCTCCAATGTAGTAGTAAATTTAACCTTAGAAGGTTTACCTTATAACTAATTTTAACCTTAATAAAAGCAAGTAATTAATTATATTTATTTCACACAATATACCTCTATCTTTGTTAATCCTTCATGCACTCTATTTGTTGAAAGATGGTGATCATTTAATGCTCCTATTTTAATGGACTTTGACCTCCCTATGTATACGCGTTTCTATGTTGGCTAAAGATATGTTTCATATTTTTTTGGCTCTTTAATACTTCATGTCTTGCTTTGGTATGTGTGATAAATGGTGCCTATAAGTTATATGAATCTGAAGCATTACAAGCTATAACCATGTTGAGATAAGTGGTGCAAGTTTTATGTTTAGAACTTAGGTAAATAAGATGTTACTCCAATCATAGGTGCTCTCCTCTCTTGGATTAGCATTACTCTAGTTGTTGGTAAACTTTTCTCTTAGATGAGTGTTACTCTAATGGATGGTGCTCCCTTGGATGAGTGTTACTCTAATGGTTGGCACTCTATTTGATGAACATTACTTGAATAACACAAACTTATACTAAGAGGGGGGTGAATAGTATAAGATCACTTTTTACTTTTCTTTTAAATTCAATACTATGCAGTGTATAGATAACAATATCAATAGCAGTAATAAAGCAATGAACAAAATACCATACACAATAGATACACAACAATTTACGTGGTTCACCCAGTGTGGGATACTCCATGGAGAAAATATTTTACTAAAACTTTCTCAATCAATTTATTTGGGAATCCTTCCCAATTACGATGTTTATGGAACTCTGTACAAAGGATATGTTGATCCCCTAATCTCAATTTTATGGATATATTCCACAGGAGAACTTTTTCACCTTCTGCTCTGGCTAGTAATATTCTAGAAGATTCTATCTCTCTATTGCACTTACTAGTGGATCTCTCTCCACTTGAAGACTCCTCACTTAGATCTATATTTAACTATCCTGGCTACTAGATCTCTGTCCACTGAGACTCTGTCCTCTGTACTCTGTCACCTCCAAATATCTGTCAATAGGCTCACTCAAAACCTTCTCAATAGACTCAATCAAAACCTGCTCAACAAGCTCACATAGAACTTGTCCAAATATGCTCAAAAATCTCACACAGAACTTGACCAAATCTACTCAACAATATCAAACATAACTATTCCAAATCTACTCAACAAGCTCACACATAACTTGTCTAAATCTGTTCAAGCAAGCTCACACAGAACTTGTCCAAATCTGCTCTAACAAGCTCACCAAGAACTTGCTCAAATCTGCACTAGCAAGATCACCAAGAACTTGCTCAATAATTCAATCTCATAGAAGCATAAATAGAATTGTTAGAGACTCAATATGTTCTTATACTCAACTCCAATATCAACTCAAATAAATATTATAGAATCATAAAGAGAATTGTTAGAGACTCAATATGTTCTATCCTCAAATATCAATCTCAAAACAAATCTAGAATATATAATAGTTTGTTTCATGGAACTTGAACAACCACTTCACACAATAACCTGAATAGGCTCAAACAACTCTTTCTCAAACAACTATTACAAGGAACAACTCTTTCTTACAAACCCTAATCCAAGCATGTATCAACCAACTCAAATATTTCCAACAATGCTCAACCACAAATATCACATAACAATGATACTCATTTTCTTCTCAATTTTAAGTTCTTTGCATAACCAATGGGCTTCAAGAAAAATGCTAATAAAACATTCTTCACATAATAATGATACTCATGTTCTTTTCAAGTTCAAGTTCTTTGCATAACCAATGGGCTTCAACAAAAATGCTTATAAAACAAGATTTAATAGCAACTCTCAACCCATAAAACCTTGAAGGACTCAACCAACTAATTTCGAAAAGGAAACCACAATTTAATCATTTTCTCTCCAATGATATTTTAGAAATCAACCACCATAAACAATCAATAGGAGAACGTACCCATACATTTTATGAATATGAAGAAGCCTTTTGGTTGTCCATAAAATCTATCTCACTCAACACACTTTCTTTTTCAAATTTCAACAAGGGTTTGATATTTTGATTAATAACACAACAATAACATCCAAATAAGACCTTATTACTCCTACTCAATAACATACACCATGTCACTTCATAAATGAATTGATCTCTTTTGAAAAAGGACAAAGCAACCTTCACTTTTGAACCTATTTACAAAATCAGAAATATCTCTTTACACACACCTTATTTCTCCCTCTAAGCAAGTTAATAAAATAGCCCTAATAATCTTTCTAACGATATATAATATGATATAATTCTAAAAATAAATCACCAGAAATCTATCTTTTAAACATGCATCATAACTCTTATTCCTCCTAGGGCAATTTTAGAAAAATAAAATATATTTAAAAATTATTAACTTGCCTCTGTCCCTGATGGGATTCAATCTTGTGACCTTCCTTGCTTAGTGCCTTAACCACAACTAACCTGCCATTGGGCTGCACGCCCTCACGTGCTCAAAATGAGCACACAACAAAACCTTATGTCATGAATATTTACGCCCTTCAAAAACAAAATGCACTTCACGCATTTCAACACAATAAAACACCTTTGACAAGAATCGAACGTAGGACCTCCTGCTTCACACACAACACATGAACCACTATGCCAAGGATACCTATACGTTTGGATTTACTCCACAATAGTCTCTTCAACGAAGGCAAAAATTGTAAGCCTTTTAAAACCCTTTTCACACACACTTCGACACACGATGCACATGCTCTTTTACCATTTGAATCCAAATATCAAATTGAGCGCTTAGAGAAATAAATCGAAACTTTGGGAATATATATATATGTCCTCCTCCTTTTCTTTGACATCGGTGCTATAATTTAAATATTAGTTTTATACCTTTTCCTTTCTTTGACATCGACGCTATAACTTAAATTTTAATTTTAATTTTAAATTTAAATTTTAAATAATTTAAAATTTAAACTTAAGTATTTAAAATTAAATATCTCCATCATCGGGGCACCTTTCTCGATGAAAAAAAAACCAAAATAGGTTTTAAGAAAAACCCATTTCAAATATGCCATCCATGGTTTTAAATAAAACCTTTTATTTTTCCTGCCTTGGTTTTCACAAAAACCCTGTATATATCCATGCTCTCCAAAATACCATAAATGCTTATTTATGAAATTCTTTGGCCACCAAAACTCAATGCGATCCATGTGATATCAATGATCCATGTGAAATCAATGAAAAAATAAAATCACTCAAATTTCTAACAATCTCCCCCTTTGTCATTGATGGCAACACCTCTATTGTAGATCACCACAATCACTGCAAAAACCATCTTTGAGAATCAAAGCTGCTCCCCCTGACTCAATAATCTCTATGGAGGCTACTCCCACTAACTCAATGCTATATTTGGAGGCTTATTCCCCTAACTCAATGCTCTCTTTGGAGGCTGCTCCCCCTGACTCAATGCTCTTACCTTACTCAAATATCTCCCCCTTTGACATCAATGGCAAAAGGGACACGTATGGGGCTAAAAGATATAACTCTTAAGCTTAGCCCCCTAACCACCTTATCTATTGAGGTGATTAATTTTAGGGTGTAAGTACTTTTACTACCATATTACATTGTTTCTTTCCTCTATCAACTTCCTTCCATGTTTTTTTGATATCCTTCTCTTGATGAATTACTTGATCTTCTTGTCTTGAACCTGTTTGACCTTCTTGCCTTAAAACTGCTTGACCTTCTTGTCTTAAAATTGTTTGGAATTGAGTCCTACACCATTTTGCAATATGTCCAAAGTTATTGCAATTAAAACACTTGATATTGTAGCCTTTGGATGGTGCCCATATCTTGAATTCTTTCTTGAAATAATTTCCATATCCATTCCTTTCTTGAACCCTAGTGAAGTTCTGTATTCATGACCATTATGACCATGAATTCTGATTTGTGTAGCTCTAAAAGAAAAACCATGTTACTCATTTTATTTGCACTAATAAGCTCTATGACCAATCCTATTGCATAAGAAGCAATGTCCCTAAAAACCATACCTTCTTCCTTTGAAGTTTCTTCTAACAAAATCAAACTTATTTGATCCATGGATACTACAGTGTATAGCTTTATATCCAAATCCATTACAAGAAAAACAATGTCCTTGAAAAGCCATTTGTCCATACCTTGATTCCTCATACCTTTCTTGATCATTATCCTTGTAATCATCTTTGACTTGTGCATTGTATCCTTGAATGTTATTTGTAGCATATAAATCCTCTTAATTTCTTCCTTGCATTCTTCTTCAGGAATTTATTTTCCTTTTGAACTTAATTCACCTATCTCAAAAGAAGATCCAAACTAGATGTTTGGAGCCATAGGAACTTTGGAAATTTCTTCATAAATCTTAGGTGCTTCCTTTATTTTATCTTTTAGAACTTCTTTTCCTTTTGAGTGTTATTCCCAAGACTTGAAATATGAGACCTTTGGTGCTTTGGAACCTTCCTCTTATTTATCTTCATTTGTGTCAAATAGCAAATTGGCATCCATCTTTGTTGTCTCTAAAATACCTATTTCCTTCTTAGTGAAAATATCTCGACCTTTTGAGTCATGTGATGGATCAAAATTCTCAAGTAGGAAACATATCAATTCTTTTAAATTCTCCTTAACCTATTGTAGTTGCTCATGGATATCATTGAAGTATTCCTTTAGATCAATTGAGACATCTGTATTTCTTACAATATTCTCTTGTTTAACTTCTTATTTTTCTATTTACAAAAGTGAGATTTCTTCTATTTGGAGTGAATGTTCTTCTTCTATTTCTTTTATCCCATAGAAAAACCCATATTCATCTTCACTATCACTAAGATCATTATAATCTTCTATATCAAACAAAATCTCATGATTTCTTTTATAATACCTATTTCCTTGATGTGTCATGTCATCTTCACTATCACTGAAGCCATTGCAATATCTTGATCTGTGATCTCTTTGACCATAAACAAAGCACTGTTCTCTTTCACCTTCTATTCCTAGGAATAGATGTTCTTCCTTTACATAATTTGACTTGTCTCTATCACTATGATCTGAGTTATCACTTGTTTCTACAATGTAGAAGGTTTTCTTTATCTTATGAAAACATTTCTTCTTCTCATAATTGATTTGCTTGTATCTGTCACATTTGTCATGCTTATGCTTTCCATATTATTTTCTTCTATGACCCTATTTTTCATCATCACTATTTTATTCATGTGGAAACTTGTATGCATAGTGACAAAAATCACCACACTTGTAGCATCTGAATTTCTTCATATCCCTGTAATTTCTTAAGTCCTTTTTCCTTTTGATGAAGTTAGATTCCTCATCATTATCTGAATCTCTATCTGTATTTGGAACTTTACATTTCTTTTTCTCTGAGAACTTGAACACAATTTATTTTATTATAACCTGATGCTTACTTCTCCTCATCTCATAAGCTATGAGATTTCCTTATAGTTTTTCCATTGTTAGCTTGTTGATATCCATTGTTTCTTCTATTGCTAAAACCTTTGCATAATACTTCATGGGAAGTGATATCAAAACCTTTTGAATAACATATAATTATTTCATATCAAATCCTAGACCTCTCATGGTGTTAGTAATCTCATCATCTCGAAGTAAAAATTGCGCAATATCTTCAGAATCTTCCATTTTCAATTCCTCAAATATTTTTCTATGAGTTTGTAGTTTTGCCAACTTTACATTAGAATCTCCTTCATAGGTATTTTGCAACTTGGTCCACATTTCATTTCATTAATTACATACCATGAAATTTGCAAAATTTGTCTCACATAGCCCACTTATAATATAATTCATTGCCCTTGCATTGATCTCAACCAATTTCCTGATAGTCTTATCTACCTCAGGATCAGCTTCAACCTTATACTCTTTTGCAATCATCTGCCATACCTCATATCCTTGTGATATAAAGTAGTTATTCATTCTCATGATCCATAAAGCATAATTGTTACCATAAAAAAGTTGAGCCTTATTTGTAGATGATCCATTTTGTGAAGCCATCTGTGTTCTTATAGAATCTACCCTCAATATGTTAGCCTTTTCGAAGGAAACTACTTTGATACCAATTGAAGAACACAAGCTTATACTAAGAGGGGGGTGAAAAATATAAGACCACTTTTTACTTTTCTTTTCAATCCAATATTATGTAGTGTATAGAAAACAATATCAATAGCAGTAATCAAGCAATGCACAAAAAACCATACATAATAGAGACACCACAGTTTATGTGGTTCACCTAGTGTGGGCTACTCCATGGAGAAAATATTTTACTAAAAATTTCTCAATAAATATCTTTGGGAATCCTTCCCAATTACAATTTTTATGGATCTCTGTCCAAAGGAGAAGTTGATCCCCTAATATCAAGTTCGTGGATCTCTTCCATAGCAGAACTCTTTCCCCTTCTGCTCTGGCTAGTGATCTTCTATAAGATTTCGTCTCTCTGCTGCATTGACTGGTGGATCTCTCTCCACTTGAAGACTCCTCACTCAGATCTATCTTCAACTATACTGGCTATTGTATCTCTATCCATTGAGACTCTATCATCTATACTCTATCACCTCCAAAGCTCTATTAATAGGCTCACTCAAAACCTGATCAATAGGCTCACTTAGAACCTGCTCAAAAAGCTCACACAGAACTTGTCCAAATATTCTCAACAAGCTCACACAAAACTTGTCCGAATATGCTCAACAATATCACATAGAACTTGTCCAAATCTACTCAACAAGATCACACAGAACTTGTCCAAATATGCTCAAGCAAGCTCACACAGAACTTATCCAAATTTGCTTTAGCAAGCTCACCAAGAACTTGCTCAAATATACACTAGCAAGCTCACCAAGAACTTACCCAAATATGCACTAGCAAGCTCACCAAGAACTTGCCCAAAATTGCTCTAGCAAGCTCACCAAGAACTTGCTCAATAATTCAATCTCATAGAAGCATAAAGAGAATTGTTAGAGACTCAATATGTTATTATACTCAAATCCAATCTCAACTCAAATCAATATTATAGAAGCATAAAGAGAAATTTTAGAGACTCAATATGTTCTATCCTCAAATATCAATCTCAAATAAAATCCAGAATATAGAATAGTTTTTTTCATGAAACTTGAACAACCACTTGACTAGGATCAAACACCTCTTCTCAACCAACTATCACAAGGAACAACTCTTTCTTACAAACCCTAGTCCAAGCATGTATCAACCAACTCAAATGTTTCCAATAATGCCTAACCAAAAATCTCACATAACAATGATACTCATGTTCTTCTCAAGTTCAAGTTCTTTGCATAACCAATGGGCTTCAACAACAATACTAATAAAACATTCTTCACATAACAATGATACTCATGTTCTTTTCAAGTTCAAGTTATTTGCATAACCAATGGGCTTCAACAAAAATGCTTATAAAACAAGATTTAATAGCAACTCTCAACCCAAAAAACCTTGAAGAATTCAACCAACTAATTTCGAAAAGGAAACCACAATTAATCCTTTTATCTCCAATGATATTTTAGAAATAAACCACCATAAACATTTAATAGGAGAATGTGCCCATACCTTTTATGAATATTAAGAAGCCTTTTAGTTGTCCACAAAATCTATCTCACTCAACACAATTTCTTTTTCAAATTTCAACAAGGGTTAGAGATTTTTATTAATAACACAACAATAACATCCAAATGACACCTTATTATTCCTACTCAATAACATACACCATGTCACTTCATAAATGAATTGATCTCTTTTGAAAAAGGACAAAGCAACCTTCACTTTTGAACATCTTTACAAAATTAGAAATATCTCTTTACACACACCTTATTTCTCCCTCTAAGCAAGTTAATCAAATAGCCCTTGGAATAAGCTTTCCAATGATATATTATATGATATACTTCTAAAAATAAATCACCAAAAATCTCTCTATTTAAATATGCATCTTAACCCTTATTCCTCATAGGGCAACTTTAGAAAAATAAAATATATTTAAAAATTATTAACTTGCCTCTGTCCCTGAAGGGATTTGATCTCGTGACCTTCCTTGCTCAGTTCCTTAACCACAATCAACCTACCATTGGGCCACATTACATCACGTTCTCAAAAGGATCACACAACAAAACCTTATGCCGTGAATATCTGTGCCCTTCGAAAACAAAACGTGCTTCACACGTTTCAACACAACAAAACACCTCTGACAAGAATCGAACATAGGACCTACTACTTCACACACAATAAAAAAACCACTAGGAAAATGAGGCCTATACATTTGGATTTACTCCATAATAGTTTCTTCAACAAACGTGGAAATCGTAAGCCTTTTAAAACCCTTTTCACACACACTTCGACACACGATGCACAAGATCTTTTACCATTCGAATCCAAATATCAAATCGAGCGCTTAGAGAAATAAATCAAAAATTTGGGCATATATATATATATATATATATATATGTCCTCCTCCTTTCCTTTTATGTCGTTGCTATAATTTAAATATTAGTTTTATGCCTTTTCCTTTCTTTGACGTCGGCGCTATAAATTAAATTTTAATTTAAATTTTAAATTTAGATTTTAAATAATTTAAAATTTGAACTTAAGTATTTAAAATTAAATATCTCCATCACCAGGGTACCTTTTTTGATGAAACGAAAAGCTAATCTAGGTTTTAAGAAAAACCCATTTCAAATATGCCATCCATGGTTTTAAATAAAACCTTTTATTTTACCTGCCTTGGTTTTCACAAAAACCCTGTATATATCCATGCTCTCCAAAATATCATAAATGCTTATTTATGAAATGCTTTGGCCACCAAAACTCAATGTAATCCATGTTACACCAATGATCCATGTGACATTAATGAAAACATAAAATCAATCAAATTTCCAGAATTACTTACCTCTAAGTCTTGGAATTATGACTATGATGAAAGGTGTTACTGAGTTGAGTGCCTTTCTCTTGAGCATTGGAGATAAAAGGGTGAAGATACCCTTTGTGCCAAGTGGCACAATATTTATACCACCTTTAGAACAAATGTAGATGTCTCCCTTGCATGCACACTCTCTCCAATGTACCAAAAAATAACCTTAAGGCTTTCTTAATGCCTATTCCTAACCACCATTTGTAAACTTGCTTGGATCCTTCAATAGCAAATTATTTCTCCTTCTTGCAAGATATTTTATTGATGATGATATCTTTTAATATTAGCTCCAGCTGTGACAATCCTAGGGTGTTAGAATGGATATTTTATGGTGCTTTAATGGTATATTTTTATGCTTTCGCTTGGTTGGTGTATCTTGGGTATTGCACCTTTGTTTTTTCCCTTGTACCTTATTATTTTATGTTGATATCGATAGCCTCTTCATGTAGATAGTTTGTTCTATATCCTACATGGATACCTTGTGATATAATGACCTGTAGATGTAGATATCTTGTGCTATGATAGCTCCTTTACATAGAAACCTTGTGCTACAGGTTGATGCTATCATAGGCACTAGATGTAGTGATGAAAATGGTATCTTTAGACACCCAAAAATCCAACCTTGTGAGCCCTTTGTTGGCTATCTACTTTGCTAAAATTTTATTCCTAAAATATCAATGATGTGGCCACTTGGATACTACACTTTGCTACCTTTAATATGCTCTTTATGTTATCCTTATTTGTTGTATTTGAAAGGACAAAACCGATGCCAATGTAATGCAAACACCTTTGCAATAGATAGGATGAAGTCCCTTATTTTATACTGAAGTCATATATCTCCTTTTGAAGCTATTCCTTTCTTCTTCGATATGGAGGCTCTCTGCTCTAATCCTTGAGAGAAAATAGTAATATGTTGTTGCCTTACTTACTAGACAACACTAACCTCTAACTTATTTTCTTGGATAACTAAGTAAAAATGAATCCAAGCTCTTAATAATGCAACTAATATGTTATTTTAGAGGTTTAAATTTACACTAATTTTCACTAGAACTAAAATACTTAGTGCACCTTAAAAAAATCTTAATAACAATTAGTATAGTGCAATATTGATCTCACCTTATCACTCCTATAAAAGAACTTCTCAAAGTAACTTGAAATATGCACTATAAACTATGTAAACTTAATGTAGTCTTCTTTGATTCAACTTAAAAAATAGGAAGATGATATTTTTATTTCTATTAAAATATATCTAAATCCTATTTTAATGTGTAGGTATTAACCTTAAAAGAAAATATATTTTGCACTCCCTTGAAGACTATAATATGCAACCTTCTCTTTGTAACTCTTTAAAAAACTAATATAGTGCTTAATGTAACTTGATAAAAAACCAAATTAAAGTTCAACTAATGAGCCTATTTGCACCCAAGTTGCTTACCTTAATGATCTTTGTAGATGAAGAATTGCTAGGTGACTAGATTCACCTTGGTATTGCCTTTTAATAGATGAACTTGCAGCTCTTATGATAGGGAATTAGGTGTGTGAATTAATAAATGTTAGTTTTTGTAAAGGATTAAGGTGTCATTATCATTAAATGCATCCTTATCTAAAATATGTTATGTAATGCCTATTTATAGACATATGTTATCAATGGAATACAACTAAGTTTTTAGATTATCAATTTTTTCGTACGTGCAATTGCTGATCCATATCATTTGGTATCAGGGCCGATTGTAGAATCAAAGCAAGCATCCTCATCCCCTAGATCAAGTTCAGTTTAGATGAGGAATGAGAATGCCTCTATAGTTAGATCCATGAAATATATTTCTTTGATTCTGTAGATTAAAGATACAATGCCAAACAGAAATAAAGAAATCACAATAAAGGAATGCAGAACAGTTGTACAAAATGAATGATTTTTATTAATCAATGGAGTTTAGAAACTCATTTTAAGTACAATAGGGCCTGTAACCCTTTTCGTGATACAAAGTTACAATTTGTGCTAGGGTTCTACGAAACCCTAGCTGGCACAATGTGGTGGCATCTCCAAAGAATGTATCCTTAACCTCAACAGAATGAGTGGGCTTTGTTGTATCCTTTGGCTTGGACCACTCCAGCTTAAGCAGTTGCTATCAAAAAATCAGATCTTCCATTAGAATCCTGCACACATTAAAATTATCAAAGAGTTAGAAACTAATAAGAGGGCTCCACTGTGTGAGCCCTCAGAAACAGTCTAAAACCCTAGATTTATGAAATAAAAATAAACAAAATGCAAAATTCAACAGTAGATTAATACATAAAGAAAGATTACTTGCTTTAGACGAATCTATACCTTTTCCTGTTAACGCGGCGAGACTTTCCTTTGTACATTTAGGGAGAATCATTCTAAAAATAGATTAATCAATTGCTCGTAAGCATAAATGCTATGGTGAGGTAAATGATTGTACCATTGTACAACATCTCCTCCTAATGTCTGAGGAAAAGTTCTGAGCATAAGAGCATCATTATTTTGGATTCTAAAGCAGGCATGCATGAATGAGCTCACATGTTCGTGAGGATCCTCAGTTGCTTGAAATTTGTCAAACTTTGATAATGTGAAATCAGTCGGATATGACGGTGAAGGTACCGAAGGATGAATTGGTTGATTGATCAACGACCTTAGCATAGGTTTCTGACTAGATGAGCCAGGCATGTTGAGCATAAGGTTGTCAATCTATTGTTGCATAGCATGGAGTCGAGAATCTTCATGAAAATTTTGATTCGTTTGATGATTATGATGATGCAATGGAGGAGTGGAAAAATGATGAGATGGGATGAAATTGCCTGGATTAGGCGGTGTGGAATGGATAGGTTGTTGGTATGGATGATACCGGAAAGAAGGTGATTGGGGTGAATGATGAACTAGACTGGGTTGGGAGAAAGGTGGGGTAGGAATGGACACCACCAAAGATTGGGGTACCCAGGTGGGGCCTGAGCTAAGAAAAGCTGGCTAGGTAGAAATTGGTTGGGGTGTAGGATTTACTATGACAGGTGGTTGGGAATTTTGTTGCTGTTGTTGCTGAAGCAACTTGTTGAGGTACTCCCTAAACTTATTAATTTCTAACCCAAGGGATGTGGGATGATTGGATGAAGGTGGAGGGCAGGCTGCCATGGTAGTCACAAGAGACTGCGTAGCAGGGGCAATGAAGGTGGCTGAAGTAGGCGGTACCTGGGAAGAAACAATAGACTGTGCCCCAGGTAGGGTGAAACCATAAATGGTTTGGGAAGAAGAGGGTTGAAATTGGTCATGGCTAGAGGAGGTTCCACCAGCCTCATAGAGAGAATTGGTGTACACCTGGGTAAATGGAGGAGAAAGTGGTCGGGAAGACACTACATTTGTCTCTAAAGGAGGACAATTGAGCATCTGGGAAGATGTTGGAGATGATGTCGGCTGAGCAGATACAACATTAGCCTAAAAAAAAGGGTTAGTGTAGACCTGAGTGAAACCAGCGGGTATGGCTGATGCAATATCCTGCTGAAAAATAGAATCTTGCATAGGGGAATCTTGGATTGGCTCAAGGATATAACCAGTGTCATCTCTTAAGTGAGTTTGCACTTGGGCCATATCAATGTGGGTAATATGACAGGAATTGTCTTCCTCCATGGGCATGGCCATGCGATAGATGGTAGAAGGACGTGAAAGACCTACAGGCGAACTTGCCTGAAATTCACTAGGATAAGTGGTCATGTTGGTGGTGGGGATGTTCTGTGAATTATTCATTTGATTATTTAGATTTAACACTTTAGATTGATTCCTTGTTAAGACCATAACGCAATAAATCTAAACAAATTCAGAAAAGAAGAATGCAAAACTTGAATGATAAATTTACACTAAAGAAATTATCAGAAAATAGTCACAACCTAGGTTTCAACCAATGTGTCTTACCTGTGGTTAATTACTTATTTTCTGATCTTAATCTGTAGTAAATTTTAAGTGTCCGGTTTATGAGTTTTACATGTGATCTAATCTTGAATTATTCACAAAAAAAAAGGTAAAAACTATGGCTAGGAAAGGACAACGAGATTCTTAATGGTGATGAAATCTAGCAAGTTTGCTCGGGGGTGACCTACGGTGTCTGAGGCATAAGTTTAATGGATGGAGATGAATTCCACCGTCACTAAACTTCAAGCAATACCTGGTGATGAAATCCAAATATTACTGTTTTAAATGCAATATGAAATGCAATGAATTTTATTTTAAGTGTTTTAGTTGTCTAATGTATACATACAAAGCTATAAATCAAAAGTTCTAATGATCTAAGCAAGAGGCCACTGAAAATATGCCATTTCCTCTGAAGAAGTGGAGTACACCGTTTAAAACCCCCTCGCCTACCAATGATATCATATATCAAAGGAGCAACCAGAAGGTTCGTCCACTTCTCTGCCTGGAATCACCCAATGGCAGGAGTACTATTGACATCCAATCAATAGTCCTACTTAGATAATTAAAACAGATAATTCGTAGCTATTCTAATATGTAGCTAGGTATGCAATTTTTTTTTATGCAAGCAACAACCAATAATGCAATGCAAAAAAATGTAACTAAAAATGTAACAAAAAAAAAATGTATATACAGCTTAACTGTTCTTTTCCAGATTACTTAGTTTTTGTTCAATTTAAAGCAATGATCTGAAAAAGAAACAGGATACAGCAAAAAAACCAAAAATGTAAAAAGTACAGTTTAAAAAAGAAAAAAAAAAAACACACTTACTCGGAAGCCTACGCTTTTTCTGTAAAACTGCCTTCAAACGCCCAAGGGAGTC
Source organism: Wollemia nobilis (assembly GCA_028583015.1). Taxonomy (NCBI): domain Eukaryota; kingdom Viridiplantae; phylum Streptophyta; class Pinopsida; order Araucariales; family Araucariaceae; genus Wollemia; species Wollemia nobilis. Next base: position 12,252,414 of record JAQPPZ010017220.1, on the reverse strand, counting down.
TACGCAGGCTGAAACGCACCTCTGCGTTTCGGATCGGACTTCCAGACGCTGCTTCGGAAGCCTACGCTTTTTTTGTAAAACTACCTTCAAACGCCCAAGGGAGTCTGCGCAGGCTGAAACGCACCTCTGCGTTTCGGATCGGACTTCCAGACGTCGCTCTGCATCTGCTACGTTTTCTGCAAACTCCTCAAAAACCCTAGTTCGCTGGAACAACGAATTTCATGATTTTTGGAACCTGCAAAATAAAACAAAAATAGGAATAGATCAGTAAAGCAAGTATTAAAAACATGAAACCCTAGGGGGTCCCACCGTGATCACAATTTGTAGATTAAAGATACAATCCCAAACAGAAATAAAGAAATCACAATAAAGGAATGCAGAACAGTTGTACAAAATGAATGATTTTTATTAATCAATGGAGTTTAGAAACTCCTTTTAAGTACAACAGGGCCTGTAACCCTTTTCGTGATACAAAGTTACAATTTGTGCTAGGGTTCTCCAAAACCCTAGCTGACACAATGTGGTGGCATCTCCGAAGAATGTATCCTTAACCTCAACAGAATGAGTGGGCTTCATTGTATCCTTTGGCTCAAACTGCTCCAGCTTAAGCAGTTGCTATCAACAAATCAGATCTACCACTAGAATCTTGCACATATTAAAATTATCAAAGAGTTAGAAACTAATAAGAGGGCTCCATTGTGTGAGCCCTCAGAAACAGTCTAAAACCCTAGATTTATGAAATAAAAATAAACAGAATGCAGAATTCAACAGCAGATTAATACATAAAGAAAGATTACTTGCTTTAGACGAATCTATACCTTTTCCTGTTAATGCGGAAAGACCAGGCGGCGGCGATGGATGCGGCGAAAGGGTTTAATTTAGACTTAGGGCCATAGAAGACTCAGAAGACTCGGGATTAACAACAATAGCCAACTCCAGACTTAGATAGGGAAGATAAGTAGGTTTAGCCGAAGAGATAGATAGGGTTTGAGCCATCAAGGTGACTCAATTTATAATCTACTCTTAGGGCACACTTTAGGGTTTTAACGACACTTTGAACGTGTGGCTAAGATTAAAGTGGATCCAAGGGTAGAGAATAAATCTAGGTTGTGAAACGGATTAAGATGGATGGACGGATGAGATTAAATGAAGGATGGATGGCTCAGATTAAATCACTTAAACTTTATTTATATATATTAAAATATATTAAAATATTAAAATATATATATAAATATTAATTTAAATAAATTTGGGGATGAAAAATGGCGGGAAAAGTGAAATTGGGCCAAATAATGGTGGGAAAGTGTGGATTTGGGCCAAATAATGGCGAGAAGGATGGATGACTGACACGTGGCTGGCAGGAAGGTATAGATGACTTACAAGTGGCTAGATTTTGGTGTCTACAGATGCCCCTTTTGAGCTGCTTTGTGTGAAGACACAATGTAGCACAAAAACTTAAGACACCTGAAAAGCTGGATCAGACGCAACTCTCTCTTAAGACTAAAGCACAACTTTGAAGACCAAAGAATAAAAGAATATTTAAAATTTTTCAGCTTACCCCCTCAATTTGTGAGCGAGAATGGTTCTCACAAGCCAATTGGAAGAAATTCGGAAGATAATGAACCGTTTTTGCCCCAACGGTGAAAAAAAGGGTTGGTGCATGCACCATCTGTTTATGTCCCAACAGAAAAGGGGTTGGTGTACAAACCAGAAAAGAATATGATTGAAGACGATATGAGTGATGTGAAAGATGGACTGTTTTCTGCCCCAATGGTTATAAAGGGATTTTTGCCAAACTGTAAATTCCATGATCATGTAAGATGAATTCCACTATAGGAAAATTAGAAATTGATAACGGATGCCCCAAATCCTGTGTGTGAATCCATACTGTTGATGAAATTGCCTTTTTGGCGCCATTGATATGCAGATATGAAAGATGCATGAAAGAGTCCAGAACTCAGAGATGATCCTAGTGACTGTATGGATAATTCCTCGGGTCAGAACCAATCAACCTAGGTAGCCACAATCTCTAGCAAGACTTAAAATAATGACAATATGAAAGATTGTCCATGTTTATGGCCCCATGAACTAGGCCATCAATGACAACTGTTGAGCAAATTAATCTTGGTATGAGGTCACTTCAAAAGTAGAATACCCAAAATTGATTTCCAATTTTCAAATAGTGAAATAATTGATGATGATAAATGGTAAGTGTCCTTATGGTGGTTTAATCCTCTTACCGAATTGCATGGATTCAAATCGTTGCAATCGCCAAGGTGATAGAATATACCACTAGATACGAGGTTTACTTTAATTTTATTTGGCAAAAATATGCATGATGAAAGAAGAATGAAATTGATGATAGATCAGAAGAATTGATGAATGTGGTTAATTTTGTGAAGGTTTTGAATATTTTTAACCCAATTTGTAAAACAATGATGAATGATGTGCTTTTTGAGCGAAATGACAAAATTTGTGTCCAAAACTATTGTAACCTTCACAAAATATTTTATTATGATAAGAAGAATGGATGAATGCAATTTGATGAAATTTGGAGGAGGTAAGCTTCAATTTTGTAAGTTTTGTTCCTTTATTCAATACTGACACCAAACGTCGGTCTGCGTTTGTGGTTGGCAGAGACGCCCGCTGGTGTTTAGGCACTCTGCAGACGTAGGACTATGTCTGAATCTGCCATGAAACACCCTACTGCATTTTAGGGCGCAAAAATCAGCTATTTAAATAGTTTCAACGAGAATTTCGCTCAGTTGTGCGTTCGAGCTTAAGAGAAGTGCGTCTGAGGGAGTGGAGTGAAGTGGAGTGAAAGGTTGTGTGGGAGAGTGAAGCACGCGGGAGCTATGGTGGAGATGGGAGTGGACGCGCCAGTGCAGCCAGCTGAGGTATTTGTTCATTTAAGCAAGTACTTATTATGTGTTTTTTTTTAGAAAAATTTGTAACAAATTTTGTTTTGTTGTTTTGCAGCTTAGGGTGTTAGAGGCACGACACCGATTCTCCCATATCATTTCTGGGATGAGGAGGTCGTTGTCCCAGGCAGACTGGGAGATATTGGAGGTAGTGGGACTAGCAGAGGCAGCCCGGTTGGAGGTAGTTCGGGCGGATGAGGGGTACCTCTAGGCATACCACTAGGTCTAGGGCTCCTACTAGGTCTCAGGGGTCCTCTTTTGATGGTTAGTTTAGTGCTTAGATGCACTCTTTATGAGCCTTGGTGCTCTATTGTATATTGTAGCATTTTGGTATTCATTGTACAGTTTTTCCTTTATACATATATATATACATGGCTTTTATTTATTTGGTGTTTTACTCTCTTTTGTGTGAATGCCTATGTTTTTGTGATGCATGTTTTTATATGTTTTAATGTTTTTGATGCATATGTGATGGAATGGAATGCAAACTTATAGATGATTAATGCGAGACTAAGTAAATGAAATATGCACTAAGAAGCACTCATACTTTTAGATAGTTAGATTTAGCGAACTGTTATCATAATTTTTTAATCAGGGGCACCGAACTTGGTGGCTTGTGAATGGATGACGTATGGAATGACATGAATATGGAAGAATATATGGAGGGTGATATGGAGGTTGATATGGAAGACTGTTTTACAAAGACTCAAACATGCTAGTGGTATCAAAAAAACTTACTAACACTGCCTAATTCAACTAGGACCAAATGTGTGTGCATGCGAGTTCATTAACCAAATCAGAAGCATGGTAGTGACTCTAGGCAATCAAAAACCTGTGTGTGTGCAAGTGTGTTCATTAACCTCATCTTGCATAAATTAGGTAACCTTGTTATGGAGAAGACCCCGAAGCTAGTTTGTCCGTATGAGCATTCAAAGGTCTCTTTTTGAGGAGAGACATGTCACCATGCAATGAGTATACTCCACTGCCAGTCAAGCGTCTATAGCCCCGGTGAAGGTTAACTCCATAGTCCATGTTGTTTTTGATATTTGTAAGCCTTTGGGATGACTACCTATCCGTCTGACTGGACAAGTAGTATGATCCTTACAACTTATTTGGGATCAGTGGTGTGTGAAAAATGTTCATTTCCTTAGAGCTTTGGGGAATCGGATTCTCAACCGAAGTATGATGAGAATTTGACCCTATCATTACTACTCTGTTTATATTTATATTTTGTGATTGCTTGTGATAGTGGTAAGAACCACTGTTTTATGGACTATGTTTGCATGATAGGACAAATGAGGATTACCCTTTTCACTTCAAGGCACAACCCAAGGATGGTGTTATCTCTCTTTGACACAAGATGTTTTTAAGATGTGAAAATGTGATAGGTTCAAGACCGCTTTTGAAATCATTTCCCAATACTCAAGATTTTATTTAGTGTAATTTGTGATATGGCCCTAGAGAACTTTGACATGCATTTCGAAGTTTGCTTAAAACACTAGGAATGGCTGAGTGAATGAAAACATTTTGGCAATGTAAATATGTGCAAATGAAAAATGGGTGTACGAATGACAATTCGGTTTGATGGATTTTATGAAGGTGCCCCTGATTAAGGCAACATGACTTTTGCTTGACCAAATTTTATATCCAAAAGATAGAATGGTCTCTAACATGATATGCAACTATGGCTAAAAATGAAATGTTATGGTTTTCAATGAGATGTATGCACATGAAATGCAATGTTTTTGAATGAGATGTATGCAACTAACAATGAAATGCAAATTCTTTTTATTTTATTTGATTTTTTTTTTTTTGTTTTTTTTTGTTGTACAAGCCATGTATATATGTACATATAAAATTCAAACTATGCATAGAATGTCCTCAAGGGTATAACATTAAGTGGTTCGGGTTCTTCCTCTCCCTCTAAACTGGCAAGTCTATAAGTTCCATTACCCACTCTTTCAGTGACCATATATGGACCTAACCAATTAGCCGTGAATTTATCTCGAAGATGCGGCAATGCATTGGTGTTTTGTTGATTCTCTTTAAGGACAAGATCCCCTACTTGAAATTCTCTTAGATGAACTTTGGCATTGTAAGCACGTTTCAATCGGTCTTGATAAAATCACAAATTCTCTAAAGCATTGATTCATTTTTCATCTATGAGTGTGAGTTGATCAAGACGTGCTTGTCTAGCAGTATCATCATCAATAAATTCTTGCAAAGAAATTCGCAAGGAAGGGATCTCGAGCTCAAAAGGCATGATTGCTTCAGCTCCATAGACCAAAGAAAATGGCGTTGCCCCAATGGGAGTTCTGATGCTTGTTCTGTAAGCCCATAATGCTAAGGGGATTTGTGTATGCCAATATTTATGATTTTCTTTAACAAGTTTCTTAAGAATAGCAATTATGGTCTTATTGGAAGCTTCAGCTTGTCCATTGGCTTGTGGGTAGTAAGGAGTTGAGAAACTATGTTGGATATTATACTTTTTGCAAAGAGCTCGAACATCCTTATTCTTAAAAGACTTGTCGTTATCAGAAATAATTTTAGAGGGAATACCAAAACGACAAATGATATGGTGAAGTATAAACTCCACAATTCTAGGACCTGTCATACTGGCTAGAGGAACAACTTCAACCCACTTTGTGAAGTATTCAGTGGCTGTAATGATGAAAGTATGTTGTCCTGAAGAGGCAGGTGAAATCTTGCCAATTAAATCGAGACCCCATTGTGAGAAGGGTCAAAGGATTTGGATGGGCTATAAAACTTGTGATGGTATATGGGTTAAATTAGCGTGTTCTTGAAACTTTTTACATTGTTTAACATATTTGCAACAATCTTGTTCCATAGTGGGCCAATAATACCCCATACGTAAAATACGCTTCGCAATGGTCATTCCACTAAAATGACCACCACAAGTACCATCATGGGCTTCAACAATAACTCTATGTGTTTCACTTGCTTCTAGATAGCGGAGGAGTACTCCATCATATCCACATTTATACAACACATACCCCAAAAGAACAAAATGAGCTGCCTTTTGCTTAAAACAACGACGGGCAGTTCGAGACAAATCAGATGGGAGTGTTCCAAACTTGAGGAAGGCTACTATCTCACTAGACCAAGGCTCATATGGATCCGAATGGATAAAGAAAACATATTTTTCATCCTTAGACTCAGCATGGACAATTGCAGACTTAGAGATTGTGGAAATGATTAGGGGCTGTACCTCTCCAAGGGAGTCCTTTGGAATCAATGATCCAAGAGAGGCCATGGCATCCGCAAATCTATTAGTCGAACGAGGCAAACTAGTGATCTCATACCAATCAAACTTAGAGAGCAACTTCATTGCTACATCATGATAAAGCTTAATGGTAGGTTCTTTGGCTTGGTATTCTCCTGTAATTTGTTTAACCATGAGTTGAGAATCCCCAAATATCCGAATACGCTTAATGCTCATAGCTATGGCTGATTGAAGACCTAAAATTAAGGCTTCATACTCCGCTGTATTATTGGTGCATTGGAAGTCTAGTTTGAATGATAAAGGGATGGGAATCCCTTGAGGTTTATGAAACACAACTCCAGTGCCTTGACCTTTCGCGCACTTAGAGCCATCAAAAAAATAGCGTGATTTCAACATCTTCCTCCGGAATGATGTCCTCTTCTTGTTCAGTGATAGCAAATACCGAATCATCTAGGATCTCAATAATCAAAGGATGATCACTAGGTAGTGGAGCTTTCGCAAGTTGATCGGCTATAACTTGACCTTTAATAGATTTTTGGCTAATGAATTCAAGATCGAATTCGGTAAGCAACATTATCCATTTAGCGGTATGAGTGTTATTATAAGTGCGAGACATCATATAACGCAGAGGGTTTTCTCTAGCTATGACATATGTTGTATGGCTAAGCATATAATGACGAAGTTTCTTAGTGGCAAAAACCACTGCTAAGCACAACTTTTCCACATAAGCATATCGGGTTTCATAGCTTACCAATGTTCGACTAATATAATAGATAGCTTGCTCATGATTTTGTTCATTCTTTTGTGCAAGCATTGTCCCTAAGGCAAAGTCCGTTGCTGAGATATAAAGATTGAAAGGGACCCCTGGATGAGGCGGAGCTAAGACTGGCGGAGACGCTAAGTACTGCTTAATGTCATCAAAGGCTTTCTGACACTCATCTGTCCATGAAAATTGTACCCCATTTTGTAGTAGGTGGCAAAATGGCCTACATTTATTAGAAAGTTGTGCAATAAAGCGACGGATTGAATTAATCTTTCCTTGCAAACTACACAACTCCTTCAAATTAGTTGGGGGACACATTTCCATAATGGATTTGACCTTGTTTGGGTCCACCTCAATACCTCGTTTAGAGATAATAAAACCTAGGAGTTTGCCTGAGGTAACACCAAAGACACATTTCTTAGGGTTCAACCTTACTTTATGTTCTAGAAGTCTATCAAAAACTTTTTCCAATACATCAAAATGCTCTTGTCGAGTTTTAGATTTTGCCAATAAATCATCCACATAATCTTCGATAATCTTATGCATATAATCATGGAAAATATAATTCATGGCTTGTTGATAGGTTGCACCTGCATTCTTAAGGCCAAAGGGCATCACCCTATAACAAAAAGTTCCCCAAGGTGTGGTAAATGCTGTTTTGTGTTGATCTTCAGGGTTTATTCGAATCTGGTTGTATCCTGAAAATCCATCCATGAACGAAAGCATTTCATGACCAGCGCAGGTATTGACAAGAGTATCAATGTTTGGAAGAAGAAAGTCATCCTTAGGACACGCTTTATTTAGATCTCAAAAATCGATGCAAACACGTATTCCCCCGTTAGGCTTAGGAACGGGTACCATGTTAGAAAGCCACTCAGGATAATAAATCGGGACGACAAATTTAACATCTAGAAGTTTCTGAATCTCCGATTTAACTATGAGGGCCACGGTAGGATGCATTTTCCTAAGTTTCTGTTTGACAGGTTTAGCATATTTTTGTAAGGTGAGGTTATGGACAACCAAATTAGGGTCTAGGCTTGGCATGTATTTGTAAGACCACAAAAATATCTCCTTCTTCCGCTTGAGTAGAGCAATCATTTGCTCTTGTTCCTCTGATGATAGAATTTTAGCCAGTTTCACAATTTGGGTGCCATCTTGGTCTAGACTAAGGTCTACATCGATAGTTTCTTCAATAGACATGTGGGAACCTTCCTCAAGATGATGGGGAGTAGGGATCAGATTTATTTCATCTAAAATGTCATCAGGCTCCTGCGCCTTGCTCTCGTCTATGTCTGCCTGGAAGACCTCTGGCTTAGAAGATGAAGGTGAATGTGGAGGTGAAGGAGGAATGTAGTTGGCGGAAGCCCTTAACAATTCCTTGGAAAGGATGAACTCTAAAATTGATGGAGGAGATGAAATCTGATCCATGTCAATCAGGTTTGGGTTGATCGGGATTGGCTTATCCGGATCATATGGATTATGGAGCGGTGTGAATAAGTCTTCAAAATTCATTGTCGACTTATGGAAGAAAGGATGGGCGGAATGGAAGGGAAAACCGGTGAAGACCTCGGAAGACCTGAAATGCAAAACAACATAGTTTTTCAGTTTTTTTTTTTTTTTTTGTAGTTTGAGTTTTTTTTTTTTTTTTGTAGTGGTGAAAACAACTATTACACACATACATAAAGCAATAAAGTATTTTTATATATTTTGATTTTTTTTTTTTTTTTTTGGGAATTTTCTGATTTTTTTTTTTTTTTTTGGTAGTGGTGAAAACCACTATTTTAGTATATACATATAATACAGGTTTGGATTATGGCTTATGGATGTGGCGGAGGGGGTGGTTCACCTCGTTCTTGTGGAAGAAGCAAGTGAAATATGGCCTCTTTTAGAGGGAACAATTGGAGATAAAACTCGTCTTGTTCAGTGAGGGGAACAATGGGCACCGAATCTTCTTCAGATTCATCACCATTTGACATGACGTCAAATTCTTCATAGGCTTCATCTTTGGATTTGTCGGGGTGGAGGATTTCTTCTTCTGAATTAAAATTAATGCTTTGAAAAGCTTGTTCAAAAGAAGAAAGGGATGGAAGTGGTTGGTAGCCCAGACCAAAATGCTCAGTGGGTCTCTGGTATGGCATATCGATGCGTTCAATTACCCCTTGCTCGTATCGACCTAGGCCAAATTGCTGCCAATTATGTCTGTGGAAATAGCAAGAGGGAAAACCCTCCATCCTTTCGATATTGGCAAGGACTGGATGCTTGGGTTCTGGTATGGTGGTAGGACTAGAAGATGACTCTATTCCCCCATATACAAAATTAATGGAATTTGGCATAGAACCCATGTTATAAATCGATCCAATGGATAAATGTTGGTCATGTGGATGACCAAAATATTTAACTGTTTGCACATTGAACGGTGTGATGTGGACATCTTGGATGGCATACTCACCAATACCTGCATCAGTTAGATGGACCTTGACTTGGGAGGGAGATGGACTAGATGATGGAATAGAAGAATGTGGGATAGAAGAATTGGAAGGATTTGGTTGGGTTGATGCTTCACTGACTTGTGAAACATCAGCTGGTGATGGTTGGGAAGATGGAAGAATAATAGGTGATGTTGAAGAAGGTGTAGAATAAGGGGGTAATGACATGGAAAGAGATGATTTGTCATGGCCACATGTGCATGTGGTCACTGATGAAGAAGAAGGAAGATTAGGAGATGAAGAAAGTGGTGAATGAGATGGAATAGCAGAAGAGGAAGATGGTTGCGATATGATGGGTAGCTCCTTAGGAATGGGAGCTTTAGAAGAAGATGGTATAGAAGAAGTAGATGGGGTCAAGAAAATATGAGTGGATGGCAACACAATCTCATAAGGATTTGAGACATAGTTGCAATGTTTGAAGGGTTCAGTGTCAACAGGTACATAATGAACCTGTCCCTCATATACATACTTCAGACATTGATGCAATATAGAAGGGACACATCTCATCTCCCTAAGCCAAGGCCGTACAAGCAATACATTGTATGCCATGGACCCTTCCAAGATGTGAAACAAGGTATGCAAAGTTTGGGCCCCTACCTCAATGGGCAAGATAATCGTGCCAACCGTGGAAGATAAAGCATCATTGAATGCTTTAAGAGTAAAATTCGACTTGGTGATAAGGTGGTATAGGACCGCACACAACACACACCAAGAATGCAGAATTAATCATGCACAGATGAAATTTCAGCAAGTTTCATTAAAACAGAGGTCTCTCCTTCAATACACAGCTATGCAAAAACCAAAAAAATAAATCCCTGGCCAAAAGGTCTTTTTTTTTTTTTTTAATACAAAGCATGCGCCTTTTCTCCTCGATTGCCACCTCCTTCTTTTCATTACGCAAAGTGTGGGTCCTTTTCATCCCCAGGCCCGACTCTCTTTGGACCATCATTACTTGAATGCGAGACTCCCCATACCGCCCGCATGAATGCTCTGTCCCACCTGCATGATGCTGCTAGGTGCATCAAAACATCATAGCCTATAGTGGCGGTATGCCCTGCAGCCGCCTGTCGATCCACTGCCAAGTCAATCATTCATAAGAATGCGCCATGGTCATTTGTAGTTGATGCCACGTGTCCTGTTGCCATGCTTCCTATAACCGCTTCATACTCTTGAGCCACCTGTAACTTCACGCCATGTGTCCCTCTGCACTGGTCCCTGCAGTCACCGGTTGGTCAATGTCGTGAGCCTCCTGTCGCGATATCGCAACGTATTTGCCCCAGAACTTTCTCTCTCCTCTTTGGTCACGATATCGCGACGTTTTGACATTAGGCTTCTCTCTCCTCCTTAGGACCGTGATTCCGCTACACGTCGCGATATCGCGATGTCTAGGCCTTTCTTACTCGCCTTCCTCCCTTGGGCTGCGAAACCGCGACATGTCGCGATTTCGCGCATCTTTGCATTGTGGAACCTTGCCCCCGGATATGTCACAATTTCGCGACATCTTTTCATTCCGTACGTCCTTGGATCGGAAGTGTCATGATTTCGTGACATCTTTGCATTGTGGAACCTTACCTCCGGATATGTCACGATTTCGTGACATCTTTGAGCTCTGCCTTCGAAGGTGTTGCGATGTATTTATGCTTCCAAGTCTTGCCTCCTAGAAGTGTCACGATTTTGCGACATCTTTTAAACTTTATCTTTGAAGGTGTCACGATTTCACGACGTCCTTTAAGCTTGCCTTTGAAGGTGTCATGATTTTGTGACCATTCTTGTGCCTTAGAACCTTTTTGTCAAAGATGTCCCTGTGCCTTCAAATCCTGCTTTCGAAAGTGTCACGATTTCATGACCACTATGCGTCCAGACCACGTTGCAACAGAAATGTCACGATTTCACAACAGTTTGGCATCCCGACCGTGTGTCTTTAGAAATGTCATGATTTCATGACAGTTTGGTGTCCTAACTGCGTTGCTTTAGAAATGTCACGATTTCATGACAGTTTGGCGTCTCGACCGTGCGTCTTCAGAAATGTCACGATTTCACGATAGTTTGGCGTCCCGACTGTGCTTTTCAAAAATACGTCGCGATATCGCGACGGTTTGGCCCACTGGTGCCCTTCTTCAAAAAGCGTCGTGATATCACGACAGTTTTAGTACTTAAGAAAAAAAAATACATTTTGGGTGACACAAGATTGCCAGCTTTGCCTCCGGATGCTCCTGCATCAGACACCCAGGGTGGGTTTGAGAAGTGACCTCACTTCTGATTGGAATGAGGTAGACCCAAACGATCAACCTCCACCTTGGATAGCCAAGTCGCATCTTCTATGGGTCGGCCCTTCCATTTGATTAAATACTCAGAATAACTCCTGTTTCGAGTACTCCGGCCCTCACGCATATCCGAACTTCTTCTATCTCGTCCACAAGCTGGCATGGTTCGTTGGAATGCTCCATAACTCTGGATTGGGTATCTCACTGCTTTCTCCTTCATGATACTCAACCAAATATGAGATGTTAAACACGGGGGAGATGTTAAGTTCACTTGGTAACTCCACCTCATAGGCATTACCCGAATCCCATTTGCCAATGATTTTGCATGGCCCAAATTTCTTCATTTTGAGTTTGTTGTATGTCTTGGCAGGGAACCGTTCCTTCCGCAGATGGACCATGACAAAATCTCCTACTTGGAACTCCTTAGCTCTGCGTTTTTGATCCGCCATCGCCTTATATTGAGAATTCATATTGGCAATGTGTCTTGTCACTTCCTCATGCACTCCTTTCAAGTGTTCGACAAAGTCTTCTGCCTCAGCACTGCATTTCTCCCTTATCTCTAGCCTTCTTAACTTTGAAGCATTTCGTGGGCTGCTCCCATAGATAATCTGGAATGGTGACTTGTTGGTACTCCGATTGACCGAGCTGTTATATGCAAACTCAGCTTGTGGCAGAATTAGATCCCATCCCTTGGGCTTGTCCCCTACCAAGCATCGTAGTAGGTTTCCCAAACTCCGATTAACCACCTCTGTTTGGCCATCTGTTTGCGGGTGGTAAGCAGAACTGAACTTTAACTCCGTCCTCAGCTTCTTCCACAGGGTCTTCCAAAAATAACCTACAAACTTGGTATCCCTGTCCGACACAATGCTTCTTGGTAGCCCATGAAGGCGTACCACTTCCTTAAAGAATAGACCAGCTACATGGACCGCATCGCTAGTCTTCTGTCACGGGATAAAATGTGCCATTTTTGAAAATCTGTCCACTACCACAAATATGGAATCGTGCCCCCTCTGCATCTTGGGTAAACCGAGCACAAAATCCATACTAATATCTTCCCACGGCCGCTCAGGTATAGGTAGTGGTTGATACAAACCAGTAGGCTACCTCACGCCCTTTGCCATCTGGAAAATCTTGCAACTCTGCATAAACTTTGCCACATCCTACTGCAATTATGGCCAGTAATAGTTTTCACTAACCAATGAGATGGTCTTGTCATGGCCAAAGTGTCCATCTAAACCCCCACTGTGCTTTTATTTAATGAGGTTCTCTCTCATTGAGCTCCTCAAAATGCACAATTGATTCCCCTTAAACAACATTTCATCTTGAATCAGGTAATCTAACCATCTAGTCCTGTCCAACGCAATAGGCGCAGTGCAGGCTTTCCAAGCTTCTATGAAATTGGGGTCTGCAGGGTATAAGTTCTTGAGCTTAGCAAACCCTACAACCTCCACTCTCATTTCTGTCATCAGACATTGCCTCCTACTCAATGCATTTGCCACCCTATTGGATCTTCCACTTCGATGCTTCAGCACAAAGGTATAGCTCTGTAGGAACTCTACCCATTTCAGGTGTCTCTGATTCAATTTTCCCCGATCGTCAATAAAGCTGCAGCGCTTGATGGTCGGTATAGAGAACAAACTCTTTCGGCAACAGATAGTGCCTCCATTTCTTGAGTGCTTGAACTATGGCGTAAAACTCTTGATCATATACTGAATATTTTCTCCTGGCATCATTGATCTTCTCGCTAAAATAAGCTACAGGCCTACCTTCTTGGCTCAAGACGGCTCCTATCGCACTGCCACTCGCATCGCAGTCTACCTGAAACACCTTATTGAAATATGGAAGTGCTAAAATGGGTTGCTCAGTGACCTTCTTCTTCAGCATAGCAAAGCTTTTATTGGCTCCAACTGTCCATTGGAATTCCTTCTTGTTTCCCTTCATTGTCTCAGTAAGAGATGCACAAATACTGCTGAAGTTTCTAATAAATTTTCTGTAGAAACTGGCCAGACCATGAAATGATCTAACCTCGGTCACACTCCTTGGGACAGGCCATTCGAGGATAGCCTTCACCTTTTTGGGGTCCATATTGAGACCATTTGCTGATATGACAAATCCTAGGTATACCAGCTCCTTCACAAAGTTGCACTTCTTCAGATTGATCAATAACTGCTCCTCCCGCAGTTTCTCAAGAACCTTCCTGATGTGCATCAGGTGCTCCTCTAAGGTTCTGCTAAAAATTAGTATATCATCCAAGTAAAAAATAACAAATTTGCCCAAAAATTCCTTTAGAACTTCATTCATTAACCTCATAAAGGTACTAGGTGCATTGGTTAATCCAAATGGCATAACCAACCACTCATATAGCCCTTCTTTGGTTTTGAAAGCTGTATTCCATTCATCCCCTTCTCTAATACGGATCTGATGGTATCCACTTTTCAAATCAATTTTTGTGAAGTACTCAGCTCCACTCAAGCAGTCCATGATATCATCCATTCTCGACAGAGGAAACCTGTATTTAATGGTGATCTTGTTGATTTCCTGAGAGTCTGTGCACATCCTCCATTCTCCATCCTTCTTGGGTGCTAATACTGTTGGGTACAGCACAAGGACTAAGACTCTCCCTTATCAGGCCTTTCTTCAACAGATCTTGAACTTGCCGATTTAATTCTTCAGTTTCCATCGGTGTCATTCGATGTGCAGCCTTGTTTGGCAAGCTCGATCCAGGCACCAAGTCGATGTGATGACTGATCCTCCTAACAGGTGGTAAACCTTCAGGAACATTGTCAGAAATGATATCAGGGAATTCTTCTAACAGTCCCATGACTTCCATTGGAATCTCCTTGCATCCTTCTTCCCTAACTCTGGGGATTATAGCATAACACACATGATCCAACTTCAGGCCTTCTAAGAATCTTCTGCCATCAACTAGACAGACTCATGCACTGCTGCATACTTTCTCATCCGCCTCTTTCAGGGGTTTTAACTTATGGCAAACTCCATTCTTTGATAGAGAATATGTGTTGGCTCGACCATCATGAACAGCACTTCGGTCAAACTGCCAAGGTCTCCCAAGTAGCAAGTGACATGCATCCATAGGTAAGATGTCACATAAAACCTCATCTCGGTAAGTTCCAATATTGAACTTCACCAGACATTGCTCGCTTACTAGTGCCCGATGGTCATTTTGCAGCCATGCAATCCGATAAGGGTGCGGGTGTTTTCTCCTTTCCAACCGCATCTTGGAAACCATTTCCTCGGAAACCAAATTGTCAGTGCTTCCATTATCAATGATGATATTACAGACCTTGCCTGTGCACTTGCATATTGTTTGAAACAGGCTGTTCCTTTGGTCTGCATTTTCTTCTTCATTCAGCAAGACTCTTTTGATAATCATGGTTTCCCCTCTTTCTGCTTCCTATGAATGCTCAGACTCTACACCTTTGTCTGCTACAACAGCTCAGGCCTGACCCTTAGGTCTTCGATTTGGCCTCTCTTGTTGCTGTGGGCAGTTGTATGCCCTATGTCATTCTTCACCGCAGTTGAAGTAGGCTCCTCTAAAAACACCTCTTCCAAACCCTTGCCCAGACCTACCTCTTCCTCTTGGATAGTTGTTGCTCTGATTGCGTGGGCATCGGTCATCCTCTTCTCTCACCTCTTTCTATTTTTGGCTGCTACTAGCTTCCATAGCTTTTCCAAAATCTTTGTATCTTCCACCACTGCCTCTTCCACCAGCTCTTCCACCCCTATCCTTCCCTCTCTGCTTACCATAAAACCTTCTATTTAGTTTCTCTTCCACTTTTAATGCAAACTGATATGCATCCTCCACTGTGCTCATTCTAACCAGCCCCAGCTCTTCTTGAATGCTGGTTCACAATCCATTTATGTAACGTGCGACCTCTTTGTTTGCCTCCGAATGGTCGGTTCTTATTGAAATTTGGTAGAACTCCTCTGTATATTCCTTGACAGACTTACTAGCCTGTCGAAGACTCTACATTTTCTTCAATAAATCCAGCTCATAATCTGCAGGGATGAACTGCCTCTTTAGTTTCTCTACCATCCTATCCCATCTGGTGATCCTTTCCTTTCCCCTCCTATTTCTTTCTAACTGCACTCCTTTCCACCAGATGCTAGCATGCCCATTCAGCTTGGTTTTTGCAAATTTGATCCGATTTGGATCTGCGATTTCTTCGTATTCGAAGTACTCCTCCATGTCGTTGATCCAGTCTATTAATTCCTTAGGGTTGAGGTTTCCAGAGTAAGTCGAGACGTCAAATTTTAGCTTCTTCCCAATCTGGGAGATAGCCATGTACAGCCTAGCCTCTACTGGCTCCAAAGCCTCTTCATCCTCAGATGGAACTTCTTCTTCCCACACTTCATCTTCGTTGGGTTCTTCCCTTCTCGGCTCGACTCCTCTTCTAATTTCCTCTTGTAGAGCCTCAACTTGCCTCTGCAGGGCTCTCAAATCGACCTCCTCCCTTCTTGCTCGTTTGTGCCTTATACCACCATGGTCTCTTCGTGGAAGCATCTTGCTTCTTCTTCACAACCCCACAACCACGGTCCTGGCGCAAACTACCTCTCTGTTCGGCGATCGGTTTGCACTCTCAGAACCAACCTGCTCTGATACCACTTGGTATAGGAATGCACACAACACACAACAAGAATGCAAAATTAACCATGCACAGACGAAATTTTAGCAAGTTTCATTAAAACAGAGGTCTCTCCTTCAATACACAGCTATGCAAAAACCAAAAAAATAAATCCCTGGCCAAAAGGTCTTTTTTTTTTTTTTAATACAATGCATGCGCCTTTTCTCCTCGGCCGCCACCTCCTTCTTTTCATTACGCAAAGTGCAGGTCCTTTTCATCCCCAGGCTCGACTCTCTTTGGACCATCATTACTTGAATGCGATACTCCCCATAACGCCCGCACGAATGCTCTGTCCCGCCTGCATGATGCTGCTAGGTGCATCAAAACATCATAGCCTGTAGTGGCGGTATGCCCTGCAGCCGCCTGTCGATCCACTGCCAAGTCAATCATTCATAAAAATGTGCCATGGTCGTTTGCAGTTGATGCCATGTGTCCTGTTGCCATGCTTCCTATAACCGCTTCATACTCTCGAGCCACTTGTAACTTCACGCCACGTGTCCCTCTGCACTAGTCCCTGCAGTCACCGGTTGGTCAATGTTCTGAGCGTCCTATCGTGATATCGCGACGTATTTGCCCCAGCACTTTCTCTCTCCTCTTTGGTCGTGATATCACGATGTTTTGACGTTAGGCTTCTCTCTCCTCCTTGGGATTGCGATTTCGCTACATGTAGCGATATCGCGATGTCTAGGCCTTTCTTACTTGCCTTCCTCCCTTGGGCCGCGAAACCGTGACATGTCACGATTTCGCTACATCTTTGCATTGTGGAACCTTGCCCCCGGATATGTCACGATTTCGTGACATCTTTTCATTCCGTATGTCCTTGGATCGGAAGTGTCGTGATTTCGTGACATCTTTGCATTGTGGAACCTTACCTCCGGATATGTCATGATTTCGTGACATCTTTGAGCTCTGCATTTGAAGGTGTTGCGATGTCTTTATGCTTCCAAGTCTTGCCTCCCAGAAGTGTCACGATTTCGTGATGTCTTTTAAACTTTATCTTTGAAGGTGTCACGATTTCGCGACGTCCTTTAAGCTTGCATTTGAAGGTGTCACGATTTCACAACCATTCTTGTGCCTTAGAACCTTTTTGTCAAAGATGTCCCTATGCCTTCAAATCCTGCTTTCGAAAGTGTCACGATTTCGTGACCACTGTGCGTCCAGACCACGTTGCAACAGAAATATCATGATTTCGTGACAGTTTGGCATCCCGACTGTGTGTCTTCAGAAATTTCATGATTTCACGACAGTTTGGCGTCCCGACTGCACTGCTTTAGAAATGTCATGATTTCACGACAGTTTGGCGTCCCGACCATGCGTACTAGCCTGTGCTTGTTTTTTTTGGCCATAATTATTAACTTGGTTAACATTTGAGGCTGTACTATCCTGTGCTTGTTTTTTTTGGCCATAATTATTATATCGTTGTTGGCCCTTTTGTTGCCATTCTTTTCTACGGGGTTTTAAAACACCCTCTTGGACTTTAATGTCTTCTATGATACTTGCTTGGGCCAAAGCCTCTTCAAAAGTCCTGTATTTTTGTAATTGGAGTAACCAAGAGATAGGTTTTAGACAACTTTGGGTGAACATTTTGGTTAACTCCTCCATTGGTAGGGAGAATGGCAATTTATTAATGATAGCCCTCCAACGGTTTCCAAAGTCATAAACAGTCTCATCGTCATGTTGCTTGAGCTTGTATAAGTCGGACAATGAGACTTTCCTTTGTACATTTAGGGAGAATCGTTCTAAAAACAGATTAATCAATTGCTCGTAAGAATAAATGCTATGGTGAGGTAAATGATTGTACCATTGTACAACATCTCCTCCTAATGTCTGAGGAAAAGTTCTGAGCATAAGAGCATCATTATTTTGGATTCTAAAGTAGGCATGCATGAATGAGCTCACATGTTCGTGAGGATCCTCAGTTGCTTGAAATTTGTCAAACTTCGATAATGTGAAATCAGTCGGATATGGCGGTGAAGGTACCGAAGGATGAATTGGTTGATTGATCAATGAACTTAGCATAGGTTTCTGACTAGATGAGCCAAGCATGTTGAGCATAAGGTTGTCAATCTGTTGTTGCATAGCATGGAGTCGAGAATCTTCATGAAAATTTTGATTCGTTTGATGATTATGATGATGCAATGGAGGAGTGGAAAAATGATGAGATGGGATGAAATTGCCTGGATTAGGCGGTGTGGAATGGACAGGTTGTTGGTATGGATGATACCGGAAAGAAGGTGATTGGGGTGAATGATGAACTAGACTGGGTTGGGAGAAAGGTGGGGTAGGAATGGACACCACCAAATATTGGGGTACCCAGGTGGGGCCTGAGCTAAGAAAAGTTGGGTGGGTAGAAATTGGTTGGGGTGTAGGATTTACTACGACGGGTGGTTGGGCATTTTGTTGCTGTTGTTGCTGAAGCAACTTGTCGAGGTACTCCCTAACATTATTAATTTCTAACCCAAGGGATGTGGGATGATTGGATGAAGGTGGAGGGCAGGCTGCCATGGTAGTCACAGGAGACTGCGTAGCAGGGGCAATGAAGGTGGCTGAAGTAGGCGGTACCTGGGAAGAAATAGTAGACTGTGCCCCAGGTAGGGTGAAACCATAAATGGTTTGGGAAGAAGAGGGTTGAAATTGGTCATGGCTAGAGGAGCTTCCACCAGCCTCATAGAGAGAATTGGTGTACACCCGGGTAAATGGAGGAGAAAGTGGTCGGGAAGACACTACATTTGTCTCCAAATGAGGACAATTGAGCATCTGGGAAGATGTTGGAGATGAAGCTGGCTGAGCAGATACAAAATTAGCCTAAAAAAAGGGTTAGTGTAGACCTGAGTGAAACCAACGGGTATGGTTGTTGTAATATCCTGTTGAAAAATAGAATCTTGCATAGGGGAATCTTGGATTGGCTCAAGGATATAACCAGTGCCATATCTTAAGTGAGTTTGCACTTGGGCCATATCAATGTGGGTAATATGACAGGAATTGTCTTCCTCCATGGGCATGGCCATGCGATAGATAGTAGAAGGACGTGAAAGACCTACGAGCGAACCTCGCCTCGAAATTCACTAGGATAAGTGGTCATGTTGGTGGTGGGGATGTTCTGTGAATTATTCATTTGATTATTTAGATTTAACACTTTAGATTGATTCCTTGTTAAGACCATAACGCAATAAATCTAAACAAATTTAGAAAATAAGAATGCAAAACTTGAATGATAAATTTACACTAAAGAAATTATCAGAAAATAGTCACAACCTAGGTTTCAACCAATGTGTCTTACCTGCGGTTAATTACTTATTTTCTGATCTTAATCGTAGTAAATTTTAAGTGTCCAGTTTATGAGTTTTGCATGTGATCTAATCTTGAATTATTCACAAAAAAGAAGGTAAAAACTATGGCTAGGAAAGGACAACGAGATTCTTACTGGTGATGAAATCCAGCAAGTTTGCTCGGGTGTGACCTATGGTGTCTAAGGCAGAATTTTAATGGATGGAGATGAATTCCATCGTCACTAAACTTCAAGCAATACCTGGTGATGAAATCCAAATATTACTATTTTAAATGCAATATGAAATGCAATGAATTTTATTTTAAGTGTTTTAGTTGTCTAATGTATACATACAAAGCTATAAATCAAAAGTTCTAATGATCTATGCAAGAGGCCACTGAAAATATGTCATTTTCTCTAAAAAAGTGGAGTACACCGTTTAAAACCCCCTGCCTACCAATGATATCAGATATCAAAGGAGCAACCGGAAGGTTCGTCCACTTCTCTGCCCGGAATCACCCAATGGCAGGAGTACTATTGACATCCAATCAATAGTCCTACTTAGATAACTAAAACAGATAATTCGTAGCTATTCTAATATGCAGCTAGGTATGCAATTTTTTTTTTATGCAAGCAACAACCAATAATGCAATGCAGAAAAATGTAACTAAAAATGTAACAAAAAAAAAATGTATATACAGCTTAACTGTTCTTTTCCAGATTACTTAGTTTTTGTTCATTTTAAAGTAATGATCTGAAAAAGAAACAGAATACAACAAAAAAACCAAAAATGTAAAAAGTACAGTTTAACAAAGAAAAAAAAAATGCACTTACTCGGAAGCCTACGCTTTTTCTGTAAAAATGCCTTCAAACGCCCAAGGGAGTCTGCGCAGGCTGAAACGCACCTCTACGTTTCAGATCGGACTTCCAGACACTGCTTCGGAAGCCTATGCTTTTTTTGTAAAACTACCTTCAAATGCCCAAGGGAGTCTGCGCAGGCTGAAACACACCTCTGTGTTTCGGATCGGACTTCCAGACGCCACTTTGCGTCTGCTGCGTTTTCTGCAAACTCCTCAGAAACCCTAGTTCGCTGGAACAACGAATTTTGCGATTTTTGGAACCTGCAAAATAAAACAAAAATAGGAATAGATCAGTAAAGCAAGTATTAAAAACATGAAACCCTAGGGGGTCCCACCGTGATCTCCATTTGTAGATTAAAGATACAACACCAAACAGAAATAAAGAAATCACAATAAAGGAATGTAGAACAGTTGTACAAAATGAATGATTTTTATTAATCAATGGAGTTTAGAAACTCCTTTTAAGTACAACAGGGCCTGTAACCCTTTTCGTGATACAAAGTTACAATTTGTGCTAGGGTTCTCCAAAACCCTAGCTGGCACAATGTGGTGGCATCTCCGAAGAATGTATCCTTAACCTCAACAGAATGAGTGGGCTTCGTTGTATCCTTTGGCTCGGACCACTCCAGCTTAAGCAGCTGCTATCAACAAATCAGATCTACCACTAGAATCCTGCACACATTAAAATTATCAAAGAGTTAGAAACTAATAAGAGGGCTCCACCGTGTGAGCCCTCGGAAACAGTCTAAAACCCTAGATTTATGAAATAAAAATAAACAGAATGTAGAATTCAACAGCAGATTAATACATAAAGAAAGACTACTTGCTTTAGACGAATCTATACCTTTTCCTGTTAACGCGGTGAGACCAGGCGGCGGTGATGGATGCGACGAAAGGGTTTAGTTCAGACTTAGGGCCGTAGAAGACTCAGAAGACTCAGGATTAACAGCAATAGCCAACTCCAAACTTAGATAGGGAAGATAAGTAGGTTTAGCCGAAGAGATAGATAGGGTTTGAGCCATCAAGGTGACTCAATTTATAATCTACTCTTAGGGCACACTTTAGGGTTTTAACGACACTTTGAACGTGTGGCTAAGATTAAAGTGGATCCAAGGGTAGAGAATAAATCTAGGTTGTGAAACGGATTAATATGGATGGACGAGATGAGATTAAATGAAGGATGGACGACTCAGATTAAATCACTTAAACTTTATTTATATATATATTAAAATATATTAAAATATTAAAAAATATATATAAATATTAATTTAAATAAATTTGGGGATGAAAAATGGCGGGAAAAGTGAAATTGGGCCAAATAATGGTGGGAAAGTGTGGATTTGGGCCAAATAATGGTGGGAAGGACGGATGACTGACACGTGGCTGGCAGGAAGATATAGATGACTTACAAGTGGCTGGATTTTGGTGTCTACAGATTCAAGCACCTTGTGTTGTCAAATTTATAGTTTATCTCAAATCTATATGTGGTTTTATATTGCCTTGGCTATGCACATTGGAAAATCCAAACATCTTCGATTATATCCATTTTTATTTTTGTACGAGTTGTAATTTGGAGCGATTCAATTCATGGCATTGATCTATGTTTTTTAGGCATTCATTTGTCCTTCATTCATTTTGTGCTCCTTCAAATTACATCATCTGTTTCCATATTTGATAGAATGATGTTGAGTACAACTCTCTCACATGATGAGGTCTTTGCCCAACTTGCCATCCTCACCGTAAAACTACAAGATGTTCTTATAGTCATGAATTAGCTACCTATCGAATGTCTCACTGAATATATCATTGCTACACCTCATGATATTGCTACCAAACTCCAAGTAATTCAAAAATAAATGCTTGCTACCATTTCTACTAAAGATCTTACTGTTTCCAAAGATATTATTGAAGAAAACTAGGATTTCATTCCTAATCTAGACATTGAAGAAGCTATATCCACACCTGGATTTGACCCAGGATCTTTGGGATAAATTCTTGGTGTCTTTCCATTAGACCATGTGGCTTACATTGCTCTTGAATCTGATTCGAGCTTTGAAGCTCCTAATGTAGGTCAAGCCTTCCCAGCCATTGCAGATCCTGGCTCACTCAAAGTTGATGCAGTTGAAGAAGAAGTTGACATCTCTGCCATTGTCATCACACCTATTGTACTCTATGGCCTCCCAATGCATCCTCAACCTCTCTGATGTCCATTAATTAACTGACGGTCCACCATTCATGCAATTTCTAGTGCTTCCTTGCCTTTCACACCTTGATCCAACATCTCTATAGTTGAGGAGTTTTGATCTCCTATTATCATATGTTGATCATCTACCTATGAATTTCCCACTAGTGGCTTCATAGCTCATTTCAACAGACTTTATTTACCATTCTTTGGCATCATTTTGTTGCTTCCTATTTTCGGTGGCCCTCTGCAACTTTTGGCCATTTTTCGGCAAAATTGCAATTTTTGGGGAGCATTCCACCTTATCTAATATTTATGATATTTTCAGGCAGTATTCATCCTGATTTGATTCTTCCAGTTTCATTTCTCATTTTGGTCATTTCCATCGTAGTTTTTGCCATGGCCTTCACCCGCCGTATGATGTCCCATTATTGTTCAATCATTGCAGTCTTTTATTTCACGGTGTTCTTGATTTGTGTGATTTTGGCTTCCACCACTTCCATTGGCTGTTGCCTCCTCCATGGCCACCGCCATGCCAGATCTATATTTTCTAGTGCTTTACGCACATTTACTACCTTTATCGATTATTTTCAGCTTTTTTCCAACCATTGGAAGTTACAAATATTATTACCACCACATTTCCATCAATTAAATTAAATTAGTTTTAATTTAATTTAATTTATTCCACTACAATTTAATCCATTTAATGCATTCATTAGACCGCATTCATTAAACCACATTCATTAATGCATTCATTAAATCACACAACTTTTATTAAATGTATTTCTGCACTGCTTTCATTAAATGCATTTCAATGCCACTTTCATTAAATGCATTTCCATGTCGTTGCCTTTTATTAAATGTATTTTTGTGGTCATTTTAATTTAATGCATTTCATTAATGCACGTGGCTCAACATTTAAAAACCAAAAATTAATGCCAAACGAACCATTCAATTTTTAGCTTTGCACCTTTGGCACACATTTTAAGGAATATTCCATTGGTATCTTTTGGCACATAGTTCAAGGTATTTTCTCTGACATCAATTACTGCTATCTTCTACCATTTCGAGGGACCAATTTCCATTGTCCACTGGTATAGCAGTGTTTAGAGTCATAAGAGAGCATTTTTTGAGCCCGATTCAAATTCAGTACTAGATTTTGGTTTTATGCAACCATGTAAAAATTTGTCATTTTGCTTTGTAATAGGAGTACATTTTTGGTTGTACCCAATACTCCTGATTGTTTTCCTTCTTTCTCTTCCACAATTTGTATGCATTGGGGACCAATGCTTCTTCAGTGGGGATGAATGATAGGGAATTAGGTGTGTGAATTAATAAATGTTATTTGTTGTAAAGGATTAAGGTGTCATTATCATTAAATGCACCCTTATCCAAAATATGTCATGTAATACCTATTTATAGGTGTATGTTATCAATGGAATATAGCTAAGTTTTTGGGTTTGTCATATTTTCCTCGTGCTTGTGATTGTTGTTCCATATCATCTTATTGGCTCTCCAAAATGGCTTTTTAACTCACCTATTTGTAGCTTTTGAAACCCTCTAAATTGTTGCCTTGAAACTGTAGTAGGTGATTTTAACTCTCCTTTAGAATGCACTCTATAAATCCGAAGTTTTTTCAACTAGTAATGCTATCATAGTTGCTTCCATTTCATAGTCGATTTATCCACTGAAATGTTGTCCTTGAAACTCAAAATTTTGGTAGTGAACTCCTCCAAATCATAGTTGACTTTTTCATTTAATAACCCTTTAGTTTTATACTATAAAACCAATATATCTCCTTTCTTTGAATGAGTCTTCTAGACTTCAAATGCAATCTTAAAATCTCTTAGGTTTGGTGGTAATGTTTAACTCCTTTTTCCTTCAACCTCCTTGTTGAATTTTAACTTCAATCAAGGTCTTCTTCTCAAGAATTTGAAACTCTTGAGGTCTTCACCAATCTCTAAAATTTGATAAACTTCTTGCAAAATTCTTCTCCCTTGGGCTTGTTTTCGGATGGCGATAATTATTCTAATTTCTTCCTTTATCAGGAATGTCTCCTTGGTGATTGATTTGTCCAATTATTTCTCCTAGGAACCCCTTTAATGGCCTTCTTTGAATCTCCTTCAATGAGGCTCTCTAAAACTTCTCCTTATTTCTCCTTGAGATATCTTCTTTAGGGTATTCACCCTTACGATTTCTCTAGTCTTCTCAATGAGACCATTTCTACAAACTTCTATTATGGAAGTTTGATAATGAGAACTCTCTCTGGGATATCTAAAATTTGCTACTCCAGGAACAAGAAATTTTCTAGTCCTTTATCTTTTCTAAAACTAGAATTTTTTTAATGGGATCTATTTTAGGTTATTTCATATTCTCAAGTTGATTTATTATGCTCCTTTAACGTGAAGTATTCAATATTCAATGGAGATCACCAATATCCCATATTGACTAGGACTCTTCTCTGGAGTCTCTTCAATATGCTACTTGTAGTCTTAAATGGAGATCACCAACCTCCAATATTATCCTAGACTCTTCTTTGGAGTCTCCTCAATTTGATATTTATAATTTTCAATGGAGATCAAAAATCTCCAATATTCTCCTAAACTCTTCTCTGGAGTCTCTTCTTCCTCAAATATGCAACAAGGCTCCTATGGACTTTTCTTATTTTTCTCTTTATAGGTCTATAATATCTAGCAATGAGACCTTTTATTCAGGTCTCCAAAACTTCATTCTTTGTTTGTTGCTTTTGGTACTGGATTGATTCTAAAGAAGATATTCTTCCTAGCTCTTTTATAGGAAGCTTCCCAAATTTATTTGAATATTCTTTTTCCTACAACAAAGTATTAGGACTGTAACGAAAGAAACTCTAAATATAGAGATAATCAATATTCACTAATTGATTTGCCAATCTAGTGGAATTTATGTTGAGTCCTATTCCTCACGAGTTTTTTTGCAACCTTGTGGAAAGAATCTAGCTAAATACAATTATCAATATCACTTATGGCTCTCCCTATTTCCTATCAATCTACCGTGTGATTTGATACCACTATTAGATTTTGATGAGTATATGATATAAGAAATGAAACCATAAGATATAAGATAAGTAAGCTCTGACATCTATATGATAATGACACTATAATATGTTGGAAAAAGATAAGATAAACTTCTATAATAATTCAAAAATATTCCATTAATGTAAGCTCATGAAAATAGTAGAATGTAGTATAATTAAGGACATGAACACTCCATAAATCATTTTAAAGGAACTACATTGTACCACACTATCAATCTATACTATGCACTCTCTATATTCTCTCCTCTCTATTTCACTCACTATAAGACCTTTATATAGGAATATAAGTTCCTTGGCCCCTACTCTACCCTTGAATCTATCCTATGACTCATGTACATGTAGACTACATGCACATTTACATTATTGCACATTCTAACACTTGTGCATTTATTACATGCTGAAGTAACTACTTATATATACTCTAAAATAAATTCATACTCTAGTAATGTACCAAAGGTGGTACATTTATATGTACCCAATAGTGCAATATATTATCTAATAGATGCTTCCTTCCTCAACAAAATTCTAGTCTCTAGAAAGTTTTCCCTTCTTAAATGAACAATATATTTTTGAAATACACTCAAGTAGGAATTCTATCAAAAGTGTAACAGCCAAAGCAAAAAAATTATCTACAAAATAATAATAGGGGGATCTCTTTTCTAGGCTCTCTATCCAAGAATACATTGGTAAATCCCTACCTTTATCATCTCTCCACTTTAGATTTAGACTAAAAAATATCCATGATTTTTGGAAAACAATTAGATGCACAAAAATGATGAATGCTTAAACATTCAAGTTGTAAACTTACTCGATTCCTCCTTAATTTTCTTGACAAGTATTTTAGAAAAGTCCAACTTTATTTGCTCACCTCTAAATACATGCTTCATTTTGTATAAAACACCTAGCTATATTAGACCAATATTCTTATCATACTCCATGTAAAAAATGAAAGTGAACATGCTTAAAGCATCCTTCACATTTGCCAAGTCTTGTGAAATTCAAGATTAAAATCATCTATCACCTCCATCAATTCTCTCTTTATGGCTAATAGTTGCTCTAAGAGAGACACTCCACCCACATTTTATTTAAATATTTTTAGGAATAAGGTAGGAATATGGTCCTAGTCAGTATTGGATTACGATTATATTGTAATGCACCATTCATAATCCTTACCTTTGAATGAGGCTTCCAGTACTCTTAGCACCACATTTTACTCTGATACATTATGAAGCACACATAGGCTCACCATGTAGTTAAATGATCATTCAAGTCATCATATCTTCCCTAGAGAAGCATGGGAGAGATTTTAGTGTAGACATTGGTACCTCATCCTACATTTTAGGCAAAGTAGGAGGTCTCAAATGAAATTTATCATTCTAAGATTATAATGATCTAGGTGGTGGTGGAGTAGCCATATTTTGACGTTGAGCTCATCCTATTCATGGAATGGTGTCAAGTGGTGGAAGTAACACTTGAAGGTTGGAAACAATAGAGTATCTATAGGTAGGTCATTAATTCATACACCTTTAGATCCTTCATTTAGTGGATTTTCTAGGTGAATATAACATTTTCTATTCAACTTGATAGATGAGATATTCACTAGAATCTTAATCTCATATTCTTCATAGTGGTTTCTTATAGATGCTTTTCTCAAGTGGAGTTGCCATTTGAGATTTTTGGGTGCTTCAAGATAAGGAAACTCACTAGATTTTGATCCTATTAGTATTATTTTGACTATATGACCAATAAATTTGGATCAATTTGATCCCATCAAACATACCATTAAATTGTTTTCCTCTTTGATTGTCTTATTAATTGGAGATAGGACCAAATGGTTAGGAATACCATGCCTCACATGAAGTAACATAGTAGGGAAATTTGAGATCATGGGTTCAGCTCAATCATGTACATCAAGGGATTTTACAAGGTCCTCTCCTTTTAAGATGTGATCTTTAGTGTACTTCCTACTCTATCTTAATCTATCAACATTAGAGGACAAAGGGTTAGAAAAATTGTAGAAATAAGTATAGTGAAAAGGAAAAATCCTAAGCTAATAGGGGTGAGGCATGAATATCATAATAAGATTCATATTCATAACAATAATATGTATGAATGTGTGAATCACCATGAACAATGCTTAAGGAACATGTCCTCCTCTTGGCATAGTGAAACATAGTTTACATATAATAGAAATGAGATAAAAATTATTTAGTCACACTCTCCAATACACACACATAAATGCACATACATACAAGAAATTAAAAAAACAAATAGTTGTGGCCTCTAATATATATGAATATGAAATATTACAAGTTATGCTGAAAGTGGGGGTTCAAAAATAAATTTATAAAAAATCAGGATTTATGTGATGCTATACAAAGAAAATCAAGGTAAATTTATACAACTCATCAATCCCTTACAATACCAAAAATTCTACTATTTATATATTATAAAAAGGGAAAGCTTCCCTTCAAAATTAGTGTATTTATGGTAATCCCTCTCTACTACTTGATTGACTGTATTCTTGAATTCCTTCAGGGTTGCTACATTTAGGGTCATCAATTATAAAGTGTTATTTTCTCAAATACTATTGAAATCCATTATCTAACATCCTTGGGATCCTATAATTTTGATATAAAATTCCCTATATAAGTACATCTATCAAATTTAGAATTGTTACCATTGTAGTATTGATGCTCTTGTCTTCAATGGATCACCCAATTTTCATGGATTAGAAATATTAATTGATGTAAGTATGTGGCATTTAACCTACTTAGTAATTAGTTCATCAGTTTAACTTACCTTCCTCCTTGGGGGCTTGTGCATCATTACTAGTAACTTGAAACTCAAATCTGACCATTCCCTAGAGCTATTGACAACTTGTCAAGACTTTTTTCTCACTCTTCCATATCAAAAATTTTAAAAATTTTAATATCATACTTATATATTTGTTGGAAATATTTTGTAGAAGTCTTCTCTTATGCCTTGCATTGAAACTTTTAGTGTTCTACTTATCAGGAACTTTGTTTCTCAAAGTTTATACTTTGAAACTTTTCTCCTCTTTTTTGATAAAAATTTTACAATCATTTAATAATTTTTCCTTTTAAAGAATATAGATTGTACAAGTGTTTGAGAAATTTTCCTTGTTCTCTTTCTTAAATCTTTGGTAAAGTGTCATTTACCTAGGTCAATTTTTTTCTACAAACATCTATTTGATACCTCTTTCCTTGCATTTTTTCATGTTACCTTAATTATATTCTTCCCTTTGAATCTACCTAAGGTGATAAAATTCACATGTACTAAATAAATCACTACAATTTCTAAATACAATCGTCATATAGTTTGAAATGAAGCTAATAAAAGATTTGTATTTGATGAATGCTTCTTCTTGTTCAAAATTCCTTCCTAGTAAAAATACATCATATTATAAAAATCCATCCTAGGATACTAAGGTATGAAATACACAACTAAGCATTATTGTTTCATAAAAAATCAAAAGAAAAATTTCTCTCCTTTCATTCCTAGGTTAGCATTCCTATAGTAGGATTACCTTGTTACAAGGTCATGGTTGGGAACCATTAATCAAGGTATCACTTCATTAAAGATAAAATCATTCAAGGAGAATCATGTAGGACAAAAGGCTCAAGGAGAAAGAACATGAAACAATTATTCATCCAAGTATTCATCAAATTTCTCCATAAAACTTCATAAACAAGGTTAGTATCCTCTAATGTTAGTACATATCTTGTTTTATCTTTGATTTTTTTTTGCTTGACTTATTATTAGGATAATTAGTTTACTTATTGGTCAATTAATTTTACTTTCTTATGGTAATTTGTCTTGCATAAATGGAAATATTTTGTGTATGCATGTGACCTATACCCACCCCATACCTTATTTTCCCATACCTAACACCTACTATACAATCATACATAGTTAATTTTTTAAGGTATCCTTATATTAATATCTACCTCAACCACTTTCAATCTTCATTTTATTATTCTAATTTTGGGTTAAACTATCTAGGTTTAAGTTTGAACTTGTATTGTTGGAATTCATACCTATTTCTCGAAATTAATAGAAGTAAACGATCCACTCAAATATTATATATAAAGTGTAAAATAGGATGAAGGAGAGGAAGATATAATGATCATCCATAGGCACCATAAGAAATCACTATATTATTCATAGATAAGAATCAAAACACTCAAATATAATGGATGGAGTGGTGGGGGCATCTATACCAATACCAAAACCGAGTTACATAAGTTTAACCTAAGCCAATATAATAGGAGGGCTTAAGGTTAATTATAAGTTATAAAGTGGGCTTATACATAACAAGATTTATCACAACCCATAGGGATTACATAATAAAATAATATAATAAATTAAGTAAATTTTTGTAATGATTTATTGTAGGCCTATACAATATTGTAACTTTCAATTTCATCCTTGGCCATAAGTCAAATTATACTTTCAACATGTATTGCCTTCAATCATGTGGTATAGTGTCTTGCTTGGTTTATGCAAATATAGGTAAAATATATTAGTAAAACTGACATGAACTACTCCTCATGAATGAATATCCTTACATAGCTATTGTGTTACATTTAGGTTGACCTTAGAAAATCCCAACATGAGTATATAGAACCAACATGATTAGTGTCTCTTTAACACCCAACGTAGGGGTAATGATCCTATCATCTATTACATAGAATTTTATCTTAGGGATATCTATGAAATTGTGAGAAATGAACAAAAATATAAATATTGCATTGAAGAGGTTTTAAATCAACTTATAAAAAAATTACAAGATGAATACTATGAAAAACTAGATAAAGTTAAGCAAATCCATATAGGAAACAAGATAACACATCCAAAGTGAATGAACTTGAACATGAGAAATTATTTATGACTAATTAATACCTGGATATGTTCTCTAGAGAATAAAATAGACATCATGAGAGAAACCTAACCTAAGAATATAACTTATAATTCAATTGAAGAAATTTTTAAAGAAAAATTCCTCTCCACTAACCTCTTAATAGATAAGAAGGAAATATTCATCTTAAAAACACAAGGGCAACAACCCAATAAAATACAATTCGAAAAACCTCCCCATTCCCATTTACCATGCAAAGGTTAGAAATATAAGAAGATGAAGAACACAAGCTTATACTGAGAGGGGGGTGAATAGTATAAGACCAAATTTTACTTTTCTTTCCCAAATAATATTATCCAATATTATCAATGGCAATATCAATAGCAATAATCAAAGTAATGCACAAATCATCACACACAATAGAGACACCAATTTAACATGGTTCACCCAATGTGGGCTACTCCATGGAGAAACTATTTTTACTAAATTTTATCAACAAATATCTTTGGAATAACTTCCCTATTACAATGTTTATGTACCTCTATCCAAAGGAGACACCAATCCCATAATGATCTAATTTTTGGATCTCTCTGCATAGGAGAACTCTTTCCCCTCTTCTCTAGTTTTTGGGACTTAATACAGGAGAACTCTTTCTCCTCAAATGGTTTGTGGATATATTTTCATAGAAGAACTCTATCTTCCTAGCTAGTTTTTGGATCAAACTCCATAAGATAACTCTTTTCCCTTGCTCTGGTTTATGGATCTCTATCTATAGGAGAAATATTTTTCCTCTGCTCTAGCTGATGATCTTCTAGAAGACTTCTATCCCCATTGATCTATCTTGTGTATCTCTCTCCATAGAAGACCTCTATCCTCACTACACCTAGCTAATGGATCTCTATCTACTAGAGACTATTGTACTCTACTCTGTCACCTCTAAAGCATACTATCAACTCTATCTCATATCTGCACCAAACTCTATCCCAAGTATAGTACAAATCCTCTCTAATTCTATATCAGGTCTAGCATAAATATACTCTCAAATCTACACCAAATTCTATAATCAAATCTATCCTCAAGCCTTAACACAAAGATTGATCCAATTACAAATCAACTCTACTTAGATTTTCCCCAAGCCTTAACACAAAGCTTGAACAAATCAATTAATAAAATCTGCTCTTAAGTCTTCACAAATACTTGCCTCAAATATGCCTTCAATTCATCTCAATAACTTGCTCAATCTGCTCTCGAGTCTTCACCAAGACTTACCTCAAATTTAATCTTAATTCCTCTCAAGAACTTTCTCAATATGCTCTCAAGTCTTCACCAAGACTTACCTCAAATATTCCCTCAAGTTCTCTCAAGAACTTGCTCAATATGCTCTCAAGTCTTCACCAAGACTTACCTCAAATCTACCCTCAAGTCCTCTCAAGAACTTGCTCAATATTCTCTCAAGTCTTCACCAAGACTTTCCTTAAATCTTCTCAAGAAAATGATCAAAACAACTCACAAGATATGCTCAATCAATCTCAAATCTTGCACACAATGCTATCAATTACTTTGTCTAATATTCAAAGTAATTCCTTTAACTTGAAGCAGTTTAGACATATTCTATTTACAATTTATTTAACCTCTAGGACATATAGAGAATGATGTACTCTATAAAAAACTCAATATGTTCTACCCAATCATTAAGTCTATCACTTTCACAAAATATGATTTCTAATGTTTGCACATTCACTTTCAATATCACTCAAAACCAATGCTCAGGAAGTTTCACTCAATAATTCAATAAATGAAAAACAACTTGCTCACAAACACTAAATAAGTGTTTTCATATTTCTTCAACTAAAGAGCACAATATGGGTCTCAAACCCTAACTCAAATAATTTTAATCTTCTATCTCAAACTTTCTCTAAACGTTCACAAATAATGCATATAAAAACCACTCAAAAATTTCCAACAATGCTTATCAAATAATCCTTTTCACTCCACCTTATATTTCACAACATTTAATCCAACAAAACTTAAATCAAAGGATGATGTGCCCATACCTTTTTAATTTTGTGGAGATATGTCTTCAAAATCTATTTTACAATCAATTCTTCTTGTGTCACTCAAAAGGTTAGATATCAACAATCTATTTCAAAACCTCCATAAGGTATTCCTTCCAAAATGTGCCCAAATAAATTCTAAACCACTCTCTAGGTTTCTCAAATATTCAAACCCTTAAAAATGCTTAAAAAAACATATAGATAATCAAAATACTTCATACACCTTTTAACTCCCTCTTAACACACTCAAAACACAATCAATAAGGACTTCAATAATTCAATTTCAAAATAATTCACTATACCTTCCTTCAAAATTTGAATGCATAGAATAATAAAAATTATTGCCTTATATCTCCCTACTTATCATATATGCATTTTCAAAATAATTATAACCACCATTCAAAAATATTCCAATGCACTTATTAAATCACAACTCAAATTATTCAACACCCTCAATATGGCAAAAAAATAAAAATTAATTTTAACACCTTATACCTCCACAACAATGCATACCATAAAAATTAGAACCAAAGGTGAAAATTTATTAAAGAAAAACAAATACCTTTGTGTGATACCTCCATGAGATTCGATCCCTTGCTGCACTATCACCATCTCCTTAGCCACGACCTAACCGTAGTGTGAGCTACGCACTTACTTAAGACCTCTAAAGTGTCCATTGTTCTTTGTATCTTCTGCTTGGCACCAAAATGTTTGAAATAAAGCTTTCACCCCTCTGCTGCCACCAGGAATCGAATGCGAGAACTCCCATTTGCCAATGAATTACGCTGCAAAGATTTTCCACTAGCCCAACCATGTGGTTTGTGATAAGGGTATGAGCCCTTGTTGCTTTACCCTTCCATGTTATTTCCTTTACTTTTTAAAAATTAAAAGCTTTTATCCTCTTGCACTCACAAATTCGCATCGACCAATTAATCCAGTATACTCATGTGCATATGGAGACTTGCCTTATGCCTTAAAACATTATGGTATAAACACCATACTCCTTTATTACTCGAACATCGATGGGAATAAACATTTAAACTTAATATTTTGTGCCAAATCCTTACTTAGGATTATAAATTTATTATAATATGAATATTATAATTAATTTATAAGTAACCTTAGGATTTTATTTTAACACTTAATATTATAATATTATTTCCTTTGGGCCTAGGTATTTCCTTCCTTCACTTTAGGCCTTGTCTTAACAAATTTAATATTATAATAATAAATATTATAATATTATTTCCTTTAGGCCTAGGTATCTCCTTCCTTCAAGGTATTTAGACAATATTTTGACCAATCATGTGAAGCTTTAAACCAAATATCTTGGCCTAAAATATAAATATTTTAACCCTCCTTTTATCAATTCCTTACACTAATTTTTGACATCACTGACACTGACTCTTGACATCAATGACAACATAACTACTCAAAATTTTCAACAATATCTCCCTTTTTCATTGATGGTAACCCTTTTTCATTAACCATTTCTTTTTATTTTTCTAATTCTGCTCCCCCTGAGAAATTACTCCCCCTGACTGAATGCTCTCTCCCTAACTCAAGTATCTCCTCCATTGTCATAAATGGCAAAGGGACTCCTTTGGGGCTAAATATAAGACTCTTAGCTCAGTACCCTCTCCACCTCATCTCCTTTAGGTGATTAATTTTGGGGTAGGAGTAAATTTACTCCTAGCATACAATGCTCTTTTCCTTTGTCAACCTTCTTTCTTAACATACCCTTTTGGTTCCTTTGAATATCCCTGTTCTTGCTTATCTCTATTAATTTTGTTCTACACCACTTAGCCATATGCCTAACATTATTACACTTATAACACTTAATTTTTTTGTTCCTAGAAGGTGCAAATATCTTGAATTTCCTCTTGGTAAAGCCATACCCATTCCTATCATGGACCCTGCAATCAATTGCTTTATGACCAAAATGATTACAAGAGTAACAATACCCTTGAAAGAGATGCCCATTTATGAAATTTCTTTTAGTGAAACCATATTCCTTCTTTTCATGTGTCCTACACTGCATAGCCTTGTGAAAAAACCAATTACATGAGAATCAATATCCTTTGAAGAATTCTTGCCTTGAATCCACTTGTTGCTTAGTCATTTCTTCCTTGTGAAGTTTCCTGTTCCATCTGTTCCTTATTTGTGCATTATTTACTTTCTTGGTGAACCTTCTATTTTTCAACTTATCCTCATAAATATAACTTTCTCCTTCACTCTCTTTATTTGAAACTTATTCTTATTTGGAGCTTGAGCTTGATTTCTCTCATTGTTCTCTTTGTTATTCTTCAAAACCAAGTATTGTCTTGTTTTATGAAGATATTTGTGCACTGATAATATTATCCAAAGTCTTTGAGCTTCTCCCAAACCTGTGTAGCTTGTATTTAGACTCTTTCACTTCCTTCCTTAGTGAAACTACCTCATGCTCTAATATTTCACATTCTAAGACTTTTACCTCTAAATTTTCTTTAAATATCCTTATCTTAGTTATTGAGTTTGTCATATATTGTATAAGATTTCCTTTCTCTTTATCACATTATTAAAATTAAATCTTGAGTTTTGAATTCTACTTTCTAACATTTATTAATTCCTTAAGAGCAAAAATGAGCTTATATTCTAGATCAACTACTCCTTCCTCTTCATTTTTTGATTCTTCCTCTACTTCTTCAAGAGCATCTTCATGTCTTTTTTATTTATCTTCAATAGGATCACTTCCTTCTTCCTCTATTGCTAAGAAGATAATTTTTTCTTCTTCACTACCTAAGGATATTCCATCACTATCACTTGAACTCTTGTTTGTCTTATCTGCATAGAAACTCTTCTTATGCCTATGGAAAAATTTATTTTTATGCTTATTTTATCCATACCTATTTTTCTTTTGATACTTGGATTTTCCTACTTCCCTGTTCTTATGATCCTGTTTCTCTTCACCACTGCTACTTACAACTTCTAGATAGTTAGATGCATAGTTATCATATTTACCACAATTGAAAAACTTAACTATTTTTCATACCTTTGTGCTTTCTTGAGTCCTTGTTCTTTTTGCCATAGTTTGCTTCTTCATCACTGGATGACTCATCACTTGAATTTGGCTTCTTATATTTTGTTTTCTTTTTTACTTTGAAAGGTGCCTCTTTCTTGGGGATAGGATCCTTTCCTATTATCATCTCAAAAGTTGTAAGAGTTCCATGTAACTCATCCCTAGTCAAATTTTCAATATCTCTTGTTTATTCTATGGTTGAAAACTTTTCACTATACCTCATAGGGAGTGACCTTAAAACCTTTTGACAAAAATTTGATTATTCAACTTTAAACCCAAGTCCTTGCATGGAGTTAAAAACCTCATCCACACAAAGTAAGTAGGTAGCAATATCTTCCTTATACTTTATCTTCAATTCTTCAAGTATTTTCTTTTGATTTTGCAATTTTACCATCTTGAACTTTTTTTCTCCCTCATATATTTTCTTCAATTTTTCTCAAATATCTTTTTCTGATATTCAATACATAAATTTTACAAACTCTACTTCACATAAACCACTCAATATTACATTCATTACCTTTGCATTAAATAGATGTAGGATATTACCATATTTATCTGTAAGAGGACTAGCTGGAGGTGTGTATCCATCCTCAACTGCTTGCCACGTCTCATATACTTGTACCACCAAGTAAGCCTTCATTACTATGTTCCAAAAAGCATAATTATTCCCATCGAACAATGGTACTTTTTTTGCTGAAGATCCACTATGAGATACCATCTATATTCTTGATTACTTTTTTTCAAGCTGTTAAACTCTTTTGAAGGAACCCGATCTAATACCAATTGAAGAACATAAGCTTATACTGAGAGGGGGGTGAACAGTATAATATAAAATTTTAATTTTCTTTCCCAAAAAATATTATCCAATATTATCAATGGCAATATCAATGGCAGTAATCAAATAAATGCACAAATCATCACACACAAAAGAGACACCAATTTAACATGGTTTACCCAATGTGGGCTAATCCATGGAGAAACTATTTTTACTAAATTTTCTCAAGAAATATCTTGGGAATCACTTCCCTATTATAATTTTTATGGACCTCTATCCAAATGAGATACCAATCCCCTAATGACCTGATTTGTGGATCTCTCTACACAAGACAACTCTTTCTCCTCTTCTCTAGTTTGTGGAAATTGACCCAAGAGAACTCTTTCTCCTCAACTGGTTTGTGGATCTCTCTCCATAGAAGAAATCTATATTCCTAGATAGTTTGTGGATCACACTCCATAGGATAACTCTTTTACCTTGCTCTGGTTCATGGATATCTATAGACAAGAGAACTATTTCCCCTGTGATCTGGCTGATGATATTCTAGAAGACTTCAACCCCCAATACTTTGGCTTGTGGATCTCTCTCCATAGAATACCTCTATCCTCACTACCCCTGGATAATGGATCACTGAAGACTGTTGTCCTCTACTATGTCACCTCTAAAGCTTACTATCAACTCTATATTAGATCTACACCAAAATCTATCCCAAGTATAGTACAAATATGGTCTAATTCTATCTTAGGTCTAGCACAAATTTTCTCTCAAATATACACCAAAATCTATCATCAAATCTATCCTTAAACCTTAACACAAAGCTTGATCCAATTACAAACCAAATCTACTTGTATTTTCCCCAAGCCTTAACACAAAGCTTGAACACATAAATCAATCAAATCTGCTCTTAATTATTCATAAATACTTACCTCAAATCTACCTTCAAGTCCTCTCAATAACTTGCTCAATATGCTCTCGAGTCTTCACCAATACTTACCTCAAATATACCCTTAAGTCCTCTCAAGAACTTGCTCAATCTTCTCTCAAGTCTTCACCAATACTTACCTCAAATCTTCCCTCAAATCCTCTCAAGAAATTTCTTAATCTGCTCTCAAGTCTTCACCAAGACTTACCTCAAATTTACCCTCAAGTCCTCTCAAGAACTTGTTCAATATGCTCTCAAGTCTTCACCAAGAATTACCTCAAATATTCTCAAGCACATGCTCAATACAACTCATAAGATATTCTCAATCAATATTAAATCTTGCACACAATGCTATCAATTGCTTTATCTAATCTTCAAAGTAATTCCTTTAACTTGAAGCAGTTTAGACATATTCTATTCACAATTTGTTTAACCTCTGGAACATATAGAGAATGATGTACTCTATAAAAAACTCAATATGTTCTACTCAATAATTAAGTCTATCACTTTCAAAAATATGATTTCTAATGTTTGCACATTCACTTTCAATATCAGTCAAAACTAATGCTCAAGAATTTTCACTCAATAATTCAATCAATGAAACACCACTTGCTCACAAACCTTAAATAAGTGTTTTCATACTTCTTCAACCAAAAAGCACAATGTGGGTCTCAAATCCTAACTCAAATAATTTCAATATTATATCTCAAATGTTGTCTAAACATTCACTAATCATGCATATAAAATCCACTCAAATATTTCCAACAATGCTTATCAAACAATCCTTTTCACTCCACCTTACATTTCACAAAATTTAATCCAACACTTCAATCAAAGGATGATGTGCCCATACCTTTTTACTTTGATGGAGATATGTCTTCAAAATATGTTTCACAATAAATTCTAGTTGTGCCACTCAAAATGTTAGATATCAACACTCTAATTCAAAACCTCCACAATGTATTCCTTCCAAAATGTGCCCAAATAAATTCTAAATCACTCTCTAGGTCTCTCAAATAATCAAACCATTCAAAATGCTTAAAAAACATATAGATAATAAAAATAACTCATAAGCCTTTTAACTCCCTCTTAACACACTAAAAATATAATCAACAAAGACTCCAATAATTATGTTTAAAAAAAAATCACTATAACTTCCTTCAAAATTTGAATGCATAAAATAATAATTTTTTTCCTTATATCTCCTTACTTATCATAAATGTATTTTCAAAATAATTATAACCATCATTCAAAAATATTCCAATGCACTTATTAAATCACAACCCAAATTATTCAACACCCTTAATATGGCAAAAAAATAAAAATTAATTTTAACACCTTAGACCTCCACAACATCGTATACCATACGACTTAGAACCAAAGGTGCAAATTTATTAAATCAAAACAAATAACTTTGAATGTTGTCTCTGCTGTATTTGATCCCCTACTGCACTACCGTAGGTGCCTTAGTCGTGGCCTAACTACCACATGAACTAAACGCTCACTTGGGACCTCGAAAGTGCCCAATGGGATTGTATCTTCTACTTGGCACCAAAATGTTTGAAATAAAATTTTCTCCCCTTCATTGCTATCGAGAATAAAACGTGAGACCTCCCATTTGCCAAAAAATTACACTGCACATCTTTGCCACTAGCCCAACCATGTGGTCGGTGATAAGGGTATGAGCCCTTGTCGCTTTATCCTTCCACGTTATTTCCTTTGCTTTTTAAAAATTAAAAGCTTTTGTGCTCTTGCGCTCATGAATTTGCATCAACCAATTAATACAATAGACTCATGTGCATTTGAAGACTTACCTTATGACTTATGGTATAAATACCATACTCCTTCCTTGCTCGGACGTCGGCGGGAATAAACATTTAAACTTAATATTTTACGCCAACCCCTTACTTAGGATTTTAAATTTATTATAATATGAATATTATAATTAATTTATAAGTAACCTTAGGCTTTTCTTTTAATAATTAATATTATAATAATAAATATTACAATATTATTTCCTTTGGACGTAGGTATTTCCTTCCTTCACTTTAGACCTTGTATTAATAATTTTAATATTATAATAATAAATATTATAATATTTTTCCTTTAGGCCTAGGTATCTCCTTCCTTCAGGGTATTTAGACAATCTTTTGACCAATCATGTGAAGCTTTAAACCAAATATCTTGGGCTTAAAATATAAATATTTTAACGCTCTTTTTTTCAATTCCTTGCACTGACTTTTGAAATCACTGACACAAACTCTTGACATCAATGACAACATAACTACTCAAAATTTCCAACAGAAGATACTAGAAAACATGACTCTTGAAATATAAAATTTAAAGCACTAACCCATCAAAAATTAAGTAAACCCAAGATTTATTACTTTGGCTAACTAACCATGATACATCCACCTATTCCACGACATGTATACCTCTAAGGAAAGGGGCAAGTGAGTAAGCCAAACTTGTAAAAATAGATCAACAATATTTGGACCCTTATAGTTTCAAAATAATTCTTCCTTAAACACTTCCCTTGACATATGATGACAATCAAGATATTATAATACTTTATATTATACATGTTAATATCAATGTCATAACCAATGTATTAGAAAAATCTATTAAGGGATCAGTCTTAGCAAAGGTTTCCACTCTAATTAAGGAATCTATTACATCCTTCACCCGATTAGTGTATATACTTACCCATGTGTTAAATGTGAGAAAAAGACTCAATGTTGCTTAAGACATTTTGTTACTACTAAGAAACAATAAGATACAAATATTAATGCCTTCATTAGAGTATAAAAAGATATAGCTTACAAAGTTAAACATAATATTGATAATAATACTCTCAAATAAATGTTTAGCCAAATTCTCTATCCATATATCCCATTAGGAATCAAAATATAATGTAACCTAGTGGCCTTTCATGATTATATGGTTCATGCTAGAACCATGGGAAGCCTCAAGGAATAACAAAGGACTCTAAGTAGGTATTCAAGGATAAAATAATTAATAGTATATTCATAGGACATGGAGTTATTGGTATTCATTTTCTCCAAACTTCTACCATCACTAGACCTAGTGGACAACAAGAAAATCATCATATTTACCTCATGAAAAAATTATCAACAAGAATAAATATCAAAATCAAAATCTATCCAATATTATATCAATGGATGTGTCCTTGTTACTATATAACTATTTAGAAAAGTCTTACCTAATATAAAAACTAAACAATTAGGTGTTAATGGAAAATATAATCCCAAGTGGTTCAAGTTAAATACCTTTTGATTTTGGTATCTTATACTTGACAATGACTATACTATCTTCCATCAACTCAAGAAATTTATCAATGACATAGTCTTTGGTGAAAACTTTGACTTTAATACTATCCAAAAATAAGAGAAATAATCTAGGACAACATGGTGGATAAGTACTTGAACACTCATGATATGCCTAAGAATAGAAATGACCAATCAAAAGATAGTCAAGAACATTCTAGTCACTATGTTGAACAAGGAACTTTCTAAGAGTCATACAACAAAATTATTGGTATATGAAGAACACAAGCTTATACTGAGAGGGGGGGCGAACAATATAAGATCGATTTTTAATTTTCTTTCCTAATAAATATTATGCAATGTATATATAGCAATATCAACAATAGTAATCAAAGAAATGCACAAATCACCACACACAATAGAGACACCAATTTAACGTGGTTCACCCAATGTGGACTACTCCATGGAGAAAATATTTCACTAAAGTTTTCTCAATAAATATCTTGGGAATCCTTTACATATTAAAATATTTATGGAACTCTATCCAAAGGAGACACCAATCCCCTAATCAAGTTCGTGGATCTCTATCCACAGGAGAACTCCTTTCTCCTTAGCTCTGGTTGGTGATCTTCTAGAAGAATTGCTGCCTCCACTACATTAGCTAATGTATATCTATCCACTAAAGACACCTATTCTCACTACCCTGGCTAATGGATCTCTATCCACTGGATACTATCATCCTCTATATTCTATCACCTCTAAAGCTTGCTCTTAGCTCTATCTCAAACCTGCACTAAATAGAGTCCTTCAATCTAGCATAAATTTACTCAATATTTATCTCTATTCTGGCACAAAACCGTCCTCAAATCTACACCAAAATCTGTCCTCAAATATATATTAAACATAGTCCTTCGGTCTAGAATAAATTTATCCTCAATATCTATACTCTGATCTGCGCTAAACACAGTCCTTTGGTCTAGCACAAATCTATCCTCAATATCTATCCTCAAGCCTTAACACAAAGCTTGATCCAATAAAAAATCAACACTGCTAGATCTGCCCCAAACCTTAACTCAAGATTTGAACAAATCAATCAATCAACTTTGCTCACAAGTCTTCTCAAAGACTTGTTTCAAATATGCCTTGTAAGCTTCCACAAAAGCTCACACTGATCTATCCAAAATTCCTCTTTAGAACTTTTTCAATATGCTCGACAAGTCCTCACTAGAACTTGTCTAAGCTGCTCAACAATTTCTATCCTCAAACTTTGTTTTATAAGCTTCCATAAAAGCTCACACAAATATGTTCACAAGTCTTCTCAAAGACTTACCTCAAATATCCTCAACAAGTCCTCACTAGAACTTGTCCAATCTCATAGAAACATATAGAGAATTGTTAGATACTCAATATGATTTACATTCACCATAATACTCAATTACTTTCAATTTCTATTTTTACCATAGAAACATATAGAGAATTGTTAGAGACTCAATATGCTTCACACTCACAAATTCTCAATCACTTTCAATATCTCTTTTATCATAGAAACATATAGAGAATTGTTAGAGACTCAATATGCTTCACACTCACAAAATCTCAATAAATTTTAGTCTCTCTTTTATTGCAGAAACATATAGAGAATTATTAGAGACTCAATATGTTTCATATTCATCAACACTCAACCTCTTTTTCAAATGAATTCAGAATATAGAATAATTTATTTTACAGAACTTGAACTATCACATCAACACATCCACTTGACTAGGCTCAAACAACTATACTCAATCAATAACTAAATGAAATAATCCTTGCTTACAAACCCTAGTCCAAATTATGAACATTCACTCAAATGTTTCCATCAATGCTTATCAACCAATATCACATAACAATGATACTCATGATCTTTGCAAACACTAGTTCAAGTTATTCACTCAACTAATTGCTTCAAAAACAATGCTAGTATCACATAAAAATGATACTCATGATCTTTGACAACTTCACATAACAATGAAACTCATGATATTTGCACAAAATCTAGTTCAAGTTCCTCACTCAACTAATAACTTCAACAACAATGCTTATAAAATAAGGTTTTATCAAAAACTCTATTCTAGAAAAATCCTTTTCACTCTAACTTAGCATTCACAAAATTTAACAATAACTCACTAGGAAGATGTGCCCATACCTTTTGTTTGATGTAGAAGTGCCCTTATAAAACCTGTTTCAATCACAATTTCCTTATTTCTAGTTTTCAATGGTTAGATGACCAAAATATCACTTTAACAGTTTTTCAAAATATTCCTTAGTCACAAAAATAATCAAAGCTCAAATACACCTTATTGCTCCATCTTAAAATAATATCCAACACCACAAATATTTAATCAAAACACTTCTTCCAAAACTCTAACCCTTCAAAAGAACATCTTAACAATTCAGTTTCATCATAACCCTTTTCAAAAAGATATCAAAAAATAATCCAAACTCTACTTATGACTCCCTACTTAATATTGCATTAATTAAATAAATCACTTTATAAAATAATACAATAAGTCAATCTCTCACTTTTCTAAGGTAAAAAAAAATTACCCTAGCTTTTACTTTAGCAAAAATAACCCTTCATATATAAAAAAATATTTCCTCAACACTTAGGTTAATTTCACAACTTAACTTCCACATTATCCCTCCTAAACTTTAGCAAAACAAATTATTAATAATTTCCAATACAATATTACCACTTTTCAAAATCCGTGGGGCTCGAAACTTGGCACAATACTCCCAAAACACCTTGGCCACTACTTCCATGACATGTGAACATTGTGCTACACTTGAAGCCTCAAAGAACAATGTGTGCTTTGACTCCTTCAAATCCTTAAGAGCCCTTGGCTCTTCCTTTGACACCGGTGGAACCACACACTGCGCTATTTGGGAGGTACACGTGTCAAAATTTGCATGAGCTTCTTTTTGTTTAAGGCAGATGCAATAAAATAAATGCCAAACCTTAGGAATGACTTTAGTATTTATACTATATGCCCTCCCTTATCACACACATTGGTGGAGAGGAAAATACATCGGGGAAAGAATGTTGTCGTCAGCGCTACCAACTTTACCTTCAAAATATATTTATTTATAATTATTTAAATTTAAAAGAATTTAGATATTATAAATTAAATATTTAAATATCCTTTGGGATTTTAAAATAAAATCCTCCTTAGATTTTAGAAAACCTTTTTGATTTGCCCAACCATGGTTTTAATAAAAACCTTTTATTTTTCCCAACCATGGTTTTAATAAAAATATTTTATTTTGTGCTTCACATAATATTTAAAAATAAACATAATGAAGCTCATTTGCCACCAGCCTTTTGCATTACTCCTTTTGACCTTTTGACATCAATGACAAATTCATCTACTCAAAATGTCCAGTAGTATATTTGATATTCTCTACCCTAAAGATTGATAAGAATATAGATGCTCAAATTTCAATACTATAACTTTAGTTAAAATTAAAAAAAAAAAACTTCTTCTAGAAAAGATAATACTAATAACACTACCAAGAAATATCAAGCCAAAACCAAGAGCATTGAAAAACCCTAAGGTAGAAATAGCCAAGATTCTTAACCCAATAATACTTTCCAATTTGAAACTTTGTAATCCAATAATTTTAATCAATCTCAAGTTTCTAATGATGTATCTAAAAATCAATATCATAAACCTAGTGCTTCTAATCAAGATTTACGTAAAGAAGCTAGAATCATCAACTCTAAGAGCCTTAACTCCATTATTATTCAAATTTATCCCTTGGGATATGGTTAAAGAGTTAGCCTTTGTCCCAACCAAGATACCTTGGTTAGATCATTACATCTCCCTTTTGTAGAGAAAATTGATGACAATATTAAATGAACTAAATTTTAATCCTCCACCAG
Organism: Wollemia nobilis; assembly: GCA_028583015.1. NCBI lineage: Eukaryota > Viridiplantae > Streptophyta > Pinopsida > Araucariales > Araucariaceae > Wollemia > Wollemia nobilis. The sequence goes on along the minus strand of JAQPPZ010017220.1, from coordinate 12,207,807 downwards.
AAGAGGAATATCCTAATAGCTTTTACTTGTCTCAAATATCAACAAAAGGTTTGAATCATTTATGCTATAAAAACAACCAAAGTACTAAAAAATAGGTTATCTCTTACCCAATAAAATACATAATATCTATCCAATATTTATACCAAATGTAATACCCTCCATTTATCTTAGAATTAAAAACTTCATAATAAGGTCAAAAGATGCTTTGTAGACTAGGGGAATCCATATGCATTATCCCATTCTTTTTTATCCAAGCTCTTGAGTATGCATAAAATGATCTAAAAACTATAAGGACTACAATCAATAACTTTCTTATTCTATTCGATGCATTTTATTGTCTATCACATGTAGTCCTAGAATATTTTGAGTCAAAGTCTTAGTCTTCCAATGGGAAGCTTCCTACAACATCCTTGTAGAATGTCCTTAGACCCATGGAATTATATCTATAACTTCCATCACATATCATATACTAATATTTCATTATAAAAACCATGTGATCATAATTAGAGGAGACCTTGACATTTTGGGAGAAGCTACTAGATAAATTTACTTCTTCATACATGTCATTACTTGATATTAGAACTCCAAAATATGAAGATAAATGTTTGTACATGCCATTCATTCCTATGTAGAACACCATCAATGGCTATGAATTCAATGATGGTGTGATCTAGGTTGATCCACAAGGTCTTAAGTACCCATTCATCATGGAATCGAATAGGATTAAGTTTTATTATGTATGGATTCCATCATGGTCATAAGATATTATGAGCAATATTATAAATAATAGTCAATATTCTTAAAGAAAGATAGAAGCAATCGTAAGAATATATATTTGGGTTAGATAAAATATATGATATAGAAAACACTAGCCTTAGTAAATTTAGCCAAATAGGAGTACAAAATAAACATTCACATGAAATCAATCTTATTTACTTATCATACATGGAGTACATATAAAAAAATATTTAAGCTTACAAGGTCTTTTTACATGAACAACATAAAAGAGCACCTTCCAAATCTTCCAAACTTCATATTTTCCATTCCTCAATAGTAGAAGGATATCTCTAATGGAGAAATCATTTTAAATGATGGTACTACCATTGGTAATAGTAATTGACATGGCCATTGGGATAGTTAAACTAACTTTTTCACTACAAATCAATTTCAATGATATGAATAAAAATGACAAGTCATAGAAAATCCCATAGAAATTTCACTAGTCTATCCAATAAAAAATAGTTATGTAATAGGTCATTGATAAAAAAGTTTCAAGCAAGTCAAAAATGAATATCAAGTTAAAAGTGAGCATATTAAATAATATAATGATATTTTAGAAGACATTGCTTAATCATTTTTATTAATTTTATCTAGAATATATCTGTAGAATAAATAACCAAGATGTTATATATATATATATATATATATATATATTTTGTATTTACATGGTGGAATCGATAGATGCCACGAATCCGGGTAGGCTGTCCAGCTTTTATGGCCGCCACATTATTCTACACTGTCCACCCTAAAAGCCGCCACATAGATCTTCGTGCAGTCTGCCCCTATAACCACCATGCCACAATCATTTTAAACCTTTTACGCCGCTGAAAGCACTAGGAAAGGGACAAGCGTTTAGTCTGGCGAGGCCCGAGATTTGAACCTTGGACCTCCGCCCCCCTTATGGGGTTTGGATGAACCAATTGGTCTACACCTCGAACCTAAGATGTTATATTTTTAAATTATTATAATTTTCATTTGATCCTCATAAATATTTGGATGATAATAAGAACTTCACCATAAATTTTACTCATTAGTCATCACCAATAATTCCCAACTTTAAATAAATCTTATTTATATGATAGAAGTGATCATGGAGTCTACTAAGTTCTCTATTTGGTATAAATGCACCATCTGATATCCTGTCTCAAACATATATAGAAGGAACTTGTGTCGAGGAAGATATCATATTTGTAATAAAGGTATTAAGGATGTCATGTTAGGATATACCCTATACAATAGGAATCATTATGATACTTTACGTAGATACCTAACTAAATATGAAGTACCAACCACCTTACATGAAGCCTATTCTAGACCTTATGAGTAGTACTTTGGTGCTCATTCTACTTCTCATAAGTTTCATAGTATGGGGTACTATTGGAGTACTATAGAAAATAATTTCTCTTAATTTTATATATAAATGTGTATCTTGTTAATGAAATACTAGTCTTGTTCATGTGCCTACATAAGCCCTTAATCCTATAGATGTACCTTTCTCTTTTCTTATGAGTACTTTATCTTGTTGAAAAAACTACACCCATATCATTTTATAATCATGAATTTATCATTATTGCAACTAAATATTTTAAAAAGTGGGATGACTATGGTGTTAGATTTTGAGGATTAATTCTTAATGTAAATAACCACAAAATCAAATGTAAAGTTGAAATATAAAATAATGAATAATATAAATTATTTATTCAAATACAACTCATAAATAAATTCATAAATAACTCATAAAATGGATCTCAAAAATAGTAAATTGATATAGAATAAAAGTCACATACATCATCTCCTCTTACAATAATCAATCACATATATAATAGATTGTGATTATTCATATGGAGTACTCTTGGCCTTCACTCTTCTATGAGACTCTTCACTTTCCTTTTCTAAGGACATGTGCACATTTACACTCACCACACTTGCACACTCAATTACATGACACTTGTGCATTTACTGCACATTATTACATAAAATATTTACTCACTCTCTAATCTAGAACACACTCCTAATATAATTATGTACCCAAGGTGGTATATTATCTTGTACTAAATAATGTAATATACTCCAACATATGGGACTATCTATAGATTTAAATTTCATCATATCATTTATGATTTTGGAATTACCTCTACTATATTACATGGGTAATGGCACAAGTTTTAAGAACAAGGTTGTTGAGCAATTATGAAATAAATATCATATTTAAAAAATATTATCTTCATCATACTACCCACAACACAATGCACACAAAAATTCTTCTAACAAAATATTTATTTAATTTTACAAAACATAATATAAAAAGTTAAGAAATATTGACACATCAAATTGTATTTCACTTTGGAATATTATTATACAAGTTATAGAACTCTCATAGAGGAAACAAACTTCTCTCTTATATATGGTAAAGAAGCTATATTGTATTTAAATTTTAAAATTTCCTCTCTTTATGTCTCTTTGTGTGATATCATAAGTGTAAAACATTTTAAAGGGTAAATATTGCATCAATCAACAATATTGGGTGAGAAAATATTATAAATTTTTTATCATAACAAAGCTTAAAAACAAATGATAGCAAGGTATTCCAATAAGAAATTCAAAAAAGAAAATTCCAAGTTAATCCCCAAGTTAAAATACTAAACAACACCAATAACATGAAATATGAGTTTTTAAAAAAGTGCATGGTCCTTACATAATTTAAAAAACCTATGGATCCATATCTTTTAAGATCCAAACACTAAATAAAGAGGATCTTAACTGTTTGGTCAAATCCATGTTCATTAAAATATTATATGCCCATTTATATCCATTAGGTCCATTCCAATCCCTTCTTAGGGGTCATCATTGTACGAAATAAACACACATACACACAGATTTATATGATATGTTATCTATATATATATATATATATATATGTGTGTGTGTGTGTGTGTGTACACACACACATAGATAGATAGATAGATATCATCATCAATACTTACATCATTATATATTGACTCTATATCGAAGTGTTACTAAGATGTAACAAGAACTTAGGATGTATTTCCTTTACTATAAAAATACATAATCTCTATATCAAAAAAAGTTAAAGCCAAAGAAAAAATTAGAAGAAAAATAATAAGAAAATTGTTAAAAGTTAAAAGTTAATATTTACTCTAAAGAAACGTTTTTCCATAGAACATGAAAGAGTTATATTTTAACAAAATATTTTCATCTCATAATTTAGGTCATAAAAATGTTGTCTCAACATATGTTTTTATTTTCCATGGGTTGCCTCTTTTCTATTAAATAATATGCCAAAAATAATATTTTTTTAATTATATGGATGAAGTAGATTTTAAAAGGATCTCAAAACCATAACAAAGGGAGAAACATACTTCCAAAAAAAATAATTCTTCAGATAATTACATCCAAAAACATATGAAATATAGAAAAACAATGTCAGACTATCAACAAAGATAAAAACAAAAACAACTAACATTGAGCCGAACATGACCCATACAGGAACCAGGAATTCCCATAAAATCTTCCCACAAACAAAAAGGGAAGGGGACCAAACTCAAAAATAAAAACATAGACAACAAAATAATTCAACGTTAGATCTTTTATATTCTTGGGATAGCTTCATTATCATTATTTTATTCATTAATTTCCCATACCTGCTAGTCCATAAGGGTAAAAATATCCTCATATTGGGAAATAGAGACCTGCATAGAGGATATGGTGGCTTGTAGTGAATCAAAGAGAGAATGTTGTAGCTTCATGATACCACAAACTACCAATTCCATACTTCAATAAAAATGAACTGACAAGCAGGAGGACCCATTTAATTTCCATATCCATCAAATATGAGAGCATAAAATAAAATAGGATGGATAAATAATATTCAAAACGAGCATGAACAAACCCCCATCCTTTGGATACAAAATAATCCTTAAGACTAGGCAAGATATTATAAATGGCCTAGGAAAGAGCATTGGCATCTTGCCATAGAAGTATACAATCCTAACAACTTAAACTAAACTAGCCCTACTTCCATGAAAGAATCTTGAAATCTATAACATACCACCCAGGATGGAAAACCTCTAAGTGGGACCCACACCATAGGATCACAAAGAAAGAAAATAAAACAAAGGCATCACACATCATGGGATTCACTGAGGTGGGAGAAAGATATTTGAAAATTAAAAAAATGTGGGAGGGCCAAGCCATCAATAATATCTTTGACATATGGTTCCACAGAGCCCAAAGTACCTAGGTCAGAGGAGAGGATGAATTAGCTTGGCCTGGTTGCACTTGCATCATCAAATAAGTTAAAATTCATCAAAAAATTTTCCTTTCAAACAATTAAACCTCCCTATGAAACCCTCACTTGGTCAAGAAATTAGTGGCCCGGTTACCTTCTCTAAAAGTGTGCTTGAAATGAACCTCTCCCATGGCCTGTAGTAATCCTTGGATATTCCTAAGAAGATTCAAAATGGACCAAAGTACCGTTTGGGATCCTTTTGTCATACTTATAATATTAAGAGAGTCCCATTTGATGATTAGATTTTTGTTGACCATCAAAACAACTTGGAGAACTCCTTGATATAAATCTTTAGATTTAGTGAAGTGGATGGTCTAAATACCTAGGTTCTTAGAAAAAATTAAAACTATCTCACCATTATGATTTCTAATGAGACCACTAGTCCAAAAAGGACCGGGGTTACCTTTAGATGCACCATAAAAATTCAATTTCAACCATCCAATAGGGGAGGCTCCCAATTAACCCTAGATATATCTGGAGGAACATGAGGGTTGACCACCTACGATGGAGAAATAAAACCTAAATATTTTCAAATAGAAGTTTCTTTGACCACTGAGACAACTTCCAAATTAAGGCATTTAGTATTCTTCACCGTGAGCAAAACTGTCTGAGACACAATCTTCCTGGATGAATGGGAAAATTTCTTGAACACCCTAGAATTTTTCTCCTTCTATATGTGCCACAAAATATGGACTAAACCAAACTTCCAGAAAAAGTGGAGTCATGGAGACACAAAAAGAGAGGAAAATTGGTCTAGCAAGTCTGCTAGATTGCTAGGAAGAACCAATTGAACACCTGAATCATTAAAAAATAAATTTAAAACATCATGTGTGAAGGAGCACTTGAGAAGAAAATGGGTAAAATATTCTTCTGCACATCTGCACAGAAACACAAGCATTAGGAAAAAATAAACCTTTTTTTTGAAGGTTATCAAGCATTAGGAATTTGCCTTGAGTTACGATCCAAAAAATATATTGATCTTTGGGGTTAATCATTTTAACCATATTAGGCTCTTAGGAAACCAAGGAACCATAGGTCCATAAATCAATGAGTACACAAATTTTATTGAGAATAACCCACTCTTCTCTAGGCCCCAAATAAGATGATATGAAACGATTCTTCCCGTAATAAAAATCCATTTAAGGATATCTAGTAGTGCTTTGAAAGCTGAAACCTCCTCATGGTTTAGGAAAAGAAAATAAAAGGTTTTCCAATGAGGGAAATCATCCAAACTTTTGATAAAATCACTTACTTTAGTCCCAAAAAAATGATCAGTATTTGGAATAATTATCTTGAAGTTTGATAAATTTCTTAAAGGGGTTTTCATCGCCCATGGGTCATTCCAAATGTCAACGGATATACCATACCAAAAATAACATATTCCATATTTAGAAATACTTGACCAGATTTGATAAGAATTGACCAAAATGTAGATCCCAGAGAAGGGAAGAGACCCTTTAAAAATATGTTCCTGTTGTTCATGTATTTAGCTTTAACGATCTGCACCCAACTGACATTTTTATCCTGAGCTAGTATTCATAATTTCTTAGCTACCAAGGCTTTTTCATGCTTTTTAGTCTTTGAAGGTCAAGCCCACCCTCTTAATTCTTCCTACAGACCTGGTGCTAGACTACAAGATGAAATTACTTTTTCTCATTTGTTCCCGACCACAAAAAATCCCTTTAGATTTGTTCAAACTTTTCTAGGATCTTACCAAGAATTTGGAAAAGAGACAAGAATAATCTGGAGAATAGCTTTAACCAGCGTTAGCCTTCCTACCTGGCTCAATAGGGTACCCTTCTAGCCTGCTAAATTCCTTTGTATTCTTTCAACCACTAGCTCCCATAGAGAGGATTTAGAAGCACCATAAAACATAAGCATCCCAAGGTAAACTGAAGGTAAATATCCAATTTTAAAACCTAAAATATTCAATTTTCTTGTCTGCCTAATTTGAGGAGTATTAAAGAGAAAGTTATTACTTTTTTAGAAGTTTACCTTTTGGCCCTCCACAACCTCAAAATATTCTAGAATACTGGTAGCAATAGGGGTTTACAAAATAGAAGCAAATAAGGAGAGAAGGGTGTTATCTGTGAACTGATGATGCAATATAGGATCAAGGGGTCATTGATTTTATACCTATAACAATAGGATTAGATTTTATAGCCCAACCCAATAATTCAACTAAAATTATGAATAGGTACGAGGACAAGGGGTCCCATTTCATAAGACACCTATAGTCTCTAAAATTATCCATTGGAGAACCATTCACCAGAACTAAAAACATCATGGTGGTAACACAAGGTTTAATAAGTTTTATCCAATATTGATCGAAACAAAATTTATGCAAGATTCTGAAGATAAAATCCCAAGGCACTCTGTCATAATCTTTATTCATATCCAGCTTGATAAGAGTTTCTAAAAAACCACTCTTGATAATAGAGTGAATAATTTTGTGAACTACAATAATCTCATCAAGGATTTACCTACCAACAACAAAATCACTTTGTGGAGTGTCAATGATAATTACCAGGATGTATTTTAGCCTATTAGCTAGAGTCTTCATGAGAATTTTATAAATGGAATTACAAAGAATAATAGGCCTAAAGGTTGATAATTCCTTAGCATATGTGAAATTGGGAATGAGGAACATAAACATGGAATTAAAATTTGACGGGACTAAATTTATAGCCTAAACTTCTCTGATTGCTTTACAAATATCATGTCCCATAATATGCCAAAATTGCTAAAAAAATATAAGAGGAAACCCATATGACTCAGGCACTTTAAGATCTCCCATTGTGAAAGTAGGCCCTCTAATTTCATCATCATTAAAGGGATCACATAGGTTGTTATTCATCTCCTGGGACACAAGAGAAGAAATGTTAGCCAACAATATATCTTTAGTTTGGAAGTTTCTTTCATAAGAGGAACACAAAAAATATTTAAAAAAATTTACTGCCTCTGCCTGAATCTCCATAATGTCCTTTGAAACATCCTCATTAAACTTCCTAAGTGACTTAATTCTATTATTACTTTTGTGCCTCAACATGGTTGAATGAATTTTTTTTGTGTTTTAGTATCCCTCGTTGAGCCATAAGGATCTAGCCTTTTGTCTCCACATGATTTCCTCTTCCCTAAGAACATTATGAAGGTTTACCAAAATAGATTTTTCCCTATTCCTCAAATCCTTTGAAGCACCCCCATTATAAAAAAGATGCTCCACCTCCTAAAGCTAGGATCAAAGATCGACTTTCATATTTTTTAAATTTCCAAAAATGGTCTTATTCGATATTTTTAGGTTAGATTTAATGAATATGAGCTTAGAGGTAATTTGAGCCAAACGAGATCTTGAGAATCTTCGATACCATAATTTATGGACTTTGGATTCAAGTTCCTAGTGTTGCAACCCAATCACTTCAAACCTGAAAGGCCAGGGAAGGAGAGCCATATATTGCAATCTTTCTAAAAAAATTGGGTTATGGTCAGAGGAAAGCTTAGGAATAGAGCACAAAGAAGCATCCCCAAATAAAGGAATACCTTATTTCAAAACTAAAATTCTATACAATATAATATGAATTTTCTAGTTTCCAAGCTGCCTATTATTCCAAGTAAATTTGGAACCCTTCAAATCAATATCCATCAATTACTAGGAGTTAACAAAGGAAGAAAGATACTCCATACCACAAGCCATAAAGGATCCTCCTTATTTATCAAAAGGGTAAAAGGATGTATTAAAATCACCTACAAGGATCCATGCCTCCCCTTTGACCCTCATATATCCCGAAGAATCCCACAATATTGATCTATTCAGGCCAAAATTAGGGGTATATATGTTGGAAGAAATCCATCTAAACACTGATGACTTTAGAGAGAATAACATATTAATAACCCTATCAAAGATAGAAAATATTGACCCTTCAACAATCTAGGGATCCCACATACATAACAAACCCCAAGAGGTCCCATTGGCTGATTTGGCCAAAACATTAGCCTCCTTCCACACTCTTCTCTTAACTACTTCTACAAGACTACTATCCATATTAGTTTCCTGAATAAAAAGAATATCCGATTTAATAGAATCCAATACCCTTTGTTTAAGAAGCCCATTAAGGCCCCTAATATTCCATAATAAAATCTTCATTTACAAAATTTGGGACAACTACCCCCATTCAAATAATGGTAGGACTGCCAAAATGAATCAAGTTTGAATTTTTTACCTTTTGACTCCTATTTTTTGGATTTTAGTTGAGTTTGGACTCCATCCACAATATCAGTATTTGCCTATTTAGCCTTATGTGAATAGTTGTATTTTTTTCTTGGCTTTTTAGATAGTCCCACATCGACCTAAGAATTCCAAAGGCTTTTGGTATTCAATATGGAAAGTATACAATCTGGGGATCCATCCCCTTGAATAGGCGAATTGACAACACCCATCCTAAGAAGAGACTCTCTTGGAGATCCTTTCTGATGGGAATACTCCCCCAAAACCTCTTGAGAATGCTTCAACTCCTAGAGAGCCTCCTGAGCATGAAGGCAGGAGAAATAGTTTTGGAGGAATTCTTGAGGGATGATAGATTTCGTGACCAAGTCTTCCCACTCTAGGGGACAAAACTAAAAAATAGCTATTTAGGGGATCTGATTCCACATCAACAATATTATTAACCATATGTAGAGGGATATCAACTACCTGGTCTAGAATATCTATAGAAACTTCATCATCTTACTCTACCTCTTCTTTGGGATCGTCATAAGAGTGTACAGGCTCAGAAGTAGTCTTATTCTTGGAAGGTTGACCATGGCTTTGATGGGGACTAGGGTTCTTATTTGACCAAATATTTCTTAGAGGAGACTTTTTGTTATGAACATTTGACGGTAAGATCCTATAGAATAACCAAAATTGCTGCAATCAGAGCATTTGAATGGTTGATTCTCATAAATAATGAGTTGATTCTAGGTACCCATCCTTGAAATACTATCCATATGGCTCAAAAGATCCACTTTAGGGTCTACCATCACATACATCCTTATAAAAACCATTCTGGTCTTAACCCTGGTCACCAGGTCTATCATAACCAACTCCCATATGGCTTTAGGAATCCCACACATAATATCTTCATGCCATAAATGAAAAGGTAGGTCAGGGAGTCTCACCCATAGGGGAACCAGGTTGACCTTTTGGGTCCTGGGATTGAAATCAGGCCCCCATTTCCATATAAAAAGACATTTTTTTCCAAAAACGTAGGGTCCACCACCAAGGATCCTCTTAGAGTTTTCCTCATAGTTGAGATTAATAAGGAAGAACCCATAAAACACAACCACTATATCTAAATATCCTTTGGTTTTCCATTTGAGAAAGGCCCATATTCTGATGGCATCGATGTTAGGCCTATTCCCTTGGAATTTCTTGACTAGGTGCCACAAGCCTTCCTCCATGGAAACAATGAGAAGATCATTTGGGATGAGTAGATTATTACTCGAGGGGGAAATATTAAAAAGGTTCACTAAACTTCTAGTCATATGACCTTTAGTGGTAAATGCAAAAAAGTAATGCTTACCTGATAAGGAGAAAGGACCAAGAGAAAGGGTCCCACCCAAGAACCTACCAGCTAGAGCAGGAACCCCAACAACCCTAATGCAGGGTGAAACATCACCCAAAACTACCACCTCAAGAGTCAGTCTAACATGGCAGGCATCATCCCCAATAACCAACTTCCTAAAAACATGTAGACTAGCATTAGAAACTAACACTTGCTGCACCACCGCCACCCTCAGACCAATACCACCAGCCTGAAGGACCTCTCCTACACCAGTGTCACTTGATCCACTCAACCTACCTTGATTCTGCAACAACATGCCATGATCAACTTAAAAATATTTTACACTCATTTTGCAACCTCTGGCTCTATTATGCAATGGAAAAAAATAGGTTTTATATTCAAAAACCAAAAATTACTATTATAAGACTATTTTTTTTAAATGACTACACTTCCCCATAATGTCTATGAAATTGGTTTTTATGGTTCATATTATAGCTATGCTACGACCTTAGACCTTCAAAAGAGAAAAAAATAGTATTTGCTATTAATGAAATAACAAAGAGATAAGCATTAAAAACAAGAAATAAATGCATCAAAAAATGGTATATGGGAAAAGAAAAGAGAGACTAAAACCCATTTGGAAAGACAACATATGAATACTTTCATCTTATGTACATGGTATTGCATCAAGGATCACCCTTACATAAAGGATATCATAACCTTTAGTATTATGTTGTATATGTGATGCCTACTAAAAAGAGTCATCATCATCATATACATCAAAAGAGATAATGCAGTGTTATATCATATCATTCCTCCTTCATGGATATATTCAAGCATTGTTATATGTGAACATCCTATATGGATTATTGAAGCATCTGGAACATTCTTTACATGACTCACACATTGTATTATGACAAGCATTTCATATGGCTTATCAAGAAAAATATAGAGTAAGAAAGGAAGGATAATTAAGAAAATTTTCAACTAAAGTTCTCTTTCTCTTAGGTACCTATATTTATCCATAAATTATATCCCCTTTATGCTATGTATCTATGCAACAATGAATAAATTTTCTTGGATTTTTAAATTAGTATTATCGAGTCATCAAGCTTTAGGTTTTTATACATTTTTATATCTCTTATGTTTTCATCATATTATTTATCTAAGCTATATAGTTCATTTGAAGAACATATCATGTTTTGAAATTTATAAGCTTAAATTTTTATGTGGTTGAGTATAAATCTTCTAGTAATAAAATAATTTATAAGTAAAGTGACAATCATTCAATTGTGTATTCAAATAAATATTCAAGAAAGTTGCAAAAAAAGAAAAAAATCTGCATTGTAAAAAGAAATAAGTAGATGCAAGAAAATTTTGTGAAAGGAAAGAGCACACTCCCAAATTAACTATCAAGGGACATATATTGGAAAAATACATGCCATATGTTGTAGTTAGATAATCACTAGTATTGTTCTTTTAAATATAACATGTTCATGTTTTGTTTTTCTAGAATCTTGATAATATCTCTCTTTTCTACTATTGTCACATATTTTTGTAAGATCATATTAAGATATTTTTTTCTTGACTACTTTAGAAAATAAGAAAATAGAAATGAAGTCTATTTATAAGGTGACATAACTCTAAGGATTGTAGTGATGAATATCAAGATTCATGGGGTCATGACATGTATGAAAATCTTAGAATTTAGATCAAATATTTTAATAAGTATGAATTTGATATTTAGGTTTATGAGTGACAACAACCATCTAATTCTCTATGGTGGAAGTGTAGGAAGAAAAGGAATGAAGAGATATGGATTTATCTACTTTGATAGGGTAGGTAAGTAAAAATATTAGAGGTATGATATGGTGGGCATCTTATGTCTATAGATGCATCACCACCCATCTTCTACTCTTGTATAAAAATACATGGTACGTTCATCAACCCATGTGGGTAGCCTCTGTATTTTGTGACCATACTTCTTGAGATCATCGCATTAGCCTTTTAAAACATTTAGATGAAAAATTTCAAGTTTTAAGGTAGTTTTTATATTTAAATATAGATGTTTAAACTATAAAATGTATTTTAACTTATTTTTATTATTTGTTTTGTTTTTGCTTGCACATTAAGTGTATTGAAAGCAATTTTGAGAATTTCTTAAATTTTAACTATAAATTTATTTTTAACATAAGAAAATTTCTACTTGAGCTATAATATATAAAAGTGTTATATTTTCTTACCAAAAAATATTTTTATGTTAAAAAGTTTCTTAAATATGTTGTTTGTATTCCTATATTTTATAGCTACAAGAACTCAATGACATGGACAATTCCATTGAGAATAGAACTACTATTTTGAGCCTAAGAAAAAGATTTGAAATGCTTCATATGATATATTCTAATAAATATGGGCATTTAAATTTTCTTCTATTATGGTCCTAATTAATAAGTTTAGGCAAATGACTATAAATTTTACATGCATATGCATTCATTATTAGGTAAATTATAACTCTTATTATACTTTTTCATAGTGTTCTTGTTTGTCTCATCTCAATTTGGAATCTTTTAACTTTGATATTATAATCTATCTATTGAGGTCACTTTGGGATTCATTTTTAAAGAAGAATACTTGATTTTATTTTAACATGTGATTCATAGCAAATTCCTTCACAACCTCCTCAAAATATTCAAGTTTCTATATTTAATTTTTACATTATGATGAGGAAGGGGATTTTTGGGTCAATTATTATTATTATCTTACAAGTGATGCTTTATGTCATATCGTGGTTGATAAACTTGAAAAACTTTAATTTTTTTTATTCTTAAATCTTTGTGTGAGCTCCAATGAATTTCAAAATTAATGTAGAGAAGATAATAATATGTTTGAATAAATATTATTGCATTAAATCTTCAAGAAGACACTTTATTACATTTAAATGAATGTGTAATACTAAATTTACAATGGTTTATGATATAATAATGGCTTTATTTAGGAGTAAATCATTCTATTTAAAAGGTAACTAAATATCTGTGACGCACATGTAATTATAATAGTAAAAATTATGCCAAAATCAAATACAATACATATTCAATGTTACAATACATGGAATCAAATATATTTTATCCATAAGAAAATAATCATGTGAAAAATAAAGAAAAATTAATAAATAGTAAAATAAGATTCTAAAAAATAAGGGTAAACAAATTTGAGGTATGGCATCAGGAGTAGGAAACTGAGCAGACCTTCATCAGGCTAAGGTTCATTGAAGTGGAGCTTGTCTAGGGGGGAAATCAATAGATAATCCATTATTCAATGCAGAGGACCATATTTTTGAGAGAGGAATAATGGCATATAGTTGTGTCAATGATATCTCTTCCACCATGAGCCTTGGGGAAAAACAAGGGGACTAGGATCGCTTTTAGTATCCTTTCTTGGAATGTAAGAGGGATGTCAATCCCATCAAGAAGGAGTTTAGTTAGTCTTTTTTTATGAAATGTAAAATTTGATGCAGTCTATCTTCAGGAAGTTAAAGTTCATAGTTTTTCATTAAAGAGTTGTATGGATAGTAGTTGGAAGAGATGTTGGTGGGGTTCCTCTCATGATAGTGGCTTTAGAGGAGCCATTTTAGTAGTCATTATATGGTAGGGTTACTTGTTAATGGATAAGGGATATGATCCTCAAGGATGGCTAGTGTTGGCAACATTTTTGATTTCTAGGTAGGTTGGTGTTTGTTTAGTGTATTCTCCCAAAAATTCAAATGATATAAGTAAGCTATGGTACTGGATGTCCTCTAATATATAAAATGATAATTGGGTTATTGGAGAGGACATTAATATGGTATAATGGATAAGGGACAGAGAAGGAGGAACAAGAGGATGTGTTGTAGGTGAGGAAAACTAAAAATGGTCCAAAATGAGGGTCACTTTAGAGGTCTTTGACATAAATTTTAAATAGAAGCACCTAGGAAAAGGGGGTTGGTTTACATGGTCTAATAGGATAAGGGATGATGATTGTGTGTAGATTAGATTGGACAAATTCTATGTTGATAGAGTGTATTCACTTGTACATGGCTAGGTAAATGGGCTAGTGATGTGGATATTTTGACAATAGATTTTGACCATTTCCCTATCAACATAATAATTTACATTGATAAGATCTCTACAATAAATAGCACTTTAATTTTTAAGCTAGATATTTTTCATTTGGAATCTGAAGTCTATAGAACTAGGATAAAATATGTATTAAAATTGGAACCTAGTTCTAGAGAAAAATATGGGTGGTTAGGATAGGCGAAAGCAGTGGTAAGGAAGATGATTAGATTTATGTGGGGTCGGGGGAGATTGGTGGCCAAGAAAAGGGTAAAATCAAAATTTTAAGATAACTAGAAAAAGCAAGAAAGGAAATGGAACTAGATCCTTCAAATATCTAGTTACAAAAAGTAGCATCAAGTAAAAAAAATTAAATTAGAGATTATGAAGACTATGGGGGAAGAGAAGTAGGAGTGCACTCAATTGGATTAAATAGGGTGATGCACTCTCTCAGTTATTTTTTGATCACATTAAATAAATACTGCTTCAAAAAGGACAATGGTTTTACAGATAGAAGATGAATCTCTTTTTGAAGAGGAAGATGAGATCAAATCTATATTTGAATCTCATTTTAATAATATATTTGTGGAGTATCTTACAAATGAGGGTGTGTTGTTGGCTAGAGAGGAAGTTAAAAAATGTGTACCTAGGAAAGTTTTTAGTTTTGAGAATGACAATATGGTGTAGGGTTTCACTAAGGATGAAATTTATTTTGCTCTTTATCATATGAGAAATGGTAAGTCCCTTGGTCCAAATGGACTCCATGCAGAGTTTTACAAGAAAACATGGGAAGTGATTAGTAATGACAACATGGTGATGGTGCAAGAATTTTTTTATGAAGGTACGTTATCTTGAGGTTTGAATCAAGGGTTGATTAAATTGGTCCTTAATAATAATAGGAAGAATGTGATTTGAGGTTAGAGGTCCATTACTTTGGTCAATGTATCATACACAAATTTCTCCAAGGCACTAGCTCTTAGACTAAAATCTATAGCAACAAGACTTGTATGATAAGAGCAAACATGGTTTGTTAAATAAAAATTTATATTAGACACCATGTTGTTCATGTGGGAGACAATGAAGTGGGCACAATTAAGAAATCAACAAGCAATGTTTTTTAAGATGGATTTTGATAATGCTTATGATAGGGTCAACTAGAAATTTATTGTTGGAGTGGTTGGAATTCAATAAAGCAGTTATTGGGAGGATCAAGGTGTTGTTTTCATGTACCTCAAAAAAGGTAATGATTAATGGTAAGATTTCATAATCTATTACATTGTTTAATATTATTAGACAAGGTTACCCTCTAGACTCTACCTTTTTGTGTTGTTTGTCGATGCTTTGGGATATCTATTAGAAGCTAGAATGGAGGCAAGGAATTTAAGAGTCATCTTGATTCTACAAGGTACAATTATTAACAACCACTTTCTATATGATTCTTTTATTTTGGTCCAACTAGAAAGATAGTCCATTGAAAATACCATATATTCCCTTGATCTATTATGCTTGGCCTTAAGTGCCAAAATTAGTGAACCTAAATCTAAGTTTTGGTTAGTTGGTGCTAACTCCTTATCTGAAGGCTTTTCTTCCACATGAAAATGTATTCCAAATGGTGATATTGTTAGATATATTGGGATACCATTTGGTAAGAGAGTCTTATTGGTTGATATATGTAATTGGTGCTTGGCTAAATTAAATAAAAATATTTATTTATGGAAAAATAGGTTACTTTAATTTGCTAGTAAGTTGGTGGTGGTGGAAAAAATATTACCATTCTTCCTGTTGGATGCCTAATAATTCATAATACATGAGGCTTGAGAGGATTATTTGATCAATTTTGTGGTCTAACTTTGATTTTTTAGATAAATTATCACTTATAGCATGGGAATATTGCACTATTCCTAAAGAATATGGAGGTTTAGGGCTTATGGATATTCATACTCAATGCAAGGTTTTGGTAGCTAAGTGGATTATGAGGGATTTTTAAGGTAATGTAGGGTGGAAACTTCTATTACGACATATAATTTAGACTTGTACTCACATTGATGGTATTAATATCTCCTTCTATTTGGAGGACATCATTGGCAATCCTTGGAAGATTAAAATAGGAGGTAACAATCTTATTAAAATAATTTGAGAAGCATGAAATTTGGTTCCCATGTGCTACATTTGAGATTTTTTTGATGATAAGAGAGGATGGATGCTCCTTGTAGGTCAATTTTGCTATGGAAAGATATTGAATAGTATGCCTCTAATAGGACAAGACTCCAAGATAAATGGTTGGTAAAAAAGGGTCCAATGGTAGGCTATATTATGGAATGATGACACTGGTGATTGGTCCTCCTAGTCTAATTTGATTCTTAAATACAAATTGTAATACTCTAATAAGGATGATATCACCCATATACACTCTTTTTCCATTTGATCAACTTTACAAAATAAATAAAGGTATGCTAGGACCTATTTGGAGAGATTAGAAGAGGAATTTATTAGAGTAATATTCCATCATTTGGGATATTTATCCCTTTCCTACATTAGATAGATTCTATTTACCTCATAGTAAAAAGTAGATTGTTACTTTTTACTATTAGTATTTACCATTATGTTATTACATTATTACCCTGGTAGATTAGTTTATCACTACTAGGTTAGATTGATTAATTTATCTTTCTACTTAACCATGAAGATATTCATGTCAAATATCTTATGGTTATTTACGCTATTAGTTAGTGTTGTTAGTAGTTAGCACTTTATATGTTAAAGTACATTTTTAGCTAGATTAGTTGCTTTAGGTTATTCATAGCCTAAGTCATATGTTATTTAAACCTACCACAATCAATGATAAATTTCTAATGCTTGATTTTATTATTTAAATATTACCAACCTTACATTGGTATCAGAACTGACATGGCATGACATCGGGCCTTGCTGATGTGGATGTGCGAAGACATGGTGTGTGGATGTGCAGACACTTGGTGTATTCTCATTTGCTATAGTCTTGGGCAAAAGGGGTCATCAACGTGCTAACTTCCTCTAGGAAATTGAAATCAAATAGGAGCTTTTATCCTTTAAAAAATGTTTGCATGCACTTGTGTAACGCATGTGGTACTAAAGTACCAAAGCCTTTCAAAGGCATTAGAGTGTGCACGATGATGTGCTCACATCTGGGTAGAAGAATTTAAGCCTTTCAAAGGCTTAAGCTTCCAAGATGGAAGCCAACCTGACTGGCTTGAGTAGCCAGTCTTAGGCAAAAACCCACGGGGTCACGAGATCGACTCCCAGTAGGGTCCATAAATATTTCTTTTGCTAGAGGGTGGCTAAAAGCTAAACCAACGTAAGAATTATATATATATATATATATATATATATATATTAAAAATTGCTTTATTTAAATTAAATATTATATATATATATTTATTTATTTATTTATTTAATTTAATAATATAAATATAATTTATGGTTATAAAAATCTATTTTTTTATAAATTGTTTTTTAAAACAACCATAATTTTATTTTTACTATTAAATTCAAAATTTATGATTAAAATTTTTTGTTTAAATTTTACAAATTTAAAAATTAAAATTAAAGAGAAGTAAGGTACCTTGTTTTTTTTGCAACACCAACAAAATTATGCTTTTGTTTTCTCCTCAAAGGGGGATATAAGACATTTAATAGCACAAATTTTCTTGCAAAATTAGGGAACTTAAAAATCTTCTCAACCCTTGTTAATTTTGCAACCAATAAAGGATCAAACTTGAATTCTTTTTTGCAAAATTGTAACACAAGGTAACATAAAATTTTACAACATCAAAGGACAATAGTGCTTTTGTTTTCTCTCAAGGAGGGATATAACACACAAAAAAAAATTTCACTTCTTTTGAAAAATTAGGAACTTTTAAATCTTCTCAAAAGCCTTGTTCATTTAGCAAACAATAAAGAATCAAACTTGAATTCTTTTTTTGCCAAATTATAAGACAATGAGACACAAAATTTTATAAAAATCAAAGGCAAAGTGTGCATTTCTTTTCTCCGAGGGGGGATATAATACATGAAATTGCACATTCTATTTTTTGTAAAATTGCTGAGCCATTGAAGACCTTGGGTCCATCAAAACCAAGTCATTTGTTGACTGGTCTGGAAGCCTTTCAAATGCGGGTCATGTGTCGACTTGAATTGAAAGGAGTGCTATTTTGTTAATTTTATAAAACAAAGGGGGGAAGACAAGAAATTGTATTTCTTTTGTAAAATTGTAACACAAAGTGAGGAGCACTTAAAACAAAATCAAAACTTGTTAAATTTGTAAAACAAAAAGAAAAGGCAATTGTTTTATGCCACATTCTTTGCAAATTTGAAAAACAAGAGAAGACATAAAATATCAAATTTTTGCACAACACAAATCCAAATTTTGTTGCAAAAATTGGTAATAAGGTGCATTTTCGATTTTACTCGACACCTTTATTACAAAATTGGCAAATTAGGTGCATTTTCGGCAGTGACCGACACCTATGTGATAAGAATTTTGTGGGCATTCTTGTTTTATTATTGCATTATTTTTTGCAATTATAAGTCATAAAATCAAGAACACTCAAAACCCCAAAATTTCACAATAATTTGTGTAAATTATTGCATAGGTTTAAAGCCAATTATTCTTGATATTCTCTCCTAAATCAAAACCCCTAATTCACTCTTATTTGTTTGGCTTAATTTCTTCAAACTGATTATCTCTCTTCAGGAGGATTTTTCAGGTAGGTGCCATTAAATATCTTTTTGAGTGAATTATATTTCGGTACTCTTTTAGGGTATATCAAAAGAAAGAATAAGTTTTTGTAAAATAAGGAACCTTGACAGTAGCAATATTTTGCACTAAGGGGGGATAATTCCTTTCTTCCTTCAAACACAAATTTTGACAAGAGGGAGATAAAACTTGTAAAGGCAATCAGAAAAGTGGAAGTCATCAAAATTATACCTTTTTATTTTAGGCTTCATAATAGCAACGATGCTTGAAGTACTTGCAATAAGGAAGAATTATTTGGTGGAATTTTTTAATAAAAATTGCCTAGGAGGCAAAGTTTTGCACAAATTATAAAAAGGACAACCATGACACCAAATGATGTTGGTTTCAAAACAAACAAATCTAAAATGACAAAGGCACATCATAAAAGCAATGTTTCTAGTGAAGTGTCTGATTCTGATTCTGGTTCAGAAAGAGCACACAAAATGCTCATGGCTAAGATAGTATTGTAAAGGGAAACAAATTTGTCACCTTAAGCAAGCACCTTTTCCAAAACCTCTTTTTTAGGATTCATAAATAGCATAAGTTTTTGTTTGAAGTACTAGCAATAAAGGGGTAATTGTACCTTTTTTTTAGGCTTCATAAATAACAAACTCTCTTTGTTTGAAGTACTTGTAACAAAGGGGAGAATTTTCTAGTGTAAAATTTACCTAGAAGGTAATATTTGTAAAAGCCTTCGCAAAGCTTCTTGAGTTGCACATATTTTGCAATTAAGGGGGATAAATGTTTCTTTTATTACTTAACACAATTTTTTTAGAAGGGAAGAAGACTTATAAGGGTGTATTTTTAGCAGCGACCAATACCTTAGTCACACTTCTTTCAAAAATTTTATTACAACATGTTTTGCAAAAATGGGGGAAACTTATAAGGGTGCATTTTTGGCAGTGACCGACACCTTAGATACCTTATGAAAACTTTTGCAAAATCATATTGTAACCAAATGAACCTTGTATGAAGTGATCTACTCTACTACACCTAGCAGTTACAACGGTTGGTTACCCATGCAATTCGGTTGGATGACAAGATTACAATAAGGACATTCATTGATGTGAAGACAAAGTGAGGAATGACCCACTTTTTTCTTAGGAGTAGCTAGAGCACTGTGACAGTGCAAGAACCAGCATATCAACATATTTTTCACTATATTGAGGTAATTATATACATTACCCAAATAATGTAATAAGGGGGGATGTTAGAGTAATATTCCATCATTTGGGATATTTACCATTTTCCTACATTAGGTAGATTTTATTTACCTCATAGTAAAAAGTAGTTTGTTACTTTTTACTATTAGTATTTACCATTAGGTTATTTCATTATTACCTTGGTAGATTAGTTTATCACTACTAGGTTAGATTGATTAATTTATCTTTCTACTTAACCATGAAGATATTCATGTCAAATATCTTATGGTTATTTACGCTATTAGTTAGTGTTGTTAGTAGTTAGTGCTTTATATGTCAAAGCATGTTTGTTAGCTAGATTAGTTGCTTTAGGCTATTCATAGCCTAAGTCATATGTTATTTAAACCTACCACTATCAATGATAAATTTCTAATTCCTGTAATTTTATTATTGTACTTACCTTTTCTAACAAAATTTTGGTTACCCTATGCTCCAATTTAGGTCTACTAATATTTATGAAGCCATGTTGATTAAGGCCCCTAAAGATAATGTATTGAATATTAGATGGAATGTCAACTGCACCTACAAGAAATGGAAAATATGATTATCTAAAATATAGAATTTTAGAATTTTTACTTAACTTAAGGTATTTTCTTGGTCATTAGCCTTCCAAGGTCTACCGTGCAAAACTAGGTTGGCTAAATTGAACTTCATTTATTGTTGATGTGTGGTTTGTGGTAAAGAAGAAACAAGAAATCATCTTTTTGGGATTTCTCCCATGCTAAAGGAGTATGGAAAGAAATGGATTGGGTTATTGCCCTTTTTTGGGGGGATTACCTCTTGTGGAGTATTGCACTTCTTGGAGATGTCAACAACTGTCCACCTCATCTAGTGGAAATGTAGCAAGTGGTGAGGGTCTTTATTCTATTTACTATTTTGAAGGACATATGCCCTATTATTTTTAATGAAGGTTCCATTCCTATTACTAGCACTATAAGTAAAACTATGAGTTGTATTTCAGATTAGGTAAAAATATTTATAGTAGAAATATTAAAAGATCTAATTTTTTTTTTCTGATTTATACAAGTTAAAATGTAAACTAATGTTATATAGATTTACATAATTTTTCAATAAATAAATAATTTTCTAGTATTTTTATTCAATATTACCAATAAACTCCTTTTAGCTAATGTTATGAAATATTTCAATAAAATTACCTTTAAAATAAATTGATTAATAAAATATAATCTACATTTGACAATGGTAAAAAAAAACAATATGCTCTACTAACAATAACCCAAATTCAATTCATAAAAAAATAACCCAATTTTCAATTTATTTAAAAAATATATTTACTATACTAAATTCACATATTCTCTATTTGAAACTACTCCGTCCGACTCTTTCTGTTTAAATATTCTCTATTTGGAACTACTCCGTTGGACTCTTGTACCAAGTCCACATTTTCTTTCTTTTGACTATTGAGACAACTCCACTCACAAGGCTCGTAAGTTCAAGTTAGTTGCAACAAGAATCATAACTCCAAGTTAATTAAGTTTAAATATTGTCCTCACATGGAATATAATGTCACCTAATCTACTAATATATTGTCACGAATCGTGGAAGCATCTAAGCATTAGCAGTGTCACTACCTCGGCTATAAATGCATATCACATTTTCATAGGCACTAAAGGTCCAAATCGACACCACGCGCAAGTCGATTGTTGTGTGGAAGCATGGGTCATGGCAATATCGACGGCAACAGCAACTGCTCTGAACTCTCTGGTACATCCAGCAAGGTCATTTCTTGCAAAGGTAAATTTGCCTGCTTGTATTTAGTCCGTCATATGCACCTTTCTTTGTTCGTTATTTTTGAACCATAATTTTCATTGTAGAGTAGACGAAACTTAGTAGAGGCATTGTCAAAATAAATTTGCAGTGACTTTCGTACTTACTGTTATATCTTTTCAATCCCTTCTCTTTGGTTAGTGGTTGATTGATATTTCTAATAAATTAAACTTGTAAACAGCTGCAGTAGCATGGGGACCAAAAGAGCCGCTGGTTATACAAGAGGTGCAGGTCGATCCTCCCCACCCCATGGAAGTCCGCATCAAAATTACCCACACCTCTCTCTGCCACACCGATATTATGCTCTGGAGTTCCGACGTAAGTGAATTCATTTCTAATGAACTTTTCCAAAACTGGATCATTCTAAAGTATTATAATTGAACCCTCAGGATTATGTAATTTGCAGAATGAGGTGCTAGGGGTATTTCCACGGATTTTGGGCCACGAGGGTGCAGGGTAAGATTCCGTTCACGACGTACATAATCAACATTCTACTTGTAAGTTCATGATGCCTATAAGTTTTACACTGTACAGGATCGTGGAAAGCGTGGGAGAAGGCGTGAGGGATCTGAATGAGGGAGACCATGTTCTACCATTGTTCACTGCGGAGTGTGGAGAATGTGTGTATTGCAAATCAAAGAGGACTAATATGTGCGCTACATCCAAATTTACCGCAAGCACCGTAATGTCAAGCGATAACAAAACCCGTTTCTTCGTTGGCGGAAAACCAATCTACCATTGCATGTGTACTTCCACCTTTAGTGAGTACACGGTGGTCGAATATGGCCACGTCGTGAAGATCAATCCACACGCTCCTCTCGACAAAATGTGCTTGCTCTCGTGCGGATTCGCCACAGGTCACTAAATAAACTTTATCGATAATATTCATATTCACGTTTATGCCGGAAGTAGAAAACCTAAGTTTCATTTACAGGTGTGGGGGCCGCGTGGAACACGGCTGACGTACAGGCCGGATCGACCGTGGCTATCTTTGGCCTGGGCACCGTTGGCCTTGCAGTGAGTAACATAGAAATAAAAAACAAAAACATTCTCTTCTTTATCTTAATATAATATTTCTATTATGACCATTTGTTGGCCAGGTTGCGGAAGGTGCAAGGGCGAGAGGAGCCTCCAGAATCATCGGTATCGACACAAATCCTCATAAATTTGCCAAAGGTATCGTCCAATTCGTTCGTTATTTCTATCTTTTGATTCGAATACAAGGGCAGGGCTTTTTAGCCTCACCTTTATTTTCGTCTATCTTTAAATATCTGTTTCAGCCAAAGCCCTCGGAGTTACTGAGTTCATCAACCCGAAAGATTACGGCAAGCCCATACACGAGGTACCGTTCAATATATAGTTTATTCTAATCCTAGACCCGTAGAACTCTGTAAATATTCGTAGACCAGCTATAAGGGTATTTAAATCCCAAAGAGAATGGCAATTTGATTTGGCAAATTGGCAGGTAATCCGAGATGTGTGCGATGGAGGGGTGGATTTCAGTTTTGAATGCGTTGGAAAAGCGGATTTAATGTATCAGGCTTTTTTGGCTGCACACGACGTAATATTAATTTTTCCGGTCTACATACTTAACGTTGTTTGCATGATTTCTAACGAGAGTGGATTCTAAGATAATATGGTTTTCGATTTTTTGTATGACAGGGATGGGGTTTGGCGGTATTGGTGGGAATTGAAATGAGTGGACGAATGTTGAGCTTCAACCCAAACGATTTCATGCATGGCAGGAGGATAGAAGGTTGCGTCTTAGGAGGATTCAAAGGAAAATCCCAGTTGCCTGCTCTCGTTGAAATGTGCATGAACAAGGTACACACATGAACATGGTAATATTTGAAAATAACGCTGTTTGTTTTTCACAAACTCCTAATATTTTTTAGACCTGAACACATGCAGGAGATCAGGGTGGAAGAGTTTGTTACTCATGAGCTCCCGTTTTCGGCGATCAACGACGCATTTGAATTGATGATGGAAGGAAAATGTTTGAGGTGCGTTCTTCGCCTGTGATCTCAAATACTTGGATGACTCTTGTAGCCCTATGTTAAAAGGTGAAAAAACGTGGTGGATTTTGCAAAGAGATTGTTGTGTTTTGAACCTCTAGTGTTTACAGTTTTGTTAAGTATATTGTGGGTTTAGGTGGCTTAATTGACTTAGAACAGGTTGTGAAAGTGTGGGAATCACGTGAAAGAAGCAAAATAAACAGCCCACCAAACGTCCTCATTTTCGTTGTTTTTTAGAAACTTCTAATTGAAAACGAAAAAAAAAGTGTGCTTTGTTTTCTCTCATGAGGGTTTTCACTGTAATATTTTATGAATACAAGTCAGTTTAAGTTCTTTTTCAACTATATATTTCTCCTAATGTCCAACATTTCCGTTACCCTAGAAAAAAAGGAAATGAAAATATGAATTACAAGCCTTCGAATTATAACCCTTCTTTTTATATCTTCCAATGCATTGACGACAAGAGACTGGGAGGACTTTTGCTGATCTTTGCCAGAGACATCATTCTCTTTTTCACTTGATGATGGCTGCATATTACGTCTATTTTTAGAATTAAGCTGGTTTTAATTTATACTGGAAGTGCCACAATAGTAGCAATATTCCTCCGATAACGTTTTATTATTGTTTGAATTTAAAGTGGGTTTTTTTATACTTTATTTCAGCTATGGAGTGCATTATATCTGAAAACTGTACCTGTGAATATAACACGTTAAGATAAAAATAAAAGTTTTCTTTTACAGCTGTTACAACTTTAAATAGCTTTAAGATTCAAATTTAATAAAAATTTAATAAAAGGTGGAGTTATAAATTATATTTGAATAACTGAGTTTGTTTGGATGAACTTATACTGATTAATAATATTTTTTATGAATGTTAAAAACTATTTTACCTTTATTTTTTATTTTTGTTATTAACATTGGGTGATGATGTCATTGATATTTGCCAATGATTTTAATACTTGCTTAGAGTGTTAAGTAGAACCATTACATTTTATATTTTCAAGAAATACCATAAAAACCTATGCGGGCCTTCCAATTAACTTCTTGGATTTTTGTTGTTTTGAATTATTTTTGACAACAAAAAAAAAAAAACTTTGTTATAACTTAGCTCATTTTCAGTGTATTTTGGCTTTAAATTCATTAAAGTTTAATATGACTCTCTATCATTCAACAATTAAAGCATTTATTGTGTTGAACTATAATATTGATGCTTTTATTTTTTATCTTAAAGTTCAACCTTGAGCAAGATGTTGCTAAAGATAAGAATGGAGAGATGTATTATATGCAAAAGAACAAAAGAGCCGATGAATGAATGTTTTTTTGTTGTGTAAAGAACAAGGAACTTCAAAAACATCATCATTATCACATGCCAACATACTTAGAAGCAACCATTTTCTTTCATCTATAACTATGACTCTATCCCTACTTAGGTGGCAAGGGACATTATGAGGGTGAGCATAATAGGACCAAGGACAAGGTGGATGCCCATGTCAAGGAATTAGGTCCATATATAAATCATCACCCTCCCAGGCTCCTAGATCAAAGCTAAAGTATTTGCCATAGCAATGGCAAAGAGGGGCCCTAAATAGGTGACATAGTTGGTAGAGGGGTTGAGGAGGTGAGTGCTCTCATAAAAAAATATAAATGGTGGTGCATGAGTGGGTTTATAGGGTGGATGTGGTTTCCATAAAGCACTAGGACTCTTAGGAGAGAAATATGACATAGCCAAGTATGGTGATGAGGCACCTATGTATCATTGGTTAGTTTACAAGAAGAAAAATCCATTTTAAAAAGTAATAAAAAAATATTGCATTCATCTCTAGCAATATTTAGAAGCATTACCAAGAAGAAAAATCCATGTAGAAAAGCAATTATTAAAAATATTGCATTCATCTCTAAAATTATTTAGAAGCATTACTAGCTCCATTACATCATCTTCAACCACAATAGGAAAATCTTTCTTTATTAGAAAATTTGGTCACATACAAGAATATAATTTTAATAGCTCCTTGATCAAGACACAAGCAATAGACTTGAGTGCTTCTAAGCTTATGAAATAATGATGAGTAAATGCACTATAAGTTTTATCCTTGTAGGATCATTTGTTCAATATTATATTCATGAATAAAACATAAAATTTTGTTGTTTATCCCTATATGGTCTAGTTATTTTTTTACTCCCAACATATCAAGAGGTAGAGAATTTTCTAGGATTCAAAGGGCTTCATTAGATCTAGGATATGATATTGAAAAGGAATCAAAATTGTTTCCCTCACTACTTATTGTTGTTGATCAATAGAATGATTACCACCTCGAGTATGTTGTTGTCTATTGACAGTGATGATTTTCATTTGAGAGATAACCTCTCATATACTATAAGATATAGAACAATAAAATAAGTGTAATATATAACTAGTGCACCTCTTTATCCCTTTACCATGTTCATCGATCATGATAATAATATACAAAAGGATAGTTACCTAAGCTACATCATTGTCTATTAATCCTAATAGTTTTTAATTAAAAAAAAACTTAATGTGCTACGAATTACTTGCCTCTAAAGCTCACCTAAAAGTTAGATTGGTAGAAGGAACTACGAGACAATAGATTAGGACCAATGAGGAACACAAAATTTGAATCAATAATTATTATATAATAATATTAAAATTAATAAAAAACACAAACAAATATTTACTTAAAAAAAATGTTAAATTGAAGAATCTAAAATAAAAATTTAATATTTAATATTAAAAATAATGAATTTCATAATTCATATAAATGCTAATTTTTATTTAGTTTAATAAATAAAGATTATTATTATTTGTATCCTCTTCATACATATAATTTATCACTTTATTTCCCTCTTGTCACACTCCACCATCTTATCTTGCAACATTATCTCATTATTTTACAAGCTTATTGATCTTAAAGTAATTATTCAATTTTTCAATTGTTAAAATTTAAATATAATTTTTCATTTTTTTTACAATCTTATTGATCTTAAGTATAATATAATTTAATTGTTAATTTTTTAAATTTTAAAGATATTTAAGTTTAAATCTTATAAGAGATGCATACATAATAGTTAAATTATTATAATATTATTATGTAATAATAATACAATACATGTAAAATTTTTATATAAATATGATATAAATAATTTTATAATATATAATAACTACTACAAATGATTTTTTTAAAACATATAAATAAGTTTAAAAAATATTAATTTTAAAGGACATGACAAAAATCTTCATATAAGACTCCACCATGGAAGTATAATAGATTATATCAAGTCCTGTGATGGTTATGCAAAGAAAGTGTACGTTGTCAAACTATCTTAGATAGAGAGAAAATGGAAGAAGTTTACTGTAGGATATTCAAATAAATATTCCATTGATTTCATACATATAAATACAATGTTAAAGGCTATGAATAGCCTAAAACAATATGCTAACAAATTCTAATTGCATAGCTAACAATAACGAACAGACTAACAACTAATATTCTAAGCTAACAATAGATTATATGTTAGCTTAGAATAACAACTAGGATAATAATAATGTAAATAATGTAATAAAAAACTATAGCCTAGCCTAACATCCCCCTTATTACATTATTTTATGTACATAGAGAGTTACAAAACAACTCAAATTTGACATGTGCAAGTGCCTTGGTAAAAATATCTATAGCCTATTCATCGATGAAATTGTACTAAAGGTAAATCTTATGCTTTGGAACTTCATATCGAATAAAGTGATATTGAGTGTTAGTATACTTTTTTCTTTCATGGAACACTGCATTCTTGACAAGCTTCAAAACACCTTGGTTATCACAATTCAAATGTATTAGAAGTTATTTAGAAGACCCATACTTGAAAGAATATGATGTAACCATATTGCCTCACACACTACTCCTCATACCGCATGATGCTCTGCCTATATATATGAAAGTGTAAAAAACTTCAGCTTCTTATTGTGCAAAGAGACAAGACTAGATCGAAGATGAAATACGTATCCTGACGTTGATTTTTTATCATCTGTAGATCTAACATAATCTAAGTCCATGTATCCTTGCAAGAAGAAATTATAATTCTTCTTGTAATCCAGGTCATATTATGGTGTGCTAACTTAGTTATATTCTTAAACTTCAAAGTTTTGTTTACTTATATTTACTCAATAAACTAGACTTTATAAAAAAATTCTACACAAAAAAAATAAAAAATAAAGATAAATTCCAATATAAAATTTGGTCGATCAGTAGAAACATGTTTGTTAAAACAGATTTTCCAACATATGATTAAATTGGAGAATATAAGATGATAGAAAATGCATAATATTATTATGTAATTCACAATCAAAGATAAAATTATCTATTAAAAATTTTAAAATACTTTTCTTGTGATTTGGTTAGTGTGAGAAACCCCCTACGACAATTGCACAGGGTTGAGCAGTATTTTCTCAACCATGACCCCTTGTAAATCTAGGATCTATGCTTATCAATAGGGAATTTAACACACAACCACTACATACCTACCCCCTCACACACTTTCCCACATCGCGGTTTGATCCTTGGACCTCCCAAAGAAGAGCCAAAACCCGAACCATTGTGTTGTCCCCCTGGGACTGAAATTTTTTTAAAATATTAATTACGAGTTTTTTTTCATATGAATAAACTTGTTTTAATATAAAGTTATTTTTTTAAGGCAATATAATTAATTATTTTGTATTCATTTTTATTTTTAGTTAAATTATGTTAAATATGTTTGGTTTTAACTAGAGTGTGCTTTAAAAAATTGAGCATCGTAGGGCTCAATAATAAGTGGAATGTAGCTATCACTATTGTTCAAGCAAGATCGAGTGTGAAGGGAAAGTCACATTTCAACTAGTACCAAGACTTAGATATCACAACCTCTTTCGGGAGGTAAATTATTTCCTTCGGATACCCAACAACCATAACCAACATCCTAGGAAGTCACTTTTCTTTTTTTGTCTTACATTATTCGATAGGGGGGTGTGCACAAACTACCTTTTATAGTTTTCATTTATTTTACCTATTAGTTATCATAGGAATAGGATTTTAAACTAAAACACACAAAAACAAATCATAAAAAAATAATAAAAAATAAAAACACACCAAAAATTGTTTTCTTGCTTGTTTGTTTTTTACTGTTTGCATAGTTTAGATTATGATAACAACATGCATTCAAGATCAATCAAGACCCAGTACTATTGAATATCCACAAGCAAGAATGGAACATATATGATTTATTCCAGAGGACCATGCTATTCCTAACTAGCACCCACGTCATAACTTGAATCTCTCATATAGGGAATCTAACCTTCAATAAATTCCTATTTGGGAAGTACCCACAGGTCCTGATTACGATCACAAAGAATAATTTCCTGACCTAGATACTTTACTTTATTTCTATAAAAATAATCATCCACCCACTGATATGCCTAGTAGGGCAATGTCACACATTCACATCTCAGCTCATCCTAGAGATCTATTAGAAGTAGACTGAGAGTACATCTTGTACCAAGATGATTGCTACTAGGATTCCCCAACTAAGCATATATCTATAAATCAAGAACATGATCAAAAGGTTATGCGTATTAACCATCATTATCATAAAAAATCCATGTTAGATATCACATTTGTTATAGACAAGGGTGACCCAAATCACCTCAATATGTTTCAAGAGAGACAATTCATTTAAGAACACTACACCTTTATGCTAGTTGATTACATAGAGCTCATTTTCAAATCGAAATTGAAGAATATAAGCTTATATTGAGAGGGGGGTGAATAGTATAAGATAAAAAAAATTAGTTTTCAATCCAATTGATAATAATATCAAAACAGTAAATAATGCATACATCATCATACACATGACATACATGATTTCACATGGTTTACCCAATGTGGGTTACGTCCACAGAGAAAATATTTCTTATACATTTTTCTCAAAGAATATCTTAGGAACCAAATCCCTATTACAATTTTTATGGACCTCTGTCCAAAGGAGACACCAATCCCATATGCTCAAATTCATGGATCTCTATCTATAGGAGACCTTTGTCCCCACTACTCTGATTTGTGGACCTCTATCTATAGGATAACCCTATCCCCTTTGCTCTAGTCTATGGATCTCTCTCAATAGGAGAATTCTATCCCCTCTACTCTGGTCTACTTCAAAGCTTACTCTCAACTCTACTCAATTCTACTTACAATTCTAATCAGAACTACTCATAATCTATTCAATTTTGCTTAACTAATCTGATCAAATCTACTCAAATTCCTATATTGATTTGTCTCATACCTTCTCATAAATATAACTTAAAATTGCTCACAAATCTGCCTTAAGCTCACTCATAAATTTACCTTAGACCTTCTCACAAGACTTGCTCAAATATTCTTACCGTCTCTTCTTAATTCTACTCTAACACATGGTCAAAATTTTGCTCATAACACTTGCTTGATCATAATACTTCAAATATATTCTACTAAGAATTCTTGTTCAAGAACACATAAGAAAAGATATGCAATATAATTCCACCTTATGTTCTTTTCAAACCAAATACACAATTTCTTTACAAAACTTGCTCATACACATTCAATACATTCAAACCAATACTTCAAAACTATTCAGATAATGAACACACATTTTGTTTCACAAACCCTAGCTCAAATATTTCCAACAATGCATACCAATCATCCCTTTTAACTCCACATCAAAACTACTTTCTCAAAACAAAACCACTTAGAGAAAAATTTGAACCACCATACCTAAAAATGATGGATGAAGATGTGCCCTCAAATACCTGTCTCAAAAATAATATCTTTTGCAACTTCAAAAGGATTAGCACAACACCTTTTCATATATTGAAAGCTTTCTCAAAATGTGTGCACAATTTTTTTCCAAACCAATACTCTATAGCTACTTTAGTTTCTAAAAATAACATATCAAATCATGAACCAAGCCCTTAAGTATTCCAAAAAATAAAATCACTTTATACGCCTTTTATCTCCTACTTAAATATTTCAACAATACACCCAACAATTGATTTACCACTAATTACCTTATAACTCCACAAAATAACACTTCAAAATTAATTGCAATTTGCCCCTTTTATTTTCTTCTAAAACAATGGCAAAAATAAAATATTTATTTCCCTTATGACTCCCCTTTTATTTCCTTCTAACAAAAATGGTAGAAATAAAATATTTATTTCCCTTATGACTCCCTAAGTCCAATAGCGCACAATAATCAAGCAAACTTAAGCCCTTAATATTTCAACCTTAGCACTAATAAACAAAAAATTATTTATGCTTACCACAACTACCATGGATGGAAATCGACCAGGAAACCTCCTACCTGCCAGTGCATTAGTGCCACTTGGGCTGCCTCTAGGACAACTACCCACACGAGAACTCAAATACACGATATGCAATTTAACCTTTTGGTCAAATCCGTTCAGTCAATAAAATGCAAAAGACATCACTGTCGAGTTTCAAACTCACAACTTGCTACATGACCTGCACCTTAGCACTGCCCAATCTACCACTAGGCCAACCGTCTGGTTGGAAAATAAAGCCCCACGATCCTCTCTTTATTCAACCAAGAAAACTTTCTTTTTTTAAAATCAAAATTTCATATTTTATTTTATCTGATTCGCGCACACAAGAAATCAAATACACTTAGCAATTTCAACACACACCATAGCAATTCGAAATATATATCCTTAGTGCATAATTTAATCCATATTAATATGGATTTCTTCTTCTTTCCTTTGATGTTGGCGCTTTAGGTTTTATTTAAAACCTTTGAAAATGTTTGGCGCCAAAACCCATCTTGGGTTTAAAATTATAATATAAAGTATTATAATAAATTTTATTATTAAACCTTTGGCTTCAACCTTTTATCCTTAATATTATAATATTAAAATATTATAATATTATTTCCTTTTAAGCCTTAGTCACTTGCTTTCTGCATGGTCTTTAAACTAGGGTCTTCAACCATTTAACCAAACACTTAGAGCTTTATCCCAAACCTCTTTGGCTTATAATATTTAAAATAAATATTATAACCTTTTCCTTGCATTGGGATGAACTTTGCCTTGCATATTTAACCAACTTATAAACCTTATATTTTTGCCATGCCATGTTATATTTGACATTAATGACAACCAATGTCAAACAATATACTCAAAATTTCTAACAATCAACCTATGACATCAATCTTTTGACATCAATGAAAACAATATACTCAAAATTTCTAACAATCTTCCCCTTTGTCATTGATGGTAACCCTTACTAAAAAAATATTTTTCCTACCACTGGATTCCAAATATGCTCCCTCTAATAAACTGCTCCCCCTGAATGAATGCTCTCCCCCTTACTAAAATCTCTCCCCTTTTACATCAATGGAAAAGGGACTCCTTTGGGACTAAATATAAGACTCTTAGCTCAACCCCCTCCCCACATCCTCTCCTTGAGGTGGTTAAGTTTGGGATGGGAGTAAGACTACTCCCAACTTTACTCTAAGATACTCAAAATTTTCCTTTGGACGTGGCTTAGTAAAAATATTTGCAATCTGTTCCTTTGTAGTAACATATTCCAATTCGACTTATTTATCCCTCACCTGTTCTCTCAAAAAATGTTACTTGATTAGAATGTGTTTGGTTCTTGAATGCATCATTGGATTCTTTGACATGTTTATGGCACTTGTACTATCACATAGTATGGCTATGGGATGTTCATGCTTTATTCTAAAATATTTTAAAGTTTACTTCATTCATAACACTTGTTTACAACAAGCAATTGTTGCAATGTATTTTACCTCTCGTGGATAAGGATACCGATGCTTATTTCTTGCTTAGCCAAGATACTAAACAACCTCCAAGAAATAATGCTCCTCCACTTGTGCTTTTTCTATCATCAATATTTCCCACCCAACCTGCTTCTGAGTACACTATGAGAGTAAAGTTACCACTCCTGGGATACCAAAGTCCAAAATCGATAGTTCCTTTTAAATACTTGTGAATTCTCTTTACTGCCAATACATGTGTTTCCTTTGGCACTGCTTGAAATATTGCCACTAGTCCCAATGCCTGCATTATATCTGGTCTTGTAGTTGTGACATATAGTAAGCTACCAATCATAGATCTATACAATATCTGATTTACCTCAGGATATTCATCATCTTTACTCAAATTGCATCCTGTAACCATGGGGGTACTCAATGGTTTGCAATCCTCTAATTTGAATTTCTTCAATATTTCTTTTATATACTTGGTTTGTGAGAGAAATACACCATTTTTATTGTGAAATATGTAGTCCAAGGAAGAAATACAACTCACCAAGCATTGAAATTTCAAATTCACTTTGCATACTCTTTGCAAATTTCTAACACATCTTATCATTACTTCCTCCAAAAATGATATCATCCACATAGACAACCACAATCAACAAGTTGTTTCCTTCATTTTTGATGTATAAATTATTGTTAGCTATTCCTTTTCTAAACCCTTGTTCTTGAAGATATTTATCCAACCCTGAATACCAAGCTCTAGGAGCTTGCTTTAGTTCATAAAGAACCTTTTTTAATCTGCATACATAATCTGGCTTATCAATTAGTTTGAACCCCTCAAGTTGCTCAATGTAGATCTCTTCTTCCAAGAAGCCATTGAGAAAAGTTGATTTTACATCCATTTGATATACTTTGAAGTTCTTGAAGCTTAAGAAAGCTAAAAATATCCTTATGGTCTCAAGTCGTGCAATAGGAGCAAATATTTCATCAATGTCAATCCCTTCAACTTGTGCATAGCCTTTGCATACCAATCTTGCTTTGTTTCTGACTACCTAACCATCTTCATTTAACTTATTTTTGTAAACTCATTTAGTGCCAATTATATTCTTGTCCTTTTATCTTGGTACAAGTTCCCAAGTCTCACTTTTTTCTATTTGATCCATTCCTCATCCATTGCCTTGACCCAAAATTTATCTTCTCTTGCCTCATTGAAATTCTTGGGCTCAATTTTAGACAACAAGGAAAAATTTGCATGTTCACTTGTTCCTATTATCTTCCTCCTTTTTTGTATTTCATCTAGATTTCCAATAATCAGATCTCTTGGATGATTCTTTTGCACATACCTAGATGGAGTCTTAGGTGGTGTTCTTTGTGCTTCATCTTCTTCTGATTCTTCACCTACTTCTTCTTGGCAACTTTATTCTTCTTGATATACAATTTCTTGAGCTGGTTCTTTTGACCATGTTTGTTCATCAACTATCACATTTATACTTTCCATAATTGTATGTGTTCTCTTATTATAGACTTTATAGGCTTTGATCTTAGTAAAATATCCAAGGAATATACCCTCATCACACCTTGTGTCAAACTTACCCAAATTTTTCTCTTCCCATTGAATGTAGCATATGCTTCCAAATTCTTTGAAATACTTCAAAGTAGCTGGTCTTCCCTTCCAAAGCTCATATGAATTTTTATGGTGATTTACTATCACCTGAGTTCTATTGATGATATAGATAATTGTATGAACTGCCTCTCTCCTAAACCCATCTGAAATATTGGATTCATTTAGCATAGCTCTGGCCATATTCTCAATTGTTCTATTTTTCCTTTCAACTACTCTATTTTGTTGTGGGGTCCTTGATGGTGCCTATTATATTTTTATCCCATGTTATTTGTAGAATTCTATGAATTCATCTAAAGTAAATTATTCTCCTCTATTTTATCTTAGACACTTAATATTTTACCTGTTTTATTTTCTACTAGAACTTTGAATTCCTAGAATTTCTCAAAGGCTTCTGACTTTTCTTTTAAGAAGGCCACCCAAGTCATTCTAGAGAAATCATCTATAAATAGCATGAAGTAACTTTCACCTTGTAAACTCTTTGTCCTTGTAGGACCACATAAATCAGTTTGAACTAGTTTTAATGGTTTAGATGAAGTATATTCTTTTGACTCGAAACTCGTTCTTGTTTTCTTTCCATGCTGACATTGTGCACAAATTGTGCTTTGTGATATTTTTATCTTGGGTAAATATCTGACTGCCTATTTTTTGCTTATTCTCATAATGTTGTCAAAGTTCATATGATCCATTATTTTATGCCACAACCAACTCTCATACTCTCGTGATAAGAAATATTTTTCTCCCTTAATTTTACTTAGTATGTAGAGATTGTTTGTAGTTCTACTAGCATCTACAATAAGCTTTCTTGTATTGGATTTTTTGATCTCACATCTACTTGGATTGAAGGTGATTGTGTGTCCCTGATCACAAAGTTGACATACACTTAGTAAATTGTGCTTCAAACCCTTAACATACAATACATTTTCTATATTTGAATTTCCATTATCTAAACTCAAATTCCATTTTCCAACAATTGTTTCTGAACCATTATCACCAAATTTTACTGATCCTTCATTGATTTCTTTAAGTGTAATAAATTTACTTTTATCACCTGTCATATGACTTAAACAAGCACTATCAAGAAACCACTGATTTCTCTTATCTTGTGCATGAAGAGCTATTTTTACCAACATTGACTTATCCTTTTCTTACTTCTTTTTCTCTTCCTAAACTTTTGAGGTTGTATTATTTTGAACCTTCCGATACTCCTTTTTGCTTGATTCAAGAATACTATTTTACACCATTTGGTCTTGTGCCCAAAGTTATTACATTTATAACAGATGATATTGTTATCCATGAGAGGTGTAAATAAATTGAAATTTCTATCAACATTATTTTTCACACAAACCGTGCAACATACAACTCTATGACCATATTTGTTACATGAAAAATAATAACTATGGAAGAAATTTTTTAACCTATTAGATTGCCTTGATTGATATGGTCTCATGTTTCTTCCTTTATCATTTCTATAATTGAATTTTGTCCATGAAGCTTCTCTGTTTTCTTCCTTCTTGATGCTTTTGCCTTTTAATACATTAGCATAGTTCATGGGATCTTATTTCTTTGTTATCTTTGTTCCTTTGGAATTTGACTCCCCTTTCTATTTCTCTAACTTTATATCTTGCTGTAACTTATATTTAGACTTTTTAACTCTCTTTCTTAGAGAGACAATTTCAGATTCCAACCATTCACATTCTAACTCTTTTTCCTTTAACTGTTCTACCATATCCTTTTAAATTTTCCTTGCCTCTTCAACTTTTACCTTTAGCTCTATGATATTCTATAGAAGTTTCATCTTTGATTCCTCATTCTCTTGGATTTGAGCCTTCAAACTTGAATCTTTATTTCTAACTTTTCCCAAGTTTCTAAGAGTAGCAATAAGTTCATATTTCATTCGATCATGGATTATTCTCCATTTTATGCGGTCATGTATGTTCTTGTGGGATCTTTCTTCAAGATATTAGGCTTTTCATGAAGGAAAATGCTTTGATACCAATTGAAGAACATAAGCTTATACTTAAGGGGGGTGTGTAGTATAAGATAAATTTTTTTACTTTCCAATACAAATGATAAAAATAATAATATCAAAGTGATAAATAATGCACACATCATCATACACATGAGAGACATTATTTAACGTGGTTCACCCAATGTGGGTTACATCCACGAAGAAAATTTTCCTTATAAATTTTTCTCAAAGAATCTCTTGGGAACCAAATCCCTATTACAATGTTTATAGACCTTTTTCCAAAGGAGACACCAATCCCCTATGCTCAAATTCATGGATATCTATACATATGAGTCCTTTGTCCCCACTGCTCTAATTTTTGGATCTCTATCCATAGGAGAACCCTATCCATAGGTTAACCCTATCCTCTTTGCTCTAGTTTTTGGATCTCTCTCCACACAAGTACTCTATCCCCTCTAATTTGGTCTGCTTCAAAGCCTACTCTCAAATCTGCTCAATTCTACTTAAAAATTTGATCAAAACTACTCATAATATGATCAGTTCTACTTAACTAATCTGATCAAATATGCTCAAATACCTATACTGATATGTCTCATACCTGCTCACAAATCTACCTTAAACTTGCTCATAAATCTACATTAAGCCTGCTTATAAATATAGCTTAAACCTACTCACAAGAGTTTCTCAAATTTGCTTACTATATTTTCTTAATTCTGCTCTAACACATGCTCAAAAATTTTCTCATAACACTTGCTTGATCATAATACTTCAAACATATTCTACTAAGAATTCTTGTTCAAGAACACATAAGAAAAGATATGCAATATAATTCCACCTTATGTTCTTTTCAAACCAAATACACAATTGCTTTACAAAACTTGCTCATACACATTCAATACATTCAAACCAATGCTTCAAAATCATTCAGATAATGAAAGCACATTTTGTTTCACAAACCCTAGCTCAAATATTTCCAATAATGCATACCAATCATCCCTTTTAACTCCACATCAAAACTACTTTATCAAAACACAACTACTTAGAGAAAAAGTTGAACCACCATACCTCAAAATGCTTGATGAAGATGTGCCCTCAAATACCTATCTCAAAAATAATATCTTTTGCAACTTCAAAAGGATTAGCGCAACACCTTTTCATATATTGAAAACTTTCTCAAAATGTGTGCATAATTATTTTCCAAACCAATACTCTATAATTCTCTTAGTTTCTCAAAATAACACATCAAATCATGAACCAAGCCCTTCAATATTACAAACAATAAAAGCACTTTATACACCTTTTATCTCCTACTTAAATATTTCAACAATACACCCAACAATTGATTTACCACTAATTACCTTATAACTCCACAAAATAACACTTCAAAATTAATTGCAATTTGCCCCTTTTATTTTCTTCTAAAACAATGGTAAAAATAAAATATTTATTTCTCTTATGACTCCCATTTTATTTCCTTCTAACAAAAATGACAAAAGTAGAATATTTATTTCCCTTATAACTCTCTAAGTCCAGTAGCGTAAAATAATCAAGCAACCTTAAGCCCTTAATATTTCAACATTAGCACTAATAAACAAAAACTTATTTCCGCTTACAAAAACTATCGCGTGTGGGAATCGACCATGAAATCTCTTACCTGCCAGCACACTAGCACCACTTGGGATGCCACTAGGCCAACCGCCCACATGAGAACTCAAATACATGATATGTAATTTAACCTTTTGATAAAATCTGTTCAGTCAACAAAACACAAAAGACGTCACTGCTGAGTTTCGAAATCATGACTAGTTGTTTGCCTTGTGCCTTAGTGCTACCTAGTATACCATTAGATAAACCGTCTGGTTGGGGATAAAGCCCCACGATTCTCTCTTTATTTGACCACAAAAACTTCCTTTTTTTAAATCAAAATTTCATCTTTTCTTTTCTCCGATTCGTGCACGCAGGAAATCGAATACACTTAGCAATTTTAACACACACCATAGCAATTCAAAAAATATATATCCTTAGTGCATAATTTAATTCATATTAATATGGATTTCTCCTTATTTCCTTTGACGTCGATGCTTTAGGTTTTATTTAAAACCTTTGAAAATGTTTGGCGCCAAAACCCATCTTGGGTTTAAAATTATAATATAAAGTGTTATAATAATTTTTATTATTAAACCTTTGGCTTCAAACTTTAGGAAATAATATTATAATATTATTTTATTTTAAGCCTTAGTCACTTGCTTTCTGCATGGTCTTTAAACTAGGGTCTTCAACCATTTAACCAAACACTTGGAGTTTTATCCCAAACATCTTTGGCATATAATATTTAAAATAAATATTATAATCTTTTCCTTGCATTGGAATGAACCTTGCCTTGCATATTTAACCAACTTATAAATCTTATCTTTTTGTCATGCCAAACTATCTTTGGCATCAATGACAACCAATGTCATCAACCTATGACATCAATATTTTGACATCAATGACAACAATATACTCAAAATTTCTAACAGAAATACCAAGTCAATGAAAATTTTAGGGATCACAAAAAATAGATTGTAGATCCTCCTAGAGGTGAGAGACAATACAAGTCCATCCATATTACAAATATAAAGATAAATAGACCCATACATCTGAGAAAATAAACGGCACTCATTAAGCACCTAGGCTATGAAGAAATATTTTTAATTTTTCTCAACTTTCATTGAAGTTCGGACGTCACGAGCGCAATGCGGACTGCGCACAGCTTTTGCCGAAGTCTGACTTCGGGGGCGATGACGGACTTCGCCTAGAAAATGGGCAAAGTGTGGTTTGCAGTCGGTGAAAGGTGATGGATGGCGCAATGTGCACTTTGGGGACGCAAGAATTGCTTCGACAATTTTACTTCGGGATGGACTTCGGCGAGGGAAAGAGCTTCGGGGGAAGTACTCCCGAAGTATGTACTTCGGGGGAGAGACTTGCCGAAGTGAAACTACTTCGGCTGCCGAAGTGAAACTACTTTGGGCAATTTCCCAGTGAGATAGAGTTTCGGGGAAAAACCTTTCAAAGTAAATCTACTTTGGGGAACTTCGTGCCGAGATAACTTCTTCGGACGACAAAGCTCCGAAGTTCGACAACTCGTGGGAACTTCGGCGAAGTGGCTCCTGGTTCCAACTTCGGGAGACGAAGTCCCGCAATGTGCTTCGGCACAGACAAATAAACCCGACTCCTGTCTGGATCAAACGGGTGATTTCCTACTTTGGGCCAAACCCTAGCTAATTGATGTCTGTAGACAAAATCAACACACCAAGGCACATACAAGTACGTAGAGACCCAAATAAACAGAATAAGTATTTATATATTCAAATAAGTTTCGGATTACAAAAGCTTCCCTCTGAAGCGAATAAAATC
Organism: Wollemia nobilis; assembly: GCA_028583015.1. NCBI lineage: Eukaryota > Viridiplantae > Streptophyta > Pinopsida > Araucariales > Araucariaceae > Wollemia > Wollemia nobilis. The sequence goes on along the minus strand of JAQPPZ010017220.1, from coordinate 12,167,509 downwards.
TTCTGCAAGTAACGATTTTGCAGGATAAACACAAGACTTGGATGGGAGACTGTTGTTCCACTCTCCGACTGCTCTACCTTTTTGCTGCTCTGCTCCTCTCTTCTCTACGCTCTTCCTCGTACTACTAAATGACAAAATGGCCCCAGTATTTATAGGCGGGGAAAGAGGACAGAAGGCAGGATAAAACCACCAACTAACTGACAAGTAATAAATTTCGGAGTGGCTTTTTGACAAATCATCGAACACTCCAGCTACTCGCATGCTTGGACAATTAATGTCCCGAACTTTGTGCCTAAAATCTTCTTTGTCTAATTTTTGCTTCGGCTGAATTTTGCTTCGGGGGGCAATTTGAAAGTGCTTCGCAGTGAAGCATTTTCCGAAGCTCTCTCTGAAGTTCTTCATGTCGAAGCATTTTCAGGTGCGAAGTTTGATTTAATATTTCCAACACCCTCCTTTAAATCGAACTTCGCAAGTTTTCTGACGCCTAGCATATCTCGCAGTCTGGCGAAGTCCTCCTCCTTCAAGGGCTTCGTGAAGATTTCAGCCAGCTTCTCCTTCGACCTACAGAACTGCAACTGTACTTCGTCAAATTTTACTAGCTCTCTGATGAAATGGTACCGGATATCAATGTGCTTCCTCCGGCCATGGAATACTGGGTCCTTCGAGAGTGCGATGGCAGAGTTATTGTCATAGAATATTGTTGTTGCTGCTTCAGGCGAATGTTGTAGTTCACTCAGAACTCTTCTTAGCTAAACTGCCTGGCAAGTTGCTGAGGTGGCAACAACATACTCTGCCTCTGTCGTAGATAAAGCCACAATTGGCTGCTTCTTCGAGGACCAAGAGACAACTCCGAATCCAAAGTGGAATGCATATCCCAAAGTGCTCTTCATGTCATCTATGCTACCAGCCCAATCGCTATCGGTGTAGCCGATTAACTCAAGCAGTCTTGTCTGGCATAATAGAGTCCATGGTTCCTCGTGCCATTGACATATCGCAGGATTCTCTTGCCTACTTGCCAGTGAGTGTCTTTGGGTGACTCCATGAATCGACTAATTAAACTCACAACATACATAACATCTGGCCTGGTTGTAGTCAAGTACATCAGGCTTCCAACTAAACTTTTATAGAGAGTTGGGTCAACACTTCTGCTGTTGTCAGTCTTGCTCAGCTTGATGCCAGTGGCGGCCGGAGTGATGGCAGGCTTGCTGTCCTCCATATTAAACTACTTCAGGACATCCTTTGCATACTTGCCCTATGAAATGAAGATGCCATCTACTGATTGGACAACTTCAATACCAAGAAAATATTTCATCAGCCCCATGTCAGTCATTTCAAACTTGGACTTCATGGCTATCCTAAACTGCGTGAATAGGTTGTTGCTATTGCCAGTATATATCAGATCATCCATGTACAGGCAGACGATAATAAACTCACCTGCTTCATTTGTCTTCATGTATAGGGAGTGCTCATATGGGCATTTTTGAAACCCATTCTCCTGAAAATAGTCGTCAATCTGGCTGTACCATGCCCGGGGTGCTTGCTTCAATCCATATAGGGCCTTCTTCAGCTTCAAGACCTTGTCTTCTTGCCCTTGAATTTTATAACTGGGTGGCTGGTCTATGTAGACCTCTTCTTCCAACACTCCATTCAGGAAGGCAGACTTGACATCCATCTGGTACACACTCCACCCTTTCTGAGCTGCTAGTGCCAGAATCATTCTGATTGTGTCAAGTCGGGCTACAGGTGCGTACACCTCATGATAGTCAACTCCTAACTTCTGCTTGTAGCCTTTCGCCACTAATATGGCATTATGCCTGTCAACTTCTCCTTGGGCATTGAACTTAGTCTTATACACCCACTTGACCCCAATGGTCTTCTTCCCTGCTGGAAGATCTGTCAGCTGCAATGTCTCATTCTTCTCAATGGCTGCTATCTCCTCATCCATTGCTTTCACCCATGTGTGATTCTGACTTACCTCTTCAAACTCCACTAGGTCACACTCTGTAAATAGGGCAAAGTCAGAATATTCTTCATCCATCTAATTACGGGTTACCTCATAAATATCTTGCAAGCTCCGAGTCTTCATAGGTGTTCTCAAATTTTGAATTCTGCTTGCAAGTGAAGGTGATAGGGATGATGAGGCTGTGCTGCTGCTGGCACCACTGTTGCTGCTTGAAGGTACAGGTGTCTGCACACTGTCTTCCTCCAATTTTATAGGTTCAGCAACTGCTGGTTCAGGCTGACCAGTCTCTGATTTCCAGTTCCAAGATTCATCCTCCAAGAACTTCACATCTCGGATTATGACAAGTTTCTTTGTCACTGGATTGTACATCCTGTATGCCTTTGCTGGTTCACTATATCCTGTGAAGATGCATCTTTCAGCTTTGTCATCCAGCTTCTGCCTTTTCTCATCTGGAACATGTGCATATGTTATGCACCCAAAAACTTGTAAATGAGCCACACTTGGCTTCAGATTGCTCCAGGCTTCCTCTGGGATTTTGTCCCTCACACTCTTGGTGGGACACCAGTTCAGTAGGTAGACTGCACATGTTATAGCCTCTGCCCAAAATTCATGCGATAATCTCTTCACCTTCATCATGCTTCGTTCCATCTCCATGATGGTCTAGTTCTTCCTCTCAGCTACGCCATTCTGCTGTGGAGTGTATCTAGTAGTGAACTGCCTTCGAATTCTATGCTGCTTGCAGTAGTTGTGGAATTCGTTGGAGATGTATTCTCCACCTCCATAAGTTCTGAGAGTCTTCACATAGTATCCGCTCTATTTCCCAACCAGAGCCTTGAACTCCTTAAACTTCACAAATGCCTCTGACTTCAACTTGATGGGATAAATCCAGGTCTTCCGGCTGAAGTCATCAATGAAAGTCAGGAACAATTTGTTGTCGGCATATGAGGTGGTCTGCATGGGACCACAAATGTTTGAGTGCACTAGCTCCAATGGTCGTGATGCTCTCCAAGACTATCCTATAGGGAATGTGTCCCTGTGCTGCTTGCCGACCAGGCAACCTTCACAAACTTGGTTCGGTTGCTCAATAAGGGGTAAACCCTTCACCATCTGCTTCCTGTGCAGCAAGTTTAGGCCACTGAAACTCAGGTGACCGAATCTAAGATGCCACAGCCAGGTAGCATCCTTCACAACTACACTCAGATAAATTATAGATTCATTCTGAATCTGCAACAGAAACATTTTGTTTTTTGTCATGGACACTGTTGCGATTTGTCCATGGACTTTGTCTCTGATTGAACAAACACCGTCTTTGAACTGAACAGTGTGTCCATTTTGCACAAACTATCCAACACTCAACAAATTGTGCTTCAACCCAGGCACATAATAAACATTCTGAATTGTTTTTCTTTCACCATGCTGGGTGTGAATGAGGATTTTTCCTTTCCCCATCACAGGAACTTTGCTTTTGTTCCCCATATTGACTTCGGATTTGATTGTTTCATCCAACTGTGAGAACATCTCCCTGTTCCCAGTCATGTGGTTACTACACCCACTGTCAAGATACCATATGTTTTTCTTTCTCTCCTCCTCAACACTACAAGTCAGCAGCACATTTCCTTCTGCTGCATTTCTGGCTTCCTCCATATAATGGGCTTGCTGCTTTTTCTCGTTCGCCATTTTCTTTCTGCACTGTGAGGCATAATGGCCGAACTTATTACAGTAGTAGCATTAGACCTTTGACATGTCCTTCTGCTGAGAGCTACTTTGCTGATTTCTACCAGTGCCTCTTCCTCCATGCTAATGAAAGTTGCAACTGGGCTCGCTGTCATGAGGGTTTGACCTCCCTCCTTGCTTGTTGCTTCTCCCACGCCTGTTTCTGCCTCTTCCACCTTAAGAACTGGAGGCGCTGTGGTGGGAGTCTCATCTGTCGTTGTCTCAGACTAAGACTTGTGCTTTGAAGGCTTGCTCCAAAGAGGACTAAGTTGAGAGGCTCAACCTCTGCTCATGTGTTTGTAGGGAACCCATGAGTTCGTTCACTGAGAGGATTGTCAAATCCCTTGAATCCTCAATTGCAATTACCACAGAGTCAAACTTCACTGGTAGACTTCGTAGAATTTTCTCCACGATCCTTTGATTCTACACAATTTCACCATTCAACCACATCTGGTTGATGACATCTATCTTTCGGGTGAAGAAGTCGCTCATTGACTCTGACTCGCTCATCTACAGGTTCTCGAACTGCCTTCTGAGCATCTGCAATTTTACCAACTTGACTTTGTTGGTGCCTTGGTACGAACTTGCCAGAATTTCCCAGTCCTGCTTTGCCTTGGTGGCTGATGCGATTCACGGGAAGATGGTCTCCTCAACGGCTTGCATGATATAAAATAGAGCTTTCTCATCTTTCTTCCGATTCTCCTTCAAAAGATCTTTTTCGGCTTGGGAGAGGGCGGCCTGTGCTACTGGATCTGTCGGCTCTGGGTATCCATTCTCGACCAAGTCCCACAAATCCTGAGACCCGAAGAGGATCTTCATCTGAATGCTCCAGTAATCGTAGTTCTTGTCGTTAAATCACGGGATCTACAACTGCAACGAGTTTCTCTCAAAAGCCATGCTTCTATCTCCGTGTCATGGCAACACAACTCTGATACCACTTTGAAGAAATAATTTTAATTTTTCTCAACTTTCACCAAAGTTCAAACATCGCGAGCGCAATGTGGACTGCGCACAACTTTTGCCGAAGTCCGACTTCGGGGGCACCGATGGACTTCGCCCGGCAAATGGGCGAAGTGCGGTTTGCAGTCGACGGAAGGCGACGGATGATGCAATGCGCACTTCGGGGATGCAAGAATTGCTTCGGCAATTTTACTTCGAGACGGACTTCGACGAGGGAAAGAGCTTCGGGGGAAGTACTCCCGAAGTATGTACTTCGGGGGAGAGACTTGCCGAAGTGAAACTACTTCGGCTGCCAAAGTGAAACTACTTCGGGCAATTTCCCAGCGAGAAAGAGTTTCGGGGGAAAACCTTCCGAAGTAAATCTACTTCGGGGAACTTCGTGCCGAGATAACTTCTTCGGACGGCAAAGCTCCGAAGTTCGACAACTCGTGGGAACTTCGGCGAAGTGGCTCCTGGTTCCAACTTCGGGAGACGAAGTTCGCAATGTGCTTCGGCACAGACAAATAAACCCGACTCCTGTCTGGATCAAACGGGTGATTTCCTACTTCGGGCCAAACCCTAGCTGATTGATGTCTGCAGACAAAATCAAAACACCGAGGCACATACAAGTACGCATAGACCCAAATAAACAGAATAAGTATTTATATATTCAAATAAGTGCCGGATTACAAAAGATTCCCTCTGAAGCGAATACAATCTTCTGCAAGTAACGATTTTGCAGGATAAACACAAGACTTGGATGGGAGACTGCTGCTCCACTCTCCGGCTGCTCTACCTTTCTGCTGCTCTGCTCCTCTCTTCTCTACGCTCTTCCTCATACTACTAAATGACAAAATGGCCCCGGTATTTATAGGCGAGGAAAGAGGACATAAGGCGGGATAAAACCACCAACTAACTGACAAGTAATAAATGCCGGAGTGGCTTTCTGACAAATCACCGAACACTCCAACTACTCGCACGCTTGGACAATTAATGTCCCGAACTTCGCGCCTGAAATCTTCTTTGACCGATTTCCGCTTCGGCTGAATTTTGCTTCGGGGGCAAGTTGAAAGTGCTTCGCAGCGAAGCATTTTCCGAAGCTCTTTCGGAAGTTCTTCACGCCGAAGCATTTTCGGGTGCGAAGTTTGATTTAATATTTCCAACAGGCTAAACTGACAACAATAATACCAGGTTATACATCTTGATGAGTGAATTCATTTCTAATGAACTTTTCCAAAACTGAATCATTCCAAAGTATTATAATTGAACCCTCAGGATTATGTAATTTGCAGAATGAGGTGCTAGGGGTATTTCCACGGATTTTGGGCCACGAGGGTGCAGGGTAAGATTCCGTTCACGACGTTCATAATCAACATTCTACTTGTAAGTTCATGATGCGTATATATAAAAATTAATATAGGGTGCAGGGTATTGTTTGCATGATTTCTAACGAGAATGGATTCTAACATAATATGGTTTTCGATTTGTTGTATGACAGGGATGGGGTTTGGCAGTGTTGGTGGGAATTGAAATGAGTGGACGAATGTTGAGCTTCAACCCAAACGATTTCTTGCATGGCAGGAGGATAGAAGGTTGCGTCTTAGGAGTATTCAAAGGAAAATCCCAGTTGCCTGCTGTCGTTGAAATGTACATGAACAAGGTACACACATGAACATGGTAATATTTGAGAACAACGCAGTTTGTTTTTCACAAACTGTTAATGATTTTTTAGGACCTGAACGCATGCAGGAGATCAGGGTGGAAGAGTTTGTTACTCATGAGCTCCCGTTTTCGGCGATCAACGAGGCATTTGAATTGATGTTGGAAGGAAAATGTTTGAGATGCGTTCTTCTCCTGTGATCTCAAATGCTTGGATGACTCGTGTAGCCCTATGTTAAAAAAGTGAAAGAAAACGTTCTGGGGAAAACACAGAATGTTCTACTGTGCTCTCCTCCCAAGTGCTGGATTTTGCAACGAGATTGTTGAGTTGTGAACCTCTAGTGTTTAGAGTTTTGTCAAGTAGATTGTGTGTTTAGGTGGCTTAAGTGTACTTTGGCTGAAAGTGTAGAAATCACTTGAAAGAAGCAAACTAAACAGCCCACCAAACGTCCTCAGTTTCGTCGTTTTTTAGAAACTTCTAATTGAAAACGAAAAAAACAAGTGTGCTTAGTTTTCTCCAACCAGAAAACCCATGACAGTCTTCACTGTCTAATATTTTATGAATAAACGTGGGTTTAAGTTCTTTTTCAACTATATCTTCCTATTAATGTCCAACATTTCCGTAGCCATAAAAAAAAGGGAAATGATTATATGAATTACAACCTTTCTTTTTATATCTTCCAATGCATTGACGACACGAGACTGGGAGGACTTTTGCTGATCTTTACCAGAGACATCATTCTCTTCTTCACTTGATGATGGTTGCATATTATGTCTATTTTTACAACTAAGCTGGTTTTAATTTCTACTGGCAAGTGCCACAATAGTAGCAATATTTCTCCGATAACGTTTTATTATTGTTTGAATTTAAAGTGGTTTTTTTCTTTAAACTAATAAAAATATAAAACGTTTTAATACTTTATTTCAACTATGGAGTGCACGTTTTGATACTTTATTTCAGCTATGGAGTGCATTAGAACAAGTTAAGATAAAAAGTAAAGTTTTCTTTTACGGCTGTTAGAACTTTAAATAGCTTTAAGATTTAAAGGGTAGAGTTATAAATTATACTTGAATAAGTGAGTTTGTGTGGATGAATTTATAGTGATTAATAATATCTTTTATGAATGTTAAAAACTATTTTATTTTTATCTTTTAATTTTTGTTATTAGTATTGGGTGATGATGTTATTGGTATTTGTCAACGATCATAATGCTTTTTTAGGGTGTTAAGTAGAACCTTAGTTATCAAGTTCGAGTTTGGGTTTGACATGTTCAAAAATTTCGAAAATAAAATTGGAGATAAAATTCAATATATTATAAATGCACATATATTCTTTCAATGCTATGTAAATAAATTAGTAATTATAAAACTGAAACTTAAATAATTTTTTTGAAAAATACAATACCATTTAATTTTACTTTAAATATTAAATTATAATTAAATGTATTAAAATAATGTAAACCTACTTTCTACATTTTTAATATAAAACTCTTACTCAATTTCACATACTCATCCATTGTCAAATTGACGTATTTTTGGATGTTGTAAATGTTTCCAAAAATCAAATGTAAAGGGAAGAAAACACATGTTTTTGCATTTATATTTTTGTTCCCGTGTGGCTTGTTCAATTTTTTTCGTGTGAAATTTAGGGTTAAAAACACATGCGAAAATTTTCCCGAATGCAAGCTTGTTTTTTGCCTAATTTTTTTCTCACCCATTTTAAAGTTTATTCACTAAAATTATTCTTTAGGGTTTTAAATTTGATTGATTTTGAATTTTATTTGTTATGAATTAGCTCGTTTTCACTATATTTTGGCTTCAAATTTATTGAATCCTAATATTAATCTTTCTCATTCAACTATTAAAGTATTTATTATGTTGAACTATTCTATTGATGCTTTTATTTTTAATCTTAAAATTCAACCTTGAGCAGGATGTCTATAAATATAAGAATGAAGAGATGTATTATATGCAAAAGAACAAAAAAGTCAATGGATGGATGTTTTTTTACTGTGTAAAGAAAAAGAAACTTCAAAAACATCGTCGTTATCATATGCCCACATACATGGAAGCAACCATTTGCTTTCATCTATAACTATGACTCTATCCCTACTTAGGTGGCAAGGGAAATTATGAGGGTGACCATAATGGGACCAAGAACAAGGTGGATGCCCATGTCAAGGAATTAGGTCCATATACATATCATCATCCTCCTAGGCTCCTAGATCAAAGCTAAAGCATTTGCCATAGCAATGGCAAAGAGGGGCCCTAATGAGGTGACATAGTTGGTAGAGGGATTGAGGAGGTGAGTGCTCTCATAAAAAACACAAATAATGGTGCATGAGTGGGTTGATAGAGTGGATGTGGTTTTCATAAAGCACCGTGACTCTTAGGAGAGAAATAGGACATAGCCAAGCATGGTGGTGGAGCACCTATGTATCATTGGTTAGTTTAGAAGAAGAAAAAATCATTTTAAAAAGTAATAAAAAAATATTGCATTCATCTCTAGCAATATTTAGAAGCTTTACCAAGAAGAAAAATCCATTTAGAAAAGTAATTATTAAAAATATTGCATTCATCTCTAAAAATATTTAGAAGTATTTCTAGCTCCACTACATCATCTTCAACCACAATAGGAAAATATTTCTTTATTAGAAAATTTGGTCACATACATGAATATAATTTGAATAGCTCCTTGATCAAGACACAAGCAATATACTTGAGTGCTTCTAAGCTAAGAAAATAATGATGAATAATGAACTTAGGTTTTATCCTTGTAGGATAATTTATTCAATAAAATATTCATGAATAAAACATAAAAAAAATTCCTCACTACTTATTGTTGTTGATCAGTAGAATAATTGCCCACCGCAAGTTGCTGTAATTCTATTAACAGTTATGATTTTCATTTGAGAGATAACCTCTCATATACTATAAGGTATAGAACAATAAAATAAGTGTAATATATAGCTAGTGCACCTCTTTACGTCTTTACCATGCTCATCGATGATGATGATAATAATATACAAAAGGATAGTTACCTACACTACATCATTGCCTATAATAATAGTTTTTATTTCAAAAAAACTTAATGTGCTACGAATTACTTGCCTCTAAAGCTCACCTAAAAGCTAGATTGATAGAATGAACTAAGATACAATAGATCAGGACCAATGAGTAACACAAGAGTTGAATCAATAATTATTATATAATAATATTAAAATTAATAAAAAACAAAAAAAATCCCATGAGTATGGTCTACTAGCAAGGACACTAGTTGCATTATCAGTGGTGTGACCTAGGTTCAATCCCCATGGTGGATGTGTATAAGAAGTATTACTCAATATATATATATATATTTATATTTACTTTAAAAAATGTTAAATTTAAAAATCTAAAATTAATTTTTTATTTAATATTAAAAAATAATGAATTTCATAAGTCATATAAATAGGTATGAGCTGTAGACCAATTCGTTCAACCAAAACCCATAAGGGGGCGGAGGTCCAAGGTTCAAATCTTGGGTCTCATCGAACTGAACGCTTGTCCCTTTCCTGGTGCTTTCAGCGGTGTAAGAGGTTTAAAATGATTATGACATGGTGGTTATAGAGGTGGACTGCGTTAAGAACTGTGAGGAGGCTTCTGATGTGGACAACGCAAAATATTGTGGTGGCCATAAAAATTTGAACAACTTACCCATATTTGTGGTAGCTACCAATTACACCATGTAAATTCAACAAAAAATAAATAAAAAATTATATAAATACTAATTTTTATTTAATTTAAAAAATATAGATTATTATTATTTGTATCCTATTTGTACATATAATTTGTGACTTTATTTCCCTCTTGTCACCACCCCACCATCTTATCTTCCAACATTATCTCATTATTTTACAAGCATGTTGATCTTGAAGTAATTATTCAATTTTTCAATTGTTAATTTTTTTTCCAACTATAGTATAATTTTTCATTTGTTTTACAAGCTTATTGATATTAATTATAATATAATTTAATTTTTAAAAATTTTATATATTTATGTTTAAATATTATAAGAGATGCATACATAATAGTTAGGTTATTATAATATTATTATGTAATAACAATACAATACATTTAAAGTTTTTATATAAATACAATATAATTTTTTTTATAATATATAATAACTACTACAAATGGTTTTTTTTTTTTTTAAATATAAATAATTTTAAAATTTATTAACTATAAAGGACAAGACTACAATCTTCATATAAGACTGTGCCATGGAAGTATAGTAGATTATATCAAGTCCTGTGATGGTTATGCAAAGAAAGTGTACATCGTCAAACTATCTTAGATAGAGATAAAATAGAAGAATTTTAGTGTAGGATAATCACACACATATTCCATTGATTTTATACATATAAATACAATGTTAAAGGCTATGAATAGCCTGAAGAATATGCTAACAAATTCTATCTACAAAGCTAACAATAGCGAACAGACTAACAACTAATATTCTAAGCTAACAATAGATTATACGTTAGCTTAGAATAACAGCTAGGATAGTAATAATGTAAATAATGTAATAACAAACTATAGCCTAGCCTAACATCCCCTCCTTATTACATTATTTGATGTACATAGATATTTGTGAAACAACTCAAATTTGATATGTGCAAGTGCCTTAGTAAAAATATCTGCAACCTGTTCATTGATGGAAATGTACTAGACTTGAATCTTATGATTTAGAACTTCATCTTGAATAAAGTGATATTGAGTGTCAATATGCTTTGTTCTTTCATGGAACACTGTATTCTTGACGAGTCTCAAAACACCTTAGTTATCGCAATTCAAGTGTATTGGAAGATTCTTTGGAAGCCCCATACTTGAAAGAATACGATATAACCATATTGCCTCACACACTACTTCTCCTAATGTGTGATATTCTACCTTGGTAGATGAAAGTGTAACAACTTGTTGATTCTTGCTATGGCAAGAGATAGGACTAGATCCAATATGAAATACATATCCTAACTTTGATGTTCTATCATCTATAGATTTAGCATAATATGAGTCTATGTATCCTTCCAAGAAGAACTTATCATTCTTCTTGTAATCCAATCCATATTATGGTGTGTCACAAACATAGTGAAAAACTCACTTTACTTCATTCCAATGAATGACATTAGGTTCCTACATGAACCTAAAAATATAGATTATAGTAAATCTAATATCCAGCTTGGTATTCATCAGATATATGAGACTCCCAATCAACTATCGATAGATAATTTCATCTACCTAAGAAGATTTATCATATCGAGATAATTGTAACCCTATTTCCATTGGAGTTGCTTTGGGCTTACAATTTGTTTTTTTATATTTTTCAATTAATGCCTTGGCATACTTTATTTGTGTAACCTTGATGTGGTTCTTTTTTTGCACAAATTCTAAGCCAAGACAATAATTATGAAGTCTTAGATTAGTCATTTCAAAGGAATTTTTCAAATCACCCTTCACTGCTTCAATCATCTCTTCTGAACTTCTAGTGATTATCATATAATCTATATAGAGCACAAGGATCACTATTTCAGAACCAATTTTCTTGAAATAGAGATTGGCATCTGAGGGACTTCTCTTAAAACCATATTGTAGGAGGTGATTATCAACTTTAATGTACCAAGGTCTTAGAGTTTGTTTCAATGTATACAAGGACTTGATCAATTTGTAAACTTTTTTCTCTTGTCCTTGTACAATAAATCCTTTATTTTGAGTCATGTACACTTTTTATTTTAAATCACCATTTAAGAAGACACTCTTCACATCCATTTAATGATCCGAACTGAGCTGCCATTACATAGAGTACACGAATGGTTGTCATTTTTGTAGTTTGTGTGAATGTATTTTCATAGTCTATAACTTCTTTTTTTGCATAGCCCTTTGAAAAAATGTGGGATTTATGCTTGTCAATAATTTCATCTGCATTATACTTGGATTTGTATACCCATTTATAGCCAATGGGTTTCTTACCAAAAGGTAAATCAACTAGCTCCCTTGTTTTGTTCTTCATAAGAGATATTTTATGCATCCATAGCTACCTTCCATTGAGGCACACTATGGGCTTCTTGTACTGAAGCAGATTCATGCTCCACAACTATAGTCATGAAACTATAGTCTTCCTCTTTACTCATGTTTTCTTCTTAATCATATTTTGCATCTTTGACTTCTTATCTTTCTTGATGAGATATACTTTGAGAATGTGGTTGATCTGAATTGAGATCAGGAGGTGCATCCAATTTTGCATATCTTATAGTGCGAGTATACCATTTTTGAATTTTCTTTTGTTTTGAGGGAGTCCTTGGCTTAGGCTCCTCAAAATCTAGGTATATATTAGGAGATATGTCTGCTACTTTCTATTGTATCCAAATTGGGAGCTTTCTTGAATACCACATCTTGAATTATATGAATCTTCTTGGTTTTAGGGTCAATCAATCAATACCTCTTGGATTCTTCATCATAACCAAGAAAAATATATTGCAGGGTTTTCTCATCTAACTTGCTTCTTTTCTTATTTGGAATATGTATGAAGTATTTACATCCAAATATACTTATATGAGAAATGGAGGGCTTTCTTCCACTCCATTATTCTTGTGGTATGGCTCCTTGAAGAGCTTTTGTTGGTTCTCGATTCATGAGATACACAACAGTAGTGACAACTTCTACCCAATATTGTTTTCCAAGATGTGCACCTATGAGCATACATCAAACCATATCCATGGTAGAAGGATTTCTCCTTTCAACAACTCCATTGTGTTTGGGAGTATAGGCTATAGTAAGTTATCTCTTTATCCCATTTTTAGTGAGATATCGTAAAAAATCATTGGATGTGAATTCCTCCCCTCGATATGAACAAAGGGCCTTGATTGAACATCTTGATTCTTTCTCAACACGCTTTTGAAATTTCTAAAAATATAAGAAGGCATCTAAATTAAGTTGTAAAAATAAAATACACATATTTCAAGAGTAATCATCAATAAACAACTGAAAGTACTTCTTTCCACTATAAATTTTTGGCATGGATCTATACATATTGATGTATACCAACTCCAATGGTCCTTTGGATCATGAAGAGCTCAATTCAAATGGAACTTGGTGTTGCTTCCCTGCCAACCAATCTGAGCTTACAAGCAAAGTATGTGAAAGGTTGGATAGACCTAACACCATATCGTGATTACTCAATTTGAGTGAATATATTGAAATGAGATGCACATACCATTTGTACCATAAGGAAGTAGCTTCTTGTGAGTTAGAAAATATGGCAACATGAGGGGTATAGATAGCAGCTAATACAAAAAATCCATGTTTGTAGGAAGCTATTACAATATGTTTACCCTTTTTGGTAATGAAGTAACACTTTTATCTTTTGACAACCTTAAAGTAAACCACTATATCCTTGTTTAATATTTGAGACATGAACAACAAGTTGTTGGCCAATCTTGGCATATATAGGACCTCAATCTTGAATTGTCCATCTAGAAGTTACACTGAAACATCTCCTTATCCTTGGAATTTAGAGGTCTTATCATCGATAATTGTTATTGATTTACCTTATTTGGACTCAAATGTGTCAAACCACCTTTTATCACCAATCATATGTTTGTTGGAACCAAAATCAATATACCAAAAATTATATTTATGTTTGGGATCATCTTGAGTCATGAGCACCTTGTGTGCCTTCTCAGAGTTTGAATCTAAATCTTCAATAGAAACATTTCCCTTTTGTTGTCTATTTCATCTTCGTGGTTTTTTTACCCTTTTTCTATTGTGGTTGCTTATTCTTATCACTTTTGTTAAACCAACACTTGTTGGTGTCATGATTATCCATCTCACAAATATGGCAATACCTATTCTATTTTTGAGTTATCTTTTGTGAGGGAGTAGTGTTTGAACCCTTCGAGGAAGATCCCTTATAAAAGTAGCCTTTTTGTTTAATGACATTTCTTAGAAAAATTGCATTGTTGGGCACTTCATCTCTTTGGTTGTTATCTGCTTCGTGTTGTTGAAGCAAATTAACTAACTCTTCAAAAGAGACTTATCTATTAGACACTTGAAGGAAAGTGATCATAATTCTAAAATAATTTGGTAAAGCTCTCAAAATGATTGAGGTTAAGAGCTTATATTCTACTTTCTCACCCATTACATGCATCTTAGCTCTCAGTTTAGAAACTCTGCAAAGAAACACTTCTACACTTTCTTCATTTTTTATGCTAAGAGTGTGAAGTTGGTATTGAAGGTTAATAATCATGGCTTGATTCCTTTCCTCATATATTTTTGACAATATATCCCATGCATCTTTTGTAGTCTCCTTTTCACAAATGTGTGGTTGAACTTCATCAATAGTGGTAAGAATTATGATCATCAATGCTCTAGAATTGACATCATCATATGCTTCTTGTTTTTTATCTACTGTAGTTGTTCATTTTAATTTTCCAATCACAATGTACCACATATTTTAAACTTGCAATATTTCTCTCATCTTTATCTTCCATGGAGCAAAATTTGAACCTTTGAGTAGTTGTGAATCTGACAAGTATGCTTTTGCAATGATCATTGTGAGGGTTCCTTATAACAACAAATGGTCCTCCTTTGTTTATACTTCTAGACCAATAGACCTGATCTATTTTATATACCCTATATTCCTTTATACCTATTGGTACGTGGAATAAGTTGGTTCCCTCTATATACACGATCGTACACGATAGAGACTTTATGTTACATGTAATAAATCAATCTATGGAACATAAGAAGTACTAAAAATGATTCACTCTATATTTAACACCTGCTTAAAAAGCTTTATGTATATGTAGGGTGCCAATTTTCTTAAAAACTTGGAAGAATTTAATTTTAAGATTTATGTCGAGCGATAGTAGTGAATTGGGTAATGATGAAGTGAATATCAAAAATTGGCTTTCCTTATTTCTCCCTAATGGTTTAAAGGGAATAATAGCTTAGACATCATTGTTGCAGCTATATTAGGTGTTATATATAGTAGCCTAAAGTATGATAGCATCACTTGTAAGTGTGGGCTAGAGGTATTGTAAATACCAAACATTTTTTTGAGAAATTAATTGCACAAAAATAGGTATAAATTTGGGGTCTTTTGCTGCCACAAGATATATTTTTTTTAATGCATAAAACAGAGTATTAAATACATATTACAATTTCATACCCATAAATTTATGAGTTTGAAGGTGTTAGATTCCACCGAAAATGCACCTTTTATAATGTCAAATTTTCAAAATATATTGAAATAATGTGTGATTTACAAAATAACATTCACTAGCTTGCTTTTACTTTGACCTTGTTTTATGTTTTGGTTTTACAAAATAATAAGGTTTTGTGTAAATTTTGTATCCCTCTTTTTGAATTTTTATTTGCCTAAATTTTGCAAAAAATCAGTTCAATTTTGTTTGATTTGTCTGAATTTTGTTTTTGTAAAATATTGTGATTGTTGTCATTGTGATGTGAGTTTGTGTAGTCCCCTCTTTTAAAAAAATATTTTCATGTAATTTTAATAAAATAAACTAGTGTAATAAAATAATTAATTAAATCAACTAATTAATAAATAAAAAATAATTATTTAATTAATTAATGTAAATAAAAGAAAACCAATGCATAAACTTTTTAATAAAAAAATATTTTATTTTTTAAACGTGGGATATCTTTGCCTCCTCCAAAATATTAATTGTCATGCAATCCAATGGACGACTCAATGGTCAGACACAACAAAGTCAACAGGCAACATGTGGAGTATCTTGCCTCCAACTGACAAGTAGCTCCATGCGCGAGCTACGTGACCACCAATGTGTGGTCACTTCATAGAATGTGTGCTCATGCATATAAGGATCTAAAGGAACCATCCCACAGTGTGTGTGGGATATTTGCACATAGTGAAAACAATAAACCAAGTTTAAAACTTAACTTAATGTCTAAAAGTGACATGTGGACCAATCACAACCTTCGATGCACATTATTGGTGGATGAAGAAACCTTAGAAATAAGGTTTTAATATTTCAATTTTTTTCTTATCATCATCGTGATCAGGGTTTATGTTGAGATGCAATTCCTATCTATAATTGTGTGTGAGCTACCTATGCACAGGTAGATCAAGGCGAGGAGGCATTGATATTACCTCTTTTTCACTGGTGGAGCCATCTGTGTTCAGTTGTGTTGGCTTGTGAGCTGCATGCTAGCCTGTAAATGGCCATCCGCTCAGGGTCAATCTATGGCTCTATGATCTACAAAATTTTGTTTATTTATTTTTGTTTGTGATCCAGATCTAAGCTTGCAAGAGAGGCATAAAATCGATGATTGACCTACAATGATTATTTTTTAATACATCTATTCCTGTAATTGGGGGTCTCAATAATCTGCTTACTTGTGGATGACTCCTTTGCTCTGAAATAGGTGATTGAGTCTGCAAATAGTCATCCAAGACCTACAACATGTGTGATGGTCGATATGAACTAGCATGAATCTGGTGGATACACATTTGTAGCCCTATGATGTCATGTGGTTGTGCACTATAGCCTAGTTAGTGGTCGCACTACTATAGTTTAGGTGCTATAGTAGCTTGAATAATAGTAGAGTTGCATCTGGTTAGTGGTCAATAAGATAAGCTCATAATTAATTGGCAGGGGTAAGATCAAATACAAGGTCTATTACGTTGCTCTGATACCAATGTAGAATAATCACACATATATTCCATTGATTTCTTACATATAAATACAATGTTAAAGGCTATGAATAGCCTGAAACAATACACTAAAAAAAAATATTTGTAGAGCTAACAATAGTGAACAGACTAACAACTAATATTTGAAACTAACAATAGGTTATACGTTAGAACAATTAGGATAGTAATAATGTAAATAATATAATAACAAAATGTAGCCTAGCCTAATCGTAAAATTATCTTGGGTAGAGAATGAAAATAATTTACACCAGATTGTTTTAGATACAAAATAGGTATTAAGTAAAATGAAATTTTATTATAAAAATATCTGACTAAAAATAAATAGTTAATTTTAAAAATTTATGGTGTCAAACTATTTTGGAAAAAGAGAAACAAATAGTTAAGAAGTTTATTTTGTGGAAGAAAAATAATATAGAATGTTTTTTTTTTATATAATTAGATATGTACAGAGGGCTATCCTTTTGGCCGTCTTTGTTCATGGCCTACCAAATTTACGATAGAGCATATTGGAAGAGATGAAATGGATAAAGCATGCAATTCAATCCAATGGAATATGAGTCATGTTTTAAATGTGTTATCGACCTACCAAATCAATGATAGAGCATATTGGAAGAGATGAAATGGATAAAGCATGCGGTTCAATGCAATGGAATATGTCATGTTTTAAATGTGTTACAATTTAAAGCAAAAGATAAAATATAGCAGAGATATTTTAGTGTTTTGTTTTTGAATTTAAGCTTAAATTTTTTTATAAAGAGATTTGATATCTTAAAAATATTATTGTTTATTTTAATATTTTTGTTCAAAGAAAGATATTGTAGTGGTATGTTTTTGGGTTTTCATTTAGAAGACCCAAATTCACCCTAATACAAGGTTGTGGGACCCTTTTAAAACCTTCGCTTTACCCTAAAAATTTTAACCCAAAATGGATACGGTAGTTGGTAGGCTAAGTGCTTATCAGTGGACCATTTTAGTTTAATTTCCTCTATGGTTGAGGGTCCCACTAACTTCATATTTTCCTAATAGATGAAATATCCCATTATTTTAAGTGGGCTTCCTTAGTGAAATTCTTAAACTTCAAAGTTTTTTTTACTTCTCTTTACTCAATAAACTAGACTTTATAAAAAAATTCTACACACAAAAAATAAAAAATAAAGATAAAATCCAATCTAAAATTTGGTCAATCAGTGGAAACATGTTTGTAAAAACATATTTTCCAACATATGATGAAATTGGAGAATATAATATGATAGAAAATGGGTAAGCTAAAAATTTTGGTAATTCACAATCAAAGATAAATTTATATATTGAAAATTTTAATTTTTTTTTTTGTGATTTGGTTAGTGTGAGAAAACCCCTATGATAACGCACATGGTTGAGCAGTCTCCTCTCAACCATGAACCCTTGTAAATCTAGGTGCTATGCTTATAAATAGGTAATTTAAAACACAACAACCACATACCCACACCATCACACACTCACCCACATCGTGGTTTGATCCTTGGACCTCTTGAAGAAGAGCCAAAGCCTAAAACGTTGCACTGTCTCCCCTGGGACTAAATTTTTTTAAAATATTAATTACTAAGTTTTTTTTCATAAGAATAAGCTTGTTTTTATATAAAGTTATTTTTTTAAGGCAATATAATTAATTATTTTGTATTCATTTTTATTTTTAGTTAAATTATGTTAAATATGTTTGATTTTAACTAAGAGTCTGCATTAAAAAAATTAAGCATCGTAGGGCTCAATAATAAGTGGAATGTAACTATTGCTATTATCCAAGAACGCTTGAGTGTGAAGCGAAAGTCACATTTCGACTAGTACCAAGACTTAGATATCACAATCTCTTTTGGGAGGTAAATTATTTCCTTCGGATACCCAACAACCATAATCAACATCCTAGGAAGCCACTTTTTGTTGTTTGTATTACATTACTTAACAGGGGGTGTGGAAAAACTAACTTTTATAGTTTTCATTTTATTTATATATTAGTTATCATAGGAATAGGATTTTAAACAAAAACATGTTAGCGTACTTAACATATTTTGTCTCTATTTCATTATTTAGCTCACTGTTACAACTCCTGTAACAGTTCAGTTTACGCCGGTGTGCTATTCCCGGCATTGTAACTATTATTTAAACTGCACTCTGAATAATATTTTCTAGTTCGCACATTTACATGGCATCAGAGCCAGGGGCGAGGTGAGGAGCAGAGTGCTTTTTTTATTCGGACGCGTTTTTTTTCTCGCAGTCCGTGCGTTTAAAAAAAAAAAAAAAAAAAAAAAGGGACGTTCAGGACCTCGCGCAGAGCGGGGAGGAGCCGAACGCGCGTCCAGTTCGCGACGATCGAGCACTGGACGCACGACAGAGGAGCCGAGCGCGCGCCGAGGAGGGGAGAACCCCCCCGCGCAGCGCAAACGTTGCGCGTTGGAGGGAGGTCGCGCCACGCGTCAACAGACGCGCGCGCCCCCCGAGGTGGCCCCGCCCCCCCCCCTCCCCACCCATCGCGCGCGACGCGCGATCTATGCGCGCCCGCCCCCTCCCCACCCACGCGCGACGCGCAATTTGCGCGCGCGCGCTCCCCGAGGAGGCGCCCCCCGTTCCCTCGGCCCGCGGAGCGGGAATTTAAATTCCCGCCCGCGGGGAACCGAGGAGGCGCCCCCACTCCGCCCGCCCCGCGGAGCGGGAATTCAAATTCCCGCCCGCGCGGGAAATCGGAGGGGGTATAAACCCCCCCTCGCGGGATCGCGTCCGTGAGGGCCCGGCGTCCGTGAGACGCAGTGATTGCGCAGAAGGGCCGAGGGCCCTCTAGCCCGAATTCCTGCGCGCGGGGCTGGCCCTGGATTTTTAAAAAAAAATAAAAAATAAAAAAAAAATTTCTCGCTGCGACTTGCAGAGAGGAAGCCGAGCCGGAGGCTGCTGCAGAGGGTGTTGAAAAGGGAGGTGACTTGCTGATCTTTTCGGATCAGCCCGCTGGCTCACGTGGTCGTGAGCCGTGCGGTAAGGCTCAGGGAGCCTACAGTGCCTGGGGTTCGAATCCCGCCGACTCCCCCAAGGTATAATTTTTTTTTGTCAAAGTTATTTTTTATTATTATTATTTTTAATTAAAATTTTTAATTTTAATTTTTTTTTAATATAGTTTTTAAACTTTAATAAATTAAATTTAATTTTAATTTATTTTTTCTAAAAGTTTAAAACTATAGAAATTAAAATTATTTATTTTAATTTTAAAATTGATAATAATTATAAAAATGCTTTGTTAAAGAAAGCCTTTTAAGGGGGGATTTTTTTTCAAAAAAATCAAAGGGGGATTGAGAGTAATTTTTATGAAAAATAGCAATTTGGCATTGTAAAAGGTGCATTTTCGGCCGTGGACCGACACCTAGTGGGTTATTCTAGTGGGCATTTTTTTTGTTGTATGTTGCATATTTCATTTTTGCACTATAACATTAAAAATTAAAATCAAACACTCCCTAAAGTCCCCGGAATATAAAACCCATCTGTGCAATTTATTTGCACCGCAGCGTTCGGTATTTGCGATACCTTCGGCCAGCACTTACAGGTAAAGCTGTCGTGATTTGGCTACTGTATCCGCCGCCTAATATAGCCGCTATAATGACGTCTGAGCTTGTTCTCTATAAATCGTCTGGGAGGAATAAGTACGCCATTTTTGCATTTTTTACTCCATCCACTACCCTTTATCGCACTTGTGTTTAGGCGTAAATCCCGACGAAGTATTCTTCATAGTGTTTAGGGGAAGTTACGCCCCACGCATGAGAAGAATCTTCTATGGTAGGTGCCATCAACAAGGCGATTCCCTTTCAGCACCGCTTATGTTCCACGTATCGTATGATCTCTAAAATTCACCTATAGTCTCCCTCACGTAAGGGCGGGTGATTTTTGTTGATCTTTCTAAATACCTATAGTTTCCCTCACGTAAGGGCGGGTATTTTGTACGGTATATTGGCCTAGCAAAAGGTATATCGAAAGGGGGACCAATTTGGTGATATAAGGAACCTTCACTATGGCCGCGGTTGCAAAATTGATGACCGATCCGCATCGCTTATTGAAAGGTCCAAATTATACACCATGGAAACATAAGATGAAGGCTATTCTCCAAATGGAAGATTTGTGGGATATTGTTACCGGAGTAGCAACAAGGCCTTCACCAACAAGCAGGATCCACGAGTCCTTCAAGCAGATCAGATTGCTTTTGACAAGAAAGACAGGAGAGCAAAGGTGCTCATTTTGTTTGTCAGTTTCGATGAAGTGCAACCTCATATAGCCGATAAAGCAAGTGGTAAAGAGGCATGGGATGCCCTTAGAACCATCTATGAGGGGAAGAATGAATCCACCATTCTTCATCTTCAACAACAACTTCATAACCCGAGTTTGAGACAGGTGAAACAGCTTGAACTCTTTCTCGTGCAGAGTGTCCGAGTTGAAAGAGAAATTGAGTTCTCTAGGAGATACCGTGGATGAAAAGCTTCTCATTTCACTTGTGATGAGAGCTTTACCTTCTTCATTTGACATGTTGATAACCTCCATCCAGGTGTCCCAACGACAAATTACCTACATCGAGTTGGTCAATCTGGCTTCAACAACAGGAGGCACGCCAACTTCACAAGGATGATTCTTCCAATACAGCCCTATACACCAACAGAAGGTGGTTCTAGGAAGAAAGGTAATGGGCAAAAAGGAGGCAACTTTCGTAAAGGAGGAAATTCTCAACAGGATACGAAAGGAAAAGGCAAGCAACCTCAACAGAAGAAGAGGTGGTGCAAGATCCGTGAGAAAGACAACCATGACACCAACAGATGTTGGCATAAGAACAAGCAAAAAGGCCAAAACAAACCACAAAATAAAAACAAGCAACCCCGTGCGAATGTTGTCGTTGGAAGAATCCGACTCGTATTCCGAATGGGCACACAAGGTGCTCATGACTACCACGGATTCCACTCGTAGGGATCCTATTTGGTATGTCGATTCCGGAGCTAGTAAACATATGACTCGGCGATAGATCGTGGTTTGAATCATTTGTGGCCAAGGAGGGCAAACCCGTCACCATTGCCGATGATAAAACCTACAGTGGTTCAGTGGAGAGGGTACAGCTTCAGCCACTCTTCCCGATGGCAAGTGTCGATTGACAAGGTCCTCTATGTTCCGGGATTGGCCAACAATTTGTTGTCGATGACACAAATCCTCGGACAGTAAATATGGTTGTCAACTTTCGTGTTGAGAATGGAAAGAAGTGTTGTACAATTACCGTGAAGGGTAAGCAGATTGCAACACCTTCATATAAGCATGGCTTATTTGCACTAGATGCTATCTCTACTCCACATGTTGCCATGACTGCCTCTACCAAGGAGGCAACTTCCCTATGGCACAAGAGATATGGGCATCTTAGTTCTGTATACTTACTTGAGCTCAGCAAGTATGAGATGGTAAAGGGTCTTCCTTCCCTTTCTCGCCACATTGCCGCTGTGCTCCGACCGCTAGGGTGAAAGCAAAGATAGAGTACCATTTGAGAAGAGCTCTACAAGAGCACGAAAACCTCTCGGAGCTAATTCACACCGATCTATGCGGTCCTTTCACACCCAACAAGTTGTTGGAGGGAAGAGGTACTTTCAGCTATTCGTAGATGACTACTCACGAAAGATGTGGGTTTTCTTTCTCAAACCGAAATCTGAAGCTTTCGCATTCTTCCAGCAGCTCAAGAAATCCGTTGAGAAGGAGTCATGGGCTTCTATTAAAACCCTCCGCTCGTATCGAGGGGGAGAGTTTACCTCTAATGAATTTTCTGCATTCCTAGATAAACATGGGATCAAGAGACAGTTAACAACTGCCTATACTCCTCAGCAGAATGGAGTTGCTGAGAGAAGGAACCGTTCTATCATGGAAATGGTTCGTTGTATGCTCACAGGTGCAACTCTTGGGCAACAATATTGGGCGTAAGCTGTCACCACTGCAGTGGTATCTTTTGAATAGGGCACCCACAAAGGCCCTAAAAGGAATGACTCCACAGGAAGCATGGAGTGGTCGAAAACCCTCCATATCTCATCTACGTATTTTCGGGTGTCAAGCTTTCATGCACATACCGAAAGAAAAAAGGAAGAAGCTAGATGAGAAAACACTGAGATGTATTTTTCTTGGATATTCTGAGCACTCTAAAGGATATCGGTTGATAGATCCTTTGACCAAGAAAATTCATATCAGCAGAGATGTTGTCTTTGATGAAGCTTTCACATCACAGAGCACATCTACAGTACACCAGGATATTGTGGAACCAAAGGAAGAGGAGATTCCTTCATCAACACAGACAGTGAGGTCCTTCTACATCTTCTTCACCACCACCGGGCGTAATCCTAAATGGTGTACAAATACAATCGGAGATGCAAATTTATCCACTCCTCCCAATTTGAATTTGGATAGACCTCGTACACGCAGTATGGCTCAACAAGAAAGAGAAGCCAGAGAAACTGGTGAGGTTGATGATCTTTGTCAATCTTTTGAGGAACTTTCTGTGACTCCAAGTAGAGAAGTTGAGGATATGGATATTGATGATGACAGGGCATTCATGTCTACCATAGATAGTCTTGGACCCGCATCGCTGCAAGATGCTCTTAGTGAGCCTCAGTGGAAGGCCGCTATGGATACAGTAGTATGAGTCTCTCGATGAAGAATAAAACTTGGAAGCTTGTTGATCTGCCGCATGGAAAGAAACCTATTGGCTGCAAATGGGTATACAAAGTCAAGTACAAGGCAGATGGAACAATTGATAAGCATAAGGCCCGTCTTGTTGCAAAGGGCTATGCTCAAAAGGAAGGCATCGACTATGAAGAAACTTTTGCACCTACCGCTCGGATGACCACAATTCGGGTTATGTGTGCTATGGCAGCACAATATGGGTGGAAAGTTCACCAAATGGATGTCAAAAGTGCCTTTCTTAATGGTGATCTCCAAGAAGAAGTCTATATGACTCACCTCGAAGGATTTGAAGTGGAAGGCCAACAACAGAAAGTTTGCAAATTGGTTAAATCCTTGTATGGTCCGAAACAAGCTCCTCGAGCTTGGTATATAAAAATGGACAATCACCTAATGCAAGGATGGATTTAAGAGATGTCCGTCGGATGCAAACCTCTATTTCAAGAAACAGTGGTTCTCGAGATAGTGTTGCTTGTACTCTATGTGGATGATCTCGCTCATTACAGGGAGTTCGTAAGATTTGATCTCTACCGTCAAAAGAAACTTGTGCAAATCTTTTGAGATGACAGATCTTGGACTTCTCCATTACCGTCTTGGTCCGGAATTCAGCCGTAAGGAGCACACCATCAAAGTGTCTCGTAAAAAGTATGCCAAGACATTGCTCGATAAATATCGCATGACCGATCGCAAGCCAATGGCAACTCCTATGGAGAATGGACTTCGCTTATCGCGATATGATGACTCACCCTGGTAGATGGCACTCTCTATCGACAGCTGATTGGGAGTCTCATATATCCGACCAATACTAGGCCGGATCTCGTATTTGTCGTAAACTATCTTTCGAGGTTCATGCAGGAGCCTAAGATTACTCATTGGAAAGCAAAGAAACGTGTTCTTCACTATGTCCGTGGTACTATAGAATATGGCCTAGAATACAAGAGGAACAACAAATTCTTCTTGCAAGGATACACGGACTCCGACTATGCCGGATCATTTGATGATCGCAAGTCAACCTCTGGATACATTTTTCATCTGGGATCCGGTCCTGTCTCTTGGCACAACAAGAAGCAACATGTGGTTGCTATTTCTTCAACAGAGGCAGAATATCGCGCCGCACGTGAAGCTGTGTGCGAAGTGATATGGTTACGTCGCATTCTAACAAGTATGGGCCATCCATCAAAATCTCCAATACACTTGTTTTGCGACAATCAGGGTGTTCGAACCTCGTCAAGAATCCACCCATCATGAAAAAACAAAGCACATTGACACACAATGTCATTTCATTCGAGAGGAAGTTCCAAAGCACCGAATTCAGCTTCCAAAACATTCCCACCGATGCTCAAGTTGCAGACATTTTCACTAAGGCACTTGGACGTGTCAAATTTGAATTGTTTCGCAGCTCACTTTGTATTGCAAAATAATGTAAGGGGATGTTAGTATAGCTATTAGTTATTACATTACCCAAATAATGTAATAAAGGGGGATGTTAGCGTACTTAACATATTTTGTCTCTATTTCATTATTTAGCTCACTGTTACAACTCCTGTAACAGTTCAGTTTACGCCGGTGTGCTATTCCCGGCATTGTAACTATTATTTAAACTGCACTCTGAATAATATTTTCTAGTTCGCACATTTACAAAACACACAAAAATAAATCATAAAAAATCAACACAAAAAAAATTGTTTTCTTGCTTGTTTGCTTTTTACTGTTTGCATAGTTTAGACTATGATAACAACACATAGTCAAGCTCAATCAAGAGCGAGTGCTATTGAATATCCACAAGGAGAAATGGAATATCTCTGATTTAGTCCATAGGACCTTGCCATTCCAGACTATCATCCACATCGTAACTTGAATATCTCATATAGGAAATCTAACCTTCAATAAATTCCTATTTGGAAAGCACCCATAGGTCCTAAGTACGATTAAAAATAAGACTTTCCTGACCTAGACACTTTGCGTAATTTCTATAAAAATAATCATTCACCCACTTAGGGGCCTAGTAGGGCAATGTCATGCATTCGCATCTCAACTCATCCTAGAGATCTATTAGAAGTAGAGTGCGAGTACATCCTATACAAATATTACTACTACTAGGATTTCCCAACTGAGCATATATCTATAAATAAATAACATGATAAAGAGGATATGTGTATTAACCATCATTCTCGCAAACAACCCATGTTAGCTCTCACATTTTTTATAGACAAGGGTGACATAAATCACCCCAATATATTTCAAGAGAGACCATTCATTCAAGAATGCTACACCTCTATGCCATTTTATTACATAGATCTCATTTTCAAATCAACATACCAAGTCAATGAGACCTTTAAGGATCACATAAAATAGGTTGTATATCCTACTAGGGGTGAGAGACAAGACAAGCCCATCCATATTATAGATATAAGGGTAAATAGACCACATACATCTGAGAAAATAAACTACACTCATTAAGCACCTAGGATAAACATTAACTAACAACAATAGTTGGATCAACTGTGTTTATACCAACAATAATTAAATCAAAAATGGGTGGATCAAAAATTATCACACCTACAAAGGTTGCATCAAAAAAGGGTACAACAAGAGTAGTTACAAAAGGCATTACATGAAACTGTATCTACACCTAGTACCCATAGGTTGCAACAACACATAAGGTACCCTAAGAAATATTAAAACCTTCCACCGTGACTAAACCAAAATAATCTATCTCATGCATGACCAAATTAGTCACCCATACAACCTCAAAGGCACCAACTACTTGAATAAAATATACCATACACTTATCTAAAGGAGTATGACCCCTATGAGGAACCACAATCAGAGTACTAGGAACAAATTGAGACATATCATATTGGTTATAAGTGTATTGATAAGATTTAACCACCACCACATACACATCAAAACCCACCACTTCTACCTCCATGAGAACAAAGACGAACACACAAAATCATTTCATAGAAATTTTATAAGTTGCTAATAGATCATATTAATTCCTTGGAGAAACAAGCATCAAGCTCAAGTTACCAAAAACCTAATTTGTGCCAGCTTCACAACCAATAATTGCACCCATCTGTTCGAACACCTCCATACCTTGAACAATTTGAAATACCAAAAATAGATAAAATGAAAGAAGAGAAAGATGCTCAAGAGCATGTCATTCATTTCATGAATGTATACTTTTATCTTTAGTATAATGATGCCCTCATGCTAAGAATATTCCTAATAACTCTTGTAGGGTATGCTTTAGAATGGTATTATCATCGACCATGATATAGCATACATTCCTTTGAACAACTTGCAAATGCATTCTTAGAACAATTTTTTGTTTAGCATCAGGAAAAATGAAACATTGATTGACTTGTATAATACTATACAATTCGAATATGAGCCAGTCATGGTCTACGATAACTCGTGGAGAGGAATAATAACAAATTTACCTTTCACTATGCTAATAACAAATCTTACTAGACTATTCATTAGAAGTTGTTCAAAGCAAATATCACTTCTACTACAACTACAATAATATCGAACCTTCGAGGAAACCATAGCACAGGCTAAGGTTATTGAGGACATTAATATCTAGGAAGGTGATATTAAGATCCAAAAAAGAAATGGATGAACAAGAATGCTAAAGGAGGCAACACACAATAGAAGGTGGCCCTAGTAAATCAAGTTGTTTTTAGTATCCCTGGATCCTCAAACCAAGCCGCATCACCACAACCACCAGCTAAGCTTCTACTAGCCCAATATCATCCATAATAGAACCAAAAGCAAGGCCAAAAGCATCGATCACCATGATAATATACTCCTTTTTCAGAAACATTAATATTGATTTTCAATTGATTATGTGAGGTGCATACAATCAATCTCCTTGAGATCCATCCAATAGACCCATCAACCTAAATCAAAGTCTTATAGAGAGGATCTATATTGGGCTTACCATCGATAAATGGGTCATGACATCCAAATATGTTACTCCTTTAAAAATATAGTATAAGATATGATAAAGAGGCAAGAGGTTCATATTAATAATCCTCTTGCCCTAAATAATCAAAACATTAGAGTCTTCAAATATCTTTTTCCCACACATGAAACAAACACAACACCTACCAACAAAGAAAAACAACTAAAGTAGGTGAATTAGGTGCATGCCAATCCACCTCACTAAGAGTTTATGGGAATTATTAGTATTGTCATAAGGAACCGACGATATCCAAATAAAACCAAACGTAATGTGAGTCCTAATAACATCAACATCACAGAAACCTCATCATCCCAATATGATTACACTTATCCCACCTCAACTGATGCTAACAATAAAGAATAGACTTATCCAAAGTCTAAGAATAACATCATCTAGGCTCTCCATATACAAGTTGATACAAAAATAAAAGCCACATCAAGAAGCTCTAATAGAGATCTTGAAATCGATTGAACTACAATCGCAAGATCCCAATGCTTTTGCTAATTTTGTGGGGAAAATACAAAATTGCAATGAACCTATAATAACTTTTCATGACCATGAG
Organism: Wollemia nobilis; assembly: GCA_028583015.1. Classification (NCBI taxonomy): domain Eukaryota; kingdom Viridiplantae; phylum Streptophyta; class Pinopsida; order Araucariales; family Araucariaceae; genus Wollemia; species Wollemia nobilis. Next base: position 12,139,260 of record JAQPPZ010017220.1, on the reverse strand, counting down.
ATCAAGATTATACCCATTGATATATCATATCCTTCCATCCATATCATCGGTAGTATAGATAAGATCCCTTATTAGTGTATCTTGTTCGACACAAGGTCCTCAACCAATATCATCATCACATCCACCCTTCAATACTTGAACCTTCTACCATCCCATATTAGAACATCCAAATTCACCCTTTGGGCATTCAATGATGCATTGTGTTCTACCATTGATATAGGAGTTCTTTCTATTCAAGTTGGATTGAAAATAATTCACATACTATTCTGTGTTCTAAAATGGGCCATGTAATATAATTTGCTACTTTATAAACCCTAGATCTAAGATATAAGGTTTGTACCTTCAATATTACATCAATGCATTAAATACATACATGAAGGTCAAGTGCATTGTGTCCCTATGGACTCAGAACCATTTAAATTTTGTAATATGGTCTTGCATCCTGATGAGTCCTTTTTACCATCAATGCATCTAGAGGTCCAACCCAATCCACCCAACACTCATTAAAATCCTCCACCGAGATATTTTGTCTTCATAAAAGAAAAAATTATCATTGAAAACATAGATAACCCTTCTCATGCATCAGATATTCCCATGAATATTTATGAGAAGGCACCCATATCATCATCTCAACTATCCCCAACCCATGCATCCACATCCTAATCATCGAAGCTGCCTCTCATGCTTTGGATCTAAACTATTTGCAAAAATCCCATTCACATGTCCTATATAAGGGAATAACCTTTACACTCAACATATATCCCATTGTAACCCACATCCCCCTCATCATCACCCAACCCTTCGCAAGTCATAATACATATGTCTATCCGAGGATTCAAGGAGTACATAGTACAAAATGTTACATTCACTCCCCTTATTGATATAGTTCAAGATATAGGTCGACCTCCCATCACACCATTATGCATTGGCATGATAATTCCCCAAGGGCATCAACCAAATCAAATAAATTTTGTCTATAGGGGATTTTATGTTTCCTTAAACACACCCCATAGAATGGAATAGGATGAAGAGCCCTTTCAAAACAACATCAAATACATATCAAATCCATACTTTGTGCTACAATATTTTCATTATCATCATTGGAAAGAAATGACTTATATCAGTATGAGTAAGGTCTTCAAACCCCTCTAGAGCCCTAATATCAGCTACATATGAATAAGTTCAGGCTAGGCTACTCCATACGTATACCCATTGAACTCCTTGCCAATTCTCTCAAGTGCCTAACTCTAGTATGTATAAGGTATATTGATCCTAATGAATATGTTGATCTATGTTATAATAATTTGCTCAGCAGCCATGTCCAAATTGCTATGATAATCATAGAGCCTCTAGATCTTTTTGATGAAAATTCTAAAGGAAATTGGAAGCCTAAAAATGATTGGATAGAGTCTTAAGAGGAAGAGAATTTTGATGAAAATTGGGATGAAGAAGATGATGAATCTCACCAAGATAATGATGTAATATCTATTGCTTTAGCTAGCTCTAAGGATGAATCAACTACAATCAAGTTCCTCAATGATCTAGATGACTTTTATCTTCACATTTTTCCATGATTAGCATTGTTTCTTATGTGTCAACTTCTCACATCTAGTGACTCTACTACTCACACTCCCCCTAGGCCACACCTTGTCATTCCACCACCACTACAACCACATCTGGTACATCTACGTCCATCCATATTTGATCAATTTTTTGTACCAGAGTATGAATATTATCCACCAACCATCAATATGATCTCCATTTATCTCACCATACCACTTCACTACCTAGGTGACCATTCAAAACCTATGCACCTCAATCTTGAGGCTATTTTTTTTTATTGCCCCACTTCCCTGCCATCATCAAAAATTTCCTACCTTACGAGGAAACGTTACAACCATTTTACTTTTTCTTAGGTCCATCCAAAGATATTTTTCAAGTTGAGGTAGAACCTAATGATGTATTCTATTATATAAATCTACCTAATGATTTTCATATAATACCTATGCCTCACCAATTAGAGAAGGTATCCCACATGTCAGTGGAAGAAACAATTGACATTGATATCAATACCAATCCTAAAAATCCTTAGGTTGTCAAATTAGGACAAAGTTTATCAACTATAGAACGGGCTGAATTTACGTTTCTAACAAAATATAAGAAAACTTTTGCTTGGCCTTATAAATATATGCCGTGTCTTGATCCAACCTTGGTTGTTCACAACTTAATACTCAATCCAAAGATCAAACTGGTTAAGTAAAAACTTCATAAAATACATCCAACAATCACCTTTATGGTAAAACATGAGTTACAAAAATTGTTGGATGCAGGATTCTTCCAACCTATTGATTACCCTAAGTGGGTTTCCAATATGGTCCCTATAGGGAAACCTAATGGGGGATTCAAATATTCATTGATTTTTGTGATATAAACAAAATGAGTCCTAAATACGATTTCCTACTTTTGAACATCGATGTGCTCATTTATGTAACCATCGATCATTAAATGCTCTCCCTCATGGATGGTTTCTCAAGCTACAATAAAATTTGAGTCAACCATAAAGATCAACCCAAAATAGATTTTACCATGCCATGGGGGACTTTTTGTTACAAATTCATGTCCTTCAAACTTAAAAATATTGGTACCACTTATTAACGGGCTATGACTTACATCTTTCATGATTACATGCACAAGATTTTGGAAGACTATATGGATGATATTTTAGCAAAATATTTACTACATCATGACCACCTTGAGGTGTTAGAAAAATTCTTCGATCATCTCTTAGAGCACAATGTGTGCTTAAATCCTAAGAAGTGTATTTTTGGAGTTATATATGGAAAACTATTAGGCTTCATAGTATCTAAGCGAGTCAATGAAGTAGATATAAACAAGGTTAAGGAAATCATGGATATACCTCCTTCTACTAATCTTAGGTAGCTATGTAGCTTGCAAGGAAAAATTCAATCTATTCGATGATTCATAGTGTAAATATCGGATAAATGCAAGCCTTTCAACCACTTATTGTAAAAAGGAGTCACTTTTGATGACATCTAGAGTTCTAGAAAGTCTTTGATGACATTAAATAATAATTGGCACCTTTGCCAGTGTTAGCTCCTCCCTGAGAAGGTGTTTTATTTTTTTATACATTGTGACCACTGACTTTACCCTAGGGACCTTACTAACCCAAAAGAACAAGGTAAATAAAGAGTAGAGCATCTATTACCTTAGTTGCACCTTGGTTAGTTATGAGCTCAAATATGCTTATGTTGAGAAGCTTCGTTTAGCGATGGTTTTCGCCACCAAGAAATTCTGACATTACATGTGAAATCAAACCACATATGTCATTTCAAAAGAAAATATTTTATGGTATATGATGAGTCAAACTTATCACAACAAGTGTATAGAAAAGTGGATCCTGATTTTAACAAAGTTTAACCTTGAATTTATAAGTTAAAAGTCTTTTAAAGTTTAGGTCATCACTGATCAGCTAGCAAAAGCTCCTCTCCTTAATGATAAGCCACTAAACATAGAACTTCTTGATGACATAGTCTTTGCACTATTAGACTCAGGAGAACCTGAAGAACCAAAACACATAGTGGATATAACACTATTATTTGATGGTTTAAAATATGAACAAGAGGGTTGTGCAAACATCGTATTTTTCACGCTACAAGGGCTCTTATTCCTCTTTCATTTAAACTTGATTTCCCCTACACCATCAATAATGACAAATATGAGTCCCTCATTTTGGGTATTTAAATGGATCTCACCATGAACATAAAAAAATTAAACATCTTTGGTGACTCCTTGTTAAAACTTAACCAGGTTAAGGGAATTTATCAATGCAAGTGTCCAATATTAAAATCCTACAAAGATCTTGTGGATAAATTACTAATTAAATTTGAATGGTATGACATCGATTTTGTACCTTGTTCATCCAATCACTTCGTGGATACAATGGCTTTCTTAGGGTATCTAATTTCATAGAACCTATTGGATGGTATCACAACTATATAGGTCAAGATGCTCTCTCAAGCCACTGTCTTGCGAGACATTTCCAAATATGAGCAAAATATTCACATGATATAGGTTGAACCCTATAAACATGGGTTCTTCCTAGTTCAATACTTTTTAAACCATGCTTCTTGGGGATCCTTATTCTCAAAAATCCTTGTGATTAATACATGACCATATACCTTAAGGTTCTATCCCACTCCGCATTCATGCGAGGTGTATCTAGAGAGGAACAAATAGTTCATCTAGTCCAAGTTGACTCGTCTCAAGATTAGTTTTCTCAACTCAAATATTTCCTAAAATTGGGTACCATTCCTTTAGGATTATCGCATGCTACCAAATGAACATTCAAGAAAAATTAATAAAGCATGTCTTGGTATACTATACCTTCAAAGCTACGATGGTATTCTCCTTCATTTCTTAGAACCCCAAGATCTAATTGGGCTATTTCCCAAGCTCATGATGGTACTTGCGGTGGCAATTTTAGCAGTATGGCTATCGCTAAGTGCATCCTTTGAATGGATTATTATTTACCTATTATAGAGGGATACTATTGCAATTATTTTAAAAGGTGTGTTAAATTTTAGCATCATGTTAATATTTCACACGTACCTTCATAGGCCTTACAAAAAATTCATTCATTGTAGCCTTTATTGCAATGGATATTTGACTTAATTGGTAAAATCTATCTCCCTTCGTCCAAACATCACACATTCATTCTTATTACCATAGAATATTTCACAAAGTGGGCAAAAGCTAATTCTCTTACCATTACGACGGGTTCATGCATCGCAAAATTCCTATTATATAACATCATATGTTTTTTTGGTATTCCATCCAAAATAATTTTGGATAATGGTTCACCATTCAAGAATAAGGATATGAGAGCTTTATGCGCTAAATATAATATTCAACATATATTTTCAACGCCTTGTTATCCACAAATTAATGTACAAGTAGAGGCATCAAACAAAATAGTCATTGCCATTCATAAAAAATAGTAAGCAATAATCATAAATATTAGCATCTTCAACTACCTCTAGCACTATGGACTTATCGAACTAGAATTTAAAAACCAACTGGGGCAACTCCATTTTCATTAGTATACGGTGTTGAGGCCATCATGCCTTTGGAATTGGAAATTTCTTCATTGTGCATTACATTACAAGAGTTCATCAATTATGACACTGTGTGACAAACTCACCTAGATCAACTCATGATTCTTGATGAATGATGCATCAATACTCTAAAGCATCTTCACATTTATCAATATCGTATTAAGTGAGCCTATGGCACAAAATTCCATCTCAGGGCTTTTGAAATTGGTGATCTTATTCTTAAAGAAAACCAATAGAATTCCAACTTATCACTCTATTTGTAAGATAAAATTGTGGCTAACTGGTTAGGCCCATTCATTATGACATAAAAAGTAGGGTCAAGAACTTATCATCTAGCTTCCCTTGAGGGTATTTAGGAACCTAAACCTCTTAAAATTCTCCACCTGCAGGTATTTCATGCATAAAACACAATACACAAAAAGAAATAATAATAAATAACAAAAGCAACAAAAATAATACAAAATAAAAAATCATAAAAACATTGCATTGCTTACATCATCATGCATTACATATTACTACATTTCATTGATTAATTGCATTAGGCATATCATTCATTGCATTAGCATCACTCCATTCTATATTATGTTTTCACTTACACCTATCCTTGTGGTATTTTACCCATTAAGGGGTCCTTGTAAGATAGGATAGATACTGAATGACAATCAACAATGATGTTCATACGTCCATTGACTATTTTATGTGCATATCTTAATGTTTGAAAGTTCATAAAATACTTACACACACCACAAATTCATTATCACTATTTATATTTTGCAAAGCACCATGCTTGTACGACTATCATAAGTCTTAATCAAACTTTTTCTCTCATCATCATTTGCACTTTTTCTTGTGATATTTTGACTATTAAGAGGTCCTTGTAAGATAGGATAGATATCGTATGACCATTAGCAATGATGTTCATATGGCCACTGACTATTTTACACACACCTCTTAGTTTTTAAAAGTTCATACAAAAAACACACACATCCAACAAATCATTTCCATCCACATTTTCCATCCTAGGTGTTGTTGAGTTGTATTTTCACCCAATTGTGAAAGTAAACTCTCCCTTAGGATTTGGGTTCCAAATCCCCTCTTACAAAGAAGTTAAACAAAAACTTCTCCAAGGTCTCTGCTATATTAGTATTTGCATATGGGTATTAGTAATCTCAAATAAAGATATTCAATTTAAATGCTTGGAACACCTTAGTGATTGCAAGTAACTGTAAACAAGGGGCAATGTTGGTTTATTTTACCATGAAACTTTAGTGATTGTTCATTGAACCAAAATAAAGAAAATGTGAGTTGGCCCTCATATGATCACGATGTAGCACTTTAATTCCTTTTATCTTGAGGGTTTTAAAATAGATTTTATCTTGCATTAAATCCTCAATGATGAATAGGGTCTTCAAATGTAGCTTCAAAATGTCACTTTAATTATCCTTCTTAAATGAAATCGGATTTTCATCAAGACGAATAATTTAGTGCTTTGATTGCTCCCAAAATGGTATTTTGCAAAGTGCCATAAAACACGACTCCTTCGTTGAAATTAGAATTTTCATGAAGGGAATGTCATCATAGGCTCATGAATGAAGCATGAAACTTAAAAAATGAAATTCAACCCAAAAATGGGAATTTTCTATTTTCGGATTTTTCAAAATCTGTAATAAAACAACAACTTCGATGAATTTTTAAAAATACTAAACAACTCCGAAAATGAAATTTCAAAGTGCATATTGTAAGTATTAAGTATAACCTACGCAATGGTGAAATTGTTTTTGAATTTTGAAATTTTTTAATGTTTATTTTAATGCCTGAATATTAAAACAAAAAATTAAAATTTCTAAAAAATAAAATGCAGAAAAATGAAAATGAAACACATGATACATTCAGTTTGATGCTATCTTATTCCGGCAAAACCGAAGATGTGAGGTTTTCATGCATGCAACCTAACCTATTGGACTTGCAAAACAAGAACAATCCGGATAAGCTAAGTGCTGGCTCCTAGGCTTTAAATGAGGTTTTCATATTTAAGCATTCACATGAAGCAATCAAGAAACTTGCATAAACTCCATTTACGAGCCTAAAATCTAAAAAGGGAAAAAAAATAGACATTTAATATTGCATGCAGAAAATGACTCCCCCCTTCTTGTCCATAAGATGCAACTTTCTAAAAAGCTATCTGCATTAAAAATATGTCCTTGTGCATGGCAGAAATATGGTTCTCCAAAACCAGAAAAAGTAGAATAAAAACAATCCAAAGCAGGTCCAGAATGGCCTCTTGCCCTCAGCTCTGCAACTCTGTTTTAGAAATTTCCAACCCCATACATCATTTTCAATGTATATTTAAAATTTTACAGAAAACTTTCCATTTCCTGTTCCCAACTCTTCGTTGTCTTTTCTCTGAATGTTGTTGAGCTTCCAACGTTTTGTCTTTCTTTCTCTTCATTTTCCTTGTTTTTCCAATTCAAACGCTTGATTTTCCCATGCATGCTTTCGTTTGGTTTGGTCCCATAATCATTTGTAATGCTATGAGACGTTACAATAAATTTGTTATGATCACGGACCCTCCTTATTTGAAGAAGTCTTAACCTAACTAACACCCATGTATTTTCACAATATGACAACTGCCCTAATATGTGCCACCTAAGATGGTTGTGCCACATGATAATGGTGGTTCCTCTTTGCATGCATAATTAGGTGGAGACGACCTGTAATTTGTTTTTAGCCATATCTGTTGATTTCCCTGCTTACAATGGAGCCCCCTTACAATGCTATGCCACGTGTTCGAGACGTTCATTTACCCTGCATTTCCGAGGTTGTCTTCACATAGTTGTCGAAGACTGATGCTCGAAATTGCCACACCAGATGCCTCGCCCTCTATTCATATTTTTGCTACTCGATTGCATTTTAATCTACCCGATGCCGTTGTGAAGAACCTATCGTCTCTACTATGCTAAACTTGGCAAGTCATCACCCCATATGTCGGGCTTCTCTACTACGTCTAACACGTCGTCCAGATCTTAACAACGCACAACTGCAATGTGCCACATGGTCGGTCATATCCAATAATGTGTTTCTCGACCTAACCTGCCCCTTGCCGCAACTCTCGGCATGTGCAGCTCTATTTAGGATACTTAGATTCGACTGATTTGTACAGTCCACTTCTAGTGAAACCATATCCTCATGAAATCTCTTGCAACAGAGCTATACACCTTGGCCATAGCTTCCTCTCGACATCATTTTCCATTCTAACTCCTGACATGTCATTTACCCACAAATTTTATCGGTGATTGCTGTAACTGTTCAAAACCAGACCACATTGACAGCGATACACTGCTTTTTGACCTTCGTGTGTTGTCCCAATGTCTTCTCATGGACATCCAATTTTTTTTTTTTAGTAAATACTTCTTATACACATCCATTATGAAGATTGAAATTGAATCACATCACAATGTAAGTGGGTCAAAACACACTCACCACTGCGTTGTTGTTTACCGGATCAGATTACCGTGATCTCGACTTCGACATCTCTACAGATTATTTTGGTGATGAAATCTACACGGTCTACATGAACCCGCTTTGCTTTGGTGGTATTCTATCACTCTATGGTCGACTCCATTTGATTCGTTGTTGGTCGCTCTCAAAACACCTGATTTATACATCACATTAATCGCTGGTAAAACTTGCTTCAACAGTGTGCCGCAATCCCCATTGAATCTCTGTGAAATTTGTGAATGGGTATCCAATTACCCTATATAAATAATGGCACAACTTCGACGTGATGATCCGGGATTTAGCCACAATCATCGCTGTACTACACGGTCCTCTATCAAAGTTGCCACTTGTCGCGTCTCTACGTGTAGCTCTGATAAAATCTAGTACAACGTTTGTATTCATAACAGGGTCCACATCCTCTCGTAAATTGGCCATGTTGGTCGCTGCATGCCATACGTTGATCTCCATTATCATCATAGAATTCCGATCTAAGATGGTCGCTGTGTAGTCTTGGAATTTCTCAATGTCGTGTTCCTCACTGCTGGAGGGTCTCCTTCCACATTCGTGTCGTGTAAATAACGTGTTGCTTTCACCTGGCGAGTCATCCACGTGGGCCCCACTCTTTCCCGCATTCAACAGTGTCGTGAGACTCCATGAATCCTCCAGTCGTTCACTCTTTCGGCAATCACATTACCTGCACGAAGACACAAAAAGGGCTTTAGTCTTATGAATAGAATAAATTACAAAGCCCTAATATTTGAAATGAATACAAGCCTTTTATCATTACAAATATTATATTCATAGGTTTATTCTTTTCTTTTATTTTATTAATTGCTTATTTTAAATTTATTTTATTATTTAATCAATTTAAATCTCTTACATTTAAATTAACTAATTTTAAATATATTTTTAGTTTTAAAATTTAAATGGGGCAGCTTTGCATGGTTAACAAAAATGGAAAGTTAATCAATCATGCACACATCCCCAAACCATGATATTATTAAAAACAATTTAACACCGACAAGATGTCGCAAGAAATCATCAAAAATCGTCAGCAAGAAATTGATGACAAAAAGTCGTCGACAAGAAATCAATGGCAAAAAGTCGTTGACAAGAAATCGATGACAAAAAATCATCGAAAAATTGTCTGCAATAAATTTACAACAAAAATCATCACAAAATTGTTGACAACAAAATGACACACACTATCCCCTGGAACACACGTGAACTCACAAGACACTCACAATATAATCAAAATCTTGAAACATGAAAATCAAGAGGTGGGTCCCCAATCTTTTGGGGTACGTTGTGGAGTGGCCACAATAGGTGTTTATGTTTTTCTCCTCACCTAGTAAGTTGTTATAGGGTGTTCAATAGGATATTTTGGTCATTCAGCCATTCCAAGTTTTCTTTTTAGATTTTATGGAAACTTTTCTTGATATTTAAAGATAAAATCTTGCTTTGATTGTACCTTGTATACCGTACAATCCCAACACAATTTTACATTTTTAAATACAAATTTTTATAAGGAAATATGGCACTACAACGTAGTCATTTCCCCTTAAGCGAAAGGTTTCCCCTGCTCATCCTATTATACAAATGGTCTAGAATATTGATAATTAACAAAATTATAAGATATCCCATATCCAAAGTAATAAGAATCCCTTGCTCTTCCACCAAACGAGCAAGTATCCAAAAACATAATCCCTTGCTCTTCCAAAAAATGAGCAGGTATCCCCCCCAAAAAAAATAAATAAATAAATAAAGGGGATAAAGAGCTTGAATACCTAGAATTATTAATTTTTGACAACCATGGGGTAATATTCATCACCCATAATGGGCTATAGACACTGACCTGGCAATAGAGTAGCCTTACGTGTGGTGATATGTCTGCCACATTAGCAACCTTATTTTTTACAAATAAATGTTAGCTTACAAATGGGGTAGCTTTTGGTGGCTTGTATTGCTAAATAGTTAAGTCCAACCACCTATAGAATCGAGGTAATAATGACTATAAGGACAATCTCCATTGCCAAAAATGGGCTATATACATTGGCTTGGTAGTGGAATAGTCTTAGACATGGTCTGTCATATTAATGAACTTCACTATGCACACATAGGGATATTGAATATTTGGGTCTTCCTAGCAGATTTTTATCTTTTAGAGTCATGTATAGTCAATATACAACTTTTGACTCATTAACTAGGGTGTTTGAGTCTCTTGAAGCCTCATTGTTCCCTTGTGACCACTCATTATTCTCCACTCATCATTTAAATTTTGTCATATCACATTTTATTCCACGTAGTTCAACTTCAAATGTATGACTTCCTTGAAAAGGTTAACATTTTGATTGACTTATATACATTTTGTGGTGCTTACACATAGTTCATTTTTGCATCTTAGATTCATTCATTATGTTTTAATATGAAAATCAAATTTATTTCATCAATGCATACATTTATGAATACATACTAGAGCTATCATATCAAAAATATTCATTAACCATACATTCATAATCATATACACAATGTCTAGGCATACATCCATCATCCATCATTGCATCCATAAGTGCATAAATACAAGAGATAAATGCATGATAGGCTATAATAAATATCATGTCATATATATGTTAAAAGAGTGGTACATAATGATATAAAATTCCCACATGCTATAATAGAGTGGGTCCTAGGACCTTAGACTCAAAAAAGAAGCACAATTCATAATATACCCTCAGGATGGCCTTGCACTATCAGTATCACTACGACCCTTAGCATCATATTTATGAGACTGCCTAGATCCACTAGACACAAAATAATATAATACACATGGAGCTACAAAACTAGGTATAGTTAATATCATAGAAGCCTCACTAGATGCACCACTACATCGACTATGATGTGATGTCCCTATCGATGAGAAAGAGGGTAACATGTAACCTCATCCCTCCACCTCATATTACAAACAAGTGATGTAGTCTCTATCTAAATTATGATGATACATGTAGCGAGACAATCTCTCCTGTAGGTCTACCACCTCTACTTATAACCTGAACACATCATCCATAGCCTATCCACCTATGCCCTATCCAATAGTCAACCCTGCTACCTAAATCTACAAAGCATATCGCTCTACTATAATTCTTGATACCTAGATATATAGGGCATTCTGCTCTACTACATATCCTACTAACTATACCCATAGGCCATCTTGCTCTGCTATCACTCTGACCATATAATCGTTTAGGCTCTCCACTTAAGCCTATAAGGTGTCCCTATCCTCATAAAATCCCACCATATCAACCTATCACCCTCCTACTGGCTCTATATCATAGCATGCATTGTATCCCTATCAGTTAGATATCCCTGGAGTATGTGGATCTTATCCCTGAGTACAACAATCTACTCTTAAGTATCCTCCTAAATTCCCTCACCTCTCCTAGAGGTCTCCCCCTCCTCCTCTATGTGATGATGTAATCATTACTGGGATGTATGTACCACCACCTCTGCTATCCCCTCTCTACTAGCTCTAACCTCACCTTTTGCTACCCCACCTACCTACCATAGCCACTTCATCCACTTGGTGTCATACTAAGGAGTCCTCCCAAGGTTCTCTATGTTTTAGTCATCTAATGGATCATATGACTCCTCCCTGATAGGCTCAACTCAAGGCCATGATAGTTGCACCTCTTCTAACCTCTCCTTGTAGAAAATTGCCTCATCAAGTACATATTATCATACCCCTAGCTTCTAAGTAACTCATGAGTACTAGAAGTACTCATTCTCAATACCATGTCAACCTATCAGCCATCAACCACATCTCACCCACCTCATATGCTGATCAACCCCTGCCCAAGGTGAAAAATACCTCTAAGGCTACCATATCACATGCTCTAGCCTCAATCTCTCTAGTAACTTTGTATAATGTAGGATAATACTCTGGTGCATATGGCTCTTGTCCCACTCCTGAGTGTGCATCCATAATGTGGCATACAAGATCTCCCTATCCACCATATTTCTTTGGTTAGACCATGGTAATCTAGTCGATCTATCCACTCAAATGTGCTCCCAATTACAATTCTATAAAAGGAAGATGCACCCCAACCCCAATTGATAATAGTGTCAAATCTCATATAGCTCCTCATAGAGTTGTGCTAGCAACGTGGTACCCCAAGCTATAGTCAGTGGCTACTCCACTATGCACTCCACAAAATATTGTACTAGATCTATGAGGTTCCATGAAAACCTTACACCTAAAAATTTAGGAAAAATTATGTTCAACATGAGTGACATAAGCACTATATGTTGGGATGTCAAAAGCTAGGTATTATACCCAACTTCCACCCTATATTCCCTATTGTCCACATCATAGTCTACTCGCTATCAATATTGATGGTAGACCCTCTACAATATTCATGCTTGCTCGCTAGTTTGAGCTACAACAATTGGATTTCTCTCTATAGGAATTTGTAGTATCTGGTAGACATCCTTTGGATTAATAGCCATATCACCAATTAGAAGCTCAAAAGTGTTCGTTCGGTTGTCCCATATATCAATCAAGTTCATCATGTAATCTTGATCTACATGTACCAATTCTAATTTGATAGTGTACATAAGGCTAATAGACTTCAACCAATCCTAATAATCATTAGTGAGAGCACTACATGCTCTTCTAAAGGTACTGGTGTGTCTGTATCATGCCCTAAGTAGCTAAAAAAAATGCAAAATTTAACCCACATCCATCACACACAATCCAAAAAAATATAGGAACATAAGTAGAAAATAAAAAAAATCCAAGTATACAAGATATTATCTTGGGTTGATATGACCCTCAAACGTGGCCATCTCGAGTCAATACAGCCTCCCCAGTAGTCAAAAATACAAATAGGGGTCATCTCATCCTGAGATGACCCCTAAATTTAAAAATCAAAAAGTTAAATCTAGCAACTTAATAATCAAAATCATGACATAAAATAAATAAATAAATAAATAACAAAAATACGACCAACAAATGAGCACGTCAACCATTAACTTAGATAATGTGAAGTTCATTTACCCATTTTTCTTAATGTGGTTCATTTTACTTTAATAAATAAAAAATTGAGAATGTGGTACTTACCCTCCACTCTTTGGCTCCTTCACTCGAAGATACCTCAGGTTGGTCCATCATCAATTTTAGTATGATTTTTGGTAGCACTTCACAAAAAAACTCAGCTCTCCTACTCATCGTCTCACTCTTCTCTCATCGTGCACTATGAAAATGAAATCAATTTTGCAAAAAAATTACCATAAATAGTCATTGCATAAGAGGTTGTCTGAGAAAACCATGTGGAACATCACGGTCATGTGGGATGGCCATCAATATTTCAAAATTCCATAAAAATACAAAATAATATATATAAAAAAAATTCCAAAAATTATAAAATATCAACAGTGGTCAAAACAAGGTTGTAAGGGGTTGCTAAACCATAAAATTTTCAAAATTGTCCCCCCCAAAAAAAAAACCCAATTTAATCATATTGGTCAAGTGACTTGTCACTTGAGGGGGTAGTCATATAATTAAAATTTTCAAATCAAATCAATAATCAAACACTCAAATACATATTGCATTCGTTCAAGAATCATTGCAAAAATAATCATACACCCTTCTTGCTTGGGGTAAACAACAAGCAAAAATAAATTTAAAAAAAACAAAAGGGGCAGCTAAACTACTTTTTTGGTATCCCTAAAATCATCGACTATGGATTAAAGCTTGTCTTCCTGTGACTGAAATGTTACCAAAATCAAGTATACTCAAAGCCATCGACTGTGAACTCATAATGTCTACCCATGGCTAAACATTTTACTAAAATCAAATCCATAAATGAGTTGGAGGTAATGATTCAAAAACACATGCTCTTTCCATGATTGGGGCATCTAAAGTTCACTTGTTTAATGAATCTCGTTAACCATCAAATCGACCAATTTAGGTTATCTATTTTTACTTCGCATTATGTTGTCACACAAAGCATCCCAAAAAGAGGTATCTGTAAACACCTAAAATATTTCATTTTGATGATACTATCTAAATGGACTCCTTTTAGACCGCATAACCCACCTAGGGCATCCTAAAGGCTAACATAGTAGTTTTCACCACTTTTGGGCACTTTTCCCCTTGAAAAGTATAGTCATCTCGATCCAATATGATTACTAGATCAAGACTATCTTGACCTGAGATAATAATAGAAAATTAGGTTTTAAACTAAAGCAAGGTATAACTAGCAGCTGAAACTCCAAGTTAAACCCAAACATGATCTCACACAGATATTAAGCATCCCATATGGGCCAAATTAGAAAAAATACATGCAAAGATAAATTGCATGGAATTCTATAGATAAGCATCTTCTTTTCTAAATGTGGATTACCTCTCTACTTTTTCATGTAGGGTGCTTGTGCCATTAATATCTTCCATTTGAGAAGTCTATTAATTTGTACTCACCCTTCAATTTAAATTATATAGATATTTCAATCTTTCACGTAACAAAGTGCTACTATTTTTTATCCTCTAATCCCTCCCACTACTGAAACCATGTTATCGAACTGCTACAAAGGATTGTAAGTTGTACTTCCATATTTTTGTGTAATCAAACACACCCACTTTTGTGACTAATTTAATCCATTAAGCCACTTCCACATTGAACCAATATACCGATAACACCTCCTGAGATCTTTCGAATGTCACTCAGACTGGTTATGGAAGAACCTCGATATGGTTCATAGACAAGGTTGTCTCAACTTGATACGATCTTTGGTAGAGATCAAATTTCATGCTTTTTCCTTTATATTAGCTTAGAATAGCACTTTTTCTTAGTTATTTATATCAGGTAAATTTTAGCTTATTTATGCATTTGCTTATCTTTCATTACATTTATCGCATTCATATTGATCAATATCAGTCCGATTTCGGTGGGATTTTCATATACTTTTGATATTTTTCTAGTTTCTTTATGTGTAGACTATAGGACCATGAGGGCAATACTGTCACATCACACTCATCATGGAAATCACTAAAAAACTACCCCAATATGAACTTTGAATTCAAGAGAATCCTTCCAAAGTGTACCAGGATAATTCAAAGGGGATTAAAACCCTCCTATTTTTTATTGATTGTATGGCACTTATGAACTCCCTTGAGGGGATGTGATTGTAATATGTTTTTATGAATATAAGTTATCATTAATAAAAAGTGCATGGTTCATTCTTATTATTTCTATCATCGTGTTTCAATTACGCATGTGTTAATTATTGCTTTTACATAATTATTACTATATTGGTATACGATTTTCGAGCTTTCATATATTAGTAGGTATCACAATAAAAGATAAACCTATATAAGAGTAAGATATATTTTATAAACACACTATATAAAAAATAGAGGAAAAATATCTGTAATATTAGAATGTAGCATAGAATATCTTACAACCATCTATTTTGGGAATACCACTATTCTTAGGAATAATAAATAGTAGTATATAGGATCCATTAATGGATAATTTAAAAAAAAAATTGATATGTTGAAAAGGTTCTCTCCTAAGCCAAGGGGGAAGTGCAATTGTTAAAGAGCACACTATAATCTATTCCAAGGTATTTGCTATCAATCTTCAACATTCCAAGTAAAATAAAAAATACAATGGAAAGAATTCAAAAGATATTCCTATGGTCAAGAATAAAATATAAAAATATATTTCCATTAGTATCATTGGAAAGGGTATGTAGGCCAAGACTAAAAGGAGGGCTAGTACTAAGAAGTATAAATATTATGAATAATATATTGGTAGTGAAGCTAGAATGGATAATAGTGTAAGAGTGAGGCATTGTGGTGAAGATTTTAAAGATTTAATATGGACAACAATCAAAGAGAGAATTCTAAAAATTGAATATACTTGTAGGGGAAACTTAATTTGGAAATATGTAGTAAAAGGAAAGGATATCCTATGGATAGTACACCAAAAAATATCTATAAGGGTGGTTATTCAGTCATCATCTATGAGGGAATCATAAAAAGTCTGCATCCTATGATGGCAATTAAAAACCACCTCCAAAAACTACCCTCTTAGGGTCTATTAGGGCGGTTAAAAACAACCTCTACAGCCATATTAGTTTATCATTATGATGGTGGTTAAAAATCACCCTCTTAGGGTCTATTAGGCTGATTTAAAATTGCCCTATTATGGCATAATAGGACGGTTTTAAACCACCCTCTTATTATTACTTTAAAAATAAAAATAAAAAGCTTAAGATACAACATTGTATTCAAGATGTGTTCATTGGATTCATCATAGATATTGGAGAGAGGGAATCACCCCCAATCACAGATATTGGAGAGGGAATCACCCCCTCTTTTTTATAGGAAGACATCCAACGATGGTTTCATGGGAATATCAAATTTATTACATGCTAATAGAGATAAGTTTGGTTATAAGGAAACAAGCACCCATGCATTTATCAGTCATAAATGCTTACAGTTCAAGTTTACCTCATTAACATCATTAATAGATGTACTAAAACTATTAACTTAAGAAGTAAGTATCAGGTGGAAATTCCATCATAGGAATATACCACTGAAAATAACTTGTATAAATATATCACCCACACTAGCATATCGATGTTAACGTTTGTAAAATAATCCATTCTTCAAAATTTTGTTATTAAATAGCAACAATTAATATTCCTCTTTCATGTCTCACATATTAGCATAAAACTATCAAACCTTTATTTAAACCAATATTGGAAACATTCATATTTCATCTAATTTTTTTTGACAATGCAATCTAAATTTATTAAAGCTTTTCCAAAATTATACTATGATTTGAGGGATGACATAATATATATAGCTCAATGAAAATAAGCATAGTTCTCAATGGGAGAGGTTCCTAAGAAACTCAATAGTAGTGGCAAGGGCTCCCCCTATGATTGTTTCTTTGCTTGCACAACTCGATCATGCCTTGGATTTGGCTCTAATAGAGACATCATTGCACCTGCAATAACACCTCCCAACAATGCATTTTTCTATAATTTATGGCAAACACATCACAGCACACCAAAATATCACACTCCAAATTCATGGTAGCTTCTCAATATTGGAAGAATAACTAAATCAAAAGCCACCCATATTACCCAGTCTTAGCAACCCCTTGCTTCTTGCATTCCATATGTCATCCCCGAGTACACTCCAACCACCACTCCTTCAATATCACAAACACAATTTTTGTGTCAAAAGTAGGGAAAAGTATATATATGTATGTTGTGTGTCCTTAAGCATCAAATAGAGCAAAACGCACAAGCCATATACCACAAAAGAAAAATGGATTCGATAAAATCATGCAAAATGGTAACCCACATAAATATACTTTTAATTTCTTGAAACTACAATTATGCCAGTGACAACTCTATATAAATAAAAAATGTTTGAATGCTATCACTCACCCCATTGTATAACTTGTCTACCAATGTTCTGAGCCTAAAAAATAATATAAACCCACACATGCATTAATTTTCTACCCAAACACATTAAATTGGACCAAAGGTAAACTAGATTTCATACCATATTCTCAAGGGATGATTTGTTGGTCTCTTCTACAAAAATCCAAAGTCAAATTAGTTTATTTGGACATTGAACATAACACCCTAATAAAAACTCAAAACAATGATGATAACGGCCTGTTCTGTGGACCTTACCTTGTAAGAATAGTTTGTAGGCATCTTGAGATGTGGCATTCAAAGCACCAATCTGCACCCAAAACCATGCTTCCCACAAACTTATATGTGCCCAAAAACTCATAAAATGTAAGCAAATAATAGCCAAAAAAATATTGACTATTATTATTGCCATGAAAATCATAGTAAAACTCAAATAAAACTTTAGATATCTACAAAACTTGGTTGTTAAGAATACTTACCCCACCCACTTTGATAAACCCATCAACTACATGGTTGACAAGAGGATGCCCCAAGTCCACCAATACATCTGTGTCTACACTCTCATTTGGGCTAACTACTCTCATTGTCATTTTAAATATTTGAATGACTTCAAATGGTAATCACCTAAAATCCAACATAATTTAGCATACTTGTCTCAGTAGCATCCATTGAACCAGAAACTATAACATAAATTACCTGAGTTGTGACCCTATTTCTCTAGCACAAACTTGACAAGGAAGAATGAGAAATATGAAAGGCTCTGGTGAAAGCAAAATACAAGCAGGAACATGGGAAAAAGTGATAGAAAGAAGGTAGAGTGGTGCATGGAGGAAATAACACATAACTGATACATGATACATGGCATTGAAGGTTATGCCACATGCATGCAATAACAACCATGAACATTAGTTTCTGAAACCATTAGATTGGTACCTGAGTTGGTTATATTAACCAAAGCACATTCATGATTTTATTTGTAACTTAAAATGCATCACATGTAAGGAAGGTTAAAGCCAAGGTTCAACATGGGAAATATAAGGTTACCTTCTATACCATAAGCTAGTCAAGAGAAATAAGAAGACCAAAGGTTATTTGATATAATTTGGTAGACATCTAAGTTCTAACATATGATAAAAATTAGAGTTGTTTACTCTAATCCCTTGAGGAGAGTTTAATAGAAAAATTATACTTATTGTTGCATTTCAAATCAAAATTTCCTCTTCTTCCGCATAAGCAAATATTTTTATGATGGAAATCTTAATTTAAATGGTATATATTATTATAAGTGATAGATACAAAATAGGCAACTGCTTGCATGTATTGATAACAAACCTACCAAAACAAATTGGATTGACTCATTTCAGATGGTCCAATGCTCAATATTGTATCTTTCTTCCTCCACCCCACATACATGTTGTTAAAAATAAAACATATAAAAACAAAGTCAAAGCACCTATTAATGTCATAAATGCTATTATCTATTTTCTTGCTCTTCCTCTTCTTCTTGTGAGGCTTGCTTTGAGAAATATGATTTGAACTACTTATGACCTTTTCTAAATCATTCTCTGCTGCTAGATAACCCACAAATTTAATAAAATTATTCTCTCCTTAAAAAATTTGTAGACCAAGAAGAGAACACAAATAACATCAATCAATTGTGAAATTTTATTGTCAGTATTTGGTTGAAAGAATAACAAAGGTGTGCACTACCACAAAAATAGGGTAAACACTAAAGGATGGCTACAACTTACTCTGGTGCAAGAGGAACATTTGTGCTAAAACCAAAGTTCAAGAAAAACAAGCACAACATCATTCATTTAATGAGGAAATTTGAGAATGAGATCCTATTTGTAAAAAACTTTGACTTGTTTGGATGATTTCCCCCCAAAATGGGTATATCATAATCTCTTTAAGAGATATTGCATAGTAAAATATCAATTCAAAAACTATGGACATCAACCATGCACTGACTTCAACAACTATTTGCATTAGCTAATTTCATAGAATTAGGAAATCTAGCAACAAAAATTCTAGACCAGATAACACCATCAAATATAAAATATTGTCATGATACCATGTACCACTAAGAGAATGTAAAATGAATACAATATAAATATCCTCACCTTTGACTATAGGGTCCCTGCACAAGGCTAGTGCCAAGGTGGTCTTGCCACTTTGGGTATTCTAAAACACAGCACAAGGCTTCAATCCTCATTTGGGCAACCTAAGCCCTCCATATAATGGGTAGATGTCTAAACATCCCTACCCACCCCAACCATCAGATATGAGGTGAGAGGGTATCTTGAGACTTCCATCAAATACATAAATATCTGATTGGCCAACCTCATGCTCAAGATACCTACTCGCCTCACTCCTAGCTTGGCTGCCCATTGTACCTGCAAGATGCCACAAGATCTTAGCAGTACCAGTTTAACACAAGAGGAAACCACATGTATGCTTATGAATCACAACAATATACAAAAACACAAATAGATTGCATACATATGCTAAAAGAAAAAGTGTGCAATGTATTATTTATCCACTTATATTTAATTTAATTTAAATATTAATGTCCATTAGCTTCCAAGATGGCTAATAGGACTGCAAAATTATAGTGAATAGAGTGTATGATAGTAACAACTGATGCACCCCTAAAGAGTAATATTGGACAAGCAAATAATAGACACAAAAATATGAGCTATACAAGAAATATAAAGAAGCAAATATACAAAAAAATCAAAATAAAAAGTGAAACTAGTACAAAGAGTTGCCAAAAAGAAAGGACATACAAAGAAGCTCTAAAAGAGTTAACATGTAGCAATGATTTGCATAGCATCAACCAACAACACTCCTAACACCCAACTCTAGAAAATATCAGTGAAGAGATTCATGTTGTCCACTGGTTGAGGCCTTTAAAGTCTATGCTATCATTTCCTCAGTTTAACAAGGAGGATAAAATCATCTTTACCACTTTAAAGCTCATATAAATAGCCCTGGATGGTGGGATCATGAGAGTGTTGATTTTATTTGAGGGGAGATTGCAACCAATACAAAGTGAGAATAATTGTACCAAAGAAATGAGAAAGTTGTAAGATTTTCAATAAAATTCTCAAGCTCTACTTCCATAATATGCAAAGAAATTTAAAAAGTAGTACTCCAAATTAAGGCAATGGGATCAAGTATTCCACTCACAAGTATTCCACTCACTGTAGCAAACATAAAAACACTTGAAATTGAAAATAAAATAATGGATGGACAACTACTTTTGAAGTATAATAATTAGGCTTCCAACCAACCTACCAGTTCATGCTTCCAACCATGTACCCTCACATTCTTCATAGACGTATTGAATGTTGTTGTCATTTGCATTTTCATCTTGTGTAGTTTTAGGTCCAATAAAATTTGTTGCTCTAGAGACACTGACATATTCTACCTTGTATGCTTTAGTGTCTTTGATCCCTCTTGGAGGTGATGTGAGAACCACATACCAACTAGTATCAAGTGGATATTGTACATAAAAGACTTGTCTAGCTTGCGATGCTAGGATAAATGGATTATCTTTTAGTCTATCTTGGACAAATAATTTATCCATGTTGACGAGTGTGAAGCCCATTTCATCCTTTCTACATCCATTCCTCATATCAAAAATATTCACCTTGTCACATTTGAATAGGGGGTATCAAAACTCATAGTAATCCAACAAGATTATTTCCCTAATAACACCATAATATATGACTGTTTGAAGCACCAGGTTTGTGTCTTTTGTGCTTTCTCTACATAAAGTAGTAGCATCAATACACACACACCATTGTTTTAAGTTGTTCTTTGTTCCTCTTTGTATTTGATATGAAATCTATAACTATTGATCAAATAGCCTAAATGTTTGGTTGTAGCTTTCCTCGAACCATGTGCCAACCATTTTATTGTGTTGAAGTCATTGTCATTATGTTGCATTCCATCTCCATGAAATTGAAACAAAGAAGAATAGTTTAAATATGATTGCAGAATATTACATGACGTTCAATACATGATGATCAATATAAATATCGAATATTGTATTCAAGAGAGTAAACAATAACCTGATCTCGTAGCCAAGTGATGAATGTTCGATTATGGATTTTTTGCAACACCCCTTCATCTCTCATTGCACGAGGGTTGGATTCCTTGATACTCTTTAGGTGCTTCCTGATTTGGCCCAAATTTTGTCAAGCATAGTTGGATCTAAATAATATTCGACCATATATAATAGCAACAAATAAACATCTACTTACTCTACCCAAGGCTGAACTTCATCCATGTTAAAGAGAATGCATCAATGGGCTTGCTCATGAGAAGTTTCATCCAAATCAAATTCTTCACCACTAGACAAAGGCCTCCCATCGATTATAGTTTATTCATCCTCATCACTCCATACCTCGTTGTGACCAAGGTGATCGCCAATTTCTTTCATACCTATCATGTAGTCTACACAGAATGAAACAAATTCCTTGAAAAGATAATGTTCGAAAATACAACCTTCGGGTCTAGCTCAGTTCTTTACATAGCCCTTAAAAATATTCATAATTATGAGAAATGAAACAAACAATTTTGAATAGATGAGACACTATACAAAAATTAGAAAAATTGTGGTTTATGAAACTAATGAACGCATACAAACCTCTCAAAAGGGTACATCCATCGATATTGTACAGGTCCACATAGACATACCTCCCACACCAAGTGAATAGTTAGGTGCACCATGATATCAAAAAATTAATGGGGGAAGTACTTTTCGAGCAAACATAATGTCTCCATGACCTCTATCGATAATTTCTCTATTTTTATGGGATCCACCACTTTAGCGCATATATCCCTATAGAACATGCACAACCAAAAAATGGTTTGTCGCACTAGATTATCAAGCACACATGTCGTAGTGCTATCGAAAGAAGTTGTTGCATGAGAACATGGCAGTCATGTGATTTCAGGCCCTAGATCTTAAGTTATTTCATAGAGACATGTTTTCTAATATTTAAACTATATCCATATGGTACTTTCATATTGTATAGTGTACAATAGACCCTTTATTTCTCAACCTTCGATAGATTGTAGGGTGTTGGTGGAAGATATGTCTTATTTCCATCCATTACTAGCCACAATGTGTTCTTGATACCCATATTTTTTAAATCCTCATGGGATTTTTTGTCATCCTTTGACTTTTCATTGATACCTAGCAGTGTTCCAAATAGGCTTTCATAAATATTTTTCTCCACATGCATCACATCCAAGTTGTGATGAACTAGAAGATGTTGTTCATAGATAGCAACATCAAACTAAAATTACTCAACATTGAGAGACATAACAATAGATATAGAAATAAAGTTGCATGTCATACCTCCCAATATGGTAGGTTGAAGAATATAGATTTCTTCTTCCATCCTACTATAGGAACAAACATGCTATCATCATTTGTGTCGTGTTTCCTTTTATTTGAGTTGCTCTTTCCCCAATTTGGTGGAATTCCCTATACTATTTTTAGTATTTCCATCCCATTTAAAGGTTTGGGTGGTTTACCAAGCTCTTGTTTGCCATTGAAAGATGTCCTCTGATGATGAAATAGATTATTTGAAGGATGGGAGGAAATAGTGGACCTGTTAATCCAATTTTTGTTTCTCATCAGAGCACCGTCGCTTGCCTAGAGAAGGTCTCTTTTACTGCTCTCCTGCACCTCATGCCCTCTAAACACCAGCTTGGATTGTTGCAGGAAAAGTTTTCTTTTCCACCTCAAAAGATATGGTGGTAGGTTTGGTGTACCTATGGGAAAAGCTACTGTGGTAGGTTTTCTATGCCCTGGTTGACTCCATATGCCCAAGTTGCTGCAGTTTGACTCCATATTTGCAAATTTCCCATAGCGTTCAAGATGTTCATACTAGAGCTGATGTTGGGACCCCTCGCGCCAAGTCTCAGTGTTAAAGTTTTTTGAAGTGCAGCAGAAGCATGGTGAGTGGTGGGAAAAGACCGTAATGTCACCGCTTATCATGGGATCTATGGCCAATTTCATCTCAAAAATACTGCATTTTTTATGGCCGACTATCAATTTTTTGACAATGAATTTCAAGATGGACATGGTTTTAGTCATCTCGTTTCAGCAGCAATTGGTGCCTTTGAAGACCGCATCATCATCAATAGCTTTTTGGTGGTGCCAGTGCTATAACACAGTAACAAATTGCATGGATCACACCCTTAATAGGAGCCAGGCGAATTCGTAATACCTAGTGAGAGTGGCGATCGTGGACAGGGTGGATGCAAAAAATCTTATGGATTGCAGCGCGAAGTTGGTTATCATGTAATACGAGGACTACTGCTTCTCATGTACTTCTGGATATCTTTCAAATATGTTTTTTTAAGAGGATGAGCTAATGGGATATCTGAAGGAATTTTAAATCACAAATTCCGAATCACGTAGCATCGAGGAAATGCTTCGCTCAAATTTCAACTTCGGGAGGAGCTTCGGAAAGAGGTTCGGGAAAAATTTGCCCGAAGTAACTACTTCGGGGAATATCTTGCCGAAGTAAAACTACTTCGGGGGGCCACTTCTAAAGAGAAACTACTTCGACGAATTATCTACCGAAGTAAATACTTCGGGGGAATTGTCGAAGTAAATTTACTTCGGGGAATTTCTCAGCGAAGCAACTGCTTCGCTCAGTTTCGCTCCGAAATGAAATCACTTCGAGGAAAATTAGTGCCGAAGTGTTTTCTCTAGGCAGGAAGGCCACGATGTTCTATAGCTCTTCGGCAATGTGCTTCGTCACAGACAAACTTGATCCCTTCTAGATCGAACGGGTGTTTAACCACTTTGGGGCAAACCCTCACTTTGCGTTCTTCCAGACAGAGAATAAAATAACAAAGACCCGAATAGTGAAATAAGTATTTTATATATTCACTATAAATTCGGATTACAAAAGCTTCCAATTGAAGCAATTACAAACTTCTGCAGGATGGAAATCTGTAGGTTAAACACAAGATGCTTGGAGACTTCTACTCCACACTCCGGCTGCAAACGGCTGCAGGTTCTGCCCTTCTACGACTCTGTTGGTCGAGACTCTGGCTCTGCAGCTGCTTTGCGTCTCTGTTGCTTCTATTCAACCTCTATCCTCCTCACATAGAACTCCTTGCTAAGTGACAAAATGACCCTAGTATTTATAGGCAGGGGAAGAGGGCAGAAGGCGGGATAAATCTACCAATCGATTGACAAAAAATAAATGCAATTGTAGGGTTCTTGTCCAATCATCGAACGTCCCAGCTACTCGCATGATTGGACAATTAATGTCCTGAACTGCGTGCCTAAATTCTGCTTTGATCAATTTTTAGTTCGACTAATATATGCTTCGGGGGGCAAGTTGAAAGTGCTTCGCAGTGAAACATTTTCTGAAGGCAGTTTGGAAGTGCTTCGCACCAAAGCATTTTTCGAAGCTCTTTCGAAAGTGCTTCGCGTTGAAGTACTTACGGGTGCAAAGTTGGATTTAATATTTCCAACACCCTCCTTTAAATCGAACTTGGCAAGCTCTCTAACATCGAGCATCTCTCACAGTCTGGTGAAGTCCTCCTCCTTCAGGGGTTTTGTGAAGATGTCAGCTAGCTGCACCTTCGACCTACAAAATTATAGCTGTACTTTGCCAAATTTCACCAGATCTCTGATGAAATGATATCGGATATCAATGTGCTTCGTTCGACTATGGAAGACTGGGTCTTTCGAGAGCACGATGGCAAAGTTATTGTCCCAAAATATTGTTATTGCTGCTTCGAGCGGATGATGTAGTTCACATAGAACTCTTCTTAGCCAGACTACCTAACAGGCAGCTGAGGTGGCAGCAATGTACTCTGCTTCTGTTGTAGATAGAGCAATAATTGGCTGCTTCTTTGAGGACCAAGAGACAACTCTAAATCCAAAATGGAAGGCATATCCCGAAGTGCTCTTCCGATCATCTATGCTACCAGCCCAATCACTGTCAGTGTAGCCAATCAACTCAAGCTGGTCTTGTCTGGCATAGTGAATTTCATGGTTCCTCGTGCCATTGACATATCACAGGATTCTCTTGCCTGCTTGCCAGTGAGTGTCTTTCAGAGTCTCCATAAAATGGTTGATCAGACTGATTTCGAACATCAGATCTGGCCGAGTTGCAGTCAAGTACATTAGGCTTCCAACTAACCTTTTGTAGAGAGTTGGGTCAACACTTCTGTTGTTGTATGTCTTGCTCAACTTCAAACCAATGGCTACCGGGGTTATGGCAGGCTTGTTGTCCTCCATCTTAAAATGCTTCAGGACATCCTTTACATACTTGCGCTAAGAAATGAAGATGCCATCTGCTTATTGGTCAACTTCAATGCTAATAAAATACTTCATCAGACCCATGTCTATCATTTCAAACTCGGTCTTCATGGCTATTCTGAACTGCGTAAATAGGTTGTTGTTATTGCCAGTATATATCAGATCATCCACATACAAGTAGACGATGATGAGCTCACCTACTTAATTTGTCTTTAGGTACAGGGAGTGCTCATATGGGAATTTTTGAAATCCATTCTCCTAAAAATAGCTATCAATCCAGCTGTACCATGCCCGAGGCACTTGCTTCAACCCATATAGGGCCTTCTTCAGCTTCAGGACCTTGCGTTCTTACCCTTGTATTTCATAATTGGGTGGCTGGTCTATGTAGACCTCTTCTTCCAACACTCTGTTCAGGAAGGCAGATTTGACATCCATCTGGTACACACTCCAACCTTTCTGAGCTGCTAGTCCCAGAATCATTCTAATTGTGTCAAGTCGGGCTACAGGTGCATACACCTCATGATAGTCAACTCCTGACTTCTGCTTATAGCCTTTTGCCACTAATCTAGCCTTATGCCTGTCAAGTTCTCCTTGGGAATTGAACTTTATTTTATACACCCACTTGAACCCAATGGTCTTCTTCCCTGCTGGAAGATCTGTCAGCTGCCATGTCTCATTCTTCTCAATGGCTGTTATCTCCTCATCCATGACATTCACCCATTTGTGATTCGGACTTGCTTCTTCAAACTCCACTGGATCACATTCAGTAAATAAAGCAAAGTCAGAATATTCTTCATCTATCTGATTACGTGTTACCTCATAAATGTCTTGTAATTTGTGAGTCTTCGTAGGTGTCCTCAAGTTTTGAATTCTGCTTGCAAGTGGAGGTGACCGAGATGATGAGGGTGTGCTGCTGCTGGCACCACTATTGCTTCTTGAAGGTACAGGTGGCTATACATTGTCTTCCTCCAAGTTTACAGGATCACTAATTGTTGGTTCATGCTAACCATTCTCTGAATTCTAGTTCCAGACTTTGTTCTCTAGGAACTTCACATCTCGGCTGATGACAAGTTTCTTCGTCACTCGATTGTACAACCTGTATGCCTTTTCTTGTTCGATGTACCCTGTGAAGATGCACCTTTCGAATTTGTCATCCAGCTTTCATCTCTTCTCATCTCGAACATGTGCATATGCTAAGCACCCGAGAACTCACAAATGAGCCACACTTGGCTTCAAATTGCTCTAGGCTTCCTCTGGAATTTTGTCCCTCACACTCTTGGTGGGACATCGGTTCAACAGATAGACTGCACAACTTACAGCTTCTGCCCAAAACTCATGTGGCATACTTTTTGCCTTTAGCATGCTCCGTGCCATCTCCATGATAGTTCTATTCTTCCTCTCAGCTACACCATTCTATTATGGTGTGTATCTGGCAGTGAACTGCCTTCGAATTCCATGCTGCTTGCAGAAGTTATGGAATTCGTTGGAGATGTATTCTCCACCTCCATATATCCTAAGAGTCTTCACATAATACCTGCTCTATTTCTCAACTAGAGCCTTGAACTCCCTAAATTTTGCAAATGCCTCTGACTTCAAATTGATGGGATAAATCCAGGTCTTTCGGCTGAAGTCGTTAATGAAGGTCAGGAAGTATTTGTTGCCAGCATATGAGGTGGTCTGCATCGAACCGCAAATGTCTGAGTGCACCAGATCCAATGGCCGTGATGCTCTCCAAGACTGTCCAACAGGGAATGCATCCCTATGCTATTTTTCGACTAGGAAACCTTCACAAACTTGGTTTAGTTGCTCAATAAGGGGTAAACCCTTCACCATATGCTTCTTGTGTAGCAAATTCAGGCCACTAAAGCTCAGGTGACCAAATCTAAGATGCCACAACCAGGTAGCATCTTTCACAACTGCACTCAGAGACATTAAAAATTCATTCTAAATCTACAGCGAAAAAATTTTGTTTTTTATCATGGACACCATTGTGATTTGTCCATGCACTTTGTCTCTAATGGAACAAACACCGTCTTTGAACTGTATAGTGTGTCCCTTCTGGACAAGCTATCCAACACTTAGCAGATTGTGTTTCAGGCCAGGCACATAGTAAAAATCACATATTTGCTTTCGTTCATTGTGCCTGGTTTGGATGAGGATTTTTCCTTTCCCCATCATAGGAACTTTGTTGTTGTTCCCCATCTTGACTTCGGACTGGACTGACTCGTCCAATTGTGAGAACATCTCTCTGTTCCCAGTCATGTGGTTGTTGCACCCACTATCAAGATACCAAATGTTCTTCTTGCTCTCTTCCTCAACACTACAAGTCAGCAGCACATTTCCTCCTACCGCATTTCCAGCTTCCTCTGTATAATGGGCTTGCTGTTGATTCTCGTTTGCCATCCTCATTATGCACTGAGAGATGTAATGATCGAACTTCTTAAAGTAGTAGCATTGGACCTTTGACATGTCCTTCTTTTGCTAAGAGATACCTTGCTATTTTTTTCTAGTGCCTCTTCCTCCTTGCTGATGAAAGTTGTAGCTGGTCTCACTGACTTGAGGGTTTGATCTCCCTCCTTGCTTGTTACTTCTCCCATGCCTGCTCCTGCATCTTCCACCTTGAGAACTAGAGGCACCTTGGTAGGAGTCTTGTCTGCTGTTGTCTTGGACTGAGACATGCACCTTAAATGCTTGCTCCAAAGAGGACTGAGTTGAGCGGCTCAGCCTCTGCTCATGTGTCTACAGAGAACCCATCAGTTCATCTACAGAGAGGATTGTCAGATCCCTTGACTCCTCTATTGCAATAACCACAAAATAAAACTTTGCTGTAGACTCCACAGAATTTCCTCCATGATCCTTTGATTCTACACAATCTCGCCATTCAACCACATCTGGTTGATGACATCTATTTTCCGGGTGAAGAATTCGCTCATCGACTCGGACTCACTCATCTGCAGGTTCTCGAACTCCCTCCTGAGCATCTGTAGTTTCACCAACTTCACTTTGTTGGTGCCCTGGTATGAACTTGCCAGGATTTCCCAGGCCTGCTTGGCCTTGGTGGCTGATGCAATCCATGGGAAGATGGTCTCTTCAACCGCTTGCATGATATAGAACAGGGTCTTCTGGTCTTTCTTCCTGTTCTCCTTCAAAAGGTCTTTGTCAGCTTGGGAGAGGGCTACCAGCGCTACTGCATCTACTAGTTCCAAGTACCCATTCTCGACCAAGTCCCACAAATCCTGAGACCCGAAGAGGATCTTCATCTAGATGCTCCAGTAATCGTAGTTCTTTCCGTTAAATTGCAGGATCTGCAACTGCAGGGAATTTCTTTCGAAAGCCATGATTCTATCTTCGTGTCACGAAAACACTCACTCTAATACCAATTTGAAGGAATTTTAAATCGCAAATTCTGAATCGCGTCGCATCAAGGAAATGCTTTGCTCAAATTTCAACTTCGGGAGGAGCTTCGAAAAGAGGTTTGAGAAAAATTCGCCCGAAGTAACTACTTCGGGGAATATCTTACCGAAGTAAAACTACTTCGGGGGACCACTGCTAAAGAGAAACTACTTTGATGAATTATCTATCGAATTAAATACTTTGGGGGAGAAATTGCCAAAGTAAATCTACTTCGGGGAATTTCTCAGCAAAGCAACTGCTTCGCTCAATTTCACTCCGAAATGAAATCACTTCAGGGAAAATTAGTGCCGAATTGTTTTCTTCGGGTAGGAAGGTTGTGAAGTTCTGCAGCTCTTTGGCAATGTTCTTCAGCATAGACAAACTTGATCTCTTCTAGATCGAACGGGTGTTTAACCACTTTGGTGCAAACCCTAACTTGGCATTCTTCGAGACAGAGAATAAAATCACAGAGACCCGAATAGCGAAATAAGTATTTTACATATTCACTATAAAGCTAGATTACAAAAGCTTCCAACTGAAGCAATTACAAACTTTTGCAAGATGGAAATCTGCAAGTTAAACACAAGATGCTTGGAGACTGCTGCTCCACACTCTGGCTGCAAACAGCTACAGGTTCTGCCATTCTGTGACTCTGCTGGTTGAGACTCTGCCTCTGCGACTGCTCTATGTCTCTGCTGCTTCTCTTCAACCTCTATCCTCCTCGCATAGAACCCCTTGATAAGTGAAAAAATGACCCCAGTATTTATAGGCGAGGGAAGAGGGCAAAAGGCAGGATAAATCTACCAACCAACTGACAAGAAATAAATGCAACTGTAGGGTTCCTGTCCAATCACCGAATGCCCCAGCTACTCGCATGCTTGGACAATTAATGTCCCAAGCTACGCACTTGAATTTTGCTTCGACCGATTTCTGCTTCGGCTGATATATGCTTCGGGGGGCAAGTTGAAAGTGCTTCGCAGCGAAGCATTTTTCGAAGGCAGTTCGAAAGTGCTTCACGCCGAAGCATTTTTTGAAGCTCTTTCGAAAGTGCTTCGTGTCGAAGCGCTTACAAAGTTGGATTTAATATTTCCAACAATATCTTCTATGTAAGCTTGTGATAGTCGTGTATGGAGTAGTAGCATTGACGAATGCGGATCTGGAGCATGAGAGACATACATAGTGTACCGTCCGCCTCCACCGTGAAGCCAATCAATGGAGGTAGTGATGCAGATTGAGGAGGTGCATTGATGAATTTCCACATGCTATGATCTGGGATGAATAACAAACTTCTCACGATACGAGACCTTCGTTAGTGCATGATTGTTGTTTGGCCAGGTCGTAGACAAACTCTCGATAAAGTTCACACAAGAGGCAGAGATGGCATCTATTGATTCATCCAAAATTTGTTTTTTTTTTTTTAGGATGAACAATATTATTTAAGAGGGTCATGGCGTAAAGAATTCTGCCATCCACGTCTTCAACGGGCGATGGCAGGCCAGCAGCTCAAGGCCTGCATGCCCTACAAAACCACATGCACAATTTTTAAAATATATTATTTTAAATATGTGGGAATTTTTAAACTACATGGGGGCTATTTATTTAAAATAAAAAAACAACTTCTATTTTTTATTTAAATGAGAAAGGGACTGCATGGGAAAAGCAAATTCAATTTTTACAATGATGGGGGGCATTTTTATTTAAAAGCAAGGGAATTTAGATCTCAAAAGGACATTTTAAAAATTAAGTGGAGGGTCAAGGTTCAAATCTCGGGCCTCTCCGGATTGAACGCTTGTCCCTTTCCTGGTGCTTTTAGTGGCATAAAAGGTTTAAAATGATTGTGGCATGGTGGTTATAGGGGCGAACTACGCAAAGATCTATGTGGCGGATTTTAGGGCAAACATCACAAAATACTGTGGTTGCCATAAAAGCTGGACAGCTTTCCCGGATTTGTGGCGGCTACCGATTCCACCATGTAAATTCAAAAAAAAAAAAAAGTGGAGGGAGCTATTTTATTGTATGAAGGCCCACATGGCCACTTTACTATATGACGACCTGCTTGCCCATGAAAAATTACGGTCTATTTTTATTCCACCAGATAGCGATGTCGTCATTGTGCGATGTTTTCTATTTACTGCCTAGGGAGACATGTTGTTTTTCCACATGATTAAAGCCCCATTAAGAGTGGAACATAGGGGTATTTATAGTCATCAAAAATGTTTTTCCAAGATGGACACATTGGTGGTGTCAATTATTCTTTTTGAGGCAGTCTTACATGCTTTTTTTAAACCTCAAATTCTTGTACCTTGGAGTGCACTCTTGGTTGAACCTGACACTCCCAAGGCAAATTTATATGTGATCCTAGTATCCAGTCACCTTGTCTATAGAACCTAGCAGATGTAGTGGCTAGTTATCCATGCATTTTTGTAGGATGAGGAGATCACCATTAGGACACCTAATATAGGAACTACAAACATAGACACCCTAGACTCTATCCGAGAATTTTTTTGGATCTACTTCTAAAGACTACATACAAAGACACTTCAGAAGATTTTATTCTCTTCTTTCTTCTTCTCCTCCATATTTGGATTCTATGGCTCATTTTTTATTGTATTTCATGGCTCGTATTTATTTTGTATTAAGGTGCATTTTTGGTAGAGACCAACACCTTCTAGATTGTGTTTCACCATGAGAGGGGATGATATTCATGGTGAACCTAGTTAGTGACCTACGAGAGGCAACATACCTAGAGGATGACCTACAGAGGTAACAAACCTAGAAGTGGCTGACCTTGAGGCACTTAGACAGTTGAACCTGAGGCAATACATCAAAGGAAGTGGTTGACCCTGAGGCAATAGACCGAGATGTATACATTGTTGATCTAACATTATTCACATTTGGAGAGCCAAGTGCAAAGAGCACAAGCCTAGTCCAAATTATGTAATAAAGGAGGATGTTAGGGTTCTTTTAGAGAAGTCAACATTAAGGGGGAATGTTATCTAATGTTAATTTATTTTTTATTTAGTTAGGATAGTGCACATTAAGAGGGAATGATAGAATATTAATGTGCACTATGCCTTCTGTTTTGATACTTGTCATGTTCCTTGACATTTTTCATGATTTCATATAGGCTTATGCCTATATATTGTACTCTTTTGTATCAATAAAATATATCTCATTTTTTCAAATTCCAATATTACCAAATATTGTCCCTGAATAGATATTTTGATGAGTACAACTATCCAATATGAGTACTAGGTACAAATTATAGGGAAGACAAGTCTTCAGGTGACTATGTTTTTGTTTCCCCAAAAAAGGAGGCAACAATGTGGAAAGATATTTCCTTGATAACATTAAACATTATAGTCCAAGGCATTGTGAAGCAAATGGTAAATGATGTGATTGTATGTATGTGACCCAAGACCAAATTCTCTACAATCATGATGTAATGCATGGGCCTATTTCACTCACTTCCTTTGGTGCTATACTCGCTAAAAGGGGCAACAAGGTGGAAAGAAAATTCCTTAATAACATTAAACATTATAGTCTATGGCATTGTGGAGAAAATGGTAAATTATGTGATTGTATGTGTG
Organism: Wollemia nobilis; assembly: GCA_028583015.1. Taxonomy (NCBI): domain Eukaryota; kingdom Viridiplantae; phylum Streptophyta; class Pinopsida; order Araucariales; family Araucariaceae; genus Wollemia; species Wollemia nobilis. The sequence continues at coordinate 12,105,880 of JAQPPZ010017220.1, read as the reverse complement.
TGACCCAAGATCAAATCCTTTGTAGTCATTATATAATATAGGTCCAGGTTCCTAGTTGCATTCCATATATAGCATTTATATCCAAAGTAAGTGTGTGTACTAAATTAAGATCTAAAATTAGGTGTCCTTGCTAAATTAATACCTAATATATTAAGGAGGTAAGGCAAAATATCCTTGGTTAGACCAAAGGAATTTAGACTAAGATCGAAAAACATAGCTTAGAAAGTATATAACTTGAAATAATATAAAAGGTAAAGTGAAATATCCATCATTGCAACAAAGGAATCTCATAGCCCTAGTAGGCTTGTTGGCTAGACTGAGATCTTCAAAGTCACCAATAGAGACATCCAATTTGGAACACAAAATTACATAAAGTGAAATATCCCTTATTCCAACCAAGGGGTCTCATACACCAGGTAGACGTCCTAGCTAGAGTAAGACCTAAAAAATCACCTTATTACCTATTACTTGAAGTAAGGGTTCTAGTCTCACTGCCATGAGTTTGGCTCCAAAGGAAAAAAAGTACACCTATCATTTCATAAGATAGTTTGTCTCCAATTTTTAACTTCATGTCTATCTCAATCGTTATATTTCTTAGACCTCTGTCTAATGCATAGGCACACCACTACAAGAAAACTTCCAACTAAAGACCCACTCTTATTATTTTGGCTCTAAATCTAACAAGCAACAAGAATAAACATAGAGGACAATATTGCCCACATGATTTTTTATTCAAATTTGAAAGGAATTGCATAAAAAATATCTAGATTATAACATTGAAGGGTTACCCAACATTTAGAAAAGTTGGCACCCAATATAGGAAATCTAAAGAACTCAATGCAAACAAAGTTGGTGTGAATTTTCCATAAGAAAGAAAACCCAAAAGAAAATTGGGTACGAAGAGGGACTTACAACATTTAAGGCTTGAGATGGATTTCCTATATAAATGATTGTTAGAAAAATTTCCATGTTCTTTCCAAGGATTCCATCTTCTTTTAACTTTTTAAAATTATTAGCTACAAATTATCCCAAAATTTGATCTATATAATAGAACAAGTTATCCCATGGGTAGAAAATATGGAACAAACCCTAGGTGTAATTGGGCTACCATAGATTAACCTTTAAGGGATTAAAAATAAAGGGGTAAACATAACATAGTAAACTCCATGTAGTTAAATGGTCAATATTAAACTAACAAGAACCAAAAAAATTGAATAAAAATATGTTAAATGAGTGCTTACCAAATATTTCCCCTGAATAGATATTATGATAGATCGATCATGCTGCCCTAATTCCTACGGGATGCCTTGAGCATGCCCCTCATACTGGTCGATTAGGGATTACCTCTCTTTATCCCTCCCCCTCATGAGAAGCCCCTTGTATCCATTTATCATCCCCCATATTTTTTCCATGTGAGCGCTTTTTACTGGCCCACAATATTGGAAAGGATCAGTTGCTAAATCGAGAATAGCAACTTACTTTTGAAAGCCTTTATTTTTCACAAGGCTTGATAAATCAGGAATAGCAATTCAATATCTCGGTTTTAGGTCTTACTCTCTTCTAAAAGCCTCTCTTTTTCCCTCCCCCACACAAGAAGCCATATATATATATATATATATATATATATATATATATATGTATATATGTATATATATATATATATATATACATATATATATATACATATATACATATATATATATATATATATATATATATATATATATATATATATATATATATATATATATATATATATATACATATATATATATATATACATATATACATATATATATATATATATATATATATATACATATATACATATATATATATATATATATATATATATACATATATACATATATACATATATATATATATATATATATATATACATATATATATATATATACATATATATATATATATATATACATATATATATATATATATATATATATATATATATATATATATTGTGGTGATTTTTAAGGATGGTTTTAAATTGCCGTCTTAGGGTCTATGAGGGTGGTTTAAAACCAATGTAAAAAAAAAATTGGTGTAGTGTTTTAAATGTGGTTTTAAATCATCTAGGTCTATTAGGGCAATTAAAAACCATCATAAAAAAAAACGTTGTGGTGTTTTAAGGGTGGTTTTAAACTACCCTCTTAGGTCTATTAGGGCATTTTTTACTACCATAAAAAACCATCGTATTTCAGCCACCCTTAAAATCTAGATAAGTTTTAAACCATCCTCTTAGGGTCTATTAGGGTGGTTTTTTACCATCATATATTAGCCACCCTTAAAAGCCTTTTTTGTAGTGGGAGAGGAACAAAATGCAAAATTTAAAAAGAAGATAAATTGTATATTTGGGAGGATGCATGGATAGAGAATGTCCCATTAGTCAAGGATAACAAAAATGATAATAATTACAAATGAGGTAGAAATGTAGTATGGAAGGAGGGTACAAGAATTGATAGAGAGGAAAGAAGCGTAGGATGGAAGAAGTTGGAGAGAAATTCTCAAAATGAAGAAGTGTACAAAATGTTCAATTTCAAACTAAGATCTTACTTTTTAAGTAATACTATGAACGAAGATCCCATAATATGGGGGAATAGTGAAGAGAGTGAATTTAGTGTCACATCAACCTATGAAATATGTATGCCATAACCAAAATATGGTTTTCCACGAAAAAATATAAATTGAAGGGATAATACAAAAAGGACAATATTTTAATGGCCAGTAATCCAAAATATAATACTAATTATGGATAGGAGAGGATTCCAAATAATTAATATATGTCCACTATATGAGGACAAAGAATGAGTAAATCATATTTTCTTATAATGCAAGTACTTAATGAAAGTTATTTCAGAGATATTGCAAGAATTAGGTATTTTCTAGATTATACTAGATATCATCTTGGAATATATCCAACAATGATAGAGACCATTCAAAAGTAAAAACCTAAATACCATATCAAATTTAATGTTGTTCTACTTTGCATAGGAAATATGTCTATAAAGGAATAGGAGAGCTTTTATGAATGAAAGAAGATTAATATACAAATATATGTAAGATATTAATAGTTGCATTAGTTAGAATGTATCTATAATGAAAATAGGATGTAGTAAAGATAATAAAGAAGAAGAAAATATAGCAATAAAATGGTGGATATGTACATGAATAAAATTAAATTTTGATGTTGCATCAAAGGAAAACCCATGAAAAGTAAAAGGGGGTATCACTAGGAACATAGAAGGAGATATAATGGGAGCATGTGCTACATTCTATGGGGTACTAACTGGTCATGTAGTAGAAACTAAAATAGTACATGAAAAAATCAAGTTGGAAAAATATACGAATATTAAAAACTTGGTAGTGGAAGTAGATTCATGAATATAGTCAATAGTAGTAAAGGAAGGAATAAGCTAATTTGGTAGGTAAGTGAAATTATCCAAGAAGTTTATTAGATTATTAGACAATTTGTGGAGGTCAAAATAATTCATACATATAAAGAAGGTTGTAAGGTAGTTGATTGGTTAACAAATTGGATATCACTAATAGAAGAGGATACTAGGTGGATCCCACCCAATCCTCTTCCATGATATTTGGTTAATTCAGATGAAAAAGAGAAAGACTAAAATAATAATGGAAGGGATATATAAGGACTACATAAATAGTAAAGGCATTAGGTATTTGGAGTCTCACAACACATAGTATTTAGATATAGGAACTCTTGATGGTTAACATATGGTTATGTGTAGATGAATCTAGTAATGATAATTTTTTTAGACTTAGTTTTGATCTAAAGCTCACATTGTGTATACTATTTTATATTTTTATATCATTTCTTTAGGATATAAAAGTGAGTGAATCCTTCCAAAATAATATTAAGTAGAAAATTATTCTAAGCTTTTGTTATGTAAAATGTTTTGATGTCACTATTTTGTAAAATAATATGGGACCTTTGAAAACTCTATTTTTATCAATAGTAAAAAAAATAGTAAAAATACCATTGTTAGTGATAAGAGGAAGAATGAATCTATATAAAAGCCTATCCAAGTAGTATATATTGTACCTACGGTGGTAGTTAAGGATGAGATGACTGAGCATGATATAATGGTTCTTAAAAGCAAAGGTTAATATGTAAGTTACATGGATACTTACTAATTTTTTCATAGATTCAAAATTGGATCCAGTCTAAGTAGGGACCTATTCAAACCAATCCATGAATTTTATTTTGAAATGATTTTTCTTTGGATACACTTGAATATGTGTTGCCATGGATATTTCAAAATATTTACCACAATCCATTAGGATTAATAATGAATCAAGATAATAGGGATTAGCAAGTGGATTGTGAAAACATCATATTCAAATATCGTAAATGTTATGAGATAGGACACATAGAAAGATATTGCAAAGTTAACATTATGGAGAAAGAGATGGAAAATTTAACATATGTGAAAAACCTTAATATAAAGAAAGAAGATCATACCATAATAGAAGTTGGATCAAATCAAGGGTTCTCATTCCCAAGAAAGTGGCATAAAAATCCCCTTTGCACCATAAAATGGCAAAGGCCACTATAATTTACTTGAATCCAACCTTAAAAGAAAAACTTAATATAAGGTATGAGAAAGTATAATGCACAAGTTCAAATTTAAGAGTTAAATATCTAGATGATGATATGGAGGTAAATTTTAAACAAAATTATGAATAAATTCAAGATTTTTTTTTTAAACATGGTGGAATCGATAGCCACCACGAATCTAGGTAGGTTGTTTGGATTTTTATGGCTGCCACAGTATTCTACGTTGTCCACCCCGAAAGCTGCCACATAGATCTTCGCGTTGTCCACCCCTATAACCACCATGCCACAATAATTTTAAATATTTTATGCCACTAAAAGCACCAAGAAAGGGACAAGCATTCAGTCCGATGAGGCCTGAGATTTGAACCTTGGACCTCCGCCCCCTTACGGGGTTTGGTTGAACCAATTGGTCTACACCTCGGACCTGAATAAATTTAAGGTTAATATAGGTAAATCATCTTAATTTTTCTCAAGAATTATAAAATTCTCTCCTTGAAACAAAAAATAAAGCAATGGATAGTGTATTTTTTGTATTTTAAGGTTTTAAGAACATAATAAATAAATGCATATGATGGATATCCATGGAAACTTAGGTTTTCCAAAGCAACAATATGGAGGATCACCCTTGCACTTTAGATATTTTTGGGTAACATAAATAATAAAGTGTTCATGAGGATATTCCTTACCTTTTTATTATTTAGGGTAGCATATAATCTTTAGAGGATAAGTTTCATTATAAATAGTATAGAGAAATATAAGAGATTGATAAATATGAAATTTTTGTGTGGGAATGGTAAAGGAATAAGAAGGCCATGATGGCTAAGCCCACTAATAAAATAAAAGGTTATGATGCAAATGGTTTCATGAATATTAAGGGTATGAATAACACCCCTAAGAAAGAGATATTAAGGAATTAATAGGTTGTTATAGTCACGATTTTATTTTGATACAAGAAACAAAATTAAGTAGTTAGGAATGTAAGGATGCTTTTAAAAGGATTTAAAAGGTTGGGGATTTTTTGGAAGTTTCTTCTATTGGATATTCTAGAAATATTGCAACAATATGAGATAAACACAAATGGGATGGACAATTGTTAGAAGTAAAAAGTAATTAGGTCGTTGGACTATTTTGTGGAAAATAGTAAAATATCAAAGATGACATTATAAATGTGCATGCTTCAACTATAGATAATCTTCATTAAGGACCTTAGAATATTTTTCCAAACACAATGATGATTCATAATTATGATTTGTAGATTCTTGGGGATGACTTTAACACATTTCTATCTCCTTTGAAAAATACGTGTGGCACCCCTAGATGGTCTAACTAAAATCAAAATATTGCTTCATTTATCAATTGAAATCACCTTTAGGATAATATCCCTTCAATTTTTTAATATATAGGTGTACACACCAAAATCTAGCCACTTATCATCCATCTATAGTTTCCCGCCACATTTATCCATATATATATATATATATATATTTGTTTAATATATATTTAAATAATAATATTTATATATATTATATATATTTAATAAATATATGTATGAATTAATACCATCCATCCATCATGATTTAATCCTATCCATTCATTCTCCTTAATCCATGCCACCTACCCATATTTAATCTCCACCTTCCATCATGTTTTAATATTGACCACACAAATTGTGTTGTTAAAACCCTAACTTGTCGTATGAGAGATTATAAAGAGGATTTATTTTGATGACTTAACCCCTAAGTTTTTGAATCCTATATTTTTTTGAAATCCTTGAAGCTTTTGAAGTCCCTATGTATTTTTCCCTAAGTATCCTTACCATAAATTCCATCCATCATTGTCACCTTTGCATCCATCACCATCGACCTCACACGAACCAAATTTGTTTATAAAACTTTTGTTTGAGTCCTTAGAATACCCCTCTAAGTTCCTTGAGTGCCTCTAGGTGCTTCCTATCATCATCGAGCACCTCTGGGAACTTTCTACCATTACCAAGCACCTTTGGGCACCTCCTACCATCACTGAGTGCCTGCGAGCATTCATAGCCCTAGTTCTAGCCCCACTACCTCTCAGGTGTTTTTAGGGTATTTGTGCACCATTTTCTGCAACAACAATGAAGATCAAAATATAACAAGTCAGTGTGAGACAAGGTAAATAGTTCATTGCATTATATTTTAGTATTCTTAGATTTGTTTACAACATTATTTTTGCAACTAGGGTTTTTAGTAATTTTATTACTAAGGGTCTCACGTAATGGAGCCCTCACAAGTATTTCTAACTCTTGTTGTTGTTTTCAATGTGCATATCTAGGAATCAAGTTCATTGGTAGTTGTTGAAGCTTGAGTGGTCCTACATAGGATATCAGAAAGCCCACTCACCTTTGTTGGTATCATAACGAACGTGAAGACACCACCACTATTTTTTTACTAGGGTTTCAAAGAACCCTAGTGTATTGTAGTCATTGTATCAAGTATGATAAGCTTTGTAATCCATATTTGGAGTACATTTTATTGTAACATTGAATATCCATGGGCAACATAATAAAATTTTATTTCATTGTGTAATTTTATGTGTTACATCACTTATTTAATTCTATAGTTCATATTTTGGTGTTTTTTTATTTGCATTCACAATAGGGATAGTAGATGCATTGGGTAAACTAATATAGAAAAAATATTAGATATATCTAACACATGATTACAAACATAACATACAATATTTTTAGGTATTTTATTTTGAGTAGGATCAAATCACAAACTTATTCTTTTGACTTGTGATTTAATGAATAATGATCATCCAAATCCCTTTGGCTTTAATCTATGTGGCTCAAAGATCCTAATTTCTTCTCGATTGTTATCCTATAGTTGGTTGAAATAATTTTGAAGGATCTTATATGTATAGTTTTGTTTATGATAGGATCAAATGAAGATTTGTAATGTCAAATATTTTCGTAACATTTATAAATAAAAGAAAGAAAATAAAACCAAGCTTAAAAATTTACAACATATAGTACAAATCAACATAAGAAAACTAATTACTTTTAATTATCATAAATTATTGAAAAAGGAAGAGTCATGTTGGTTTCAAATATCTTTTTTAAGAATCAATTGATTTATGGAGATTTAAACCTTCTCTAATATCATGTTAGAGTTGATAACCCTTTCTAAAAATTAATGCAATTGACACATTAACTAGTATTATAGAAAATTATATGCACATAAAGTAATAAATGTGGTATATAAGGATGTCTATAAAAATAAATAATACTACTATCAAATAATAGAACTACACTCTAACCAATGATGAAATAGTGGATATCGTGGGATATTTATATCCAAATACAAGTTAAAATTAGGTTAAGGTTAAGTATCCAACCTTTAGGTTTAAAATAATAAAATATTACAAATATTGTTTTCAAGGTTTACAAGGGCCCAAAGAGCTTATATATTGTACAATACAAAATAAATTCAATCATAGCTAAATTCAATCATAGATAAGTTTAACCACCACATATTCCAACATCCCCTTTTAATCTAAACTAGGTACATGGAGAGAGACCTTTATTTGTCATACCATTTAAGGGATGATATCCTACACCAAGTAGATTCTACATGTATATAATCAAAACCTCAAGCATAAAATTGGTTAGGATATTCACTACCTATTGTAACTAGAATACAATGTAAGATCAACCATCCAATTAGCATGAAATCATCTCAAAAAATACATCCAAATCTCAATGTTTTTAGTTTGCTAATAAAACATTGAATTACAAATAAGTTGGATGGTGTTCTAATTATCACACTTAATAGTAACTATAAAATTCTAAGGAATTCTAATCTCCTACAAAAAATGAGCATCCACAAAATATGATTAGCTTTCTTATTGGTAACATAAATTTTAGCTTCTATAGAATACTAAGATATGATGGATTAGCATCAAGAACACCAAACGATAGGGTGAGATCCCAAATAGAGCATAAATATTATTTTGGATTGTTGCTCATCCAAATAATTGATCCAATAAACATTTAAAATCATGTTAAAACTAGAGGTAAAATAACTGAGCAATGAATACCCATCTAATAAGTCCCTCTAATTTACTTTAGAATCCTCTTGGCCATTGTCCAATGAATATCTTGGTTTTTCGGCATGTACATGGAATAATAGCTAACACCAAAGGGTATATTGGGTCATATGTGAGTAAGATAAAGAATTCCTTCTGCAAGAGATCAATACAGATTAGCATCCACCAAAGGATTCTTACAATCATGACAATCCTCAATCCTAAAATACTAAAAAAGATACAATTCATGCTTAGGATGTGAAATGATAATTCCAATATCTATGTAATCAATATGAATCCCAAAAATTAGTGTAGTAACCTCAACTCTATCATCCCAAAGTCAGAACAAAGTTGTGACTTCATGTCCTAAATAAATATAGAAGAGTTACCTATAATGCAAAGATCAACAACATAGAGAATAATAACCAAACTTTTCCCATCCTAATATTTGATGTAAACATCATGTTCATACTCAAATCATTAGAAAACACAACAAAGAAAAAAATAGCAATCCTTCTCATACTACACATGATATACCTACTTAAGTCCATACAAGGACTTAGTAAATCAACAAACCAGTGAAGTATGACCACTAAGATCAAAAGTAGATGTTTGATATATATAGATGTCCTTCTAAGGCTTGATATGTAAAAAGGTACTCTTCACATCCATCTAACATACCTTCCATCCAAATGATTTTACTATTAAGAGAATCATCCTAGTGGAGTCCATACTAGGAACTGGAGAAAATATCTTAACTCCTTTCTATTGAGATAATCCTTTAGCAACAAAGCATATCTTATGCTTATTCAGCCAAACATTCAATGTGTATTTAGTACTATAGAACCATTTGCATCAAATCACAATATTCCTTTTTAGAAGAGGATTAAGATCCCATTTCCTATGCTTCATGAAGGTCTCATACTTTGCAACATAGCATCTTCCCACTTCGGTTGGCCCTTAGCCTAAAAATATGTAGAAGGATCATAAGAATAAGAAATATTTGAGAGTAATTCTCAAGGATTATTTCAATGTCACTCTATAGATTTAACAGGATAAGAGTCCTTCATAAGAGTCTAAACCCACTTAGGTGTTAGACAAATTGAGGAAGAAATATGTGTACTCTATGGAAAAGTAACATAAAAATCCAAAACTAAAGAATACATCTCAAAATGACCACTCATCTCATCATGCAAAATTCAATCACTCTAAACTTATATGTCATATCAACATACCTTGAATTTAGAAAAGAATGCGGTATATGTGGTGTTGCCTACAAAGGAATCAAATTTATTGGCGATAGATATCCACTCAAAGTTGATGATGAAGATGAAGAAAAAATTGTAAAATAAATCAGTATTACCAAAATATCTAAAATGATAGTTAATTTTAATCATTTAAAGGATTATAAGAGACATGTTCCAAAATCTCACATGGTGAACTAGAAGGAGCACCTAGAAGAACCTGATAAAAAATGATATCTTTCCAAATCAAAATCGTGTGCCTGTGAAAGCCATAAATTAAATATACCTTTGAGGTATTCAAATATTGTACAATGATGCATATATAACTCCATGATACCTTCTATTTGCAAATATATTTGGGTATGTGATCCCATGTTGAAGACCCAAGATAAGAAATCAAGATACATCAGGCTTATTTTATGTCAACCTCTTAAGAAGTGTCATAATATGAATAGTTCTAATGGTAACCCTATTGATAATGTATGCTTTACAAGTGATAGCTTCACCCTAAAAATATTTCTCCATCCCATTTGCATGAATTATACACCATTTAATTCCCATGATTACCATGTTCTTCTTTTTAGCCACATCATTCCAATGAGTATAGCAAATAGTCTTCTAATATGCTATCCCATGAAAATTCAAATGATCATAAAATATATTGTTCATGTATTCATTTCCCCTGTGTAACCTAAGGCACTTGATTCTCGAGCCTTGAAGTACTTGAATATCTCAAATACCTCATCCTTAATGATAATAGTGTACAATCACATGCATCTATAGAAGTCATCAATAATAATAAGGAAGTACCAATTTTTAGAAAGGAATAATCTATGCATAGGTCCACAAATATGAAAATTTATGATATCAAAGGTTTGAATATCCCATATTGTGTTCCCTTCTTTAAATTTATCCTTATTATGCTTCCTAAGAATGTATGCCTTGCATGAACCACTTGGACGAAATATGTGTAGATTTCCAATAGTTATCTTACAATGACTCATGTATCTCAAGGATCCATATCTAAGATGCCCAAGCCTATGATACCATATCTAACTCTCATTATCTACATGTGCAACCATAGCCACAAAGCATTTCTTCAGAGGAGAATAAATAGTAGGATTCAACCTTTCCCCCAACTTATACATTTAGTTCAACTCGTCACAATAACTAGAAGTAACCATTTTAAATCAATATTCTATATCCATAATTATCCAATAATAAGACCAAAATTCCACTTTCTTATTTGTATGAATGATGTGATAAATAGACAAGATATTAGGGCTAATATTAGGAACATGAATCACCTTATTAAAATAAGGATATCTAATGTTTATCTCTCCACATCCTACAACTTCAAAAGAAAATTCATCTCCAATATACATTCCCCCCTAATGTGACTTGTTGTTACCTTGTAGAAGATGTTTGTGCTTTCTCATATGCCTTGTTTCCCCTAAATCTATAATCCACTTATAATAATAAATGGATTTCCAATATGTTAAATTAACAATTACATGTGTCTATGAGGTATCTCCATCAAATTTTTCCTCACCTTGTGCATAGAAGAGAGCAACATCAACCCCATTTTTTTGCAACTTAAGCTTATTGATACAAATATTGTAAAACTTTGGTTTATTTCTTTATTTCTTGTAATACTAACATTTGATATTTTTGAAAGGCTACTTGGGATTCTTTTCATTCTATTTTTGCTTCTTTGAGCTTTGGAAACAACTTTCTTTGGATGGGTTTGATTGATAATATAGTTATCCTTATTACTTTGTCTTCTAGCTTGATGAAATAGAAAATACTTGAATACCTCATAAATTAGTGGTTTAAGTGAATTATTTAAGTATACTCAAATTACCTCAAATAAAATAACAACTAGATCCTCTAAATTTGAAATATTATTGAATACTTTATGGAGCAACTCAATGTTCTTATCATTATCCATAGCTTCCCAATATTTTCCTAACATATTAGGTATTCCTCTTATAGTCTGGATATATTCTTACAATTTTTTGAAATGACTAATATACTCATTAACAGTATCAAAAGAATCCATAGTCAAAATAACAAGTTCAACCTCTATACTACTAGTACTTGTAGAATCAATGTGATCACACAATCCTTAAATCTTATCAAGCAACTCCATAGAATTTGTGGTACTACTAACATGGGTTTTATATATTTTTCAATATTAAGAGCTATAACACCAAAATTCTCATAGTTTGTATCCCTACAAATCTATTTACTTTATTTAGAATTAGTATCATGAGGTTCCTTATTAAATATTTGAGTAACCTCCTCCTCCATAGCAAAGTATCAATATTAATTTTCTAAGTAATATAGTTTAGACTATTTAGCAAGTGCACATGTTTATCCATAAATTTCTTTCTAAAATATAAAATAAGCCATGTAGTTATGGCCAAAAAAACAACACCAATATAGAGATCTTGAAAAACAATGTGATTTGAATAAAAATGGCCTCAAAATGCTTTTGTATACAAAATTTATTATCCCCACATTTTTATACCTAAAAGCATATCAAATTCCTTTAAAACTAAATTTATACCTATAGTGAATGATAGATTAGCATGTATCACTATGTGAGTGGTTGATGTTTACTAGACAACATACCAATAAATCACAAGATGCCAATTTTCATGAATAGAGGACTTCCACCTATGCACAAACTATATAAGCCACTAGGAAAAGTATCAATGATCTAGACTATTCTATTTATCATGATTTAATTTGTTGAACAATCTATGAACCATACTGTACCACTTGTTGCATTTTAATTTGCTCCAAAAAATTGGTTTTCAATGTCTACTATTGACTATGCAATTGTATGATCATTGAGTTTGATCATCAAACCCATATTTATAGGCACCAAGTGGTGTCATACATACCATTCCCACCATTATATGACTTGTCATGTTGGTAATTGTATAGATTGCTATGTCAATTATAAATTTCATCTCACAATATGTTTATCTTTTCCATGGATTACATATTTTCTATTAAATAATGTGTAAAATCTAATATTACTATTATAAGACTAAGTTTTTTAGAATTAATACACTTCCCACATGATGGCTATTAAATTGGTCTCAAGGGTTCATAGTATAGCTCTCCTAGGACCTTAGACCTTCAAAACAGAAAAAATGGATATTTATCATTAATAAAATAACAAAAATATAAGCATTAGAAAAACAAGAAATAAATACATCAAAAAATGATATATGGTAAAATACAAGGGGTACTAAACCCATATGGAAAAACAACATATGACTACTCTCATATTAAATATATGGAATTACACAAAATATCACCCTTACATAAAGTATATTGCGTCCAATAATATCATGTTGTATATGTGCCAGCTAATAAAAGATTCACCATCATCATTTACATCAATAGATCATATCGTATCATTCCTCCTTCATAAATAGATTTAAGTATTCTTATATGTGAACATCCTATATAGATTATTCAATCATTTAGAACATTCTTTACATAACTTACACATGGAATTATGACAAGCATTTTATATGGACTATCAATAAAAATACAGAGCAAAAAAGGAAATATAATTAAGAAATTTCTAAACTAAATTTCTCTCTCTTAGGAACCTCTATTTATCCATAAATTTTATCCCCTTGATGATATGTATTTATTCAATGATGAATGAGTTTTCTTGGATTTCTAAACAACTAGTATTATTGAGTCATCAAGCCTGAGATTTTTATATATATTCATCTCTCTTTTATTTTCATCATATTATGGATTCAAGCTATATAGTTCATTTTAAGAACATATCATCCTTTTAAAATTTATAAGCTTAAACTTTTATGTGGTTGAGTATAACTCTTCTAGTAATCAAACAAGTTATAAGCAAAGTTTCAATCATTCAATTGTGTATTCAAATATTTTTTCAAGAAAGTTGCTAAAAATAAAAAATCTACATTTTAAAAGAAATAAGCATATGCAAGAAAATTGTGTGAAAGGAAAGAACACGCTCCCAAAAAATTATCAAGGGATATATTTTAGAAATATTTTTGCCATATGTTGTAGTTAGATAATCACTAATATTTTTGTTTTAAATGTATCATGGACATTTTATTTTTCTAAAATATTCATGATATATCTTTCTTTACTCCTCTTTTCATGTGTTTTTACCATATCCTCTCAAGAAATTGTTTCTTTATTATTTTAGAAGAGAATAAAATAGAAATGTTCATTTATAATGTAGCATAATTCTAGGGATTATAGTGATGAATCTCAAGATTCATGGGATTATGACAAGTATGAAATAATTATAATTTAGATCAATCTCATATTTGGGTCTAGAGTGGCAATGACCATCTAATTACCTATGGTGGAAGTATAGGGAAACAAAGGTATGTAGAGAGATGAATTTATCTACTTTGATAGGATGGGTAAGTCCAAATTTTAGACGTATGAAATGGAGGGCATCTTAAGTCTATGGATGTTTCACCATCCATATTCTACTCTTGTATGAAAATGCATGGTCTGTTCATCAACCTATGTGGGTAGCATATTGTTACCATACTTCTCGAGATCCCTTCCTTATCCTTTTAAAACATGTAGAAGAAAAATTCCAATTTTTGAGGTAGTTATATATTTAAACAATGAAAGGTACTAAGAAGTGATTTTTATCATTTTTTGGATTTTTCTCACACATTAAGGGTATTGGATGCAATTTTGAGAATTTCTTAAATTTTTAATACAAATTAATTTTAAAAATAAGAAAATTTCTACTAGATATTTAAAATATGAAAGTATTATATTTACAAAAAATTATGTTTGTGCTTGCAAGTGCCTTAATAAATGTTTGTAGTTCCATATTTTATAGCTAGAAGAGCTCAATGACATCCACCATTCCATTGAGAACAAAACTATTATTTTGGGCCTAAGGAAAAGCTTTGTAATGTCTCATAAACTTTTTTCCAATGAATATGGGTATTGATATTAAATTCTATTATGATTCTAATTAAGAAGTTTAGGCAATTGGGTATACATTTTGGATTCATTTTTAAAGAAGAATACTTGATTTTATTTTACCATGTGATTCATTGAAAATTCCTTCACAACTTCCTCAAAATATTCAAGTTTCTATATTAATTTTTTACATTGTGTTGAGTAAGAGAATTTTTAAAGGATTTTTAGGTCAAGTTTTATTTTTTTTAGTAAATTAATAATTTTATTAAAATTAGGGCATTTGAAAGGTGTCCCAACGCCTTTTACATCAAAGGAACAAAAAGGAATATACAAAAAGGAACCACATAACTGCTTGTTGAAACTAAAAATTACAACCTGAGACTAAAAGGAGCAAAAAGAAGCATCCTTTGACAAAAAGGAATAGAGAGAAATAGGCAAAAATATGACAAAACCCAAAATGAAGCGATCCTCTGCCATAGAGGAACTCAAAAAGAAGTGATCCTCCGCCATAGAGGAATCCAAAAATAGCAAAAAAGCCTTCAGCCATCAAGGGGAATGCCCATATACATGAGAGACGAAGCAGCACATTCTAGGAAAATGTCTTTTGCTTCTGTTTTTGAAATCTCTTTAGTGTTATCCTTAAGGACAGTGGTACAGTCATCCTTAGTGATCTCCATTACATCTTCATCGTTGACATATTTGACGTCAATTTTGATATCAAAGGATACCTCAGCACCGGCCAAGACTAAGACTGGAACATTAAATTTTAAGGTTAAGTTTTATTATTATCATTCAAGTTTTATTATTATCTTACAATTGAGCCTTTACATTATATGGTGGTTGACAACTTGATAAAAATTAAGTTCTTCCATTCTTAAATCTTTGTGTGAGCTCTAAAAATTTTAAAATTAATATAGAAAATATAATAATATGTTTGAATAAGAATATTGCATTAAACCTTCACAAAAACACTCTATTGCTATTGAAATATGCCTAAAACTAACTTTACAATGGTTTTTGATACAATAGTAACTTGTTTGAAGAGTGAATTGATCCTTTTAAAAGGTAACTAAATATATGTGATGCACAAAAAATTATAATAATAAAAATTAAACCAAAATAAAATAAAATACATATTCAATATTAAAACACATGAAATCAAATATATTTTTTCCATATGAAAAAAATCATATTTAAAAAAAAAATCAACAATAATAAAATAAAATTCTAGTATATCAATAAAATAAATTTCTAGTATTTTTATTCAATATTATCAGTCAACCCCTTTTTTAACTTATATCATGAAAATCCACTAAAATTACCTTTTAAATGGATTGATTAATAAAATATAATCCATTATGTTCACATATTCTCTCTTTGCAACTATTCAAGTTCCTTGCAACTCCCACTCATGCAATTATTCAAGTTTTATTATTATCTTACAAGTGAGTCTTTATGTTGTATGTTATATGGTGGTTGACAACTTGATAAACATTAAGTTCTTCCATTCTTAAATTTTTGTGTGAGCTCTAAAAAAAAAAATTAATATAAAATAGATAATAATATGTTTGAATAAGAATATTGCATTAAACCTTCACAAAAACACTCTATTGCTATTGAAAGATGTCTAAAACTAACTTTGCAATGGTTTTTTATATGATAATAACTTGTTTGAAGAGTGAATTGATCCTTTTTAAAAGGTAACTAAATATATACGATGCACAAATAATTATAATAATAATAATTAAACCAAAATCAAATACAATACATATTCAATATTAAAACACATGAAATCAAAATATATCTTTTTCATATGAAAAAAAACATATTTAAAAAAAAAAATCAACAAATAATAAAATAAAATTCTAGTATATCAATAAAATAAAGTTTTAGCGAGTAAATTTAAATGTAAGTCTACTAATTTAGAATGGCAGGAGCAGGAGGCACAAGAGCGACAAGAGCGTCGGGAGGATTGTTGATAGGACCTGGTGGTTGTTGTTAGAGTTAAAGTGCACTATGCCTTCAACACATGACACTTGTCAATTTGCCTCCCGTAACTATGGTACGTGCCCCCTGAGATTGTGAGCAGAATGCAGTCTACTATTGGTGTTGTTCCCCGATGGCTGGCTTTCGATAAATGTGTTGTCGTCCATGTGGTGAAACAACCGACTGGTGTTCGTGATTGGCTCGTTTGTCAGCGGTAAAGCAAAATCATCACTGCTTGGCTTGGATTCTAGGAATTCCATGGTAATCTATGGTGTGGATATTTATTTTTTAAGATAAAGGTTAAAACTTTGTTTTAAATGAGGGGGCCATATATATTTTTAATAGTGGGCATTATTGAAAAAATGAACCTAAATGTTTATTTTAAGGGGTAAAACCGTTAACATGGCTCATGGAAGGCTATTGTATAGCCTATAGTCTTTAAATATTTGCTCACATGAAAGTGAAGAGAAACTGATTCATTTTATAAATTGTAATGGGCATTTTTTTTAAGTGGAGAGGATCACTTTATTGATTGTAAGGGTACTTGGATGCCCATGAATGAAACTGTTTTTATGCCGCCAGAGTGCGATGCCAGGGAATTTTTTTTTTTTATTCCTGAGGTCTATTTTGTTGCCTAGAGAGGCATGCTATTGGTTTTTTAGCAAGTTGAAGGCCCCTTTGATGGTGGAATATAGGGGTATTTATAGTCGTTGGAAATGTCTTTCCACGATGAACACAATAGTGGTGTCAAATTGTAATTTTGAGGCTGTTTCAATTCAGTTTTTTAGCCTCAAAGTTTTTTTTACCTTGGAGTGCACTTTCGGTTGTACCCGACACTCCCAAGGTAATTTTATATGTGATCCTTGTACCTAGTGATATTTTCTATACACTTGGAAAATGCAGCGGCTGGTTACCCATGCATTTCGGTGGGATGACATGGTCACCATAAGGACACTTATACTAGGGACTATAGACAAAGACACCCTAGACTCTATCCGAGGTCTTTTTCGAATCTACTTCTGAAGACTACAGACGAAGACACTTCAGAATATTCTCTTCTTTTCTTCTTCTCTCCTCCTATTTGGATCTATGGCTCATTTTATTGTATTGAGTGCATTTTCGACAAAGATCGACACTCTTAAATGGCTCATTTTTCCTTTCATTAGGTGCATTTTCGGTAGAGACCGACACCTTCTAGATTGAGTTCACCATGAGGAGGGATTTCATACTCATGGTGAATCTATTCAGTGACCTACGAGAGGCAACATCCTCTGAGGATGATCTGCAGAGGCAACAGACCCAGAAGTGGCTGACCCTGAGGCACCCATGATGACCTCGAGGCACTTAGACGGCTGACCCAGTGGTAACAGAGCCATGGAAGTGGTTGACCCTGAGGCAAACAGACCGAGATGTATACACAGTGAATCTAGCATTATTCATAGTTGGAGAGCCAAGAGCACAGAGCACGAGCCTAGACCAAATCAACAATAAGTGAGGATGATAGGTTGTTTTCAAGAAGTCAACATTAAGGGGGAATGTTACCTAATGTTGACTTGCTTTGTTTTTTCTTTAGTTAGGATAGTGCACTTTAAGGGGGAATGTTAGAGTTAAAGTGCACTATGCCTTCACCTTGACACTTGTCAGTTTCACTTGACAAGTGTCATGTGTTGAATATAGGCTTATGCCTATATATTATAACTATTTATATTAATAAAATTAATCCCCTTCAGTTTTTCCCTCCTAACAGTTGTGTTCCAGGCATAGTTCCTTTTTCTAGTGGGGGTCCGCCTATGGTAACAGTTGGCGAGAATCTCGAAGGTGATGCAGGAAGTCCTGATGAACCGTTGGATGATGATGTAAGTCGTTGTGGTCTCAAAACCTCTAGGGTTTCATTTTCTCCCCCTTTCAAAGAGTGGTCGTGGTCCTCGTCGTTTGTTGACAAGGTGAGAGCTGCGTCTAGAACTTCCCCATTTCAAACCCCGTTGTCTTTCTCTATTTTCGGCAACAAGGTCTCTTTCCCACGTGATTCAATGGAACCTCTGATATTCCAAGAATCAATCTCTCTCATTGGTAAGTTTGTGGGAGCAAGGCCAGACATCGAATCAATTCGTAAATGGGCTCTGTCCAAATGGAGGTTATCTGACAATATGGAGCTGGTTGCTTTTTCGAGGGGTTTCTTCATGATCAGGCTCAACAATGCCCTGGACACCCATCGCATCCTCACTGGTGGCCCATGGTTTTTTGGCCATGCAACCTTTTCCTTCGGAGATGGGGAGAATATTTTGACCTCGAAATGCAGAGTATCAATCTCGCACCGATTTGGGTCAAGCTCCATGGTCTACCCCCTTAGTTTGTTTACCATGATGCGTTGAAAGGTATCACCCAACCCATTGGAGAGCTAGTTGCCATCGACCCTGCAACCAAAGCCAGATCCAGAATAACCTATGCTTGGGTCTACGTCATGGTAAACTTGGATTCGGCCCTGCCCACCTTTATCACCATCACCTCCGGGAGCTACAATCGTCGCCAAGGAGTAGAGTATGAGAACAAACCCGCTTACTATTTAGAATGCAAAATGCAGGGTCATCTGCGATCTCAATGCCCTATGCTAAAAAAGGAAGGGCCACAGGAAGCTGGGTGTAAGACGGCTTCGTTGAACCAGTATTTCTAGAAGAAGTCCAATGCGTGGCCCCAATATCTTTCTCAGCCTACAGCCCCTGCTGCCCTCAAGCTGAACCAGGTAAGCTCTTCCTCCTAGCCTATCAACCCGTTCATTTCATTGAGCGATATCCAGATTTTCAAGGATTTCTCTGCTGATATTTCCATAGATTTGGCCCTAAGGCCCTGCTCCAAACCCTTAAGCTCACCACACAGTTGAGGCAAGTCGACCTTGGTTGAACCTCATTCCCCTTCGCACTCTGGGCCCTCCCACCCCTCACCACACCCCTCTGCTACTCCCCATACCTTTTCCCCTTTCCCTAAGGTTACCCCTCGGTCCAAGCCCATCGTGCCCATATCTTCCCCTAAGGTTACCCAATCCCCAAAGTTGGGTGATTCTTCCCTCATCGCTCCTTTCTCTCCTAGATCCGATCCACTCTCTAGCCCTTCCAAAGCAACTCTCTCCAATAGTCTCCCCAACCCTCCTAAACCTACAGCTGATGTGGGCAGCAAAAATAAGAGAGGAAGGCCGTCAAATCTAGAAAAATAGCTTAAAGCAATAAAAAATGAGATAGCCAATGGCCTTCAACTCTCCTCTCTGGCATCTACTCTTGGAAATCCCATCGCTATCCCTCACCCTGATGAGGAAGTCAGTCTCAAACCAACTCCATCTCAAGGGAGAGGCAGAGGCCGGAAACCAAACTCCAAAGTGTCTCGATGAAGATTCTATCCTGGAATGTAAGAGGCCTAAACGGGGCTGCAAAACAAAGAACTGTCAAAGCAGTTAGAAAATATCTTAAACCAAATATCATGTTTCTTCAAGAATCCAAGTTGGATGAACACAACAGTATCCAAGTATGCAATTCAATTTGGAAAAACAACATTTATGCCTTCAGTCCCTCTCACGGAGCTTCTGGAGGTCTTCTCTACTTATGGGACCCAACAACCATAGAAGGCAAAATCTTATCCATATCTGATAGAACTATCAACATCCTATTCACCAATAAAGAAACCCACCTCCAATGGATCTCTTCCAACCTCTATGGGCCTAACAGCCCCCCCTCCAGGAGAATGTTGTGGGAAAACCTATCAGCAATGCACAACAACTTTGAAGACTTTCCTTGGCTGCTGAGCGGAGATTTTAACTCCCCCCTTTTCCTGTTCGATAAGCAAGGTGGGATTTCGATCACCTCAAGATGCACAGAGGACTTCAGTGAATTTGTTAACAACAATGAGCTAATGGATGTCTCACTCCAAGGGTATAACTACACATGGAGCAATAGATGCCCCAGAAACCAGCTCATTCAGATTCATCTGGACAGATTTCTAATGTCAAAAGAACTCATTCCCTTTCTTGGAGATGCTAGACTCTATGGGCACCCTAAAATTGGGTCTGATCACAATCCTATAGTCCTAGACTGCTCTCGCCCCCAACAAGTGCTCAAAACTCCCTTCAAGTTTGAAAATATGTGGTTAACCCACTCGAATATTTCAATCCGCATTGCAGAATGGTGGTAGCAGGACTTTCAAAGCAACCCCCTCACAAATATGTTCTTAAAACTCAAAGTTGTCAAGTTTAAGCTAAAAATTTGGAATAGGGAGGTCTTTGGCAATCTATTCCGGGAAAAAAAACTCTTGATGGAGGAGTTGGGCAGAGTTGAGAAGTTGATCCAAGATGGAGACCAGAGATCCGAGACTGCTCAGGAAGAGAAGGTCCTCCTTTCTAACTTCCACAACACTTTGGAAAAGGAGGAATCTTTCTAGAGATAAAATTTCAGGGACCTGTGGCTGAAAGAAGGAGATACCAATATGAAATACTTTCATGCCTCCACTATGAGACACAGAGGCACTAATAAAATCAATGAATTAACCAAGGAGGATGGCTCCAAAGTTTTTGACATCCAAGAAATCAGGCAGGAAGTCATGAGACACTTTCAAGAGGTCTTAGGCCCTACTGTGCAGTGCCCCCCACACATCTCAAGTCAGCTACTTTAGAACATCCCCAATATGGTAACCAATGCCTCCAATGAAAGGTTGATAAATAGGTTTACGAAAGAAGAAATCAAAGAAGCTTTGTTTGCGATGGAACCTGACAAGGCCCCCGGGCCTGACGGATTCTCTCCCCACTTTTTCCAGCACTTCTAGGAAATTATTGGCAAAGATGTCACTAAAGTTGTCCAATTCTTTCAGAGAGCCAAGAAAATGCCAAAAGAGGTAAACTCAACATTCATTGTCTTAGTGCCCAAATATAACAACTGCAAAACCCTCTCGGACTATAGGTCGATCAGTCTATGCAGTGTTATATACAAACTCACCACCAAAGTGATGGCAAACAGATTAAAGTTGATCCTTCCCTCCATCATCGACCACTGCCAAGGTAGCTCGGTCAAAGGTAGATTCATCACTGATGGGGTCATAACGGTCCATGAACTGGCCCACTCTGCAGCCAAAAACAAGAAGCCCAACATGTTCCTCAAGCTCGATATGAACAAAGCTTTCGATCGGGTTTCTTGGAACTTCCTGTTCGAGGTCCTCGACAAATTCGGCTTCCACAAGGAGTGGATTCAGATGGTAAGAGAATGTGTCTCCACTGCTTGGTTCTCTATTATGATTAACGGCTCCCCTGTAGGTTTCTTCCAAAGTGCCAAAGGAATCAGACAAGGGGATCCTTTATCCCCTTTTTTGTTCATAATTTTGGCTGAAACCTTGGGAAGATCTCTTACTGCTGCCTGCAACGGAGGTTTCATCTCTGGAATTAAACCTGCCTCAGGATCCAGAGCCATCACGCATCAACAGTTTGTTGATGACACTATCTTGTCCTCATACTCCTCTGTCCCGAAAGCAAAAATTATAAAAATCATCCTCAACTATTATGAAAAGGCTGTAGGACAAAAGGTCAACTATATCAAAAGTAGGTTGTTTTTCTTGAACACCCCCATTACTAGACAAAATAGAATAGCAGCAATTATTGGGTGCAATATTGCCAACCTCCCCACCTCTTACCTAGGCTTACCTCTGTTCCATGGCAGAACCTCCCCATCCTTGTGGGACAACGTCCTTGAATGCCTTAACAGGAAAATGGTCGGGTGGAAGAGCTCGCTGCTTAGTCAGGCCGCCAAAGCCACTTTGGTCCAATCTTGCTTGCAAAGCATTCCCGTGTTCTTCTTATCCATATTCAAAGCCCCAAGCTCTGTTTACCACAAAATAGAACAAATTCAGTGCAAGTTTCTATGGGCAGGCAATGAAAATAAAAATAAATTTTCCTTGGTGGCATGGGAAAAAGTGTGCTCAAAGAAAGAACATGGTGGCCTAGGTTTTAGGAGAATCAGCAAAATGAATATGGCCCTCATAGCCAAGCAGGCATGGAGACTCATCACCAATGACCAAGCCATCTGGATCGATGTCATCAGAGCAAAGTATCTCCAACAGGTGGCTTTCATGGGAGACCATCTTCTCCCCATTGGATCTCATTTCTGGAATGGTTTGATCCAAACCAGAGACATCATATCCGAAGGCATGAGGTGGCGCTTGGGGACCATGACTACTATCAAATTTTGGGATGACCCCTGGCTGCACTACAAACCCCTCAACCAAGACCCGATCCTCGCAGTGCTCAAGCCTATCACGGAGGCCCTCTTCGGAGACAAAGTTGCTCATTTCATCAATCAAGGTTCCCCCAGACATCAATGGAAAACCCTCACCTTCAATGGGCCCAATCACATCACTGAAGCCTCTTGTTGGCTGCAAAATCTACTCAGGGTGTGCACCATTCTGAACTCTCAAAACCCAGATTCCCTGGTTTGGAGTCTCTCTGAATCTGGTAATTTCATCGTAAAATCTACCTACTACAGCCAAGAACCTCAGATTGAAAAATGGAACTTAACAAACCAGGTATGGGTGAGGAAAATCATTTCGAAGGTAAAATTTTTCTGTTGGCTGGCCTCCCAGAACAGAATCCTCACTATTGACAACCTACTTTCCAGAGGCTTGATTATTCCCAACCGGTGTGTTATGTGCAAAAAATCCTAGGAATCCATCCCCCACCTATTCCTAGAGTGCTCGTTCTCTTTAGGTGTCCTAAACTAGCTCTACCAAGAATTCTGCATCTCCACTATTCATCCACCTACCGTGCAACTCCTTCTCACTCAGTGGCCGCAACCTTTCAAAAATATCCAACTTAAGTTTCTATGGCAATCCTGCCTCCATCATTACCTCTGGAAAATGTGGCGGGAAAGGAATGCCAAAATTTTCAGTAACCAATCTAGTGATATGCGGAGACTTAACACCAAAATCTTATCCCTAGCAGAAGAGAATGCCTCTCTTGTCTCCTCTCCGGAACCACCCCCCTGGCATAGAAACTACTCTAGCCCACAGATTTAATCTTTCTAACATTGTTCGTGTGCCTCTTAATTTTGTTGATAGGTCTGCTATCAGGTGGAGTCTGCCTCCTCCAGGATGGCTAAAAATCAACTTTTACGGGGCAGCGAAGGGCAACCCAGGAGCCGCAGGTGGGGGAGGCATCCTGAGAAATCACCTAGGTGAAATCAAGTTGGCCTTCGCAGAGAATTTGGGAGTCCAGACCAATAATATGGCTGAAGCCAGAGCGTTATATCAGAGCCTCCTCCTCATTGAAGATATGGATATCCAACAACTTATTATCGAGGGTGACTCTCTTCATATCATTAACTGCCTCAAGGGCATGACTTCTCCTCCATGGTCTTTGACTTCGTTAATTCAAGAATGCAAATCCCTCACAAATAAGTATGTCCACCTTGTGATTCAACATCAGTACAGAGAGGGGAATAAAGCGGTTGACTGGCTGGCCAACAAAGGAGTGTCAGAAACAAATATTCAAGTTTGGAGGAACTCGTTCCCTTTCAGCCTTAGAACCGAAACCACCAACTCAAATGTGTGTACAATGTAAGATAGGTAGGCTCCCACCTATTAGTCAGGGCGATGGGTCATCATGGAGGAAACCTCTTCGGAGCAAGCTGTATCTGTGTGGTTTTTTTTTTGTTTGGTCTTTCTATTTCCTGGCGGTTTCTGTTCTCCCCTTGGGAGTATTCGGTTTGGTCTCTCAAGGTGGTAACCTTCTCTGCTGGTCTCTGTTGTCTCTGTTGGGAGGGGCTTTTCCAGCTGCCTCCCGGGTCTCTCCTTTCTAGTTGTTCCCCTTTCACCCCCTTCAGGGCCTTTTCCAGCTAGTCTGTTTTCTTTGTTGTACAAGGTTCAGGGACCCTTTCAAAACCCTTTCAACCAATCAAAACAAATAAATAAAATTTTAGTATTTTTATTCAATATTATCGATTAACCCCTCTTTTAAGTAATATCATGAAAATCCACTAAAATTACCTTTTAGATGGATTGATTAATAAAATATAATCCACTATGTTCACACATTCTCTCTTTGCAACTATTTAAGTTCTTTGCAACTATTTAAGTTCGTTGCAACTCCCACTCGCAAGGCTTATAAGTTCAAGTTAGTTGCAACTCCCACTCACAACAATCTATTAAGTTTAGATATCGTCCTCACATGGAATATATAATATCACCTAAACTACTAATCCAACAATGTAATCGTGGAAGCAACTAAGCATTAGCAGTGTCACTACCTCGGCTATAAATGCATGTCTCATTTTCATGGACTTCCATAGGCACTAGAGGTCCAACTCGACACCACGCGCAAGTCGAGCGTTCTGTGGAAGCATGGCTCATGGCAATATCGACAGCAACAGCAACTGTGCTGAACTCGCTGATACAGCCAGAAAAGTCATTACTTGCAAAGGTAGATATGTGTGCTTGTATTTAGTCCGTCATATGCCCATTTCGTCGTTCGTCATTTTTCAACCATCACTTTCATTGAAGAGTACACGAAACTTAGAAGAGGCCTTGTCAAAATAAATTTGTGCTTCTTTCCTGTCTGCTTGCATCTTACAATATGATTTGGATTTGCACCAACCTCAACATCAGAGTGAAAAAATTCTTAATCTTTAATTGCAGTGACTTTCGTACTTACTGTTATATCTTTTCAATCCCTTCTCTTTGGTTAGTGGTTGATTGCTATCTCTAATAAATTCAACCTGTAAACAGCTGCAGTAGCATGGGGACCAAAAGAGCTGCTGGTTCAAACTCGGAGTTACTAAGTTCATCAACCCGAAAGATTACGATAAACCCATACACGACGTACCGTTCAATATATAGTTTTTTCTAATCCTAGACCCGTAGATATCTGTAAATATTCGCAAACCAGCGAGAAGGGTATTTAAATCCCAAAAGAGAACCAAAAACTTTTAGTTGGTTCATATGAGATTTGAAGCAATCAAAATTTAATTAAAAAAAAGAGGAGACAAAATATGGAAGAGTATACCAACTGAAAAAGGAGTGATGACAAAAAAATGAAAGAATGTTTACATGTTTGTATGTGGTTAAAATTGGTTGTGGATTTGTTTATCTCTTCATTTTGTAGTGAGACTATGTTCAAAGTCTCAAGTTTGTCATATTCTTTTACATCTTTGTTAAGTGAGTGAATTTGTTAGAAGTTGTATATTAATAATATTTTTAATTTGGTGAATGCATGTTAATGATGTTTTTAATTTGGTGAATGAATTTGTTGAAATTCATTTTGAATGTCAACCAAAAGAATGAATTTGTTGAAAATGAATTTATTAAAATTTATTTTGGGGTGTTAGTCACATACACAATTTCCTTGTGTGATGCACTTGGAATGTTGGAGGACACATCATGACCAGAAAAATAGAATGGATGTTGCAGTTTGAAAAGATGAAAACATTGAAACCTTAAGCATTAAGGAGAAGATTGTCGAACAATATTAATTAATTGTTTTATTTGTAATGGTTAAGGATTTGATAAAATTAAACAAGAAGCAATTAGGTGCTCAAGAGGAAGACAGCTAATTAGGTTAGGTTTTCCTTATACAGACAACATCTATTCTTATTAAATGTATCAATATTTTAAATGTAATATGATGAAAATTATTAGGAGCAATGAGTTTGGGTATTTGTTTCTATAAATGCCTGTGGTTTGGTACTTTACTTTTGGTTGTTTTTGTTTTACAGGTCATATTTTAAACATGAACAATGAGAATAAAGCTGTTTGTTTTTCGCGAACTGCTAATATTTTTTTAGGACCTGAACGCATGCCGGAGATCAGGGTTGAAGAGTTTGTTACTCATGAGCTCCCGGTTCCGGAGATCAACAAGGCATTTGAATTGATGTTGGAAGGTAAATGTTTGAGATGCGTTCTTGCCTGTAATCTCAAATATTTGATGACTTGTGTAGCCCTATGTTAAAAAAGAGAAAAAATTATTCTCGGGGAAAACACGGAATGTTCTTCTCTGCTCTCCTCCCAAGTGCTGGATTTTGAAAAGATATTGCTGTCTTGTGAACCTCTAGTGTTTAGAGTTTTGTTAAGTAGGTTGTGTGTTTAGGTTGCCTAAGTGTACATAGACCAGGTTGGTGAAGGTGTGGGAATCATTTGAAAGAAGCAAACTAAACAGCCCACTGAAGGAATAAAAACGGGGGCTGAGCTATTTCCGGCTAAGTGCGCACAAGCACAAAGCCGGGATAGGCGCAAGAGCGGAGAGAGCGTGGGAATCACCTAAAAAAAGGAAACTAAACAGCCCACTGAAAGAATAAAGACGGGGGCTGAGCTATTTCTGGCTAAGTGCGCACAAGCACAAAGCCGGGATAGGCGCAAGAGCGGAGAGAGCGTGGGAATCACCTAAAAAAAGGAAACTAAACAGCCCACTGAAAGAATAAAGACGGGGGCTGAGCTATTTCTGGCTAAGTGCGCACAAGCACAAAGCCGGGCTATGCGCAAGACCGGAGACGGAATATGGTCAGTGCCAGAAGCTTTGCTCCGGTTCTGTTCAAGTTCACAGAGTCGGAATTTTTTCTAAGAGTGGAGCTAACTTCCGAATTTATCCATGCATGCATAAGGCCGGACTGTCTCGAAACCTGAGAAAGGAAGGCAAATACGAAATTGGAAACGCGCTCACAAATGAATTCCGAAAGTATTCACTCTCGAAAATGTTCAAGTCCACGAGGTTGCACGATTCGGAAACCAAGGAATAAATTTGTAAATAAACACAATACTGCACGAAGACATAAAAGCATATATAATAAAAACGTTACACGCAAAAAAAAACAAAACTTCAAGTGAAGAGAAGAGCTTAACATACACAAAAGAAGGTTTAGCTGGCACTGACGGTTTAACTACCATGAGTAGTTAGCAAGTCATTGTTTCTTTTATTCTTATAAATAAGAAGTTTAATGTAGAGCCAGAAAAACTTTGTCTTGTAACCCTGTAAAGAAATAAATAAATAAAGTTTATTACTTAAATCCTCATGTTACTTTTTGTGAGTGAATTTTTCATTTCATTGTTTCTTATAAATAAGAAGTTTAATGTAGAGCCAGAAAAACTTTGTCTTGTAACCTTGTAAAGAAATAAATAAATAAAGTTTATTACTTAAATCCTCATGTTCCTTTTTGTGAGTGAATTTTTTCATTTCATTGTTTCTTATAAATAACAAGTTTAATGTAGAGCCAGAAAAACTTTGTCTTGTAACCTTGTAAAGAAATAAATAAATAAAGTTTATTACTTAAATCCTCATGTTACTTTTTGTGAGTGAATTTTTTCATTTCATAGGAAGATTGTATTCGTTGCTTTTCAGTATGCAGCTCTTAGGAGGTATATTGAAAATTTTGAATAACGGATAAAAAACAGATGTTTGTGGTTAAGGGAGGTAAAGAAGCTTGAAGGATTAGAAGGCCAAAAGAATAAAAGAAACCTTTTTCAAATATATATATATATATATATATATATATATATTCCTTTGCACAAGAATATTGGAATATATATAATTCTTTGCACGAGAAGATTGAATTGTCTCATAGTGTAAATAAACGTACTATAAAGACATCGTACAATTAAAGGGGGGAGTTTCTAAAGAAGTAACCCCTAAAGAATTTTATTTATCTTATAATAACCAATTGCCACATTGGAGTTGGAAGTGATTGTACATTGTATGATGGAAAAATTATTTGATTGTATGACAAGAAGATATTGAGAAGGAAGTCTCAACTGTTCAATTGCATGGTAAGACAAATTGTTCAAACCTAAATAAGGTTGTACCATTGTACGGTTGCAAGTGATTGTATGGTTGTGATTGGTTATATAGTTACAAGTTATTGAATGGTATGGTTGTAAATAATCGTATTGTTGGAAGGAGAGTGTGGTGTTTTATAATCATACAATCATGCAATTGAAAGGGAAAGTGTATAGGTGTGTAGTATATTTATACTACATCATGTTATATCAAAGTGGCTACTATGATAGCTTTACAACTGTATCAGTGGATCTATTCACTTCACTAATATAGAACAAGAACACACCTTCACTATAACTGCTTCACTTCTATGGAAGATGAACTCGGGCTCTCTTATCTACTACACCTTCTCTTCTCTCTTAGTGCTTCAACTACTCTCTATTTTCATCTAACCTTATGAAGTTGTGCCCAACACTTGTATATATAGCCTAGGATGGAGGGAAAAACTCAATTAATGCATTAATTAATGGACAAGTATCACTCTAATCTCTAAACAACTATAGCTACCAAAAGTAAATACAAGAACTCCAAAATTTTGTGTGGATTTTGATAATCATATATAGCAAGATATGTCAGAGAAGTGGGTGAATTCTAGATTAAATTCCAATATCCTCCCTTAAGCCAAATTTCATAAAAACTTTGACACTTAACAATTCCTTCAGTCTTTTAAAATCTTCCTTCTTCAAAGGTTTTGTGAAAATATCAGCAACTTGATCTTTGGACCTACAAAACAATAATTCAATTTCATTATTTTTCACCTCATTTCTAGTGAAATGATACTAGGTGTCAATGTGGTTATTTTTACCATGAAACTCTAGATCCTTGGATAGTACTATGGTTGAGTTATTGTTGCAAAATATTATATTTTTTTGCTTCTTTTTTATGATTCAACTCACCTACAATTCTTCTTATCCAAACTGCTTGACATGTTGTACATGTGGTAGCAACATACTCTGCTTCTATAGTTGGCATTGCAACAGGTTATTTCTTGGATGATCATAAAATTATGATAAAGTATGTACATAGAAGTGTTCTTATGATCATCAATATTACCATCCTAATCACTATTTGTGTACCTAATAAGCTCAAATTGATCTATTCTTACATAAAATAGTTCATGGTCTATGGTCCCTTTGACATACCTTAAAATAATTTTGCCTTCCTACAAGTAAGTGTTCTTTGGTACCTCTAAAAATCTTCTTATTAAACTCATTGTATACATAATATCAAGTTTGATGGCTATCAAATACATGAGAATACTAACTAATATCTTGTGGAGGGTTGAATCTACATTACTACTACAATCCTTCTTGCTCAACTTTAGACTTGTTGCATCTAGAGGGATGGTTGGTTTGTTGTTCTCTATTCTGAACCTCTTTAAAATATCTTTGGTATATTTACCTTGAGAAATGAAGATACCATCTATTGATTGGGTAACTTCAATTCTAAGAAAATATTTTATTAAGCCCAAGTATGTAATCTCAAAATCTTAATATAGAATTTTTAAACTAATAAAACAACATATTGTTGTTGCCATCATAAATCAAATTGTCTACATACAAGTAGACTATTATCATCTTTCCTTGTGCATTGGTCTTAATGTCTAGAGTGTGCTCATATGGGCACTTGATGAAGCTTGTTAGCTTTTGATAGATATATAATATAGATAATGCAACCACAAGATGTAAGATAAGCAATCTAAGATGACGGTATGCTAATTGCACTATAATATGAAAGAAAGTAATAAGATAAACATCTGCAATAACTTAAAAATATTCTATTAATGAAATCTCATGAAAATAGTACAATATAGTATAATGGAGGACATGAACACTCCATAAACTATTTTTAAAGAGACTACATTGTACTCCTCTAACTAATCTATACTATGCACTCTCTATATTATCTATCCCCATTTCACTCACTATAAGGCATATATATAGGAAGATAAGTTCCTTGGCCCTCACTCTTTCTTTGAATCTATCCTATGACTCATGTACATGTGGACTACTTGCACATTTACATCATTGTATATTCTAACACTTGTGCATTTATTACATTACTTGAAGTAACTACTTAACTTTACTATAAAGTAAACTCCTACTCTAGTAATGTACCAAAGGTAGTACATTAACATATACCAAATAATGTAATATACTCTGACACACCCCTGTATTACATTATTTGGATATTGGATATTCATTTTGGTTCTAGATTTTAAGCTCTTCTCTCCTGCTTCATTGTCTTCTTTCTCTAAATTTGGATGAATATCTTGTTCTAGTTCTTATTCTTCACTAGTTTGTAGATGCCCAAGTAGTGCATAGTTTTGTTGTCCTCTCATTATTTTAATTTTAAACCTTTTATTTCTTCTTTTGCTTTTATGATATATAGGTTCTTAATTCTCTTCAATCTATTCCTCATAAAATGTATTAGTGTTGTTTTGAAACACAATAATAAATTGTGAAGTTTGGATAGAATCTAGAGCATATGTAAATATGGATTGATCCAGAAGCTTCAATGTTATTTTTATTTATAATGAGACACATATTAACTTTATTTATGTATCTAAAATCAACTATCCTTTTGCTCTCTACTATATTTGCTACTAAAATAATATTAGATGATAATATGAGAACATACATGACATTATGTAGTACAAATTTTAGAAATGATTTACTAGGAATTACACACCCATATCTATGTATGTGATAGAATTTTTCATATGCTATTTTCTTGTTAGTGTTAGTGACTTCAAGACAATCAAACCATTGTAGATTTCTTGTCATGTGATGACTTGCACCAGAATCAATATACCAAATGTCCTTTTCATTTTGACCTATGAATTTGTTTGAGTTTGAAGTGATTTTGCATCTTTGATATGGTATATTGGATGGATTCTGATCTTGAGCCCTCTTGTAGTGTGCATTGTGATGAAATGTCCCTCTTGTTATTTTTTCCATTGTAGTATATGATAGGATTATTTTATCTCTTTAGTATTTGAAAATATTCTTGATAGAATATTTATAGTAGTCTATCTTATGATTCCCTAGTTTTGATAAAACCTTTCTAAATATTAGGTTTTGTAGGATTCCTTATGTCTCCCTAGTGATTAGAGTAAGTTATAAACTTGATAAAGTGCTTAGCTATTATTAGTTCACCTTTTAAGTTGATTTTGTAATGTCTTGAGAATTATAATAATCAACACCTATTTTTACCTTATTTCTCCATTGAACTATGGACTTATCAATTTGATGAAGTTCTCTATAGTTGAATTTCTTTTGTCCCTTTAATATGATTATGAGATAATTATAAGCAATAAATTCCAACTCTTTCAAGCAAATAATAATTTTGCTTCTCTATCTCTAAATTTTTGATGGTTCAATTTTCTAAATTCCAATTAATTAAAGTTTGATGTAGTACTCCTTATATATCCCTAATTTAGAATTGTAGAAATTGATGATATTTGCAATACAATAATAATTGTTTTTCGGAGTAGAAACCCTTATATCTCCTATGATGTTGATTGCAAATATTAATATGTTTGTATTTCAACTAATGTGATTTGAAATATTATTTAAGGATACAAAATCCTATTGATTTGCTTTCAAGTTTACTAGGGTTGAGTTGGCAATATCTTCAATGCAAATGATAATAATTTAGACCTTATATACTATGCCTTATCACTCCTTAATGAAATAAAATATTATAATGTGTATATTTCTACTAGGGCACTTTTGAAATATCATTCAAGGAAATAAAATTTTAGGTTTGCTTTCTAATATCTAAGGTTGGAATTTGCCTATATCTTCAAGCAAATAATAAATAATCTCAACCTTAAATAATAAACCACCTTATAACTCCTTAATATCAAAGAAAGAAAATATAAAGTTATATAAATATTTACCTTCTTGTGAATTTTTTATGTTGCACTGTGATTGGCCCTTTGATTTGATTCTCTATCCAAACCTAAGCATTGAATTCGTTGGTCTCCTATGTATGGTAATGAGCAATTAATGTTCAATATTTGAGCATACCTCATAATATGTTTTTCTCCTTTCTTTAATGCATTTTGACCATTTTATCTTCAAACGCTCCTCTTCTATGCTTCTATTTCACTATCTATTTGTGTCTTCAACTATTAAATACCTTACACCTCCCTTGTTGTGAATGTTGAGTGGCATGTTCTTAATAGTAATGAATGCTTTGTGGAATTTTGGAGGCTATATTCTTGGATGTATTATTTGGGTGGTGCCAAACTTTACTTGAGCATTGAGTAATGATTAAAAAATACTTCACAAACCTTGAGCACTCATCTTCCTATTGCCAGTTTTACCACATTTTTATAAATTTCATGTTGTATACAGTTTTTGAGACTAAATCATTGTAAAACTTCTCTTTAACCATTTAAATGGTCAATACGTTATTTTTTTGTGTTTTTTCCAACTATATCTTTAGTTTTAAAAACTATATTCTTAAGATTTCTATGGTTTGTTTACCTTTTCTACACTTTTTCCAATCATATCGCATGCAAAATTGTAGATGTTTTAGCATGGGCGATGTTATGGATATATTCCTTTCCTTATTGTTTTACCTGCAAGTTATTTTCATATCTGCGCATATGGTAGTGATTTTTGACACTTAGGATTTTTTAGAGCATCTTTTCTATCGAAATACATTGTTATTCAAGCACCAGTGGAGCGAAAGGCCTAGAAAGGACTTGAATAAATAAAAAATTAAGTACAAAAAATTTAAAGCAGTCAACATTGCAATCACTCCACCAGTGGAGTGACACTCCAAAATGTGTACGGTTAAAGGTGGTTCTAAGTCTAGAGCACCCTAGACCCAATGCCAAGCATTGAATTTTCGAAGGAAAGGAATATCCTCCGTGACAATCTCTAGTAGGGTTGGTTCCAAAAATAAAATGGGGGGTTGAGATAAGGGTTAGGAAGATGCTGAAAGAGAGGTAAATTACTGAAAGGAATGGGAAAAGGCTAAAAGACAAAAATATAGGGTGATGGACAGGAAGCACGATAGACAACCTATATACTTGAACCAACACTTCCTAAGCGTAAGCATTAAGAGAGAATGTGAATGTCTAGATATAGAGGTTCTAAGTATATAGTGCCCTAGACCCAATGCCAAGCATTGAATGTCCAAAGGAAAGGAATGTCCTCTGTGATAATCGCCAGTAGGGCTGGTTCCAAAAATAAAATTGGGGGTTGAGATAAGGGTTAAGAAGATGCTGAAAGAGGGAAATTACTAAAAGGAATGGGAAAAGACTAAAATATAGAAATATGGGTTGATGGAATGGAAGCATGATAGAAAGCTTGTATACTTGAACCAACACTTCCTGAGTGTAAGCATTATGAGAGAATGTGAATGCTCTCTCTTCCCTAGTGCCAAGTGGCACTCGATTCCTAGAAGTGTTAAGACAAATGGAAGCACCTTCTTTGCATGGAATCAAACAACTCAACATTCATTTTAACCCTGGAGCTTATCTTGGCTTATTTGTTTCCTTCAGTGTGTATTCTCTCTAACTTTATTCATATGTTATCTTGGCTTCTTGGCAATGGTTGTTCTCCAACATAGATGGATGACCCTTCAATTTCTTTTAGTGCTTGGATAACTCACCTTGTCTTTGCTAACTATATTAATTTATTTTCAACTTGCACTATCGACTCTTGGCTTACCATGTTATTCTCTTTTTGTTGTAGGTTTTGCACCATGATAGGATTATTTTACAATGGTGTTGCTCTTGTGTTGTTGTAGCACCGAGCTATGGTGTTTTTAACACCTTGATGATTAGATATTGAGCCTTTTGGATGGCTCTTCTCTTAAGCACTTTTTCTTGTGCTTTTACCCTTGCTAATGGTAGGTATTGTGCCCTTTGGATGGAACTTATTTTAAGCACTTTTGCTTGTGCTTTTACCCTTGATAATGGTGGTCACTTGTAGACATACCAATAAGCTACGTAGTGTGTCCTTAAGACACTTAAGCCTTTGTATTATTTTGGTGTAAAGTAGAAGATAAGTATGGTGTAGTAAAAAACTCTGTAATAACTTGTAATAGGTTACTTAATTGCACCTTAATCTAAGACTCTCCTAGTCTCCTTTTGTAGCTCTTTTTCCTGATTTGAGATGTGGCTTTCTTCTCCACTCCTTAGAGGTATATCACCCTTTTAGGTGGCTTATCTATGCCACAATAAGTTGTAGGTTTTCTGCACTGAATAGTATCTTTAAACACTTTGATATTATGTTGATTTGTGCACTTTGGTCTTCCACCTTAACTTAACAACCAATGCACTTAATAACTTTTAAGATTAAATAGTATAGTGCACTATTAATATTACCTTATTGCTCCTTTGAATGAACCTTAAATCATGCACTAGTAATTTCTCCTTATTGCTCCTTTGAAGAACTCTTAAAAGTAATTTGAAACTTGCACTAAAATCAATGCTTTAGAGCATAGTCTTCTTTGCTTCTAGTTGATAATAGGAAGATGATATTTTTCTTTCTATTGAAATATATCTAACTCCTATTTTAATGTGTAGGTATTAACCTTATAAGAAACTATATTTTGCACTCCCTTGAAGACTTTAATATGCAACCTTATCCTTGCAAATTTTAACTCTAATATGGTGCTTAATGAAACTTACTAATCAAGCTAAGTAACTAAATGTTCAATAATGAACCTATTGCACCAAAGTTGATTACCTTAATGAAATCTGTAGATGAAGGATTTAAAGGTAATTAGATTCACCTTATTACTGCATTTTATTGGATGAACTTGTAGCTCTTGTTGACTTTCCAAAATAGTTCTTGTTGAGTGGTAATTTCTCCCAATTACAAAACTACACTCACCCTTAGGATTTTGATCACAAAACCCTCTCTTGCAAAGAAGTTAAAACAAAACAACTTCTCCAAGGTTCTTCTATGTAAGCATTGCACATGTGTATTAGTAATCTCAATGAAGATATATCAATTAAATACTAGTAATACCTTAGTGATTGCAAGAAATTATTAACAAGGGGTATGTGTTGATTTATTTCATCATGTTATACCAATGATTGTTCATAAAACTTAAAGGAAAGCAAATGTGAATTGGCCCTCATATGACCACGATGTAAAGCATTGATTCCTTTTATCTATGAATGTGAATCTGAAATGATGAATAGATTCATTAAATATAGCTTCTATCATGAAGATAAAGATAGCATTTTGATATAATTAATAAATTATCCCTCTTTGATGAAATTAATTTTCATAAAGAGACAACAATTTATTGCTTTAAAATAATGGCCTTAAAATGTCATTATAAATTATCCCTCTTTAATGAAATCAAAATTTTCATAAAGAAGAAATAATTTAATGCTTTAAAACAGTAACCTTTGATATAATGATAAATTACCTCTTTTTAATGAAATCAGAATTTTCATAAAGAGAGGCGAATTTATTGCTTCAAATACGATAGCTTATGGAATACCATAAAAATTAACCCCATTTAATAAAATTGCAATTTTCATAAAGGAAAGATAAAAAATTAAATCCAAGCATGGAGAAAATTTTCTCCTCCTATTTTACTAACAAAATCCAAAATTTTGAAAAGCTTTTGCATTAACATAATATTTCTCTTTTACACAAATTTTTAGCAGCATCTAGCCTTCCCCGAAGAACTAGCCCCCTTTTCAACATTTGTAGGGGTTTTTAAAACCTTCGATGACTCTTCACTTTTATGTTCCTTTCATTTCCTCAAAATCCATTCATTTTCCCTTTCTGGTCTTCAATACGCCTTCTGTAATGAAAACCTTCCCATTTCCTTATTTTCATAATGCTTCTTTTATCTATTTGAAATTGTGCCTTCATGATTAGTCTAATTGTAACCGTCATCACTCATTGTACATTGTGCATTTTATCCCCACTTGATATCACAAATATTCTTCTCCTCTTATGTGAAACGTGTGGCTTAGTTCTTGTCCTTTTCCTTTTAACAATGTGAGAGTTGGCTCAATGTTAAGTCTATATGTGTACAAAACCCAAATGAAAGGAATATTTTCTCTCTAGCATAGCCCATAGCCCCCCATAAGTGTTATGGAAATCATTTCCATTGCTTTGCAATTTTGGATAACGTTTTTGTGGCCCTCATCCCCATCTGAGTTAAATGTAACTTTCGAGGCCCAAGTCAAACTACTAAATCTGTGTTCATCCATTTCTAAAGGTAAAAATTACTATCTCCCACTATACTCCATACCTTAGGTCCAAATCATTGTCTATTAGGTCGTGATATATTAACTATTCATATCGGTTCACGGTAGTCACCACACCGTTGATAGCCAACATATGCATATCTATCGGCTTCAATACACAGTGCCAAGCCCTCGGGAATTTTCTCTTGAAATATCTCTGGTGCAGCAATGTTGAACCCAACTCTCTATGATCCAATGTGTTTTTTTGAAATGGGCCAATTCATATGCAACACTGCCATTCGGTCCGGTGCTATTTGATACCAACAACGAAATCCCTTTCACCACATGACAGCCACCCAAAACACTACCACCCGGTGTTGAATCCATATAGGGCATTCGATATGTCCTCTAGGTTACCATGTGGATCCACTCGCCACATTAGTGTATGATGTATGCATGGTCATCTTAGCCATAGTCCTAGCCATATTCGTTATGTATCCATTGCCTTAGCAGCTCTGTCAGTGCCTCCCATGTCAGTATAAATACTACTCATAGATACCACATTATTATCGAGACTAGTTTGGGTTATCCATCACTGACAATGTTGCTAGGGTTTGCCCATGCGACATCCTCGTTGCACCAGGTTATATCACTCATCACCATCGTTGATGTTTCCATGAGTTCCTCTCCAAGCTCGAGTGTCTCTCAACCTACACACGAAATCATTCAAGTTGGGCCTTATAAACATAACCGAGCATGTACAAATGTAATATGATAATATAAACACAATGAATATGCTTCACTTTACTTTATTGTTATATTATCATTGTAACTTTTATTTTATATTATTTGATTTTAATATAAATAGATCTTCATTTCATTTTTATTTTTATTTTTTTATATGTAGCCATATCATAAAATATTTATATATAAATATATATTTATTTTTTAGATGTTTAATTTTTTATTTTCATAATATAATAATATATATATATATATATATATATATATATATATAATATTATTTTAAATGATTTAATTTAACTTTAATTTGGATCAAAAAAATATAAAGGTTTGAATTCTGCAATTCGAAATGAATTAGAAATAAACTATTAAAACCAACCTTCAAAATTCAAACCATTCCTTCAATTGAAATATTAAAACTAAACCTCTTCACAAGAAAACAAGAAGGAAACATCCAATATAAAATCTTGTACCCCATAAGGTGAGCTCATGTGCACGGAAAAACTCAAAACATTCATTCAAAGCAATTCAAAACTTCTACAAACCAAAAAAAATAAAGGTGGGCATCCAAGCTTTGGGGCAATTTGTGTGCTAGTCACAACAAATGGTGACTCTACTTGGAAATGCTCCTAAGCATTTCGGGTGAAGAACCCAATCTAAAATGAGAACCTCAAATATTAGCGAAATAAAATTATTTAATGATGTCTCGAGAAGGTGGGGGTAAACAGCTTCGAATAAAACAATTAATCCATCTGCCTTTGCTCAGTGTGTGAAAAAGTGATTCATTTTTGCATCTTTGAAAACCCTCTAGATTCCATCATCTATTTTGCATTAGGCTATGAAGTACAACTCATAAAATGAAAACTTTTATAGATAGAGCCCTACTACCAATCAGGCATCTATAGCCCTAGTAGGGTTTATCTAACTCACCCTTGTGTTTGCTTAATGCTTTGCAAAGCCTTTCTTTTTACCCAAGTTGTGTCTATATAGAGCCCTACTACTAATCAGGCATCCATAGCCTCGATAGATTTTATCTAGATCTTGTGATTGATTTGATCAAGTTTTTCAATGCTCATTTTCCTCTCTTTTTTTCAAAAGAAAAACTTTGCAAAGATTCATGCATCACTAGGGTTAGGAAGCCTACAAGTGGAGCATGTTAGATTTTTGTCTAGGGTTGCAAATCAAGATAACTTCATCCTTCATAATGTGCATAAATACCCTTTAATGTATGTGAGTTACATGTGGAGCTTTAGAAAAATATTTCATTGTTCCACTCTCCACCATCTTAGTCCCAAAATCTGAGTATGTTCACCAAATTCATCCCCCTTTTCTCAGGTTCACATGTTTTCAAATTAGATATTCCAACCTACTAAACAAAGAAACACAAAAATGGGTCAGATACCATAAGTTACTGATCATGAAACATTACCTCAAAACAAGGGAACAACCCAACACATATAACTAAAAACACAAACCAAAATCTAACTCAATATAAACTAACAAAAATGCAAAATAAAATCAATCATTAAGGAAAAAGCATGAAAAAAAAATGAAAACCAAAACTATATACAAATGTACAATATGGTACAGGATGGTGCAAAGTTTGAGCTATCATTTCCCTGGATCCCAAATATGATTAGCACATTTCAAAAAACATATAACATGATATGCATACCAAATTTTACAAAAATCCAACAAAAAGAAGATTAGATAAAACCATGCAACAATTCTCATTTTGCCTCTCTTACCCCACCAGTTTGATTTAGTTCTATTAAAAATTCCATAGGTGAGCTTCAAATCATTAAATTGATTAGACAAAATTTGATTTTCAATTCTTTCTTGTCTATTCTTTAAGATGTCAATTTCACAACTCAATTCATGATTTAGAACTAGGCTTTCCTTTTCAAATATGAGATCTTGCAAACAAGAGCCTATTTCTAAAAATTTTGAATCCACATCATTATGTATGTTTTTAGGCCAATCAAACTTATGCAAAAAATTACAAGCATCTAGGATATCTACTAAATGAGAATCATTATAAGCTTTTATACTAGATTTCATTATTATTCATTGTTGAATATGATTTAGTAATTCAAGCACATCATATTATGTTTCATTCACCAAAGTAATCTTATTAGAGGTGTGAGTAGAAATCAATTCTAATTCGTTATTAACCTCCAATGGCATTTCATCATAAGTAACATTTGAATCCAATGAGTGGTTATACAAATCTTCACCTGAAACTTGGATTCTTGGACACAAAAGTTTAGATTCTACCTTTTGTAGATTTTTATTTACCAAGACTTGGTGAGGATTTACAATTCCCTCTTTTATCTCATGATATTTATCATTTTCATCATCTTGTAGTATTTCATCTTCATTGATTACTTATTCATCAAATATACCAAAATTAAACACCCAATCAAAAGTATGCCCATAAAACATTACATCTTGTTGGTCAAGGTGCATGTCAAACACATCAACATGATCATTTATTTGAGTTGCTTCAAATAGATAAATCTCTTTGTCATTTGGTTCCAACTTCTTAATAACCATCCATGATATCTCTTCGTTTGAATATTCAAAATAATCATGCCAATTTGTATCCAAATTTTCAATATCCCAAAATAAAAGAGAAGATTTTACCTCTTCCTCATCCAAAACAGATGAGTTATAAGAAACGTTTACTATTTCTTCCCTTTATATTTCAACAAGATCTAATTTGGGAATCTTCTCTATTATTGCAAATGCAATATCTTCATACGAAATGGTGATTTTAGCATCCTGTATTTCAATAGAAATCTCATCAATAGGGGTGCGCAAAGTAGATGATTCTTCATATCTTCCCCAACCATTATAAAAAAAATTTGAAGAACACAAGCTTATACTGAGAGGGGGGGTGAACAGTATAAGACCTCTTTTTACTTTTTCCATTATACTTCAAAACAGTAAAGCAATATACCCAAAGCAATATCAAAGCAATGCACAATATCATCCACAAAGTGACACCAATTTTAACGTGGTTCACCCGAAATGGTCGGGCTACGTCCACAAAACTTTTCTCTAAAAGTTATCTCAAAGTTCTTTGGGAATCCTTCCCAATTACAATGTTTATGAGCCTCGGCCCAAAGGAGATACCTTCCCCCAATCAGAATTTATGAGCCTCTGCTCAAAGGAGATACCTTCCCCCAATCAAAATTTATGAGCCTCTTCTCAAAGGAGATACCTTCCCCCAATCAAAATTTATGAGCCTCTGCTCAAAGGAGATACCTTCCCCTCTACTCGGAAATGATCCCTCGGAAGATCAACTGCCTCTACCTCTTGCCAAGCACGTGGAACTCCTTTCCACCGAAGACCTCCTATCCTCAATGCTTAGCCTAAGAGACCTTCGCCTTCTATGATCACGTCCATAGCAGACTCAGCAACTCTGTACCAAACACAGTCAGTCGGTCTAGTACAAGTCTTCCTCTGTCTGTCGGATCTGTCCAACTCTTGAACAAATCAATCCTCTGCATACAAGCCTTCTCAAAGACTTGCCAAATCTATCCTCGGGTTCTTCTCATAGAACCAGTGCACCTCTGTCCTCAAGTTCTCCGATAGAACTATCAAACTCAGCTCACAAGTCCTCTGCTAGAACCTGTCCAAATCTGCTCACAAGTCCCCATCGAAACCTGTCCAAAACCGCTCACAAGTCCCCACCGAAACCTGTCCAAAAATTGCTCACAAGTCCCCACCAGAACCTATCCAAAAACTGCCCACAAGTCCCCACCGGAACCTGTCCAAAAACTCAAGCAAGCTCACCAAGAAAAACTTTCTTAGTAGGAAATCACAAAGTGAATTGTTAGAGACCCAATGTGATTTGTCAAACTCATAGAAGCATAAAGAGAATTGTTAGAGACTCAATATGTTCTATACTCAACTCCCAATCTCAAAACTCAACTCAAATCAACTCAGCTCAATCTCAATCTCAAATCTGAAAACTCAACTCAATATCTGAAATGGATAGGATAGAATGCTTTCTTTCAAGAACATGAAACCCCAAAAATTGCCAACTATGCAAAGAATCACATAACAATGATACTCATGTTCTTTTCACCATCAATTAGGGCTTCAACAACAATGCTCATCAAACAAGGTTCAATCAACACCATTCAACTCAAAACACAACCTTGAAGCATTTCACAATCAACATCAGAAAAGGAAACAAGTAGAACTCCTTTTCTCTCCAATATTGTTTGAACAAAAAGCATCCACCAACTCAAATCTCAATAGCACAAAACAACTTTTCAAATCATCAACAAAGAAGTAAGCCCAACACTTTAACCAAGTAAAGAATAGCTTGATTATAACCAATTTAATGAAAGCTAATGTCAATCTCAAAGCTGCCCACTTAAGGTTTCACAACTTCACACAAGAAGCAATTCTAACCTTAAAACATCATGCTTTCATTTCCATAATCAACCAAAAGCACTCTCAACATTACAAGAAATATTTATCCCTTATACACCTTATTTCTCCCTTATAGTCTTATCAACAATAAACTTTATCTCTCATAAGAATGCAATAAGATAATGCAAACAACACTTTCAAAAGAATATTTTATCAAAATAAAGCAAGCTTCAAACTCCTTATAACTCCTAAGCTGTTTTTCTCTCTAATAAGCTTCCTCCATCCGCAAAATACACTAGCAAAAATTAATTTCGAAAATACCTTGGCCAACACCAAAAATCATGCTATGGAGAAATTGCGCACGAACTCTAACACCACCCACTGCATCCACTTCAACGAAGAAAAACCCTTTCATGTTATTCGAACGCGAAACCTCCCATTCGGGTAGCGCGCCAACAGCCTAGCCACTACCGGTGCGCCAAAGGCATCCGATGAGGTTTGAACCTCACTCTGTTTCCCTTGTACCTTCTGTGCTAGGGCTAAAATAAACAATAGGCCTCCCTGTCTTCTGACGTGAACGACGACGATGAAACCTTACGGCGGATACAAAAAATGAACGACGGATATCCGAACAACGGATCACGAAATCTCAACGAGGAAGAAATCGAACATCAGATCGTGAATTCACAACGAGCAACACTTTTCAAAAATGCGGATGGGATAATCTTTGATCTTCATCGTGGGAGATTTATATGCATATTTCCCATAAACTCTTGACGTCGACGAGGGGTTTAACACGTCGACGGAGGAGTTTAACACGTCGACGGAGGTCTTGGCTAGCGCCCACAAACTTAGAACATAGCGCCATCAAAGTTAAGACATTTGCGCCATGGGTTAGGAGAACCCAATGCAAACAAATATTTATTTAAAAATAATTAAAAGGAACCTTAACAAGGTTTTTAATTATTTAAATAAATACTTCCTCCTGGACCCAAATGCATTAAACTAATGCATCCACCTGTAATCTTTAAACCCGCCAACTTGGGGTTTACAAAAGACCTTTGAAACCGTCATGTCGTAACCTTCATCAAAACAAATTGTTTGACATCAAATCAAATTCCTTCAAGAGCTTCTTGACATCAATGACAACTTATACACTTGAGCAAAGGCAATGTACCCAAAGTACCCAAAATTGCCAACAATCTCCCCCTTTGTCATTGATGGCAAACCTTTACCGAAAACACTTCTCAAGAGCCAAAACTGAAACCAACTGTGCTAACAACTGACCAACTGTGCCCACAACTGAGAATCTTCCTTTGAAGTTTTGCTCCCCCGACTTGAAGCTCTCCTTTTTTTTTTCTCCCCCTTTTCTTTTTTCTCCCCCTTTGTCATCAATGGCAAAGGGTCACCTTTGGGGCTCGGGACTAAGAATGAGCCTCTTAGCTTAGTCCCTCCCCCACCTCCTGATGAGGTGATTAATTATGGGGTGGGAGTAAAACTCCCATTAGGCACTGATCATCATCAGCATCTATAACTTCCTTGTCGGGCCTTCTCTTGAACTCTTTGCCCATATTCCTGTTCTTGTCACTGTTCTTGTTCTTGTTCTCATCCCTGTTCTTGTCCATGCCTTGATCCTTGGACCTGATCATGCCACTGTTCCTGTTCCCGTATTCTAGAATTTTAGCTCTACACTGTCCGATTATGTGACCTTCATTGTTGCACTTGAAACACTTGACGATGTTGTTTCTCCGAGGTAAACCTGATCTTTGAATCCACCAGTTCTGACCAAACCTATTTTCGACCAAACCTATTCGACCAAACCTGTTCTGGCCAAACCTGTTCTGACCAAACCTATTCTCGACCAAACCTGTTCTGGCCAAACCTGTTCTGACCAAACCTGTTCCTATTATTTGCCTTGCAATAAACTGCCTTGTGCCCAAACTATTGACAAGAGTAGCAATACCCTTGAAAGTAACTAGCACTTCTAAAACTTTCATTTACCTTCTTCACTTGAGCCATGCAATGTGAAGCCATGTGACCAAACCTGTGACAAGCAAAACATCTGCCTTGAAACTTTCCTTTAT
Source organism: Wollemia nobilis (assembly GCA_028583015.1). Lineage (NCBI taxonomy): Eukaryota > Viridiplantae > Streptophyta > Pinopsida > Araucariales > Araucariaceae > Wollemia > Wollemia nobilis. Next base: position 12,061,839 of record JAQPPZ010017220.1, on the reverse strand, counting down.
TTGACCTCTTAGGTTCTGAAAACTTCTTCTTCTCATTCTGAATTCTGTTTTCTATTTCTGTGCATCTATCATTCAAGGACTCCTTTTCTGAAATACTTTCCTCATCAGAACTCTCTTCCTTTTGGAGTCTCTTACTAGACTCTCCAACTTGTTCCTTGTGTGGCTTAACAAAACCAAGGCCTGTTTTATCTGTTGTCTTTCTTTGACCTTTGATGAGTGACTTAACCTTTTTGGAGCTATCTTGGAACCTGTAAAGCTTATCCTTGTACTCTTTAGTTTCCTCTTTCAAAGAAGCCATTTTCTGTTCTAACTCACTATACTCAAGAACCTTAGACTCTAACTCATCCTTGAGTTCCTATGTCTTAGCTATAGAGAAGTCAAGACTTTCTATAAGATCATCTCTCTCCATACAACATTCATCTAACTTATCCTTGAGTCTAGCATTCTTCTTTCTTTCCTTTTTCAAAGCACTAAGAGCACTAATAAGTTCACCTTTAAGATCTACTTCACCTTTCTCTATATCTTCCTCTATTTGTTTGCTTTTTGAATCATCAAAGCCTTTTTCAGATTTCTTATCACTAGAGGTGCTACCCTTTTCAAAAACCATACATGCATCTTCCTTATAGTTTTCTGAAGCATCCTCATACATACTAGAAACCAAATCATTATTTGTGCAATCATCCTCAAGGTGACCAAAGTTTCCACATCTAAGACATTTCATGATAATGAATCTATGTTTCGGTTCTTCCTCTTTTCTCGATATGAACAACATCTCATTTTCATCATCACTTGAAGAACTTTCACTATCACTACTAGAACACTTACTTGCTTTGTCTAGGTAGAAACTCTTCTTGTGCTTGTGAGAATACCTCTTTCCTTGATTGTTGTGCTCATCTTTGTTTTTCCCGTGATGCTTGTGCTTTTCAGAATCCTTGCTCTTAGAATCCCGTTTATCTTCATCACTTTCATTCTTGGGAACAAGACTGACTAGTAGCATAATGACCAAACTTTCCACAATTGAAACATCTTACATTTTTCATACTTTTGTGCTTTCTAGAGAACTTGCCTTTCTTTCTGTAATATGCCTCTTCATCACTAGAAGACTCATCACTATCTTGAAGTTGTTTACCCTTGGATTTCTTAGTAGCCTTGAAAGTCGCCTCTTTCTTGACATCAACCTTCACTTGAGTTCTCAACTCAAATGCCGCAAGTATACTATGGAGCTCATCCTTTTTCAACTTATCCAAATCTTTAGCTTCCTCAATAGCAGAAATATTTTCACTAAATCTATTAGGAAGAGATCTTAAAATCTTATCACAAACATCATTTTCAGCAAGCTCAAGACCTAAGTCTTTCATGGAGTTAACAACCTCATCCATACGAAGCATGTAGTCACTAATATTTTCATCATCATTCATCTTGAGTTGTTCAAACATACCTTTGAAGTGTCTCAACTTGGCCTTTCCGACATTTGTATCACCCGTATGAACCACCTTCAACCGATTCCACATTTCACTAGTTGTCTTGCGGTGAATCACTTTGGTGAGATCTCGTTTCCGTAAGCCTTTCGAGATTGCATTCATTGCTTTTGAATTGCTGTGATGTAGGAGCCTTTCTTCTTTAGTATTAGGACCATGTTCAGGAATAGTGTACTCATCTTCAATCACTTCCCAAACCTCATTCCCAAGTGCCATTAGATGAACCTTCATCCTTGCACTCCAAAGACCAAAATCTGACCCATCAAGAATAGGTGCTGCATTGCCACTTGAATGATCCATTGTGTTCTTTACTAGCTTTTCCTTCAAGTCGTTAAACTTTTCGAAGGCACCCGCTCTGATACCAATTGAAGAACACAAGCTTATACTGAGAGGGGGGGTGAACAATATAAGACCTCTTTTTACTTTTTCCATTATACTTCAAAATAGTAAAGCAATATACCCAAAGCAATATCAAAGCAATGCACAATATCATCCACAAAGTGACACCAATTTTAACGTGGTTCACCCGAATGGTCAGGCTACGTCCACAAAAATTTTCTCTAAAATTTATCTCAAAGTTCTTTGGGAATCCTTCCCAATTACAATGTTTATGAGCCTCGGCCCAAAGGAGATACCTTCCCCCAATCATAATTTATGAGCCTCTGCTCTCCTTCCCCAATCATTTATGAGCCTCTGCTCAAAGGAGATACCTTCCCCCAATCATAATTTATGAGCCTCTGCTTAAAGGAGATACCTTCCCCTCTACTCTGGAAATGATCCCTCAAAGATCAACTGCCTCTACCTCTTTCCAGCACGTGGAACTCCTTTCCACCGAAGACCTCTTGTCCTCAATGCTTAGCCTAAGAGACCTCCGCCTTCTATGATCACGTCCACAACATCTCAACAACTTATACCAAACATAGTCGATCGGTCTAGTACAAGTCTTCCTCTGTCCGTCGATCTGTCCAACTCTTGAACAAATCAATCCTCTGCATACAAGCCTTCTCAAAGACTTGCCAAATCTATCCTCGGGTTCTTCTCATAGAACCAGTGCGCCTCTGTCCTCAAGTTCTCTGATAGAACTATCAAACTCAGCTCACAAGTCCTCTGCTAGGACCTGTCCAAATCTGCTCACAAGTCCCCACCGAAACCTGTCCAAAAATTGCTCACAAGTCCCCACCGAAACCTGTCCAAAAATTGCTCACAAGTCCCCACCGAAACCTGTCCAAAACTTCTCACAAGTCCCCACCGGAACCTGTCCAAAACCTGCTCACAAGTCCCCACCAGAACCTGTCCAAAAACTCAGCAAGCTCACCAAGAAAAACTTTCTTAGTAGGAAATCACAAAGTGAATTGTTAGAGACCCAATGTGATTTTTCAAACTCATAGAAGCATAAAGAGAATTGTTAGAGACTCAATATGTTCTATACTCAAATCCCAATCTCAAAACTCAACTCAAATCAACTCAGCTCAATCTCAATCTCAAATCTGAAAACTCAACTCAATATCTGAAATGGATAGGATAGAATGCTTTCTTTCAAGAACATGAAACCCCAACAATTGCCAACTATGCAAAGAATCACATAACAATGATACTCATGTTCTTTTCACCATCAATTAGGGCTTCAACAACAATGCTCATCAAACAAGGTTCAATCAACACCATTCAACTCAAAACACAACCTTGAAGCATTTCACAATCAACATCAGAAAAGGAAACAAGTAGAACTCCTTTTCTCTCCAATATTGTTTGAACAAAAAGCATCCACCAACTCAAATCTCAATAGCACAAAACAACTTTTCAAATCATCAACAAAGAAGTAAGCCCAACACTTTAACCAAGTAAAGAATAGCTTGATTATAACCAATTTAATGAAAGCTAATGTCAATCTCAAAGCTGCCCACTTAAGGTTTCACAACTTCACACAAGAAGCAATTCTAACCTTAAAACATCATGCTTTCATTTCCATAATCAACCAAAAGCACTCTCAACATTACAAGAAATATTTATCCCTTATACACCTTATTTCTCCCTTATAGTCTTATCAACAATAAACTTTATCTCTCATAAGAATGCAATAAGATAATGCAAACAACACTTTCAAAAGAATATTTTATCAAAATAAAGCAAGCTTCAAACTCCTTATAACTCCTAAGCTGTTTTTCTCTCTAATAAGCTTCCTCCATCCGCAAAATACACTAGCAAAAATTAATTTCGAAAATACCTTGGCCAACACCAAAAATCGTGCTATGGAGAAATTGCGCATGAACTCTAACACCACCCATTGCGTCCACTTCAACGAAGAAAAACCCTTTCACGTTATTCGAACGCGAAACCTCCCGTTCGGGTAGCGTGCCAACAGCCTAGCCGCTACCGGTGCGCCAAAGGCATCCGGTGAGGTTTAAACCTCACTCTGTTTCCCTTGTACCTTCTGCGCTAGGGCTAAAATAAACAACAGGCCTCCCTGTCTTCTGACGTGAATGACGACGATGAAACCTTACGGCGGATACAAAAAATGAACGGCGGATATCCGAACAGCGGATCACGAAATCTCAGCGAGGAAGAAATCGAACATCAGATCGTGAATTTACAACGAGCAACACTTTTCAAAAATGCGGATGGGATAATCTTTGATCTTCATCGTGGGAGATTTATATGCATATTTCCCATAAACTCTTGACGTCGACGAGGGGTTTAACACGTCGACGGAGGAGTTTAACACGTCGACGGAGGTCTTGGCTAGCGCCCACAAACTTAGAACATAGCGCCATCAAAGTTAAGACATTTGCGCCATGGGTTAGGAGAACCCAATGCAAACAAATATTTATTTAAAAATAATTAAAAGGAACCTTAACAAGGTTTTTAATTATTTAAATAAATACTTCCTCCTGGACCCAAATGCATTAAACTAATGCATCCACCTGTAATCTTTAAACTTGCCAACTTGGGGTTTACAAAAGACCTTTGAAACTGTCATGTCGTAACCTTCATCAAAACAAATTGTTTGACATCAAATCAAATTCCTTCAAGAGCTTCTTGACATCAATGACAACTTATACACTTGAGCAAAGGCAATGTACCCAAAGTACCCAAAATTGCCAACATTTTCATCTAAATTAGTGGGATGAAACTCTATTGTATCTGTGACATGATATTTTGATTCATCTATCAATTATTTTTCTTCTCTATCCTTGGTAGTAGAATCATTATCCAACACTTGATGAGATTCCAACCCTTCTTCCAAAACATTATCAAATTGTGTAGGACTTATAATATCATCATACGAGAAAGCAATTATATTATCCTGCATATCAATTAACACAAAAGTTTCATTAGAAGGTTTGGATTGAGTGTATTCTTCCCATTTATTCCAAGAATCATAGTAATCATCTTCCAAAATCAAGTGGTAATGCTCAATTACTTCTTCAACATTTCTCATAAAATTTACCTTCACCTTCTTTAGATGGTTCAATGATTTCCAAAAGTGGGCTACTCTTTGTATTCAATTTTATAAGGCTATCACAATCCACATTTGTAACCCATGATTCAATTTTATCATAATTTGGAAGGTGTGAGTTTTTTTGACCATCAGTTTCAAGAATCTCATCCAAAGTATCTTTCGAGAACAAGTGGTAAAATTCTATTATGTCTTCAAATTCATTTATTTATTCTCTTTCAACTTCACTTTCAACCACTTTATTCAATTCTATGGAAGGTTCTATCCTATCACATATCTCAAAACTAGTTAGATTTAGGACACCTCCATTATCTGAATACTCATGCATTTCTAGAGATGGACCCATATCTACACAATCCTCATTGGTGGATATTGGCTTGGCAACTTGCACCTCCTTTTCCATTTCTAAAATAGACCATTGTTCTAACATTATTGTGACCTCATAGACTCTATGTAAATATGGGTCATCAATATTTTCCCTTAAAATGTAGCAAGTACAGTGGTATGGATCCCATGTATACTTGAATAGCTTCCTCTTCTATTATGTCATAATTTTCCAACACTTCATTGCACAACCAATAGAACCTATCGTTAAATTGACTCACGGATTCATTAGGTTGATTGTAGATAGAGGTAAACTGGTTTTCTAACACAATTGGGTCAACTTGATTTCTAAAATGGTTAAGAAATGTTGCTTCTAGTTGAGCCCAATAAGCCTTAACCCCTCAAGGTAGTTGGCCATACTAATCCATTGCTATGTCATCTAGTATGTAAGAGAATAACCTACAAGCAACATCCTCATGGAAAATTTGTCAGTAAAATAATATGCTCTTGTAGATATGCAATTTTTGTATGTATCCTAATGTCTCATTTTGACTAAACTATGGTGGAAACTCCAATACAATTTTAGGAATTTGATGGGGTATTCCAGGTATTTTAAACAAACTATAATAGTCCCCTAATAGAGATACCATTCTTGCTCTTATTTCATCAAATGTCGCCATTAGTGAAACTCAAAGAATAACTTCAGAACCAATTTTGTTAGTCAAATAAAAATATCTTGCGAAGAAGCATGAAATGACTAACAAAATTTAAATGTTTAACATATGGATCATCATGTTAACATCATCCCAAAAGATATGCATCAATTAAACCATGACATTGAAGAACATTCTCAAATTTATAAAAATGTTAGTATTAACACATCATCAAATAGAGGTCCGAGGTGTAGACCAATTAGTTCATCCAAACCCCATAAGGGGGCGAAGGTCCAAGGTTCAAATCTCGGGCCTCACCGGACTAAATGCTTGTCCCTTTCCTAGTGCTTTCACCGGTGTAAAAGGTTTAAAATGATTGTGGCATGGCGGTTATAGGGGCAGACTGCACAAATATTTGTGTGGCAACTTTCGGAGTGGACAACACATAATACTATGGCGACCATAAAAGCTAGACAGCCTGCCCGAATTCGTGGTGGCTACTGATTCCACCATGTAAAAAAAAACACATCATCAAATAGATAATGTTAGAATCAATGAAAGTGATCATAGTCAAGACCAATGTCTTTCAATAAATTTTGCAAGTAACTTAAACCATATAGCATCTAAATAGCAATAAAATAAATTAATTCAGGCCCTCCTAGCTCCTAAAGTGTTGAGTATTAAAGGAGGCCAAATATGCTAGTCAAAAGAACTTGAAATATTTAGCAATTCAAAGCTCTCATGGTTACACAAAATCACATTATTCATTGTATGAAAAATTAGAAAGCATTTGAAACAACAATGAACAATTTAGCATAAATAAAATAACACCAATTCATGCCCTCCTTCTAGCACCAAAATGTTGAGCGGTAATTTTACCCAATTGCAAAACTACACTAACCCTTTGGATTTCGATCACAAAACCCTCTCTTGCAAAGAAGTTAAAACAAAATAACTTCTCCAAGGTTCTGCTATGTAAGCATTGCACATGTGTATTAGTAATCTCAATGAAGATATATCAATTAAATGCTAGGAATACCTTAGTGATTGCAAGTAACTATTAACAAGGGGTATGTGTTGGTTTATTTTATCATGCTATACTAATGATTGTTCATAAAACTTAAAGAAAAGCAAATGTGAATTGGCCCTCATATGACCATGATGTAAAGCATTGATTCCTTTATCTATGAATGTGAATCTGAAATTATGAATAGATTCATTAAATGTAGCTTCTATCATGAAGATAAAGATAGCCTTTTGATGTAATTAATAAATTATCCCTCTTTGATGAAATTAATTTTCATAAAGAGACAACAATTTATTGCTTTAAAATAATGGCCTTAAAATTTCATTATAAATTATCCCTATTTAATGAAATCAAATTTTTCATAAAGAAGAAATAATTTAATGTTTTAAAATAGTAACCTTTGATATAATGATAAATTACCTCTCTTTAATGAAATCAGAATTTTCATAAAGAGAGGTGAATTTATTGCTCCAAAAATGATAGCTTATGGAATGCCATAAAAATTAACCCCCTTTAATGAAATTGCAATTTTCATAAAGGGAAGTTCATTTATGCTTGCAAATAAAATGTAAAGCTGAAAAAATCTGATTTACCTTCAAAATGTAAAAAAAAAAAATCTGAAATTATAAAAACCTCATAAAAACAACGATTTTCAACATTTTTTATAAAATCGAAATGACTTCGGAATGAGTTCGAATTTATTTTGGATGAACTATTGTAGCTCATTCTTCACACCCATGTATTTATTTTTGTCATTTTTTTATTTTTTTATTTTAATCCTCGAATTTTAAATAAAATCTGCAAAATGAAGGGTTAGAAAAATAAAAAATATAAAAATCTGGAAAGAAACTGAATGCTAAAAATGTAAATATGTAAATCTTTATCAGTTTGATGGTACCCTATCCTACAAAACTGAATATGTGAGAAACTCATGCATGCAACCTAGTCTATTCCAACCTGCATTTACACAATCAAAATAAACTAAGTGCTAGCTCCTAAGGATACATAAAATAAATTACAGGCTCTAAAAATTCAAGTATGTAACCATTAAAATGCATTGAACATCATCTATAAGTCCAAAACCTGAAAAGGGAAAGATAAAAAATTAAATCCAAGCATGCAGAAAATTTTCTCCTCCTATTTTACTAACAAAGTCCAAATTTTTGAAAAGCCTTTGCATTAACATAATATTTCTCTTTTACACAAATTTTTAGCAGCATCTGACCTTCCCTGAAGAACCAACTCCCTTTTCAAAATTTGCAGGGGTTTTTAAAACCTTCGATGACTCTTCACTTTTTTGTTCCTTTCATTTCCTCAAAAACCATTTGTTTTCCCTTTCTGGTCTTCAAGATGCCTTCTTTTATGAAAACCTTCCCCTTTATTTATTTTCATAACGCTTATTTCATCTATTTTAAATTGTGCCTTCACGATTAGTCTAATTTTAATCGTTATCACTCATTGTACATTATGCATTTTATCCCCACTTGATGTCACAAATATTCTTCTCCTCTTATGTGAAATGTATGGCTTAGCTATTATCCTTTTCCTTTTAACAATGTGAGAGTTGGCTCAATGTTAAGTCTATATTGAAGAAAACAAGCTTATACTGAGAGGGGAGGGGGTGAACATATAAGACCACTTTTTATTTTTCTTTCCCAAACAATATTATCCAATATAATGGATGGCAATATCAATAGCAATAACCAAAGCAATGCACAAATCATCATACACAATAGAGACACCAATTTAACGTGGTTCACCCAATGTGGGTTACTCCATGAAGAAAATATTTCACTAATATTTTCTCAATCAATATCTTGGGAATCCTTTCCCTATTACAATGTTTATGGAACATTTTCCAAAGGAGACACCAATACCCTAATCAAGTTCATGGATCTCTATCCATAAGAGAACCCCTAATCGATGGCACTTGTTGAAAGATTTAAATTTTAATTTTAAATTATCTTAAAAAATAATTTAAATATTAAAATATTTGAATATTTTAAATAACTTTGGTCCTTTAATCAAGTTCTTTGAACCCTTAATATTATAATAATAGATATTATAATATTATGTTCTTTAAACCTTTAATTTAACCAATTTGTTGACCAACCTATTTTGCCAAGTTCTGTACTGATCACTAACATTGACCCTTGACATCAATAACACCTCATGCAACTTTGATATCAATAACAATCAATTACTCAAAATTTCCAACATATATGCCTACACAACCCAACTGAAGAGAATATTTACTCTCTAGCATAGCCCATAGCCCCCATAAGCAATATGAAAATCATTTCCATTGCTTCACAGTTTTGGATAATTTTTTTTGTGGCCCTCATCCCCATCTGGGTGAAATGTAACTTTCGATGCCCAAGTCAAACTATTAAATATGTTTTCATCCATTTCTAACAGCAACAATTACTATCTCCCACTGTACTCCATACCTCGAGTCCAAATCATTGTCTATCAGGCCATGATATATTAATTTTTTATTTTTCATCTTGGTTCATGGTAGTCACCACACCATTGACAACCAACATCCACATCCTTGAAACCTCCACATAGTGGGTCTCTATCACTTACACCAACATGGGCTAGCATTTTATCCTTTTCTTAAATGTGGAGCCATATTGAGCACACACAGGCTGGTATTAGGTAGCATTGCACCCTTGACTTAGAACTCACCATAAGTGGCTTCTCTTTTTCATCAAAACCATTCTCTGGTACCAATCATTGATAACAAGATCCCTGGCATTTTAGACCCACCATGGATGGCTTCTCCATTTTTTTGATGCCATTCTCCATCCGCATCAGCTATCGGCTTCAATCTAGAGTGTCGAGCCCTTGAGAATTTTCTCTTGAAATCTTTCTGATGCAACAATGTCGAACCCATTTCTCTATGATCTAGTGTTATTTTGAAATGGGCAAATTCGTATGCAACACTGAAATTCACCTCGATGCTCTTTGAGACCAATAACAAAATTCCCTTCACCACACGATAGTTACCCAAAACATTACCAGCCAATGTCGAATCCATCTAGGGCATTCAATATGTCCACCAGGTTGCCACGTGGATCCACTCTCCACATTAGCATCTGATGTACATGTGGTTGTCTCAACTATATTCCTAACCACGTTCATTGCACTTCGACCCTATTGTGTATCCACTGACTTAGCAACTCTATCAGTGCCTCCCACGTCAATATAAACACTACTTATAGGTGCCACATTGTTGTCGATACTGGTCTGGGTTATCCATCGCTCACAATGTTGCTAGGGTTTATAGGTGCCACATTGTTTTTGAGACTGGTCTGGGTTATCCATCGCTCACAATGTTTCTAGGGTTTGCCCATGTGACCTCCTCATCGTGCCTAGTTATATCATTCATCAGTGTTGCTGATGTTTCCATGAGTTCCTCTCCAAGCTCGAGCATCTCTCGACCTAAGTTAGGCCTTATAAACATAACCGAGCATGTACAAATGTAATATGACAATATAAACACAATGAAGATGCTTCACTTTGCTTTGTTGTTATATTAGCATTCTAAATTTTATTGTATATTATTTGGTTTTAATATAAAAAATATTTTCATTTCATTTTTTATTTTTTATATGTAACCATATCATAAAATATATATATATATATATAAATATATTTATTTTTTATATGTTTAATTTGTTATTTTCATCATATATATATATATATATATTATTTTATTTGAAATGATTTAATTTAAATTTAATTTGTATCAAACAAATTTAAAGGTTTGAATTCTGTATTTCAAAATGAATAAGAATGAAACTATTAAAACCAACCTTCAAAATTCAAACCATGCCTTCAATTGAAACATTAAAACTAAACCTTTTCACAAGAAGACAAGAAGGCAACATCCAATACGAAACCTTGGAACTCGTAAGGCGAGCTCATGGGCACATACAAACTCAAAACACTTATTCAAAGCAATTCAAAACTTCTACAAACCAAAAAAAAGGTGGGTCCCCAAGCTTTGGGGTGATTTGTGCGCCAGTAACAATAGTTCTCTAACTCACCTATTTGTAGCTTTGAAACCCTCTAACTTGCTGCCCTAAATCTGTAGTAGGTGACTTTAACTATCCTTCAGAATGCACTCTATAAATCTGAAGTTTCATAGCTAGTAATATTGTCCTAATTACTACCCTTTTGCAGTCACCTTCTCCACTAAAATGCTATCCTTGAATCTCAAAAATTTGGTAGGTAACTCCTCCAAATCACATCTGAGTTTTCCTTCAAGATCTCTTTAGTATTTTGCTATAAATTCATCAAACCCCTATATTTGAATGAGCCTTCTAGCCTTCAAAGGTAATATTCAAATATTTCAAGTTTAGTAGTAATGTTTAGCTCCTTTCTCCTTCAGTCTCCTTGTCGAATTATAACTTCAATCTAGGCCTTCTTCTCAATAATCTAAAATTTTTGAGGTCTTCATCAATCTCATCTAAAATTTGGCAAGCTTCTTGCTAAATCTATCTTCATATGGGCTTTTTTTCGGATGGCAACAAATGTTCCAAAATATTCCTTTATTAGAAAATTCTTCTTGGTGATAAATTTCTCCAATTAGTTCTTCTAGGAACTCCTTCAATGGCCTTATTTGAATCTCCTTCATTAAGACTCTCCTAGCCTTTTCCTTTTTTCTCCTTGGGACCTCTCCTCTAGGATATTCACTCTCACATCTTCTCTAGTATTTCTCAATGAGACCTTTCAACCTTCTACTATGGAAGTGTTACAATGAGATATCCCTCTCGGATCTCTAAAATTTGCTACTACTAAAATCTAGAACAGGATATTTGCTAGTCCTTCTCTATCTCTGGAAGTTCTTCAATGGACCTTCTATGGGTCTCTTCAACTTCTTTAGGGTGAAGTCTTAAATCTTAAATAGAGATCACCAATCTCCTATCTTCACTAGGACTCTTCTTTGGAGTCTTCTCTTCCAAGGCTCCTATGATATTTTCGTATTATATACTTTGCAGGTCTACAATCTCTAGCAATGGGACCTTTTCTATAGGCCTCCAAATATTTTATCTTTGGTTTGTTGCTTATGGTGCTAAATTAATTTCAAAGAAGATATTCTTCCTAGCTCTATGTAGGAATCTTACCAACTTTATTTGAATCTCCTTTTCCTGCAACAAAGTATTAGGACTGTAATGGAAGAAATTCTAAATATAAAGATAATCAATCTTCACTAGTTGATTTGTCAATCTAGTGGAATCAACATTGAGTTCTAGTATTCACAAGTTTTTTAGCAACTCTGTGGAAAGACTCTAGCCAAATATAGTCTCAAAATTCTAAAAATGAGATTTTTGGATTCCTCTCAATCTCACTTTTGGCTCTCCCTATTTCCTATTGATCTACCATGTTCTCTGGTACCATTGTTAGATTTTTATGGATATGTTATATAGGGAATGCAACCACAAGATGTAATATAAGAGTCTAAGATGATTGTATGATAATGACACTATAATATGCAAGAAAGTAATAAGATAAACATCTGTAATAACTCAAAAATATACCATTAATGAAAGCTCACAAAAATAGTGCAATTAGTATAATGGAGGATATGAACGTAAAGAGACTACATTATATGCCTATAACTAATATATAGTATGCACTCTCTATATTCTCTATCCTCGGTATACTCAAAGTAAGACCTATATATAGAAAGATAAGTTCCTTGGCTCTCACTCTTACTTTGACTCTATCTTATGATTCATATACATGTGAACTACATGCACATTTACATCATTGAACATTCTAACACTTGTGCATTTATTACATTGCTTGAAGTAGCTACTTAACTTTACTCTAAAGTAAACTCCTACTCTAGTAATGTACCAAAGGTGGTACATTGACATGTACCAAATAATGTAATATACTCTAAAAAGTCATTCTCCTAAAATTATGAATCAATACAACTATACCAAGTCATGGGTGCTTTATTTAACCCATAAAAATCTTTCTTTAGCTTATACACCTTTATTTCTTTCCATTATAGCTCATAACCAGGTGGTTGGTCTATGTAGGCCTCTTCCTCTAGTACTTCATCTAGAAAAGTGAACTTGACATCCATTTGGTAAAATTTCCACCCCTTTTGAGGCACCAATGCTAATATCATCCTCACTATGTCATGCCTAGCTACAAGTGCATACACTTCATGATAGTCAACGACTGAATTCTACTTGTAGCCTTAACTAGACTTGTTTTATTTTTTTTGGTATCACTTTTGGCATTAAACATCATTTTATACACCCATTTCACTCCAATGGTTTTCTTTCTTTCTAGAAGTTCAATTAGTCACCAAATCTTATTTTCTCTATGGCTTCAATTTCTTCATCCATAGCCTTCACCCATTTGATGTTTTAATTGCTCCTTCAAATGAAAAAATATCACATTAAAAAATAGAGTAAAATCAAACTACTTTTCATCTTCTATTTCATTTTGGTTATCTCATATATTTCTTTCAAACTCCTTGTCTTTGTTGGAGTTCTCATGATGGATGAAATGGAAATTATTCTTAAATATGGTGTGATATTTATCAATAAGGGTTGTTGCCCACACTAGTAATGCTACTTGAAGCTAAGGGCTAATATATGCTATCTCCATTCAAATATTTTAACTCAATACTTGTCCCTTGTTGACCAGTTTTGGAGTTCTAATTCCAAGCTTTTTCTTCTCTAAAATTTACATCTATGCTTATAATTAAATTCTTCATAATAGGGTTGTATAGTTTGTAAGAATTTGATTACTTACTATACCCAACAAATATATTTTTTTTTTCCTTGTCATCCAACTTTCTTCTCTTATCATCTAGAATATGTGCATATGTTATACATCCAAAGACTCTTAAGTGAGTAACACTTGGATTTTTGTTGCTCTATGATTCTTATGGGGTTATATCATTCATGCTCTTTGTGAGACATTTGCTTAATAGGTAGACTACACATGCTATAGATTTTCCTCAAAATTTATTTGGCAATGCTTTTGTCTTTAACATGTCGCTTGACATAGTCATTATTGTTGTATTCTTTATCTCTACAACACCATTCTATTGTAGTGTGTATTTGGTTGTGAACCACCTTCTTGTCCCATTTTTTTTACAAAATTTATGGAAATCATTATATATGTACTAACATCCTCCATTTTTTCTTAGAGTCTTCACATAATAGCTACTTTGCTTTTCAACTATAACCTAAAACTCTTAAAATTTTCCAAATGCTTCTAACTTTTGTTTGAGGAAGAACACCCATGTCTTTTTACTAAAATCATCTATAAAAGTCAAAAAATATTTGTTGTTGGAAAATGAGATAGTTTGCATAGGCCTAAATATATCTAAATGCACCAGCTCCAAAGGTTGTGAAGATATCCATGATTTGCTTGTAGGGAATGCATCCCTATGTTGCTTTTCTACTAAGTAAAATTCACATGTTTGATTGGGTTTCTCCATAAGAGATAATCCTGTTACCATTTGCTTTTTGTGCAATAAAGTTAGGCCACTGAAACTCAAGTGATAAAACCTAATATGTCACAACCATGTAGCATTCTTTACAACAACACTAAATGAAAGCGATATTTTAGTATGAATTTTTATAGGAAACATATTATTATTTACCATAGCCACATTTTCTATGAGCCTATTTTATTTATCTCTAATTATGCATGCTCCATTTTAAAAATGTATTGTGTTCCCCTTATGCATAAGTTGACCAACATTTAATAGATTATGCTTCGGCCCTAATACATAATAAAAATAAGAGATGTGTCTTCTTTTTCCTTGTTTTCTATGGATTATTCTTCCCTTTTCCCATTATAGGCACCTTATTGTTGTTCCCCGTATTTACTTTAGACTTAATGGTCTTGTATAAATTTTAAATAATTTATCTATTCCCAGAATTGTGGTTACTATAGTCACTATCGATATACCAAATATATTTTTGGCTCTCTTCATCAGCATTATAATTTCACATCAAAGACCCACACTTATATTTGTTTTCTTTATTATCATTCTCATTGTTATAGTGCCCTTCTCACTTACTTTCCCTAGCCATTTTATTTCTACACTTATAATTTTAATGGAAACAAATCTTGTATTAATAACATTGGGTTTTTAGTTTTTCATACCTTTGATTTCACCCTCCTTGCTTATTTTTACTATTGCCTCTTCCTCTTGCTTGAAGGAAATTGTATCTTGATTCTTCTTTGTTGGAGTAATTTGTTCTTCCTCCTCTTTCATGGCCTCTACCACCTCTTCCTCTACTATCATGTTCCCTTCCTCCTTGATAACTTGATGCTCCTTGTTGAGATTCTTTTCTTCTATTATTATCTCTAAATGAGACTTGTATTTTTAATACTTGCTCCAATGAGGACTATGTTATTGAGTTCAACTTTTTCTCATGTCTTTGAAGAGATACCATTAACTCATATATTGATAGAGTTGAAAAATACTTGGATTCTTCAATAGCAATGACAACTGAGTCAAACCTTGTTGGTAGGCTTCTCAGTACCTTCTCCACTATTCTCTAGTTTTTAATATTCTTCTCATTCATCCTCATCTAATTTATAATACCCATTGTGTAGGTAAAGAAGTCACTCATGAACTCAAATTCATTCATTTATATATTTTTAAATTCTTTTCTTAGCATCTGCAATCTCACCAACTTTACTTTGTTGGTGCCTTGGAAGGAGTTGGATAAAATTTCCCATGCATCCTTTGATTTGGTTGTAGATACAATTCTAGGAAAGATGGTCTCCTCAACTACCTACATAATGTAGAATAGGGTATTTTTATCCTTCTTCTAGTTTTTCTTTAAAAAATATTTATCAATTTGAAAAAGTGCATTCTACTATTAAATGTTTTATTTACCCATTTCCCACCAAGTCCCAAATATCCTCAGACCTAAATAGAATCTTCATATAAATAATCTAGTAATCATAATTCTTTCCATTGAACCATGGGATCTATAGTTGTAGAGGAATATTGTTGGAAGCCATTATTATTGTGGATTTGAAACTCCCATTGATGGTTTTAGCTCTAATACCAATTTGAAGGAGTAGAGATGGGAGGTTGGAGCTATTTTTAGCTATGTTCATACAAACACAAATCTAGGCTATACACAAGACTAAAGATGAAATAAAATTAGGGCTAGGATCTTTTCTCTGGTTCTATGTAGGTGCATAGAGTCAATTTTTTCCACAAGAGTGGATTATGTTAGGTGGAGCTAACCTCTTATTTTATACACACATGCATAAGGCCAAGTTGTCTAAATCAAATAAAGGAAGAAAAATATGAAATTGAAAATGTTCTTAGAAATAAATTCTGGGAATATTCACTTTCAAAAATGTTCAATTCTAAGATGTTACATGATTTTAAAAACAAAGAAAAAAAGCACACAATAAATTTATAAATAAATATAATACCAAGTAAGTTAATAGCAAACGCATAAAGACATAAAGTTATATATAATTTTATGTTATATCAAAGTGGTTGTTGTGACAACTTTACAACTAGATTTGTGGATCTGTTCAATTCACTATTATAGAGCAATAATTCCCCAATCTTGGAAAGAGTTCTTTGACTTTGTTATGACTGCTTCACTTCTACATTCACTTATGCCAAATATGAACCTAGGATCTCTTCTCTAAAACATATTTTCTTCTCTATTTATGCTTCAATTGCTCTCTACTTATACTTAATGTTATGAAGTCACACCTAAAACTTGTATATATAGTCAAGGATGGAGGAAAAAGCTTAGATAACATATTCATTAATGGATAAGTGTCATTCTAATATTCAAATAACTATAGTTATCATAAGTAAATACAAGAGCTCCAAAATTTGGCAATGGATTATGACATCCACGAAGAGCAAGATATGTTAGAGATATATCAAAGAAGTGAGTAAAATCTTGATAAATTTCCAACACAAATATCCTCAATTTCATTGGATTTTAGAAAATTCTTATTGAAAATAAAATAAACAAAAAAAACCTGCTTAGTTTTCTCCAATGAGAAAACCCATTACGATCTTCACTATTTAATATTTTATGAATAAACTACCATAATTTCTAGTTTAACTTCTTTTTCAACTATATCTTTCTCCTGTTGTCCAACATTGTTGTTGCCATATAAACAAAGGAAATGCTTATATGAATTGTAATACTTATTTTATATCTTCCAATGCATTGACCACAAGAGGCTAGGAGTAATTCTTGTTGATCTATTCTAGATACATCATTCTCTTCCTCAATTGATGATGGTTCAATATTATTTTAATTTTACAATTAAGCTGGTTTTAATTTATACTGGAAAGTGCCACTATAGTGGCAATATTTCTCTGATAACATTTTATTATTTCTTGAATTTAATGTTTTTTTATTTAATATAAATATAAAATATTTGGGATATTTTATTTCTCCTATGGAATGTGTATATCACAAAATTGCACATGTAAATATGATAAATTAGGAAAAAAAATTAAAATTTCTTTCTACAACTTGAGTGGTTTAGTAGAAAGACTATAGAACTTCAAATATGAGGTGTAATATTAAAATCCAATAGAGGGTAGAGTTGGGCACTATAATTTAGTAATCGAGTTTGGTTGGACAAAAACATATTGGTTAATAATATCTTCTATGAGAGTCATCTTATATGGTGAATGGTCTCATGAATGTTAAAAACTACTTACCTTTATCATTTACATTCATGTTTTTATTATTAGCATTGGGTGATGATTTTTTTTTTTGATTGGTAGAAAGGGTGTTGAAATGTCCCTGAACCTTGTACAAGAGGAATTACATGAATTCCAGATCGATCGAGGTGGTCCAAGAAGAAAATATTAAAGAGCGAGCAAACCTCCACACTAGGAAAGGTGTCGTGAAATCGTGACCAAATTGGTGATGTCACGAAATCGCGACAAGTAGCACCTTGCTACCAAGAGAAGAAAGGATGTCGTGAAATCGTGACAAGAAGCGCCATCGGAGCTGAAGGAGGGAAGAAGTCGCTATATCGCGACATGTTGCAAGGTTGCTGCTAGAAGAGAGGAAGTGTCGCGATATCACGACAAGTTGCTAGGTTGGAACCGAAAGAGAAGAAGAGTTGCAAAATCGTGACATGAAGGAAGACCGCGCCTAGACATAAAAGGAGTCACGAAATCACGACAAGAAGTAGGACTGCTATTGAAGAGAAAATGTGTCACAAAATCGTGACAAGAAGGAATACCGCAACCGAAGAGAAAAAGTGTCGTGATATCACGATAATTGTGGAAGCCTGTTGCCAAAGAGAAAAGGTGTCACGAAATTACGACAATATGGAAGACCGTTGTCGAAGAGAAAAAGTGTCACGATATCGCAACATTGTGGAACACCGCAGCTGAAGAGAAAAGGTGTCACGATATCGCGACAAGATGGAAGACCGCTGCCAAGAAGAAAAAGTGTCATGATATCACGACAATCTGGAAGACCGCAGCCAAAGAAAAAAAGTGTCGCGATATCGCGACAATCTGGAAGACCGCAGCCAAAGAGGAAAAGTGTCACGAAATCATGACATTATGGAAGACCGCAGCCGAAGAGAAAAAGTATCACAAAATCGTGACAAGATGGAAAACCGCTGCCAAGAAGAAAAAGTGTCGCGATATCACGACAATCTGGAAGACCGTAGCCGAAGAGAAAAAGTGTCACAAAATCACAACAATCTGGAAGACCGCAGCTGAAGATAAAAAGTGTCGTGATATCACGACAATCTGGAAGACCACAGCCGAAGATAAAAAGTGTCGCAATATCATGACAATCTGAAAGACCGCAGCCGAAGAGAAAAAGTGTCGCGATATCGTGACAAAATGGAAGATCGCCGTCGAGGAGAAAAAGTGTCATGAAATCGTGACATGATGCAAGAAAGCGCCTGAAGGGAAAAAGTGTCGCGATATCGCGACAAGTTGCAAAAAAGCGCCCGAAGAGAAAAAGTGTCACGATATCAGGACAATCTGGAAGACGGCAGCATTGGGTGATGATTTTATTCCCACTTGACAATGATGTTAATACTTGTTTAGAGTGTTAGGTAGAGCCATTATATTTTATATTCTCAATAAATACCATAAAAACCCATGTGGATCTTCCAATAAATGATGAATCTTCCTGATTTGAGATGTGGCTTTCTTTGCCAGTCCTTGGAGGTATATCACCCTTTTATATGGCTTCTTTATGCCACCATAAGTTGTAGGTTTTCTGCATTGAATAGTGTCTTTAAACATGTTAATATTATACTAATTTGTTCATGTTTGTCTTCCACCTTAACTTAACAACCAATGCACTTAATAACTTTTAATAGTAAATAGTATAGTGCACTATTAATCTTACCTTATTGCTCCTTTGAATGAACCTTAAATCATGCACTAGTAATTTCTCCTTATTGCTCCTTTGAAGAAATCTTAAAAGTAATTTGAAACTTGCACTAAACTCAATTATTTAGAGCGTATTCTTCTTTTATTCTATTTGATAATAGGAAGATGATATTTTTCTTTCTATTGAAATATATCTAACTCCTATTTTAATGTGCAGGTATTAACCTTATAAGAAACTATCTTCTACACTCCCTTGAAGACTTTAATATGCAACCTTCTCTTTGCAACTTTAACTCTAATATGGTGCTAAATAAAACTTACTAATCAAGCTAAGTAACTTCATGTTCACTAATGAACCTATTGCATTAAAAAGTCTTACCTTAATGAACTCTGTAGATGAAGGATTGCAAGGTGATTAGATTCAGCTTATTGTTGTCTTTTATTGGAAAAACTTGTAGCTCTTCTTGAATATCCAAAATAGTTCTATAACTCACTATTTGTAGCTTTGAAACCCTCTAACTTCCTGCCTTGAATCTGTAGATGGTGACTTTAACTATCCTTCAAAATGCACTCTATAAATCTTAAGTTTTACAAATACTAATATTGTCCTAATTTATTCCCTTTCATAGTCAATTTCTCCACTAAAATGTTATCCTTGAATCTCAAAAATTTGATAGGCAACTTCTCCAAATCATAGTTGAGTTTTCCATCAAGAGCCCTTTAGTATTCTACTATGAATTCATCAAACCCCTATCTTTGAATGAGCCTTTTAGCCTTCAAAGGCAATATTCAAACCTTTTATGTTTGGTAGTAATGTTTGGCTCCTTTCTCTTTTAGTATCCTTATCGAATTTTGACTTCAATCTAGGCCTTATCAATAATTTAAAAGTCTTTAGATATTCACCAATATCATCTTAAATTTTGAAAGCTTCTTGCTAAATCTATCTTCGTATGGGCTTGTTGTCGGATGGAAACAATTATTCCAAAATCTTCCTTTATTAGGAACTTCTTCTTGGTGGTAAATTTCTCCAATGATTTCTTCTAAGAAATCCTTCAATAGCCTTCTATAAATATCATTCAACAAGGCTCTACGAGCCTTATCCTTATTTCTCCTTAGAACCTCTTCTCTAGGGTCTTCACTCTCACAACTTTTCTAGTCTTTCTCAATGAGAACCTTTCAACCTTATACTATGGAAGTATTGCAATGAGATCTCCTTTTCGGATATCTAAAATTTGTTGCTAATAAAATTTAGAATAGGACCTTTGCTATTCCTTCTCTATCTTTGGAAGTTCTTCAATGGACCTTATGTGGGTATCTTCAACTTATTTAGGGTAAAGTATTCAATCTTCAATAAATATCACCAATCTCCTATATTTACTAGGACTCTTCTTTGGAGTCTTCTCTTCCAAAACTCCTATGGCATTTTCTTCTTCTACATTTTGTAGGTCTATAATCTCTAGCAATGGGACCTTTTCTATAGGCCTCCAAATATTTTATCTTTTATTTGTTGCTTCTGGTGTTGGATTGATTCCAAATAATATATTCTTCTTGTCTCTATGTAGGAAGCTTCCAAAATTTCTTTGAATATCCTTTTCCTATAGTAAAGTATAAGTATTGTAATGGAAGAAAGTCTAAATCTAGAGATAATCAATCTTCACTAGTTGATTTATCAATCTAGTAGAATCAACATTGAGTCCTAGTCTTCACAAGTTTTTTCACAAATCTATGGAAAGACTTTAGCCAAATATAGTATCAAAAATTCTAAAAATGATATTTTGGATTCCTCTCAATATCACTTGTGGCTCTCCCTATTTCCTATTGATCTACCATGTGCTCTAATACCACTGTTAGCTTTTTATGGATATATAATACATGGAATACAACCACAAGATATAAGATAAGTAGTCTAAGATGATTGTATGATAATGGAATTATAATATGCAAGAAAGTAATAATATAAACATCTGCAATAACTCAAAAATATGCCATTAATGAAATCTAAATAAAATAGTACAATATAGTATAATGGAGGACATGAACACAAAGAGACTAAATTGTACTCCTCTAACTAATCTATACTATGCACTCTATATATTATCTATCCCCATTTCACTCACTATAAGGCCTATATGTAGGAATATAAGTTCCTTGTCCCTCACTCTTCCTTTTACTCTATCCTATGACTCATACATGTGGACTACATGCACATTTACATCATTGCATATTCTAACACTTGTGCATTTATTACATTTCTTGAATTAACTACATAACTTTACTCTAAAGTAAACTTATACTCTAGTAATGTACCAAAGGTGGTACATTGATATGTACCAAATAATGTAATATACTCTAACAAAGTCATTCTCCTAAAAGTATGAATAAATACAACTATACCAAGTCATGGGAGCTTTATTTAACCCATACAAGGCTTTATTTATCTTATACACCTTTATTTCTTGCCCTTATAACTCATAACTAGGTGGTTGGTCTATGTAGACCTCTTCTTCTAGTACTTCATCTAGAAAAGCGAACTTGACATCCATTTGGTAAACTTTCCACCCCTATTGAGTTTTCGATGCTAATATCATCCTCGTTATGTTATGCCTAGCTACAATTGCATACACTTCATGATAGTTAATGTTTAAATTCTACTTGTAACCTTTTACAACTAGAATTTTTTTATATTTGTTGTTATCACTTTTGGCATTAAACATCATTTTATACACCCTTTCCAATCCAATGGTTTTATTTCTTGCTAGAAGGTCAATTTAGCCACCAAATCTGATTTTTATCTATGGCTTAAATTTATTCATCCATAGCCTTCACCCATTTGATGTTTTTAATTGCTCCTTCAAATGAAATAAGATCACATTAAAAAATTAGAGCAAACTCAAACTGCTTTTTATCTTCTATTTCATTTTTGGTTATCTCGTATATTTCTTGCAAGCTCCTTGTCTTTTTTTATTTGTCATGATTTATGGAATGGGTCTTATCCTTACACATGGTGTGATCTTGATCAAGAAGGATTATTTTCCACACTAGTACTACTACTTGAAGCTAAGGGCTAAGATATGCTATCTTCATTCAAGTCTTTTGACTCAATACTTGTCCCTTGTTGATCAATTTTGGAGTTCTAATTCAAAGCTTTTTCTTCCATGAAATTTACATCTCTACCTATAATGACATTATTCATAATAGGGTTGTATAGTTTGTAATACTTTGATTGATTACTATACCTAACAAAGATGTTTTTTTCAACCTTGCCATCCAACTTTCTTCTCTTATCATCTAGAATGTGTGCATATGTTATACATACAAAGACTCTTAAGTGAGCAAAACTTGGATTTTTGTTGCTCTATTATTATTATGGGGTTATATCATTCATGCTCTTTGTGAGACATTTTCTTAATAGGTATATTACACATGCTATAGCTTTTCCTTTTGGTAATGTTTTTGTCTTTAACATGTTGATTGCCATAGTCATTATTGTCATATTCTTTCTCTCTACAACACCATTTCATTGTAGTGTGTATTTGGTTGTGAACTACCATATTATTCCTTTTTTTTTACAAATTTAATGAAACTTATTAGAGATGTACTAACCTCCTTCATTTTTTCTTAGTCTTTGCATAATATCCCCTTTTCTTTTCAATTATAACCTTAAACTTTTTAATTTTTCCAAATGCTTCTAACTTTTGTTTGAGGAAGAACACCCATGTCTTCTGATTAAAATCATTTATAAAATTCAAAAATTATTTGTTGTTGGAAAATGATATAGTTTGCATAGGCCTACATATATCTAAATGCACCAGCTCCAATGGTTGTGAATCTCTCCATAACTTGCTTGTAGGGAATGCATCCCTATATTGCTTTTATACAAAGTAACCTTCACATGTTTGATTGGGTTTCTCTATAAGAGGTAATTTTTTTACCATTTGATTTTTGTGCAATAAAGTTAGGCCATTGAAACTCAAGTGACCAAACCTAAGATGCCACAACCATGTAGAATTATTTACAACAAAACTAAATGAAAGCAACATTTCAGTATGAAATTTTTTAGGAAACATTTTGTTCTTTACCATGGCCACATTTGCTATGAGCCTATTTTCTTTATCTCTAATTATGCAAGCTCCGTTTTCAAAATATATTGTGTGCCCCTTTTGCATAAGTTTCCCAACATTTAATAGATTGTGCTTCAGCCCTAATACATAATAAACATTAGAGATATGTCTTATTTTTTCTTTTTTTATGTGGATTATTCTCCCATTTACCCATGAGTGTGTCAAAAATAAAAGCACAACCAAATACACACACAATAAGATTAAATAAACCACAACACGAACCACATAGAAAAACACAAGAACCACATAACAAAATACAAACAAGACAAAAACAAAAGAACACTACAAAGACATAACCCCAAAAAAAATATTAAAAATAAACACAACCAAAACCTAAAATATTAAAACAATAAAATAAAAATAAAAATAAAAAACAACCAACAACAGACAATAAATAAAAACAAAAAAACATAGAAAACACTCAAACAAAAATACGAATTAACACAAACAAAGAGAAACACAAGAACAAGAACAAAAAAAACACAAGAATAATAACAAAAAACATAAAAAAAAACACAAAATAACAAAAACACAAGAACAACAAAAAACAACACAAAGAACACAAAAAAAGAACACACACACCTTAAAAAACTAAACAAAAAAATAAAAAAGAAAAAAGAAAAAAAATTGAACATAACAATGACCTATCTAGACCAGAAGACTATTAAGGTAAGAAACAACAAAGGAAACAAAATAAAGAAAAGAGTGAGCTAGGGAACTAAAAAAACCTGAATGAACCAAAGAGAAGCAAAAAAAAGCAAGAAGAAACTAAGTACCTTCAGAACTAGATCCATCCAAAGAAATGGTATAAAGAAGAACTTCCCTAATTTGTGAAGCCCACCATTTATGAGGGTGGCCATAAAAAGTAATATCACCTTTGTCCAAAGCCCAATTAGCTAAAGAATCAACACTCTTGTTTTGATCTCTGACCACATGATTATAATTAACTTTTAAAAATCCCATCTGGATTAATTGAATCCTCTCAATAATTCTTTTTATTCTCCAATCAACCTTATGATTCTTGGAAGGAGCCTTCAAAATATTAATCATAAGTTGAGATTCATACTCAACTAACACCATTTCCCATCTAACCTTAGTAGCCTCCTGAAGGCCTCTGAGGATACCATACCCCTCAACAAGGTTATTGGAAAGAATACCCAAATTTTCAGCAAAAGTAAAAACCAGGGAACCATCTAAAAGTCTACCAATTCCTCCCACACTGGCTTTTCTAGGGTTCCCTCTAGATGCTCCATTAGTATTGAATTTTCCAAAATCCTTAGGAGGAGGTTACCAATTTCTTGTCCTATCCATCTTACTAATACTCACATTCCCTTTAATTTGGTTGCCATTAGAAGATTTAATATTTAATC
This sequence comes from Wollemia nobilis, assembly GCA_028583015.1. Lineage (NCBI taxonomy): Eukaryota > Viridiplantae > Streptophyta > Pinopsida > Araucariales > Araucariaceae > Wollemia > Wollemia nobilis. The sequence goes on along the minus strand of JAQPPZ010017220.1, from coordinate 12,037,042 downwards.
TTTGCATCACTTGATCCCATCTTTTGTGGGAGTTTTGGGAGTGATTAAGGAGTTTATGGACTAATTCAACTAAGTTAGCTATGGTCTTTTGCCAAATATATTGAATATTCTTCCTATATTTATTAAAAATACAGTTGTTATGTTTGAGTGAGTTTTCATATGCATGATTGGTGAATGTTTAAGAGAACATTTGAGTTAGATATTAAGGATTATTTGAGTTAGGGTTTGAGACCCACATTGTGCTCTTTTTTTGGAGAAGTATGGAAACACTTGTTTAGGGTTTATGAGCAAGTTGTGTTTCATTGATTGAATGATTGAGTGAAAGTTCTTGACCATTGATTTTGAGTGATATTGAAAGTGAATGTGCAAATATTAGAAATCAGATTTGTGAAAGTGGCAAACTTAATGATTGAGTAGAACATATTGAGTTTTTGTTAGAGTACATCATTCTCTATATGTTCCAGAGGTTAAATTTTTTTTTAATAGAATATGTCTAAACTGCTTCAAGTTAAAGGAATTACTTTGAATATTAGACAAAGCAATTGATAGCATTGTGTACAATATTTGAGATTGATTAAGCATATCTTGTGAGCTGTATTGAGCATGTGTTTAAGCATATTTGAGTAAGATTTTGTTAGATCTTAAGGACAAATTTGAGTAAGCTTTTATTATATCTTAAGGATAGATTTTATTAAGCTTTTGTGAAAGCTTAAGGATAAAGTTGAGCAAGATTTTATGAAATATTATAGGCAGATTTGAGGTAAGTCTTAGTAAAGACTTGAGAGCATATTTGAGGCAAGTATTAGTGAAGACTTGAGAGTAGATTGAGCAAGTTATTAAAAGGACTTGTAGGCAAATTTGGGCAAGTCTTGGTGAAGACTTATAGGCAGATTTGAGGTAAGTCTTAGTAAATACTTAAGAGCAGATTTGAGCTAAGTCTTAGTGAAGACTTGAGAGCAGATTGAGCAAGTTCTTGAAAGGGCTTGTAGGAATATTTGGGAAATTCTTGGTGAATAATTTTAGGTAGATTTAAGGTAAGTCTTGGTGAAGACTTGAGATCATACTGAGCAAGTTTTATAGTGGACTTATAGGCAGATTTGAGGTAAGTCTTGGTGAAGACTTGAGAGTAGATTGAGCAAGTTCTAGAGAGGACTTATAGGAATATTTGAGGTAATTATTTGTGAAGACTTGAGAGCAAAGTTGATTGACTTGTTCAAGCTTTATTTTAAGGCTTGGTAAAAATCTAAGTAGATTTGATTTGTGATTTGTTCAAGCTTTATGTTAAGGCTTAGGGAAAATATAAGCAGAGTTGATTTGTGATTGGATCAACCTTTGTGTTAAGGCTTGAGAACAGATTTGATGATAGATTTTGGTGCAGTTTTGAGAGCATATTGGACCTAAGATAGATTTAGAGAAAATTTGTACTAGACCTGGGATAGTATTTAGTGTATATTTGAGACAGATATTGAGTAGAGTTGAGAGAAATATTTGGAGCTGATAGAGAAGAGGATAGTAGTCTCCAGTGAATAGAAATCCATTAGCTAGGGTAGTGAGGACATATTTCTTCTGAGTGAGGACAAAGGTCTTCTATGGAGAGATATTTACAAGCCAGTGCAGTGGGGGAAGTAGCCTTCTAGGTCATAAACTAGAGAAAATGATAAATAGTTATCCTATGGATAGAGATCCATGAACCAAAGCAACGTGAAAGAGCTCTCCTATGGAGTGTGATCCATGAAGTAGCTAGGAATATAGAGTTCTTTTGTGGAGACAGATCCACAAACCAGTTGGGGAGAAAGAGTTATCCTCGATCAAGTTCCACAAACCAAATAAAAGGGGAAAGGTTTCTCCTATGGAGATATATCCACAAATTAGAGCATTAGGGTATTGGTGTCTCCTTTAGATAGAGGTCCATAAATATTGTAATAGGGAAGTGATTCCCAAGAGATTTGTTAATAAAATTTAGTAGAAATATTTTTTGTGGAGTAGCCCACATTGGGTGAACCACGTTAAATTGACTTCTCTATTATGTGTGATGATTTGTGCATTGCTTTGATTCCTGCTATTGATATTTCCATTGATTATATTGATAATATTGTTTGGAAAATAAAAGTAAAAATTAGTCTTATACTGTTCACCCCCCTCTTAGTATAAGCTTGTGTTCTTCAGATTATCTCACACAAATGTATTTATGAGGCATTCCACATCAAGGGAAACCTCATAGGGGAAACCTCATGGGACACCTCAGTCCTCCCTAACCTCACCAAATTTTATAAATAGAGTCTCATTTCCTCTATCTTAAAAGGATACACCTTTTGCATAATTAGACTATGTCAAAATAATCCTAGAGGCCACTTAATACCTCACTTGCCATTAACCACCATAGAGCCACTTAAGCCCTCTCTTAATATCAAAATCCCTCTGTTTGCACCCTTTTTGTAAAGGCCATAATAGTAGCAAGAGACTAGGGCCTTCAACCCAAACTTTGGATAGGGTATAACAATTAAGGTTGCAAGGTACCCTACGATCTAAAACAGTCATAGGGTAGCCTACAACCCAAAAAAAAGTCTATATTAGAGAACAAAAAGGCCACAAAACCCTTTAAACAGGTAAACATCACTATATTTTCTTATCTATAGTCATTTCTAGCAACTTTTATTATTCATTAGAGTAGTTCATTTCATGTATTTTTTATGTGAACATGAGGGGTCTAATCAAGACAAACCTCAAAAATTTCTAACCTCTTTTTGTAGGTCTTGAAGATAGTTTGGACCGATAGTGGTACACAAGCAATAAGCCCACTCAACTTGAGGATATCTTAGAATATTGTTCAAGTGTTGTTGACCTCCTTACTGAATAAGGGAATATTACCTCTAAAAACCCTATTTTATGGCCTTCAAAGGTACTCTTGTGAAAGGAAATATCTTATACCCCTGTAATCCATCATTTGTAAACATTATTGATTTTCCTTCAGCTCATTCTAGCATGCTTGGTGAGACTTGCACCATGTCATTTATTTTTGGTTGATTTTCTCACTAGTTAACTAGTTTTTGTTGTTTTTATGTGCCTCAAGTGTTACAAAACCAGTGAAGAACTTTACAAAATATTAAAAATAGAACTTAGGTCCAAGATATAGGTTTTTTTGGTGTATGATCCAAGGTCACAAGGTACCCTATGACCATTTTCAATAACAAGTTACCCTATAATCATTTTTAGTCACAAGGTACCTTACGACTATGCAAAGCACTCCTAAAACTAGTTTAGAAACCAATTTATATACAACCAATAACAACTCCATATTTTTAGGTAGGTTTGGGGACCTGATTTACCCTCATAGGATATTTTTATTTCCCTTTCCACCATGCTTTCATAGTACAAATAACCCAATAAAAATGGCATCCCCATAGGTGTAATCGATCACCTTTCTCTTGTTTTTAGGTTTTGTAAAACATGGTACCACATCATCTTGCAAATTTTTCTTTTAGCTTTCATCTCAATTTAGTAGAGACTTTTTTGTTATCAAAACTGATATTATATCCTCTATTTTTGTAGGTACATGTACACAAACCATCTATCATACCACAAATATTGTTAGCAAACCCAAATTTAGCAAAAATTTAACTTTTGATTGGGTTGTAAGGTAGGGTGCAACCATTTTTAGTCATAGAATACCCTGTAACTGAATTTGAGATATAGTTCAACCTCACAAATATATTCATGGATACTTTTAAGAGCTAGATACCATAGGTAAGTCTAAAAACCTGTCTTTATAGTGTAAAAACAACAAGTTTGGTTAAACTTTCTAGCATCATTTACTTTCACAAAAGCCCTAAAATTGCTTTGGAAACTTTAAAAAACTTGTTCCTTTTTATTCTTACCTTTACAAAATGCCCCAAATCCATTTTTTCACACTTAATTTTGTTACTTTCTTGGAAAGGCTCAAAAAACATTTTGGTCAAACTTCCAAAATCTTCTCTTTACTTCTATACATGTTATCTAGTTGAATAGTTACATCATTTAGAGTTAAAACACTTGCATGTGAAGGGGCCTTCTAACCTATTCATCTCCATGAGCTAAGAGAAAAATTATGATTTTTCCTCATATATAAATCTCTAAGAGACATCTAGCCTTAAAATTAACAAGCATGTCTTGGTTAGTGTAAATAGATTTGTGCATAAGCAAATCTTAGATTAACTCACTAAATTTAAGTATTTTTTCTTATTTATCCTTAGCATAAGGTTTATCTCTTTATAAAATGTTTGCATTGCTTCTCTTGCATACCTTTCATTCTTAAAAGCATTTCATTTTACAAAAAATAATTAAAAAATGTATTACTTTTGCTTAGTCTAGCTTTTTTCAAGCATTTTCAACTTTCCTAAGTAGCATGCACACAAACTTTATGTTTCTTTTACATTGGTAAGGTTGTATTTCATCACCAACCCCAAATCAAGACCAATAATGTTGGAATTCATATCCTTCCATTGGCTCACCCCCGAAACACCATAGTAACCCCTACGAGTGGTTTTTTGGACTTCATCACTAGATAATCCTCTATGCTTAAGAGATCCTCAAGGTAGGTTATGATTAGATGCCCTTGCTCATAAGGCTTAGTATAATTAGTGAGTGTGAAATTATCATTTGTGACTAAGAACATTTGAGGGTGAAACAAAATTTCAATTGGGCTAGTATCAAGTCTTATACAGTGTCACCGCTTTCTTAAGAGGTTCTATATATCTCCCATCTAGGTTTTTTGATCCATTGTCTTCATCAAAAGCCATTCGCATACCTACCTTGCATACCTTTGGGTATAAGGAAATTATGCATGAACATACCTTCATAGATTATATACATCACCTCTTTCTCTATTTTAGGGTTTGTCAGAACATCTCAAACACACTTTTAGAAAACTTGCATATGCATTGTTTTACTTGTTAAATAGAGTGATTTATGTTGAAAAATAGTTTACAAAACCTCCAAAATAGGCTATAAAAACCTCCAAAATAGCTTTCTAAACATCTATGGATATAGTTAAGGAAACTATGTTGCTTTTGCAACTAGTTTTATCATAGTCACAAGGTAGGTTGCAACCCAAAATAGTCACAAGATAGGTTACGATCAAAATATTTGTTTCAAAATCAAACTCAAACACAACATAAACACTCACATAGCTGCCATATTGGCCTAAAGTTATCAAAAACTTGGTTTCTCATTCCATCACTCTTCAATCACTATCCTTACCCAAGGTTTGATCTTAAGTGAAAACCCTAGCTATGGAGGTTTCTCCCATGATACAATATTCTTTAACCAATTTGTCAGGGCATTTAGAGGAAACCACCTCTACCCATTATCAAAATCCATTTATCTCCTATCATTCCTCATGTCTACCTTATATTCCAAGCAATAGTATTTCATTCTATGATCATGAACTTAGGCATATGGCTAGTCACATTGCTCCCCCTTAAGCTCTCATGCAATAATTTCTCTCCTTTTTGTGTCAATCTCCATCACATCATCAATGCCCTTTTCCAATACCACCTTTTCCACCTCTTCTTTTGTTATCTCACTTTCCATTCCAATGAGGCCAATCAATGGGCATGCCCCATCCCCCTTGTCCCTCTTTTCCTCCTCCTTCATCTTATTCATATTCATATTCTTGCCCACATAAATCAACCTCAACCCCTCCTTTGATTTATATGCAACACATCTTAGAATACCTCAACAATCTTGAGTTATGGATGAGTGATTGTAGATGTCATACACCCACCTATAATCTAGCCATGAGAGGTTTTGCAATACCTCCACTTTAAAAAACTCCCATACCTCTATGGTGGGGTCCTTCAAAATATAAACAAATAATCACCCCATCACCATCAACTCAACTTTCCACTCACTTACATTGACTTTCTTGACCACACCAAAATTGGATTCCCATATCAAAGCCCTTCATTGATGCCTTTCAGAAGATATACAATGCAAGTCATATCACCTTGCTTTATGAATGACCAAAAGATCCAAATCGGGTAAAACTTAAATCACCATCAGTAAGGGTATGATATTGATGCAGGAGCATCCGGCGATAGTAGAGCAATCTTGCATCCTCCAAATTTTTTTTTCTAAGTTCTCTAAGTACTTTGCATTTTGATTTATTTCAGTTTTTCCCAAGGGGGGAAGTTTCGTAAAGCAAGGGGGAGGGGTCACGAAATCGCGACCTCAAAAGCTGTAACAAGGCATAGGCGAGTTTTGTCGCGATATCGCGACGTCGCGATATCGCGATATCGCGACGATTTTTTTCAAAGCTAAGGCAGGCGGAGAACAATGCAGAAGGCAAGGCAGTTTGTCATGATTTCACGACGCGAAATCATGACAAAATTTAAAAGCTAAGGCGGGCACAGTTTGGTCGCGATATCGTGATGTCGCGATGTCGCGACGTCGCGATGTCACGACGTTTTTATGGACCGAGGCGCAGGGGCAGTTTGGGTCGCGATATCGCGACATGTCGCGATATCGCGACATGTCACGGTATCGCGGTGTTTTTTGGACCGAGGCGTAGGGGGCAGTTTGGGTCGCGATATCGTGACATGTCGCGGTATCACGACGTTTTTGTGAACCGTGGCAAAGGGGGCAGTTTGGGTCGTGATATCGTAACATGTTGCGATATCGTGACATGTCATGGTATCGCGGCCAAGAAAAGGTCAAGCCAAAGTAGACACGCGGACGGCCAGGCAAGGCCAAAATTGACACGTGGCTGCCACGTGTGTTAAAAGCGACGCAACCAGTTGGAGGTAAAGTTGAATTTGACACGCGAAAGCATACATGTATTAAGTCAAAGATGAGGGCCACGTAAATTGAAAAGAGAGATGTCGGCCACACATTTTTTTTTTTTTTTTGGCAAAACAACAATTACAGACGATGGACTTTATGGATGAGACAGCGGTGCAGAAGAACAGTCAGACCAAAACGACGGGTGCAGGTTAAGGGAGGTCTTTAATGCAAGCTTCATGGTGGATCGGGCAGTTGCCCATTTATGGCAGAAAATTTTGAAAACTCGGCCGGGGGGAAAACGAATTTGAAATTTTGTTAGGCGGGGGCATTAATTGCCTAGAGGATCGAGGCCTCGATAAAAACTCGTGAATTGTAAGGGAATGGGGATGGTGAGTTCGGGATTGAGAGGGAAAAGAAATATGCCTGGAAACGGTAATGTAAGACTGTGTTAAGCTATTTGCAGAAAATTAATTGAAAGTTCTGTTGTGTGAATCTCGGCTTGCCATCAAGTGGTATCAGAGCGGGAGCTCCTGAGCGTGTAACAGATCATCGAAAGAGAGGCAGTTACACCAGGATCTATGGAAGGATTTGTAAGGGAAGAAAGAAAAATGCCTCCACGAAGAAACCATGGTGGAGTAGGAAATGTGGTGCCGGCCGAAGACTTCCGAGCCTTGCAGAGACAAGTTCAAGCCCTGCAAGAAGAGCTACGCAGAAGGCACAAGCCCGGAAGGGATGAGGGAAGTGAAGACGAAGTTGATGAAGAAGAAGACCAATCTAAGGAAGAAGAAGAGGTTGTGGATCCTGCACAAGCCAGGTTGTACAAGGCCATCTCTCAGATTGGAAAGCAACCAAAGATGGAGGTTTCTACATACTCGGGAAACCTAAATCCAGAAGAGGTGATTGACTGGATAAATGATTTAGAAGAATATTTCGAATATGAGGAGGTTGAAGACCCTAATCGGGTCAGATTTGCTAAGACCAAGTTGAAGGGTCATGCCAGCATTTGGTGGAGGGGAATACAGTTGGAGAGGAACAGAAGAGGGAAGGAGAAAATAACAAGATGGGATAGAATGGTGGAAAGGCTGAAAAGATAGTTTATTTCGGCAGATTACGAGTTGGATCTGCTAAGGAAAATGCAGAGTTTGAGACAGACAAACAAAACTGTCCAAGAATACATCGAGGAGTTTTACAAGATCTCTATTAGAACTGGACATTTAGAGGCAAACAAAGAAAAGGTAGCCCGTTATATCAATGGGTTGAGACTCGGTATCCAGGAAGAGCTGAGCCTAGTTCGGGTAAGCACCATTGAGGATGCTTACCAGTTTGCCTTAAAGGTGGAAGAAAAACTGAATAGGCGGTTTGAAGGCAAGCAAAGAGGAAGGGGCCATGGTGGAAGAACCGGTGGGAGAACCAATGGAGAAAAATATAAATATCTGAAGAAGACCGGTGAAGCCAGTAGTAACCAGGATCAAAGGGAAGAGGATGTTTATCAGCCCCGTGATCAGAATAGCTACCCAAGAGGACGGGGTGGATCTGGACGAGGGTTTGGAAGAGGAGTATTTCGTGGGACATGTTTCCACTGTGGTGAAGAAGGACATCGGGCATTTGAGTGTCCACAACATCGAGAAAGGACGAACAAGAGGCCTGAGGGTCCAGCCAGGGCTGTTGTGGCCGAGGAAGATGTTGAGTCTGAACATTCTGAAGAAGCGGAGAGAGGGGAAGCAATGATCGTAAGGAGAGTCCTGTTGAATGAGGAGAAGGACACAGATCAGAGAAGAAGTTTATTCCGCACAAGGTGTAAATGCGTGGGCAAGATTTGCAATATTATTATTGATAATGGTAGCACGGATAACCTGGTTTCGAAAGAAATGGTTACCAAGCTGCAGTTAGAGAGGAAGAAGCACCCGCATCCATATCGGGTCGCATGGCTACAGAAGGACCATAGGGCCTTGGTCAATGAGCAGTGCTCCATTAAATTTAATATTGGGAATTATTGTGATGAGGTCCTGTGCGACATCCTGCCTATGGATGCTTGCCATATGTTGCTGGGAAGGCCCTGGCAGTTCGATCGGAGTGCAGTGCATGACGACCGTGCCAACACCTACTCATTGACGAAGAATGGCGTGCGCCATAAGCTGAAACCCTTAAAGGAAGTGGATGAAAAGGTGTGTAACAGCTCCAGAATCTGTTTAGTTGAAGGGAGAAAGTTTTTGGATGGTTTGAAGCATGAACATTTATGTTATGCAATAATTTCGAGAGTTAGGGAGAAGGAATGCCAAGATACCCCAATCGAAGTCCTAGATCTGTTGGAGGAATTTCTAGATATTGTGTCTGATAATGTGCCTGAGGGTTTACCCCCAGTAAGGAAAATCAGCCACCATATAGATTTGGTGCCAGGATCGAGCTTGCCAAATAAAGCTGCACACAGAATGACGCCTATAGAGACTGAGGAGTTAAACAGGCAGGTCCAGGAGTTGCTGGAGAAGGGATTGATTCGAGAAAGTTTGAGCCCATGCGTAGTACCTGCAGTGTTGGCGCCAAAGAAGGATGGAGAATGGAGAATGTGTATAGATTCACGGGCCATCAACAAAATCACTATCAAATATAGATTCCCATTGCCAAGGATGGATGATATCATGGACTGTTTAAGTGGAGCTGAGTACTTCACGAAGATTGACCTGAAAAGTGGTTATCATCAGATCCGTATCCGAGAAGGAGATGAGTGGAAGACAGCCTTCAAGACAAGAGAGGGCTTGTATGAGTGGTTGGTCATGCCATTTGGGCTGTCCAATGCACCAAGTACCTTCATGCGGCTGATGAATGAAGTACTGAAAGAGTTTATGGGAAAGTTTGTCATTGTTTATTTAGATGATATATTAATATTCAGCAGAACCCTGGAGGAACACCTGATGCATATCAGGAGGGTTTTTGAAAAGCTACGGGAGGAGCAGTTATTAATAAATCTAAAAAAGTGTAATTTTGTCAAGAAAGAGTTAGTATACCTGGGGTTTGTAATCTCAGCAGAAGGTCTGAAAATGGACCCAGAGAAGGTGAGAGCCATCATCGAATGGCCTACCCCAAGAAGCACAACAGAGGTAAGATCATTTCATGGTCTAGCCAGCTTTTACAGGAAGTTCATAAAGAACTTCAGTAGCATTTGTGCACCTCTCACAGAAACAATGAGAGGGGATAAAAAAGAGTTCAAGTGGACATTAGGGGCTGAAAGGAGCTTTGATGCATTAAAGAAAAAGGTCACAGAACAGCACTATTTTGGCACTCCCAGGACTTTAACAAGGTATTTCAGGTGGACTGTGATGCCAGTGGCAGTGCAATAGGGGTTGTACTGAGTCAAGAAGGCAGACCTATTGCTTATTTTAGTGAAAAGCTCAATGATGCTCGAAAAAAGTATTCAGTTTATGACCAAGAATTTTATGCTATAGTTCAGGCTCTGAAGAAGTGGAGGCATTATTTGTTGCCAAAAGAGTTTGTTCTATTTACTGATCATCAGGCATTGCAGTACATCAACAACCAGACAAAACTGAATCAACGACACATGAAGTGGGTCGAGTTTCTCCAAAGCTATACCTTTGTATTAAAGCACAGGAGCAGGAAATCAAATAGGGTTGCAGATGCTTTAAGCAGAAGGTAGAATTTGCTAATTGAAATGATAGTAGAAGTAGTTGGATTCGAAGAACTGAAGGGTCTTTATCCTGAGGATCCTGATTTTGTAGCAGCCTGGACGGCTTGCTTGGCACCTGTTACTATGGACAGGACAAAATGGTTAGATTTCCTAATCCAAGATGGAATGCTGTTCAAGGGAAGTAAATTATGCATTCCAAGGAGTTCCATGCGGGAGAACTTGATCAAGGAAAAGCACAACGGAGGACTGGCTGGGCATTTTGGTAGGGATAAGACCATTGCCCTGGTGGATGAAAATTACTACTGGCCGCAACTTCAGCAAGATGTGAGGAAGTTTGTGCAAAGTTGCAGAATATGCCAGATGGCAAAAGGCATAAGGCAAAACACAGGATTATACCAGCCGTTACCTGTACCTGAGAGGCCATGGGAGGACATAAGCATGGATTTTATTCTTGGATTGCCGAGAACACAGAGGGGAAATGACTGTATTTGTGGTGGTTGACCGATTCTCCAAAATGGCACATTTTATTCCCTGTCGGAAGACAAGTGATGCAGTTCACATTGCAGGGTTATTTTTCAAGGAAGTGGTACGACTTCACGGTCTACCAAGAAGCATAGTTTCTGATAGAGATACAAAGTTTGTTGGGTATTTCTGGAGAACTTTGTGGAAGAAGTTGAAGACAGATCTGAAATTCAGTTCGGCATACCACCCACAGATCGATGGACAGACAGAGGTGGTAAATAGAAGCCCGGGTAATTTACTGAGATGCTTGATAGCAGATCAACCCACGGGATGGGATTTAGTTTTACCGCAGGCAGAATTTGCATATAACAATTCAGTCAATAAGAGCACAAATAAATCTCCGTTCCAGATAATATATGGAAACAGCCCAAGGAATGTGTCTGAACTGAGAAAGTTGGATAAGAGAGAAAAGTGCAGTGTCGAGGCAGAAGAATTTGCGAAACATATGAAAAGTCTGCATGAAGAAGTAAGGAGACAAATTATAAAAATGAATACTCAATATAAGACAAGAGCAGACCAGAAGCGGTGGTTCAAAGAGTTCGAAGTAGGAGATGAAGTCATGGTCCATCTCAGGAAGGAGAGATTTCCTGCCAAGACTTATAACAAATTGAAGATGAAGAAGTTTGGGCCATGCAGAATACTAGGAAAACGGGAGTCAGGAAATGCATATGAAGTGGAATTGCCAAGTTGGCTTGACATTTCACCTATTTTTAATATTTCAGATTTAGTGGAATATCATGAGGGAGAGAGTACAGAGGTACCAAGTGCAAAATTATGGCAAATTCCAGCACCTACTCCAACCACAGACGAGGTCGAGGAAATATTAGACACTCGTGAAGGCAGAAGCACCAAAAACAAATAGTATTCTGAATATTTGATAAAGTGGAAGGGCAGACCTGTTGAAGACGCAACTTGGTTGTCGAAGACGGAGGTTGACCGCCTGGGTCTTCCCCTAACAAAATAGAAGTGAGGATCACTTTTTTTATTTTACCCCGGGTGTCTGATGCAGGAGCATCCGACGACAGTAGAGCAATCTTGCATCCTCCAATTTTTTTTTCTAAGTTCTCTAAGTACTTTGCATTTTGATTTATTTCAGTTTTTCCCAAGGGGGGAAGTTTCGTAAAGCAAGGGGGAGGGGTCGCGAAATCGTGACATGTCACGATTTCGTGACATGTCACGAAATCGCGACCTCAAAAGCTGTAACAAGGCATAGGCGAGTTTTGTCGTGATATCGCGACGTCGCGATATCGCGATGATTTTTTTCAAAGCTAAGGCAGGCGGAGAACAATGCAGAAGGCAAGGCAGTTTGTCACGATTTCACGACGCGAAATCATGACAGAATTTAAAAGCTAAGGCGGGCGCAGTTTGGTCGCGATATCGCGACGTCGCGATGTCGCGACGTTTTTGCGGACCGAGGCGCAGGGGCAGTTTGGGTCGCGATATCGCGACATGTCGCGATATCACGACATGTCGCGGTATCGCGGCGTTTTTGCGGACCGAGGCGTAGGGGGCAGTTTGGGTCGCGATATCGCGACATGTCGCGATATCGTGACATGTCACGGTATCGCGGATTTTTGCGGACCGTGGCGAAGGGGGCAGTTTGGGTCGCGATATCGCGACATGTCACGGTATCGCGGCCAAGAAAAGGTCAAGCCAAAGTAGACACGCGGACGGCCGGGCAAGGCCAAAATTGACACGTGGCTGCCACGTGTGTTAAAAGCGACGCAACCAGTTGGAGGTAAAGTTGAATTTGACACGCGAAAGCATACATGTATTAAGTCAAAGATGAGGGCCACGTAAATTGAAAAGAGAGATGTCGGCCACGCATTTTTTTTTAATTTCTGGCAAAACAACAATTACAGACGATGGACTTTATGGATGAGACAGCGGTGCAGAAGAACAGTCAGACCAAAATGGCGGGTGCAGGTTAAGGGAGGTCTTTAATGCAAGCTTCATGGTGGATCGGGCAGTTGCCCATTTATGGCAAAAAATTTTGAAAACTCGATCGGGGGAAAACGAATTTGAAATTTTGTTAGGCGGGGGCATTAATTGCCTAGAGGATCGAGGCCTCGATAAAAACTCGTGAATTGTAAGGGAATGGGGATGGTGAGTTCGGGATTGAGAGGGAAAAGAAATATGCCTGGAAACGGTAATGTAAGACTGTGTTAAGCTATTTGCAAAAAATTAATTGAAAGTTCTGTTGTGTGAATCTCGGCTTGCCATCAGATATCAACCATTATCACATCTTTAAGCATCAAGTTCAAGATCTGATCGATCAAGGAGTCATCCAAATTTAAAATCTCCTCACTATCTCCTAATCAAAACTCTTATTTAGTTCTCTTCTCCTCAACTCTACTCTACTTCCTCCTTCCTCACCTCCCACTCTTTCTTTTGTGAAGTTCCATGTCATTGTTGTACAGTTATGCATGAGTGGTTGCATACCTATGACTAGTCCTTTTTCTCCTCTCCTCTTCCTCTTCTTTCTCCTTTTATCTACTTTTCATCATAATTTATACATATTCACACCAATCACATGACTAGGGGAGTTCCTCCTCTTCCAATAAATAATTCATAATTAGGGGATTTCCTCCTCTTCCAATCAATTTCTCATAACTGGGAGTTTCCTCCCCTTCAAATCCTTTCATGACTAGGGGACTTCACCCTCTTTCAAACCATATTTCTATCTGGGGAAATTCACACCCTTTTTAACCAATTTTATGATTGTTTAAGTTAGAATCTCCCTCACATATTATCATTTATCATGTACTCATGTTAATTCACTAAACACACTAAATGATTCACCAGGTTCAAAAGGTTGCACTCTTTGACTTGCATTCACATCTTAATTCAACCAATTACCATGTTCAAAAGTTTGTTTCCTTTTTCGTGCATTCACATCTCAACTCAAGTAAATCACTAGGTTCAAAAGGTTGTACCCTTTACCTCGCATTCACATATCAAATAAAATCAATCATCAAGTTCAAAATGTTGCACCCTTTGCCTCACATTTACATCTCAAATAAAATCAACCACTAGGTTCAAAAGGTTGTGTCCTTTTATTAAAGGTAGTTCCCTTTACCTCACCTTCATCAATTAACCAATTATCAGATTCAAAATGTTACACCCTTTACCTCGCATTCACATATTAAATAAAATAAATCACTAGGTTCAAAAGGTTACGCCCTTTACCTCACATTCACATCTCAAATAAAATCAATTACCAAATTCAAAAGGTTATACCCTTTGCCTTGCATTCACATCTCAAATCAAATCAATCACTAGGTTAAAAATGTTGTGCCCTTTCCCTTGCATTCACATATCACACCAAATCCATTTCCAAGTTCACAAGGTTGTGCCATTTGCCTTGCATTCACATCTCAAATCAAATCAATAACCAGGTTCAAAAGGTTATATCCTTTACCTCGCATTCACATCTCAAATCAAATCAATCACCAATTTCAAAAGGTTGTGCTCTTTACCTCGTATTCACATCTTAAATAAAATCAATCTCTAAGTTTAAAAGGTTACACCCTTTACCCCACATTAACATCTCAAATTAAATCAATTTTCAAGTTCAAAAGGTTGCACCCTTTGCCTCACATTCATATCTCAAATCAAATAAATTTCTAGATTCAAAAGGTTGCACCCTTTACCTTGCATTCACATATCAAATCAAATCAATCACCAGGTTAAAAAGGGTACACCATTTACCTCAGGTTCAAATCTCAAATCAAATCAATTACCAGGTTCCAAAATTTATGCCCTTTACCTCACATTCACATCTCAAATTAAATCAACTGCTAGGTTCAGAAGGTTACATACTTTTTTCAAAGGTAGTACCCTTTACCTCACCTTTATCAGTCAACCAATTATCATGTTTAAAAGGTTACATCCTTTGCCTTGCATTCACATCTCAAATCAAATCAATTTCCAAGTTCAAAATGTTGTTCCCTTTACATCACATTCACATCTCATATCAAATCAATCACTAGGATCAAAATATTGCATCCTTTTTTCAAATTTTATTCCCTTTGCCTCGCCATCACAAATTATTACTTCAAATAGCAATTTTTCATTCCTTGCTTAGCCTAGATATTGCTTTTGATAACAATGTTGCATTCCTTACTTTCATTGATTTAAAAGAAAATAGCTTTCTCCAAAAACCTCAAGGTATTTGGACATTCCTTTTAGAATATTAGGAAATAGGTTTCTCTAGAAACCTCAAGGTATTTGGAAAATTCTTTCTATAATATTAGAAAATGGGTTTATCTAAAAAACTCAAGGTCTTTGGACATTCTTTTTACAATCTTAGCAAATAGGTTTCTCCAAAATCCTTAAGGAATTTAGATAATTCTTTTTAGAATTTCTTGGAAAATGGGTTTTGTCATAAAACTCAAGACATTTGGCCAATTATTTTTAGAATCTCTTCGCAAAAAGGTTTCACCATAAACCTCAAGACATTTGGTCAATTCCTTTTAGAATATCTTCGCAAAAAGGTTTCGCTATAAACCTCAAGATATTTGGTCAACTATTTTTAGAATATCTTAGCATATGGGTTACACTAAAAATCTCAAGATATTTGGCCAATTATTTTTAGAATATTTTAGCAAAAAGGTTTCACCATAAACCTCAAGGCATTTGGCTAATTCCTTTTAGAATATCTTAGCACAAAGGTTTCTCCATAAACCTCAATATATTTGGACATTCTTTTTAAATCATAGAAATTTGGTTTTGCCATAAAACCTCAAGATATTTGGTCAATTCGTTTTAAAATATCTTAGCAAAGGTACCAAATCCCTTTGATCAAACTTTCAATTTTATTTCAAAAGCTTCAAAATTCTTTGTTCAATTTTCCATTCCGTATTTACTTTATCGTCTTATCATACATATTGGACATTCATCATAAAAAACAACAAAAATACAAAAATACAAAAATAATAAAAATACAAACAATCAAAACCATCCATCAACAACGTATCTTACATTTCTTTTTAGTCTTTATCTTCTAATTCATTTTCCTCCACATCTACCTCATCTGGATCTATATCAATGTTGTATTCTCATGCTTCGAGCAACTACATACCTTTGATTTGGTCCTCTTTTATTTTTATCTTAATGTTCTTTCTCTCTTTCTATTCTTGATCAATGTTATATGGTCACGCTTCAAGAAGCTACATACCTTTGATTGGTTATTTTTCCTTTTGTCTTATTCCTTCTAATTTTTATTTTCTCTCTTTATTCTCTTTCCATTTTCCATCTATTTCACATGCTCACTTTCTAGCCTCTTCCATCATCATTTTCACTCATCAATCATGTTGATACCATCAAATATTGCCATTCAACTCTTTCCCTCTCATCATATGCATCCATGCATGCCATCATGATTTATCCGTATCAATTGAATAAATAATTTTGATTTATAAATTCATGTTAAACTATCTCACTTAGTTTTCTTACTTAGGATTAGGTTAGTCATGTCTTAGTTTACATTCATAAGCATTCCATCATATCACTCCCTCATAATTCTATTCTACTGCATTGTTCATTGTCACATTGTCATGTACCTCAGCTTGTACATATGCACATCATATTTTACATATTGTAAACCACTAAATAGTTAAACATACATTCATTAGCATGACTGTAGTGGTGTCCACTTCTATGATATTTTTTTCTTTTACTCAACCACTCATAGTTAGTCCAATCAACCTCTATCAAATACCATCAAATTCTAAAGCATCTCAAAGCTTCCCCTGGTTGACTTAAGTTCATTCATGGACCAATCATACATTTCATACATTAAAAAAAAATTGAGTATAGGGAGGAAAACACCTTGATTAAGCTTTATCATTAAGTGAATGGTTTCCCCTACTCATCCTTTCATTTGCATGATCAACACCTAAGGATCAAAAAAATGACAAGCTACAAAAAAAAAGTAAAAAGGAGGAAGAAAATATAGAAAATAATAGAAAAAGCAAAAAGAGCACCACAAAAAACAAAACAAAAGAGCACTATCAAAAATATTGAATCCTTGAGTTTTTCAAGTCCATATATCATGGGGCTAACCTCCGTCAGGGCCATAGATGTTTGATTGGTAGTGGAGCAAGCCTTACAAGTGGTGACACGTCTGTCACATTAGCAATATTATTTTTTATAGACCACTACACACTTTTGGATAATATAGCTTAATTGGCTATGTTTACAATTGGTTAGTCCAACCTCCCTCAAAATAGATAGATGAACATCATGTGCACACACAGGTCTATTATGGGCTTAATTTTTGTCAACATAGTCAACATTTTTTTAAGACATTGATTGACTACTAGATGAGTTTTATTGTCCAATCTATGGTGTTTGACTCTCTTGGAATTCTTATAAATATTTAATAATCCTGAGAAGAAGGATTGAGTTGGATCACTACTAGATCTACTAATAACAAGTGTTCTCTTCATCACCTTTGTATTTTATCATTCATTACACATTTAGACAATCCATTACATTATCTACATTAGTACATTTTACATTGCATTCATCATACACATTGCATGTTTACTTATTTTATGCTAGGGTACTAAATCAACATGATTATTCATGTGTTTTTGTTTAATTTATCTATTTGATAAATCCAAAACCAAATAGAATTTTCTAAAATTATGATCACGTATACACATCTCAAAGTCTACATACAATACATGTCTCACATCCATGCATTTCCATTTTGATATTTCATAGTTAGTTTTCATTTTGACATTTCATAGTTAGTTAGATCAATGCTACATATCATATACTCTCTATCACACAACATCATCAATGCATAGTCACATGTATCAAATCTTCACACACAACATCATCAATGCATACTCACATATATTAAATCATCACAAATACATCATCAAAAAAAATAATCATGTATCATATCATAAAATGGTCTATACATAGTCAAAATTTCCCATAGGCTACATCGCATATACATAATTTTGTACATTACTACACAGGTAACCATTAAAATATATAAAAAAATGGTGGTACACTTGCCACCCCAAAAACAAGTAGGCTATCTCAGCTCTTCTACCTACTATGAGTCTCTCCAATCCCCTCATGTTTGCTAGGAGGCTACTCAACCCTCGTTAGAACTCCCTCATATCTCTATCCTAGTGTAGATCTTTCTACTTATTGTATTGATAGCTCTACTTGAGACATCAACCCAACAACTGACTATGTGCTCCTCCTGCTCTAGTGTGACTGCAAGTCCAACTTTGTGTATGCCAAGATATATATACCCTGAATCGCTAGTTATAACTCCAAGCTATGCACATTCCTACCCTCTCTATCAAATAGTCACACCACATTATTCTTTGCATGATATATCCCCTAAAGCTTAACCTACAATGTAGCCACTTCATTTTAAACCTCTTGTTGATCTATCTCCTCACACAATCTAGCCATCTCAGCCACCATCATCTCATGCTAAGCCATATGCTACTCTATATCATCACATAATCTAACCATGTCAACCTTAATCACCACACTCGTAACCCTATACTAATCCATATTTGTGTGTAATCTAACCATATTAGCCTCCCTTATCTCTCACTCACTTTGGTGGCTTTAAGTCTCTACCATAATTCTCTCCAATATAGCTTCCAATACATCATGCTCTTGTTACAACTCATCTATCTATACCCAACTCTCTCCATCACCTTCTGTGCATCATATCACCCTATCATAGTTTCATCTCTCTCATCTAGTTCCTAATCCCTCTCCAATAACAAGGCTATCCTCTCCTAAATCCAAACTATCTCATGTTCTATCATCATGACCTCCATCTAACACACTCTACTCTATAACATATGGGCCTCCTCCAATGTATCCATCATACTACATAGGTAGATACTTAGGTCAACCTTTTTTGTTGCTAAATCATTGGTCCCATCTATGCCAACTACCACCTCATCCATACACTTTCCATTAGTCCTAGAAGGCCTTGCCTCACTATCTAGATGTTGTCTCATACATAATATCAAATTTGCATTAGACTCCACATCCTTGGTCTCCTCCATATCCATATCAAGACCATCTACTACTCCACCTAGGTTATTGTTCCCTTAAGCTACCCTCAATCACTATTACACCCCTTGTAGCCCACTCTAAGCCTCTAGCTATTATTGATGGTACCTCCAAGAACCCATCTATAACTCCTCTACCATACTCCTATCTCTATGTATCCCACCATACATCATACTATAGCATCGTACCTACATCATCTACATCAAGAACAATGATATCTACATCCAAGGATTTATCCAAGGGTCCCACTTGTAGTTATCTCCCATGATCTCCCTTAACGCTCCAGATAACTATTGGTGTATCATGAAATCCATGTGGTAACCCAAAATACCCCAAAAACTAACTAAATGGGAAGTACTCTATCTATACTACATTCTATCTA
This sequence comes from Wollemia nobilis, assembly GCA_028583015.1. NCBI lineage: Eukaryota > Viridiplantae > Streptophyta > Pinopsida > Araucariales > Araucariaceae > Wollemia > Wollemia nobilis. The sequence continues at coordinate 12,017,672 of JAQPPZ010017220.1, read as the reverse complement.
GTCACCCATCATCTGTTCCTCACATAGCCTAGCTCAAATATGGCCTTACCCCATGGTGGTGCACCTCTCCACAGGATCCCGATAATGTTTTATTACCCCAACCTATCAAAGGCCCCTTTGTAATAGAGTGATTGTCCTACATGAGACCTATTTAGTTGTACCTACATATTTGTTTGCCATCTCAATGTATATAGTATATTAATCCCCATTAGCTTATGAGCTCTGTATGGTAGCCCCTCTAGCCTCAATATTGCTATGTGCTCCCAACCCCAAATATGTAGTAGTAAAATACTACACATCCCTCTTTGTATAATCATCCATAGTGCATGAAACTCACTAAATATTTGTTTTAATAATGCTAGATCCCACACAAATATGTATTCTCACTCCACCATATCACACACCACCCGCATCATTTTCCATGGGAACCTACCCCTGAAAGTGTTCGACAACACGTAGCTAAAAACAAGGACCATTATTAATCAATGCCTCAATGATTTCTCCTTGTTCTTCCAACACTCCTCATATGCTATGCCCCCACTGGTCACCCTCACTCCTTTCCAACTATCTCCAAAATTCTATTGTAGCATGGCTATCCTCTACCCTTTCCCTATAGTAATCATGGTCAACCCCTCTACTGGTAGTTGATATATACAATATATATCCTCTAGTGTGATAGTCATTTTCCATATCGATAGATGAAAGGTGTTCTGATATGGAAAATGACCAAATATGAATGGTCACAATGCAGTGTCACCATATTCACTATGTTGAAAATGTGTTGAACATTTTCCATGTTATTTTGGTAGGGTTTTAGGTTAATATATTTGAACTCATATTTTAATATATTTGAACCCATGTTTTAATATATTTTGGTTAATATATTTGAACCCATGTTTTAATATATTTGGGTTAATATATTTGAACCCATGTTTTAATATATTTGGATTAATATATTTGAACCTATATTTTTTAATCTATTTGGGTTCATATATTTTAACCAAATTTTTATTCCCATGGTATTGTAAAACTCCTTATTATGTTGGTATATAAAATAATATTTGCATGAGGGTTTTGAAGGGAGAAGGAAAAAATGTAATGGGAAATAAATGTAATCGCAAGCGAAAAGCAAGCAAGGAAGAAGCAAAAAGATATTATTGTATTGGAGACGATCAAGTTTATACAATAAGGAAATATTCTTGCTGGGTTTTTTCTCGAAAGGGTTTACCAAGATAAATTATTGTGTAATGTGTTTCTTCTTCTCTATTTTTCCTTGTATTTTACACTTATTGATTTTCTATATTTTTTTTATTAGGTTATTATTTCTCTTCATTTGGTATCAAATCTAGGTTTTAGCTTTATTCGAGGAGTAAGGGTTTCAATCCTAGGATAAATCGATTTTTGAGTTGGAGTAGTGCACAAAAGAATATGGGAAAAGGAAAAATGATGAAAAGCAAATAGGTAGAGATCAAAAAATTTAATAGACAAAAATTTGATTTATGGAAACTCAAGATGGAGTATCTATTGGTGGATAGAGAATAGTGGTTGTTGTTTTAGGAGTAAAACCAATAGAAATGATAAATGAGGAGTGGCTAAATATTGATAGGAATGCAAGGAGCTCTATCAAATTTTTCTTATCTAATTCAATGTTTTTGAATGTATCTATAGAGACCACAACAAATTTGTTATGGAAAAATCTAGGAGTATTGTATCAAAGTCATTGGTAAATAAACTCTTTCTTTGGAAGATATTGTATTTGCTTCAGATGAATGATGGTGACTATGTGGCTGAACATTTGAATGCTTTTAACACTATGGTAAGTCAATTAAACTCTATAGATGTAAAAATAGATGAAGAGTAAAAGTGTATTACTTTACTTTTTTCATTACCTAATTCGTGGGATAACCTAGTTATGGCTATCACTAATACTACTTCTACATTGAAAGTAGAGGATATAGTAAGAACATTCCTATTTGAGGAAATAAGATGAAAATATTCTAAGTATCATTAGAATATGCCTTGGTTGTGAGAGGTCATTCTCAATAAAGAAGCAAAAATAAATCAAGAGGAAGAAAATCAACATCTAGGGGTAAATCTATTCCTTTAAAAAAGAGGAAATTCTAGAAGTGTGGTAAAATAGAAAATTATAAAAGAGATTGCAGATCTAAAAGTTTAATAATAGTTATTCATATAATGAAAGAACATCTTCTGAAATGAAGACCATAAATTATTATTCAAGGGACTTATTTGTAGTTGTAGCATGCTCAAGTGAAGACCATGACTCATGGTTGATTGACTTAGGTGCTTCTTTTCATATGATTCCTCATAAGGAGAGGATCTATAAATATGAAAATATAAATGAAGGTAAATATTTCTTGGGAGACAATTTGACATATAAAATAATAGGTCAAGGAAGAGTCAAGTTGAGGTTAAAATATGAAAGAATTAAAACTCTTCTAGGTGTTTTGCATATTCTAGGTTTGGCAAGGAATCTAATATCTAAGAGCAAGATGAATAATGTGGGTGTGACTGTGGTATTCAATAAGAATGGCTACAATATGGTTCATCGATACTTGGTGTTGGCAAGGGGAGTTTGTACAAGAACTTTATTCAAACATGAGGCTAGCATTGTAAGTATTAATTGCAATAATTCTTTAGTTATAGAGGAAATTAATGTGGTAGAAGAAGCTCCAAGTATTCTTGTAGTAAATGCAATTCTATAGCATCAACGCATGGGGAAAATTGGTGAGAAAATACTTCAAACTTAAAAAATGAAAGGTCTGGTTGAAGGAATTTCTAATATCCCATTAAATTTTGATTTTTATGACCACTATGCTTTTGGAAAGCAAACCTGAGGAAAGGAATTTTGCAAATAGTTCATGGTGATGTGTTTGGAACTCCAAAAATACCATCATTAGGTAAATATATCTATTTTGTTACATTTATAGATGACTTCTCAAGAAATATCTGGGTAAATTTTTATGGTATAAATCTGATGTTTTCAAACAAATTTTAAGAGTTCAAGGCTCTTGTAGAAAATTAGATAGAGAAAATGATAAATATTTTGAGAAGTGACAATGGTGGTGAGTATTGCTCTAATGAATTTGAGCAATTTTACAAGGGCTATGGAATATAAAGATAAAGAAAAAATTGTATACTACACAACAAAATGGAGTTGCAAAATAGATGAACATAGCATTAATGGATAAGGCTAGAAGTATGCTAAGCGGTGCAATGTTAGAAAAGAAATTCTGGATAGAAGTCATGGTAACTACTTGTTACCTCATCAATAGATCTCCTACCTCATATTTGGTGGAAAAAAATCTATAGGAAGTATGGATTGGTAAGAAATCCTCTCCCAGTCATATAAGGGTTTTTGGTTGTGATGCTTAGATGTATGTTCCAAAATAGAAAAGGACTAAGCTAGACTATAAATCTAAAAATTGTATATTTTTAGTGTGAAAGGATATAAGTTAGAGAATCTAGAAACATTAAATATTTCTTACAGTCATAATATGATTTTTAGAGAAACACAAGGATTTCCAAAATAGGAAATGCAACCAAGAAAATAACTTGAAATAGCTTAGGTAAAATTGGAACAAGAGGAAGAACCTGCGGTAGAACCTAATGCTATAGAGGAATATGAATTGCAAAGAGATTATGAAGAGTAATATTTATAGGAAGAAGGTAAAGAGGACTTGGTATGCAAGTTGAAGAAGTCTCTTTACATGTTGAAGCAATCTACAAGGTTGTGGAACCAAAAATTTGATAGGTTTGTCTTAACATGGGCTTGGAAAAAGCAAAGAAGATCCATGTGTTCATTTCAAAAAGGAAGGTGAATTTTGTTATCAGTGTATTGTATGTGGATGACATGTTGTTAATTAGTAACAATAATAAGGTGATAAGGTTACTAAAATATTAGTTATCTTCTGAATTTGGTATGAAGGATTTAGGTTCTACAAAATTTATTTTGGGTATGGAAATAATAAGGGATCATGCAAATAGAAATTTATGGTTAAATAAAATAAAATATGTTGATTTTATACTACAAAGGTTCAACATGCATGACAATAAACCTGTATGTACTCCATATCTTGTTGGTCAAAATATATATTCTAAATAGTGTCCTAAAACAGATGAAGAAATTAAATAAATGTGTCATGTTCCTTATGCTAGCGTTGTTAGAAGTTTGATGTATGCAATGGTCTATACTAGACCTGATATTGCACATGCAGTGGGAGTAGTTAGCATATATGTATAATCTAGGAAAGTAACATTGGACTATTGTGAAGAGAATATTTAAATACTTGCATGGAACTACATATTATGCTATCTTTTATGAAGGAAAATATGGATACAACAATATTATAAATATACAAGGGTTTGTGGATGTTGATTGGGTTGGAGATCTTCATAAGAGAAGATCCATGAGTGCTTGTGTTTAGGCTATTTGGAGGGGCAGTAAGTTGGATGAGTAAAAAGTAATTATTTATTGCTTTTTCCACTACAGAAGCAGAGTACATTATAGCTACTCATACATGTAAAGTAGTTTAGATACAAAGGTTGTGTTCCATAGTTGGTCTTAAGAAAAAAGTTGTGAGAATTGATAGTAATAGTCAAAGTGCAATATTTTTGGCAAACATTCCTAGTTTTCATGATTGATCAAAACATATTGATGTCACATACCATTTTCTAAGAGAGATGGTTGAAGGTAATTGGATGATGTTGGAGAAAGTTGATACAAATAATAATACTATTGATTCATTAACAAAGGTTGTACCTACTCAAAATTGTTCTTTGTGTAGAAGATATATGGGCATTGTTGTCTTTGATAGTTGATACAAGTAATTTTCAGCCCCTATGGAAACTATTCAACAAATACAAATGATCAAAATGCACTATCACCATCTTTGAAACTCCATGCAAACCCACATATTACAACCACTACCTCTTGCTAGTGCCCAAAATATTCTTCAGATCCTCAAACAAAGGAAAAAATCAATGCCTTAGCTCTATCTCCTTCACCTATTCAACATCAATAATTCATCAACATCAAATCTATTCAAAAACAATGTCATATATTTGAACCGAATTTCATACAATATTGTACATATGTATAGAATTTTGTACAATCATACGATCACAGGTTACCCTATGACCATACGGTTGCGGGTAGATTCACATACCCATTTAGCCCATTTGTAGATATATTTTGATTTTTTTTTAAATTACAAAAAACACACATGCAAACAAGAACGTACACACACATGCATATACATACCTCAAAAAAGTGCTAAAAAAACAAACACATACACAAATACATGCATACATGCCACCTCATCTTCATCATCATTTGACATGCATCATCTATGATATGGTTTTATTTCACTATAAAAAGGTCCTAGGGTTCCTTTTATACCTTGAAATTCACAAAAGAGGATCACAAGGTCAACTTACTTGCATTGCACACCCTCCAATGTCTACTTGCACCGCACCCATGGCCATCATGTCCACCTTGATATTGATCTCAATAACACTCCACTTTCCTAACTCACTCACTCTCTCCTATCCTTGTGAATTTTTTCCTTTGCAAAGTTCTAAATGTTGGACATTTTGAGTAGATGAGTTTTTATTGATGTCAAGAGTGAGTGGTCATTGATGTCAAGCTTTCAGTACGAGTCAGTGGTAGTTTCAATGGGCAACATTAGTTTCAGGTTCTCCAATAGTTGATCAATATATGGTTCCAGGAAGTCATATGTGGTCCAAAGTGCAAAGAAAAATCCCAAGTGAATAATATTATAATAATTCTTTATAATATTATACAAGGAATATTAAATTAATTAATATAATTTTATTAAATTAATTTATTAATTAATTTACTTAACTTTATGTTATTTAAATTAATTATTAATTATTTTTAATATTAATTATATATCAATTTATGTAAATTCATATAACCCTAAGGTGGGTTATTAATTCGAATTTTAAATTTGAATTCTAGCTTCGACGTGGGGAGCAAATTAACCATGTGTGTATAAAATGGAGATTACCCCACCTTAGCCAAATTTACCAATGCCTTCGAATTAATTTTGATGTTATGTGATCTTATGTGAATCGTGCTATCCAAAGAGGATTTAAATTTTAATTTTTAAGTTCTTAAGATGAGACAAAAGCATTTGACCCACCAAGGAGGGAGCCTTGGTCACCAACTGCTAGTAGTGTAGTTCGCAACCGTAGTGCAAGCAAGTTGTGAGGGCAAATATTGACGTAGGTTCAAATCCGCAGGAGGACTTTTTATTTTGTGTTGAATTCGATGACGAAAGAAGGTTGAAAGGAAGGAATTCTTCCTTCATTCAAGTGGGCACCTATAGCCCATGCAGTGAGCACAAAAATGCTAAGGTTCTTGGCGCTTGGGGAGACGGTGGTTTGAATCACGTCGAAACCCTTTTGGGGAGATAAAAAAGGTATGCATTAGTTGAGCGTTGAAATTTTTGGAGGAATTAGTTGAGGTATTAAAAATTAATTTTTGCATATTTTATTTGGCTTGTAAGGTTTTAGGGGAGTTATAAGGTTGATGCAAAATAAATTTTTGGTGTTATTTGCTTTAGTGTTTGAAAATGGAAATAAAGGTATTTTAGGAAGATTGTTTGAGGTTTTGTGGCATTGGATATTATTTTAAGTTGGAGATTATAAGGTGTATCCAAATAATTATTTTTATGTATTATTTTATGGATGTTAATTCCAAGAAGGAGCAATAAGGTATATTTGAATTTTTATTATTTATGTGTTTAAGGAATATTTGAGAAAGTGTTAAGAGTGATATTTTGACATCTAACCATTGAAATTGGAAAGAAGGAAATTGTGATTGAGACAGGTTTTCTAAGGGCACTTCTACATCAAACAAAAGGTATGGGCACATCTTCCTAGTGAGTGATTTTTGAATGTTGTGAATGCAAAGTTGGAGTGAAAAGGATTGTTTGGTAAGCATTGTTGAGTGTGTGTTAAATTAATGTTTTAAGGTTTTCTAAAATAAAAATTTGTTGATAAAACCTTGTTTGATAAGCATTGTTGTTGAGGTGATTAGTTGAGTGAACTTGAACTAGGGTTTGGAAATATCATGAGTATCATTGTTATGTGAAGATTGTTGATAGAACTATTGTTGAAGTAAGTGATTGATTGAAGAACTTGAACTAGGGTTTGGAAAGATCATGAGTATCATTGTTATGTGAATATTGTTGATAAGCATTGTTGTTGAAGTAAGTGATTGAGTGAAGAACTTGAACTAGGGTTTACAAAGATCATGAGTATCATTGTTATGTGAGATTGATTGATAAGCATTGTTGGAAATATTTGAGTGAGTGTTCATATGCTTGGGCTAGGGTTTGTAAGCCAAGATTAATTCATTGAGTTATTGGATGAGTAGAGTTGGTTGAACCTAGTCAAGTGGATGTGTTGATGTGATAGTTCAAGTTCTATGAAATAAATTTTTCTTTATTTATAAATTGAGTTGAAGGAAATATTGGAAGTGATTGAGCATTGTTGTGAGTGTGAAGCATATTGAGTCTCTAACAATTCTTTATATGTTTCTATGGTAAAAACAAGAGATATTGAAAGTGGTTGAGCATTGTTGTGAGTGTGAAGCATATTGAGTCTCTAACAATTCTCTATATGTTTCTTTAAGATTAAAACAAGATTCTGTGTGAAACTTGTTTGTGTGATTGAAGAGGTTTTCTATGAAATATTGAGATTGAGTTGAACAAGCTTATGTGAAAGCTAGTGGAAAATTTTGAGTAAGTCCTAGAGTGGACTTAAGGACAGAGTTGTGTGAGCTTTTATGGAAGCTTACAATGCAAATTTGGGACAAGTATTGGTGAAGACATGTTGATCATATGGGACAAGTTCTAGTGAGGACTTTTTGAGCAGATTTAAGACAAGTCTTGGTGAAGACTTATTGAGTAGATTAGACAAGTTCTAGTGAGAACTTGTTGGACATATTTGAGGTAAGTCTTTGAGAAGACTTGAGAGTATATTTGATTGATTGATTTGTTCAAATCTTGAGTTAAGGTTTGGAGCAGATCTAGAAGAGTTGATTTGTGATTGAGTCAAGCTTTGTGTTAAGGCTTGAGGACATATTTTAGGACATATTTTGGTACAAATTTGAGGATAGGTTTGTGCCAGACCAGAGACAAATATTGAGTAGATTTGTGCTATATCAAAGGACTATTTTTAGTGTATATTAGAGACAGAGATTGAACAAATTTGTGCTAGATCGAAGGACTATGTTTAGTACAAATTTGAGATAGATCTAAGAGCAAGCATTGGATTTGGCAAAGTATAGAGGATGATAGTCTCCAGTGGATATATATCCATTATCCAGGATAGTGATGATAGGTCTTCTGAGTGAGTACAAGAGTCTTCAGTGGATAGATATCCATTAGCCAGTGCAGTGGAGGCAACAGTTATTCTAGAAGATCACCAACTAGAGAAGAGGAGAAAGGAGTTCTCTTATGAATAGAGATACACAAACTTGATTAGGGGATTGGTGTCTCCTTTGGATAGAGGTCTATAAACATTGTAATAGGGAAAGTATTCCAAAGATATTTGTTGAGAAAATACTAGTGAAATATTTTCTTTGTGGAGTATCCCACATTGGGTGAACCACGTTAAATTGGTGTCTCTATTGTATGTGATGATTTATTCATTGCTTTGGTTACAACCATTTATATTGCCATTTATTGTATTGGATAATATTATTTGGGAAAGAAAAGTAAAAATTGGTCTTATAATGTTCACCCCACTCTTAGTATAAGCTTGTGTTCTTCACTAAATGACTTATGTATTTTACGATTAAGGTTTTATTGGTGTACACCGTACGGTCGCAAGGTACCCTATGACTTAAATTAAACAGCTTAAAATTTTTCAACTAGCCCCAAATGGTGCCAATCACAACATTTTCCTACAAATTATTCATTCTCACTTTTTTGTCATGTGATTCAATAAATTCTATAATGCCATCACCCACTTTGTGAAGTGTTTCATTGCTACTTTAAACATATCCTCCCATAAACTCATCTCTTGAGCGGGTAGACATCAAATGATAAATTCACTTTGTGTATGATCAATAATCAAACACTCAATAATAGAAATTGTATTTTTTTCTAAAATATTTGCCAGAGAATATCTCAATCCCTTATTTTTTGGGGTAAACAAAAATCAGAATTTCTCTTCTCAACAAAACTCCAATTCAAACAAATATTTGGTATGTTGTGTTAGTAGTTGTAGGTTTACTCAGGTGTGTATTACTTCACCATGTCCAACACAAAACCCACTAAAACAATCATGAGTATACCTACACATGCTCACACTTTCACTTTGGTGATACGATTGAAGTGATGTGAATACACATGTATATGGTTGGACGATTTAACAAATAAAACCAAGATCAAATGCTTTTCAAAGGAAAATTTTCTCCTTAAAAAATTGGGGCATATTACATTGGTCATGATAGTGTGACAATCGTAAATCTCCTACCTCAAAGCAATCATCATGGATCAACACAAATTCCATAAGCAACCATAATCATTCATCATGTTCATCATCCTTAACCACTATATGCTCATCCAATGATATTTTATTTTCAAATGATTCATCGCTGTATTTTTCTTCTTCACCCATCAACTCATTGCTTGAGCAAGTAGACATCATACAAAAGTTGCCTTGTGCATGATCAATAAATAAACACTTAATCTTGAAAATTATGTTTGTCCAAGAAATTTTCCTAAGACTATCATAAGTCCTTCATTGTTGGGATAAAAAAAAAGTAAAATTTATCTTCTCAACAAAAATCCAATTCAAAAAAACATCTAGTACACTATTTTTCAATAGTTATAGGTTTACTCAATCGTGTATTACTTCACCAGGGCCAAAATGAAGCCCACTAAAGTAATCATGAGTATGTTTACACATACTCACACTTATTACAATGATATGATCAAAGTGATATGATAACACCTATAGAATATTGAATGAATTATCAAATCAAATCAAGCTCAACAATCTGTCAAAGGAAAATTTTCAAAAACATTCACTCCTTACACAATTGGTGTATTTTACATTGATCATGATAGAAAGAAAATATTGTGTCTATTCTCCCAATAATTATCATGACATGACAAATGCCATAACCATCCATCATAAATTCATATTCTTCAAAACCAAACCACCAAGGTAGTGTTATAAGTTTTTGCACTACACCGTGTCTTCACACAATATAGTATAAAAAGGGATAAATTTAAACACCCAAAACTCGTACATTATCACTTCTTCCATCATCATGACTAATAAATTTGCAATACCCTCAAAATTTATATATATTAGCCTCAAAATACTACTCATGCACTATTTATAAGCTCCTTGGGCCACCTAAACCCTTTTCTATGCTTAACTCTAGGTCTCCATGTGACCATAATTGTTGCCTAATACTAGTTAATCTCTAACCTAAGTCAAGATCACTTTATAGTCAAACTTCTAACTATGGTCAACCTAACTCATGACCACCTCACCTAGTCTACTATTTGACTAGCCTATTCTTCACCTCACCTATTTGACCTTGGTCTAAACTAGGGTCAACCTAAGCAAGGTTAACCTTAACCCTTGCTCCACACATCTCCCAATGTGCATTTAGGGCCTTAAATGATTTTTGAATACTTTTGGGTCCCAAAGCATGGTTCAAGGGTGAGTCACCATCCACCTCACCCAAAAGGTCAACAACTAACCTAGGGTTAACCTAACCCTAATCACAATTAACCCTTTCTCCATTTCAAATCTCCATGTGCATTTAAGTCCATAAATGACATTTGAGGAATTTTGGGTTTCAAAGCATGGGTCAAGGGTGAGTCACCTTCCACCTCACCCAATTCAACCCTTAACTCATGGTTAATCCTACTATGATTAATACTTAATATTATATCCACTCCACATCCCCATGATCATTTATGACATGTACGTAGGTGAGGTATTCTCTCATAAAAATACATTTATGAGGTATACGACATCAAGGGACACCTTGTAAGGGACACCTCATAGAGGAAAACTCATAGGGAACACATTTGGAGACACCTCAAGGCACACCTCAGCCCTCCCTAACCTCTCCAAATTCTATAAATAGAGGCTTATTTCCTCTATATTAAAAGGATTCACCTTGTACATAACCAAACTATCTCAAAATCAGCCTAGATGTGATGTAAGCCCTCACTTGCCATTAACCACCATAAAAACCACTTAAGCCCTCTCTTGCTATAAAAAGCCCTCTTTTTGAATCATTTTTGTATTACAAATTCTCTTTATTACTAGATTATAAGGGGTCTTGATGAAGATAGGAGCTACAATAGTATTAGGAGACCAAGTTATTCAACCCATAGCTCAACTAGGGTATAACAGTCAGGGTTGCAAGGTACCCTATGAACCAAACAATCTCGATAACCAAAAAGGCCACAAAACCTTTAAAATAGGTAAATATCACTCTATTTGCCTATTTATAGTCATTTCCAACAACTTTAACTATGCATTAGAGTAGTACATTTTGTGTCTTCTCTCTATGAACATGAGGTGTCTGATCAAGATAGGCCCCCAAATGTTCTAACCCCATATTTTATGTCTTGTAAGTCTTGAGGGTAGGTTGTACCGATAGTTTCACACAAGTAGTAAGCCCACTCAACTTGAGGATCTCTTAGAAGACTATTAAGGTGTTTTTGACCTCCTTAATGAATAAGGGGTTCTTACCTCTCAAAATCCTGTTTTGTAGCCACCAAAGGCACTCCTATAAAAGGGACTCTCTTGTACCCATTTAAGCCATATTTTGTAAAAAACACCACTTTTCCATTAGCTCATAAACAAATTTTGAAAATAAACACCTGGTTATAAATTGGCTTATTTTGACTATATTTTGGCTTTGAAATCATTGATATCAAATATGACTCTTTCTCAATGATTTAAGCATCTATTGAATGTGTATTGAACCACAATATTGATGCTTTTATTGTTAATATTATAATTCAAGCTTGAGTTGGATGTGGCTAAAATATGAGAATGAAGATATGTATTATATGTAAAATATCAAGAGTCAATGGATGGTTTTCATTATATGAAGAATAGGTAACTTTAAAAAGACCATCATCGTTAGGTGCCAACCCACATGAAAGCAAAAATTTGCTTTCATTTGTAACTATGAATCCATATCTACATAGATGGAAAGGGATATTATGAGGGTGAGCATAATGGGGTCAGGGACAAGGTGGATACCCATGTCAAGAAATTAGATCTATATACAGATTATCATCCTTTGTGCCCAAGGTTCCTAAGCCAAAGCCAAAGCATTTTCCATAAAATTGGCAAAGGGAGGACCTAAAGAGGTGACATAGTTGGTAGGGTTCTTGAGGAGGTGAGTGTTCTCATAAAAAGACATGATTGGTGGTGTGTGAGTGGGTTGATAGAGTGGATGTGGTTTCCATAAAGTACCATGACCCTTAGGAGAGAAAAATGACACAACCAAGCACGATGATGGAGTGCCTATGTATTGATGGTTAGTTTAGAATAAGCAAAATTGATTTCAAAAGGAAATTATAAAATAATATTGCATCCATATCTAGCAATATTTAGAAGCATTGCCACCTCTAGTACATCATTGCTTAGTAGTCCATACAATAATATTTTTTCTATGGAGTGTATATATCACAAAATTGGACATGTGAATATAAAAGTTAAGATAAAAGTAAAGTTTCCTTGTACAAATCAAGTGGTTTAGAAGAAATATTTTAGAACTTCAAATAGGAGGTTTAAGATTCAAATCCAATAGAGTTAGATTTGTATACTATACTTCAATAACCAAGTTTGGTTGGTTGAATATATATTGGTTAATAATATCTTCTATGAGAGTCATCTTATATGGCCAATGGTCTCATAAATGTTAAAAACTATTTTACCTTTTCGTGAGCATAAAATGGTGTTATGTAAAATAATTATTTCCTTTCTATTTAATTTATTAATTTGGGAGTTTGTAAACTTGTGAGTACCTATGCACAATATATGCTTATGTAGGCACGAAAAATTGACCCAATTTCAATGGGCAATCTTCCGTGGATCCCCTAAGAGGTCCCTAACCCTTGCCCTAGGCAAGGGTAAGCCTCTTTTTTCCATACCTTGCCTTCTTTAGCATTTTTAGCGAAATTGTACCCTATTGCAATGAGGCACGACTTTATGAAAGTGATATTGCACCCTGTCAACATGGGGTATGATTTTACTATTTTAGGTTTTTAATTATTAAAACCTTGGTTTAACCCTTTTAGCATGATTTTGCATCAACCTGTGTTATTTTCTTGCTCTTTTTACCCTGATCTTCATCTATAAAATGAGGGGTTAATCTCACTGTTTGAGATACCGAACGCTTTTTGGATACACGATTAAGCTCAAAATTCTTATGATTGACTTGTGCTCGCATTATTACTTTCACTCTGCTTCCTATTTATTCTACAAGCTAACCTCGAAGTGCAAATTTCTGATTTGATATTCTACTACATTGATTTGGATTGCTATGTATTTTTATAGATTTATGTTGTGGTTCAGAGGGGAAGAGAGTGCCCGTTTGGATACCTTGATCTCTTATATCTGCTTTTGTGCCATCCATCAAGTTCTGTGTGATATTCTCACAATGACACTGAGAGGGGGGGTGAATCAGTGTAGCTAAAAATATGATCTGCAATTCTTAAAACTGAAATAAAGAGAACTAGAAAAACAGATAAAGCAATAATCACAAGAGAGCACACCACAACACATAATGTAATGAGGTTCACCAATTTGGCTACTCCTCAAAAATGATTGCTTGGACTTCAATCCAAATCCAGCCTTTGCAAAACACCAATTTTATAATCACTTTACCAGCACCCACTGGAAGGAGCACCAACCCCTTGTTTTTCTCACTACAATGTATAGGAGCACCAACCCCTAATGCCAAGCACCAACTTGGACTGCAATTCTAATTTAATTCAGTGACATAAAAATGCCTTCATTGTTTTCATGACCCTGACTGGTCTGCAATTAATTAAACTAGATTAAACTTTGCACACTCTCACGGCTCTGCTTATCTCTCTCTTGGCCCTCTTCTAACCCTCTTTACACAACAAATTCTCACTATCAGCAGCAACAATAAACTTCACGTAGACCTGCTTTTATAACAAAGAAGTCTCTATTTTTAGCTTCCATATTTATGCATGCAACCCGTAACTATTCTTTTAATATTCTCTTCTGCCACTTGTCAACTGTAAATCCTTCTATATTTATAGAGTGTGCATTATTACGCTACATGCAACATATATCTCTACCATGACTGTACAAATTCATTTTTGTGCATGCATGTATTTTATGATTCTATTAATGTGACTGTTCGATTTACTCCAGTTAACTCCAGTTCTTAAAAAGCTGCATGACTGCATCTGTAACTGACACATTTACTCCAGTTTCCTCTTTCTTTTTTGACTGCATGCTTTTCCTCTACAACTACCCCTTTAACTGTTGTTTTGTTCCAGTTAACTATCTATTATCGTGCTATTGCGACCTGTCACGAAATCGTGACACTTCTGTATCTTTCTGCCCTTCTCGCCTTTTACCCACAAAAATACATGTCATGAAATCACGATAGTTTCTACCTCCTTGTCCACTTCTTCGCTTGCACTCATGAAAACTAGACATGTCATGAAATCATGACACTTTCACCTTCTCGCTACTCTTCTTGGCTTGCTCTAGCGAAAACCAGACATGTCATAAAATCGTGACACTTTCGCCTTCTCGCTACTCTTCTTGGCTTCAACCAGCGAAAACGAAACATGTCGCAAAATCACATCTTTCTCTGCCTTTCGCCCATGAAAATGAAACATGTCACAAAATCGCGATGTCTTTCTCTACCTTGTGCCTTTTCTACCTTTCGCCCACGAAAACAAAACATGTCGCAAAATTGCAACATCTTTCTCTACCTTGTGCCTTTTTTGCCTTCCGCTCGCGAAAACGGAACATGTCATGAAATTGTGACATCTTTCTCTGCCTTGTGCATTTTTTGCCTTTCGCTCGTGAAAACGGAACATGTCACGATTTTTTTCGCTTCCTTGCACTTCTCTTTGACCTTGTTGCGAAATCATGACACTTTCTCTCCTTGGCACTTTCTCTTCGATCCTGTCGTGAAATTGTGACACTTTCTCTCCTTGGCACTTTCTCTTTGATCTTGTCACGAAATCATGACACTTTCTCTCCTTGGCGCTTTCTCTTGGATTCTGTCGTGAAATCTAGACACTTTCTCTCCTTTGTGCTTTCTCTTGGAACCTGTCACGAAATTGCGACACTTTCTCTCCTTGGTGCTTTCTCTTGGAACCTGTCGTGAAATCGTGACACTTTCTCTTTGTGAGCTCCTTCTCTTCGAGTATGTCGTGAAATCGTGACAGTTTTCTTTGTCTGAACCTCTTATTCAAACATGTCACAAAATCATGATAGTTTTTCTACTTGCCTCCTTCTCTGCCAACATGTCACGAAATCGTGACAGTTTTCCTTGCGCCTTCTCTCTCCTCGGCCATGTCGCGAAATCATGACAATTTTGCTTGTGCCTTCTCTCTCCTCATCCATGTCGTGAAATCGTGATAATTTTGCTTGTGCCTTCTCTCTCCTCATTCAGATCATGAAATCATGACAATTTTGCTTGTGCCTTCTCTCTCCTCGTCCATGTCATGAAATCGTGACAATTTTTCTTGTGCCTTCTCTCTCCTCATTCATGTCGCGAAATCATGACAATTTGGCCTACATTTTCTCTCTCCTCTGATATGTCATGAAATCATGACAATTTTGCTTTCTGCCTTCTTTCTCCTCAACCTATCGCGATATCACGACAGAAAACATGTCGCGATATCGTGACAGTTTTCTTACTTGCCTTTTTCTCTGATTTTCTAAATCTGGGCCACTTCTGTCTTCTTGGAAATTCACCGTACATGTTCGACTAACCTCCGAACTCCTATCCACCGCATCATCGCATCAACTCGTCCGTGTTGACAACAATGACAATACTTTTGCTGCACCTTGCTCAACAATCTCCCCCTTTGGAATTGTTGGCAACACTCATGCACTCTCCTCGTAATTCTTCTCCCCCTTTGACAATAATACCAAAGGGTCACGTGCAGACTCCCCCTGAGTCTATGCACAACATTCTCAGATACACATTGTTATAGTTAGCAAAAATCATGAATATGAGCAAAACTATAAACATAGGTATGAATACTCCCCCTGAGAATGTGATCCCATTTGATAGTCAGTTCTTGGGAAATGTGACTACTCCCAACTTACTTCGAAGGTACTCAAAAACTTCCTTTGGAAATGGTTTTGTGAGTATATCTGCTACTTGCTATGTAGTCAAAACAAAATCCAATTTGACCTCACCTTCTGCAACTTTATCCTTCAAGAAGTGATACTGGATTGCAATATGTTTGGTTCGAGAATGCATAACTAGATTCTTTGATATGTTTATAGCACTGGTGTTATCACATTTAACTAAAATTGGCTCTTTGAAGTGAATACCAAGATCTTTCAAGTGTTTGTCTCATCCATAATATCTCGTGTACGACATGTTGTTGCTGCAATGTATTCTGCCTTTACTGTGGATAGAGAGACTGATTCTTGTTTCTTGTTGTGCCATGCTACTATCCTGTCTTCAAGATAAAATGCTCCTCCACTAGTACTCTTTCTGTCATCAATACATCCTGCCCAATCTACATCATAAAATGCAATAAGAGTGAAGTCCTTACCTTTTGGGTACCACAACCCATACTCCATAGTACCCTTAAGGTACCTAAAAATCCTCTTTACAACTGTCACATGAGTCTCTTTAGGACTAGCCTCGAAATCTTGCTACCATGCATACTGCCTGTAATATATCTGGTCTAGTGGTCGTCAAATACAAGCAGGCTTCCAATCATAGACCTGTACATGGTTTGATCTACATCTAGAGATTTGTCATCCTTGCTCAACTTGCAACCTGTTGTCATGGGAGTGCTGACAGGTTTACTATCCTCCATTGTGAACTTTTTTAGCATTTCTTTCACATATTTTACTTGAGAGATAAAAATGCCCTTTTTACTTTGATTGACTTGCAGTCCGAGGAAATAAGAAAGTTCACCAATCATTGACATCTCAAATTTTGTCTTCATTTTATTTGTTTTCTTTACAATATTCATCCATGCTGCTACCAAATATTATATCATCTACATAAACAACAAGTACAATAAGATGGCCATTCTCTGTTTTGATATATAAATTGTTGTCCACCATACCTTTCTTGAACCCCTGTTTAATAAGATAGTTATTCAGCCTTGCATACCATGCTTTAGGTGACTGTTTCAGACCATACAACGCTTTCTTTAACCTGCAAACAAAATCAGGATTGTCACCAAGTTGGAAGCCATCTGGTTGTTCAATGTAAACCTCTTCTTCCAGTTTTCCATTCAGAAATGCAGATTTTATTTCCATTTGATATACTTTGAAATTTTTATGAACTGCTAAAGCCAAAAATATTCTGATTGCCTCTAATCTGGCTACTGGTGCAAAGGTTTCCTCAAAATCAATGCCTTCAACCTGAGCATAGCCTTTACAGACCAATCTTGCCTTATTTTTGACAACCTGTCCGTCTTCATTTAATTTATTTCAAAAAATCCATTTAGTATCGATTATGTTTTTATTTGCTGGTCGTGGTACTAATTCGCAGGTTTTGTTTTTCTCAATCTGATCTAGTTCTTCATTAATTGCCTTCATCCTACTTTCATTTGTGCTTGCTTCAGCAATATTTTTGGGTTCAATGCTGGATAATAGAGAGTAGTTCCATATTATTGCTCTTTTTGTCTGAATACCAACTGTTGGGTCCCCAATAATCTGTTCTCTAGGATGATTTTTTTGCTAGCTTCTTGTTTTGAATTTCTTGTTCTCTTCTTCTAAGTTAATTCTTAAATCAGCTGAGTCAATTTTCTAATTTTCTTCTATTTCCATTTCTTCATCTCCTTCAATGACTTCTTCATAAATAGGATAGTTTTCTTGATAAGTTGTTTCTCGATCTCTACCTTCATCAACTTTAACATCTACACTCTCCACAATTTTCTTTAGCCTCTTGTTGTAACACGTGTAGGCTTTGCTTTTTGTTGAGTATCCAAGAAAAATACCTTCATCAGCTCTATCTTAAAATTTATCGAGATTATCTTCAGTTCGTTTGATGTAACACTTGTTGTCGAACACTTTGAAATATCTTGTTGTTGCCTTTCTACCGAACCACAGCTCATACGATGTTTTTCTTTCATGCGTTCTTAGCATGCACCTGTTTTGAATGTAAACTACAGTATGAACTGCCTCTTTCCAAAATCTGTCAGCTATTTTGTTCTCAGCCAACATTGTCCGTGCCATTTCTTGCACAGTCCTGTTCTTCCTTTCAACAACACCATTCTGCTGAAGTGTCCTTGCTGTTGAAAACTGTCTTTTGATTCCATATTTTTGATAGTATTCTGCAAACTTCTCTGAGATAAACTCTCCTCCTCTGTCTGATCTTAGGCTTTTAATTCTTTTTCAAATTTGATTCTCAATCTATTTTTTAAAAATCTTGAACATCTCAAATGCATCTGATTTAAGCTTTAAAAATAGTACCCATGTCATTCTAGAGTAGTCATCTATGAACAAAGATAAAGTATTTGTCACCATTTATGCTTTGTGTTCTCATGGGTCCACATAAATCAGTATGTATCAGCTCTAATGGTTTTCTGATGAAGTATTTCTTTACTTTAAATGTAGATATGGTTTGCTTCCCTTTTTGGCATGAAGCATAGATGCTATTTACTGGTTTGCCAATGGTAGGTATATCTCTTACTACTCTTTTTGAACTTATTTTTACCAGATTGTCAAAGCTAATATGACCGAGCCTCTTGTGCCATAGCCAATTTTCATCTTCCTATCCAATTAAGCATGATCCTTCTGAAGTTTCTGAGAGAGTATATAGATTTCTAGAAGTCCTCGATCCAGTAGCTATCAACTTCCCACTGTGTGCTTTTCTGACTTCACAGCCCTACTTTTTAAATATGACTTCATGACCTCTATCACAGATTTGACTTACGCTTAGTAAGTTGTGCTTCAAACTAACTACAAATAGAAATTTTTTGGAATTGATCTTTCCATCACTTATCTTTACTGATCCTTTGCCAAATATTTTGGCTCCATCATTATTTCTAAACTTTACAGAGCCCCCTTCATATTTCTGTAATTTTTCAAATTTTTGTTTATCTCCTGTCATGTGACTTGGAGCATCCACTATCCAATATCCATGGTGCAGATTTGTTCTGTGCTTTGAATGTTGTCTATACAATCAAGGATTCCTTTTCTTCCTTGAGTTGCTCTTTTTCTTTCCATTCTGATTTGACTATAGTTTTGGTCACTTGTTTAGACTCTTCTTTGTCAGTGGTCTGTGCATGTTTATCTAAGAATTTTTTGTTTTGCCTTAAACTGTTTGGTTGAGTTCTTCTTCCCTGATATTTATTTGCTGCATATATGCTTCTACAGTTTCTTGCAATGTGGCCAAAGTTATGACAGTTATAACATTCTACTGCATAATCCATCAAGGGTAAAAATACATTTCTACTTGAAAAATTTATTTGTCCTATATTATAAATGCAGTATGAAATTATTGGCAATTTTGGGTACCTTGGGTACATTGCCTTTGCTCTAAGTGTAGATGTTGTCATTGATGTCAAGAAGGTCTTGAAGCAATTTGGTTTGATGTCAAAGAATGTGTTTTGATGAAGGTTTCAGTTTGGATAGTGAGTTTCCAAGAAGATCAGAGTAGCCCAGTTGCAAAAGATCAAGAAAAAGACAAGTAAGAAAAAGTATGCAGGTGGCTGGAAAAACTGTCACGATTTCGTGACATGTTTTAGGAGAGAGAAAGTGCTGGCAAAACTGTCACAATTTCGTGACATGTTTTAGGAGAGAGAAAGTGCTAGCAAAATTGTCATGATTTTGCGACATGTTTTAGGAGAGAGAAAGTGCTGGCAAAACTGTCGCGATTTCGCGACATGTTTTAGGAGAGAGAAAGTGTTGGCAAAACTATCATGATTTTGTGACATGTTTGAGGAGAGAGAAAGTTCTAGCAAAAGTGTCACGATTTCGTGACATGCTGGAAGACAGAGACGAAGCTGGCAAAACTATCACGATTTCATGACATGTTGGCAGAGAAAGAGAGCAAGTTGGAAAGTGTCACGATTTCATGACATGTCGCATTTTCGCGACTTAGAAAGTGCAGGAAGGCAGAGAAGGAAAAGTGTCACGATTTCATGACACATTGCCAAGAAAGTTGTACGGACAAAAAGGTGTCACGATTTCACGACATATTGCAGAAAAGAGAGTCCGCAGTGTGAACTGTCACGATTTCACGACAAGATCGAAGAGAGAGAAAGTTATTCAGGAACTGTCACGATTTTGTGACATGATGCAAAGTTCCAAGTGAGGACTGTCGCATTTTTGTGACATGCTACAGAGGTCAAGTTGAGGACTGTCATGATTTTGTGACATGCTGAAAAGCTCGAAGTGAGAACTGTCACGATTTCACGACATGCACCAAAAGGAAAAGTTTGAAATGAGAAGCGTCGTGATTTCACGATAAGCTAAAGAAAAAGTGTATGGACATAGAGTGTCACGATTTCATGACAGGCAGTAGAGAAAGTGAATGAAAGCTGAAAGCATCATGATTTCATGACAGGTTGAAGAGAAAGCTTGCGTTAGCAGCAAATGTCATGATTTTGTGACAGGTTGAGAAGGCAACATTGAGTTGGAGAAAGTGTCACGATTTCGCGACAAAAACTGGAAGCAGGTCTTCTATAGCAAAAGTGTCATGATTTCGTGACAAAAGCTGAGAGGAAGGCCATGAAGACAAAAGGGTCACGATTTCACGATAGAGTTAAAGATGACGTCAATAGAAGTAGATGTGTCACGATTTCATGACAAAAGAAGAGAAGAAGGCAATGAAGACTAAAGTGTCACGATTTCACGACAAGAGTGAAGATGACGTCAGCAAAAGATAGAAGTGTCACGATGTCATGACAAGGACGCAGTCAAGGCAGACAAAGGCAAAAAGTGTCACGATTTCATGACAGCAGGCAAAAGAAGGTGTACGACAGGCAAAGGTGTCACGATATCACGACATGTTGTAGTTTTGCAGGAAAAGCTACAGAACCAGAGGCGGTTGAAGGATAGAGTTAACTTTGAGCCGACAAAGTTAAATCTATGTCGACACAACATAGGGTTTTGTAGCCGACGTAGTTCTAGGGTTACAGTCGACTAAGATTGAGTGTTTTGATCTTAGAATTTATGCTATAAAAGGAGGGTTGTTTCAAGATTGTATGAATTGTATGCAAGTATCGAACTTGCGCAAGTGAAGTCTACTATGCATAGGAGAGCAAGTCAAGTCGAATCGATCGAAGTGTGCGTTCAAAGTGCGACTTTCACAGAAGCAGAGTGCAGGGAGAAGTTCGATCGTCGAAGAGTAGAGTGTGCGAAGACATTGCTGCTGTGATTGCACATAGGTGCATAAGTGGATGTTTGATCGAGTGATGTAATTGTGTAGAGGTGTAATTTTTGAGGACATTAGTGCCAGACCAAAGGACTATGTTTGGTGCAGATAAGAGGAACGACTGTGCGGTGATAGAGTTGAGGACAGAGATCTCCAGCCAGAGCAAGGAAGACAAGTGTCTTCTATGGATAGAGTTCCACTTGCTAATGGCAAAGAAGGTAGAGGTCTTCTAGAGGATCACCATTAAAGAGCAGAGCTAGGGGAAGGTGTCTCCTTTGGGTTGGTGCCCATAAACTTTGTAATCGAGAAAAGTTTCCCAAAATTTGAGGTGATAAAATTTAGTGAGAAATTTTATCCATGGAGTAGCCCGCTTTGGGTGAACCACGTAAATTGTTGTGTCTCTTTGTGGATGGTGTGTTGTGCATTGTTTTAATTGCTACTTTTAATTCTGCTATCTCTACACTGCATAATACTATTTTGAAAGTTGAATTGAAGAAAAAATAAAAAGTGGTCTTATACTATTCACCCCCCCTCTTAGTATAAGCTTGTGTTCTTCAATTGGTATCAGAGCAGGTTCCTTCGGAAAGGTTTAACAACTTGAAGGAAGAACTGATTAAGAACACAATGGATTATTCAAGTGGCAATGCAACACCTATCCTTGATGGATCATATTTTGGTCTGTGGAGTGCTAGAATGAAGGTTTATCTAATGGCACTTGGTAATGAGGTATGGGAAGTAATTGAAGATGGGTACACTATCCCTGTAAATGGTCCATACACTAAAGAAGATAGGCTCCTACATCACAACAATTCAAAAGCTATGAATGCAATCCTGAAAGGCTTACAAAAAGCAGATCTTACCAAGGTGATTCACTGCAAGACAGCTAGTGAAATGTGGAAACAGCTGTAGGTGGTTCACACAGGTGATGCAAATGTCAAAAAGGCAAAGTTGAGACATTTTAAAGGTATGTTTGAACAACTCAAAATGAATGATGATGAAAATATCAGTGACTACATGCTTCGTATGGATGAGATTGTTAACTCCATGAAAGACTTAGGTCTTGAACTTGCTAAAAATGATGTGTGTGATAAGATTTTAAGATCTCTTCCTAATAGATTTAGTGAAAATATTTCTGCCATTGAGGAAGCTAAAGATCTAGATAAATTGAAAAAGGATGAGCTCCATAGTATACTTGCAGCATTTGAGCTGAGAACTCAAGTGAAAGTTGATGTCAAGAAAGAGGCAGCCTTCAAAGCTACCAAGAAATCAAAGAGCAAACAGATTCAAGAGAGTGATGAGTCCTCTAGTGATGAAGAGGCATATTACAGCAAGAAAGGCAAGTTTTCTAGAAAGCACAAGAGCATGAAAAACATAAGATGTTTCAACTGTGGGAAGTTTGGTCATTATGCTACTGACTGTACTATTTCAAAGAATGAAAGTGATGAAGATATACAGGATTCTAAGAGCAAGGATTCTGAAAAGCACAAGCATCACAGGAAGAGCAAAGATGAGTACAACAATCATGGAAAGAGGCATTCTCACAAACACAAGAAGAGCTTCTACCTAGACAAAGCAAGTAAGTGTTCTAGCAGTGATAGTGAAAGCTCTTCTAGTGATAATGAAAATGAGATGTTGTTCATTTCAGAGGAGGAAGAACCGAAACATAAATTCATTGTCATGAAATGTTTTAGATGTGGAAATTTTGGGCACCTTGAGGATAATTGCAAAAATAATGATTTGGTTGCTAGTATGTATGAGGATGCTTCAGAAAACTACAATGAAGATGCATGTATGGTTTTTGAAAAGGGTAGCACCTCTAGTGATAAGAAATTTGAAAAAGGCCTTGATAATTCAAAATGCAATCAAATAGAGGATCTTGAATGTGAACTTACTAATGCTCTTAGTGTTTTGAAAAAGGAAAGAAAGAAGAATGCTAGACTCAAGGATAAGTTAGATGAATGTTGTATGGAGAGAGATGAACTTATAGAAAGTCTTGACGTCTCTATGGCTAAGACACAAGAACTCAAGAATGAGTTAGATTCTAAGATTCTTGAGTATAGTGAGTTAGAACAGAAAATGGCTTCTTTGGAAGAGGAAACTAAAAAATACAAGGATAAACTGTACAGGTTTCAAGAAAGCTCCAAAAAGGTTAAGTCTCTCATCAAAGGTCAAAGAAAACCAACAGATAAAATAGGTCTCGGTTTTGTTGAGCCGCACAAGGAACAGGTTGGGGAATCTAGCAAGAGATTTCAAAAGGAAGAGAGTTCTAATGAAGAAAGTACTTCAGATCATGAGTCCGTAAGTGATAAATGCGTAGAAACAGAAAATAGAATTCTGAATGCCAAGAAGAAGGTTTCGGGACCCAAGAGGTCGAATAAAAGAAAATTTCACGGCAGATGTTTTGCGTGTCACAGGTTTGGTCACATGGCTATACATTGCATGACTCAAGTGAAGAGAGTAAATGACAGTTTTAGGGGCCGTAATTTCTTTCAAGGGTATTGCTACTCTTGTCAACAGTTCGGGCACAAGGCAATTTTTTGCAAGGCAAATAACAAGAACTGGGTTAGTCAAAACAGGCGGATTCAAAGAACAGCTATGCCCGAAAGAAATAATATTGTTACTTGTTATAAGTGCAACAATGCAGGTCACACAGCCAGACAGTGTAGAGCTGATCTTCCAAGGTACAGGAATAGGAATAGTGGTATAAATAGGTCCAAGGATCAAGGTGTGGACAAGAAAAGAGATGAGAACAAGAACAAGAAAAGTGACAAGAACAAAAACATTGACAAAGAGATCAAGAGAAGGCCGGACAAAGAAATTGTAGACACTGATGATGATGAGTGCCTAATGGGAGTTTCACTCCCACCCTTGTTTTAAATCACCTCATCAGGAGGTGGGGGAGGGACTAAGCTAAGAAGCTCATTCTTAGTCCCAAGCCCCAAAGGTGACCCTTTGCCATTGATGACAAAGGGGAAGAGATATGAGTAAGGGGGAGAGCTTCATAATGAATAAGAGAGCTTAAAGTCAGGGGGAGCAAAAACTTCAAAGGTAGATTCTCAGTTGTTGGATCAGTTGGTTTTAGTTTTTGCTCTTGACTAGTGTTTTCAGTTAAGGTTTGCCATCAATGACAAAGGGGGAGATTGTTGGCAATTTTGGGTACCTTGGGTACATTGCCTTTGCTCTAAGTGTAGATGTTGTCATTGATGTCAAGAAGGTCTTGAAGCAATTTGGTTTGATGTCAAAGAATGTGTTTTGATGAAGGTTTCAGTTTGGACAGTGAGTTTCCAAGAAGATCAGAGTAGCCTAGTTGCAAAAGATCAAGAAAAAGACAAGTAAGAAAAAAGTATGCAGGCGACTGGAAAAACTATCGTGATTTCGTGACATGTTTTAGGAGTCACGATTTCGTGACATGTTTTAGGAGAGAGAAAGTGCTGGCAAAACTTTCATGATTTTGCGACATGTTTTAGGAGAGAGAAAGTGCTGGCAAAACTGTCACGATTTCGTGACATGTTTTAGGAGAGAGAAAGTGTTGGCAAAACTGTCACGATTTCGTGACATGTTTGAGGAGAGAGAAAGTTCTAGCAAAAGTGTCATGATTTCGTGACATGCTGGAAGACAGAGATGAAGCTGGCAAAACTGTCACGATTTCATGACATGTTGGCAGAGAAGGAGAGCAAGATGGAAAGTGTCACGATTTTGCAACATGTCGCATTTTCGTGACTCAAAAAGTGTAGGAAGGCAGAGAAGGAAAAGTGTCACGATTTCATGACACATTGCCAGGAAAGTTGTACGGACAAAAAGGTGTCACGATTTCATGACATATTGCAGAAAAGAGAGTCCACAGTGTGAACTATCGTGATTTCACGACAAGATCGAAGAGAGAGAAAGTTATTCAGGAACTGTCACGATTTTGTGACATGATGCAAAGTTCCAAGTGAGGACTATCGCATTTTCATGACATGCTACAGAGGTCAAGTTGAGGACTATCATGATTTCGTGACATGCTGAAAAGCTCGAAGTGAGAACTATCACGATTTTGTGACATGCAGCAAAGAGAAGAGTCTGAAAGGAGAAGCGTCGTGATTTCACGACAGGCTAAAGAAAAAGTGTACGGACACAGAGAGTGTCATGATTTCATGATAGGCAGTAGAGAAAGTGAACAGAAGCTGAAAGCGTCACGATTTCATGACAGGTTGAAGAGAAAGCTTGCGTTAGCAGAAAATGTCACGATTTCATGACAAGTTGATAAGGCAGCATTATGTTGGAGAAAGTGTCACGATTTCATGACAGAAACTAGAAGCAGGTCTTCTATAGGAAAAGTGTCACGATTTCACGACAAAAGCTGAGAGGAAGGCCATGAAGACAAAAGGGTCACGATTTCACGACAGAGTTAAAGATGACGTCAACAGAAGCAGATGTGTCATGATTTCATGACAAAAGAAGAGAAGAAGGCAATGAAGACTAAAGTGTCACGATTTCATGACAGGAGTGAAGATGACGTCAGCAAAATATAGAAGTGTCACGATGTCGTGACAAGGACGCAGTCAAGGCAGACAAAGGCAAAAAGTGTCATGATTTCATGACAGCAGGCAAAAGAAGGTGTACGGCAGGCAAAGGTGTCGCGATATCGTGACATGTTGTAGTTTCATGGGAAAAGCTACAGAACCAGAGGTGGTTGAAGGACAGAGTTAACTTTGAGTCAATAGAGTTAAATCTAGGCCGACGCATAGATAGGGTTTTGCAACCGACGTAGTTCTAGGGTTACAGTCGACTAAGATTGAGTGTTTTGATCTTAGAATTTATGCTATAAAAGGAGGGTTGTTTCAAGATTGTATGAATTGTATGCGAATATCAAACTTGCACAAGTGAAGTCTGCTATGCGCAGGAGAGCAAGTCGAGTCGAATCGATTGAAGTGTGTGTTCAAAGTGCGACTTTCGCAGAAGCAGAGTGCGAGGAGAAGTTCGATCGTCGAAGAGCAGAGTGTGCGAAGACATTGCTATTGTGATTGCACAGAGGTGCATAAGTGGATGTTTGATCAAGTGATGTAATTGCGTAGAGGTGCAATTTTCAAGGACATTAGTGCCAGACTAAAGGACTGTGTTTGGTGCAGATAAGAGGAACGATTGTGCAATGATAGAGTTGAGGACAGAGATCTCCATCCAGAGTAGGGAAGACAGGTGTCTTCTATGGATAGAGTTCCACTTGCTAAGGGCAAAGGAGGTAGAGGTCTTCTAGAGGATCACCATTAAAGAGCAGAGCTAGGGGAAGGTGTCTCCTTTGGGTTGGTGCCCATAAAATTTGTAATCGGGAAAAGTTTCCTAGAATTTGAGGTGATAAAATTTAGTGAGAAATTTTATCCGTGGAGTAGCCCACTTTGGGTGAACCACGTAAATTGTTGTGTCTCTTTGTGGATGGTGTGTTGTGCATTGTTTTAATTGCTGCTTTTAATTTTGCTATCTCTACACTGCATAATACTATTTTGAAAGTTGAATTAAAGAAAAAATAAAAAGTGGTCTTATACTGTTCACCTCCCCATCTCAGTATAAGCTTGTGCTCTTAAAAAATATTATGACCATAAGTATTGCATTTAAAACAATAACCAGAAAAGGAATTATTGAACCTGGGAGTTGGTCTTTGCCAATTTGTAGTAGGAGCCACAATTTTTCTTCTCCTTTGATGTGTAACTTTTGTGAATCCCTCATTGTCAACTGTTTTCTCGTGCCTGGCATTGTTGCTTTCTTTTGCAAGATTCTTTTTTCTTTGATCAACCTTGATATTATCCTCTTTCTTTAATGGTTCTATAGTTACGACCTTTGATCCACTTGATGATTCTCCTTCGACAAACCCCAAACCAAACTTGATGCCTGTAGTCCTCTGACTATTTATAATCTTTTCAAGCTTTGCAGAACTTCCTTCAAGTTTGTGATAGCAACTCAATTTTTTATTCTTTTCTTCTAGTCGCATTCTTAAAACAATAATATCTTCTTCTAGTTTGCTGCACTCATCTATTCTCATGGTTAACTATACTTCAAGTTCTTTAGACATTTTCTTAAATTCTTTTGTCTGTACTTTCAAACTGTTTATTATGTCATTAGCATCCTCAAGATTTCTTGAGACCTTATTATTCTTTTTCCTTTCTGTCTTCAACTCTTTAAGTGCAGTAACCAACTATCCTTCTAGATAAACTTCAACCTCATCCTTACTTTTTGTATCACCTTCCTGTTTTTCTTCTATTTTTGCTTCTTCAAATGCCATGAACAGAGCTTCACCTATTTCTTCTTTAGAATCTTCACCTGAGCTATCTTCAGAAGAGCTGACATTCTTGGATATGAAACTTTTCTTTTTGAAATTGCTTTTTCTAAAATTTGGTTTCTTCTTCTAGTCACTTCTTTCTTGGTGTGACCCTTCATCACTTTTGGTTTTCTCATTCATTGGACACTTAGTTGCAAAGTGACCGAACCCTCCATAATTGAAACACTTAAACGACAACTTTGCTCTATATTTTCCTTTTCCCTTTGTAAGTTTCCAAACAAAGTTGGCCTCCGTTTCATCTGATGTCTCTTCATCCTCAGATTCTTGTTCAGCTTTTGTATTCTTGTGTGCTTTAAAAGTAGCTTCTTTGTCTATGGGTTTAGTTTGTCCTATTCTCATTTCGTATGCAGTCAAGAAATCATGCATCTTGTCCATGCTAAAATTGTTTAGATCTTTAGCCTCTTCTATTGCAAAAAATTTAGAATTAAATCTTTTGTGAAGAGTTCTAAGTACCTTTTTCACGACAACCACATCTTCGATCTCTTCATCGAGTCCTTTGATTGCATTAATGACTCCATTGACTCTCAGCATATAGGTCTCTATGTTATCTTCGTCATTCATTTGTAATACCTCGAATTGAGCTTGATGAGTTTGCAGTTTGGCTTCCTTGATCTTGCTGTCTCCTTCATGAATGTTTTTTAGTTTGTCCCATATGTCTTATGTCGATTTATAGCTCATGACCCTTATCATTTCACTGTCTACTAGCCCACACATTATGGCATTATTTGCTTTGGAGTTATTCTCAGACAGTTTCTTACCAGTAGTATCTGTTGGAGGAGTAGAGGGTGTTGTGTATCCACTTTCTATTGACTCCCAAATGTCGTATCCTAATGCACTCAGATATGTCTGCATCCTGAGTCTCCAGAATGAGTAATTAGTTCCATTGAACAAAGGAGCTTTTTTTGATGAGAATCCTTCACTACTTGCCATTGTGTTCCTTCCAAGATCACCTTAGCTGATTAAGCTTGTTCAGGAACCTAGCTCTGATACCAATTGATATTCTCACAATGACACTGAGAGGGGGGGGGTGAATCAGTGTAGCTAAAAATTTGATCTGCAATTCTTAAAACTGAAACAAAGAGAACTAGAAAAATAGATAAAGCAATAATCAAAAGAGAGCACACCACAACACATAATGTAACGAGGTTCACCAATTTGGCTACTCCTCAAAAATGACTACTTGGACTTCAATCCAAATCCAGCCTATGCAAAACACCAATTTTACAATCAATTTACCAGCACCCACTGGAAGGAGCACCAACCCCTTGGTTTTCTACTGCAACAGATAGGAGCACCAACCCCTAATGCCAAGCACCAACTTGGACTGCAATTCTGATTTAATTCAATGACATAAAAATGCCTTTGCTATTTTCATGACCCTGACTGGTCTGCAATTAATTAAACTAGATTAAACTTTGCACACTCTCACGGCTCTGCTTATCTCTCTCTTGGCCCTCTTCTAACCCTCTTTACACAGCAAATTCTCACTATCAACAGCAGCAATAAACTTCACGTAGACCTGCTTTTATAACAAAGAAGTCTCTATTTTTAGCTTCCATATTTATGCATGCAACCCGTAATTGTTCTTTTAATATTCTCTTCTGCCACTTATCAACTATAAATCCTTCTGTATTTATAGAGTGTGCATTATTACGCTACATGCAACGTATATCTCTACCATGATTGTACAAATTTGTTTCTATGCATGCATGTATTTTATGATTCTATTAATGCGACTGTTCAATTTACTCCAGTTAACTCCAGTTCTTAAAAAGCTACATGACTGCATCTGTAACTAACACATTTACTCCAGTTTCCTCTTCCTTTTTTGGCTGCATGCTTTTCCTCTATAACTACCCCTTTAACTATTGTTCTATTCTAGTTAACTGTCTATTATCATGCTATTGCGACCTATCACAAAATCGTGACACTTTTGTATCTTTCTGCCCTTCTCGCCTTTTACCCGCGAAAATACATGTCATGAAATCGTGACAATTTCTACCTCCTTGTCCACTTCTTCGCTTGCACTCGCAAAAACCAGACATGTCGTGAAATCATGACACTTTCACCTTCTCGCTACTCTTCTTGGCTTGCTCTAGCGAAAACCAGACATGTCACGAAATCGTGACACTTTCGCCTTCTCGCTACTCTTCTTGGCTTCAACCAACGAAAACGGAACATGTCATGAAATCATGACATCTTTCTCTGCCTTGTGCCTTTTCTGCCTTTCGCCCGTGAAAACGAAACATGTCATAAAATCACAACATCTTTCTCTGCCTTGTGCCTTTTCTACCTTCCACCCGTGAAAATGGAACATGTCGTGAAATCACGATGTCTTTATCTGCCTTGTGCCTTTTCTGTATTTCGCCTGTGAAAATGGAACATCTCACGAAATCATGACATCTTTCTCTGCCTTGTGCCTTTTCTGCCTTCTGCCCGTGAAAACACAACATGTCGCTAAATCATGACACTTTTCACTTCCTTGCACTTCTCTTCGACCTTGTCGTGAAATTGTGACACTTTCTCTTCTTGGAACTTTCTCTTCAATCCTATCATGAAATCGTGACACTTTCTCTCCTTGGCACTTTCTCTTCGATCCTATCGTGAAATCGTGACACTTTCTCTCCTTGGTGCTTTCTCTTGGATCCTGTCACGAAATCGTGACACTTTCTCTCCTTGGCGCTTTCTCTTGGAACCTGTCGTGAAATCGTGACACTTTCTCTCCTTGGAACTTTCTCTTGGAACCTGTTGTGAAATTGTGACACTTTCTCTTTGTGAGCTCCTTCACTTCGAGTATGTCATGAAATCACGACATTTTTCTTTGCCTGAACCTCTTTTTCAAACATGTCACGAAATCGCGATAGTTTTTCTACTTGCCTCCTTCTCTACCAACATGTCGCAAAATCGTGACAGTTTTCCTTGCACCTTCTCTCTCCTCGACCATGTCGTGAAATCGTGACAATTTTTCTTGTGCCTTCTCTCTCCTCGTTCATGTCACGAAATCGTGACAATTTTGCTTGTGCCTTCTCTCTCCTCATTCAGGTCGCGAAATTGCAACAATTTTGCTTGCACCTTCTCTCTCCTCGTCCATGTCGTGAAATCATGACAATTTTGCTTGCGCCTTCTCTCTCCTCTTTTATGTCACAAAATCATGACAATTTGGCCTGCATTTTCTCTCTCCTTTGATATGTCATGAAATCACAACAGTTTTGCTTTCTGCATTCTTTCTCCTCAACCTGTCGCGATATCGTGACAGAAAACATGTCGCGATATTGCGACAGTTTTCTTACTTGCATTTTTCTTTGATTTTTTGAATCTGGGCCACTTTTGTCTTCTTGGAAATTTACTGTACATTTTCTAACTGAACTCTGAACTCCTGTCCACTACATCAACTGCATCAACTATCTGTGTTGACAACAATGACAATACTTTTGCTGCACCTTGCTCAACACTGTGTATTGTTTTGCATTTATTTACATTCTACATCTATATTTTATTTTTCATGTGTCTAAAGTGAAACCACACCCTATCCCAGTGAGGCATGACTTCGCTAACCCTAATTTAGGGTTTTTTCTCATAGAAGCAAAATTGTGCCCCGTTCTGATGGAGCACAACTTTACCTATAGCATTATCGCACCCGTTATCTATGAGGTATGATTTTTCTTAGGACTAAACTAGGGGCATCTGTTAGATTTTGATTGCATGAGTATTTTCTAAATTACATCTAGGGCATGATAGCATAATTTGTTTTATGTTTCTCTATTGTTGCATTGTTGTTTTATGATTAATTCTCCAAAGGTCAATTTTTGCTTTTGTTTTCAAAGGTCATCTAAAATTACCTAGGGTGATTTATTGCTACACCTCCAAAAAAATTTATACAGCGGTCTAAGAAGGCCCCCTAATGTTAATCCCATTTTCAAGTGTTTCATAAGTTATCTTGCAGAAATAGGTATTTTTGATATCATTGGACAAGAGGCATAAAAGGTTAGATCAATCACCGGTCAAGATAAGTGTTATATTTGTCCTATTGATTATAAATCTGATTTGGATATTCATTATAGGCATCTAAAAAGTGAAAGGCATATAGTATGCATCTAGGGTTAATATTATGCATTTATCTTACGCCCTTGCTTTAAATGTCTTCTGGATAAAACCCTATATTAGAAAGCATTCAAATTAAGAATCATATTGGGTGAGCTCTTGTATTCTTGCATTATATTTTCTACATTTTCCTTTATCTTTCATAGCATAGATCTAGAAAGGCCAAACTTAGGTGATTGCTTGAAACTAAATACATCAAACTATCCTGAAATCTTGAGGACTTGGAGCGAGTCCTTAAACCATTCCTAGTGAACCCTTCCACCTAGAACCAAGTGTAGATAACAACATAGCCATCACATTTCATCCCATAAGCTTTCTATCTTTGTGGATCCAACCTTTTTAATAATTGTATGTGGTAGGGTATTTTTGCCCCTTTACATATTTGGTGAACCTGATGTGAACACATTATTTCTTTTGAAAACTCTAAGCAAGATCATTAATTCTATTTGAAAAATATTTAATAATATTAAAATCTATGTTCTAGTGTTTTCCCCTATTTGTTTTCCACTACTGCTAATGGCTTCCTTCTGTAGAAGTCAGAGGAAACAATTAGAATCTGATTATGTTCCTTTGGGAGATGATCATATTGATAGGGAAGACCCTAATGTAGGTCCAGAAGAGCAAGAAGAGGTAGATATGGAAACTAAAACTAATATTGATCCTTATGTTGGACCTAATGGTAGCTTTGTCTTCTCATCATTTGATCATATTTGGGAATTCATGAAAGCTCATAAGAAGAAGCTATTGGAATATGTAGAATGAGAAGCTCGTATTGAAAAATAAGATGCTACTCCTTCTCCTCTCATTATATCTCCTATTCTTAATCATGATAATCCCTTATCTCAACCTGTACATCTCATTAATCTGAAGAACCAAGTGACTTGTGCTACTACTAATACCACCAATGTTGGATGGAATCCACCTATTCCTTTAACTAGTAGTGGCACCCAAAATTATTTTCAATTTCCTCCTTCATATTCTAATGTCAACACTATTGCCTCTATTCCACCACAAGTTAATATTTCATTCTCACAATGAACCACATATAATAATAACCTTCTCATGTCCAACCTAATTCAAGAGAATATCGAAAACACACATAATCCAAAAAATACAAAACTTGGCAAATATGGTGAATCAGTTGGTTTCAAGGATGGATATGATTTAGCCTTCAGGGTTTACATACAATTATAAGAAAATGTGTAGTCAACCATTGAATCCTATTGTTGCTGCTAGACCTTATCCTAAGTATTTTTCTATGCCAGTTTTATTGATCTATAAAGGGATGTAAGATACAATAGAGCATCTAAGAGGATTCGGGATAGCTTACCATGATCTTGTTTATGATGATATGCTTCTATTAAAAACATTTTCAAAGAGTATTGTTGGAGTTGCATTGGAATGGTATTATTGGTTTCCCAACTATTCTTTAAAGAGCTTTGAGAAGACTGTAGAGATGTTTGTCCATCAATTTAGTGCTTACATTGAAAAAGAAGTGACAATGAGAGATCT
Source organism: Wollemia nobilis (assembly GCA_028583015.1). NCBI lineage: Eukaryota > Viridiplantae > Streptophyta > Pinopsida > Araucariales > Araucariaceae > Wollemia > Wollemia nobilis. The sequence goes on along the minus strand of JAQPPZ010017220.1, from coordinate 11,984,127 downwards.
ATATTATCTAAAGAAAATAAAAGAAATTTTTTCAAAATTTCTAGCTCGTTGGAGAAGTTTAGTTGGTCAATTAATACAACCTGTATCTCAAAATATATGCTTGATATATTCATTAGTAATTTGCAAGAATAGATATCTTATGCACTAGAAACTACTACTGTCACATCCCTTGATCAAGCAATTGAGTTAGCAAGAAATGTGGAATAATATCTTAATAAAAGAGGTCAGCTTAAGACTAAAGAAGAAAAGCCTACTAAGTCTCAACATAAGAATAAACATACATAAGGTGATAACGACATGAGACTTGTTAATAATTTCACCAAAAACATACAAAAGATTGTACTTTTATCAAACTTAATATACCTATGGAAGTAGTGTTGAAGCAACTATTGGAAGCTAAGGTAATTGAACTACCTACTATAAGACAACCAGACACTACAACTCATTGGTATAAGGTAAGTCAATATTGCACATATCACAAAGTAGGACATTGGACAAAATATTGTAAGAATTTGAAGCATGTGGTTCAATATTTGATTGATGCAAGATGCATTAATTTAAGAAATTTTGAAACTCCAAGTAATCAGGTTCCTATTCAACAAGCCCCAAAAACAAATCAAGATATGGGGATATTCAAGGATCCATTACCAAAGCATGATCAACAAGCAGCCAATTAGGTGGCTCATCAAGATGATTCCCTACGCCATAGTAATTTGGTTGGTATGGTTTGGGTGACTACAATGAAATAAGCTCATAATCAACAAGGATAGAGTTCAGCACCACAGTCTAGTTTAGTTTTAAAGGAGAATCAAAGAAAATATTCAGTTACAAGAGGTACACCTATAGTTTTGAGACCACAGCCACAGATTTAATTTTATCTTCAAAAGTAGCTAGCTAGTACTTCATAAAAAATATCAATTTTAGAACTTTTGCAGACTTCTCCTAATCATAGAAATAATTTAATGGAATTATTAAAACAACAATCAGTTTCTTCATACATTGCCCTTGATGCCATAGGTCCTTTTGGTATACATTATGTCTCATTTTTATATGATGATAAACCTTCCTCAAACTTACATGGATATTCATCACTTTACATCATTGCACTTATTAGGGATACCCCTATCAAGTGAGTTTTGGATGATAATGGATCATCCCTTAACTTGTGTACATATCAATTCTTTCAAAAATTTGTATTAAAAGAGGAATACTTAACAAAATATGATATCATTATTAAATCTTTCAACAATAATTCTCAATAGGCTTGTGGTATCATATCTCTTCCATTAAATGTGGGCCCAGAATATTGGATACATTTTTTATGTGGTTCATTGTCCTGCATCCTTTAATCTTCTTCTTGGGTGACCTTGGATTCATGCAATGAAGGTTGTCCCTTCTACTTTTCATCAATGTCTCAAATTTGAATTCAAGAATCAAGTTATCACCATTCCAGGTGATCCTCGACCATTTGAATTATGTTAAAATATAGAATTAGCTCAATATGAGTCTTATTTTTTTCCTTCTATCTCTTCAATAATTTCTCCATCTTTCTCATCTCAAATTTTATATCATCTTCAAAGTTTAAAAGTGAGTGATGAACCTCTAATCAAAGTTTCATCATGGGATCAAGATAATATGTTTCTTCAAGAGCCTCTTATGGATCTATCCAAGCTACCACCATCACCTCAAACTATGGGTTTGCCCCATAGGAAGGGTTATGTTGTACACATTGGTACATGTACCTTTGTCTTTGGAGGAACTACCTTTGAATAAAATATTCGTGGTAGCAAACCATCTCCTAGTGAACGCTCTTTTGCTCAATGTTATCTCACTAATGATTATCCCCTTCATAAGCAGATCCTATCTAGTATGGGATATGCAAGTAAATGATTGAGACCACAACATAAAGGTATTCAAGAACATTTGGATGCTGATATTTGGCCTGGGAGATGTGGTATAGGCTTTATACCTAGTAAAAATTAACCTTTTCCTTTTGAGGATGATGAATATCTTATGACTTATGCAAAATATATAGAATATCAAAAGATAATAATAGTTGAAAATAACAATGTTAATTTTGCTTCTCCTCCAAATCTAATGTCTTGTAATATGATTGATTATATTTGTTCTAATGATGACGTTACTTATATGTGAAAGAGTGATGGATTCTTATATAATATTTGTTTTACTAAAAATAATGGTGTTTTTAGAAAATGCAGTGATTATTGTGTCATGGATGTCCAAAGAAGGATCCTAGAGGAACTTTCCCGTGATTTTTATCATTGATAAAATGTACTCCTTGGGGATATCTTCGATCTGAAACCCCATGACACACTCATTTATTTTCATAATATGAATGGTGCATTTAGAGTTTGCATTGATTTCAATTATGTATAAATAAAAAAAAAAATCAAGTAGTTGCATTTGCATTTCCATTGCATCCACCTGTTTTCTTATATTGCACTGTTGCTTGTCATCCTTGCATGATTGCTTGACATCTAAAGGACACCTTGCATGTTTTCCTATCATAACTACATGATTGATTGATCATTATTGCTTGCTCATATAGATTGTTAGGGATTTTGCAATAATGGCATATGATGATACCTAGTTAGGTCATAGCTCACATGCATTGCACTTATTACTAGGACTCTAATGCCTACCAAGATCTCCCCTAGTGTTTCTTACCTTCTTTCTTCTTATGATTGTTTCTCCTTCTCTCAATTTATTTATCATGATAATTATTTCATTCATAAAAGATTTTTAAGATCTTTATTTGGGATGGCACTTGCATATTATTTATCTACATATTACACCCCAAATGGGAGACTTATACATCCTAGCGGGTATTACATTGTCTATGATCTTCTATCAAGGCATACTCTCTTTTGACTCAGTAGGCTTAAAACCCATTATAGGATAAGCTCCTTGGTTCAGTTTAGTAGACCTTGGCATACATAGCATTAAATAAGTGAGCAACCACCCATAGCGGGTCAGACTCCACATATCTTTTTACACTACTACAAGTGCTATATATATAGCGGGTCTAGATCTATTTCTTAAATAATCTATGGTATCTAACTACATTGGTTCCTCGTAACCTATGCGAGTTCCATAATATGGGTCATTAGTTCTTCTTTTCAGATGGTTGACGTTTGGGTTTTCTTCTTCTTCTTTTCCTTTTTCTTCTTCTTCTTTTCCTTCTTCTTCTTCTTCCTTTTCTTCTTCTCTATTTTTCTCTCATCTTCTTTCTTCTCCTTTTTTTTCTCAATTGTCTCCTTCATCCTTCTCCTTCTTCTCCTTTCTTTCCTTTTGCATCCATCCATTTTCATATAGTTTGCATACATGAAAACACATAAATAAAAACATATTACACATAAAATAACACAACAAAAGTAGTTATATATTACTCGATAGAAAATAGTACATCATCCCCATGTTAGGTTGGTGTACCACAATCCAGCTTAGTACACTTAACCTAGGGATGCACACCACAATACAAAAATTGATACATCATCTTGATCCCCAGTCCTCTCTATCCTAGCTCTAAGAGCCAGATCCCTTTGGTCCACCTTGAGGAGGAAACCTAGGCTATGACAAGGACTATCATGATATCGATGTCATCCGTGATTGAGACCATGATCTACTTGCTGATTGTAGGGATGGAGGAAGTGGCATCCTTTGACCTAGTTGGATAGTTGCGCAGTAAGCCATCTCATAAAATATAGCCCGTTGAATGGCTATCTCCATCCTCTCTCTCATCCATCGTAGCTCAACCTAAATAAGTTGTACCACACCTCTTTCCTAGCTAATATCAATAACAACCATCCCATTTACCCTGGATATCTAGTGCTCTCCATCCAAACAAGCCATCTCTCCTTGGATCTAGCCAATATCTCCCTAAGACATACCCCTCTTAGCCTCTATGGTGCTAAAAAAACTCTAGAATCTTAGCCCTATCCTCCTAGACCTGGGCCATATAACTCTATAGAGAGGCTACATGTACTTGTAGCTCCTCTATCTCCCTCCTCTCCTAGCTCTCACTAGCCACTACTATAGATGTGGAGACCTCCAATATCTTTGATCTATGGTCACCCTATCTATGAGGGTATACCTCACCACCCTCTATTGTTCCTATCTCCTAGATGGCCTCATCCACCACCAAGATCTGAACATGAGCCAGTATCTATCTAAGAGTGATAGAGGTCTACTATGCCCTCTCTGTAGCTCAATGATCTACCTCTAATAATGCTCATTGCATGCCCAGGTCCATCACCTAGCACCTTTGTATTGGTACTGGTGAGGAGATCCTTTAGGACACAACTCCTCTATACCACTGCCTATACCCGATAACCACTCCTATGTCATCTACCCTCATGTCAACATAAGTAGGATCATCTATATCTTCCTTAGTCCATCTAGTGAGATCTGGATCACCTCCAACCCCTTTTGGATCCTAGGTCACCCTTCGGTACCAGTAGTCCCCCAAGTCTGGGACTCCTTGTAAAATTCTATGCTATCGAAGGACTCGATCAAATCTGAAGATCTCTAGATCTCCCTTCTCTATCTATAGCCACCTAATTTTTTATTTCCTGGCTAGATATGTCTTGTCCTCAACCCACCTAGGGTGAAGCTACCATGGCCACCAAATGATCTTCACATTCCAAAGATCATCAATCACCTACCTCGCTAGTGGTAGGTTCCCTGCATAGGCCCTTGCAGTCCTTTCTAGGGACCTTGACCACTTGTATGTTGTTGGACACTCCAGGCTAGGTAGTGGGCCTGGTAGTGCCTCTAGTATCCATACCATGATGTGCTCCCAGCACCACACTTGGAACAATGTCATACATAAGGTTATGCATAAGCGTGAAATATCGTAAATTGGCTATATTTAGGATTTTCAAAATTTTAAATTTTCTAATTTTGGAACATTTCATTGGGGCCATTCACCTAAAATTTAAATATGATAAGTATTTTTTGGATAAATTAGCCCATCGTTGATAATTATTATTCTATTTTTATTTTTATTCTTCGACCAATTTCATGGACAATTCACCTTAAAATTATATTTGATTTTGTTTTTCCTACCCAATTTGCCTCATATACTACCTGTATATATACTATAGGAGGTACCGATAAACATATATCTAAAACACTTTAACTCAAAAATAGCTTCAAAATAATGAAAAACTTGACAAGGTTGCAGAGAAGTGTCTGTCAATATAATTCGATCAGTTGCAAGGGAGTGTCGATCGGTATATGACTATCAATTGCAGGGAAGTTTTTATTGGTATAATATGATCGACATAAGATAATTAGTTGCAGAGGAGTAGCAATTGGCATATGCCTATTAGTTGCAAAGAATTATTGATCACCATAAGACGATCGATTGTAGAGGAGTATAAATCAGCATAAGCCGATCGGTTGTAGAGGAGAGACTATCAACATAAGCTGATAAATTGTAGAGTAGTTTCTATCAATATAAGTTGATCGGTTGTAGAGGAGATACTATCATAATAAGGTGATCAATTGCAAATAAGTATCTATTAGTATAAGCTAATCGATTATAGAGAAGTTTCTATCGGTATAATTTGATCAGTTGCAGAGACATGTCTATCAGTATAGGCTAATTTGTTAGAGAGGATAGTCTATTGGCATAAGTTAATCGATTGTAGAGAAGAGTTAGTTGGTATAAGTCGATTGGTTGTAAATAATAATCGGTTGGTATAATCCAATCAGTTGTAGAGAAAATACTATCGGTATAAGTTGATCCATTGTAGAGAAGTGTATATTGGCATAATCTGTTCAGTTGTAGAGAAGATTTTGGTAGAAAAAATTGATCAGTTGTAGAGGCGTGTCTATCATCCTAAGCTGGTATATTGTAGGGTAGTTTCAATCGGCATAGGCCAACCGGTTCTAGAGGATTTATGACTATGAAAATAGGTAGATTATTCTTCTTCCACTGTTCTTTTATCCAAAGCTCTTTTTCTTCATTTTCATGGGCACTGTAGGTGCACTATATGCAACTATGGTAGAGAAGTATCCATGTTATTTGGTTATGTATTAGGAGCATTTTTCTTGTTAGAGACTACTTTTCTATTAGAGTATGTTTCATAGGCAATGTAGAAGCACTATTTGCAACTGTGATCGACAAGTATCCATGTCACGTTGTGTGCTAGGAGCACTTTTCTTGTTAGAGACTGCTTCTTCTATATCAAATGTCATTCTATAGGGTAGCATAGGTTCATCTGAATATTCATTGATTCTTTATGGAATTACAGTTTAACCTTGGTTACTAAGAAACGTAAATTACTAACAATGTTTTGAAATAAGGAACTTTTTTATTTCTTAAATTGTATAGATGCTTTCAAAAAAAAAGAACTAAGAAGTTATTTGTACTATTGTAATTGGAATATTGATATTATGAAATGCGAGGAAGTATTTTTGGAGGCTGGGTTTATTCCCCGTGAGGGTTCCTAGGATATATGTTGTGTATATTTATCTTGTGGTTTGCAATTGATATTTCATACAAATGTTATTTACTTTCCAATGAGATGTTTCTTAGATGAATGATGGATATGTACTCTCAATATTCATGATGCAATGATTTATATGTTTGTTTTAATGAACATGATTAGTTTTCATTAATATGGATATATGAAGGAAACTATGTTTTGATTTAGCAAATGATTATTTTACAAATACTTGTGAATGCTTTAATTTACAATTATTATAGTAAATAAAATGTTATACGGTAATTGGTATGTTTTGATTTTGAGCTCAAACAAAGCTCTTACATTATGAGTTGTAGCTCGAATATACATGCTAATTGGTATCTTGCATGTGCTTGGGTTGAAGCTCTAAATATAACGTCTTCTAATTGGTTAGCTATAAGATTCGATAAACTCTATGAAAAATGGAATTTAGAATATTGTATTGATGTAATTTTCACTTATAAAAAAAAATGTTAACACTCTTGGGTGTTTTTAAGTAACAAAATTAGGTCATTACAGTAGTCATGGAAAATATATGTCATGGCCCACTGGTATGTGGCACTAGAATTTTTAAGGTCAAATGGCATAACCTTGTAGCAAAATATACCCCATGGAGTGGTAAAGGTTGTTTTACGTTGATCCTCAGGTTTGAACCAAATCTGATTATAGCCAAAAAATCCATCAATGGGAGATAACATCTCATGACCAACTATAGCATCTACAAGAGCATCAATATTGGGCAAAGGAAATGCATCCTTTGGTGTTTCCTTTTTAAGGTCCCTAAAATTTGTATAGATATGGATCCTTCCATTAGGTTTTACTACAGGTACCATGTTTGATACCCATTTAGGATAGTCGATGGGAATGATGAATTCTACATACAATAGTTTTTGCAATTCATATTTTACCATGAGAGTGATGGTTGGATGCACATTCCTAAGTTTTTTCTTGAATTTTTTTTTGGTAGGTTCCAATGAAAGGTTATGAGTAACCAATTTCATATCCAAACATGACATATATTTATACATCCAAGAAAAAATATTAGGTCTCTCCATAAATAGAGGTATGAGGATGGTTCGTTCCTCAAGAAATAAGCTTTCTATAAACTTGAATTTCTTATGACGATTGGGATCTGAGCTAATATCCATTTTGAAAGTCTCCTCTATCAACATATGGGATACCTCCTCAATATGGTGATATATAGGAATTAGATGGATGTCATCTACTGGTTTTAAGTGATCTACCATATCGGGTTCAAAATTAGCATTATAGACATCATGAGCATAGCCTGGGGTAAAATGGAATAGTTGTAACATTTATTCATTAGGGAAGAAATCCTTAGGCGATGGGGGTGAAATGGCATGATCAAAATCAATGGCCTCAAGGTTGAGATGCAATGGTTTTGAAAAGTCGTATGGGTTACGAAGTGGTGTGGTTAAATCATTGGAGATCATATTTATGGATGGAAGGTAATCTCCATGACCATGTGGGTAGGGATTTTAAATTTTTTATTACTCTAAATATTTCCCATCTGGACTAGGAGGCTTTGGGATTTTAGGATCTACTTCAGGAGGAGATAGGACAACTAGGTCCTCTAGAAGAAGCAACTACGCTAGAATATGCAGTTAAGGGAATACCCCATGAATATCATCTTCATTAGAAAGGAATATTTCAAGATCAATGACTTCTACCTGATTATTTAGGGGATAAAGGTGTCTAGGACCTAGATATGCCATCTCAATTTCATCCTCATATTCATCATCTATATTGACCTAGTCAATTCCAAGAATGCTTTTTGAGCCAGCCTCAATAGAAATGTTCTTGTGATAAACCAAAGAAGGTTCTATAGAAACCATAGCTACTATATTATTATCCCTCCATCGATGTGAAGGGTTTAGGTACACATAAGTATTCCAATCAATATCTTCCCCAAAACCTATACTTAAGCACTTTAAGGATATGGTTACTAACCCATCCTACCTATGGATAGAATATCCTAATCCAAACTTGTCAGTAGGAAATTGATATTGAGGTTGATAAGGTTTCTTGCGATGTTGTTCATATAAGCCCAAGTTGTTACTGTGCCAATGATAGTGGTTGAAATACCTAAGTGCAAACTTAAGGTTTGACAGATAATACACATTCCCTATAAAAGGTTCATCGTCATCATCGTTGATAGGAGAATAGTTAGTGGCTTGGTTAAAGACCCTGTAAATTAAGTTGGTTTGATTTGGTGGTATCCCAAGAGGTACCACTATCCCAATAGGTAATGTAGAAATCCATGTTCTCCCCATGTCTTTTGTAGATTTGATTATTGGTGTAAACATGACTTTCTAAATAAAATACTCAGCTAGCCCAGGATTTACTAAATAAACTATCACCTGCGATGTGGATGATGTAATGGACGATGCAAGTGAAGCAGGTTGACACATATCCTCTTCTATATTAGGTGAATCATCCTTCTCCATGGGAGTTTGAATCTCTGTTGTAGCCACATTGGGAATGAATTTAGGCTCTTCTTCTACTATGGGTGCCTTAAGCTTGTATTTATCCTTCGGTTTTAATGATGTTGAAGTCTTTTTAGAAGTGATATCTAGCCTACAATATTGTGGTGGTGTTTATATGGACATATCAGCCCACACTGACTTAGATTTATACTATAGACATCTAGTTGGTGATGTGGGTTGAATATCTAGATGTGTATATGGGAGGAAAAACTCCCTCGACATGTCAACCTGATTCACATACTTGAATGGTTCTTCGTTCAAGGGGATGACATGGACTTGTCCCTTATAGACATATTTGATGCATTGATACAAAATAGAGGAACACATATCATAGCCTAGATTCAATGATGCTCGAGTAAGATGTTGTACTGCATTGCACCTTCCAACATGTGGCACATAGCTAATATAGTCTTAAGCCCTACATGAATAGGTAGAACTATGGTATCGACTATGGAGCATAATGCATATTTAAATGCTTGCAATGTGAAATTTGAGGTAACTATGTGTGACTCAAGAAGACTCAAGTGTCCTAAGGCTTTTGTTATAATGATGTTAATTGAAGATCCTATGTCAATTAATACTCGCTTGAAAGGTATACAATTTATGCAAGCAATAATATGTAGTAGATGATCTGCTATGTTAATCGAGACTGTATTAATTTCATGATCATAGAATATGATCATATGCTCTTTACACTTTTGGATATGCCCCATTGAGTTGTAAAAGCATTCAAGTTTTGGGGTTGGAGCTCAATGGACTTCATAATTTCCATGAGGTTCTCCCTGTTGCTATTCAGATAGTGATCATCGGTCTTGCCAATGGTCCTGGTAACTAATTTCGAGCTGGCCTTTATTGAGGTGCAGCAGGTATACAAATATGAGTCATAGGTGGCTCAGGTTGATTGTATCTCTTGTTACGGATGACAATATTGATCATGCTAAAAAATCCCTATGTGGGTAGATTTGTGTGTATTCCATTGACTTTTCCTATCTAATTTGCCTTAGCCTCATGATGGGGTAAGGGTTCCTTGAATATACCCAATTGTTGGTTATTGGGGGCCAAAGGATTATTAATCTGTAATTTATCCCTATATAGCATGTTTTGCACCAGGTTCTTAAAACCATAGCAATTTTCAATGTCACAACCTTTTTATCTTTGATAGGGACAATATTGGTCCTCTTTGTACCCCTTTGGATTAGGATAGTTTGGATCTAACAAGTGAACTTCGAGTAAGGTGAATGCCTTAGCCTCATATATTATATTGAATAAATATTCCAAAGACTCGAGAAATGGTGTGTATTAGCAAGGTGGGTGACATTGTGTGTATTGACTAGATTTTTAACATTTTATCCATTGGATATCGTCATTTATCCGATCCTACAACTTATGTAGGAATCAATTTTTTCCAGCCAAGGATGTCCTAATATGAGTGGATAACCACCTAGTCCTAATTTTGAATTCATAACTAGGAAGTCTACTAGATATTCCCACACATCCATAATTACAATCATGTCTTCTATCATTCTCTCCAGGAGTACTGTAGACCGATATGCCAATTATAAAATTATTTTAGTTGGCCTTATGTCTATTAACTATAGTTTTTACATATTTTCCTTAGGCATGATATTTATGGCTGCACCTGAATATACTAAAGTATTGGGTAGCCTCAAGCCTTCAATTTGAACTGTTAAAATTGGGCTTCTTAGATCATAATATTTTTGGTGATAGATGTTCCATAACATTAAGTCAACTAACTAACCTACCATGTGAGCTACTTTTGATTGTTATCATCATCCTAGTCTCTTAAGATACAATTCTCTAATGTATTTTGTATAGATAGACACATATTGTATATCATAATAGAGGGGAATTATGATAGTTAGGTTTTTTAACCCTTCCATTATATCAAATTTTCATTGCATCATTTTTTTGTTTTCTTATAATATTTTGAGAAAGGGTGGAATCCCTTCATTTTTGGACTGTTCAACAGTTAAATTTTCTTCCATACTCTCTATTGAAGGTGTTGGTTCTTCTACTTCTACTTATTTTTTCTCTTCCTCCACTATTGGAGGTTTTGGATCTACTATTACTTCTTTACCCGATCTAAGTCTAATTGGACTACAATCTAAGCTAATATAATACATAGGATACATCCTTGTGTCTACCTGATATGTTGGTTGATTTTTATTATTTTTATTTGAATTTGAGGTTGGTTGTGTCAGTATTTGTTGTGGTCTAGAAGTAGGTGGTGTCATTAAACTAGGTTATAGTAGGGCTTATATTGTTACTTGTGGAGGTGAAGTCCACGCATTATAATTTTACCACTACGTTCCAACTTGTTGGTATGGAATCCATGGATAAGGTGCATAGGAAGTAGGCTCTTGGGTGGTGTTAATCCAAGGTGGATGACTCCACCATCTCATATTGAGTATTTGAGTCTACCCTTGGTGCATAAAATGGGATCCCCTAAAGGGTGGTACTACTCCTGGTATTTTTCCTCGCATAGGAATTTGTTGCTAATTTCTCCTATTACCCATAAAATAAGTTTTAGCTACTTTCAGTTCCTCTGTCATGTTTTCTAATTGTGGGCACAACTTCATTTTGTGATTGATTTGATAAATAGCACACACTTTGACCTTGTTTAAAACAACTTAAAGCTTCTAATGATTCATTTGTGAGACCTCTTAAGAAGATACTTCTCAAGTATTTCTCATCTAGTTTTGCATGGGATGAACGTTGAAGATTAAAATTAAATCTACCCCAGTAATCCTCCAATGACTCTTTCTCTCCCTCTATGACATGTCTAGGACTTCCTCTCTAGCATCCCGTGCCCCATAAAAATCCTAGTATTGTTCTAAAAATATTTTCTTCATGTCATCCCAGGTGGAAATTTGTTTGTTCCCTAAATCAATAAACCAACATAGTGTTGAGTCATCCAACGTAGAGATAAAAAGCTTTAATTTTTGGGCATGAGTTTTATAATCTATTGATCTACAAAGAACTTCAAATTTAAAGAGAAACAGATCAGTTCTTCAATTAGAAAGTCAAAACTAGTGAAACCCTCATCGTTTCTAACCATGATTTTAGATGATGTAAGTGCCAAATCAAATGCTTCTACAATAGTTAATAGTGCTTCACACTCATTTCTTGTGTCTTCAAACATTAAATCTAAATCAAATCCTAAGGTAAACCTCCCTTCTAATATTTTCCACCTTTAGTCTTTAATTAAAGTTTATCCAAATATTAGATTAATATGCCAAAGTGTGTTAGGTGGAGAGGATGGTCTACTAATATGAGTATTTTAGATTCTTTAGAAGGTATTTTAGGTGGTTCCAAGGTGACTTCTACTTTCTTAATAAAATGTTTGTTTGGTCCTCTTGGTCTTGGTGGACACATACATTCTCTGGTAAGAGAACTACGGGTAAGATAGTCTAAACAGTTATCTTCAAGATGACGAACCTATAGATTCTAAAATACTACAATTGGCACTCCCCAACAATGGCGTAAAAATGGTGAGTAGAAAATGGTGTTCTATAAAACATTTATTTCCTTTCCATTTAATTTATCAATATGTGATTTCATAAACTTGTGAGTACCTATGCATATATATACCTATAGTAATTGGAATATGAGTCCTATATATCAGTTGGTTTGGTGGAGGGTGTGTTTGTTTGTGTAGTTTAGTTTTAGCCAAACCAATTAAAACTAAATGTAGAAAAATAAAGCACACAATTAAAAGAAACTACAAGAAGTAAATTGCTCACAACTGAAATTAAAATACTGAAATCAAACACATGATTGAAAGGTAAATTTACTTGAAATTAAAAACCCAACTGGAAATAAAATTACAAGAAATAAACACACAAATGAAATAAATAAAGCAGGAAATAAACACGCAACTAAAATAAAGAAGACATAAAATAAAATAAATATGGGAGGATTACTACTTAGAGTGGGACCAAGTTCCTACAAATGGTTCATCTAACTGATTACTAAAAAAATCACTCTTCCAAATACAAATGAATAGAGAAAACTCAAAACTTTATTGATATTAATAAAACTTCACAAATTTATCAGTCTCTTTGTTTAGGGATGGTCTACATTTTTCTACAGAACACAACCAACCCCTATTACAAAAATAGTTGTTCTAATTTAATCATGAGATGTGATTCACTATGGCTAGTTTATGCATAGCTACAATCATCATCTATTAAAAGAGCGATCATGTCTAAAATTAATCATGCAAGATAAGAATGGAACTCCCTAAGTTTACATAATAATTTATTTCTAAAATTTGTGTGGTCTCCCAGTCAATCGGTCAACATGCAAAATAAAGACACTTTATTTTCATTGGATATCGATGTCTTCCTACCTACCGGCGGGATATAGGAACTTTATAGCCACTAAGAGATAGTTATTGGGATATAGGCAACAATATTCCTATCATCGAGAGATAGGTGCCTTTCCTACCGTTTTGGATATAGGCATCAAGATATACACACTGACCTATACCCAGGATATAGGCATTGGCCTACACCCAGGATATAGGCATCGACCCTTAGAAAGAGTTAGGCACCCACTTTCAACATCGTGATCTCATACTTCATTCCTCAAACACATTACACTTGTTGTACAATGTTAGGTCCATGTGGGACCTTGACTAAAAGATGTGAAAAGCAACGAAAATCTGCATCTACACACATTTCCCACTAAAAATACCGATCAAGCATAATACGTCATTTTCCATTAAGTATATGCAATAATTACATAAAAATGTACTTCTAAGGTAAAACATGTCATACAATACCCCCTTTTAAACATGCATAAAAATGAGCATTTTTGGTGCTTATCACCTTTACCTTTTAGCTTCTCATTTTTATGGTTACTATTGGGTGATGATCTTATTGGTATTTGATAATGGTGTTAATACTTGTTGATATTATTAGGTAGAACCATTACATTTTATATTATAAATAAATACCATAAAACCCATGTGGATCTTCTAAAAAATGGTGAAACTTCTTGAATTCACATATTTTTTAATGACTTTTGAAAAAAAAATCACTTGGTTATGAATCGACTCATTTTGACTATATTTTGGATTCAAATGCATTGAAGCCTAATATGACTCTTTCTCATTCAATGATTGAAGTATTTATTGAATGTGTTTTAAACCACAATATTGATTTTTTTATTGCTAATCTTAAAGTTCAACCTTGAGCAAGATGTAGCTACAAGATGAGAATAGATAGATGTATTATATATGAAATAACAAAAGAGTCAATGGATGGTTTTCATTATGTGAATAACAAGTAACTTTAGAAACACCATCATTATAATGTGCCAACCTATATGGAAGTAAATATTTGCTTTCATTTGTAGCTATGACTCCATTCCTACTTAGGTGGCAAGGGACTTTATAAGGGTGAGCATAATAGGGACAGGGACAAGGTGGATGTCCATGCCAAGTAATTAGGTCTATATACATATGAGCATCCTTCATGCTCAAGGCTTCTAGATAAAAACAAAAGTATTTTCCATAGAAATAATAGAGGGCCCTAAAGAGGTGATATAGTTGGTAAGGGATTTGCAGAGACAAGTAATATCATAAAAATACATGATTGGTGGTGCATGTGTGGGTTTATAGAGTGGACGTGGTTTCCATAAAGAACTATGACCCTTAGGAGAGAAACATGACATAACCCAGAATGATGGTTGAGCACCTATTTATCAATGGTTAGTTTAGAAAAAGAAAATTATATTTTAAAAAGCAATTATAAACAATATTGCATTCATCTCTAGAAATATTTAGAAGCATTTCTACCTCCACTACATCATCATCAACCACATTAGGAATAACTTTCTTTATTATAAAATTTGGAGCATAGGGAAACCCTAGTGCTAGAGTATGAAGTCATGTTTATTTTTTAAAGGAATTCTTTAAAGCATTAATTGCTTTCAATGAGGCTACTAATAGTCACCTAGCTATAATTAGAGACCAAGGACCAATATATAGCATGTCAATTTGTTTAAGTGATAATATAGACATGACCACCATATATAAAGGATGATACTTAGAAGTGGTGGAGAATGTATTATCTTGTAAATATTTTAGAAACTTTATGTATGATGTGAGTAAATCCAACAAGTAACTTCAACAATTAAAGTCAAAGTCAAATCCTCCACTATGTATTTCTTCCATAGGATAGGGATTTATTTTTTGGTATATTTTTGGATATTGGATATGATACTTGTATTTAAATAATAAAAAGGTCAAATAAGGTAGAATAAAGCTATATTAAAATATAAATCACACTCTATTCCCCAAAAGAAATAAAATGAAAAGAAAAGAGAGTTATACCCAATTGGTTAATCCTTTCTTAAGCCAAAAATTTATATTTTTCTTATTTATTTCATTCTTCGTTTGACAATTAAGTATAATGTACTTTTATGGTGATAATAGAAACATACATTCAAATGCTAACATGTGTAAAGGGCTTCCAAATGGGTAGGCCACCTATAACACACATGTATAAAAAGACTTGATAATTCCCTAACCCACATGATGAATAAGAAAGTACCTTTAATTACTTCACATACAAGAATATAATTTGAATAGTTCCATGGTCAAGACACAAGCAATTGACTTGGGGTTCTTCAAATATGATGAAATAATGATGAGTATTTACTATAGGTGTTATCCCTTTAGGTTCATTTGTTTAGGATTATATTCATGAATAAATTATAAAAGTTTGTTGCTTATCCCTATAGAATCTAAGTTATTTTGTTACTCCCAATATATCAAGGGGTAGAGAATTTTCTAGGATTGGAAGGACATAATTAGATCTAGAATATGCTATTACAAAGGAATTAAATTTGTTGCCATCCCTACCTATTATTGTTGATTAGTAGAATGATTGCCACCTCCACTATGTTGTCATCTATCAACAATGATGGTTTTCATTTGAGAGACAACCTCTCATATGCTATAAAGGATAGAAAAATAAATTAAGTATAATACATAACTACTGCACCTCTTCATGTCTTTACCATGTTCATCGATGATGATAATAGTATATAAAAGGATCCCACCTACGTTACATCATTGTATATTAATGACAATAGTTTTTAAATAAGAAAAATATTAATATGCTATCAATTGCTTATCTCACCTAAGAGTTAGACTAAGAGAAACAACTAAGAGATAATAGATGGGGATGAATGAGAGACACAAGAGTTAAATTAATAATTGTTATATAATAATATTAAAATGAACAAAAAGCACAAACAAAAATTTACTTTATAAAATATTAAATTGAAAAATATCAAATTAATTTTTTTATAAATATCTATTTTATTAAATTAGAAAATAATATTAAAAATAAAGAATTTCATAAATCATATAAATGTTAATTTTATTCGATATAAAAATTAAAAATTGTTCATATTTATACCAATTTCATACATCTAATTTTTC
Source organism: Wollemia nobilis (assembly GCA_028583015.1). Taxonomy (NCBI): domain Eukaryota; kingdom Viridiplantae; phylum Streptophyta; class Pinopsida; order Araucariales; family Araucariaceae; genus Wollemia; species Wollemia nobilis. The sequence continues at coordinate 11,967,649 of JAQPPZ010017220.1, read as the reverse complement.
ACTTTACTTCCCTCTTGTCAATTCCCCACCATTGTATCATGCAACACTATCTCATTGTTTTACAATTATCCATCCAAAATTTTGTTTTTCTCTCATCAAAATATTCCTTTTGAAAAGTATTTGCTTGCAAAAGCTAAAATTAAATTTTATATAATTCAATAGTCTAATTTAATTGTTCAATTTATCAAATTTTAAAGAGATTTTTGTTTAAATATTATGAAAGGTACATTATTATAATATTACTATATGATAATGTTGTAATATAAGTAAAGTTCTTATATAAATATGATTTCAGCAATTAAAAAAAAATTATACTAACTATAAGAGAAACCCATTTTAAAAAATATATAATTTTAAAATATATATTACTTATTTCAGATAATTTTGAGGACTTCAATCTTCATATAAAACTATGCCATGGAACTATAGTGGACTATAACACAAAGCTTTCAAGTCCTGTGATGGTTATGCAAATAAACTTTATGTCATCAAACTATCTTGTACAGAGAGAAAAAAAAATGAGTTTACACCGTCAAATTATCTTGGTTAGAGAGAATGGAATAAATTTACACGCAAAACTATTTTATATAGAAAATAGGTAAATTATCTTGGATAAATAGAATGGAAGAAATTTACATGCTAAACTATTTTAGATAGAAAATAGGTAAATTATATTGGATAGATAGAATAGAAGAAATTTACATGTAAAACTACTTTAGATGGAATATTTTTTGATTGGTGAACATGGGTTTTGAAAGGATCCCATAATATTTTACAAAAAGAGGAAGATTGAGAGAAGAGCTCCCAACCAATTTACAACAAAAGCAATAGAACCTCTATGAGCCATTGAAGATAAACTGATAAAACTAAGAGGAGTGGCCCACACAGGGGCAGGAGAGAAAGCCTCACTGGGCAAGAAGAGAAGCCCTCCCAGGGCAACAAGAAATGTTACCCATGTTGAAACATATCTTCCATACATGGTACTAGGTAATTTCTGTGAACTCCACATTGTAACAAGTCCTCCATACATGGTAACTGTTGTTACTTGTGAGAGCCACATTATGGTGGATCGAAACTAGGTATCAGATGATACCTATGCAATTTTCATTGATACACATTCTCCATGCACCTAGGAATAAGAACAAACATAGTTTGAAGAATTATATGAACACTAATGACCTAAATGAGTTGGATATGCATCGTAAATCCTTCCACAAGAATATGGAAACTTTGTGCTACAACAAATATGTGGATTATGGTAATATTGGCTAAGTCCCATAAAAGGAAAACAACATCCCTCCAACCATTTGGGGAGAGATCACTTAAAATACACATATAGGATATTGACATCGAGCAGTGCAGGAGGAAAATGTTTAGTCTATATGGTAAGGTTGGGCTTAGAGACACCCAAATTAGCTAACTAATCAACAACTTGGTCACATTCTCTATAGACAAGTTAAATGATAATATTGGTGGATAAGTTCAAGAGGGTTTTGGCTTTAGAAAGTAAGTTGGAGATGTTCCAAGAAGCATATTGAGTCCTTTCAAATCTTTTAATAATGTTCATTGAATCACCTTCAACCACTTAGTTAGGATAATGTAAGTGGGGTAGAAGAGATAAACCTTAAAAATGAGCTCGTGCTTCAGCAAAATGATTAGTTTGGAGCCCAATATTTTTTGCAAAGTCCAGAATTATCTTTCCTTCATGATTTCTAAAAATACCTCCAACACCAGCAAGGCTAGGGTTACCCTTGGTTGCTCCATAAAAATTGAATTTTATACAGCCTAGGGTTTACTTTAGATGGAAAATAAGTATTAAAGTGAAAATAAATTTTATTATAAAAATATGTTATTAAAAATAAAAATAAATTATTTAGAAGGCAAAATGTTGAAGTATATAAATAAAATAATTTAGAATGTTTTTTAGTATATAATTTGATATGTACACAGGGTATCAAAAGAGATAATTTGATTGGTAAGGGTAGAGTAGAGTAAGTTATTTTTTGAAGGGTTGGTAGGCTTTTAAGGTTTCGATTCTTTGAATAGTATGAATTCTATTAAATTTATTTTTAACAATAAAATTTGAATTTATAGAGGTTTATTTTGCAATATATGTTCATAGCCTACCAAAGCCATGATAGAGAATATTGAAATGGAAGACGAGTCATATTCTAAATGTATTATGAGTTAAGAGTGAAAGATAAAATCCAATCTAAAAATCGGTCGATCAACAAAAATATGTGTCTAACATAAGATGAAATTGGAGAATCTATGATAGAAAATGTAGTGGATGTCGAAAAACACGATAATTATATATATATATATATATTATAATTTTTTATTGGAACCAATAATTATATTCAATAAAAGTAAAAGAGGTTACAACTAAAAGGGAGCTGGAAAAATAATAGTTCAGGGCGCAAGGTCACCGAAACGATCAATACTGTAAAGATAAAATCTAAGGCAAAAAAAAATAGTATTTAAAAGGTTGAATAATCAACATAACTAGGAAAAGGGTCGAGCCCTGTTGTGGGTATTGATAGAATGGTCTGAGGTAGGAAAAAATCACCCCCTCGACCTGCTACATTGAAATAGAGGGACCTTGAGGTAAGGGGAGGTTAGACAAAACCTTGCTAATAGTGCATAGAGCCTCGTTCTAGTACTTGATAAGATTTATCAAATGCATCAACTTGTGAGTCAACTTGAAAGCCTACAAATAGATTTGAATAGTATCAGTAGAAAATACCATAATCTTTTCATGCATAGAAAAACTGACTAGAAATTGAATCTCCATAATAGACAACAACATTCCTAGATTTCTAAAGTTGAAACAAAATAATAACATGAAATAAATTCCATAGCATGACAATATAAGTAGGCCAACAACTATTATCTCCAATAAATAGTATTTGCCATCTGAATAATTTAGGATGAAAGGGCTTGAACAATGAGTGAATCCAAAACCAAGCAGACTGAGCACAAGGGTAGAACCAAAATAGATGTTTAAAAGACTCAAAATGACCATAATTCATACACTTAAGATTAGGAAGACCAACCCTACTATGTCTCTCTCCCATAGGAAGCCCTTGATAGATAAGAGACTAGAGAAAAAATATAATCTTGGGTTCAAGGTTAAACTACCAGATAAGGTTCAGACAAGCAATTCAAGTATAGGAGATAAAGTGAGTTTGCCATCTCTCATTAAGTTTTTCAACACCAGGTAAAATAGGAATAAGAAGCTAATAAAGCAAGGAAGAAGAGTAGTTCTTGAAATGGGTATCCACATTCTAACATAAATCCCTCCACCAGGAACTCGAGAGTTGAATATCGATCTTATGAAGAATGACATCAGGTATAAGCTCTTAAATCTTAAGAATAGAAAAAATATCTAAATTTTGAAGATTAAATTTTCATTTGAGATCAAGCCAAGGAATCCAAGAAGAATTGAAGAGTTAGACAGAATAGGAGACCACTAGATATTCTGATAATTAAATGAAATGCCATTAAGAAAACCATCACCAATTCAGCAAAGATGAGGTTTCACCACCTCAAAAGCCTGCCAAATACTTTTAACAACAAAGGAACCCTGAATCTTTATAATTTATAATTTTAAAATATTAATTATTAAATTTTTATATAAATAAATTTGTTTTAATATAAAGTTAATTTTTTGAACATTATAAAATTAATAAATTTTGTATTTTTTTCTTTTTAGATAAACTATGTTAAATATGTTTGATTTAAAAAAAAAAGTGAGAGTGCTTTAAAAAAATTGAGTTATAAAATATTATTAAGATTTTGTCTTATAGCTTTTTAATATTTTAACATAAATAATATAATTTTTGAACTAATCATTAAAAATTTAAATGTGTTTATAATTAGTTATAAATATTTTTTTTAGATGTTAAGGAAGTGAGTGCAAGCCAAGAGTGAGCCTCACATTTTTTGTTTTAAAAAGAAAGTGTTACAAATGTGAGTAGGAAGCAAGTGATATCAAGAACAAAAAATTGATCAAGGAGTGAGCACCACTTATTATTCTAGATCTGAGGAGAAACTTAAAAACTAAAGGATTATTATGAAAAAATGTGGGTAACATGGCAATAGATTCATTTTTTAGTCCTTATTAAAAGTAGAGATGCCCTATTTACTGTGAAGAGGTTTCTATTAGATATTTTAACCCAAGTTTGCAGATGGAGTGATGTTGTTTATTGTATAGATATTTTACACTGGGTTTGCAAATCAAGTGATTTTGTTTATTGTGAAGAGGTTTTTGTTAGATATTTTGAGCTAGGTTTGTAGATTGAATGATGTTTTTTGTTGTATAGAGGTTTTTCCAAATATTGTAATATGGGTTTGTAGTTTGAGTGATGTTGTTTGTTCTGTAGAAGTTTCTATTAGAGAATTTGAGTTGGATTTGCAAATTGAGTGTTGTTGTTTACACTGTAAATATTTTCATCAGATATTTTGAGTTAGGTATATAGATCAAGTTTTGTTGTTTTCTATGTAGAGGTTTTGTTAGAGATTTTGAGTTGGGTTTATTGATTAAGTGTTGTCATTTTCTATGTAGAGGTTTCTATCAAATATTTTGAACATGTTTGCTATATAGAGGTTTTTATTAGATATTTGGAGTTGATTTGATAAGTTGAGTGATGTTGTGAGTTATGTACAGGTTTTTGTTAAAGATTTTGGGCTATATTTGTGGATTGAGTGATGTTGATTGTTGTGTAAATATTTCTATCAAAGATTTTAAGTTGGGTTTAAAGATCAGTATGTAGAGGTTTCTATCAAATATTTTGAGTTGAGTTTACAAACCAAGTTATGTTTAGAATGTAAAGGAATTATTACATGCATGAGAATTAGTTCTATATTTACTACTAAAACTAGAATTGGAAGTGCTTGTTATTTGTTTTTAGTACAATGCTAGATATACTGACTTAGGGCTATCATTTGTTTAGTGCCATCTAACTTTGATAATTTTTTCCTCTTTGATCCAATTTACATTTTTAACTTCAATTTTGAAATTATTTATTTTTGAATCTGGGTAATGACGAGCAAGGATTCAAACCCAGGTGAAAAATTGAATGGGTACGAGTGAAGGAATCAAGATTGAAAACCAAAAAAGGAGAGATCAAAATATAGAAGATAATATAAATATGGATTGATATTATTGGCAGTGGAAAATGAGAGTGGAGGAAATGAGGAAAAGTTAAGTGGTCAGGAGTTAGGAGCTAATCAGAATGGGAGTGTATATCCATAATAATTATTTTCAAGAAAATAGAAGTAAAATAACTACATAGATATGAATAAAGAGAAAACTCTAGTAATTAACAATAACATTCATAGTTGGGAAAATATTGTTAAATATGGATATAAAGGATAAGAGAACAAGGATAAATGAACTATAATCCACTTAGAAATTAGTGCAAAATTAATAAAAGTGAATATTTCAAACAACATTCTAGATAGAGCATATTTACAATTGAACAAGAGCCTTATAGGAAAATTCATATACTAGAAACTAAATCTAGAAGTATTAAAATATTAGGTGATGAGGTAATGAAATATCAAAGGTAATGTAGAATTCACAATACTACCAAAAGGATTTTTTTTGGCATCTTTCATAGAAGAATAAGAATCTATGTAGATCATATGTGAAGGACCTTGCTTCAAAAGGTAGAGAAGGAGTATTCCTCAAACGATGGTCACCAAGCTTCAACCCACATAATGAAAGAATTGATATTTCTCCAATATGGATTAAACTTCTAGGATTACCATTTGAATTATGGAAGGAATAAGTTCTAGAACAAATAGAAAATTTTATTGGAAGATACATATCAATGGACTATATAAAAAGAGAGAGAAACAAATATTTCTTTGCAAGGGTGTGTGTCATAAAATAATCAGGAAAACAAAGCCTTGACCAAGTCAAGTTAGTTTTAAAATTGGGAGAGTGGAACTAGCAAATTATATATGAAAATGGCATATTCTATTACAAAGCATGTAGAAGGTAAGGTCATTTGACAAAAATCTATGTGAATGATGAAAAGAGAAGAGAGGGTAGAATTACAAATACATAGAGGAGGAAGTAAGTTGAGATGGAAATTAAGGAATAAATGAATGATACATACAAGGATAAAATCTTAATAGAATAATTCAATACAAAAGTTCTAGGAGGAATAGTAAATTATATTGGAAGATACATATCAGTAGACTACATAACAAGATAGAGAAACATATATTTCTTTGCAAGGGTGTGCATCATGACAAAATCAAGAAAACAAGGCCTTTATAAAGTCAAGTTAGTTTCAAAATTGGGAGAGTGGAACCAATCAATCATATATGAAAATAACATCTTCGATTAAAGAGAGTGTAGGAGGAAAGGTCATTTGAAAAAAACCTATGTGAATAATGAAAAGAGAAGAGGGTAGAATTATAAGAAATATTGAGAGGAGTAAGGAAGTTGAGATGGAAATTAAGAAATGAATAAGTGATACATTCAAGGATAAAATTTTAAGAGAATAATTTCGTATAGAGAAAACACAACATAGAAAAAGGGAATAATAATGATGTAGAAAATATTGAACCAATTTAGAAGGGAGAAAACATCAAAAAGAAAGATAAAGAAGAGGATAGATCCAAGGTAGAGATAAAGTAAAACATAGAATAAGGGAATAAGGAAAATACAAATGATTGGTAACTGGTTCGATAGGAGGGATAAAACATTGAAAAAATATACGAGGAAGAGGAAAGGAAGAAAATTCAATACTCATTTTAAAATGAAACAATACAGGAAAGACAACTTGAAGTGGTCCCTTGCAAATTTAAGGAGTCCTTAGGAAAAAATAAGAAGAATAAAGAGGAATATCTAATTAATACAAGATATGAGAATTACAACGAAAGTAAAAATTAGATGAAATCAAAGATGATGTGGGAGCGGTTTGGGTTTGGTGGTTTTTTGGTGATAATGTTTGTTTGGTTTCCCCAAACGGTGGTGGTGTGTGGGTCTGGTCTTCAGACTAATGGTTGTTTTTTGTGGTTATAGATTTGTGAGGAAAATGGCATTGGGGCGGGGGGGCTGTGGTCAATTTTGGGGAGATGGTTTCGGGGGGATTTTGTTGTGCTTTGTCAACGTATGTGTTTTGTGACTTGTCTGTTGTTAGAAAGATTGGGGGAGGGTTTTGATAGGGTGTGGTGGGTCCCAGGGAAAAACTTCGAAAAAGAGAGAAAAAAGGACGAGATAAAAAAGTGTGTTGTCGGTGTGTGTGGGGGGGGGGTGATTCGGTGTGGTTTGGGCGTGGGCCTGGGTGTGGGTGTGGTGTTCGTGGGGTACTGGTCGGTGGGTGGTGTGTTGGAGTGGCGTGGTAATGTGTGGGATGGTGGGGGGGAAAAACAAGAAAGATAAACAGGGGGGGGATGGGAAAAAGTGAGGGAAAAACAAGGGGGGGGGGGGAGGAGGAAGGGAAAAAAGTTGGAAAGAGAAAAAGATGAGGGGGGGGGGAAAGGGAAAAAATAAAAAGGGAAGAGGGGGGGAAGAAGGGAAAGAGGGGGGGGAGAAAGGGGGGAAAGAGGAAGTAGAAGGGAAAGGCAGGGCGGGAAGACAAAGATTTGGGAAGGGGGGGGGGCCCGGGGGGAAAGGAAACGGGAAAGAGCAAAGAGAAGTAGGGGCCTTGGGAGGCTTAGAAACAAGGGGAATCTCAGGGGGGGGGGGGGGGGGGGGGGGGGCCGGGGGGGGGCGCGCCGGGGGCCCCGGGGGGCCCAAAAGGGGGGCGCGGGGGGGGCCCGGGGGGGGGGGGGGGGGGCGGGGCGCGGGGGGGCGGGGGGGGGGGGCCCCGGCGGGGCCGGGGGGGGGCGGCGGGCGGATGTCGGAGGAAGATAATGTTCTGGGGAGAGGGAAGATGGATTAATCATGGGGGGGGGGGGGGCAACTGCCATGAATAGGTACTCTAATAAACAATAGTGTGTTGTATGGAAGGAATGATATTAAATTTAGACATGAACAAAGCATATGATAGAGTACCATGGACAAACTTCTGGCCAATTTTTTTTTTGGGTAAGTTAATATTTTTATTAAAAGGGGGTATTTGAAAGGTGCCCCAAAGCTTTTTACAACAGCGAACGGGAAAGGAAAACCCTCGGAGAAAATAAAATGAGGAACAAAAACTAAGAGGCATTTAGCTAGCAAAACTAAAAAGGACTAAATCCTTGCACAGGAAGGAACAAAAAGTGATAAGCATACCACCAGCAAAACCAAAGAGGACAAAATCCTCCAAGAGGAAGGAACAACAGATGAGGAATAGATATCAAAAGCATATGTCATTCTGCATTGGTGACGCAACAGTATCCTCCAACATGGCATTCTTCACATCATCCTTTGGTGCATCCTTTGGGGCTTCGATGCAGACTTCCTTCATGATTTCCACAACATCCTCATCCTTAGCATCAACCTTAACATCAGAAGGTACCTCTGCAATAGAAATGGTTGGAATATCCTCAAAAGCATCACAAAAAAATAGAAGTTTGAGCGCTTGACATTGTTCCTTGAGCTTCGAAATTGCCTTCCCAATAGCCATATGGGCAGTATCCAAATGGTCAATGGTAACATAAGTGGCATGGACAACAAGCTTATGGATGTAGATATTTAGATTCAATAGAAGGTAGAGATTTTGGATGAGAAATTGTATTTCCTCCCCCAAATTATTTATTATAATAAATGAAAATTTAGTTGGATATTTCAAAAGTGAAAGAGGCTTAAGGCAAGTGGATCATCTATCTCCATATGTATTCATTATAATGACATATTAATTAAGTAGATGTATTAACAAAACTTAAATTAGGAGATGTTATAGGCCTAAGGTCAAGATTGACCATAGGGAAAATTACCTATCAGTAATTTGTGGATGACACAATTCTTTTGGGAGTAGTAACTATGAAGGAAGAAAAAGGAATAAAGAGAATCTTGAAATTTATATCAATAGGTATCACAATAAAATATAAAATTGTAGAAGAGTAAGACATATTTTATAAACACGCTAGAGAATACATAGAGTAAAACATCCATAATAGTAGAATGCAACATAAAATCCCTTCCAACCATCTATTTGGGATGACACTATTCTTAGGAACAAGAAATACTACTATGTGGGATTTACTAATGGATAAACTTTAAGAAAAATTAATGAGATGGAAAGTTTCTCTCCTAATCCAAGCAAGGAAAATGTAATTATTGAAAAGCACACTATAATCTATTCCAATGTATTTGCTATCAACCTTCAAAATTCCAATAAAAACAACAAATACATTGGAAAGAATATAGAAGAGATACCTATGGTCAGGAATAAAAGAGAAAAATAGAATTTGATTAGTATCATGAAAAAGGGTATGCAATCCAAGACTATAAAGAGGGTTAGGACTAAGAAGTACAAATATTATGAACAAATTATTGGTAGTGAGACTAGAATGGAGAATAATGTAGGAGAGTGAGGCATTATGGTGAATATTTTAAAAATTAAATATATGGACAATAATTAAAAACAAATAATCCTAACAATTGAATATTCCTATAGGGGATGAGAAATTTGAAATTATATAGTAAAAGGAAAGGAGGTCCTATGGAGGGTAACAAAATATAAAATTAGAAAATGAGGTAACATGCATTTTTAGGAGGATGCATGGATAGAGAATGTCCCATTAGTCAAGGATAACAAAAAAAAGTAACTAGAGATGAAGAAGAGTATAAAATGCTTAATATCAAATTAAAATATTCCTTTTTTAGTATTATTAAGGAGGAAGATACCATAATATGGGGGAATACTAAAGAAGGTGAATTCAGTGTTAGATCATCCTATGAAGTATGAATGACATAACCAAAAGATGGTTTCCCATGAAAAAAATGGAATAAATGGTAATACCAAAAATGACAATATTTTTGTGGCTAGTAGTCCAAAATAGAATACTAATGATGGATAAGAGTTCTAAACAATTAACAAATATCCACTATGTGAAGAGGATGAATCAATAAATCACATATTTCTATAATGCAAGTACTCAATGGAAGTTTTCTCATAGCTAATGCAAGAACTAGGTATTTGCTAGATGATGTTAGATAACATGTTGGACTAGATCCAACAATAGAAGGGACCATTCAAAGGTAAGAAATTAAATACCATAAGGGATTTAATACTATTCCACTTTGCTTTAGGAATATAGCTTGAAATGAATATGAGATTTTTTAGGAATGAAAGAAAATCAATATACATAAATATATAAGATAGTAATAATATCATTAGTAACAATATATCTATCATGAAAATAGGACGTAGTAAATAGAATAAATAAGAAGAAAAGATAACAAGAAAATGGTGGATATGTACATGAATGAAATTGAATTTTTATGGTGCATCGTAGGAGGGAGGGTGTCACTAGGAACATAGAGGGAGTTATAATGGGATCATATGCTAGGTTCTATGGGTACTAACTAGTCATGTAGTACAATTTAGAGCAGTATACGAAGGAATCATGTTGGCAGAAGATATGAAAATCAATTTGGTAGTGGAAGGGGATTCATTGAATATAATGAATAGTCTTAAAGGAAGAAACAAGCTAAGTTGGTAGGTAAGTAAAATTATCCAAGAAGTTGATTATATGCTTAGACAATTTGAGGAGGTTGAAATAAATCATACATATAGAGAAGGAAATAAAGTAGCTAATTGGTTAAAAATGGGGGACACTAAGAGAAGAGGATACTAGGTGGATCCTACTAGATCTTCTTCCATAATATTTGGTTAATTTAAAGGGAAAAAAGAAATAATAAAGTAATAATGGAAGGGATGAATAAGTACCGCATAGATAGTAAAGGTATTGGGAATTTGGAGTCTCACAACACATAGTATTTAGATTTTATGGTTAACATAAGGTTGTGTACAGATGAATTTAGTAATGACAATCCTTTTTAGGCTTAGTTTTGATCTAAATCTCACGTTTTGTATACTATTTAACATTTTAAGTAATTATTTTAGGCTATAAAAGGGAGTGGATCCTTCCAAACTAATATCAAGTAGAAATATTTGAATTTTTTGTGATGTAAATTTTGTTGATGCAACTATTCTGCTCAAAAATATAACACCTTCCAAGTTCCTATTTTTATCAGCAAAAACAATATAAGTAAGAATACCATTGTTAGTGATAAGAGGAATAATGAATCTATAGAAAACTCTATCCAAGTAGTAGATACTATACCAAAGGTGGTATATAGATATGAGATGATTGAGCATGATATACTGGTTCTTAAAAGATAAGGTTTAATATGTAAGCTCCATGGATATTGGCTAAGTTTTTCATAGATTCAAAATTTGATCAAGTAAAAATAGGGACTAAATTCAAACTAATCCATGAATTTTCCTTTGAAATAATTTTTTCTCATCATTTTCTCTAGTTTGAAAATCGGGGATAAAATAATGCATGGTATCCCTTTGTTTAGGCAAATATGCATTATATTTAAGATAATTGAGTGAGATTTATTTTTTGGAGATAGATACTATTAAAAAAAAATCTATTTTGTATTAGGATATTTGGACTTTCTTATTAGTTTATCAATAAGGAGGTTTAGAATAATATTAGTAATACTCTAGGAAAATTCATCAAGGAGGGACCAACTACTACAGATAGAAGGCATATTATATACACCCAAATAAGTGTTGCCATGTATATTTCACAATATTCACAACAATCCATTAGGATTAATAATTAATCAAGAGAATGGTGATTAACGAGTGGATTGAAAAAACATCATATTTAGATTTCATAAATATTATGAGATAGGACAAATAGCAAGATATTGCAAAGTAAAAATTATGGTGAAAGAGATGGAAATTTTAGCATATGATAAAAACCTCAATATGAAGAAAGGAGATCATATCATAGTAGAATTTGGATCAAATTAAAGATTTCCACTCCTAATAAAGTGTCATAAAAATCCACTTTGCACCATAAAATTAAAAAGACCACTATAATTTACTTGAATCCACCATTAGAAGAAAAAATTAATACAAGGAATGAGAAATTATAATGCATGTGGAGGATATCCATGGAAATTGAGGGTTTACAAGGAAACAATATGGAGGATCACCCTTGCAATTTAGATATTTTGGGGTAACATGATCATGAGGTCATTCGTTATCTTTTAGATGCTATAGGGTAGTATATTAATCTTTAGAAGATAAGTTTCATTATGAATAGTATGGAGAAATAAAAGCGATTGATAAATATGAAAGTGTTGTGTGGGAATTAAAAATAAAGGGGAAGGCCATCAACACTAAGCCCACTAATAGAATAAAATATAATTATGCAAATGGTATCTTGAATATTAAGGGTATGAATAACACGCCTAAGAAAAGAGTTATTAAGGAATTAATAGGTTGTTATAGTCATGATTTTATTTTGATACAAGAAACAAAATTAAATAGTTATAAATGTAAGGATATATTTAAAAGGATTTGGAAGGTGGGAGATTTTTTGGAAATTTCTTCTATAGGATATTCTAGCAATATTCCAACAATATGGGATAAACACAAAGGAGATGTATAATTATTAGAAGCAAAAAGTAATTAGGTTGTTGGACTAGTTTGTGGTAAATAGGAAAACATCATAGTTGGCTTTATAAATGTGCATGCTCCAACTATATTTAATATTCACTAAGAACCCTAGAATATTTTGTCAAACATAATGATGATTCATAGTTATAATTTATGGATGCTTGGGGATGACTTCAACACATTTCTATCTCCTTTGCAAAAGAAGGGTGGTACTCCTAGATGGTCTAAATCAATGCAATATTTTACTCTATTTTTCAAATGGTCTTGAGGATAATATTCCTTCAAGTTTCAATAAATATGGGATAATAGACATATTAGGAAAACTCGTATAGCAAAATGATTGTTATCTAACACATGGTGACAAACACAATATACAATATTTATAGGTATTTTATTTTGAGTAGGATCAAATCACAAACCCATTATTTTGAATTATGATTCAATAAATAATGGTCATACAAATCCATTTGATTTTAGTTTATGTGGCACGAAGACCCTGATTTCTTTGGATTGTTATACTATGATTGATTGAAACAATTTTTGAAGGATCCTATATGTAGAGTTTTGTTTAAAAGATGATATATCTAAAGGATAAAAGGAAGATTTGTAATATCAAATTTTTTATTATTTATAAAAAAAATAAGGAAATAGAATCAAAGATCAAATATTTACAAGATATAGTACAAATCAATGGAATCCACCAATATTCTTATGTATATTAGAAATAAATACTTTTTAATTATCATAAATCATTGAAAAAGAATTCATATTGGTTCCAATAATATTTTATTAGAAGCAATTGAGTGATAAATATTCACACCTACTCTAATATCATGTTAGAGTTGATAAAAATTTCCAAAAATAAATGGAATAGACACATTAACCGGTATTACAAAGAAAAGAAATACACAAAGTAATAAATGTGATATATAAGGATGTATGTGGACACAAATAATACCACTATCAAATAATAGAATTAAACTCTAACCCATGATAAAATGGTTGGTATGATGGAATATTTATACCCAAATACAAGTTAACTTTAGGTCAAGGTTAACTAACCAACCTTTAGGTTTAAAACAATAAAATATTACAAAATTATTTTTTTCATGTTTTACAAGGGTCCAAAGGGTTTATATGTAAAATACAAAATAAAATTCAATCATGGCCTCAAGAGAAGTTTAAACACTACATATTCCAACATCCCCTTTTAAGCTAAACCAAGTATATGGAGAGACCCTTATTTGTCATGTCCCTTAAGGGATTATATCTCACACCAAGTAGATTCTACATGTGCACAAAAGAAACCTCAAACATAACCTTGGTCAATATAGTCACTAGCTATTCTAACTAAGGTAAAAAATAGTATCAAGCAAACAATTAGCATAAAACCATCTCATAAAATGCATCCAAATATCAATGTTCTTAGTTTACTAATGAAACATTAAATTACAAACAAGTTGGATGTTGTTCTAGTTATCACACTCAAGAATGACTAGAAAATTCTAAGGAATACCAATATCCTATAAAATTATGAGCATTAGGTCCGAGGTGTAGACCAATTGGTTCATCCAAACCCCATAAGGGGGCGAGAGGTCCAAGGTTCAAATCTCGGGCCTCGTCGGACTGAACGCTTGTCCCTTTCCTAGTGCTTTCAAAGGTGTAAAAGGTTTAAAATTATTGTGGCATGGTGGTTATAGGGGTGGACTACGCGAAAATTTGTGTGGCGGCTTCTGGGGTGGATAGCACAGAATACTGTGGCGGTCATAAAATTTGGACAGCCTGCCCGTATTCGTGGCGGCTACCGATTCCACCATGTAAATGCAAAAAAAAAAAAAAAACATTAGGAACATCAAGTACCTTAATAAAAAAATAATATCTAGTGTTGATCTCTAAACATCTTGCAACTTACAAAGAAAATTCATCTCCAATAAGCACACATTCTTCCAATGTATTTGGTGTTCCCTTGTAGAATATGTATGTGCTTTATCATGTTTCGTGTTTCCCCTAAATCTACAATCCACTCATAAGAATAAATGTATGCCTAATATGATAAATTAACAATTGCATGTGTCTATGAGGTATCTTCATCAAAGTTATCCTCACCTTGTGTATAGAAGAGAGCAACATCAACACCCTCTTTTTACAGCTTCCTTAAACTTCTTGATATAATTCTAGAATTTTTTTATTTATGTCCTTCCTTCTTGTAATAATCACATGTTAGATTTTTGAAAGGGTTCTTGAGATTCTTTTCATTCTATGTTGGATTCTTGTTACTTTGAGCTTTGGAAACAACTTCCTTTGGATGTGTCTAATTGATAATATAATTAATATTACAACTTTATCTTCTAGCCTGATGAAGTATTAAATACTTGAATACCTCATCAATTAGTGGTGTAAGAGAATTATATAAGTATACTCAAATTATCTCAAATAAAATAACAACAACTAGCTCATATGTATTTGAAATATTATTGAAGACTCTACTAAGTAGTTCAATGTTATTTTTCTTATCCAAATATTCTTGAGCTTCTCCTATCATATTTGGTATTCCTATTATAGTCCAGATATATTCTTACAATTTCTTGAAATGACTAATGTACTCATTAATAGTATCAAAAGAATCCATAGTCAAAGTAGCAAGTTCAACCTCCAACCTACTAATACTTGTAGAATCAATGTGATCACACAATACCTAAAACTTATCAAGTAACTCCTTAGAATCTGTGGTATTGCTAACATGGGTGTCATAGATTTTATCAAAATTAATAGCTATAACACCAAGAGCCTCATACATATTATCCCTACAAATCTACTTACTTTCTTTAAAATTAGTATCATGAGTTTCCTTAATAAATATTTGAGTAACCCGTTACTCCATAGTAAGGCATCAATATTAATTTTTCAACTAGCACAGTTTGGACCATTCAATAAGGGTACATGTTGATCCATAACTATCTTGCTAAAATACAAAATCCTATATGTATTTATCATCCAAAAAATACTGTCAATGCAAATATCTTCAAAAACCATGTGATTTGAAAAAACTAGCCTCAAAATGCTTTTATATACAAAAGTTATGGTCTCCAAATGTTTGGTCATAAAATCACACAAAATACCTTCAAAATCAAACTTATATATGCAATGAATGGGAGCCATCACATATCACTATGTGAGTCGTTGATGTGGACTAGACAACATACCAATAAATCACATGATAGAACTTCCACCTATGCACTAACTATACAAGCCACTAGGTAAGCAATTAATGAACTAGACTATTCCACTTGTCATGATCTAATTTGCTACATAATATATGAATCATACTATGCCTACATCATTACATATTGAGCCTCTTTTCCATCATCATATTGATTTTTTAAGGCTAGGTATTAAATTTTATCATTACATATTTTCCTTTTTCATATGATACCTTCCTATACTTCATATTTAGGCACTATTAAGAGGTGTTAATAAGGTGTAGGAATAACCTAGGGAGTATTTCCTTTCCTTATAAAAATATAATCTCTATATCAACTAAAAGTAAAAGCTAATAAAAATCAAATGAAAAATAACAAGAAAATTATTGAAAGTCAAAATTCAAAATTACTCTAAAGAAAATTTCTTCCATACAAAATTCTAAAGTTATCTTTATCATATATTTTAACAAAATGTTTTCATCTCATAGTTTACATTATCAAAATTTTGTCTCAACATATGTTTATCTTTTCCATGGGTTACCTCTTTTCTATTAAATAATGTGCAAAAATCAATATTACTATTATAAGACTCTTTTTTTAAATGAGTCACTTCCCCCATAATTGTTATGAAATTGTTCTCGACAATTTATAGTATAGCTCTGCTAGGATATTAGACCTTCAAAAAGAAAAAAAATGATATTTATCATTAATAAAATAACAAAAAGAGAAGCATTAAAAAATAATAAATAAATACATCAAAAAATGATATATGCGAAAAAAAAGGAGGTACTAAACCCATATGGAAAAAAAACATATGACTACATTCATCTTACATACATGGCATTGCACCAAATCTCACCCTTACATAAAGGATATCACATCCTTTAGTATCATTTTAATAAAATGATTCATCGTCATCATATATTTCAAAAGAGATCATGCATTCTCATATCGTATCATTCCTCCTTCATGGATAGATTTGAGCATTCTTATATGTGAACATCTTATATGGATAATTTACGTATTAGAACATTATTTACATGACTTACACATGGTATTATGACAAGCATTTTATATGGCTTATTTAGAAAAATATAGAGCAAGAAAGGAAGTCTAATTAAGGAATTTTTAGACTGAATTTCTCTTTCTCTTAGGCACCTCTATTTATCCAAAAAATTTATCCCCTTGATGTTATTTATCTATGCAATTATGAATGAGTTTTATTATATTTCTAAACAACTAATATTATTGTTTAATCTCCCAAACAGAGACAACACCAACCAATCAGAAATAACCACATGGTACATGAAATATCTGAGTCAAATATTGTATAATAACATACCACATGTTTACCCACTACAAGTACCTCCAACTGGCATGCATGTGACCCTCACTTGGTGGCGCAATAGACCACCAAGTGGTGGTAAAAACAACTAATATTATTGAGTCATAAAGCCTTAGGTTTTTATATATTTCCATCTCTCTTTTGTTTTCATCATATTATGGATCTATGCTATATAGCTCATTTGAAGAACATACAATTTTTTTTAAATTTATAAGCTTAAATTTTTATGTGGTTGATTATAACTCTTCTAGTAATCAAACAAGTTATAAGCAAAGTGTCAATCATTCAATTGTGTAGTCAAAGAGTTTTTCAAGCAAGTTGCATAAAAGAAAAAATTTGTATTATAAAAAGAAATAAGCAGATGCAAGAAAAATGTGTGAAATGGAAGAATACACTCCCACAAAAATATCAAGGGACTTATTTTGAAAAAATATGTTATGTGTTGTAATTAGATAATCACTAATATTAATGTTTTAAATATGTCATGGACATGTTTTATTTTTCTAGAATCTTGATGATATATTTTTTTTCCTCCTCTTTTCACATGTTATGTTTTTGTAAGATCCTCTTAAGAAATTTTTTGCTTGATTACTTTACAAGATAAAAAATTAGAAATGAAGTCCATTTACAAGGGAGTATAACTCTAAATATTGTAGTGATGAATCTCAAGATTCATGGGGTCATAACAAGTATGAAAAAATTATAATTTGAATCAAATATTTTAATATGTATGAATTTGATCTTTGGGTCTATGAATGGAAATGACCATCTAATTTCCCATGGTGGAAGTGTAGGGAACAAAGGTATGTAGAGAGGTGGATTTATCTACTTTGATAGGATGAGTAAGTTTAAATTTTAGAGATATGGTATGGAGGGAATCTTAAGTCTATATATGCTTCACCACCCATCTTCTACTCTTGTATCAATATACATAGTATGTTCATTAACCCATATGGGTAGCCTCCCCACTTTGTGACCATACTTCTTGAGATCCCCTCCTTATCCTTTTAAAATATGTAGAAGAAAAATTCTAAGTTTTGAAGAAGCTATATATTTATACTATGAAACACATTGGAAGTGATTTCTATCATCTTTTAGTTTTGCTCATACATTATAGATATTTGATGCAATTTTTATAATTTCTTAATATTTTATTATAAATTAATTAAAAAATAAAAAATGTACTAGAGCTATCCAATATAAAAGTGTCATGTTTTCTTACCAAAAAAAATGTGTTCAAAAATACCTTAATGATGTTGTTCGTAGTCTCATATTTTATAGTTAGAAGGGATGAATGACAGTGACCATTTCATTGGGAATAAAACTATTATTTTGGGCCTAAGCAAAAGCTTTGTAATACCTCATAAGTTTTTTTCTAATAAATATGGTCATTGATATTAAATTCTATTTTGGTTCTAATTAAGAAATTTAGACAATTGACTATAAATTTTACATGCCTAAAGGCATTCATTATTAGGTAAATTATAATATATTATATTTTTCATATTATTCTTGCTTGTATCATCTCAATTTGAAATCTTTTAACTTGGATCTTATAATTTGTCTATTAAGATCATTTTTTAATTTATTTTTGAAAAAGAATACTTGATTTTATTTTAGCATGTGATTCATAGCAAATTCCTTCACAACCTTTGAATATTTATTCAAGTTTCTATATTAGTTGTTTACATTGTACTAATAAGAAGATTTTTAGATCAAGTTTTATTATTATCATTAAAGATTTAATATTTTATTATTATCATTCAAGATATATTATTATATTATAAGTGAGGTTTTATGTCATATCTTGGTTGACGACTTGTAAAACATTAAGTTCTTCCATTCTTAAATATTTGTGTGAGCTCCAAAAACTTTCAAAATTAATATAGAAAAAATAATAATATTTTTGAATCAAGAATGTTGCGTTAAACCTTTACAAAGACACTTTATTACTATTAAAAGAATGCCTAAGACTAACTTTACAATGGTTTATGATATGATAATGGCTTGCTCGAAGAATGAATTGCTCCCTTTAAAAACTAACTAAATATATGTGATGCACATAGAATTTTAAAAATTAAACCAATATCAAATACAATACATATTCAATGTTACAAGCCATGAAGTCAAATATATTTTATCTATATAAAAAAACATATTAGAAACAAAAAAAAAAAAAAAACAATAAATAGTAAAATACAGTTCTAGCATTTTTATTCAATATTATCAATAAACCCCTTTTTAAAGCTAATATCATGAAAATCCGCCAAAATTACCTTTAAAATGAATTGATTAATGAAATAAAATCCACTAGGTTCACATATTCTCTCTTTCAAACTGTTCATGTTTTTCTTCCCTTGGACTCTTGCATTTTTGTTTCATTGGACTATTGAGACAACTCCCAATCACAAGGCTTATAAGTTCAAGTTAGTTGCAACTCCCACTCATAACAATCATAACTCCAAGTTCATTAAGTTTAGATATTGTCCTCGAATGGAAACTATCTTATGTTTCTTATATTATAATGAACAGCCAAATTGGAATATACTGTAACCTAATCCACCAATGTAATCGTCGAAGCATATAATGCAAGAACAGTGTCACCGCTGACACTACCTTTGCTATAAATGCATGTCTCATTTTCATGGACTTCCATAGGCACTAGAGGTCCAAATCCACAGCAAGCGCAAATCAAGTGTTCTCTGGAAGCATGGCTCATGGCAATGGCGACGGCAATATCAACTGTGCTGAACTCGCTGATACTCGCAAAGGTAGATTTGTGTGCTTGTATTTAGTCCGTCGTATGCCCATTTCATCGTTCGTTATTTTTCAGCCATCACTTTCATTGACGAGTAGACGAAACTTAGAAGAGGCCTTGTCAAAATAAAAGTGTGCTTGTTTCCTCTGTGCTTGCATATATTTAGTTAGGTTGATCCGTAGAACTCATTAGTAAACTTACAATAAGATTCGGATTTGCACCAACCTTAAAATCAGAGTGACAAAATTTTTAATCTTTAATTGGCATGGGATTCTAACATAATATGGTTTTCAATTTGTTGTATGACAAGGATGGGACTTGGCAGTATTGGTAGGAGTTGATCCCAGTGGAAGAATGTTGAGCTTCTCCCCAAGCGATATCATGAATGGCAGGAGGATAGATGGTTGCGTCTTAGGAGGATTCAAAGGAAAATCCCAGTTGTCTGCTCTTGTTGAAATGTGCATGAACAAGGTACACACAAGAACATGGTAATATTTGAGAGTAACGTTGTTTGTTTTTCACAAACTGCTAATGATTTTTTAGGACCTGAAGGCATGCAGGAGATCAGGGTGGAAGAGTTTGCTACTCATGTGCTCCCGTTTTCGGAGATCAACAAGGCATTTGAATTGATGTTAGAAGGAAAATGTTTGAGATGCGTTCTTCGCCTGTGATCTCAAATGCTTGGATGACTCGTGTAGCCCTATGTTAAAAAAGCAAAAAAAACGTTTTCAGGGTTTGTAGTGCCCGGTGGGACTATGTGTTTTTTTGATATGGATGGTTGTTTGGCTTGGCTTTCAGTTTTTTTTATGGTCTTTGGGAGGGGACCTCGAGTTTTTTCGTTGCTGTAGCTGTCGGGCCCTTTTGATAATCCTTGTATCCAGGATTGCTTCAGTCATGGGTTTTCTTGGTGGTTGGTGTCTCTAGACTCTCTCTTTAGCTTGCAAAGAGATCTTATGGCCTGTGGAGATCTCTGGCGTCTACTGATCCGCTTTGTTTTCTTCTTCAATTATTTATAGGACTCTCCTTTCTGCAGTTGGGGTTTCAAATTTACCCATTTGGATATCTTGTGGCTCTCTGATAGGGATCCTCCTTGCTGAGATAGTTTCTGTTGGTCCCATGGCTTTCTAGTCGGGATCTTCCTTACTGAGATAGTTTGTGTTGGTCTCGTGGCTTCTTGGTCGGGATCTTCTCTGCTAAGATAGTATTTGGTGGTCCCATGGCTTTCTGATCGAGATCTTCCTTGTTAAGATAGTTTCTGGTGGGGCAATCTCTGTTGTGTGCCATCATGGATGGGTTTCTCCTTCATGGGGGCTTTTCCTTATCTTGCCTGGTTTTAGTTTCCCATTTGGGCAGGATTTAAATTTTTTATTTTGAAATCTTTCCAGCATTGGCGGGATATTTAATTTCAAAATTTTCTAGCTTGGACGGATTCTTCGTTTTTATTTCTAGGCTCCTTTGGTGGGTCTTCTTTGGATTATTTCTGTACAGGTTTATCCTTGGCAGCTTTTAGTTTAGTGTGGATGGGATTTTAAATTTTAAAAAAATTTAAAAATTTTCTTACATGGGCAGGATTCTCCATTTTGATTTATGGGCTCATTTGGTGGGTCTTTTTTGAATTATTTCCATACGGGATGATCCCGCATCCCTGTTTGATCCCACATATGGGTTGATCTTGCATCCCAATTTGATCCCATGTATGCGATGATCCCGCATCCTAGGTCCCTCCGGGACTATTCCCTATACTCCTTTTGATTTTCTTAAGGCCTACTCTTTGGCCCTCTAGATGGTCTATTGAACTTTTGTAAAAAGGTTTTGGGACCCCTTTCAAAACCATATTTTAATGAATTTTTTTACAGATAAAAAAAAGTGTGGGAATCACTTGAAAGAAGCAAACTAATTAGCCCACCAAACATCCTCAGTTTCGTTGGTTTTCATAATCGGCTCATTTTGAGTATACCTTATCTTCAAACTAATTGAAGCCTAATATGACTCTTTTTCATTTAATGATTGGAGCATTTATTGAATGTGTGTTGACCTATAATATTAATGCTTTTACAGTTAATCTTAAAGTTTAACCTTGAGTAGGATGTGTCTACAAGATGAGAATGGAGAGATGTATTATATGTGAAAGAATCAAAGAGTCAGTGGATGGTTTTCATTATGTGAAGAATATGTAACTTCAAAAACATCAACATTATCATGTGTCAACCTATATGAAAGCAAACATTTTCTTTCATTGTAATTATTATTCCATTCTTACCTAGGTGACAAGGGACATTATGAGGGTGAGCATAATGGGGCCAGGACAAGGTGGATACCCATATCAAGGAATTAGGTCCATAAACATATCGTCATCCTCCATTCCCAAGGATGCTAGCTCAAACCTAAAGCATTTTCCATATCAATGTCAAAGGATGGGCCTAAAGAGGTGACATAGTTGGTAGGGGGGTTGAGGAGATGAGTGTTATCATAAAAGACATGATTAGTGGTGCATGAGTGGGTTGAAAGAGTGGATGTGGTTACCATAAAGCATCATGATCCTTAGGAGAGAAATGGAGCATAGTCAAGCATGATGGTGGAGCACCTATGTATCCATGGTTAGCTTAGAGGAAGAAAAATCCATTTTAAAAAGTAATTAGAAATAAATATTGCATTCATGTCTAGCAATATTTAGAAGCATTGCCACCTCCACTACATCCTCATCAACCACAATAACAAAATATTTATTTATTTGAAAATATGGAGCAAAGGAAAACCCTAGTGTTGTAGTATGAAGTCATGTTTATTCTTTAAAAAAATTCTCTAAAGCATGAACCACTTCCAATGAGGCTATTAATAGTCAACTAGGTACAATTGGAGACCAAGAACCGATAGATAGCCTATCAACTTATTCAGGTAATAATATAGACTTGACCACCATTTATAAAATGTGATACTTAGAAGTGTTAGAGAATGTCATCTTGTGAGTATTTTAGCAACTTTATTATGATGAGATCAAATCCAACATGTGATTTTAAAAGTCACAATCAAACTTAAATCCATCATTGTATGTTTCTTCCATAGCATGGGGATTTCTTTTTTGGTATATTTTTGGATATTAGACATGCTAGTTGTATTTAAATAACTGAAAGGTCAAGTAAGGTAGGATAAAGCTATATTAAAAAGAAGTCACACTTTATTCCTCAAAAGAAGAAAATAAAAAGAAAATAGAAGTATACCCAACTGGATAATATTTTCTTAAGCCAAGCAATTTGTATTTTCATATTTATTTCATTCTTTATTTGAAAAATAAGTATAATGAACTCTGGTGGTGATGAGATCAACATATGGTCAAATTCTAACATGTGCAGAGGACCTTTTCATATTTATTGGGTCCATCCTCAGTCCATTTTTGACTTATTTGTCCGATGGCCTTCCCCCTTTTTGAATAGGCGTCTTAGATATATGTGGAAGATCTGCCTTCATCACTACTTGTGGTAGATATGGTTGGAAAGGAATCATCGGGCCTTCTTGGATAAGGTTTCTCAGTCATCCTCTCATCTGTCAAAAATTTTAGCATATGCTAATGAGAATGCTTGTTTAGTACCTGCAGCATCTAGACCTCCAAATCCTTTTGAAGCTTCATTAGGCCAGTCATTAAACTTACCTCTCACTGATGGCCTCAATCATCCTCAAGCCTGTCCTAGAACCATGATCACATGGACCCCACCCCCCCTAGGGTGGATTAAGTTAAATTTTGATGGTGCATCTAGGGGCAACCCAGGTGAAACAATACAGGAAAGACAACTTGAAGTGGTCCCTTGCAAATTTAAGGAGTCCTTAGGAAAAAATAAGAAGAATAAAGAGGAATATCTAATTAATACAAGATATGAGAATTACAATAACTACAAAGAAACATCTAGATCTATGATTGGAACCAAAGAAGAAGGTACAAAAACCTTCATTAAGGGAGAAAAAAGAAAATAAATAGAGAAGGATATAATAAAGAGAAAGCAATTGAGAATAATTATAGGTGGGTATAATTATAGGTGAGAATATTATATTAGGATGAAATAAAAATGATAATATAGAATATTAAGGGAATTAATTCCCTTAAAAAACAAAGGTTGGTGAGATGTATGATAAGGGATAACCAATTGAAGATACTCTTTCCCAAAGAAACTAAAATGAAAGTTGTATTTTTGTAAGGAGTTAAATAAAGAATTTGTAAGAAAGGAAAAAATGAGCAAATAGAAGCAATAGGGGCCTTGGGAGGCTTAGAAACAATGTGGAATTCAAAAATTTTGGAGGAAGAAATGGTTTTCAAAGGGAGAAATTAATTAAGTATGATGCTTATAGTCAAAACAAGTAAAATGATGTATTTAGTGACAAATATAGATTCTCTTAGTAATTGTAATAAAAGAAAAGAATTATGGAAGGAAGTGAAGTATTTAATAGAATAAAGTGGTTAGTAGCAGTAAATTTCAATACTCCACTTATGCCTAGATAAAATAAAGGAGGAACTCAAGGATACTAAAAAAGTATAGAAGATCTAAGTAACTTCATATCAAGAAGTGGTTTGATAGATATGGAGGTGGATGGAGTGAAATTTACATGGACCAATAGGAGACTAGAAGATAATATTATTCAAGTGAAGCTAGATAGAGTGCTCCTATCACTAGAATGGTGTGTGGATAGATTAGAATATGCTTTGACTGTATTACCAAGATCAGGATCAAACCATAATCTATTGGTCCTCTGGATAAATTTGGAAGTTAGAATAAGTAGTGTTCTATTTAAGTTTGAGTTCATGTGGTTAAAAAATCTGAATATATTTGAATTAATAGAGGAATGGTGGAATTATATAGTGTAGGGATCAAAGATGTGTGTTAGTAGCTAAATTGAAAAATATCAAAAAATAAATCAAAGTATGGAACAAATAGGTCTTTGGGAATGTATTTAGACAAAAAGAAACCCTTAAACAAGAAATATAATAGTTGGAAGAAGAAATTTGTTAGAGGAGAATAAATGTAATACTATATCAGAGCAACACAAAATTATAATCATAATTTCATGAAAAAAAGGAGGTTTATTGGAAACAAAAATCTAGAAATAACTAACTAAAGGAAGGGGTTCGAAACACAAGACTTTTCATTTATCCACAATAAATCATAGAAATTCAACAAAAATTAGGGAGATACAAATGGAATATGGTCAACTCACTAAAAATATTGATCAAATACAAGAAGAGGTTATAAGATACTTTAGACTACTATTTTCATAGGAGAGGGAAGAAGATATAGAAGGCATTGAGAGAATACTAGATCAAATTCCAAGAATTATTACAAATGAGGATAGATAGGGACTAATGGAATAAGTAAAGTAATAAGTAGAAAATACATTATTCTCATTACTAGATGGACTCAAAATTGGATTTTATAAATCCTTCTAGAGGATACTAATTTACTAAAAAAGGACATGGTGGTTGTACTACAAGAAACGTTGAGGTTAGGTAATATTCTTAAGGAATACAATACCTATATAGTTTTAATACTAAAAAAACAAGTCACCAAAATTTTTTAGATATTATAGACCAATCAACTTGTAAAATTCCATCTATAAAATCATCACAAAGGTGATAGCAATAAGGTTGGAAAAATTCCTTTCAAATATGTCCAAAAAAGATAAATTCTAGATGGAATAATCATAATCCATGAAGTACTCTAATAAACAATAGTGTGTTGTATGGAAGGAATGATATTAAATTTAGACATGAACAAAGCATATGATAGAGTACCATGGACAAACTTCTGGCCAATTTTTTTTTTGGGTAAGTTAATATTTTTATTAAAAGGGGGTATTTGAAAGGTGCCCCAAAGCTTTTTACAACAGCAGAACAGAAAGGAAAACCCTCAGAGAAAATAAAATGAGGAACAAAAACTAAGAGGCATTTAGCTAGCAAAACTAAAAAGGACTAAATCCTTGCACAGGAAGGAACAAAAAGTGACAACCATACCACCAGCAAAACCAAAGAGGAAAAAATCCTCCAAGAGGAAGGAACAACAGATGAGGAATAGATATCAAAAGCATATGTCATTCTGCATTGGTGACGCAACAGTATCCTCCAACATGGCATTCTTCACATCATCCTTTGGTGCATCCTTTGGGGCTTCGATGCAGGCTTCCTTCATGATTTCCACAACATCCTCATCCTTAGCATCAACCTTAACATCAGAAGGTACCTCTGCAATAGAAATGGTTGGAATATCCTCAAAAGCATCACAAAAAAATAGAAGTTTGAGCGCTTGACATTGTTCCTTGAGCTTCGAAATTGCCTTCCCAATAGCCATATGGGCAGTATCCAAATGGTCAATGGTAACATAAGTGGCATGGACAACAAGCTTATGGATGTAGATATTTAGATTCAATAGAAGGTAGAGATTTTGGATGAGAAATTGTATTTCCTCCCCCAAATTATTTATTATAATAAATGAAAATTTAGTTGGATATTTCAAAAGTGAAAGAGGCTTAAGGCAAGTGGATCATCTATCTCCATATGTATTCATTATAATGACATATTAATTAAGTAGATGTATTAACAAAACTTAAATTAGGAGATGTTATAGGCCTAAGGTCAAGATTGACCATAGGGAAAATTACCTATCAGTAATTTGTGGATGACACAATTCTTTTGGGAGTAGTAACTATGAAGGAAGAAAAAGGAATAAAGAGAATCTTGAAATTTATATCAATAGGTATCACAATAAAATATAAAATTGTAGAAGAGTAAGACATATTTTATAAACACGCTAGAGAATACATAGAGTAAAACATCCATAATAGTAGAATGCAACATAAAATCCCTTCCAACCATCTATTTGGGATGACACTATTCTTAGGAACAAGAAATACTACTATGTGGGATTTACTAATGGATAAACTTTAAGAAAAATTAATGAGATGGAAAGTTTCTCTCCTAATCCAAGCAAGGAAAATGTAATTATTGAAAAGCACACTATAATCTATTCCAATGTATTTGCTATCAACCTTCAAAATTCCAATAAAAACAACAAATACATTGGAAAGAATATAGAAGAGATACCTATGGTCAGGAATAAAAGAGAAAAATAGAATTTGATTAGTATCATGAAAAAGGGTATGCAATCCAAGACTATAAAGAGGGTTAGGACTAAGAAGTACAAATATTATGAACAAATTATTGGTAGTGAGACTAGAATGGAGAATAATGTAGGAGAGTGAGGCATTATGGTGAATATTTTAAAAATTAAATATATGGACAATAATTAAAAACAAATAATCCTAACAATTGAATATTCCTATAGGGGATGAGAAATTTGAAATTATATAGTAAAAGGAAAGGAGGTCCTATGGAGGGTAACAAAATATAAAATTAGAAAATGAGGTAACATGCATTTTTAGGAGGATGCATGGATAGAGAATGTCCCATTAGTCAAGGATAACAAAAAAAAGTAACTAGAGATGAAGAAGAGTATAAAATGCTTAATATCAAATTAAAATATTCCTTTTTTAGTATTATTAAGGAGGAAGATACCATAATATGGGGGAATACTAAAGAAGGTGAATTCAGTGTTAGATCATCCTATGAAGTATGAATGACATAACCAAAAGATGGTTTCCCATGAAAAAAATGGAATAAATGGTAATACCAAAAATGACAATATTTTTGTGGCTAGTAGTCCAAAATAGAATACTAATGATGGATAAGAGTTCTAAACAATTAACAAATATCCACTATGTGAAGAGGATGAATCAATAAATCACATATTTCTATAATGCAAGTACTCAATGGAAGTTTTCTCATAGCTAATGCAAGAACTAGGTATTTGCTAGATGATGTTAGATAACATGTTGGACTAGATCCAACAATAGAAGGGACCATTCAAAGGTAAGAAATTAAATACCATAAGGGATTTAATACTATTCCACTTTGCTTTAGGAATATAGCTTGAAATGAATATGAGATTTTTTAGGAATGAAAGAAAATCAATATACATAAATATATAAGATAGTAATAATATCATTAGTAACAATATATCTATCATGAAAATAGGACGTAGTAAATAGAATAAATAAGAAGAAAAGATAACAAGAAAATGGTGGATATGTACATGAATGAAATTGAATTTTTATGGTGCATCGTAGGAGGGAGGGTGTCACTAGGAACATAGAGGGAGTTATAATGGGATCATATGCTAGGTTCTATGGGTACTAACTAGTCATGTAGTACAATTTAGAGCAGTATACGAAGGAATCATGTTGGCAGAAGATATGAAAATCAATTTGGTAGTGGAAGGGGATTCATTGAATATAATGAATAGTCTTAAAGGAAGAAACAAGCTAAGTTGGTAGGTAAGTAAAATTATCCAAGAAGTTGATTATATGCTTAGACAATTTGAGGAGGTTGAAATAAATCATACATATAGAGAAGGAAATAAAGTAGCTAATTGGTTAAAAATGGGGGACACTAAGAGAAGAGGATACTAGGTGGATCCTACTAGATCTTCTTCCATAATATTTGGTTAATTTAAAGGGAAAAAAGAAATAATAAAGTAATAATGGAAGGGATGAATAAGTACCGCATAGATAGTAAAGGTATTGGGAATTTGGAGTCTCACAACACATAGTATTTAGATTTTATGGTTAACATAAGGTTGTGTACAGATGAATTTAGTAATGACAATCCTTTTTAGGCTTAGTTTTGATCTAAATCTCACGTTTTGTATACTATTTAACATTTTAAGTAATTATTTTAGGCTATAAAAGGGAGTGGATCCTTCCAAACTAATATCAAGTAGAAATATTTGAATTTTTTGTGATGTAAATTTTGTTGATGCAACTATTCTGCTCAAAAATATAACACCTTCCAAGTTCCTATTTTTATCAGCAAAAACAATATAAGTAAGAATACCATTGTTAGTGATAAGAGGAATAATGAATCTATAGAAAACTCTATCCAAGTAGTAGATACTATACCAAAGGTGGTATATAGATATGAGATGATTGAGCATGATATACTGGTTCTTAAAAGATAAGGTTTAATATGTAAGCTCCATGGATATTGGCTAAGTTTTTCATAGATTCAAAATTTGATCAAGTAAAAATAGGGACTAAATTCAAACTAATCCATGAATTTTCCTTTGAAATAATTTTTTCTCATCATTTTCTCTAGTTTGAAAATCGGGGATAAAATAATGCATGGTATCCCTTTGTTTAGGCAAATATGCATTATATTTAAGATAATTGAGTGAGATTTATTTTTTGGAGATAGATACTATTAAAAAAAAATCTATTTTGTATTAGGATATTTGGACTTTCTTATTAGTTTATCAATAAGGAGGTTTAGAATAATATTAGTAATACTCTAGGAAAATTCATCAAGGAGGGACCAACTACTACAGATAGAAGGCATATTATATACACCCAAATAAGTGTTGCCATGTATATTTCACAATATTCACCACAATCCATTAGGATTAATAATTAATCAAGAGAATGGTGATTAACGAGTGGATTGAAAAAACATCATATTTAGATTTCATAAATATTATGAGATAGGACAAATAGCAAGATATTGCAAAGTAAAAATTATGGTGAAAGAGATGGAAATTTTAGCATATGATAAAAACCTCAATATGAAGAAAGGAGATCATATCATAGTAGAATTTGGATCAAATTAAAGATTTCCACTCCTAATAAAGTGTCATAAAAATCCACTTTGCACCATAAAATTAAAAAGACCACTATAATTTACTTGAATCCACCATTAGAAGAAAAAATTAATACAAGGAATGAGAAATTATAATGCATGTGGAGGATATCCATGGAAATTGAGGGTTTACAAGGAAACAATATGGAGGATCACCCTTGCAATTTAGATATTTTGGGGTAACATGATCATGAGGTCATTCGTTATCTTTTAGATGCTATAGGGTAGTATATTAATCTTTAGAAGATAAGTTTCATTATGAATAGTATGGAGAAATAAAAGCGATTGATAAATATGAAAGTGTTGTGTGGGAATTAAAAATAAAGGGGAAGGCCATCAACACTAAGCCCACTAATAGAATAAAATATAATTATGCAAATGGTATCTTGAATATTAAGGGTATGAATAACACGCCTAAGAAAAGAGTTATTAAGGAATTAATAGGTTGTTATAGTCATGATTTTATTTTGATACAAGAAACAAAATTAAATAGTTATAAATGTAAGGATATATTTAAAAGGATTTGGAAGGTGGGAGATTTTTTGGAAATTTCTTCTATAGGATATTCTAGCAATATTCCAACAATATGGGATAAACACAAAGGAGATGTATAATTATTAGAAGCAAAAAGTAATTAGGTTGTTGGACTAGTTTGTGGTAAATAGGAAAACATCATAGTTGGCTTTATAAATGTGCATGCTCCAACTATATTTAATATTCACTAAGAACCCTAGAATATTTTGTCAAACATAATGATGATTCATAGTTATAATTTATGGATGCTTGGGGATGACTTCAACACATTTCTATCTCCTTTGCAAAAGAAGGGTGGTACTCCTAGATGGTCTAAATCAATGCAATATTTTACTCTATTTTTCAAATGGTCTTGAGGATAATATTCCTTCAAGTTTCAATAAATATGGGATAATAGACATATTAGGAAAACTCGTATAGCAAAATGATTGTTATCTAACACATGGTGACAAACACAATATACAATATTTATAGGTATTTTATTTTGAGTAGGATCAAATCACAAACCCATTATTTTGAATTATGATTCAATAAATAATGGTCATACAAATCCATTTGATTTTAGTTTATGTGGCACGAAGACCCTGATTTCTTTGGATTGTTATACTATGATTGATTGAAACAATTTTTGAAGGATCCTATATGTAGAGTTTTGTTTAAAAGATGATATATCTAAAGGATAAAAGGAAGATTTGTAATATCAAATTTTTTATTATTTATAAAAAAAATAAGGAAATAGAATCAAAGATCAAATATTTACAAGATATAGTACAAATCAATGGAATCCACCAATATTCTTATGTATATTAGAAATAAATACTTTTTAATTATCATAAATCATTGAAAAAGAATTCATATTGGTTCCAATAATATTTTATTAGAAGCAATTGAGTGATAAATATTCACACCTACTCTAATATCATGTTAGAGTTGATAAAAATTTCCAAAAATAAATGGAATAGACACATTAACCGGTATTACAAAGAAAAGAAATACACAAAGTAATAAATGTGATATATAAGGATGTATGTGGACACAAATAATACCACTATCAAATAATAGAATTAAACTCTAACCCATGATAAAATGGTTGGTATGATGGAATATTTATACCCAAATACAAGTTAACTTTAGGTCAAGGTTAACTAACCAACCTTTAGGTTTAAAACAATAAAATATTACAAAATTATTTTTTTCATGTTTTACAAGGGTCCAAAGGGTTTATATGTAAAATACAAAATAAAATTCAATCATGGCCTCAAGAGAAGTTTAAACACTACATATTCCAACATCCCCTTTTAAGCTAAACCAAGTATATGGAGAGACCCTTATTTGTCATGTCCCTTAAGGGATTATATCTCACACCAAGTAGATTCTACATGTGCACAAAAGAAACCTCAAACATAACCTTGGTCAATATAGTCACTAGCTATTCTAACTAAGGTAAAAAATAGTATCAAGCAAACAATTAGCATAAAACCATCTCATAAAATGCATCCAAATATCAATGTTCTTAGTTTACTAATGAAACATTAAATTACAAACAAGTTGGATGTTGTTCTAGTTATCACACTCAAGAATGACTAGAAAATTCTAAGGAATACCAATATCCTATAAAATTATGAGCATTAGGTCCGAGGTGTAGACCAATTGGTTCATCCAAACCCCATAAGGGGGCGAGAGGTCCAAGGTTCAAATCTCGGGCCTCGTCGGACTGA
Organism: Wollemia nobilis; assembly: GCA_028583015.1. Lineage (NCBI taxonomy): Eukaryota > Viridiplantae > Streptophyta > Pinopsida > Araucariales > Araucariaceae > Wollemia > Wollemia nobilis. The sequence goes on along the minus strand of JAQPPZ010017220.1, from coordinate 11,935,777 downwards.
ACGCTTGTCCCTTTCCTAGTGCTTTCAAAGGTGTAAAAGGTTTAAAATTATTGTGGCATGGTGGTTATAGGGGTGGACTACGCGAAAATTTGTGTGGCGGCTTCTGGGGTGGATAGCACAGAATACTGTGGCGGTCATAAAATTTGGACAGCCTGCCCGTATTCGTGGCGGCTACCGATTCCACCATGTAAATGCAAAAAAAAAAAAAAAAACATTAGGAACATCAAGTACCTTAATAAAAAAATAATATCTAGTGTTGATCTCTAAACATCTTGCAACTTACAAAGAAAATTCATCTCCAATAAGCACACATTCTTCCAATGTATTTGGTGTTCCCTTGTAGAATATGTATGTGCTTTATCATGTTTCGTGTTTCCCCTAAATCTACAATCCACTCATAAGAATAAATGTATGCCTAATATGATAAATTAACAATTGCATGTGTCTATGAGGTATCTTCATCAAAGTTATCCTCACCTTGTGTATAGAAGAGAGCAACATCAACACCCTCTTTTTACAGCTTCCTTAAACTTCTTGATATAATTCTAGAATTTTTTTATTTATGTCCTTCCTTCTTGTAATAATCACATGTTAGATTTTTGAAAGGGTTCTTGAGATTCTTTTCATTCTATGTTGGATTCTTGTTACTTTGAGCTTTGGAAACAACTTCCTTTGGATGTGTCTAATTGATAATATAATTAATATTACAACTTTATCTTCTAGCCTGATGAAGTATTAAATACTTGAATACCTCATCAATTAGTGGTGTAAGAGAATTATATAAGTATACTCAAATTATCTCAAATAAAATAACAACAACTAGCTCATATGTATTTGAAATATTATTGAAGACTCTACTAAGTAGTTCAATGTTATTTTTCTTATCCAAATATTCTTGAGCTTCTCCTATCATATTTGGTATTCCTATTATAGTCCAGATATATTCTTACAATTTCTTGAAATGACTAATGTACTCATTAATAGTATCAAAAGAATCCATAGTCAAAGTAGCAAGTTCAACCTCCAACCTACTAATACTTGTAGAATCAATGTGATCACACAATACCTAAAACTTATCAAGTAACTCCTTAGAATCTGTGGTATTGCTAACATGGGTGTCATAGATTTTATCAAAATTAATAGCTATAACACCAAGAGCCTCATACATATTATCCCTACAAATCTACTTACTTTCTTTAAAATTAGTATCATGAGTTTCCTTAATAAATATTTGAGTAACCCGTTACTCCATAGTAAGGCATCAATATTAATTTTTCAACTAGCACAGTTTGGACCATTCAATAAGGGTACATGTTGATCCATAACTATCTTGCTAAAATACAAAATCCTATATGTATTTATCATCCAAAAAATACTGTCAATGCAAATATCTTCAAAAACCATGTGATTTGAAAAAACTAGCCTCAAAATGCTTTTATATACAAAAGTTATGGTCTCCAAATGTTTGGTCATAAAATCACACAAAATACCTTCAAAATCAAACTTATATATGCAATGAATGGGAGCCATCACATATCACTATGTGAGTCGTTGATGTGGACTAGACAACATACCAATAAATCACATGATAGAACTTCCACCTATGCACTAACTATACAAGCCACTAGGTAAGCAATTAATGAACTAGACTATTCCACTTGTCATGATCTAATTTGCTACATAATATATGAATCATACTATGCCTACATCATTACATATTGAGCCTCTTTTCCATCATCATATTGATTTTTTAAGGCTAGGTATTAAATTTTATCATTACATATTTTCCTTTTTCATATGATACCTTCCTATACTTCATATTTAGGCACTATTAAGAGGTGTTAATAAGGTGTAGGAATAACCTAGGGAGTATTTCCTTTCCTTATAAAAATATAATCTCTATATCAACTAAAAGTAAAAGCTAATAAAAATCAAATGAAAAATAACAAGAAAATTATTGAAAGTCAAAATTCAAAATTACTCTAAAGAAAATTTCTTCCATACAAAATTCTAAAGTTATCTTTATCATATATTTTAACAAAATGTTTTCATCTCATAGTTTACATTATCAAAATTTTGTCTCAACATATGTTTATCTTTTCCATGGGTTACCTCTTTTCTATTAAATAATGTGCAAAAATCAATATTACTATTATAAGACTCTTTTTTTAAATGAGTCACTTCCCCCATAATTGTTATGAAATTGTTCTCGACAATTTATAGTATAGCTCTGCTAGGATATTAGACCTTCAAAAAGAAAAAAAATGATATTTATCATTAATAAAATAACAAAAAGAGAAGCATTAAAAAATAATAAATAAATACATCAAAAAATGATATATGCGAAAAAAAAGGAGGTACTAAACCCATATGGAAAAAAAACATATGACTACATTCATCTTACATACATGGCATTGCACCAAATCTCACCCTTACATAAAGGATATCACATCCTTTAGTATCATTTTAATAAAATGATTCATCGTCATCATATATTTCAAAAGAGATCATGCATTCTCATATCGTATCATTCCTCCTTCATGGATAGATTTGAGCATTCTTATATGTGAACATCTTATATGGATAATTTACGTATTAGAACATTATTTACATGACTTACACATGGTATTATGACAAGCATTTTATATGGCTTATTTAGAAAAATATAGAGCAAGAAAGGAAGTCTAATTAAGGAATTTTTAGACTGAATTTCTCTTTCTCTTAGGCACCTCTATTTATCCAAAAAATTTATCCCCTTGATGTTATTTATCTATGCAATTATGAATGAGTTTTATTATATTTCTAAACAACTAATATTATTGTTTAATCTCCCAAACAGACAACACCAACCAATCAGAAATAACCACATGGTACATGAAATATCTGAGTCAAATATTGTATAATAACATACCACATGTTTACCCACTACAAGTACCTCCAACTGGCATGCATGTGACCCTCACTTGGTGGCGCAATAGACCACCAAGTGGTGGTAAAAACAACTAATATTATTGAGTCATAAAGCCTTAGGTTTTTATATATTTCCATCTCTCTTTTGTTTTCATCATATTATGGATCTATGCTATATAGCTCATTTGAAGAACATACAATTTTTTTTAAATTTATAAGCTTAAATTTTTATGTGGTTGATTATAACTCTTCTAGTAATCAAACAAGTTATAAGCAAAGTGTCAATCATTCAATTGTGTAGTCAAAGAGTTTTTCAAGCAAGTTGCATAAAAGAAAAAATTTGTATTATAAAAAGAAATAAGCAGATGCAAGAAAAATGTGTGAAATGGAAGAATACACTCCCACAAAAATATCAAGGGACTTATTTTGAAAAAATATGTTATGTGTTGTAATTAGATAATCACTAATATTAATGTTTTAAATATGTCATGGACATGTTTTATTTTTCTAGAATCTTGATGATATATTTTTTTTCCTCCTCTTTTCACATGTTATGTTTTTGTAAGATCCTCTTAAGAAATTTTTTGCTTGATTACTTTACAAGATAAAAAATTAGAAATGAAGTCCATTTACAAGGGAGTATAACTCTAAATATTGTAGTGATGAATCTCAAGATTCATGGGGTCATAACAAGTATGAAAAAATTATAATTTGAATCAAATATTTTAATATGTATGAATTTGATCTTTGGGTCTATGAATGGAAATGACCATCTAATTTCCCATGGTGGAAGTGTAGGGAACAAAGGTATGTAGAGAGGTGGATTTATCTACTTTGATAGGATGAGTAAGTTTAAATTTTAGAGATATGGTATGGAGGGAATCTTAAGTCTATATATGCTTCACCACCCATCTTCTACTCTTGTATCAATATACATAGTATGTTCATTAACCCATATGGGTAGCCTCCCCACTTTGTGACCATACTTCTTGAGATCCCCTCCTTATCCTTTTAAAATATGTAGAAGAAAAATTCTAAGTTTTGAAGAAGCTATATATTTATACTATGAAACACATTGGAAGTGATTTCTATCATCTTTTAGTTTTGCTCATACATTATAGATATTTGATGCAATTTTTATAATTTCTTAATATTTTATTATAAATTAATTAAAAAATAAAAAATGTACTAGAGCTATCCAATATAAAAGTGTCATGTTTTCTTACCAAAAAAAATGTGTTCAAAAATACCTTAATGATGTTGTTCGTAGTCTCATATTTTATAGTTAGAAGGGATGAATGACAGTGACCATTTCATTGGGAATAAAACTATTATTTTGGGCCTAAGCAAAAGCTTTGTAATACCTCATAAGTTTTTTTCTAATAAATATGGTCATTGATATTAAATTCTATTTTGGTTCTAATTAAGAAATTTAGACAATTGACTATAAATTTTACATGCCTAAAGGCATTCATTATTAGGTAAATTATAATATATTATATTTTTCATATTATTCTTGCTTGTATCATCTCAATTTGAAATCTTTTAACTTGGATCTTATAATTTGTCTATTAAGATCATTTTTTAATTTATTTTTGAAAAAGAATACTTGATTTTATTTTAGCATGTGATTCATAGCAAATTCCTTCACAACCTTTGAATATTTATTCAAGTTTCTATATTAGTTGTTTACATTGTACTAATAAGAAGATTTTTAGATCAAGTTTTATTATTATCATTAAAGATTTAATATTTTATTATTATCATTCAAGATATATTATTATATTATAAGTGAGGTTTTATGTCATATCTTGGTTGACGACTTGTAAAACATTAAGTTCTTCCATTCTTAAATATTTGTGTGAGCTCCAAAAACTTTCAAAATTAATATAGAAAAAATAATAATATTTTTGAATCAAGAATGTTGCGTTAAACCTTTACAAAGACACTTTATTACTATTAAAAGAATGCCTAAGACTAACTTTACAATGGTTTATGATATGATAATGGCTTGCTCGAAGAATGAATTGCTCCCTTTAAAAACTAACTAAATATATGTGATGCACATAGAATTTTAAAAATTAAACCAATATCAAATACAATACATATTCAATGTTACAAGCCATGAAGTCAAATATATTTTATCTATATAAAAAAACATATTAGAAACAAAAAAAAAAAAAAAACAATAAATAGTAAAATACAGTTCTAGCATTTTTATTCAATATTATCAATAAACCCCTTTTTAAAGCTAATATCATGAAAATCCGCCAAAATTACCTTTAAAATGAATTGATTAATGAAATAAAATCCACTAGGTTCACATATTCTCTCTTTCAAACTGTTCATGTTTTTCTTCCCTTGGACTCTTGCATTTTTGTTTCATTGGACTATTGAGACAACTCCCAATCACAAGGCTTATAAGTTCAAGTTAGTTGCAACTCCCACTCATAACAATCATAACTCCAAGTTCATTAAGTTTAGATATTGTCCTCGAATGGAAACTATCTTATGTTTCTTATATTATAATGAACAGCCAAATTGGAATATACTGTAACCTAATCCACCAATGTAATCGTCGAAGCATATAATGCAAGAACAGTGTCACCGCTGACACTACCTTTGCTATAAATGCATGTCTCATTTTCATGGACTTCCATAGGCACTAGAGGTCCAAATCCACAGCAAGCGCAAATCAAGTGTTCTCTGGAAGCATGGCTCATGGCAATGGCGACGGCAATATCAACTGTGCTGAACTCGCTGATACTCGCAAAGGTAGATTTGTGTGCTTGTATTTAGTCCGTCGTATGCCCATTTCATCGTTCGTTATTTTTCAGCCATCACTTTCATTGACGAGTAGACGAAACTTAGAAGAGGCCTTGTCAAAATAAAAGTGTGCTTGTTTCCTCTGTGCTTGCATATATTTAGTTAGGTTGATCCGTAGAACTCATTAGTAAACTTACAATAAGATTCGGATTTGCACCAACCTTAAAATCAGAGTGACAAAATTTTTAATCTTTAATTGGCATGGGATTCTAACATAATATGGTTTTCAATTTGTTGTATGACAAGGATGGGACTTGGCAGTATTGGTAGGAGTTGATCCCAGTGGAAGAATGTTGAGCTTCTCCCCAAGCGATATCATGAATGGCAGGAGGATAGATGGTTGCGTCTTAGGAGGATTCAAAGGAAAATCCCAGTTGTCTGCTCTTGTTGAAATGTGCATGAACAAGGTACACACAAGAACATGGTAATATTTGAGAGTAACGTTGTTTGTTTTTCACAAACTGCTAATGATTTTTTAGGACCTGAAGGCATGCAGGAGATCAGGGTGGAAGAGTTTGCTACTCATGTGCTCCCGTTTTCGGAGATCAACAAGGCATTTGAATTGATGTTAGAAGGAAAATGTTTGAGATGCGTTCTTCGCCTGTGATCTCAAATGCTTGGATGACTCGTGTAGCCCTATGTTAAAAAAGCAAAAAAAACGTTTTCAGGGTTTGTAGTGCCCGGTGGGACTATGTGTTTTTTTGATATGGATGGTTGTTTGGCTTGGCTTTCAGTTTTTTTTATGGTCTTTGGGAGGGGACCTCGAGTTTTTTCGTTGCTGTAGCTGTCGGGCCCTTTTGATAATCCTTGTATCCAGGATTGCTTCAGTCATGGGTTTTCTTGGTGGTTGGTGTCTCTAGACTCTCTCTTTAGCTTGCAAAGAGATCTTATGGCCTGTGGAGATCTCTGGCGTCTACTGATCCGCTTTGTTTTCTTCTTCAATTATTTATAGGACTCTCCTTTCTGCAGTTGGGGTTTCAAATTTACCCATTTGGATATCTTGTGGCTCTCTGATAGGGATCCTCCTTGCTGAGATAGTTTCTGTTGGTCCCATGGCTTTCTAGTCGGGATCTTCCTTACTGAGATAGTTTGTGTTGGTCTCGTGGCTTCTTGGTCGGGATCTTCTCTGCTAAGATAGTATTTGGTGGTCCCATGGCTTTCTGATCGAGATCTTCCTTGTTAAGATAGTTTCTGGTGGGGCAATCTCTGTTGTGTGCCATCATGGATGGGTTTCTCCTTCATGGGGGCTTTTCCTTATCTTGCCTGGTTTTAGTTTCCCATTTGGGCAGGATTTAAATTTTTTATTTTGAAATCTTTCCAGCATTGGCGGGATATTTAATTTCAAAATTTTCTAGCTTGGACGGATTCTTCGTTTTTATTTCTAGGCTCCTTTGGTGGGTCTTCTTTGGATTATTTCTGTACAGGTTTATCCTTGGCAGCTTTTAGTTTAGTGTGGATGGGATTTTAAATTTTAAAAAAATTTAAAAATTTTCTTACATGGGCAGGATTCTCCATTTTGATTTATGGGCTCATTTGGTGGGTCTTTTTTGAATTATTTCCATACGGGATGATCCCGCATCCCTGTTTGATCCCACATATGGGTTGATCTTGCATCCCAATTTGATCCCATGTATGCGATGATCCCGCATCCTAGGTCCCTCCGGGACTATTCCCTATACTCCTTTTGATTTTCTTAAGGCCTACTCTTTGGCCCTCTAGATGGTCTATTGAACTTTTGTAAAAAGGTTTTGGGACCCCTTTCAAAACCATATTTTAATGAATTTTTTTACAGATAAAAAAAAGTGTGGGAATCACTTGAAAGAAGCAAACTAATTAGCCCACCAAACATCCTCAGTTTCGTTGGTTTTCATAATCGGCTCATTTTGAGTATACCTTATCTTCAAACTAATTGAAGCCTAATATGACTCTTTTTCATTTAATGATTGGAGCATTTATTGAATGTGTGTTGACCTATAATATTAATGCTTTTACAGTTAATCTTAAAGTTTAACCTTGAGTAGGATGTGTCTACAAGATGAGAATGGAGAGATGTATTATATGTGAAAGAATCAAAGAGTCAGTGGATGGTTTTCATTATGTGAAGAATATGTAACTTCAAAAACATCAACATTATCATGTGTCAACCTATATGAAAGCAAACATTTTCTTTCATTGTAATTATTATTCCATTCTTACCTAGGTGACAAGGGACATTATGAGGGTGAGCATAATGGGGCCAGGACAAGGTGGATACCCATATCAAGGAATTAGGTCCATAAACATATCGTCATCCTCCATTCCCAAGGATGCTAGCTCAAACCTAAAGCATTTTCCATATCAATGTCAAAGGATGGGCCTAAAGAGGTGACATAGTTGGTAGGGGGGTTGAGGAGATGAGTGTTATCATAAAAGACATGATTAGTGGTGCATGAGTGGGTTGAAAGAGTGGATGTGGTTACCATAAAGCATCATGATCCTTAGGAGAGAAATGGAGCATAGTCAAGCATGATGGTGGAGCACCTATGTATCCATGGTTAGCTTAGAGGAAGAAAAATCCATTTTAAAAAGTAATTAGAAATAAATATTGCATTCATGTCTAGCAATATTTAGAAGCATTGCCACCTCCACTACATCCTCATCAACCACAATAACAAAATATTTATTTATTTGAAAATATGGAGCAAAGGAAAACCCTAGTGTTGTAGTATGAAGTCATGTTTATTCTTTAAAAAAATTCTCTAAAGCATGAACCACTTCCAATGAGGCTATTAATAGTCAACTAGGTACAATTGGAGACCAAGAACCGATAGATAGCCTATCAACTTATTCAGGTAATAATATAGACTTGACCACCATTTATAAAATGTGATACTTAGAAGTGTTAGAGAATGTCATCTTGTGAGTATTTTAGCAACTTTATTATGATGAGATCAAATCCAACATGTGATTTTAAAAGTCACAATCAAACTTAAATCCATCATTGTATGTTTCTTCCATAGCATGGGGATTTCTTTTTTGGTATATTTTTGGATATTAGACATGCTAGTTGTATTTAAATAACTGAAAGGTCAAGTAAGGTAGGATAAAGCTATATTAAAAAGAAGTCACACTTTATTCCTCAAAAGAAGAAAATAAAAAGAAAATAGAAGTATACCCAACTGGATAATATTTTCTTAAGCCAAGCAATTTGTATTTTCATATTTATTTCATTCTTTATTTGAAAAATAAGTATAATGAACTCTGGTGGTGATGAGATCAACATATGGTCAAATTCTAACATGTGCAGAGGACCTTTTCATATTTATTGGGTCCATCCTCAGTCCATTTTTGACTTATTTGTCCAGTGGCCTTCCCCCTTTTTGAATAGGCGTCTTAGATATATGTGGAAGATCTGCCTTCATCACTACTTGTGGTAGATATGGTTGGAAAGGAATCATCGGGCCTTCTTGGATAAGGTTTCTCAGTCATCCTCTGTCCTGTCAAAAATTTTAGCATATGCTAATGAGAATGCTTGTTTAGTACCTGCAGCATCTAGACCTCCAAATCCTTTTGAAGCTTCATTAGGCCAGTCATTAAACTTACCTCTCATTGATGGCCTCAATCATCCTCAAGCCTGTCCTAGAACCATGATCACATGGACCCCACCCCCCTAGGGTGGATTAAGTTAAATTTTGATGGTGCATCTAGGGGCAACCCAGGTGAAACAATACAGGAAAGACAACTTGAAGTGGTCCCTTGCAAATTTAAGGAGTCCTTAGGAAAAAATAAGAAGAATAAAGAGGAATATCTAATTAATACAAGATATGAGAATTACAATAACTACAAAGAAACATCTAGATCTATGATTGGAACCAAAGAAGAAGGTACAAAAACCTTCATTAAGGGAGAAAAAAGAAAATAAATAGAGAAGGATATAATAAAGAGAAAGCAATTGAGAATAATTATAGGTGGGTATAATTATAGGTGAGAATATTATATTAGGATGAAATAAAAATGATAATATAGAATATTAAGGGAATTAATTCCCTTAAAAAACAAAGGTTGGTGAGATGTATGATAAGGGATAACCAATTGAAGATACTCTTTCCCAAAGAAACTAAAATGAAAGTTGTATTTTTGTAAGGAGTTAAATAAAGAATTTGTAAGAAAGGAAAAAATGAGCAAATAGAAGCAATAGGGGCCTTGGGAGGCTTAGAAACAATGTGGAATTCAAAAATTTTGGAGGAAGAAATGGTTTTCAAAGGGAGAAATTAATTAAGTATGATGCTTATAGTCAAAACAAGTAAAATGATGTATTTAGTGACAAATATAGATTCTCTTAGTAATTGTAATAAAAGAAAAGAATTATGGAAGGAAGTGAAGTATTTAATAGAATAAAGTGGTTAGTAGCAGTAAATTTCAATACTCCACTTATGCCTAAATAAAATAAAGGAGGAACTCAAGGATAATAAAAAAGTATAGATGATCTAAGTAACTTCATATCAAGAAGTGGTTTGATAGATATGGAGGTGGATGGAGTGAAATTTACATGGACCAATAGGAGACTAGGAGATAATATTATTCAAGTGAAGCTAGATAGAGTGCTCCTATCACTAGAATGGTGTGTGGATAGATTAGAATATGCTTTGACTGTATTACCAAGATCAGGATCAAACCATAATCTATTGGTCCTCTGGATAAATTTGGAAGTTAGAATAAGTAGTGTTCTATTTAAGTTTGAGTTCATGTGGTTAAAAAATCTGAATATATTTGAATTAATAGAGGAATGGTGGAATTATATAGTGTAGGGATCAAAGATGTGTGTTAGTAGCTAAATTGAAAAATATCAAAAAATAAATCAAAGTATGGAACAAATAGGTCTTTGGGAATGTATTTAGACAAAAAGAAACCCTTAAACAAGAAATATAATAGTTGGAAGAAGAAATTTGTTAGAGGAGAATAAATGTAATACTATATCAGAGCAACACAAAATTATAATCATAATTTCATGAAAAAAAGGAGGTTTATTGGAAACAAAAATCTAGAAATAACTAACTAAAGGAAGGGGTTCGAAACACAAGACTTTTCATTTATCCACAATAAATCATAGAAATTCAACAAAAATTAGGGAGATACAAATGGAATATGGTCAACTCACTAAAAATATTGATCAAATACAAGAAGAGGTTATAAGATACTTTAGACTACTATTTTCATAGGAGAGGGAAGAAGATATAGAAGGCATTGAGAGAATACTAGATCAAATTCCAAGAATTATTACAAATGAGGATAGATAGGGACTAATGGAATAAGTAAAGTAATAAGTAGAAAATACATTATTCTCATTACTAGATGGACTCAAAATTGGATTTTATAAATCCTTCTAGAGGATACTAATTTACTAAAAAAGGACATGGTGGTTGTACTACAAGAAACGTTGAGGTTAGGTAATATTCTTAAGGAATACAATACCTATATAGTTTTAATACTAAAAAAACAAGTCACCAAAATTTTTTAGATATTATAGACCAATCAACTTGTAAAATTCCATCTATAAAATCATCACAAAGGTGATAGCAATAAGGTTGGAAAAATTCCTTTCAAATATGTCCAAAAAAGATAAATTCTAGATGGAATAATCATAATCCATGAAGTACTCTAATAAACAATAGTGTGTTGTATGGAAGGAATGATATTAAATTTAGACATGAACAAAGCATATGATAGAGTACCATGGACAAACTTCTGGCCAATTTTTTTTTTGGGTAAGTTAATATTTTTATTAAAAGGGGGTATTTGAAAGGTGCCCCAAAGCTTTTTACAACAGCAGAACAGAAAGGAAAACCCTCGGAGGAAATAAAATGAGGAACAAAAACTAAGAGGCATTTAGCTAGCAAAACTAAAAAGGACTAAATCCTTGCACAAGAAGGAACAAAAAGTGACAAGCATACCACCAACAAAACCAAAGAGGAAAAAATCCTCCAAGAGGAAGGAACAACAGATGAGGAATAGATATCAAAAGCATATGTCATTCTGCATTGGTGACGCAACAGTATCCTCCAACATGGCATTCTTCACATCATCCTTTGGTGCATCCTTTGGGGCTTCGATGCAGGCTTCCTTCATGATTTCCACAACATCCTCATCCTTAGCATCAACCTTAACATCAGAAGGTACCTCTGCAATAGAAATGGTTGGAATATCCTCAAAAGCATCACAAAAAAATAGAAGTTTGAGCGCTTGACATTGTTCCTTGAGCTTCGAAATTGCCTTCCCAATAGCCATATGGGCAGTATCCAAATGGTCAATGGTAACATAAGTGGCATGGACAACAAGCTTATGGATGTAGATATTTAGATTCAATAGAAGGTAGAGATTTTGGATGAGAAATTGTATTTCCTCCCCCAAATTATTTATTATAATAAATGAAAATTTAGTTGGATATTTCAAAAGTGAAAGAGGCTTAAGGCAAGTGGATCATCTATCTCCATATGTATTCATTATAATGACATATTAATTAAGTAGATGTATTAACAAAACTTAAATTAGGAGATGTTATAGGCCTAAGGTCAAGATTGACCATAGGGAAAATTACCTATCAGTAATTTGTGGATGACACAATTCTTTTGGGAGTAGTAACTATGAAGGAAGAAAAAGGAATAAAGAGAATCTTGAAATTTATATCAATAGGTATCACAATAAAATATAAAATTGTAGAAGAGTAAGACATATTTTATAAACACGCTAGAGAATACATAGAGTAAAACATCCATAATAGTAGAATGCAACATAAAATCCCTTCCAACCATCTATTTGGGATGACACTATTCTTAGGAACAAGAAATACTACTATGTGGGATTTACTAATGGATAAACTTTAAGAAAAATTAATGAGATGGAAAGTTTCTCTCCTAATCCAAGCAAGGAAAATGTAATTATTGAAAAGCACACTATAATCTATTCCAATGTATTTGCTATCAACCTTCAAAATTCCAATAAAAACAACAAATACATTGGAAAGAATATAGAAGAGATACCTATGGTCAGGAATAAAAGAGAAAAATAGAATTTGATTAGTATCATGAAAAAGGGTATGCAATCCAAGACTATAAAGAGGGTTAGGACTAAGAAGTACAAATATTATGAACAAATTATTGGTAGTGAGACTAGAATGGAGAATAATGTAGGAGAGTGAGGCATTATGGTGAATATTTTAAAAATTAAATATATGGACAATAATTAAAAACAAATAATCCTAACAATTGAATATTCCTATAGGGGATGAGAAATTTGAAATTATATAGTAAAAGGAAAGGAGGTCCTATGGAGGGTAACAAAATATAAAATTAGAAAATGAGGTAACATGCATTTTTAGGAGGATGCATGGATAGAGAATGTCCCATTAGTCAAGGATAACAAAAAAAAGTAACTAGAGATGAAGAAGAGTATAAAATGCTTAATATCAAATTAAAATATTCCTTTTTTAGTATTATTAAGGAGGAAGATACCATAATATGGGGGAATACTAAAGAAGGTGAATTCAGTGTTAGATCATCCTATGAAGTATGAATGACATAACCAAAAGATGGTTTCCCATGAAAAAAATGGAATAAATGGTAATACCAAAAATGACAATATTTTTGTGGCTAGTAGTCCAAAATAGAATACTAATGATGGATAAGAGTTCTAAACAATTAACAAATATCCACTATGTGAAGAGGATGAATCAATAAATCACATATTTCTATAATGCAAGTACTCAATGGAAGTTTTCTCATAGCTAATGCAAGAACTAGGTATTTGCTAGATGATGTTAGATAACATGTTGGACTAGATCCAACAATAGAAGGGACCATTCAAAGGTAAGAAATTAAATACCATAAGGGATTTAATACTATTCCACTTTGCTTTAGGAATATAGCTTGAAATGAATATGAGATTTTTTAGGAATGAAAGAAAATCAATATACATAAATATATAAGATAGTAATAATATCATTAGTAACAATATATCTATCATGAAAATAGGACGTAGTAAATAGAATAAATAAGAAGAAAAGATAACAAGAAAATGGTGGATATGTACATGAATGAAATTGAATTTTTATGGTGCATCGTAGGAGGGAGGGTGTCACTAGGAACATAGAGGGAGTTATAATGGGAGCATATGCTAGGTTCTATGGGTACTAACTAGTCATGTAGTAGAATCTAGAGCAGGTATACTGAAGGAATCATGTTGGCGAAAAGATATGAAAATCAATTTGGTAGTGGAAGGGGATTCATTGAATATAATCAATAGTCTTAAAGGAAGGAACAAGCTAAGTTGGTAGGTAAGTAAAATTATCCAAGAGGTTGATTATATGCTTAGACAATTTGAGGAGGTTGAAATAATTCATACATATAGAGAAGGAAATAAAGTAGCTAATTGGTTAAAAATGGGGGACACTAAGAGAAGAGGATACTAGGTGGATCCTACTAGATCTTCTTCCATAATATTTGGTTAATTTAAAGGGAAAAAAGAAATAATAAAGTAATAATGGAAGGGATGAATAAGTACCGCATAGATAGTAAAGGTATTGGGAATTTGGAGTCTCACAACACATAGTATTTAGATTTTATGGTTAACATAAGGTTGTGTACAGATGAATTTAGTAATGACAATCCTTTTTAGGCTTAGTTTTGATCTAAATCTCACGTTTTGTATACTATTTAACATTTTAAGTAATTATTTTAGGCTATAAAAGGGAGTGGATCCTTCCAAACTAATATCAAGTAGAAATATTTGAATTTTTTGTGATGTAAATTTTGTTGATGCAACTATTCTGCTCAAAAATATAACACCTTCCAAGTTCCTATTTTTATCAGCAAAAACAATATAAGTAAGAATACCATTGTTAGTGATAAGAGGAATAATGAATCTATAGAAAACTCTATCCAAGTAGTAGATACTATACCAAAGGTGGTATATAGATATGAGATGATTGAGCATGATATACTGGTTCTTAAAAGATAAGGTTTAATATGTAAGCTCCATGGATATTGGCTAAGTTTTTCATAGATTCAAAATTTGATCAAGTAAAAATAGGGACTAAATTCAAACTAATCCATGAATTTTCCTTTGAAATAATTTTTTCTCATCATTTTCTCTAGTTTGAAAATCGGGGATAAAATAATGCATGGTATCCCTTTGTTTAGGCAAATATGCATTATATTTAAGATAATTGAGTGAGATTTATTTTTTGGAGATAGATACTATTAAAAAAAAATCTATTTTGTATTAGGATATTTGGACTTTCTTATTAGTTTATCAATAAGGAGGTTTAGAATAATATTAGTAATACTCTAGGAAAATTCATCAAGGAGGGACCAACTACTACAGATAGAAGGCATATTATATACACCCAAATAAGTGTTGCCATGTATATTTCACAATATTCACCACAATCCATTAGGATTAATAATTAATCAAGAGAATGGTGATTAACGAGTGGATTGAAAAAACATCATATTTAGATTTCATAAATATTATGAGATAGGACAAATAGCAAGATATTGCAAAGTAAAAATTATGGTGAAAGAGATGGAAATTTTAGCATATGATAAAAACCTCAATATGAAGAAAGGAGATCATATCATAGTAGAATTTGGATCAAATTAAAGATTTCCACTCCTAATAAAGTGTCATAAAAATCCACTTTGCACCATAAAATTAAAAAGACCACTATAATTTACTTGAATCCACCATTAGAAGAAAAAATTAATACAAGGAATGAGAAATTATAATGCATGTGGAGGATATCCATGGAAATTGAGGGTTTACAAGGAAACAATATGGAGGATCACCCTTGCAATTTAGATATTTTGGGGTAACATGATCATGAGGTCATTCGTTATCTTTTAGATGCTATAGGGTAGTATATTAATCTTTAGAAGATAAGTTTCATTATGAATAGTATGGAGAAATAAAAGCGATTGATAAATATGAAAGTGTTGTGTGGGAATTAAAAATAAAGGGGAAGGCCATCAACACTAAGCCCACTAATAGAATAAAATATAATTATGCAAATGGTATCTTGAATATTAAGGGTATGAATAACACGCCTAAGAAAAGAGTTATTAAGGAATTAATAGGTTGTTATAGTCATGATTTTATTTTGATACAAGAAACAAAATTAAATAGTTATAAATGTAAGGATATATTTAAAAGGATTTGGAAGGTGGGAGATTTTTTGGAAATTTCTTCTATAGGATATTCTAGCAATATTCCAACAATATGGGATAAACACAAAGGAGATGTATAATTATTAGAAGCAAAAAGTAATTAGGTTGTTGGACTAGTTTGTGGTAAATAGGAAAACATCATAGTTGGCTTTATAAATGTGCATGCTCCAACTATATTTAATATTCACTAAGAACCCTAGAATATTTTGTCAAACATAATGATGATTCATAGTTATAATTTATGGATGCTTGGGGATGACTTCAACACATTTCTATCTCCTTTGCAAAAGAAGGGTGGTACTCCTAGATGGTCTAAATCAATGCAATATTTTACTCTATTTTTCAAATGGTCTTGAGGATAATATTCCTTCAAGTTTCAATAAATATGGGATAATAGACATATTAGGAAAACTCGTATAGCAAAATGATTGTTATCTAACACATGGTGACAAACACAATATACAATATTTATAGGTATTTTATTTTGAGTAGGATCAAATCACAAACCCATTATTTTGAATTATGATTCAATAAATAATGGTCATACAAATCCATTTGATTTTAGTTTATGTGGCACGAAGACCCTGATTTCTTTGGATTGTTATACTATGATTGATTGAAACAATTTTTGAAGGATCCTATATGTAGAGTTTTGTTTAAAAGATGATATATCTAAAGGATAAAAGGAAGATTTGTAATATCAAATTTTTTATTATTTATAAAAAAAATAAGGAAATAGAATCAAAGATCAAATATTTACAAGATATAGTACAAATCAATGGAATCCACCAATATTCTTATGTATATTAGAAATAAATACTTTTTAATTATCATAAATCATTGAAAAAGAATTCATATTGGTTCCAATAATATTTTATTAGAAGCAATTGAGTGATAAATATTCACACCTACTCTAATATCATGTTAGAGTTGATAAAAATTTCCAAAAATAAATGGAATAGACACATTAACCGGTATTACAAAGAAAAGAAATACACAAAGTAATAAATGTGATATATAAGGATGTATGTGGACACAAATAATACCACTATCAAATAATAGAATTAAACTCTAACCCATGATAAAATGGTTGGTATGATGGAATATTTATACCCAAATACAAGTTAACTTTAGGTCAAGGTTAACTAACCAACCTTTAGGTTTAAAACAATAAAATATTACAAAATTATTTTTTTCATGTTTTACAAGGGTCCAAAGGGTTTATATGTAAAATACAAAATAAAATTCAATCATGGCCTCAAGAGAAGTTTAAACACTACATATTCCAACATCCCCTTTTAAGCTAAACCAAGTATATGGAGAGACCCTTATTTGTCATGTCCCTTAAGGGATTATATCTCACACCAAGTAGATTCTACATGTGCACAAAAGAAACCTCAAACATAACCTTGGTCAATATAGTCACTAGCTATTCTAACTAAGGTAAAAAATAGTATCAAGCAAACAATTAGCATAAAACCATCTCATAAAATGCATCCAAATATCAATGTTCTTAGTTTACTAATGAAACATTAAATTACAAACAAGTTGGATGTTGTTCTAGTTATCACACTCAAGAATGACTAGAAAATTCTAAGGAATACCAATATCCTATAAAATTATGAGCATTAGGTCCGAGGTGTAGACCAATTGGTTCATCCAAACCCCATAAGGGGGGCAGAGGTCCAAGGTTCAAATCTCGGGCCTCGTCGGATTGAACGCTTGTCCCTTTCCTAGTGCTTTCAAAGGTGTAAAAGGTTTAAAATTATTGTGGCATGGTGGTTATAGGGGTGGACTACGCGAAAATTTGTGTGGCGGCTTCTGGGGTGGATAGCACAGAATACTGTGGCGGTCATAAAATTTGGACAGCCTGCCCGTATTCGTGGCGGCTACCGATTCCACCATGTAAATGCAAAAAAAAAAAAAAAACATTAGGAACATCAAGTACCTTAATAAAAAAATAATATCTAGTGTTGATCTCTAAACATCTTGCAACTTACAAAGAAAATTCATCTCCAATAAGCACACATTCTTCCAATGTATTTGGTGTTCCCTTGTAGAATATGTATGTGCTTTATCATGTTTCGTGTTTCCCCTAAATCTACAATCCACTCATAAGAATAAATGTATGCCTAATATGATAAATTAACAATTGCATGTGTCTATGAGGTATCTTCATCAAAGTTATCCTCACCTTGTGTATAGAAGAGAGCAACATCAACACCCTCTTTTTACAGCTTCCTTAAACTTCTTGATATAATTCTAGAATTTTTTTATTTATGTCCTTCCTTCTTGTAATAATCACATGTTAGATTTTTGAAAGGGTTCTTGAGATTCTTTTCATTCTATGTTGGATTCTTGTTACTTTGAGCTTTGGAAACAACTTCCTTTGGATGTGTCTAATTGATAATATAATTAATATTACAACTTTATCTTCTAGCCTGATGAAGTATTAAATACTTGAATACCTCATCAATTAGTGGTGTAAGAGAATTATATAAGTATACTCAAATTATCTCAAATAAAATAACAACAACTAGCTCATATGTATTTGAAATATTATTGAAGACTCTACTAAGTAGTTCAATGTTATTTTTCTTATCCAAATATTCTTGAGCTTCTCCTATCATATTTGGTATTCCTATTATAGTCCAGATATATTCTTACAATTTCTTGAAATGACTAATGTACTCATTAATAGTATCAAAAGAATCCATAGTCAAAGTAGCAAGTTCAACCTCCAACCTACTAATACTTGTAGAATCAATGTGATCACACAATACCTAAAACTTATCAAGTAACTCCTTAGAATCTGTGGTATTGCTAACATGGGTGTCATAGATTTTATCAAAATTAATAGCTATAACACCAAGAGCCTCATACATATTATCCCTACAAATCTACTTACTTTCTTTAAAATTAGTATCATGAGTTTCCTTAATAAATATTTGAGTAACCCGTTACTCCATAGTAAGGCATCAATATTAATTTTTCAACTAGCACAGTTTGGACCATTCAATAAGGGTACATGTTGATCCATAACTATCTTGCTAAAATACAAAATCCTATATGTATTTATCATCCAAAAAATACTGTCAATGCAAATATCTTCAAAAACCATGTGATTTGAAAAAACTAGCCTCAAAATGCTTTTATATACAAAAGTTATGGTCTCCAAATGTTTGGTCATAAAATCACACAAAATACCTTCAAAATCAAACTTATATATGCAATGAATGGGAGCCATCACATATCACTATGTGAGTCGTTGATGTGGACTAGACAACATACCAATAAATCACATGATAGAACTTCCACCTATGCACTAACTATACAAGCCACTAGGTAAGCAATTAATGAACTAGACTATTCCACTTGTCATGATCTAATTTGCTACATAATATATGAATCATACTATGCCTACATCATTACATATTGAGCCTCTTTTCCATCATCATATTGATTTTTTAAGGCTAGGTATTAAATTTTATCATTACATATTTTCCTTTTTCATATGATACCTTCCTATACTTCATATTTAGGCACTATTAAGAGGTGTTAATAAGGTGTAGGAATAACCTAGGGAGTATTTCCTTTCCTTATAAAAATATAATCTCTATATCAACTAAAAGTAAAAGCTAATAAAAATCAAATGAAAAATAACAAGAAAATTATTGAAAGTCAAAATTCAAAATTACTCTAAAGAAAATTTCTTCCATACAAAATTCTAAAGTTATCTTTATCATATATTTTAACAAAATGTTTTCATCTCATAGTTTACATTATCAAAATTTTGTCTCAACATATGTTTATCTTTTCCATGGGTTACCTCTTTTCTATTAAATAATGTGCAAAAATCAATATTACTATTATAAGACTCTTTTTTTAAATGAGTCACTTCCCCCATAATTGTTATGAAATTGTTCTCGACAATTTATAGTATAGCTCTGCTAGGATATTAGACCTTCAAAAAGAAAAAAAATGATATTTATCATTAATAAAATAACAAAAAGAGAAGCATTAAAAAATAATAAATAAATACATCAAAAAATGATATATGCGAAAAAAAAGGAGGTACTAAACCCATATGGAAAAAAAACATATGACTACATTCATCTTACATACATGGCATTGCACCAAATCTCACCCTTACATAAAGGATATCACATCCTTTAGTATCATTTTAATAAAATGATTCATCGTCATCATATATTTCAAAAGAGATCATGCATTCTCATATCGTATCATTCCTCCTTCATGGATAGATTTGAGCATTCTTATATGTGAACATCTTATATGGATAATTTACGTATTAGAACATTATTTACATGACTTACACATGGTATTATGACAAGCATTTTATATGGCTTATTTAGAAAAATATAGAGCAAGAAAGGAAGTCTAATTAAGGAATTTTTAGACTGAATTTCTCTTTCTCTTAGGCACCTCTATTTATCCAAAAAATTTATCCCCTTGATGTTATTTATCTATGCAATTATGAATGAGTTTTATTATATTTCTAAACAACTAATATTATTGTTTAATCTCCCAAACAGACAACACCAACCAATCAGAAATAACCACATGGTACATGAAATATCTGAGTCAAATATTGTATAATAACATACCACATGTTTACCCACTACAAGTACCTCCAACTGGCATGCATGTGACCCTCACTTGGTGGCGCAATAGACCACCAAGTGGTGGTAAAAACAACTAATATTATTGAGTCATAAAGCCTTAGGTTTTTATATATTTCCATCTCTCTTTTGTTTTCATCATATTATGGATCTATGCTATATAGCTCATTTGAAGAACATACAATTTTTTTTAAATTTATAAGCTTAAATTTTTATGTGGTTGATTATAACTCTTCTAGTAATCAAACAAGTTATAAGCAAAGTGTCAATCATTCAATTGTGTAGTCAAAGAGTTTTTCAAGCAAGTTGCATAAAAGAAAAAATTTGTATTATAAAAAGAAATAAGCAGATGCAAGAAAAATGTGTGAAATGGAAGAATACACTCCCACAAAAATATCAAGGGACTTATTTTGAAAAAATATGTTATGTGTTGTAATTAGATAATCACTAATATTAATGTTTTAAATATGTCATGGACATGTTTTATTTTTCTAGAATCTTGATGATATATTTTTTTTCCTCCTCTTTTCACATGTTATGTTTTTGTAAGATCCTCTTAAGAAATTTTTTGCTTGATTACTTTACAAGATAAAAAATTAGAAATGAAGTCCATTTACAAGGGAGTATAACTCTAAATATTGTAGTGATGAATCTCAAGATTCATGGGGTCATAACAAGTATGAAAAAATTATAATTTGAATCAAATATTTTAATATGTATGAATTTGATCTTTGGGTCTATGAATGGAAATGACCATCTAATTTCCCATGGTGGAAGTGTAGGGAACAAAGGTATGTAGAGAGGTGGATTTATCTACTTTGATAGGATGAGTAAGTTTAAATTTTAGAGATATGGTATGGAGGGAATCTTAAGTCTATATATGCTTCACCACCCATCTTCTACTCTTGTATCAATATACATAGTATGTTCATTAACCCATATGGGTAGCCTCCCCACTTTGTGACCATACTTCTTGAGATCCCCTCCTTATCCTTTTAAAATATGTAGAAGAAAAATTCTAAGTTTTGAAGAAGCTATATATTTATACTATGAAACACATTGGAAGTGATTTCTATCATCTTTTAGTTTTGCTCATACATTATAGATATTTGATGCAATTTTTATAATTTCTTAATATTTTATTATAAATTAATTAAAAAATAAAAAATGTACTAGAGCTATCCAATATAAAAGTGTCATGTTTTCTTACCAAAAAAAATGTGTTCAAAAATACCTTAATGATGTTGTTCGTAGTCTCATATTTTATAGTTAGAAGGGATGAATGACAGTGACCATTTCATTGGGAATAAAACTATTATTTTGGGCCTAAGCAAAAGCTTTGTAATACCTCATAAGTTTTTTTCTAATAAATATGGTCATTGATATTAAATTCTATTTTGGTTCTAATTAAGAAATTTAGACAATTGACTATAAATTTTACATGCCTAAAGGCATTCATTATTAGGTAAATTATAATATATTATATTTTTCATATTATTCTTGCTTGTATCATCTCAATTTGAAATCTTTTAACTTGGATCTTATAATTTGTCTATTAAGATCATTTTTTAATTTATTTTTGAAAAAGAATACTTGATTTTATTTTAGCATGTGATTCATAGCAAATTCCTTCACAACCTTTGAATATTTATTCAAGTTTCTATATTAGTTGTTTACATTGTACTAATAAGAAGATTTTTAGATCAAGTTTTATTATTATCATTAAAGATTTAATATTTTATTATTATCATTCAAGATATATTATTATATTATAAGTGAGGTTTTATGTCATATCTTGGTTGACGACTTGTAAAACATTAAGTTCTTCCATTCTTAAATATTTGTGTGAGCTCCAAAAACTTTCAAAATTAATATAGAAAAAATAATAATATTTTTGAATCAAGAATGTTGCGTTAAACCTTTACAAAGACACTTTATTACTATTAAAAGAATGCCTAAGACTAACTTTACAATGGTTTATGATATGATAATGGCTTGCTCGAAGAATGAATTGCTCCCTTTAAAAACTAACTAAATATATGTGATGCACATAGAATTTTAAAAATTAAACCAATATCAAATACAATACATATTCAATGTTACAAGCCATGAAGTCAAATATATTTTATCTATATAAAAAAACATATTAGAAACAAAAAAAAAAAAAAAACAATAAATAGTAAAATACAGTTCTAGCATTTTTATTCAATATTATCAATAAACCCCTTTTTAAAGCTAATATCATGAAAATCCGCCAAAATTACCTTTAAAATGAATTGATTAATGAAATAAAATCCACTAGGTTCACATATTCTCTCTTTCAAACTGTTCATGTTTTTCTTCCCTTGGACTCTTGCATTTTTGTTTCATTGGACTATTGAGACAACTCCCAATCACAAGGCTTATAAGTTCAAGTTAGTTGCAACTCCCACTCATAACAATCATAACTCCAAGTTCATTAAGTTTAGATATTGTCCTCGAATGGAAACTATCTTATGTTTCTTATATTATAATGAACAGCCAAATTGGAATATACTGTAACCTAATCCACCAATGTAATCGTCGAAGCATATAATGCAAGAACAGTGTCACCGCTGACACTACCTTTGCTATAAATGCATGTCTCATTTTCATGGACTTCCATAGGCACTAGAGGTCCAAATCCACAGCAAGCGCAAATCAAGTGTTCTCTGGAAGCATGGCTCATGGCAATGGCGACGGCAATATCAACTGTGCTGAACTCGCTGATACTCGCAAAGGTAGATTTGTGTGCTTGTATTTAGTCCGTCGTATGCCCATTTCATCGTTCGTTATTTTTCAGCCATCACTTTCATTGACGAGTAGACGAAACTTAGAAGAGGCCTTGTCAAAATAAAAGTGTGCTTGTTTCCTCTGTGCTTGCATATATTTAGTTAGGTTGATCCGTAGAACTCATTAGTAAACTTACAATAAGATTCGGATTTGCACCAACCTTAAAATCAGAGTGACAAAATTTTTAATCTTTAATTGGCATGGGATTCTAACATAATATGGTTTTCAATTTGTTGTATGACAAGGATGGGACTTGGCAGTATTGGTAGGAGTTGATCCCAGTGGAAGAATGTTGAGCTTCTCCCCAAGCGATATCATGAATGGCAGGAGGATAGATGGTTGCGTCTTAGGAGGATTCAAAGGAAAATCCCAGTTGTCTGCTCTTGTTGAAATGTGCATGAACAAGGTACACACAAGAACATGGTAATATTTGAGAGTAACGTTGTTTGTTTTTCACAAACTGCTAATGATTTTTTAGGACCTGAAGGCATGCAGGAGATCAGGGTGGAAGAGTTTGCTACTCATGTGCTCCCGTTTTCGGAGATCAACAAGGCATTTGAATTGATGTTAGAAGGAAAATGTTTGAGATGCGTTCTTCGCCTGTGATCTCAAATGCTTGGATGACTCGTGTAGCCCTATGTTAAAAAAGCAAAAAAAACGTTTTCAGGGTTTGTAGTGCCCGGTGGGACTATGTGTTTTTTTGATATGGATGGTTGTTTGGCTTGGCTTTCAGTTTTTTTTATGGTCTTTGGGAGGGGACCTCGAGTTTTTTCGTTGCTGTAGCTGTCGGGCCCTTTTGATAATCCTTGTATCCAGGATTGCTTCAGTCATGGGTTTTCTTGGTGGTTGGTGTCTCTAGACTCTCTCTTTAGCTTGCAAAGAGATCTTATGGCCTGTGGAGATCTCTGGCGTCTACTGATCCGCTTTGTTTTCTTCTTCAATTATTTATAGGACTCTCCTTTCTGCAGTTGGGGTTTCAAATTTACCCATTTGGATATCTTGTGGCTCTCTGATAGGGATCCTCCTTGCTGAGATAGTTTCTGTTGGTCCCATGGCTTTCTAGTCGGGATCTTCCTTACTGAGATAGTTTGTGTTGGTCTCGTGGCTTCTTGGTCGGGATCTTCTCTGCTAAGATAGTATTTGGTGGTCCCATGGCTTTCTGATCGAGATCTTCCTTGTTAAGATAGTTTCTGGTGGGGCAATCTCTGTTGTGTGCCATCATGGATGGGTTTCTCCTTCATGGGGGCTTTTCCTTATCTTGCCTGGTTTTAGTTTCCCATTTGGGCAGGATTTAAATTTTTTATTTTGAAATCTTTCCAGCATTGGCGGGATATTTAATTTCAAAATTTTCTAGCTTGGACGGATTCTTCGTTTTTATTTCTAGGCTCCTTTGGTGGGTCTTCTTTGGATTATTTCTGTACAGGTTTATCCTTGGCAGCTTTTAGTTTAGTGTGGATGGGATTTTAAATTTTAAAAAAATTTAAAAATTTTCTTACATGGGCAGGATTCTCCATTTTGATTTATGGGCTCATTTGGTGGGTCTTTTTTGAATTATTTCCATACGGGATGATCCCGCATCCCTGTTTGATCCCACATATGGGTTGATCTTGCATCCCAATTTGATCCCATGTATGCGATGATCCCGCATCCTAGGTCCCTCCGGGACTATTCCCTATACTCCTTTTGATTTTCTTAAGGCCTACTCTTTGGCCCTCTAGATGGTCTATTGAACTTTTGTAAAAAGGTTTTGGGACCCCTTTCAAAACCATATTTTAATGAATTTTTTTACAGATAAAAAAAAGTGTGGGAATCACTTGAAAGAAGCAAACTAATTAGCCCACCAAACATCCTCAGTTTCGTTGGTTTTCATAATCGGCTCATTTTGAGTATACCTTATCTTCAAACTAATTGAAGCCTAATATGACTCTTTTTCATTTAATGATTGGAGCATTTATTGAATGTGTGTTGACCTATAATATTAATGCTTTTACAGTTAATCTTAAAGTTTAACCTTGAGTAGGATGTGTCTACAAGATGAGAATGGAGAGATGTATTATATGTGAAAGAATCAAAGAGTCAGTGGATGGTTTTCATTATGTGAAGAATATGTAACTTCAAAAACATCAACATTATCATGTGTCAACCTATATGAAAGCAAACATTTTCTTTCATTGTAATTATTATTCCATTCTTACCTAGGTGACAAGGGACATTATGAGGGTGAGCATAATGGGGCCAGGACAAGGTGGATACCCATATCAAGGAATTAGGTCCATAAACATATCGTCATCCTCCATTCCCAAGGATGCTAGCTCAAACCTAAAGCATTTTCCATATCAATGTCAAAGGATGGGCCTAAAGAGGTGACATAGTTGGTAGGGGGGTTGAGGAGATGAGTGTTATCATAAAAGACATGATTAGTGGTGCATGAGTGGGTTGAAAGAGTGGATGTGGTTACCATAAAGCATCATGATCCTTAGGAGAGAAATGGAGCATAGTCAAGCATGATGGTGGAGCACCTATGTATCCATGGTTAGCTTAGAGGAAGAAAAATCCATTTTAAAAAGTAATTAGAAATAAATATTGCATTCATGTCTAGCAATATTTAGAAGCATTGCCACCTCCACTACATCCTCATCAACCACAATAACAAAATATTTATTTATTTGAAAATATGGAGCAAAGGAAAACCCTAGTGTTGTAGTATGAAGTCATGTTTATTCTTTAAAAAAATTCTCTAAAGCATGAACCACTTCCAATGAGGCTATTAATAGTCAACTAGGTACAATTGGAGACCAAGAACCGATAGATAGCCTATCAACTTATTCAGGTAATAATATAGACTTGACCACCATTTATAAAATGTGATACTTAGAAGTGTTAGAGAATGTCATCTTGTGAGTATTTTAGCAACTTTATTATGATGAGATCAAATCCAACATGTGATTTTAAAAGTCACAATCAAACTTAAATCCATCATTGTATGTTTCTTCCATAGCATGGGGATTTCTTTTTTGGTATATTTTTGGATATTAGACATGCTAGTTGTATTTAAATAACTGAAAGGTCAAGTAAGGTAGGATAAAGCTATATTAAAAAGAAGTCACACTTTATTCCTCAAAAGAAGAAAATAAAAAGAAAATAGAAGTATACCCAACTGGATAATATTTTCTTAAGCCAAGCAATTTGTATTTTCATATTTATTTCATTCTTTATTTGAAAAATAAGTATAATGAACTCTGGTGGTGATGAGATCAACATATGGTCAAATTCTAACATGTGCAGAGGACCTTTTCATATTTATTGGGTCCATCCTCAGTCCATTTTTGACTTATTTGTCCAGTGGCCTTCCCCCTTTTTGAATAGGCGTCTTAGGTATATGTGGAAGATCTGCCTTCATCACTACTTGTGGTAGATATGGTTGGAAAGGAATCATCGGGCCTTCTTGGATAAGGTTTCTCAGTCATCCTCTGTCCTGTCAAAAATTTTAGCATATGCTAATGAGAATGCTTGTTTAGTACCTGCAGCATCTAGACCTCCAAATCCTTTTGAAGCTTCATTAGGCCAGTCATTAAACTTACCTCTCACTGATGGCCTCAATCATCCTCAAGCCTGTCCTAGAACCATGATCACATGGACCCCACCCCCCCTAGGGTGGATTAAGTTAAATTTTGATGGTGCATCTAGGGGCAACCCAGGTGAAGCTGGGGCTGGTGGCTTACTTAGAGACCACAAGGGTGAGGTGCTTGTAGCTTTTGCTGAACATCTTGGAGCTCAAACTAACAATGTGGTTGAAGCAAGGGCAGTTTGGAGGAGCCTCAAGGTGGCAGAGAATTATCCAGGGAAACTGTTGGTGGAAGGTGATTCTCTTATTATTATAAATCTTCTAAAGAACACTAAGAGAGCTCCTTGGAGATTTTATGACTACATCCATGAAGCAAGGGCTCTAATTCATGATCGACTCGAGGCCATAATTTTGCATACCTTATGGAAGCAAACATGGCAGCTGATAGGTCGGCAAATGAAGGCATTGTAGCAAGCAAATTTGATCACGTGGACTGAAAATCTTCCTCATGCAGTCTCAATGGTGATAGATAAAGAAAAACTTTAGATTGGAAGGATCAAAGTGGATCAATGACAGAAAATGGGGGCATTTTTAAAAATATTTTTTTGAACCTTATAATGGATTTTGTCATATTTGTTTTTTTTGTTCATGTGACTAGTGTTTTTTGCAGCTGGTGGGGCACTGATATAGGTTTTTTATCTACAAATTCATGCATGGGAAACATCCGCTTTGGCCTCAAGTATTTCCCAAGGTGTTTTTGGATTCGATGTCGCAAAAAGGCCCTAGCAAGAAATAACAAAGTGTTGGAGATCCCTGACAATGAGGCACCAGACCCCACCATAATAGTCTTGGAGAAGATGACAATTTCATCAGCCTCCAACAATATCAACCAGTTGAAGAGTCTGTCTGGCCTCATCAGTGCAGCTGTTGATTTGTGTGATTCCCTAAATCTTCTGTTTTATAGCCAGCAGTTCCAGGGGCACAAGGAGTCGAAGGCAAAATCTAAAGATGATGGCAAGAACGATGATAAGAAGTTAGATGAGGAATACAAGGAAGACTGCTTGGCCTCTTGGCTGTCCATTCTATGGGATGTTTTTTTTACCATATTCTATTATTTTTATATGGGCACAAGCTACTCTGCATGGTGCTTGCATGATTAGTTTTTGTCTTTGTTAGTTCTTTTTTGCGTCTTTCTTTTCTGATGGCCATAATATTAGGCTTCCATAGTTTAGTTTGGTCGTATTTTAATGGAAGAGTAGGTCTTGGCCATTTTTGTTGTCAGTTTAAACTTTTAGGGCTTGGCCTTTGTCCAGTTGGTCGATGGACCCTATTTTGTAAAATGGTTTTGGGTCAACTAGTTAAAACCCGGTGTTAATTATAATATTCTCTTACTTACCAAAAAAAAAAAAAAAAATGGGTAGGCCACATATAACAAACATGTCTCAAAGGACTTGATATTGCAGCAACTCACATGATCAATAAAAATGTACCTTCAATAGATTCACATACAAGGATATAATTTGAATGGCTCCTTGATAAGACACAAGCAATAGACGTGGGTGCTTAAAAGCTAATGATATAATGATGAGTAATGTACTCTAGATGTTATTCCTATAGGGTCATTTATTTAATATTCTATTCATCAATAAAACTTAAAAGTTTGTTGTTTGTCCCTATAAGGTCTAGTTTTTTACTTCCAATAGATCAAGAGGTAGAGAATTTTCTAGGATCTAAAGGGATTTATTAGATCTAGGATATGATATTACAAAGGAATCAGAGTTGTTGTCCTCCCTACATATTATTGTTGATCACTAAAATTATTGCCACCTCCACTATGTTGTCCACCTCTTATATGCTATAAGGGATAGAACAATCAAATAAGCATAATATATAGCTAGTGCACCTCTTTACCTTGTTCATCAATGATGATAATAGTATACAAAATCATAACTTACTTAACTCTAATATTCTATGAATTACTTGCCTTGAAAGCTCACCTAAGAGTTAGAGTGAGAGAAGGAACTAAGAGACAATAGATAGAACCAATGAGAAACACAAGAGTTGAATTAATAATTATTATATAATAATATTAAAATTATTTTTTGGAAAATAATAAACACAAACAAATATTTACTTTATAAAATGTTAAATTGAAAATATAAAATTAAAATTTAATATTTATTAAAAAATATTATACTAAATTAAAAAATAATTTTAAAATAAAAAATTTCATAAGTCATATAAATGCTAATTTTTATTTAACTAATTTTTATTTAATTTAAAAAATAAATATTGTTACCATTTGTATCATCTTCATACATATAATTTGTCACTTCATTTCCCTCTTGTCACCTCCCCACCTTGGTATCTCGCAACATTATCTTATTGTTTCACAAGCTTGTTGATATTAAAGTATAATATAATTTAATTGTTAGACTTTTCAAATTTTAAAGAGATTTAAGATTTAAGTATTATGAAATATGCATACAAAATACTATAGTTATTCTAATATTGCTATAATACTT
Source organism: Wollemia nobilis (assembly GCA_028583015.1). Classification (NCBI taxonomy): domain Eukaryota; kingdom Viridiplantae; phylum Streptophyta; class Pinopsida; order Araucariales; family Araucariaceae; genus Wollemia; species Wollemia nobilis. Next base: position 11,906,298 of record JAQPPZ010017220.1, on the reverse strand, counting down.
AAGTTATTCTAATATTACTATATAACAATGATGTAATACAGGTAAATATTTTATATAAATATGATATAAACAGTTTTAAAATATAAATTAACTACTATAAGTGAAATCTATTTTAAGACCATATAAACAATTTTAAAATATATTAATTATATTCTAATATTACTATATAACAATGATGTAATACAGGTAAAACTCTTATATAAATATGATATAAACAGTTTTAAAATATAAATTAACTACTATAAATGAAATCTATTTTAATACCATATAAACAATTTTAAAATATATTAATTATATTATAATATTACTGTAATACAGGTAAAACTCTTATGATATAAACAGTTTTAAAATATAAATTAACTACTATAAGTGAAATCTATTTTAAGACCATATAAACAATTTTAAAATATATTAATTATATAGTACAGGACTGCAATCTTCATATAAGAATATGCCATGAAACTATAGTAGATTATATCACAAAGATTTAAAGTCCTTTGATGGCTATGCAAAACAAAGTTTAAGTCGTCAAACTTTCTTTAATAGAGAGAAAAAGAAAGAAGAAAGAAGTTTACGTCATCAAATTATCTTGGGTAGAGAATGGAAGAAATTTACACACCAAATTATCTTAGATAGAAAAGTGAAATGAAATTTTATTAAAAAAATACTCATTATTAATAATAAATAGTTTATATTGTGAATGCAAGTTGGGAGTGATTGTAGCCGAAAGTGAGTGCGAGCACAAGCTAGGAGTGAGTACAACTAGAAGTGAGTGAAAGCATAAGGTAAGAGTGAGTGCAACTAGAAGCGAGTATGAGTGTGATCCAAGAGTGAGTGAAACCAAGTGCGAGTGTAATATAGAAGTGATTACAGTCAAAAGTAAGTGTGAGCATGAGTCCAGAGTGAGTACAACTAGAAGCGTGTGAGCATGAACCGAGAGTGAGTGCAACCAGAAGTAAATACAAGCATGAATAAAGAGTGAGCCCACCTAAAAATGAGTGATTTTACGAGTTGAGAGTGAGTGTAGCCAAAAGCGAGTGCAAGCATGAGCTAGGAGTGAGGAGGAAGTGTAAGCAAGGGAGTAGAAAGTATAAAGAAAAGTGTGATCAAGGAACAAGTGCCACTTCTTGTTCTAGATCTTAGGATAATTTATAGGATTCATTTAAAGAAAATCTAGGTAAAATAAAAAGAAAGTCATTTGTGAAAGTCTTTATTGAAAGTATGAATGACCATGTTGAAGTATGGATGCCCTAGCTAGCAATAAGAGGAAGATTGAATCTATGGAAAACCATCTAGGTAACATATTCTACACTAGAAGTGATTATCAAGGATAAGATGATTGAGCATGATATAATGGTTCTTAAAACCAAAGGGTTAATATGTAAGTTTCATGGATATTGGCCAGGTTTTTCTAAGATTCAAAATTAGATCAAGTGGAAGTGGGAATTGAATTCCAATTACCCCATGACTTTTCTTCCAAAAGGATTTACCCTCGTTATTTTATCTTGTTCAAAAATAAGGGATAAAATAATGGATGGAGGCCCGTGGTTTAGGGGTAAAGATGCATTATATTTAAGACCTTGGAGTGAGAATTTTTTTGTGGATACAAAAACTATTAAAAGGATTCTGGTATGGATTAGGCATTTTGGATACAAAAACTATTATTTTTCAAATCAAATGACCTTTGGGATGTTAGTCTCTCAAGCTTTCAATATACATGGGATAATAGAAGCATTGGAAAAATAATATAGAAGAAAGATTGAATAGATTCTTGTTATCTAATAAATGATTGCAAACAAAGTATATAATCTCTTCAAATATTTTATTGTGAGCAAGATCAGATCACAAACCCATTCTTTTGGATTGTGACCTAATAATGATCATCCAAAAAAAATTTGCTTCTAGTCTATGTGACTCCAAGACCTAATTTTTTCCATATGGTTATGTTATGGTGGTATAAATAAAATTTTGAAGGATCATGTATGTACAGGTTTTTTCCAAAGTTCAAATATTTAATGGATCAAATGAAGATATGGAATTAAAAATATTTTGGTAATATTTTTAAATAAAAGAAAGAAATTGAATCTAAGCTCAAAAATTTACAAGAGATAGTAGAAATTAATAGAATGGATAAATATTCTTATGTGAAAGAAAAAAAATTATTTTTTTATTATCATAATGCATTGAAAAAGGAGGAGTCATATTGGTTCTAAAAATCTAGGGAGAAATTGAACAGATCCAGAAGAGGTTTTCCATTCAAAGCATCCCTGTCTACTTTCTCTCTGTTTTTAAAGCTCCTACAAGTGTCTACACTAAAATTGAACAGATCCAGAAGAGGTTCCTATGGACTGGTTCCGAATCTAAGCAGCGCTTTCACTTGGTGTCCTGGGATAGGGTTTGCAAACCAAGGGAGTTTGGAGGTATTGGGCTAAGGAGAATACAACATTTAAACATGGCCCTCCTGGCCAAACAAGCATGGCGTCTTCTGACAAATGCAAATGCAGAATGGATTACTATAATCAGAAGAAAGTATTTGCAAGAAACTAAATTTTTAAGTTATTCCTTTCCTCCCAGGGGATCAATTTTTTGGAAATCAATCCTTCAAACTAAAAACTTGCTAAGCAAAGGGCTACGTTGGAAACTGGGAAATGGAAGAAACATTGATTTCTGGGACCACAAATGGTTAAAGGACTATCCCCTCTCTGCAGACCCCATCCTTTCAACCCTTAGAGCTTGGACAATTGAAGTTTTTGGTACCAAAGTTGCAGATTTTATTACTTTGTCAAACAATAGAAGGGTTTGGAAGCCAATAATGAACAATGATCTACCAGGGGCATCAATAATACTAGAGAATGAATTAAGACAGTCTTTACTCCCTTCTGGCATTCTTGAGGACCAGCTTATCTGGGAAGCTTCAGACAATGGGGAATTTTCTGTCAAGACTGCTTATCTGATGCTTATTGATAATGATGAACCTACTTTCCCTCACTTGGAAGTTTGGCCCAAAAGCATTGTTCCGAAGGTTGGGTTTTTTGCATGGCTGGCCATCCAAAATAAGATCCTCACCATGGATAACTTAATAAAAAGAGGTGTGATTGTTGTTAATAGGTGTTATCTTTGTATGTCTGAGTGGGAGTCTATTGATCATTTGTTTCTGTATTGTAATTTTTCTATCTCAATCTTGTTAGGTCTGTTACAAGTGTTTCATATTTATTGGGTCCATCCTCAGTCCATTTTTGACTTATTTGTCTAGTGGCCTTCTCCATTTTTGAATAGGCGTCTTAGGTATATGTGGAAGATCTGCCTTCATCACTACTTGTGGCAGATATGGTTGGAAAGGAATCGTCGGGCCTTCTTGGATAAGGTTTCTCAGTCATCCTCTGTCCCGTCAAAAATTTTAGTATATGCTAATGAGAATGCTTGTTTAGTGCCTGCAGCATCTAGACCTCCAAATCCTTTTGAAGCTTCATTAGGCCAGTCATTAAACTTACCTCTTACTGATGGCCTCAATCATCCTCAAGTCTGTCCTAGAACCATGATCACATGGACCCCACCCCCCCTAGGGTGGATTAAGTTAAATTTTGATGGGGCATCTAGGGGCAACCCAGGTGAAGCTAGGGCTGGTGGCTTACTTAGAGACCACAAGGGTGAGGTGCTTGTAGCTTTTGCTGAACATATTGGAGCTCAAACTAACAATGTGGCTGAAGCGAGGGCAGTTTGGAGGAGCCTCAAGGTGGCAGAGAATTATCCAGGGAAACTATTGGTGGAAGGTGATTCTCTTATTATTATAAATCTTCTAAAGAACACTAAGAGAGCTCCTTGGATATTTGATGACTACATCCACGAAGCAAGGGCTCTAATTCATGATCGACCTGAGGCCATAATTTTGCATACCTTCCGGAAGCAAACATGGCAGTCGATAGGCTGGCAAATGAAGGCATTGTAGCAACAAATTTGATCACGTGGACTGAAAATCTTCCTCATGCAGTCTCAATGGTGATAGATAATGAAAAATTTTAGATTGGAAGACTCAAAGTGGATTTTGTCTTTGTTAGTTCTATTTTGCGTCTTTCTTTTCTGATGGCCATAATATTAGGCTTCCATAGTTTAGTTTGGCCGTATTCTATTGGAAGAGTAGGTCTTGGCCCTTTTTGTTGTTAGTTTAAACTTTTAGGGCTTGGCCTTTGTCCAGTTGGTCAGTGGACCCTATTTTGTAAAATGGTTTTGGGTCAACCAGTTAAAACCCGGTGTTAATTATAAATATTCTCTTACTTACCAAAAAAAAAAAAAAAATCTAGAGAGAAATGGTTCAAGCAAATAATTATTTAAAAAATATTTTGTCAGATTCTAGGTAAGATAATAAGGCACAAGAAAAACTTCTATGAAATATTCCATCGATTATCACTGAGGGAAAAAATGAAAGCTTAATGAAGAAGATATCTATGGATGAGCTCCATGAAGCAGTTTTCTCTTTACATCCTAACAAGGCACATGGCCCTGATGGATTTCCTACAATTTTCTTTCAAAACATTTAGAATTTATTGAAGATTGATATGTTAGATATGATTGAAGAGGCCTAAAAAAGTAAGGCCATAATAAGTGAGATCAATGCTACTTTTATTACCTTGGTTTGAAATAAAGGTGACACAAAATATTTTTATAATTTTCATCCAATAACCTTTGTAATATGATTTATAAGATCATTTAAAAAATTATGGAAAATAGGTTAAGGGTATTCTAGGGTGTCTTATCTTAGAGGAACAAGGTGTCTTTGTTCATGGTAAACAAATTCTTGAAGGTATAATTATTGTACAAGCGGCCATACATTCTCTTCATGCCATGAAAAAATCAGGTATTCTTTTGAAATTAGATATGAATATAGTTGGTGTGAGTTGATTAAATTTTCTATGTGCTATGTGCTATTCTCTGAAAGTTTGGCTTTGATTATAGTTGGTGTGAGTTGATTAAATTTTTTTATAGCACTGTAAAATTTTCTAATGTTATCAATGGTTCTCCTATTTGGTACTTCAAGTCATCTTATGGACTTCATCAAGGTGATCCACTTTCTTCTTATCTATTCATTATTCTAGTGAAAGCATTAGGGAGAGCCTTTTCAAAGGAAAAAATGAAAGGAAAAATCAAGGGTATTCAAGTTGCAAAAAATGGTCCTTTTGAATCTAATCTCCAATTTTTTGGTGATAATTTTCTAGCATTAGGGAGAGCCTTTTGAAAGGCAAAAAAGGAACGAAAAATCAAGGGTATTCATGTTGCAAAAAATGGTCTTTTGAACTTCATCTCCAATTTTTTGATGATAGTTTTATTTTGGGTCATCCCTTAGTCAGTGAGGCCATGTATTTTAAATCAATATTATCATGCTATGAGAATGATATTGGATAGTTGGTAAATACTTCAAAATCTAGGATTTTTTTTTATTAATACTACCCTAGATTTACAACAAATTACTGTGAATATTATAAGGTTTAAAATTGAAAATTTTCCATCAACCTACTTGGGTATTATTTTGTTTGATAAAAGAAATAAAAAGGAGCTTTGGAACTATTTTTTTTATAGAATGAAAGCTTTCTTGGCAGGTTGGAAAGGTAACTTCTTAACCTTGGTAAGAATGCTACAACTCATAAAGACTACATTGCAATCCATTCCTATTTATATGATGTCACTTTCAAGACTACCATCAAGTATTGCATTACAAATTGATAAAATTCAAAGAAACTTCCTATGGAAAGGTTGTGAGGAAAAACTCAAGTTTCCTCTTTGTAAGTGGGATTGGGTTTACAAAGGAAATAATATTGGATGATCAAGCTTGTGAAATTGTAGACATGAATTTGTCATTAGGAGAAAATATTGGGTGGAGATTATTCAAAGATCAAGGAAAGAATCGGGAAAAAATATTTCTTCAAAATTATATAGGTTCTCTTGAAGCAATGAAATTGTTTAGGAAAATAATTCTATCCAAAGGATCATCAACATGGAAATTCACATCAAATATTTTGCATTTGATAAAAATACATATTAGATGATCAGTCAATGAGGACAGATTATGCAAATTTTTGGTTTGATGCTTGGTTGAAGCCTTATCCTCTTATCTCTAACTCAAATTGGAAACCATTGGATCAATAATCCCTAGCATGTAAAGGTCCAAAGGTCAAATATTATATTATTATGAGAAAAAATATAAAATCATGGATTTATTTTAGTAACCTAGTTGAAGGAGAGAAACTCGAATGAATTGCATATGAACTTCAAAATATGCTTCGAGAATTTTATTTGTTAATTTTTACATGAAAGGATGAATTGGTTCATAATTTAGCAAATGGTGGATACTCGGTCATGTTGGGATATGAGGATTTAGAACAATCAAACTTTCCTTCTCCTAAATATTTTTCTTGGAAGAATATTTGGTCATTAGAGGCTCTCCCTAAGGCCTCAAAATTTATTTGGTTAGTAGTTCAAATTAATATTCTTGCATGATAGATTCTACAAAGAAGATGATATTAGGGACCCTTCAGATATACCTTGTGTAAGAAGTATTTAGATACATCAGACCATTTACTTCTTCAATGTTCGTTTGCTCACACCATTTGGCTTTCTTTTAAATATGAAATTATATTGGGTAGCTCCATCAACATTGAAAGGTTGATAAAATGTTGGATAAATTATTTCAAAGCTAAAGCATTATGTATTCTTTGGAGGATTTCCCCTGCCATTATTTATTGGAATTTATGGCTTGAAAGGAATAAAAAAAAAAAATTAAAATAAATCTCAAAATCATGCCCAAGTTTGGAACAGTATCATTGCTTCTCTTGTAGAATGTCTACAAATATCGTGCTCATCATGGGAAGTCTCAATTGCAGAAAAAAAGGATGCTAACTATAGGACTTGAACATACATATAAGAGTCATCTATGACAAGAGTTAAAACAAATGATCTAATTTGATTTATGGTAAAAGAGAAATTTCTAGAAATTGTGTTTATCAAAATTAATTTTGATGGTGCTTCTAAAGGAAATTCAGGAAAAGCTAGTGGAGGTGGTATTTTTTTAAATAGTAAAGGAAAAATTCTCCTCACTTTTCAAAATCATATGGAACTTAAAATAACAACCATGCAAGGGTTAGGACACTTCTTATAGGGATTGTGATTGCAATAGAAAATAATGGAAAGATATTTCAATTTAGGGGGACTCACAAACTATCATCAATGCTATTAACAAAACTGGATGTGGGGACTGGATAAATAATAATATCATTGCTGATGTTCATCATCTATTACTAGAGGTAATCTCCTGGTAATGTAAGCAAATATAGAGAGAAGGAAATTAGGTAGCAGATAAATTAGTGAATTATGGTGTTGATCTTCATCTTGATGAAATTCAATTTTTAGAATGCAATTGGCCAAGTGAGATTTTATATCTTAATAAAAATAATGTCAAGAAGCTGGAAAAATAACACTTTGAGGAAGTTGAAGAATATATTTAAGAGAAAAAAGAAATGGAAAAGCTATGATAAAATGGTATGTTGCAGCAAATGTAATATTTTGATATTTTGATGGGAGTGGCCCCTAATAGAATCCACATACAACCTGTAATAAATAAAAATAATAAATAGTTTATATAAAAAAATTACTTTTTCAAACCTTTTTCAATAAAGAGAAACAAAAAGTTTAAAAAGTTTATGTCGTCAAACTATGTTAAATAGAGAGACATCAAATCTTCTTGGATAAATAAAATGGAAGTAAAATAATTTGGAATAATTTTTATATATAATTAGATATGTATATAGGGTTGTCCTTTTGGCCATCTCTATTCACGGCCTACCAAATCGATGATAGAGCATATTGGAAGAGATCAAATGGATAAAGCATGGGGCTCAATGCAATGGAATATGAGATATATTTTAAATTTATTATGAGTTGGAGTAGATATATTTTAGTGTTATGCTTTGGGGTTTTCATTTAAGAGATCTAATTTTGATAGCAAATACATTGGAATAGATTATAGTGTGTTCTTAAAAAATTGCACTTCTTCACTTGGTTTAGGAGAAAAAAAATTCAACCCAACAATTATTTTTAAGTTTATCCATTAATAGATCCTATATACTACTATTTATTATTCCTAAGAAGAGTGACATTCCTAAATAGATGGATGGAATAGATTTTATGCTATATTCTAATATTCTAGATATCTTCCTTCATCTATTCTTTGGTGTGTTTATAAAATATGTCTTACTCTTATTGAGGTTTATCTTTTGTGGTGATACCTATTGATATAATTCCAAGAATCTATTTATTCCTTTTACTTCCTTCATAGCTTCTACCCCAAGTAGAATTATGTCATCCATATATTTTTGATGGGTAATTTTCCTTATGGTCAAACTCGGTCTTAGGCCTATAATCTCTCTAGAATTTTTAGTTGCCTTACTAAATCTACCCAATGCCTCCACCATTGTATTGAATAAATATGGAGATAGGGGATACCCTTGCTTATCCTATTTCACTTCGAAAATATCCAACTAAATTGTAATTTATTATAATGGAGAATTCGAGGTAGGAAATACAATTTCTCACCTAAAATCTCCACCTTCTATAAAATCCAAATTTGGCAAGAACTTTGTCCATGATACTCTATCATATGCTTTGTTCATGTCCAACTTTAATATCATTCCTTCCTTACCACTTCCTATTGTTGATTGTAGTACTTCATGGATTGTGATTATTCCATCTAGAATTTGTCTTTATTGGACATATTTAGAAGGATTTTGTTTAACCTTAATGATATCACCTTTGTGATGATTTTATAGATGGAATTGCACAAGTTGATTGGTCTATAATCTTTGAAAAAAATTATTCCTTTTTTTGGGGGATTAAAACTATATAGGTATTGTTGTATTCATTAATAATGTTACCTAACCTCAAATATTCTTGCATTGTAGCTACCACGTCCTCTTTTACTATCCTCCAAAAGTCTTAATAAAATCCAATTTGGAATCCACCTATTTCTTGGAGCCTTTTCTCTTCCTAATGAGAATATTATTTTTTCTACTTCTTCCTTTACTTCTTTCATAAGTCCCTTGTTATCCTCATTTGTAATCATTCTTGGGATATGATCTAATATTCTCTCAATGGCTTCTATATCTTCTTCCCTCTCCTATGCAAATAGTGTTTTGAAGTATCTTATAACATCTTGCTATATTTATATCAATATTTTTAGTGAGTTGACCATCCTCTATTTGTATCTCCCTAATCTATGTTGAGTTTATATACTTTACTGTGGATACACAAAAAAATTTGGTGTTTATATTCCCTTCTTTTAGCTAGTTATTTATATATTTTTGCTTCCAATAAGCCTCTTCTTTTTCTATTTTTTGTGAAGATATTTCTCTCTTTGATACAGTATTGCATTCATTCCCCTCTAACAAATTTCTACTTCCAACAATGATATTTCTTTTTTAAGGGCTTATTTTTGTCTAAATATATTTCCAAATACCTGTTTGTTCCATATTTTGATTTTTTTTTATATTTTTCAATTTAGTTGTTACCACATACATCTTTAATCCTTGCACTAGATAATTCCATCATTCCTCTATCACTTGAAATATGTTTAGGTATTGTAACCACATGAACTCAAATTTAATAGGCATACTAATCCTCCAAACTTTCCAATTTATCTAGAGGACCAATAGGTATACTACTCCTATTTTTTTTTCATATTTTAATTTCGTTTTTGATATTTTTCAATTTATTTGTTACCACATACATCTTTAATCCTTGCACTAGATAATTCCATAATTCCTCTATCACTTGAAATATATTTAAGTACTATAACCACATGAACTCAAACTTAATACGTATACTACTCCAAAATTTCCAATTTATCTAGAGGACCAATGGATTGTGATTTGATCATGATCTTGGTAATGTAGTCAAAGAATGTTCTAATCTATCTACATACCATTCTAGTGATAGGAGCACTCTATATAAATTAACTTGAATAATATTGTCTTGTAGTCTTCTATTGGTCCTTATAAATTTTACTCCATCCACCTCCATATCTATCAAACCACATCTTGATATAAAGTTTCTTAGGTCTTTCATACTTTCTAAGTATCCTTGAGTTTCTCCTTTCCTTTATCCAAGAGTGAGTGGAGTGCAAAAATCTCGTACTACCAACCACTTGATTCCTATTATATATTCTCTTATCTGATCCACTTCCTTCCACAAGTATTTCCTTTCCTTACAATTACTAAGAACATATATATTTGTCACTAAATATATTATTTTACTTATTTTAACTATAAGCATCATAGTTAATTGATTTATCCCTTTGAACACTACCTCTCCCTCCAAAATTTCTAAATTCTATATTATTTCTAAGCCTTCTCAAACCCCTATTGCTTATATTTTCTCATTTTTGCCTTTATTACAAATTATTTGTCTAAATTCTTCCCAAACTACTACTTTCATTTTAGTTTCTTGGAGAAGGAATATCTCTAATTGTTTATCCCTATCATGGATCTCATCAGCCTTTGTTTTTTAGGTGCATTTATTGCTCTAATATTCCATATTATAATTTTCATCTCACCCTACTATTGGTAGGATTCTTCCCAGCCATAATTATTTTCAATTGATTTCCCTTTATTATATCTTTCTCTATCTCTTTTATTATTTTCTCCTCTAATGAAGTTATTCCTACCTTCTTCATCAGTTCCAATCTTAGGTCTAGATTTTTCTCTGCACTTCTTATCATTCTCACAATTTATCTCTCTTAATCTCTTGGATTCATTTTAGGCTTCTCTTTCTCCTTCTCTTTTCCTGAGGACTCCTTACAAGTGCAAGGGACCAATTTAGGTTGGATTTCCTGTATTTCTTTATTTTTAAATGAGTATTGTCTTTCCTTTATTTTCTCTTCCTCATTATTGTTATTGTTTTCTCTCTCCCTTTAAATTGTTTTTCAATTCTATGTGTTTCTTTGTATATACCTTGAATATATCCTCTTATTTATCTTTTTTAATGATTTCTCCCTCTTCCTAAACTAGTTCCAAATATTCTATATTATTTTATTCTCTAGTGTGTTTTGTCACTATAATGAACTCTTCTATTAATCTTTTATATTTTTCTATATCACTTATATTTTCCTTCCTCCTCTAGGTATTCCCTATAATTCTACCCTATCTTCTCTTTTCATTATTCACATAGTCTTTTGTCAAATGACCTATCCTTCTACATTCTTTGCAATAGAAGAGGTCATTTTCATATATGATTGGTTGGTTCCACTCTTCCCATTTTGAAACTAACTTAACTTGGTTAGGGCCTTGTTTTCTAGATTCTTTCATGACACACACCCTTGCAAATAAAGAGTTTTTCTCTCTTATTATATAGTCCATTGATATATATCTTTCATTACAATTTGCTATTCCTTTTAGAAGTTCTTCCTCCCAAAATTCCAATGGTAACACTAAAATTCCAATTCATATTAGAGCAATATCAATCCTTTCATTATCCAAGTTGAAGCTACCAACCATATTTTTAGGAATAACCCTACTCTACCTCAAATAATTCTTCTCCATTTTTGTTCTTCTATGAAGGATACCATAAAGAATTATTTTGGAAGCATGGTGAATTCTACCTTGTCTTTGATTTTCCATTGCCTCATTGCCTAATATTTTAGTTGTTATAGATTTTATTTCTAGCATATGAACTTCCTTATAAGGTTCGTATTTAGTTTTTGATGTGCTCTATGTAGAATATTGTTTGAAATATTCATTTTTATTCTTTTTGCATTAGTTTCTTAGCAGATTATAGTACATTTATCCTTTTTTCTTGTCCTATCTATCCACTTAAATAATATCTACCTAGATATGAATATAATTGTAAATTACCAAAATCTTATCTTTATTCATATCCAGACAATTATTTTGATTCTCTTTGCTTGATAATAATTATTCTTGATCCACACTCGCATTTTGATTAGTTCCTAACTCTTGACCACATATTTTTTCCTTATTTTTTTCCCCACTCACATTTTCCACTACCAAGAATCTTGATCCATATATATTATATCTTCTCTCTTTTTATCTCTCCACCCTTAGATAGTTTCCAATCTTATTTCCTCCATTGTTATCCAAATTCAAGTTTTCATTTGGGTTCGAATCCTCACTTGCCATTACCTAGATTCAAAAATATAAATATTTCAAAATTGAAGAAAAAAGATAAATTAAATCAAAGGAAAAAAACTTATCAAAGTGATATGTCACCAAAAAAATGATAACCTTAAGTCAGTAGATCTAGCATTGTCATAAAAAAATAAAAATAACAAGGGCTTCTAATTTTATTTATTGTAATAATTAAATAACTCATTCCCATGCATGTATAAATTTATTTACATAGTAAACAACATCACTTGATCTGTAAACTCAAATCAAAATATTTGATAGAAACCTCTACACCATAAACAACATCACTCGATTTATAAACCCAGCTCAAAATATTTGAAAAAAGCCTCTACACAACAACCAACAACATGTTAGCTTTTGGAGCTTTAAATTGAAAGGAAATGTGGCCATAAATATCGAAATAAGCTTACAATGTTATAACTATGATAATGGCAACTTAACATGCATGAAAATATGCTATAAAACTTGATACGATGCTTAAGAAATACTCATATAATAAAGCTCAAGAAAATTACAATGCTATGGAATGGAGGTAACTACCTCTTCATTCTCATGAAAAAGATCTACATGATGACTACTACTACTCTAACCTATGCACTCCAAAATCCTCTCTCACTTCTACTCTATGAAGGCCTATTTATAATTATATGCAAATCTTTACCTTCAAGATACCTCACTATTCTATTCTAAGACTCATGTACATGTGGACTTCATGCACACTTACAATCATTGCACATTCTTACACTTGTGCATTTATTACAATACCTTAATAAAACACTTTACTCCTAATATAATCCTAACCTAAATATGTACCCATGATGGTACATTAATAAAGAACCAAATAATGTAATGTATTCCAACAGTTCTTGTAGTACATTGTTTGGTTTTTGAAGACTTTAGTCTTCAATATGGATCTTGATTCTGATTTTGGATTTTGTATTCTCCTTCTCTGTTGTTTGAGTCATGTTCAAACAAATAGTTAGTATCTTCATGATATGTTATTCTTGTTGATAGATCTTTGAATTCATGTTCATATGTAGATTCTTCTAGTTCTTCTATTTCTTGAATCCTTTGTGCTAAGTGTCCTTTCTAATTCCCTCCATGATATTCCAATTGAGGATATTGATTTTGGAAAGTATGTGGATGTTGAAACTATTGCTTTTGTGGTTGATATTGCCTTGGTTGGAATACCCTATTTTTTTGGTTTCCATAATTTATCTAATTCCCTTGATTCTAATTTCTAGGATTGAATCTGCAGTAGTTAGTGCTATGTCCTTTCTTCCTACATACATGACAATATCAATTATTCCAAGGTCTTCTTCCTTTTGAGGATGATGCAATATTTCCTTGTGGGTTGTCCTTTGATACTAATGCATTGTTAGTCATTTCATATTTAACTATATTTTCCAACTCATATCCTTGTAGAATATTGAATAACTCATCAAATAAAGTACCATTACTTAGGACTTGTAAGGATGTAACTAGATGCTTGTAGCTATCAGGAAGTCCTCTCATGGTTACTTGAACAAGAAATGTATCTTTTACTTCTTCTCCTAAGGTTAATAATTTCCCTTTAATATCTTCTACCTTCCTTAGGAATAGTTCTACACTTTCACCATTGTTCATTTTCAAGGAATGTAATTGAGTTTGAATATTTAAGATAGTAGCTTTATTTTTCCCTTCAAATATTTTCTCTAATATTTTCCAAGATTTTGAGGATGTTCCTACTGAGCTAATGTAAGGTTGTATTTCATATATGATGGCAAAATTTATTATCATTAATGCTTTTGCATCACTTTCTTCAAACTTCTGAATCTCTGTATCACCTGTATTAGATTTAGTGATTATTCCTTTGACAATTTCCCATAGTTTCTCAAATATCAATATTGCTCTTACTTTATTCTTCCATGAAAAGTAGTTAGGACCTTTCAGTAGTTGAGACTCTATAAGGATGAATTTATTTGTAGTCATGATGGTCCTAGAATGTTCCCTTGTAACTCCCTAGTTTAGAGAATGATAACTATCTTGATAAGACTTAGGTTTTGTGGAACTTCTTAGTTCACCCTAGTGATAGGATAACAAAATTCTAGAATAATACTTAACTTCTATCACTGGTAATCAACTATTTAGATCTCCTTGTAGAAATCTTATAAATACAATTTCAAATAATAAGCTTTCAATGTCTTTATTTGGATTGTCTATGTCTCTTTTCTTTAAGTATGAGACTAATAAGTTCACTTTCCAACTAGTATTTGATGCAAGCAATAAACTTCAATTTTGAATCAATGCTATGATAGATTTCTAAACTTCTAATATATAAGTTTGATGTGGTATTCCTTATATCTCCCAAGTTAGAAGTTTTTTTTTTTTTAATTATATATTTGCAAATTAGTTTCACTAACCTTATATATCCTTGTTAAAATTTGCAAATAGTTGAAGCACTAATAATGAATATTTTAATGCTTCTAATTTCTTCTTTCTTCTCAAAGTAAGCAATGTGCTTTCTAGGGTATATTTTATTACCTTATAACTCCTACTAAATATCCCTAGATTATGAAATATTAAGTAATATCAAATTTAATATGTATAACCTTATTACTCCTCAAAGCTTTGTAAAAGTAATAAAACTTTAATATTACCTTTATAACATGCACTATTCACTGTGATATGCACTCAACTAAACCCGAAGATCACCTTGTGATCTTCTCAAACAATAGTATTCTAACCAATGCTCTTTCCTATGATGCCCTTTGATCTTTATAGGTTGAACTACATTCTTCTTTATCACAGTCTCTATTCTTTGATGCTATTGTTATCTCTTGTCAATCAATGTTCTTCACTAATGAGCTTTGCTATAAGCTATGCACTTCTCTATACTACCTTAGATCCTTTAATGTTGCTTTAATTTTTTCTATATTCTTACTTTCCTTCTCACTCGGTTACGTGCTCCTATAGATGCCTTTAATATGTTTGCCTACTGTGATACATATCACGATTCTCCAAGGCAACAATTTTTTCTTCTACTGGGCATTACTATATAAGTAGGGCTCAAGACAAATGGTTCCAAATTGAATATGAATATAAAGTGTTACAAACTACTAACAAGTTAAGACAAGTGGCATTGATTTTATGAGCAACGATCTTCTCCCTTGAGGTGTTACTATACTACGTTGGTCTACTTCGAGTTTTACTTTGAATAGGCACCCTTCTTCGTGGTCATGGATGTTATGTGATAATATCTTCCTTATGCAAAGTGGCACTCTCTTCCCTGTAAAGTCTTGGCAAGTGTCCAATATCCCTTTTGCATGCAATTTTCCTTTAGTGTATCAAAGAATGATTAAATCTTCGACACTTACCTTTGACCAATTGTTCCAGGTTATTTCACTCTTCTATGATAGTGAAATCTGAGATGCCTTTATCCTACAACTTGGATGATTCTCTTTATGTGGATGGCATGATGTGCAATGACTTTCTCTACAACTTTTATAATGATTAATTCTTCCTTTTATGTTATGTTCTACCAACTATGATATCTTACCTTGGTTTATCTATGATAACAAGATATACTCTATTTAAATTGTGTTAATATTGATGTCCTTGTGTCGATGTAGATTTTTAATGTGGTAGCTTAATCTCACTAATATTTTTCCCTTGTGTCATTTTTTGTACCTAGCTATGGTGTTTTTAGTTCCTTGAGATGGTGGATGTTGAACATTTTAGAAGTCTCCTCTTTTGTTAGTTTTTAAGGCTTATTACATAATATAATCAAACTCACAAAAATGAAATAAAGTGTCAAACTAATATATATGATAATGGAAATATTTATAAGTATGAAATATTGAAATAGCTCACATAGCTATTCCTAAATAAGCCATAAAGCAAGGTTCATGAAAATGGAGTCATAGTATTGAAATAACCAAATACTCTTATTACTCTTCTTGTTGTTGTTTACATCTCCACATTACCATGTATATATAATGTAATGTGACTCTTCATATGAAGCACTCTTGGCCTTCCCACTTCTTGACTATTCAACTTCCTATTCTATGGACTCATGTACACATGGAAAAATATGCACATTTAAAATATTAAATATTATGCATCCATGTGTATTTATTACAACACATAAAGTAAATCCTAATCTAAGACATGTACCAAATGATGTAATATACTCTAACACCCCCGTATTACATTATTTTGTTATTGAAGACTTGTCTTCAATATGGGTATTCAATATTTAACTTGATTTGCACTGTGTTTCTCCTTGGCCATGTTCTTCCTTCTCTTTCTTGTCTTCATTTATCATGTCACTTTTTAAGCTCTTTGATGATGGTGCCTATAGAACACCCTCCTTTCTATATTTATTCTTGAAATTATTTAGGTGTCTTTGATGAACTATGGATCTCATAATTTGACATATCATTTTTGAATCAAAATTGATCCAATCTCTTTCCTTTGGCTCTCTGAATGTTCTATCTCTTTGATCTTCATAAATGTCCAACTTGAATTCATTGTCAAAAGATGCTTCAGAAATGAGGACCTAAAATAGACACTCTAGTTTAAACACTAATTTTTCTTTAAATATTTTGTAGTACCTATATTTATGATAATAGGTGAAAGATGGATGAATTTTCCCTCCACAATATTTGCATGGATGGAAATTCCAACGATTTGCCTTTTCATGACCAGATTTATTGCAATAGGTGCATTGTAAGACTATCCAAATTTATTTATCACATGTTTTGAAGGAATATAGTTTTTCTAGTTCTATGATGAAATAATCAAACTACCAACGAATGAGGCTATTCTATATTTTCTTCTTCTCCGTATCTGTAAAGTATCTTTATTAATATGAATATTACTATTTCCTTTTATAAACTCATTAAAAAATAACTCCTTAGTATCCGAATATTCTTGTGCATTTTCCTTCTTATTATTTTTAGTCTTAACTATGTCTTTGAACCATTTGGAACCTTTGATTCTTATATACTTAATGAATATTTTCATAGCTTTCTCTAATGTATCCTTTCTTGAGATTCCTAATAAAACTTTAATCCTTTTGAGTTAATTACTTTTTTCTCTAAATTTCTCAATTCTAAATTGATGTAGAATACCTTATATCTCCAAATTTAGAAATTTAGAAGAATATATAAATCCAATTTTTTTTAGAAATCCTTATTACTTCAACTCAATTAAATTGCAAATATTCTAAAATGTTTTGTAACTTTAAATAATTTAATTACAAAACTCTTATGTATATATTTCTCCAATATCCTTTACTAAAAAATTATTCCTTTAATAATTCTCCAATTTGCTATTATATCTAAGGTTTCAAATATAGACTTTTCTTCTCAAAATACCTTTCCTTTTCACCTTAGAAAATAATAATCTTATAAAATTCCTTATTACTCCTAACTCAAGATTATGAGTAATTTGAATGAAATAAATTACCTTAGGCTTAGAGTTGAATTCAACGTTCAATAACATTTGACTTCTCTACAAATATTTCAATGCATATGTTTATGAAATATGTTGTATTCACACGTGCTATCACTACCAGATTTGATGGCTTATTTGAGAGATATCTTCTCTCACTATGGATTCACTAAATATACACTCCAATGTAACCTCCAAAGGTTCTCTTACTACATCAAATCACTGATATCCTTAACATGCTTCTGCCTGCACTAATCTACCATCTTTATTAAAAGTCTCTTTACTACTTTGGCACCTTTGGAGAATGTTTCCTTCACTAGGCATAAATTATCCTTTGACCTTCCAGTTTCTACTTGCCACTTTCCATAATGGGTGATAGACTCTTCATGTTTTGGTCTAGTATGTGCCAATTGGCACTCCAATATTTCTACCTCCCTTGTAATATGTTTTCCTTCTCTGGTGGATATTATTGTGTCAATGGGTGTTACCTGAAATGCTCCTTCAACGCTTATCCAATGTTAATCAACGTGGTGCTTGCATGTAGACTAATCTGCCTAGGTTTTCTTGCTACTTCCAATGTAAATATTCAATGTTCCAATTCTTGTTTCACTTAATATATTTGTCTCAACATATTCCTATGCTTGTATTTTCACAGTCAAATGTTCATTTCTCAAGGATGGACATCCTTATTTTCTTTTATGCTTCTACAGGTGGATTAGTCTTCTTCAATTGCATCCAAGGGTGTATATTTCATCTAAGTATCTTCGATGGTGTGGATAGTTTACCCATGTCTCTCCACT
The DNA here is from genome assembly GCA_028583015.1 of Wollemia nobilis. Classification (NCBI taxonomy): domain Eukaryota; kingdom Viridiplantae; phylum Streptophyta; class Pinopsida; order Araucariales; family Araucariaceae; genus Wollemia; species Wollemia nobilis. The sequence goes on along the minus strand of JAQPPZ010017220.1, from coordinate 11,887,877 downwards.
AATGTAGATATTAATCAATTTACCTTAGATCAATGGTAACACTCCTTTCAATGGAAGTTCCTCTTGCTCTTTTGCATTTCCCACCTTATAAAAATCGTAACACTCCTTTGAGTGGAAATTCCTCTTGTTTTTTTGAGGAGTGATTCTTCTTCTACAATGATGCTTTCAATGCCTCTTGATGCTTGTGCTTGTCCAATATTCCAGTGTCTTTTTATACTTTGAATATCTAAATTTCTAACCTTTATTTGGTCTTCACCTCTCTTAGTTTATTGCTTTCATTTTTCTTTAATAAATCTGTAATAGCAAAGCATTCACCAAAAATATTATGCACTTCTTATTTATCCTTAGTATTGCTACTTTATCTTTGTATATAGTTAAGATGTACTATTAACACCTTAACTTAAATAACTCCTTTAAGTTCTTAATTTTTTGATTTCAAACTAATGCAATATGGATAATAATATGGTGCTCTTTAAAACTTTTTGTATAACTTATTCAATATTAAAATAATAGATTTAGATTGCACCACTATTACATACCTTGATTTTCTCTAGTTTACATCAAAGTTCTCCTTTCCTTTTCTCCTTTCACTCTTACCCAATTTGCAACCTTGCTTGCTGCTCAAATTTTCACATAACTGCTTCAAATCTGTAGTTTTCTATCATCCTTCAATGTTATCCATAAAAATCTACTTTTGTGGCTTCAAATCTCCTTCACTTCTATATTCACAAACTCTAAATCTAGCGGCTATTAATGTTACCCAAACTGGTGTCCATAAACCTGCAACTTTGTATTCAAGTCCTTACTTCTTTTGTTGGATAAAATTTACAACAAGAGTCTCTAAAATTATAACTTTTGTTGCTATCTAAACACATTCAATCTCCTATTTTTGGATACTCCAATACCTTCCCAAAACATCTTCAAACTATAGCTCTAAGCTACTTTCAATCCACTCTCCTACAACTCTTCAATATCTGCTTCAAAACATGCAATCTTCTCTTGCAAATTAGTTTTCAAAACTTTGTGGTTGTTCATATATTTTCCAAAACCTTGGGCTTCTCAATCTTCACTTCTGCAATATCCTTGTCAAATTTTGACTCCAAGACTATCTCCTTTATCAAAAATCTAAATATTTTGAGATCTTCTAACTCTGTCTGCAAAATTTGGTAAACTTCTTTCCAAGCACTTATTTCTATTGGGCTTGTTGTCAGATGGTGATAATTGTTCCAAATAAGAAAATTTTCCTTGCACTCTCCTACTCCTCACCTTCTTTAATATGCCTTCAATGGACTATTCTCCAAATCCTGTAACAACGCTTTCTCTAGCCTTCTTATTCTCATTTGAAATTTCTTGAGACCTCTCTCTTGGGTCTTCTATTTTTGTAACTCTTCAACTTCTTCTCACAAATATTTAAATTCTTCTTCACATAACTTTATTAAAATATTTTCCTAATTTCTTCAATCTTCCATCTATGGTATTATGCAATGATATTACTTTCTTGGATCTCCAAATTCTGCTGCTCCTCAAATCTGTAATAACACCTCTTCTTAGGTCTCCAATTTGTAGTCTTCTAACTGCAATCTTCTATCTCCAATATTCAATCTTCCAAAAATGAAAGTTCTTCAATCTGACCTCTTCTGGGTCTCTTCAACTTCTTCATTTGTAGCTTTCTTTTCTATAATCTTCTAAGGGACTTCCTTCTCGAGTTTCCTCCAATATTCAATCTCCAATTTGTTGCAACACAAAAATAACCCCTGCGTAAGGAAAGCACGTAGAATTTTAGGCAACAAAGGTGAAATTCTTCTCTATCCTTTGTAGGAAGCTTCTCAACTTCTAGGTGTTAAATTCCTGTAACCAGAAACTTAGATAGTAATACCAAATATATTAGAATTTCTAGAATTCTAAAATAAATAAACTTCACTAGTTATTCTCAATAACTAGTGGAACCAATTTTGTGTTGAATCATAGTCTTCACAATCTTCTAGAAAGACTCTAGCCAATCTGCAATTTGCAGTCTTCTTCAATTTACCAATTTTTTCAATAATACCTCTTTCATGGGTCTCTTATTATCCTCAATATCCTCAATATCAAGGTTTTTAGATTTTGATACCACATAAATTGGGAGATACCAATCACAAGATGTAGAAAGAAATAAAATAGATCGGCAAGATCATTAAAATATTCTATAAATAGAAATGGTAAAAATATTACAATAGCGACAATGGAGTAAATGGGCACTCCATAATATATGCTACTATTCCATGAGGGAACTTTGAGCTTATAGCTCACACACACTACCCTACTACATATATACCACACACTCACTTTGATGCTGCTCTATATGACCTTATATCTATGATCTATCTATGGACATTATATAGGATGATAAGTTCCTTGGCTGACACTCTATCTAGTTGTACAAGTGGACACCTTGAAAATTGACACTTGTGCATTTATTACATTACATGAAGTAACTAGATAGTGTCTCCCAAAATTAACCTAATTTCCTAAGTATGTACCAAGGAAGGTACATTTAAATGACCCAAATAATGAAATATGCTCTATTTCTAACACCCCCTGTATTAAAATATTTGGGTATTGAAAAATTTAGTATTTAATGTGGATCTTCTTCCATATGATATATTTTAATTAGATATTCATCTTCGAAATAATCTTTGGTTTCTTCAGATTCACCATTGTTGTCTTCTATCCATCCACCTTCGTTGGTCTTCTTGCACGTATCTTTGTTTGGTGTTGAGTTTTGATTATTCAGTAGAGCATGGTGCACTTGTCCTATCATTTTCTTAATTTAAATTCTTCTATGCTTGGCTCTGTGCTGGACTAGTTCTTCATTTTTATCAACCTATTCTTTTGGAAATATGTTAGTATCATTTTGAAATATCATAGTATCTTATGAAATTTCCATTGAATCTAAGATGTATGTATCTCCATGGATAGACCCAGTTACCTTATTTTCACCTTGATTCATGATGATACATGTATTGATTCCATACATATATCCAATGTTGATCATATAATTATCTTCTACCAACTTGCTTGCTAAAATGAGATTGAATGTTAATCTAGTAACATACAATACATTTTTTAGTAGAATATTTTGAAATGATTTGCTAGGTGTTACATATCCATATCCATGTATAGGATAATTTTGTCTATCCACAACTCTTAGTCTGTAGCCATTGGTATCTTCAATATAGTCAAAATATTGTATATTTCTTGTTATATGATGACTTTCTCTAGAGCCAATGTACCACATATTTTCATGTTTTAGGGAGTGATATCTATTGTAGCAAATTCCACATTCATTATATACCTTTTTTGAAGAGATGAGATGGGATTTTCTTCTAATAGAAGTTTATAAGCTTGATTTTATAAAACCTATATTGATCCTTGGTCCTTGGGGGCTTCCTTATGTCTCCTTAGTAATGATAATGAGTACTCTTAAGGATTTTAGGTTTTGAAGATAGATTATATATATAGCTAATGGATTTGCAACTTGATAAACAATAGAATTTGATATTACCAAATTTAGTAGAATGCCTTTTGACTCCATAGTATGTTTTGGACAAGATATGAAGTGCTTTTGAGAGATATAGTTCAATATTGGTTGATTTTGAAAAGTTGAGAAAATGCTAAAATCAACTTCTATTGTCCTTATTGCTCCTATTGAACTCAGGACTTTTTCTAGATATCAAGAGGTTTCTAATGTTTAATATTTTATATCTATTTGAGAGAATTTGAGACAAGTAAATATTATAATGTCCAACCTTTATATGATATTCATAAACCTCTTATAATGGTCCTTTGAAATTTGATTTCAATTTTTCCAATTTCCAATAAATCAATTTGTAGTGGTAGACCTTATTGTAGACACCAAATCCTAGCCACTTGTCACCCATCCAGGTCTTCCCACCATTTTTACCCATTATTTACATATATTTATATATATTTGTTTAATATATATTTAAATATTAATATTTTATATTATATTTTTATATATTTAATAAATATGTATATATGTGTAAATTAATCTCAGCCATCCATCTTGGTCTAATCCTAGCCATTCATCCACCTTAATCCATGCCACCTACCCAGATTTAATCTCCACCCTCCATCACGTTTTAATCTTGACCACACAAATTGTGTCGTTGAAACCCTAATGTGCCCTAGGGAAGATTATAAATAGGAGTCATTTTGATGGCTCAACCCCTAAGAAGTTAAGCCTAAGCAATTGCTAAGTCCAAGTTTTTGAAGTCCTCAGTCCTTTTCATCATCTTCCCTCACTCGTCGTAGCCTCTACATCCACTACCCCCTATTTTGTTGCACCAGATCTGCTTCTACAAATTTTTATCTCAATCCCTGAGAAGCTTCAGGCATTCCTTGTCATCGTAGAGCACCTCTAGGCACTCTCCTCCAACATCGAGTGCCTTTAGGTGCCTTCCTCCATCACTAAGTGTCCTTGGATGCTTCATGCTACTATAAAGCACACGTGGTATCTCAAACCCTAGTTTTTATGACTAGTGAACCCTCGGGTGTCGCTAGGGCATCTGTGCACCTATTTCCTACAATGATGACAATGATAAATCATAAAGTGATAAGTTTACAAGGTAAATCTTCTATTATTGTATTGATTTTATTATTTCCATATTTGCATGTAGTTTATCATTTGGTATTTAGGGTTTTTATTGATTTTTGAGGGTCTCACATAGTGGAGCCCTCATAGTTACTACTAATCCTCTTTTGTCATTTTTTTATGTGTAGATCTAGAGATATATAGGTATTGAGTAGTTGTTTAAGTTGGAGTGGTCTGATCAATGGATATCTGAAGCCCACTCACTTCTTTTGGGATCGATCGAGTTTGAAGACACCACTAATTTGTTGGCTAGGGTTTTGGAGAACCCTAGCATATTGAGATTATTGTATTGAGCAATAAATTTTGTAAAACCCCTAATCTAGGGAATATTTGGTTGTAATATCAAAGATCCACTCAATAATAAAAATCAAATTTATTTTTGTGCAATCACATGTGTTTATTTTGCTTTAATTGTTCATTTATTTAAGTTTAGTTATTTGGTGTTGTTCAATTTTGTATCTACAAATGGTGATCATGGTGGGACCCCCTAAGGGTTTCTTACTTTGATTTATCTTGTGATCTAACTTGTTGTTTTCTGTTTTATCTTGTAGGTTTTCGGAAGCATAGATCATATGATTTTTATAGAATCTAGATTTTTGGAACAATGTAGAAGTTGTAGAAGGTGCATAGAAGCCTTGTAGTATTTGTGGGATATTCAAGAAATTCCAGGTGCATTTCATAGGTATCATAGGTACCTAGGTGTATTTTATGAAGAAGAGGAAAAATATGTAGGCTTCTCTGTAAGCTTACCTTGAAACCCTAATCTTTGTTTTACGTATTTTTACATTTTACGTTTTTTTGTTTTCTTTCATATATTGGATTAAAAAGAACATAATAATATATCTGTTAGAAATAATCATTCTAGTGTGCATTTAGGCATCAAAGTAGTTGTTGCATATAGTTGCATTTACACATAACACATTTCCATTTAAAAATAATTCATGCTTTCTGGTGTGTTGCATATTTTGTCTGCATATGAAATATTAAAAGCATAAAGTAGTGTGCATCCTAGGGTTAGAAATTTTTATTTTTATTAATCTAAGTAGGAACAACATTTAAAATAACAAAAGTACCCTCGCATTTGGTGATTCAAGGTAGAGGAGTAGATGAACCCTCCTCTGTTTAGAGAGCGGTCTTAAGCGGTGTACTCTACTTCCTTTGGGAAAATTGATATTTTGATGTTGGATTCTGATTTAGATTGATGAAAGTAGTTATTTTCTGACATTGTATGAGCACAATAGAAAACTAAACTTTTAAAAAGGAATCACACACTACACATGGCACTTTTAATAGTAATGGTTGGATTTCATCACCAACCATTGCTTGAGATCTGGTGATGGTGGGTTTCATCTCCATCCACCAATATCTACCCCTAGACACCATAGGTTACCCTCGAGCAAACTTGTTGGATTTCATCACCAGTAAGAATCTCATTGCCCATTCCTAGCCATAGTATTCACCCATTTTAATTTCATATTAGTGCATTCAAACACACAAAATCAAAATAAAAAAAATGAAAAAAACATTAAAAGGAGATAATTAATGAATGAGGTAAGACACAATTGTTGTATAAACATAGCATTGATTGTCTTCATTTGATTTCTATGAATTTCCATTTCTGCATTTCCTTTACAACACATTTTACATTTGGTTTAGTAGCTTATGGTCTTAACAAGAAATCAAAAAAAACTTTAAACCAAAACAATACATCTATGGACTATTCATCTTCATTTCCTACCACTTCTATGGTAAATCCCATCAGTGTGGTTCAGACAGATTGCACATATTTATCTACAGGCCCATCACACACTATGCATGCTACTGATGTCTTACATAGATACACCTCCACATCTCTTCCACAAACTGAATCATCTTCACCCACAATTGACCACAATATTACCCACATAGACATGGCCCAAGTAGAGGCTTTCTACAAATCGGCTAATTATGTCTTGCAACCCCTCCATAATATCCCGGATCAAGATCCTTCTTTACAGTAGGAACTTATTCCTTCCTAGCCATCCAACTTCACCTAGGTGTACACTAACCCTCTTTTTGAGGCATCAATTGCACCTTCATCCCATGTCTCCATTCCCCAACCATCATGTGCTCCTAGCACTTCATATGTATCCACCTATACCAACCCCTTGTATGAAGCACAAGTCAATGCTGCTTCACAAGTGCCCATTTCATCCAATCAAGTTGCAATTCCCATTGCCACTTGTCCCCCATCCACATCATCTATTCCATATTCATCCATGCCTTCCAATGATGATATGGAAATTAATGAAGCATGGGAACATTTGAACAAATTGCTTAAGAAGTGATAGACAACTCAACAACAAGTTCAAGTGAACCCTAGGCCTCAACCAATTTCCACTCAACCCACCTTCATCACACAAATTCCATCTTGGGTACCACAATATTCTGTGGTTTCCATCCCTACACCTCCATCCACCCATACCCATTCCATTCCCATAGGCCAACCCAACCACAATCCTCATGCATTATCCCCTTTTCAATAATCACCATCATTTCTCAATCAATCTCATCATCATCAATTCCAATCCACTCCACCTATCCATCATCATCTTGTCACTCCACAACATCTTTCCACCCCTTCACAGAATCATCAAGTGATTCAGGGCTTTCACATTCCTGGGGAAGACCCTAGAATCAAGGCTATGCAACAACATATTGATAATTTGATACAACATACTCCTGGTTACAATAACCAGAAGCCAACCTTACATCAATTAATCAATCAACCAATTCACCCTTTGGTACCATCACCGCCATATCCGACAGACTTCATGGTACCAAGGTTTGACAAGTTCAAAGGGACTGAGGACCCTAAAGAGCATGTGAGCACATTCATGCACTCATGCTTCAGAATTCAAAATGATAATGCTCTCATGCTCCACATATTTCCTCAGACATTGGGAGGAGATGCCATAGAGTGGTATAACCAATTGCCCAATCATAGTATTTATACTTTCGAACAATTGGTTGACCAATTATTTGAATGATTTGCCCTTAATGTAAGAAAGAAAGTCTCATTGTCCGATATCTATGGTTTAAGACAACATGATGATGAGTCTATCTATGATTTTGGCAACCGTTGGAGGGCCATCATAACCAAAATGCCATTCACCCTACCAATGGAAGAGCTTATTAAGCTATTCACTAAGAGCTACCTAAAACCCATTTCTTGGATGCTTCAATTGCAAACATATCACTCATTTGAGGAAGCTCTTGCCCAAGCTAGTGTCATCGAGGAGATAAAAATCCAAGAAGGCATACTTAAGCCAAGAAAGAAGGAATGGAAAAACAAGGGCCAATACAAAAGCAATTATTCTAGCCAAACCAAATCAACATAAGCCAATCCGACCAATCAAGCCAATCACATCAATCAAGTGGTCATGAGCCAACTAGTAATGGCTCAACAACAACCAATGCAACAACCACCATAACAAATTGCCTATCATGTGGTGCCCTCAGTAACCCAATCTATGCAAAACATAGTGCCAACTATGGAGAATCACCAACATCGATAATCTATTTGACAAAATCATCAATACACCCCTCTATCTGAATCTTATGCTTCCATATTTCGAAGGTTGTATGACACCAATAGACTTGCTTTACCTGAGGTCAAACCAGATGATCCCACCAGACATGGTAAAAACTATAGGGAACATTTATTTTACCCTTATCATAGATAAAATGGGCATGACATAAATAACTACCATGTATTTAAGGATATAGTACAAGACCTCATTGACTTGGGGGCCATCAAGCTTGACAACCCCCTAGCTCAACAAAACCAAAATCTTGGTATCTTCCAAACACCACTTCCTCATCATGAGGAGGTGCAATCCATAATGGGAGGGTCTAACATCAAGACCCCTCCCAATCAAGTTAACCATGTTCAACAGTACCAAGGTTTTGTAGGTGCCATTCATGTGGTAACCCAAGGTCAACAATGACAAAACAATCAACAAGATGCATGGTAACAACCCATTCAATAACCCATGAACTCACAAGCAAGGGAGTCTCAACCTATTCCATCACCACCCATCCAAATTTCCCCAAATCCTTCTCCACCAATCCACATTCCCAACCATTCTAATCCATCAATTCATCCCATCAACCACCCCCAAAGGCCAATCATTTCTCTGAGTAGTCGGTTAACCATGAGTTTAAAAATGGCTTCATCAAAACTATCTATTTATGATCTAATTCAACAATCTCCCCAACATCGTGAGGCATTAATGGATATTCTAAAATCCATCGAACTCCAATCTCAAGATTCCAATGCCTTTAATAACTTTGTAGGGAGTATTCAAACATGCATGGAGCCTTCCATCATGTTTTATGACTTTGAGATTAAACCAATCTCATCAGAATCGATGGACCCTCCATTGCATATAATGGCTAAAATTGATAGGAAGCCATTCAAAAGAGTCTTAATTGATACCGGCTCCTCCATTAACATCATCACCACATCTACCCTCCATCATCTCAATCTTCCTCCATCTCACATAACCAAATCCACCTTCACATTGAAAGCATTTAATGATGCTCTCTACTCTACAGTTGGCACTATTGTTTTACCCATCGAAGTAGGGGTAAAAATATTGCATACCTTGTTCCACATCTTAGAAGGATCCATGGCATACAATGTACTCCTTGGAAGACCTTGGATGAGGGAAATGAGATGTGTCCCTTCCATATTACATCAATGTCTAAAATACGTACACGAAGGGCAAGTACATTGCATACCAATGGATGTTGAGCCATTTAAGTATTGCAACTTCATCTTGAATCCTTATGAATCCATGCTTCCTTCTACCCACATTTTCCTCACATCATCCACCACATCATCAATCACTCCATCCAATCCTTCATCAAAATATCCCATTCTTGAGGAGCTTCCCATCACCAATTCCAACCAAGCATCCACTTCTACACCTTCATTATCATCATCATTGACTACATGTACATGTGGTCAAACCCAATCCATGCCATCCACATCATCATCCCCTTCATTGGTCACAATAATTCCTTCACAACCAAATCCATCTCCATCAGCCAATGTTTCACAAGTCGAATTATCAAATTGTGAGATACCCACATCTTCCCCATCATCCGAGCCATTAGCCAACCATGAGCCTCCCATGTCCACTTCATCCTCATCATCCCAAGTTGAGGTCCACCTCACCAACCCTGGTATTGGTGAATATGTGGTCCAAGACATCACAATCACACCACTCAATATCTCAACTACCAAGGATTTTGGTCACCCATGTGACCCACCTTTATCTATAGGAGTGGTATACAATATGGGTTCGGTGCCTAATAGCATAAATTTTGTGTATGGGGGGATAAAATATTTGTCTAATCCTACTCCCCTAGAAGAACCCAAACAACCACCACCTACCAATATCCAACAAATGATGGGTTTTCCATCCCACTATTTTCATAGACATAATTGGCAAAGACATGGCTTAGGCCGATATGAATAGGGAGTGCCTCAACTTATTGATGTCCCATATCAAGAAGTGCATGACCATTCAGGTCTAGGTTATCACCCACTTCCCACCATCTCTTCTTTTGAACAAGCCTTCCAAAGGCTTAATCTAAATTTAGAAGAAGAAGCCCTCCACCCCGATGACTCTAATGAGGAAATGTACAAATAATTCGACCTCATGTCGATAGCTTCTGATGAATCTTATGAGGAATCGAAGCCCATCATTCCCCACACCAAACAAGATGAGTTTTATCTCAGAATGTTCCCCATCCATGAGCCCATATTTCACTTGCTTCTTCCACAAGAGCGAGTTGAACCTACCGGTGAACCACCACCTCCATCTCATTAATCCATCTCATCAACCAAAATTGTAACATATGTATATAATGCAAAAAAAAAGAAAAACATAAAAAAATAAAAATATTTTCTTTTTTGCATTTCATGTATATAGCATTTAGTTAAGTGCATTTATTTGTGTTGCTTGTTGTTGTCCAGGTTTACCAAGGTCCTAGCATCGGTTCTTAGGCTCTATCCATCCCATCCATTTCACCTCCTCCATTTTCCCTTAAGTCAACATGAATCCTGCTGACTTATTCACCCCACTCCGTAATCCATATGATTTGGCAAAGCCAATTCCTATTGACATGAGTCTTATTGATATGGATCAGATTTCCTCACCACCATCCTTTTCTGAATTTGTCCTATCCGAGGAATTGTTAAGGGCTTCATCCAACTACATTCCTCCATCCCCTCCACCTTCACCTTCACCTTCACCTTCGAATCCCAAGGTTTTCTAGGCAGACGTAGATGAGGATAAGTCAGAAGAGTTTGATGATATCTTAGATGACATTCATCTAATCCCAACTCCCCATCAACTTGAGGAAGGTTCTCACATGTCTATTGAAGATACTATCGATGTGAACCTTAGTTCAGATGCAAACAATCCCCAAATTGTCAAGCTTGGCAAAAGCTTATCCAAATATGAACAAGAGCAATTAATTGCTCTCCTCAAGAGGAAGAAGGGAATTTTTGCATGGTCCTACAAAGACATGCCTGGTCTTGACCCTAAGTTGGTTGTCCATAATCTCACCTTACATCCTGATGCTAAGTCGATCAAACAAAAACTTAGAAGGATGCATCCTACCATTGCCCTCTTGGTCAAAGAAGAGCTCCAAAAGCTATTAGATGTGGGTTTCATTGTACCCATTGATTATCCTGAGTGGCTCTCAAACATGGTACCCATTCGTAAGCCTAACAGGGTGATACACATTTGCACTAATTTTTGAGATCTTAACAAAGCATGTCCTAAGGATGACTTTCCTCTTCCAAACATTGATACTCTTGTCGACACTTACGCTGGCCATGAAATGCTTTCTCTCATGGATGATTTTTTAGGATACAACCAAATTCGAATAAATCTTGATGACCAACACAAAACAACATTCACTACACCTTGGGGAACTTTTTGTTACAAGGTGATGCCCTTTGGCCTTAAAAATGTAGGTGCCACTTATCAACGTGCCATGACATACATTTTCCATGACTATATGCATAAGATTATCGAAGATTATGTGGATGATCTCTTGGAAAAATCCAAAACTCGACAAGAGCACATTGGTGTATTGGAGAAAGTTTTTGATCGACTTCTAGAGCATAATGTAAGGTTGAACCCCAAGAAATGTGTCTTTGGTGTTACCTCTGGAAAACTACTAGGGTTCATTATCTCCAAAAGAGGCATTGAGGTGGACCCAAACAAGGTCAAGGCTATCATGGAGATGCCTCCCCCAACAAATTTAAAGGAATTGCATAGTTTACAAGGAAATATCCAATCGATCCATCATTTCATTGCACAACTTTCTGATAAATGCAGGCCATTCAATCACCTGCTACAAAAGGGGGTGCCATTTTCTTGGATATATGAGTGCCAAAAAGCCTTTGATGACATTAAGCAATATCTAGCTTCTCCACTAGTCTTAGCTCCTCCTCGTTCGGGGGTCCCCTTCTATCTTTATGTTTTAGCAATGGACTTTGCATTAGGGACAATGCTTGCACAAAATAATGAAGAAAATCGAGAGCAAGTTGTCTATTACATTAGTCGAACATTGGTAAGCTATGAAACCAGATACGCTTATGTAGAAAAATTGTGCTTAGCAGTGGTTTTTACCACTAAGAAACTCAGACATTACATGCTTAGTCACACAACATATGTCATAGCTAGAGAAAATCCTCTACGTTATATGATGTCTCGCACTTACAATAACACCCACACCACTAAATGGATAATGCTTCTTACTAAATTTGACCTTGAGTTCATTAGCCAAAAATCCATTAAAGGTCAGGTCATAGCTGATCAACTTGTGAAAGCTCCACTACCTAGTGATCATCCCTTGATTATTGAGCTCCTAGATGATTTGGTATTCACTATCACCAAATAAGAAGAAGATGTCATTCTAGAGGAAGATATCGATATCACACTATTCTTTGATGGTTCTAAGTGCGAGAAAGGTCAAGGTGTTGGAGTCATGTTTCATACACCCTAGGGGTACCTATCCCCTTATCATTCAAACTTGACTTCCAATGCACAAACAACATTATAGAGTATGAAGCCTTAATCTTAGGCCTTCAATCAGCTATAGCTATGGGCATAAAGCGTATCAGGATATTTGGTGATTCTCAACTTGTTGTCAAGCAAATCAATGGAGAATACCAATGTAAAGAACCTACCATTAAACTTTATCATGAAGTAGCAATGAAATTGCTCTCTAAATTTGAATGGTATGAAATCGATAATTTTCCATGTTCGACTAATAGATTTGTATATGTGATGGCCTCTCTTGGATCATTGATTCCAAAAGACTCCTTAGGAGAGGTACAACCTCTAATTATCACAACAATCTCTAAATCTACAATTGTTCATGTTGAATCTAAGGATGAAAAGGATGTTTGCTTTATCTATTCGGATCCATATGAGCCTTGGTCAAGCCAAATAGTAGCCTTTCTCAAGTTTGGAACACTCCCATATGACATGTCTCGAACTACTAAATGCACTTTCAAGAAAAAAGTAGCTCATTTTGTTCTCTTGGGGGACGTGTTGTATAAATATGGTTATGATGGAATCCTCCTTCGATGTCTCAAGGTTGTTGAGGCACAAAGAGCCATAGCTGAAGCTCATGATGGTACTTGTGGTGGTCATTTTAGTGGGATGGCCATCACAAAGTGTATTCTATGCATGGGTTATTATTGGCCCACCATGGAACGAGACTGTTGCACTTATGTCAAACATTGTAAGCAATGTCAAGAGCATGCTAATTTAACTCATGTACCATCACAAGCATTACAACCTATTCAAAGCCTTTGGCCCTTTTCACAATGGGGTCTTGATTTAATTGGAAAAATCTCACCTCCTTCCTCGGGACAACATACATTCATCATCACAACCACTGAATACTTCACAAAGTGGGTTGAGGCAATTCCTTTAACCAGTATGATAGGACCTAGAATTATGGAGTTTATACTTCATCATATCATTTTTCATTTTGGTATTCCCTCGAAAATCATCTTCGACAATGGCAAGTCTTTCAAGAACAAGGATGTTCGAGCACTTTGCGAGAAATATAACATCCAACATAGTTTCTCGACTCCTTATTACCCACAAGCAAATGGACAAGCTGAGGCTACCAACAAGACCTTAATTGCTATTCTCAAGAAACTGGTTAACAAAAATCATAGAGATTGGCATACTAAAATTCCCTTGGCATTATGGGCTTATCGAACAAGCATCCACACGCCTACTAGGGCAACACCATTTTCATTGGTCTATGGAGCCGAAGCAATCATACCTCTTGAGCTTGAGATCCCCTCCTTGCAAATTTCTTTGCAGGAATTCATAGATGATGACACTGCTAGACAAGCACATCTTGACCAACTCACACTTCTTGATGAGAGGTGAGTCAATGCTTTAGAGCATTTACAAGTTTATCAAGACCACCTAAAGCATGCTTACAATACCAAAGTTCATCTACATGAATTCCAAGTAGGAGATCTTGTCCTTAAAGAGAATCAACAAAACACCAATGCATTATCGCATCTTCATGATAAATTCATGGCTAATTGGTTAGGTCCATACATTATCACTCAAAAAGTGGGTAAAGGTACTTATAGGCTTGCTAGTCTAGAGGGAGAGGAAGAACCCGAACCACTTAATGTTATACACTTGAGAGCATTCTATGCTTAATGAGATTTATATATATGTATATATACATGGCTAATACACAAAAACATTGCACTTCATTTGCACACATTTCATTTAACAACAATTGCATTCATACACTCCATTTCACAAATTGCATTTCATACATTCCATCCACATTTCACATTTCATATTAGGGATCATTTATTCAGTTCAAGGTATTAATTGGTCCAATAAAGTCATGTTGCCTTAATCAGGGGCACCTTCACAACATCATCCACACCATTCCATCAAGTCAAATTATCATTTGCCTCCATATATCCATAATTCCTAGGTGTTTTCGGTCACTCAACCACTCCTAGTGTTTTAAGCAAACCACAAATACATGTCAAGTTCTTTTTAGGACCATTACACATCTTCACTAAGAAAATCTTGAGTTCTAGGAATTGACTCCAAAACATTCTTGAACCAAACACAATTTCACATCTTAAAAACATCTTGTGTCAAAGAGGGATAACACCATACTTGGTTTGAACCTCGAAGTGAAAAGGGTAATCCTCGCTTGTCCCATCATGCAACATAGTCCACAAAAATAGTGGTTTTCACCACTATCACAAATTTCAAAATAAAATAAAGAGTAGGGAAAAATCCCTAAAAACTCTAAATATTTTACACATCACACACCATTGATCATTGGGTTGTAAGGATCATACTACATTTCTAGTCAGACGGTTAAGTAGTCATCCCCAAAACTTGAGAGATCAAAATTCTTGGACTATGGAGCTAGTCTCCACCAGAGCTATAGATGCTTGACTGGAAGTGGAGTACGCTCATGCATGGTGACACATCTCTTTTAAAGAGACCTCTGATCACACATACGGACAAGCTAGCTTCTTGGTCTCATCCATAATAGGTCACACCTAATTTACTCAAGATGAGTTAATGAACTCACTTGCACACACATTGGTTCTTGATTACCTCGAGTCATTACCATGCTCATGATTCGGTAAATGAATTCATTGCACACACATTTGGTCCTAGAGGGATTAGGTAGTTTTAGTGAGTTTGTTTGATGCCACTAGTATGTCTGAGTCTCTATAAAATAGTTAGTTTTCCATATCAACATCCATTTTAATTTTTATAAATGTCATTTCATGAGTCTTTCACCCCACATATCACCAAGTTTGGTGCCCCTGATTAAACAACAATGTTAAAACATTGCCAAGAAAAATCTAAAATATTAATCATTCATAATACATTACCACTTGCATTAATCATCCATATACATATGCATTCACACAAAATCATAACATAAAAAGTAAATACCATGTATATATATATAAATATCACATGTACAATGAGTGCCAAAAAGGCTACATACAATGGAGCACCAAGGCTCATATACAAAAAGTGCATCTAAGCACTAGCTAACGCCTATGAGAGGACCCTTATGACCTTGAAGGAGCCCTAGACCTAGAACTATGCCTAGACTCACTAGGCCTAGCTAACCTAGACCTGGAGGGAAGCGTCTGGAAGCCCAATATCATGCTCCATCAATCGATCCTCCAATACTTGGATATATCCATCTTGAGCTTGAAGGTGATGTACATCATACCTCTACCTATGATGCCCTCTAGTAGCTCTACCTGGAGCCTCATGATCCTATCCTCATCTCCACTTACTATCGACTGTGCCTCTAGCTCTATTTGTAATTGAGCTATCTCTACCTCTAGAATCACCTCTCTACCTCATAGTTGAGCTATCTCTACATCTCAAGCTACTATATCATTCTACCACCTACTACTCCAGCCTCACTCGATCATCCTCACTCTGACTAGGGGGGCCATCTAGAATATCCTCCATATTCCCTCCATCTCCCCCAAACTCAAGAACCTACTCTACCATATCCCCTCCATCTCCTCCATCCTCTAGAACTTGCTCCACCACCCTCCTAGTCTGCCTCCTCTGACTGCTAGCTCAGAGATGCCTCTAGTGCTTAGGAGCCTCCTCGGCTCCCTCGGCCTCATCCCCATCTCCCTCTCCACCATCTACCGCTAGACTCGGTACCCATGGTGGCTGAGTCATGAACCATGCATCATACTCCTCCGTAGTCCCCACATCATCCACATCGAGGAGATCGATCTCCTCATCATCCTCAAGTGTGACCCTCCATGCCTCGATGCATGGTAATCTTATCTCATCCCGATACCTCCTATAGAGCATTGGCTCCTCAAGAACCCCCTACCTCAAGCCAAACTACCACAGCACCCATGGGAACTAGATCAGCTCCACCTCCTTTGTGCACCTCGCAACCACCCATCTAGCCTACCACACCCATCATAGATGCTCTCCATCACCTATCCACATGGCACCCCACCATGGCCTCCATATCACCTGAGCTACCATCAGTCCAACCCATAGATCCCTATACCACTACCTCATCTGAGCAGGATGACTCGACTGCACCTCCTCCACCACTGGCCACCTCATAGCATAGGGCTTGCTCCCTATCCCATCCCCTCATCGGCAAGCCCATAGGTCGAGCCACACTGAAGTGCTCCCAACCCCAGCATTGTAGTAGCACACTACAACCTAGTCCCTAGCGCTTCCGCCTCTTCACCTCATATAGCTCTCGGTATAACTACACCAATAAAGTAGGAGCCCATGCATACACCCATGGTGTAGCGAGCATGTCGCACACCAACCCGATAAGGTTCCAAGGGAACCAACATCCGATGCTATTCGGGGCCACTATGTTGGCCAACATGAACATCACCAAAGTGGGAAGGGCATCCAACTTCTTGTCCACATACATGGACAAGTAAGTAATCCCTCCACCCATCACCTCCACAGCCTCCCATCCATCCCCAAACATGTAGCTCAGCTCAGCCTTCTTGTCGTGTCCAACCTCGACATGCAAGCCCTCCACCGGAAACTTGAGGATGCGGTAAACATCCTCAAGTGTCACAGTCATCTCTCTGGTAGGGAGCTGAAAGGCAACCACATTTGGTTTTGATTTTACCACAATGGGATAAATCTTACATGATCATAGTATCTACACTTGGAAAAACCTCTTTCTCTATTAGGGAAAAAATAGAGTCCATCACATGAATTTTCCACCAACCCCCTTTCATCGATGGGGCAAAAATGGTATCACATTTACATCATTCATACCGTCCATCACATCATTCTCTTGCACAACCATTTACATTCATCTATTAATTGGCTCGTGAGATTCATCCACAACTCATTCACCAATTGAGGGGGTAAGCTATGCAATCAAAATTCTTTTGTCTCTGAGCTCATGTCCACATCTCAACAAAGTTGCCTTGCCATCAAGATAAAATAGGTGTCTCGTATTTTTGCATTGCATTGTGTTTCATGCAACATGATACAAAAAGGGGCATCTGTAGACACCAAATCCTAGTCACTTCTCACTCATCTAGATATTCCCACAATTTTTACCCATAATTTACATATATTATATATATTTGTTTAATATATATTTAAATATTAATATTTTATATTATATTTTTATATATTTAATAATTTTTTATATATATTTGTAAATTAATCTCAGCCAATCCATCTTGGTCTAATCCTAGCCATTCATCTACTTTAATCCATGCCACTTGCCCAGATCTAATCTCCACCCTTCATCACGTTTTATTCTTGATCGCATAAATTGTGTCGTTGAAACCCTAATGTGCCCTAGGGAATATTATAAATAAGAGTCATTTTTATGTCTCAACCCATAAGTTTTTTTGAGTCTAAGCCTAAAATATTCATGCCCTAAATTTTTTTCCAATTTTTTGAAGTCCTCAAGCCTCCAAGAATTTTCATCTCCCCTCGCTCGTCGTAGCCTTTGCATCTACCGTCGCTTGTTTTGCTGCACCAAATATGCTTCTATAGATTTTTATCTCACAAGGTAAATCATTCATTATTGTATTTATTTTTATTATTTCCATATTTTCATATAGTTTATCATTTGGTATTTAGGGTTTTTATTTATGTTTGAGGGTCTCACACAATGGAGCTCTCACAGTTACTACTAATCCTCTTTTGTCATTTTTAGTGTGTAGATATGGAGATATACAAGTATTGAGCAGCTGCTTAAGCTAGAGTGGTCTGGTCAATGGATATATGAATCCCACTCACTTCTGTTGGTATTGATCGAGTGTGAATACACCACCCTGATTTGTTAGCTAGGGTTTCAGAGAACCTTAGCATATTGAGATTATTGTATTGAGTAATAAAGCTTTGTAAAACATCAATCTAGGGCATATTTGGTTATAATATCATAAATCCACCTAACAATAAAAATCTAATTTATTTTTGTGCAATCACATGTGCTTTTGCATATATCATTCATTTATTTAAGATTAGTTATTTGGTGTTGTTCAATTTTGTATCTACACTTATGACTCCCAACTTTGTAAAATTAGAAAAAATAATAGTATTTGCAAAATATTTAAATGATTCAACCTAAGTAGAAGGCCTTATATCTCCTAGGTTAATTTGCAAATAGTATTTTGATTTTTAGGTAAGTTATCTTCTACTTCTTTGCTTTCTCAACCTTAAAAATGATTCATAAAATTATAACCTTATAACTCCAATGTTTGAAAGCAAATTTAATGAGATATTTTTCTTACCTTAGCCCACTTGACTTCACACTTGGATGGCACTAATTTGATTGAAATATGATAGTCCTTTATGTACCCTTTCCACGGTGCTTTATTTGATGAGACTGAGGAAGCAAGTATGGTATGGTTGCCAGACTTCTTAGTTGACGCTTGGAGAGTAGATGTTGGTCCTTTTAATGGAGTCTTTAATGCCCCTATGTTCTCCTTCTTCCACGCTTGGTATGGCTATTGAGCTTCTTCGTTGATGCTTGGAGAGTATATTTTGGACCTTTAAACAAATTATTTAATGCTCCAATTCTCTCCTTCTTCCATGTTGATGATTGACTAGATTGCGCTTTCTATTTTGCGGATGTTGGATGTGAATGCTATCTCTTCATTTATATATGCTGCATATATGGGTAGTCTTTGGTGGACAAGTACCACTAAATTATCTTAGTAACATGGTCTCCTCTACTTGTAGCATTGCTCTACCAGTCGGGTAGTCTTTGGAAAGCAAGTGGCACTCAAGTGAATTTGTAACACTACCTCCTCTTCTTGTAACGTTGCTCCACCAGCCGTAACATATCCTTCTTGCTTGAGTGCTCTTAATGTTTATCTCTTGAGTGTTGGAGAAATGATAGCTATGATGGAATAATGGGCCAAGTAGCACTTAGCTCTTTTTCATGGAGTTTCCTAAGTAACGCCTCCAAGAAGGATATTATAACTCCTTCCAATGTCTTTATCCTTAGATTGCATCGATTTCTTGGAGAGCAAGCAATGTATTTTCTTCTGCAAGTAATCTGTGATCCACCTTGGAGCTTTGGATGAGGATGTGGTAGCTCTCTTGCTACCCTTTGTTAATTATACTCCCAACGTATCATATGCTTTGTTGTTGTGCATTTATCCCCATGATGTGCTCCTTTTTCATGATGATAGAGGTGTAGCTTGATGCTTTTGAATGTTGAAATATGTTCTATATTTTAGTTTACGTAGATAGCTTTATTGACTTGCTATGATTTATGTAAATATGCATGATATAAATTTCTTTGGTTTCTTTAACTTACACAAATAGCCTTTGAAATACTTACTTTTATTTACATAAAACTTCCTTTGACTGGAGGTTCGATTTTGGAGAGAATGCCCTTCCAGTTGTGGAGAACGTTCGATCTTTTGGCCCTTCCTTTGGCCTTTCCTTTGGCTTATTTTTCCATGTACATGTTGTACCTATTGTGGCACCTTTAAATATGCTACTTTACCTATATTTCATGTATTGTAGAAGTGTAATACCATGTAATATTTACAAGTATATAGAATCCTTATATTACACCTTTTCCTTGCACTCTTTTGCAGGTCTAAAATTCTTATTTTTGTAGTAGATTGATGAGTGCAAAATGAGGGTTTTAAGGATGCCTCTTTGGCTAGACTCCTTACCCTTTTTTATTGGATGATAGATGATGAATCCAAGCCTCATAAATACTGTATACCATAAGCTTTCTTTTAGTTGCACTAACCCTAAGTGATTTGGATTTAAGACTCACCAAGTCTCAATCTTAGAAGCTTCTTTTTGGTTAGATTTTTTTTCTTTTCCTTTGCTTGTACTAACCAGTTTCGATGGCTTCTATTGGCTACTATGAGTTTCAAGTTGTTGTTCTTTAAAAAGTGTCTTTAGACACTTGTTCTAGACTAGATTTTGTAGCCTTTACTTCAAAGCACAAAACTAATTTCTTTTGAGAGTAATAATAATGCAAATAACTCTAACAAATTCTACTTTTAATGCACTAACAAATTACACTTTATCACTCCAATCTACTCTCAATAAAATGCACTTAATCAATTCACTGCAACTAATCAAGAATAATCTCAAATGAACCTTCAAGATTTATTCTCTAAATTCCTTACAAGCAAGATATTAGGATATTGTCTTCTTTTGCTTTCCAAAGTAGATAATAGGCTTGTTGATATATTATTAAAATTCTGAAATCTAATCAACTCCTAATCCACAAATGAACCTTAAAGAGAATCTTTCTTTTTATACACTTGAAGACTGTAATACAAATATTCATTTTTGCAAAGTTAATCATGATGAAGGTGCTTTAATAAATTTGATAATTAATTCACCTAATGAATCTACTTGCACTGATAGTTGCATACCTTTTTTTGAATGCTTTTGTAGCTTCTTTTCTGCTTCTATAGAGGATGTAGATATTTGTGCCTAAGAACACCAAGTTGTTGCCTCGAATAGGATCTTGCAGCTCTTTGTAGACTATTTTTGAACAAATCCTTCTTCACAAATTTTATGGCCTCTAACTTTCATTCACAAGCCTACGATTTGGTGACTTTGATCTCCTCTTGTAATCTCCTCCTTCTATTTTATATTTGGAGAAGTTTGCATCTCTAAAGTAGTGACCTCTTTCTATAGGAGGTAATCTTCAAATATCCTATATTTGATAAGCGTCTTCTTGTTGAATTCTGACTTCAAGTAGGATCTTCTCCTCAAGATTCTAATTTCCTTAAAGTCTTCACTAGATTCTTCTTCTGCTCATATTTGGTACTCCTTACCAAATTCTCCTCCTCTTGGGCTTGTTGTCGAATGGTGACAATTGTCCCAAGACATTCACTATCAAGGGCTTCTCCTTGGTAGTAGATTTCTCTAGTGAGTTCTCCTTTGAGTATTTCTTCAGTAAGGCTCTCCTAGCCTTTTACTAGATTCTCATAAAGACCTAGTCAAGGTCTTTGATCTTGTAGCTTCTCATGGTCTTCCTGGAGACCTTATCTTCAACCTTCTACTTCTGTAAGTGTTGGTGTTGAGATCTTCTCCTGAATCTCTGATTATACTACTTCTGGATACAAGAAAGACTCTCCTAGTCCTTCTTATGCTTCCTAGTTTATAAGTTATTCAATTAGATCTCCTCCTAATCTCTTTTGCTTTAGGTACCAGATTAATTCTACATAAGCTTTTCTTCCTAACTTTCTTGTAGGAATTTTCCTAACTTACTGGATCACCTATACCTACAAAAACAATATTAGTACCAAAATATTCTTCTGAATTAGATCATTTCCTCTAGAATCTTCTTTAGGATAAAAGGTATCTAAGGCCTATTTCAGTATCAAGGATTTTATGGCCTATTCTTCAATATCAAGTCTTCTATGTATTGTTCTTCAATATCAAGGCTTTGTGGTCTTTTTATCTGGATCAAGGCTTCTATGGTCTTTTCTTATATATCAAGTCTATTATGGCCTTTTCTTCTAGTGAAGTTCTTCAATATATCAATTGAGATCTCCTATCTCTAGACTTCACCATGAGTCTTTTATAGAATATTCTTCTAAAGTATTCTCCTTTCTACAAAAACTAGTCCTTACACTATGAAGGTACTCCGACCTTTGGGCAATGAAGTTGAGGTCTCC
The DNA here is from genome assembly GCA_028583015.1 of Wollemia nobilis. Taxonomy (NCBI): domain Eukaryota; kingdom Viridiplantae; phylum Streptophyta; class Pinopsida; order Araucariales; family Araucariaceae; genus Wollemia; species Wollemia nobilis. The sequence continues at coordinate 11,865,474 of JAQPPZ010017220.1, read as the reverse complement.
TACATTTCTATTGTAGGAGGTATTCCAATAATCTAAGTATTAATTCCCTTTAATAAAATACTCTTTCAAGTAAGTATTTCCAGATCTCTTAGCTTCACTAGTTGATTCGTCAACCTAGTGGATCAAATGTTGAGTCCTAGTCTTCACGAGTTTTCCTTCAACTCTATCGAAAGACTCTAGCCCTATGCAATATCAATATTTTTTAAACTAATATTTCAGTCCTTACTTGTAACTCTCCATAATTCTACCACCTAGGATTTTCTAAAAAAAATTGATAGTGGCTAGTCTAATGGAGTTTCAGGTTCTCAAAAAACTCATGATCAAATAATGGTGGTTTCCATCTAGACCTATTGTGGCTTGATCTATCATAGCTCTAATATCACTATTAGATTTTCATACCACATATATTGGGAGATACATATCACAATATGAAGAAATAAATAAAATAGATTTTTAATATGACTGAAATATGCTATAAATGGTAATGGCAAAAATATTACAATAGTAGCAATGGAGGAAATGGGCACTCCATAATATATGCTACTGCTCCATGAGGGAGCTCTGAGCTTATATCTCACACACACTTTCCTACTACCTATATACCACACACTCACTATTATGCTACTCTATATGACCTTATATCTATGATCTATCTATGGCCATTATATAGGAAGATAATTTCCTTGGTTGACACTCTATCTAGTTGTACAAGTGGACATCTTGCACATTATAGCTTGCACATTAACACTTGTGCATTTATTACATTGCATGAAGTAACTAGATACATTCCCTCTCAAGTAACCTAATTTTCTAATTATGTACCAAGGAAGGTACATTTACATGACCCAAATAATGTAGTATGCTCTATTTCTAACAAAGGTTTGATTTCAAGACCTAAAATCTCCTTCTATTCTAAATTTTGTTCTTGGAATAGAAATCCTTCATAAAGCTTCTATGGTTTGTTCTTCTAGAGATAAATTTCTTCACTCTTCAAGGAATTCCTTGTGGCAGTGTTTTCATGTAGCAACGTACAACAATAGGTTCAATTTGCAAAGATGTAGTGAAGTTCAGTTTGATTGTAGCAATGGTGGTCCCTTGTGGCTTTGATACCACTATTATCTTTTAAGGTGTATTACTTAAGATAATCAAACTTAATTCTAAAATAATATATATGATAATGGAAACATTCTATAAGTATGAAATACTAAAATAGCTCACACAGCTATTCCTAAATAAGCCATAAAGCAAGGCTCACAAAAATGGAGTCGTAGTATTGAAAGAACCAAATACTCTTATTACTCTTGTTGTTGTTTCTGTTTACATATCCACATTACCATGTATATATAATGTAATGTGACTCTTCAAATGAATCACTCTTAGCCTTACCATGTCTTGATTATTCAACTTCCTATTCTATGGACTCATGTACACATGGACAAATGTGCACATTTACAATATTAAATATTATGCATCCATGTGCATTTATTACAACACATATAGTAAATCCTAATCTAAGACATGTAACAAATAATGTATTATACTCTAAAATATTTGTGGTAGTGTATGCCCACTATGACTTCCTTTTAAATGCTATGTCTTTCAACTTTGTTTATGCGACCTGAATGACATTGCTTAACGTATACTTTGTTATACCTCTTTGATGTGCGTTCACCATGGAATTTTAGATGAACCTTTCCTTGCCTTCACCAAAGGCTATTTAGTGTATCTTCTTACATATTATCCAAATACTATTTTGATGCTATACATCTTCAATCAAACTTCTTTCTCCTTTTATTGCTATTGCCTCCTTGTTTTCTGCAACTTGTACGTAATATTGCTTTGTTTGTGTGATGAATGTAAGTGGATGCTATTAGACCACAACTATCTTCATTTCCTTGACGAAGCTTCACTTTTATGTCCATTTTTAATGGTTCTATCTTGATGTTATGCAAATGTATAGTAGGATGATGTAGATGTTTGCCCCCCTGTGCTCTTCAACCGAGCCTCTTTCTTTCTTAAAATGTAGGCTTCAATTCCCTTTACTAGTTGATATGGCTTGAAGTAACTATTGCCTTTACACTCTTGGCAATACCTTCCTTGCTTAGTTATTCTTTTCACTTGTAAATATAAGCTTTTTTATATTGTATTTTGCACTATAGAATATGCAAATATGTAGCCTTATTTTTCTTAGAATAAGTAATAGAATGTTGTATAGACACCTAAAATGCATCATGTCGAGGCGACTACTCATATGGGACATGCTAGAAGACCATATGGAAGACCTTGGACAGATACCAAGGTATAGCAGTGGTTTTCACCACTCATTTGGGTACCTTTTCCTAGTCAATGCTAGCCGTTGCTAACACCCATGGTTAGCAGAGCTGACCACGCTTGTCAGCCATGGTCAGGCCTCAAAGTCAGTTGGCCTTTGACCAATTCAAAGTTGGTTCAAATGGCCAATTGGTTGCGGATTGGAGTAGTTTGAGTGAGGAAGGTTTTGGATCCTTCCATCCAACAAGCTCAACTACCCAATATTGTTCTTGGCTTCCTCATGAAGCCACCCCTAGCCCTTGGCAAATGCTATAAAATCCCCCTCCAAATGGGAGAAAGATATAGAAAAATCTCGAGTTGAAATGTAGTGAAGCCCTGTCGAATTGCATACTCACTTACATGCATTGAGAGGAACACTTTTGTTTCCCAATTGGAGATCACATGCCATGGAGGTCCTAGGAGGCTAGGAGATTCAAGAAATGTGAATTCATGCAATCCATGCACCAACTAAGCAATTCAACCGCCAAATATGTCAGAGGACATAGTGGTGACCCTTGATCATCAATTCCTCAAGGATAATTGAAGATTGGACACCAAATTAGGAGGGCAAGAATATTTCAAGCTCAGTCATGGCTAATAGTGCTCACCATGCATCAAACCCGCGATCAGGTTGTCATCTTCAATTTCCTTGTTTTCTAGTTGTAGGATTTGCTTAATTGCATTAGATTAGACATATATCATGTTAATTTGCTTTAGTAGAGACTTTGACCGGTGCAATTAGAGTTTTTAGTCATTTTCCTTCACTTTTGCAATTATGGCACTAATGGTTCTTTTCATGCTTCCATGCTTTCAATTTTGTAATTAAGTCAATAGATAGCTAGATCTACTTTTGCTTATATTTTTGTAGCAATATTTTTAGGTTTAACATAAGTTTAGTAGGTTTCTTGTGCTTTCTTGATTTCATGCTAGTTATACTACCTTTTATGCAAATACCTCCTAAAAGCCTCATCAAGAGAGGCCTCCTTTGTTGCTAATTGCTTCTTGTTGTTTATTGCATGCAAGACTAATAGGGTTTTGAGATGCAAGGTAGAAAATACCTCTAATCATGGAGAAGAAGGTCATCGACACCTTGGAGCAGTTCGTGTCCATTTAGAAAGTCTATGTATTGCACCTACCCCATTGGGGCTTTCAAATTGTGTTAATTGTATCAACATTTGGGTGACCCTAAGAGGGGCATGATTGTAATCTAGATTTTATTCAAGATTAATAAAAGAAACATTCACTTTCTTGTCATATGCAATCTTGTCTTCCATTTCATGCTTTAATGATTGATTTCAATTAATGTATTAGTTTAGGTGTATGCTTTTTAGATCGGTACAGAAGGTGATCATGGTGGAACCTCCGCATTTCATGCCACAGATCATTGACCTCTATTATTTTTTTTATGATAGGTGCTCACCGTGGTTGACAACCATGATTAATAGTTGTCACCATGGTTGACACCCACGGGCAATAGTGGTCAATGCATTACAAAGACGATGTCAGAGTATGATAGACCAGAAAGTAGAGGAGTAAATCTCAATCAGATGTGGACTTGAGGTAGGTGCCACTGTCACCTTCTATTTCTATTTTTACTCTCTATAAATTTCCAAAATGCAAAAATGTTAGACTAATTAGGGAAGACAATGAAATTAGCAGTAGGCATATGAGTCCTTAGGTCTTTCTCTTTTTAGGTCTTTACTAGGCATTGCTAGGAACAACAGACCTCTGAGTGCAGTCTGCCCTAGTCTCCAACGTTCTAGAATGTCTTTTGTATTTTTTTTGCTTGCTTGAGGCCCGATCAGTGGCCATACCATCGTTAGTATGCATTGTCAAAATATCATGTAGAACTAATCATGCATACTTTCTTAATTTGAAACGTTCCTTTTTCTGCATTGCATATAGAAGAGAATCATTTGAATGTTGTATTATGCATATTTATTTCATGTAAATTAAAAGGAACCACACACACCATGATTCACATTAAACGCTAGTGAGTTGGAAGTCACATCCAACCACTAGTAGGGTTTCAATGATGGTGGCAATGATTTCCATCCGTTGGCCCAACTCCCACGTACCTTATGTTCTAGACCAAGGCCGGACTCAAGAACCTTTCGTAGCCCAAAAAATTTGCATGTGCTTCTCTTCGGAGGGTATAACATTGACTAGGTGAAAATGGGTGAGATTCTAGTAGGACCTGTGCTCCCTACCTAGGTGTGGACTTTCATTACCATATTTTGGGGGGATTATGTGACCTGGAGTTCATAGCCAGGTTGTCGAGCTATGAGTATATAGGTGAAAGCCCTTTAACAATTGAGTATATCATCAACATATTTAAAATACGATGAGAGTTACATACTGATACAACAAATTTACAAAACACATCAAATAGTTTAGGGTTCACAAGAAAAACTTAAAAAGAGATAATCATCATTGTTTATTTTGCTTACCTTAAAATTTACATATAACATAACACAATGGTGCAAACATGGAGAGGTCGATCCGGGCATAGACTTGAGATCGAAGCCCAAGCTCCACCTAATGCACAACACGATGTAGAACACCCTCAATCATAGAATCCTCCTAGACGTCGTTCAGTGAGTATTAGAGGGGATAATTCTACACGAGGGGATTCCATTGAGAATACCCCGATTAGAGGAAGTACTAGACACTCCTATAGACATAGATCAGAGCATGGGACTTCCCAGCATGGGGGTTTCACATATGGTAGCATTTATCATGACCACATTCCTCATGCATCCATGGGTTTCTTTGAAGAATATGTCATTGAGGGATCCATATTGGTACCCCTTCAACTTGTAGCTAAGGGAGGCTCACGACCTCCACCATTCGAGTATAGATAGGCTCAAGATCCACCCATTTAGGGGCAAGTATATGGGACCACTTCTAAGCATAGGCCCATGCAAACTCCCTATAGGGGTGAACCTTGTAAGTTCACCATAGATATATCTAAAGTGGGAGCTAATGGTACGCCACCTCATGAGCCTTGGCGTAGTAGACAGTTAGATGGTCTAGATAGAGTCCTAGGATAGCTAGGATATAAGCCTACGCCTGCACCCTCTCGACCTATGAGTGAGTGTAGCGGAAGCACCATTAGGACCACTCGAGAACCTAGAGAGTGCTCCAAGCGTTCTCATGACATATGTGCTCCTGCATCTCATGCAGGCACAGAGTATAGGAGATAGCCTAACATGAATGCCATATTTACAGATAAAGGCAAGAGTGTGGAAAATCAGTCCATTGGGGGACATACCCATAAAGCCGCTCAAACAGAGCGCACACACCAGAGGCCTCATATGGCCGATCATGTTGATAGATCTCATAGACTAGTGTCAAAATAGAGATGATAGATTCTCCAAGACCAATTGGAGGATGTTCACGTAGAGAAAGAGCACCTCAAAAATGAGAACTCTCAGAGGCAGAGGTTCATAAGACAAAAATTATATGAACATCACATGCATGAACAACGCATCCTTGATCAGAAGGAGCATGTTGAGAGAGAGGATCGATTGGCTAGCGCCGGTTTACCTCCTCATAGTGAGACTAGGGAGCGTGTCGATAGACGAGTGGCTTCACAGCCCGAGTTATACCCTGAGTACATAGACACACATACTCATCGTATGGCTCAGCACAGATATCGGTGTCCAACATCTAAACAACGTGAGCATAGGTAGTATGAGGAAGAAGTGGGAGAGGAATTAGAACAAGAATATCCAGAAATCTCCCAATTCTATGAGGAGGACGAGCCTAGTCCACCACCTCGATAGAGGAAGAATCTGCCTCCGAAGGTGCCTCCAAGGCAATCTCGAGAAGAGGAATTCCTTTCTTCACAGGCCTATAAGGCCTTAGCAGAGAAGGTCCAAGCCATAGAGAAGCAAGTAATGACTTATCAAAAGCCTACCTTGAACAAGATTCATAATGAACCTCTATGCACGTCAGTGCCTATTCCAGCCTATCCTGAGCATTTCAAGATGCCTAGGCTAGAAAATTTCCAAGGAGAGGAAGATGCACAGGAGCATGTGATGATTTTTCTAGATATGTGCTTTCATATTGAGAGCAACGATGCTTTGCTCTTGTGCACCTTCATTATGACCCTCTCAGGCCCAGCTCGGGAGTGGTTCAACCAATTAAAGAGGCACAACATCACTAGTTTCAAACAACTAGCCGATGCATTTCTTGAATGCTTCTCCTTCGACGTCAAGAAAAAGGTAAACTTATCCGACCTGGCTGCTTTAACGCAACATGACGATGAGCCAGTGATGGATTATGGAAAACGATGGAGGAAAATGATGGCAAAGCTACCATTCTCCATCCCATCCTCTGAATTAACTCGAATGTTCACGAAGAGTTGCACCAAGCACATTTCATTATTGCTACAGTTGCAGCAATACCAAACATTCGAAGAGGCTTTGGCACAAGCCAAGGTGATAGAGGACATCAAGTTATAGGAGGGTAACTTGAAGCTCATAAATAAGGAGTGGAACAAGAAAAGCACTGAGAGACAATAGGCCAAGCCGGCCCATGTTAATCAGGTGGTGTTGAACCTTCAGAAAGGGGATAAGGGGCAACAACAATGAAACTATCAAGCCCAACCTCCTCCTATGCAATATGAGCAGTGCAACAATAATCAAAGGGGTAAAAATAAGGAACAATGCCCACCTCATGTATTCACTCAGTTATCGGAGTCGTTGGCTTCGATTTTTCATCAGCTATGTGAGGCGAAGGCTATACACTTACCCGAGGTCAAGTTAATGGACCCTAATCAGCCTAAGCCTAAGGGCTACAAGGACGATCAATATTGCATCTTTCATCGATCAAAAGGCCATGACATTGAGGTATGTTGGTCTTTCAAACATCTTGTGCAAAATATGATCGAAAGAGGTACGCTTCTTGTCGACAACCCACAAGCACTCGACAATCAAAATATGGGGATTTACAAAAATCCTCTACCAAATCATGAGGCACCAAGGAATAATGTTGGCCAAGTCAACCAAGTATGCATCGAACCACCAACCCATGGGTTCATCAGAATGGTCAACGTTGTCACAAGACACGCAAGGTATGAATGACCAAATCAACCTCCAGTGCCCATTAGAGTCCAAGATGTACCTCCTCCAAGGCCAGCCCAACATGTGCTAGGCCCACCAACTAGACTGGTGGTGACAATTAGGAGTAGGTTAGTCCAAAACCTATAGATGACTCCAACGAAGTTGTCAATTTATGAGCTGATTCAGCAGTCTCCCAAGAATAGGGAGATGCTTATGGACATCCTAAGGTCCATAGAAGTGTAGCCTCAAGATCCCGAAGTATTTACACACTTCATGGGGCACATACAATAGTGTCAGGAACCGATCATACAATTTCATGATCATGAAGTCAAGACGGTTTCCACTATTATAGCAGACCCACTACTGCATATTATTGCGTGTGTGAATCACAAACCGTTCAAGTGGGTTTTTATTGACACGGGGTCATCAATCAATATCATAACTACCAAGGCATTAACTCACTTGAAGTTGCCCAAGATGCATATCATCCCTTCTACCTTCACGTTGAGAGCTTTCAATGATGCATTATGCTCAATGATTGGTACTATAGTTTTACCTATCCAGGTAGGATTGAAGACCATCCCGGTGATGTGTCATGTAATCGAAGGTGCTATGCAATATAACATACTTCTAGGGAGGCCTTGGATCATAGAAATGCATTGCATCCCTTCTATTCTACATCAATGTATCAAATATGTTCATGAGGGATAGGTTCATGTGGTGCCTTCAGATGAAGAACCCTTTAAATACGTGAATCTAGCAAATTTTTTAGGGGAATTCGTGCTCCCCTCAATGCACCTAGATGTGCGGCCAGTATCATCGATCAAAGAGCTAGGAGGTAAAATCAAAGAAGTGTGTGCTAAACCTGCAATGTCCGCATCTCAATGATCAGAGCACATGACAACTACTTCTACTAGACCATCTGCATCTATGATGCATCGGGATGATAGGAAGTTGAAAGCAAATATGGGTAAAAAAGAGATAAAGCAAACGCCCAAGCTAGTTATCATTGAAGCCCCTACTCCCATGGAAGTAGAGGAAATTCAAGGAGAAGTTGAAGAGGCACCTCAGCCTGCTTCACCTGCATCTTCAGTAGGGTCATCTACACTATAGGTGACCATCCATTTGGTTAATCTTAGATTAGGGGAATATATCATGCAGAATGTGATGTTCACACCGATTATTGAGACTACATAGGACATGGGCCAACCGTGAGCCCATCGCCTTCCTATAGGGATGGTGGTACCATTAGGAGTGTCGCCTAACCAAACCAACTTCATCTATGGAGGGCTAGACCAACTTGCATCTCCCACGCCCATGGATGAGGATGATAATGAACCATTCACTGTGAATGTTCATTATCTCTCTAACCCTAGAATACACCATGTGATACTTTGAGCATTACCATTGGCATGGTTACGATCTTGGACTATTCGAGCAAGGGTGTAGGAGGCCATATGAACCATAATATCAGTTGCCAACAGACAAGTTTGGGTTAGGATACTATATTTGAGGATAGGATGAACTTCTTACGATATATTTAGACTACCTGTACCTCAGTCTAGGGGGTGAAGTTGACTTCAATCCTTATCACCCTAATCCTTCTATGTTTTAGAGGGATAACCATCTAGTGACCTATGTCACTGTAGAGCCACCCGAGAGATACCATGTAAACATCTTGGTGGAGACCAGCCTAAAATACATTCCAAGAGCTAACTTGGACAATCAAATGCATGAAGCTATCGATGATATTGGTATGCACATCCAGAGTCTAGAAATAGTTATAGATACTGAATCAGAAGTTTCTTCTGAGGACATGCATGCAGTATCCATCATCGAAAGTGATGGACCAGACTACGATTCTGGAATAGATGACACTGAGTTATCCTCAAAAAATGAGCAATCTGAGGATGAAACTGAGTTGGCCTACTTGGAGCCCCTTAATTTACACCATTTTTTACCTTCAAAGATAGTAATTGAAGATAATCAATCCTTCGTAGATGATATCAGTTATTGAAAGTGGGTTGTCATGAGGCCCCACCTTCCCAATCACCCTATTCTAGTTAGTATGGGTGAAGGTCTCTATTACTATAGTGACGATGAAGATGAAATAGAGAGAGCCTATTTAGGACCTCCCTACTTGCATCATCGTAATGCACCATATATCACCGAGGAGATGTATAGAGAGATCAATCTCCATCCTCTCCTTAGGGGAAGACCATCGAATATCAATGTGATTTATCACATGGTGTTTCTTGATCCACCAATGTACATGGAGCTCCTTGAGCCTAATGATCCCATCCGATAGTCTATTCATGGACCGGATCTGGAGATCCCCATACCCCCAGAACCACATCTCAGGGATGGAAGTTTTGCTAATATTGAGTCATGTGCACGTGGTCCTGGAGACATGATCCATTCCATCAATATGATCTCCATTGATTTGACCACTCCACTCCACAATCCAGCTGATCCTTCCAAGCCATTGTGTCTTAATGTAGATGCTATTGATTGGGATCATGTTGATTCACCTTTGGAGCCTGAAGATTTCTTCCCTAATGAGGAAATGTTGCAACCTTTCCATTTTGCACTAGGCTATGCACATGATGTCTATCATGTTGAGGATGCTTCTAATGAGGAACCTATAAACCCAGCATATGACATCCACTTGATCCCTACGCCTCATCGGCTTGAGGAGGGATCCCATATGTCAGTAGAGGAAACCTTTGAAGTGGATATCAGGTAATGATCCCACTAATCCTAAGAAGGTTAAATTTGGAGAAATTTTGACTCTTGATGAGCATGCCAACCTCATCCCTCTACTGAAAGAGAGACCTGATCTCTTTGCTTGGACTTATAAGGATATTCCTAGGTCTAGATCCAAAATTGGTTACTCATAACCTTTCTCTAGATCTATCAAAGAAGCCAGTCAAGCAAAAACTTAGGAAGATGCATCCAACAGTAGCCTTAATGGTTAAGGATGAGTTGCAAAAGTTGTTGGATGTAGAGTTTGTCATTTCCATCGACTATCCAAAATGGGTATCAAACATGGTGCCTATAGGAAAACCTGATGGAAGGATCTGTATTTGTATGGATTTCAGAGACCTAAATAGGGCAACACCAAAGGATTCATTTCTGTTGCCAAACATAGATGCTCTTGTAGATGCAACTACGGGTCATGAGATGCTCTCCTTAATGGATGGTTTTTTTGGTTACAACCAAATTCGGATTAAGCCTGAAGACCAACATAAAACCGCATTCATAACGCCATGGGGGACATTTTGTTACAAGGTTATGCCATTCGGTCTTAAGAATACTGGTGCTACATATCAGTGGGCTATGACATATATCTTTCATGACTACATGCATAAGATCTTAGAAGATTATATCGATGACTTGTTGGCAAAGTCATTACTACGTGAAGAGCATGTTGAGGTCCTGAGAAAGGTCTTCGATCGCCTGATAGAGCATAATGTCAGGTTGAATCCTAAGAAGTGTGTATTTGGTGTAACTTCAGGAAAGCTCTTAGGATTCATCATTTCAAAGTGAGGGATCAAAGTTGACCCAGCAAAGGTCAAGGCTATTTTAGAAATGCGTCCCCCCACAAACATCAAGGAATTAAGAAGCCTACAGGGCAAAGTAGCATCCATAAAGTGATTTATCGCACAATTATTGGATAAATGTCGACCCATGAATCGACTGCTACACAAGGGGGTCCCATTCAATTAGGATGAGGACTGTCAAGCAGCCTTTGCTGAGATTAAGCAATACCTAGCGACGTCACCAGTGCTAGCTCCACCAAGGCCAGATGTACCATTCTTGATGTATATATCGGTGATGGACTTTGCACTAGGGACCATGTTAGCCCAAAAGAATGTGCAAGATAAAGAGCAAGCCATATATTACATTAGCCGAACCTTGGTGAGTTACGAGCTAGGATATGCATACATGGAAAAGCTATGTTTAGCGGTAGTGTTCACTACAAAGAAATTGTGGCACTATATGTTAAGTCATACGATGTATGTCATATCAAAACAAAATCCTTTGTAATATATGATGAGCAAGACATATCATAATACACGTACTACGAAGTGGATCATGCTATTGACAGAATTCGATTTGGAATTCATAAGCCAAAATTCCATTAAGGGACAAGTCATAGCTGATCAACTAGTTGAGGTGCCTCTCGATAATAGTAGACCCCTCACCATAGAGCTTCCTGATGATGTAATATTTGCCTTATCAAAAGCACCCAAACCTAAGGAACTAGATAACAAAGCTGATATGACCTTGTTCTTCGATGGTTCAAAGTGTGAGCAAGGGGGTGGTGCAGGAATAGTGTTGTTCACACCACAAGGAGCTCCAATGCCCTTGTCATTCAAGTTGGACTTTCCTTGCACTAACAATAATGTTGAATATAAAGCCCTAATTTTGGGTCTCCAAATAGCTGTCGCCATGAAGATCAAAAGGCTAAATATCTTTGGTGATTCCCTTCTCATTGTTAACCAAGTTAAGGGATTATTTCAATATCGATGTCTAGTATTGAAAGCTTACAAGGATCTTGTTGACATTTATCTAGCTCAATTGGAATGGTATGACATCGAGGCAATCCCTCGTTTGTCCAATAGATTTGTAGACACAATGGCATCTTTGGGATCTTTAATCCCTCAGAATCCGTCTACCGATTTCACTACCATCCATGTAAAAATATTGTCACATTCTACTGTGCAGCATGAAGCATTGGATAACAAAGAGTCAATCAACATGATTCATGTAGAACCAAACCATGAATGGTTCTACAGAGCCAAAGACTTTCTCAAGAGAGCATCTTGGGGTCTTTGATCTCGTAGGATCTAATGGGGAGTGGTACTACCATTCACCACAAGGTTGTTTTCCAGTCTACATTTGCAAATGTGGAACCATAGGGGGAACATGTTGTCTTGTCAATCGAAGCTGAAGCTTATCATAACTGGACTTCATAGATACATGACTTCCTTAGACTTGGTGTAATCCCTCAGGGATTTTTGTATGCCATGAAGCACACATTTAAATAGAAAGTGACAAAGTATGTCTTGTTAGCAGACATCCTGTACTATAGAAGCTACGATGGAGTTCTCCTTCGTTGTCTTGAGCCCCAAGAGTCATCTTGGGTAATTTTGCAAGCTCATGATGGTATGTGCGGTGGCCATTTTAGTGGCATGGCTATCATCAAGCGCATCCTTTGCATGGGTTATTATTGGCCCACTATGGAGAAGGATTGCAATGTGTATGTCAGGAAATGCATTAAATGCCAACATCATGCTAATCTTGTGCACCTGCCATCACAGGCCTTACAACCCATTCAAGTGGCTTGGCCATTTTCTCAGTGGGGTTTGGATCTCATCGGTAAGATCTCTCCTCCATCATCGGGCCGACATACATTCATTATTACGGCTACTGAGTATTTTACAAAGTGGGTGGAAGCCATTCCCTTAACAATGACAATTGGAGCATGTATTGTTGAGTTCATACTCACTAATATCATAAGTCATTTTGGGATACCATCCAAGATAATTTTGGATAATGGAACGTCATTCAAAAATAAAACTGTGAGAGCTTTGACGTCTAAGTATAGAATCAAACACAGTTTTGTGACTCCATATTATCCGTAGGCAAATGGGCAAGCTGAGGCTTCAAATAAGATAGTGGTCTCCATCTTGAAAAATATGGTACAAGAGCACCACAAATATTGGCACATCCAGTTGCCCCTTGCATTATGGGCTTACAGGACTAGCATTCGGACACCCACTAGGGCAACTCCATTTTCACTAGTATATGGTGTTGAGGCCATTATGCCCTTAGAGTTGGAGATTCCAACGTTGCACATCGCATTGAAAGAGTTCATCGATGATGACACCGCACGACAAGCTCACCTAGATCAATTGATGCTACTTGATGAACATTGCGTGAATGCCCTTGAGCACCTCCGTGTTTATCAAGAGTGCTTAAAATGAGCTTACAATGACAAATTCCATCTGAGAGACTTTGAGGTTGGTGATCTTGTGCTGAAAGAGAACCAACAGAACTCAAATTTACCACTAGATTGAGACAAATTTATGGCTAATTGGTTAGGTCCTTATATCATCTTTGAGAAGATTGGACCTGGGACATATCACTTGACATCGCTCGAAGGAGTTGAAGAGCTTGAACCTCTCAATATCCTTCATCTTAAAGAGTTTTATGCCTAAAACCATCAAAAAGGCCCCAAAGGCATCTGTAAGCCCTTTGGTCCATTTCAAAAAAGGCTCCAAAGGCATCTGTAAGCCCTTTGGTCAAATTTTAAAAAGGCTCCAAAGGCATCTGTAAGCCCTTTGTTCAAAAAGGCTCCAAAGGCATCTGTAAGCCCTTTTGTCAATTCCAAAAATATCCCAAAGGCATCTATAACCCCTTTGGTCAAAGCACAAAATGCTCCAATGGTTTTTAAAATCCCTTGGTCAAAATATAAAAAAAAAAACAAAGAAAAAACATTGCATTTTCATATGGCATTCCATTTTGCATCCAATCATTTAATTGCATTGCATTAGGCATATCCATCCGTCGCACATTGCATTAGGATAGATTGTGTTTACAATCTTACAAATGACACCACATTTGTGTTTCAATCATGCATCTATGCATTATTTTTTCATCCATTTATCACCCTTGTGAGTAATTGTGTTTTTCAACACAACCCCTCTTGTTGCTATGAAGAATATACTAGGGTTTTTCGGTCATTCAACCATACCTAGTGGTCTTCTCAAGAGTTTGATAGAAAGCTTGCTTTGCTTTTGTAGATGAGGTCTAGTTTGTATAGCCCTTAGCATATCAAAATCCTATCACTAATCAACAAATTAAACAATCCTAATAAGGACTAGGGGAAGATGAACGCTATAAAAGCGGGACCAGGTATCCTGAGGTGAAAATTTTATTCTTGCTTATCCCCCTGTGCGAATGGTTTGGGAAATGTTGATAGTTGGAAAAAGGACAAGCTTACCCCTTACCCGAATAAATCCCTTGCTTACAAATGAAGGAGCAATATCCCAGAATGATATCCCTGAAATATATCCCAAAGTGAAACTCCCAAAGTTAAATCCTTAGAAGTCAAATCAAATCAAGATCAAGTTTTATCAAAGAAATCAAATCAGTATCAAATCCCTTGCTCAAAAAGAAAGTACAAAATAAACTGTGATTTTTATCACTAAAATAGAAGTACAAAATAAACAATGATTCTTATCACTTTACATGAGCAAGTATCCCAAAAAATTGAAGAAAAGAAGGGAGTGAGCTTGAATCCTTGGAATTATCAGTACTACTGTACCTTACACATGATGATATGTCTGATACATTAGCATTTTGCTTGTGTGTAGACCAATGTTTGAATGTGGAAGAGCTAGCTTCAGGTGTCCTGTATCGCCTAGTGGTCTAGTCCAACTGAAATCTAAACCTAGGATTGGATAGATATTTGAGGATCCCCAATCTTAGAAATGGGCTGAAAGAATCCCGCCTGACATCGGGGTATGCTTATGCCTTATCTAATATACTCATTTGCACACACAGGGATAATGAATAGTTAGGGCCTATCCTAGCGAAAGCCTTATGTTTCAAAAGTCTAGTATGGTTAGTATACAACTTTTGATAAGTCAACTAGGGTGTTTGAGTCTCATGGAAAACCTCAAAAATTCCCAAATAGCAACAACCAATTTTCAATGCAATCATCAAAACATCAATTTCTTTTATGAGAGTTTGTTTATTAGAATTATTTGTAATATAAGTTAGATACTGGATGGATGTCATAAATGATATTTAAATGGCCACTGACTATGTTATCCATATTCTTTTAATTTACAAAATCCCATAAATAGAAACCATATATAATTGCATCTCACATATGGGTGTACTATCTTCTGCAAAAAAATAAAAGCCAACTGCAATCCATGATTGTTATACATTCGGTGGTGTCATCCATTAGATTGTTAAATCCATATTACATTCATACATTATGTTTTAATGATTAAAGCATACATGTTCATTTACATAGCATTCATCATAGAAAAATTATGCAATACATACATGGCATAAACTATGTCATAACAACATAAATTAAATGCATACAAGTGAAGCAAAGTATACATGCATTTAACATCAAAATATGGTATTCATATGCATCCATCATAAGTAGTCCATCTACATACATAACTCATAACATCTAATCATCTATCGCATAGCTATCTAGTGCATGTCATCCATACATCACATCATATAACATTAAATCAATATAAGCATTGCATCCATGTGCATAACATAATACAAAAAATACCAAAAATACAAAAATACAAAAATAAACAGATAACATTAAAATCCAAATGCACCTCGTATTTAGTTATTTACCCTATACACTTGGCGGTTGTAGCGACTTGCACTCCATGCAAACCGAAAAGATGAGTAAATTACCATAAGGACATTTGGGGCAAATTAGTCATCGTTGAATTGTATGCTTCATTTCAATCCCTAAGAAGGCCCAGGCGACCAGACTGCTCTAGGGGAATGAGATATTCATGTCAATTCTCCTATGATATTTTTAGAAAATCATCGACAATATGATTCAACACAAGCCTAATTAGAATTGTCACCATTTTGATTCCCTAAGAAGGCCTTCGTGGTTGGACCGCTCCATGGGATAGAAATATACAATTACTATTAACAGTTGCAATCATAGCTGATTAGGCCTTGCCAATAATTCAAATGCTAAATATTTAAATTTGTTCAAGATCATTCATAGTGGTCAAGCGACCTCGTCGCTTCATTTAATTGTCATTACCCTCATCGACTCGTCGCTTGAGGGGGTAGTCATAATATCAAATCATAATCAAAGTCAATAGAAGATCCCTTGATCGTAGATCCCTAGATCTTGTCAAAATTGTGTTCGTCTTACGAATCATTGCCAATGACTATCATAAGCTTACCCTCTGCTGGGGCAAAAATAAAATATGATAGTAAGTTAGTAGCTCTCCTCCTTTCGGAATCTATATGGTACGGAAGCCTATAGTAGCCCTGAGCTGACCGATCGACGCTAGAGCTTGCCAAAGCTTTTTCAAATTTAAGCCTTCCATCCAGTTGGAAGCAATAATTCTAGGATGCACGTCTTCTTTGCAAGACTTGGGCATCTAATGTTGATCAGACCAATGATCATCATCCAACCTATGACATCATTTTAGGAGGTCTATTTTTGCTCAGCGTTGTTCGATCTCACAATGCATCTCAAAAGGGGCATCTGTAGACACCTAAAATGTGTCATGTCGAGGCGACTACTCATATGGGACATGCTAGAAGACCATATGGAAGACCTTGGATAGATTCCAAGGTATAGCAGTGGTTTTTACCACTCATTTGGGCACCTTTGCCTAGTCAGTGCTAGCCATTGCTGACACCCACGGTTAGCAGAGCTGACCACGCTTGTCAGCCATGGTCAGGCCTCAAAATTAGTTGGCCTTCATCTGACCCAAAGTTGGTTGCAACGGCCAATTGGTTGCGGATTGGAGCGGTTTGAGTGAGGAAGGTTCCGGATCCTTCCATCCAACAAGCTCAACTACCCAATCTTGTTCTTGGCTTCCTCATGAAGCCACCCCTAGCCCTTGGAAAATGCTATAAAACCCCCCTCCAAATGGGAGAAAGATATAGATAAATCTCGAGTTGAAATGCAGTGAAGCCCTGTCAAATTGCATACTCACTTACATGCATTGAGAGGAACACTTTTGCTACCCAATTGGAGATCACATGCCATGGAGGTCCTAGGAGGCTAGGAGATTCAAGAAACATGAATTCATGCAATCCGTGCACCAACTGAGCAATTCAACCACCAAATCTATCAGAGGACACAGTGGCGACCCTTGATCATCAATTCCTCAAGGAGAATTGAATATTGGACACCAAATTAGGAGGGCAAGAACATTTCAAGCTCAGCCACAATGGCTAATAGTGCTCACTGCGCATCAGACCCGTGGTCAGGTTGTCATCTTCAATTTCCTTGTTTTCTAGTTGTAGGATTTGCTTAATTGCATTAGATTAGACATATATCATGTTAATTTGCTTTAGTAGAGACTTTGACCAGTGCAATTAGAGTTTTTAGTCATTTTCCTTCACTTTTGCAATTATGGCACTAATGGTTCTTTTCATGCTTCCATGCTTTCAATTTTGTAATTAAGCCAATAGATAGCTAGATCTACTTTTGCTTATATGTTTGTAGCAATATTTTTAGGTTTAACATAAGTTTAGTATGTTTCTTGTGCTTTCTTGATTTCATGCTAGTTATACTACCTTTTATGCAAATACCTCCTAAAAGCCTCATCAAGAGAGGCCTCCTTTGTTGCTAATTGCTTCTTGTTGTTTATTGCACGCAGGACTAACAGGGTTTTGAGATGCAAGGTAGCAAATGCCTCTAATCATGGAGAAGAAGGTCATCGACACCTTGGAGCAGTTCGTGTCCATTTAGAAAGTTTGCGTATTGCACCTACCCCGTTGGGGCTTTCAAATTGTGTTAATTGTATCAACATTTGGGTGACCCTAAGAGGGGCATGATTGTAACCGAGATTTGATTCAAGATTAATAAAAGAAACATTCACTTTCTTGTCATATGCAATCTTGTCTTCCATTTCTTGCTTTAATGATTGATTTCAATTAATGTATTAGTTTAGGTGTATGCTTTTTAGATCGGTACATGTTGATATGTTTCTTTCTCTTAAAATATACCTAACTTCTATTTTCTTCTATGTGCAAGTTTAAACCTTTTAGACTATAATTTTTGCACTTACCTTGAATACTTGAATAAATAGTATCTAAGAAACCATTAAACTTCGTAACAGGTGTTAAATAAATTTGAAAAAAAACCAAATATAAAAATCCCAACTAATGAACTTTTACACCTCTTTTTTGCATACCTTTCTATCTTCGTAAATGATGATGATGAAGGTTATTTAAGTCACCTCAATTGCTACCTTTTGTAGACTATATTGTAGCTCTTTTAGGCTGTCCAAAAAATAGCTCTCTTGTACACCTTTTTTCAACTTCAACACTTCACTAATTTGCTACCCAAAACGGTAACTTGGTGACTTTAATACTTCTCCTTGACGTACCTCTAAAATCTGATCTTTAGCAGCTACCAATACTTCCCAAAATGCTACCTTTTTCTATTCTCAAATCTAGAAATTTTTAGATTGTAAATCAGTAACCAAACTCATTGAAATCATGGTTGAGATCTCTCTCAAGAACCCTTCAATGACGATCCTAAAATCTTTTAAATTTGGTGTTTTCTCTATATTCTTTCTCTTGTAAAATTTTGACTTGAATATTGGCCTATCTAATGGTATTCTTCTCAATATTATGCTTGTCTTGAGGTCTTCTCCAAAGTATTTCAAATTTTGAAAAACTTCTTGCCAAATCCTCCTACCTTGGGCTTGTCGGATGGCAATAATTATCCCAACTCTTTTACTAATAGGAGCTTCTCCTTGATAGTAAATTTTTCCAATGAGTTCTTCTAGGAACTCTTCCAATGAGGCTCATCAAGCCTTCACCTTGTTTATCCTTGAGACCTCTCCAAGGTATTTAAAATCGCAGCTTCTAAAACTTCAATGAGACCTTCCTTGATCTCTTCAATCTTTAGCTATGGAAGTTTTTCAATGAGATATCCTCCTTCGATCTCCTAAATCTGGTGCTACTAAAATCTTGCAATAGGACTTTTTGTTATTCCTTCTCTAATCTCAATCTTACACTATCAAATTTCTTCAATAGGACCTTCTATGGGTCTCTTCTTCAATGTGAAGTTTTCAATATTCAATGGAGATCACCAATATTCAATCTTCACTAGGACTCTTCTCCTTGAGTCTCTTCTTCCTTCAATGGGGTCTTCTTTCTAGGACCTCCTTCCTAGATTTGCAATCTTCAATGTGGCTTCCTTGACCACTAGATATCTCCTCAATATTCAAATAGGAGTCTTCAATATGCAAATCTTTCAATGGGACCTTTCTCCTCAGGCCTCTAATTTTTTAATCTCAAACTTGTTGCTTCAAGTACAGGAATGATTCAAAGAAGATATTCTTCCTAGCTATTTTAGGAAGCTTCCCAACTCTTTTTTAATCTTCTTTATTCTATAATAGAATATTAGGCAATGATGATAGAAATTTTTATAAATTTATAGAAAATAAACTTCACTAGTTGGATTGCCAATCTAGTGGATTCAATGCTGAGTTCTAGTCTTCACAATTTTTTCTATAATTTTGTGGAAAAAATCTAGCCAATAATATTTTTTATAAATCTGAAAAAAAAAATTTACAATCTCCTCTAAATCACTCTTGTGGCTCTCACTATTTCCTATTGATCTACCTTCTGCTCTGATACCACTATTAGCTTTTGGAGCTTTAAACTTAAAGGAAATGCAACCACAAATATGGAAATGAGCATGCAATATTATAACTATGATAATGGTAACTTAAAATGCATGAAAATATGCTATAAAATTTGATATAATGCTTGAGAAAATCTCACATAAGAAAGCTCATGAAAATTACAATGTTATGAAATGGAGGTATCTACCTGATGTCTACTACTAATCTAACCTATACACTCCAAAATACTCTCTCACTTCTATTCTATGAAGGCCTATTTATAATGAGATGCAACTCTTTATCTTCAATACACCTCACTATTCTATTCCAAGACTCATGTACATGTGGATTTCATGCACAGTTACAATCATTGCACATTATTACACTTGTGCATTTATTAAAATACCTTAATAAAACACTTAACTCCTAATATACTCCTAACCTAAATATGTACCCATGATGGTACATTAGTAAAGAACCAAATAATATAATATATTCCAACACATCACTTTATCTACACACCTAGCTCAAAATCTCTAACAAAAGCCTCTACACAACTCACAACATCTTTTGCTTTACAAGATCAACTCAAAATATCTGATAAAAACCTCTACATAGGAAACAACCTCACTTAATCTACAAACTCAATTTAAAATCTTTGATAAAAACCTGCACTTAGAAAAAACAACACTCAATCTATAAACCCAACTCAAAATCTCTAACAAAAAATTTTACACAACAAACAACACTTGATCTATGAATCCAAATCAATATCTTCAATATAAACCATTACATAGTATACAACAACACTCAATTTGTAAACTAAACTCAAAATATCTCATAGAAATCTCGACGCAACTAACAACATCACTTGAACTATAAATCTAACTTAAAATCCTTGACAAAAAACCTCTGTAAAGCAAACTAACATCACTTGATCTATAAATTTAACTCAAAATATTTGACAAAAATCTCTTCACAATAAACAACATCACTCAATTTGTAAACCTAGCTCAAAATCTTTGATAAAAACCTCTTCACAACAAACAATATCACTCAATCTGCAAACACAAGACAAAATCTCTAACAAAAATATCTATACAGCAAACAACATTATTCAATCTGTAAACCTAACTCAAAATCTCTAACAAAAACCTCTTCACAACAAATTGGACACCTTTACTTTTAGTAAGGACTCAAAAATGAATTTTCTACCATGTTACCTACATTTTCTTCATGAGAATCCTTTAGTTTAAAAGTTTCTCCTAAGATCTGGAATAAGAAGTGGCACTCACTCCTTGCTTACACTTGCTTCCTACTCACATTTGCAACATTTACTTTCTAAAACAAAAAAGAGGTGAGACTCACTCTTAGCTCACACTTGCTTCTGTAATGTCACAAAAACAAATTTTTATAACTAATTATAAAACACATTTAAATTTTTAATAATTAATTTAAAACTATATTATTTATATCAAAACACTAAAAATTTATAAAACAAAATATTCATAATAATAATAATATATATAAACACTCTTATTTAAAATCAAACATATTTAACATAGTTTAACTAAAAAGAAAAATAAATACAAAAATAATTAATTTTATAACATTAAAAGAATTAACTTTATATAAATAGGAATAGATTGCAAAGTAGTCTCTATGAGTTGTTGCCTTCCTACCATGGTTAAGAACTTAGCTTTCCAACCTATCAAGTGAGTTTTCATTCTATTCAAAATAGATATCCAAAGCTCCTTTTTATTTCCTTCATCATACAAGGGAATACCCAAGTAGGTTGATGGAAAATTTTCAATTTTAAACCCTAAAATATTCACAATAGTTTGTTGTAAATATAGGGCAGTATTAATGAAAATGTCTTGGATGTTGAAGTATTTACCAACTATCCAATAGCCTTCTCATAGCATGATAATATTGATTTAAGCTCCATGGCCTCACTAATTGAAGGATGGCCCAAAATAAAGTATCATCAACAAATTGGAGATGATATTAAAAGGGACCATTTTTAGCAACTTGAATACCCTTGATTTTTCCTTCAATTTCTACCTTTGAAAAGGCTCTCCCTAATGCTTCATCCAGAATAATGAATAGAAAATGAGAAATAATGAAGTACACAAGATGACTTGAAGTACCTAGTAGGATAACCATTTATCAAAATAGAAAATTTTTCAGTTCTATAACAACATTTAATCCACTCACACCAACTATAATCATAGTCAAATTGTCTAAGAATAGCATGTAGAAAATTCTAGCAAAACCCATCATATGCTTTGTTCATATCTAATTTCAAAAGCATACTTGGTTTTTTCATGGAATGAAGAGAATGTATGGCCTCTTGTGCTATAAGTATACCATGAAGAATTTGTTTACCATGAACAAATACAACTTGTTCCTCTTAGATAAGACACCCTAGAATGCCCTTCAACCTATTTGCCATAATGTTTGAAATGATCTTATAAATCATATTAAAAAGTATTATTGGACAAAAATTATCAAAATATTTTGTGTTGCCTTTCTTGGAAATCAAGGAAATAAAAGTAGCATTGATGTCACTTATTATAGCCTTCCTTTCTCGTGTCTCTTCAATCGCATCTAACATATCACTCTTCAATAAATCCTAAATATTTTGAAAGAAAATTGCAAAAAATCCATCGAGGCCAAGTGCCTTGTTAGTAAAGAGAAAACTAATTGATGGAGCTCCTCCATAGATATCTTCTTCATCAAACTTTCATTTTTTTCCTCAGTGATAATTGATGGAATATTTTGTAGAAGTTTTTCTTATGTCTCCTTATCTTGCCTATAATATAATAAAACATTTTTGAAATAATTAATTTCTTCCTTCCTTATATCTTCTTCGTCCTCAATATTTATTCCGTCTGGGGTTATAATATTTTTGATATGATGAACAAAGAAAACAGTTTTTGTTGTAGCATGAATTTTTTTGTATTTCTATCTCTTTCCTTGATCCATTTCTCTCTATATTTTTTGATCCAATATGACTCTTCCTTTTTCAATGCATTATGATAATAAAAAAGTAATTGATTTTATTTTAAATAATAATCCTAATCCATTCCATTAATTTCTATTATCTCTTGTAAATATTTGAGCTTGGATTCAATTTTTTTTCTTTAAAAATATTACCAAAATATTTGGCGTTCCATATCTTCATTTGCTCCTTTAAATTTTTCAATGTTTGAACAAACTTGTACATACACGATCCTTCAAATTTTGATTCATCCCACCATAACATAACCATCTACAAAAAATAGGGTCTTAAAGCCACATAGACTAGAAGTGAAATGGCTTTGGATGACCATTATTAGGTAACTCACAAGTCAAAATAATGGGTTTGTGATCTGATCCTACTCATAATAAAATATCTGAAGAGATTGTATACTTTATTTCCAACCATTTATTGCACAAAAAGAATCTATCCAGTATTTCTGCTATATTATTTTTTCCAATGAATTGATTATCCTATGTATATTGAAAGCTTGAGGAACTAACATCCCAAAGATCATTTGAATTGATAAATGAAGCAAAATATTGCATTGATTTAGACCATCTTAGAATTCCACCCTTATTTTCCAAATGAGATAGAATAGTATTAAAATCACCCCCAATTCATAGATCACAATGAATCATCATTGTATTTGAAAAAATATACTAAGGTCCTTCCAACATCTTTCACGATGAGTAACTATAGTTGGAGCATACACATTTATAACCCCAACTTTGATGTTTTCCTCTTTCTTGCAAAATAATCCAACAACCCATACTTTTTGCTTCTAATAGTTGTCCAACCCATTTGCATTTGTCCCTTATTATTGCAATACCACTTGAAGCTCTTGTAGAAGAAACTGCAAAACAATCACCTGTCTTCCAAATCTTCTTAAAAGCATCCTTACATTCCTCACTACTTAGTTTTATTTCTTGTGTTAAATAAACTCGAGGCTATAACAACCTATTAATTCCTTAATAACTCTTTTTTAAGGGGTTTTATTAATACCCCTAATATTCCATGATATCATTTTCATCATCATCACTTTTTATTTTTATTAGTGGGCTTAGCCCCACTTTTTTTTTATTGAGTAAATACTTCTTATACATATACATATCCATCATGGGGATTGAACCCGAGTCACATCACCGATAATGCAAGTGGCGTCCTTGCCGGTAGACCACATCATGTGGATAGCCCCACTTCTTGTTAACACGTGATATTTTTATTTGGATTCCCAAATCAATATCCTTTTAAGTCTAGTTTTATCTTTGTTCATGCTTTGATGACCTTCCTCTCCTTCTTCTATTCTCTTCAACACTCTCATATTCATAAATCTCTTTGATTTTTTCATATTGTTCAAAAAGAGACTTATCTTCTAAAATTTTATGTTGCCATAAAAAGTTAAAAGTGCAAGGAATAGCCTCATTAGCATTTCTTCTTTATGTTATCCTGAAAACTCTAAACTACATAGATGATCCTCCATAGTCATCACTTAATTATGTTGGCCTAAAAGCCCTAAATTTCCTTGGATATCCTCCATAATATTTTCTTTACTAAACTCCTCTTGACATCCTAAAGGGCAAGGAATACACTCCGTACTAATTTCATTTTTATTGTAAGGAGATAATTGTAAACTACTTGAGGATAATAAAGGTGATTTACCTATAATAATATTGGCCTCAAAAAAGGATTACATTGACTTTGTTTTGAAAAACTGCCACGACTTCTTATTAGGGAGACATTTTTCGCAGGACTGCCCAAACTGCCAAACTCGTTTTGGCCATATCTCACTCATCCGGACTCGGATTGAGCTGAAATTTTGAGGGTAGATGCCTGAAAAACCCTAGAACGTCTCCACAAATTTTCATATCATTTGGAGCAACACAGATCCTAGCGCATCCCTATGTGTGAACGACATATTTGGCAAGTGGCTATGCGAGGGTTTCATTCGGGTTGAGTGCAAGCAGCTCCGAGAGGTTGGTTTTTAGGGCCTTCGGGCCCTAGCGGCCAATATTTTTGTGGTTTATGCTCAATATTTTAGTAGGAAATGTTGCAGGGGATACAATATGGGTTAGAAATTTGTCTTTCAACAGATCATACTATGAACTTGAGTGACAACGGCTTCCAATTTGCTGCACAAAAGAAAAGTGAAAACCATACCTTTCCACGGCGTCTAGGGCAAGGATTAAAGAGATCACGAAACAAGTTTCAAGCAGTTGATCAAAAAATGGCTCATATCTCAAGTGAATCTAGTGCTAAGGTGCACCCACAAAATAATTCTACTATGAAAACCCCTATCAAGGGTAAGAATTTTGAAGACTCAGTCCCAAAAATGAATTTTAGGGATGCCCTTCATGGTGGACAACCTCAGCCCAATGCTAATATCAATATTAGGGCTTCCCATAAACCTCTAAGAATGCCTAAGATTGATCCCAGGAAAACAGAGTCAGGATGTCTTAAAGCAGTTGATGGAACTCCTATTGTTAAGCTTGATATGGGTAACATTCAGACTGGCATTGAAGATTTGGAAAAAAGAGGACTAATTTGTCGGTTCGTGGGTTTTCATCCGAGTCTATCTCGCTTTCAAAGTCTGGGCTGCAAAAAGCTGGAAAACTAAAGGTGAGTTACAAATCTCTATTTATCCAAATGGTTATTTTCTTGTTTTATTTGCTAATAATGAAGATAGAGAGAAAAATTTTCAAGGGGGTCCTTGGTTTTTTGGAAGGGCATGGCTTTTCATGAAGCCCTGGCATACTAAATTTAAAGCCGAAGAAGAGATGCCTTCTATAGCTCCCGTGTGGGTTAGACTCTTTGGCCTCCCTATTGAATTTTGGAATCCTACTATTTTTTCTTCAATTGGAAACTCTTTAGGAACTTTTATGATGACTGCTGATTGTACTCAAAATTTTGAACATATTATTTATGCTCGGATTTGTGTTTTAATGGATTTTGACAAACCCCTACCTAAAAATATCACATTACAATTTGGGGAAGACACTTGGGAGCAAGTAGTGGACTATGAGAACATTCCTTTTCGTTGTAGAATTTGCCATGAATATGGTCATTTGGCCGATGCTTGCCCAAATAAAATTCCCGATCAAAAGAAAGAAGATATAAACTCAGCAGGTTTCCAAATACCTAAGAAGAAGAACACTCAAAAAAAACCTAGTTATGAAGGATCAATCAAAGTCATCTCGCTAATATGTTTGAAATCCTTTCCACAAATGATGTCCCAAGTGAGGAAGAGGAAATAATGGAAACTGAAATCTTAGAAACACAATTTAAATATGAAGGGAAGAACTCAGAGACAAACCAACAAATCAAAGGTTTTCAACAGAAAAAAAAGGAGAAAATTTACACAAGAAAAACAATATTTCAAATGTCAAAACTTCAAATAATGCAAGTCCCAATATAGACTCTATTGAACCATCTAGTAAAATTTTGGTTGTGTACGAGCATTCTTCAAGGTTAGAAGCCATCTCAGATTCAATTGGAATAAGTCAAGAAACAGGGAAAAAAAAATTGAAGATGGATTCTAATCAAAAAGTAGGTCGCAAGACCAATCAATATCATATGGTAAAAGAAGGTGAAAAGCTTGTAGAGGAAGGTAAGATTAATGCCCTTCCCAACTTTTTTAGCCCTGGTATTAATGAAGATCATCACTTGGAATATTAGAGGACTCAAAGGGAGTCTTTCAAAACAAAATGAAATTAGAAGAATGATTCAGGTAAATCATCCACATCTTGTTTTCCTTCAAGAAACAAAGATGTCAATGGAGGATATGGACTTAATTGCCAGTAAAATTTGGCCATCCTGAAAAGTGGTTTCCCTCAGTTCCCAAGGGACTTCGGGTGGCATTGCTTGTCTTTGGGATCCAAAAGAGGTAGTTATTCACCATATGGTTGGCAGTTGGGGTTTGTTGGCTATAGCTATTCAAAGTAGACATTCCAACCAGATTATGCTCTGCATTATTGTTTATGCTCCGACTTCTTTGGAGGAAAAAAGAAGATAGTGGAAGGATATTACTCATATTATCTCTCATTTTCCTAAAGCTTGGATCTTGATCGGAGGAGATTTCAATACCATCCTCTCTCTGGATGAGAAAAGGGGGGAAATAGAAATTTGGACAAAAGCACTCACCTCATGAGTGAATATATTGCAAACCTTCATCTTATGGATATCCAACTGAGATAATGGCCTTATGACTTGGTCTAACAGAAGGCAAGGCTTAGCTTGTATAATGGAGAGATTGGATAGGTTTTTGCTCTCTGAAAATTTCTTAATCCATGGTCACATTCCTAAAGTGAAGACTCTTAATAATGCTGGTTCGGATCATTGGCCATTCATGGTGGAAATGTGGAAAACCAATGTGAGTTTCTCTCCTTTTCATTTTCAATTAATGTGGCTTAGAGACATTTCCTTCAGACCTCATGTGCAACAATGGTGGAAGGAAGGTAAACCTAGGCATGGGACTAAGATGTTCTGTTTTGCCAAAAGACTGCAATACATTAAATCCAAAATCAAGACTTGGAACTGGAAAGAGTTTGGGGATGTTCATAAAAAAAAACATGAAGTTATTGCTCATCTTGAAAATTTGAATAAGAAAATCCGTTTAGATGGCCTCACAGAGAAGAGAAGTGCAGATGAAATTAAACTCACAACTCAGTTAGAGGAATGGGAAAAAGAGAAGAAATCTTATGGAAGCAAAAATCTAGAATTCAATGGCTCAAAGAAGGAGATCAAAACACAAATTTCTTCCACAAATCTCTTCTAGCTCGAAGATCTCACAACTTTATTTCTTCCTTAAAATCAGATTCTGGAGATGTTGTTTATACTTGGGATGGCATGAACTCTATTGTTGTTGATTACTTTTCCAATATTTTTGCTGCTACTCCCCTTGACTCAGCTTCACAATATAATGTTCTTCAAGCAATCCCTTCTCTTATCACTTCGAGGAGAACTCTATTTTGACTTGCTCCTATTACTATCAATGAGCTTCAACAAGTAGTTTTTAAAATGCAAAAAGGGAAAACCCCAAGTCCCGATGGTTTTCCTATTGAGTTCTACCAAGAGTTCTGGGATATCCTTCATGTTGATTTATTAGAGGTGGTGGAAGAAGCCAAGAAAGCCAAAGAAATTTTGAAGGTTATCAATAAAACTTATATTACTCTTGTTCCAAAAGCTCAAGAGGTTGATCATATCTCAGCTTTTAGACCTATTGCTTTATGTAATGTTCTTCTCAAAATCATTACTAAAATCATGGCAGAAAGGTTGAAGCCTCTTTTGCATAAGATTATTTCCCCAGAGCAAGGGGGTTATGTGGAAGGACGTCAAATAGTAGATGAGATAGTTCTTGCTCAGGAAGCCATCCATTCCATGGATATGCAAAATTCTCCTTCCATGTTCATTCGGTTAGACTTATCCAAAGCTTATGACAGAGTGGATTGGCACTTCCTTATCAAAGTTTTGAGGCAATTTGGTTTCTCTAAGGATTGGATGGATTGGATTATGGGATGTATCTCTTCGGTTTCCTACTTAGTTCTTATCAATGGCAGGCCTTCTCGGTCATTCCCGACTTCCAGAGGTATTAGGCAAGGTGACCCGCTATCCCCTTATTTATTCATCATTCTTGCTGAATGCTTGGGTAGGACTATAACCAAAAAGAGGGAAAACAAAACCCTTGAGGGAGTTACCATTGCTCATGGAGCTAGACCTATCTCTCATCTTCAATTTGTGGATGACTCTACTCTTTTAGGTAAAGCTACTATTAAGGAAGCTTCTAATATTAAGCAAATTATTAGCTATTTTTCTAAGGCTATCGGGCAGTTGATCAATGAAGACAAATCTAAAGTTATTTTCTTTCACTGCTCTGCTAGACAGGAATCCATGGTCTTGGATAAGCTAAGATATAAGAAGACCTCTCTTCCAATCACTTATTTAGGTATTCCCATAAATATTCAAAGGCAGAAAAATAAATATTGGAATTGGTTGTTGGACAAAGTCAAGAAGAAAATTGGAAAGTGGACCAACAAGTGGCTTTCTTATGGGGGTAGAATCACCTTGGTAAAATCAGTCCTTCAAGCTATTCCTATTTATGTTTCTTCCATTTTGAATATCCCAAAGGTTGTTCTTCGAGAATTGGATCAAATCAGTCATCGTTTCCTTTGGAGTGGTACTAAGGAGAAAAGAAAATGGGCCTTGGTGAAATGGGATACTTTATGTCTTCCTAAGAGTGAAGGGGGGTTAGGATTACGGTCTTCAATTAATAACAACAAAGCTTTAGCTGCTAAATTATATTGGAGGATGTTGCATAACCCCAATGCTCTTTGGGCCAATAATCTTCGTGCTAAATATGCTCGAGAACAAAAGTCCTCGAAGACCTTGTTCGCTATCAACTTCCTACCAAAGGTTCTCCCATTTTAGCAGTTCTTAAGACTGGTGAGGATTTGATAAAGAAAAAATTATTTTGGATCATTCATAATGGTCAACATGCAAATTTTTGGACAGATTCTTGGGATGGTCACAAGCCTTTGATAACTCAGCTTTTCCGATTGGAGGCCTTGGATGGAGGAGCTTCACCGAGCTAATTGGATAAAGGTGGCTAATTACTGTCGATACCATACTGGTAATTCAAAGGTTGGTAGATATTGGATCCCTATTGAGGACTGGCCTATTCAAATCCCGGAAAGGCAAAGACAAGATATCCAAGGCATCCTTCATATGAGATCCCTCTCTTGGTCCCATGAAAAAGATTGTTTTGGATGGAACAACACTACTAAGGGTGAGTATTCAGTTGCTCAAGGTTATTTGACCTTATGCCATAATAATCCCAACCATTCTTCCGACATATTTTCTCAATTGTGGGCTCAAAAGCTCTGGCCTAAGGTGAGGTTCTTTAATTGGCTTTTATTGCATCGTAGGGTGCTTATCGGTGAGCAACTTATGAAGCGTGGTTTTCATGGCCCTTTTAGATGTGAAATGTGTGAAGAGAATGTAGAAAATATCAACCATATTTTTATTGAGTGTACTTTAGCCTCTGAGCTATGGAGGAGAATGGCCACTTTACTTGGCTTACATTGGTCCAATTTTTTTACTTTTGAATAGCTTTGGAGGGATTGGCCTAATCAAGAGGGTGTTGATCATTTTATTAGGCAGTTAGTTTGGATGGGTTCTACCATTCTTCTTTGGAATATTTGGAATGAAAGGAACAACCAAATTTTTAATCAAGATAGGAAGGATATTCACTATATTTGGCAAAATACCATAGCCAACTTAGTTGAATCAGTCCATCATCTCCTTAATCACCCCCAAAACTCCCACCAAATATGGGATCAAGTGATGCAAAGATTGAAGATTAAACCTTCTAAGGGCAACCAACTTAAAGGGAATGTGAGTATTAGTAAAATGGATAGGAATAGAAATTGGCAACCTCCTCCTAAGGATTTTGGAAAAGTCAATACTGATGGAGCCTCTAGAGGGAACCCTGGAAAAGCCAATGTGGGAGGAATTGGTAGACTTTCAGATGGCTCCCTGGTTTTTACTTTTGCTGAGAATTTGGGTATTCTTTCCAATAACCTTGCTTGAGGGGTATGGTATCCTCAGAGGTCTTCAGGAGGCTACTAAGGTTGGATGGGAAAAGGTGTTAGTTGAGTCCGACTCTCAACTTATGATTAATCTCTTGAAGAATCCTTCTAAGAATCATAAGGTGGATTGGAGAATAAAAAGAATTATTGAGAAGATTCAGTTAATCCGGATGGGATTTTTGAAAGTTGATTACAATCATGTGGTCAGAGATCAAAACAAGAGTGTTGATGCTTTAGCTAATTGGGCTTTGGACAAAGGTGATCTTACTTGTTATGGCCACCCTCCTATATGGTGGGCTTCTCAAATTAGGGAAGCTCTTCTTTCTATCATTTCTTTGGATGGCTCCAGTTTCGAAGGTACCTAGTTTCTTCTTGTTTTTTTTTTTGCTTCTCTTTGGTTCATTCAGTTTTTTTTAGTTCCCTAGCTCATTCTATTCTTTATTTTGTTTCCTCTGTTGATTCTTGCCTTAATAGTCTTCTGGTCTAGATAGGTCTTTGTTTTGTTCATTTTTTATTTCTTTTTTCCTTTTTGTTTTTTTGTTTAGTTTTTTAAGGTGGGTGGGTTTTTTTATTTTGTTTTGTTTTTGTGTTGTTTTTTTGTGTTCTTGTGTTTTTGTTGTTTTGTTTTTTTTTATGTTTTTTGTTATTGTTCTTGTGTTTTTTTTTCGTTCTTGTTCTTGGGTTTCTCTTTGTTTGTGTTATTTCATGTTTTTATGGGTGAGTGTTTTCTATGTTTTTTGTTTTTTTTTATTGTCTGTTGTTGGTTGTTTTTTATTTTTATTTTTATTTTATTTTTTAATTTTTTAGGTTTTGGTTGTGTTTATTTTTCTTGTTTTTTTTTGGGTTATGTCTTTGTAGTGTTCTATTGTTTTTGTCTTGTTTGTGTTTTGTTATGTGGTTCTTGTGTTTTTCTATGTGGTTTGTGTTGTGGTTTCTTTTATCTTATTGTGCGTGTTTGGTTGTGCTTTTGTTTTTGACACACTCAAGGAGCATGTTTTTTATTTTATTTTATTATTTTTGTTGTTATTTACTTATTTTTAAATTGGTTTTGTGTGTTTGTTTGCTCCTTGAGTATGTCAAAGGTGGTAGGCCAGGTCCGAGTCCTGGGCGTTTTTGGCGGAATGGATACCCCTGCCTCCTTGGGTCTTACCCGAAAGTGGCATCCCTTTTGGGATGTTTTCCACAAATAAAAAAAAAAAAAAATAGTTAGGAACTAATAAAAATGGTATTTTGAATCCAAAAGAATTATTGTGAGCCAAAGAGAAGCAAAATAACTGGTTAGATATGAATAAGGATAAGACACCAATAATTAACAACAATATTCATAGTTGGGTGGATATCATTAAAGTGGATAGAAAGGACAAGAGAACAAGGATAAATGTCCTATAATCCACTAGGAAAGTAGTGCAGAAGGAATAGAAATAAATATTTCAAACAAAATTCTACGTAGATCACATTAGAAATTGAACAAGAGACTTATAGGTAAGTTCATATGCTAGAAACCCAATCTAGAATAATTAAAATACCAGGCCATGAGGCAATGGAATATCAAAGGTAAGGTAGAATTCACAATGCTCCCAAAATGATTCTTTATGGCATCCTTCACAGAAGAACAAGAATGTATGTAGATCCTATGTGGAGGACATTGGTTCAAAGGTAGAGTAGGATTATTCCTCAAAAAATGGTTACTAGGTTTTAACTTGGATAATGAAATAATTGATATTTCTCTAGTATGAATTAGACTTCTAGGATTACCATTGGAATTTTGGGAGGAAGAAGTTCTAGAAGGAATAGCAAATTCTATTAGAAGATACATATCAATAGATTACATAATAAGAGAGAAAAAAAAATATTTTCAAGGGTGTGTGTCATGAAAGAATATGGAAAACAAGGCCCTAACCAAGTCATTTAATAAATCGTTTAGAAATAAAGGTCATTTATGAAAAATGATGTCTTCTATTGCAAAGTCTGTAGAAGGAAAGTTCATTTTACAAAATACTATGTGAATAATAAAAATAGGAGGGTAGAATTACTAGGAACACCTAGAGGAGGAAGGAAATTGAGATGGAAAGTAAGGAATATATAAGATAAACAAACAAGGATAAAATCTTAAGAGAAGAGTCCATTATAGATAAAAAAATATACTAGAGAATAAAATAATGTAGAAGATCTGGAACTAGTTTATGAGGAGGGAGAAATCATTAAAATGAAAGATAAAGGAGAGAATAGATTCAAGGTAGAGATAAAGCAAATAATAAGATTGGGAATTGGTTCAAAGGGAGGGAGAAAACAATAAAAAATGAGGAAGAGAGAAGTAAGGAAAGCCAATACTTATTTAAAAATGAATAAATATAGGAAATCGAACCTAAAATGATCCCTTGCACATTCAAGGAGTCCTCAAAAAAAAAGAATAAGGATAAAGAGGAATCTAAAATGAATACAAGAGATCATAAGGGCTCAAATATAAGAATGACAAGAAGTGCAAATAAATGTCTAGATCTAGGATTTGAACCAAAGAAGAAAGTAGGAAGAACTTCATGAGAGGAGAGAAGAAGAAAATATATAGAGAAGGATCTAATTGAGAGAAACCAATCGAGAATAATTATGACTAATAAAAATCCCACCAACAGTAGGGTGAAATGAAAATTATAATACGAAATTTAGGGGAATAAATACCCCTAAAAAACAAAGGTTGGTGAGATCCATGATAAGGGATAATCAATCAAAGATACTTGTTCTCCAAGAAACTAAAATGAAAGTAGTAGTTTGGGAAGGAGTTAAACAAATAATTTGCAAGAAATGGAACAATGTGAAAAATAAAAGCAATAGGGAACTAAGGAGGCTTAGCAACAGTGTGGAATTTAGAAATCTTTGAGAGAGAGGTAGTGTTCAAAGGGAGAAATCAACCAACTATGATGGTTATAGTCAAAATAAGTAAAATGATCTATTTAGTGACAAATATAGATGCTCTTGGTAATTGTAAGGAAAGGACATACTTGTGGAAGGAAGTAGAGCAGATAAGATAATATGTAGTAGAAATAAAGTGGTTGGTAGTAGATATTTCAATACTCCAGTTATGCCTAGATAAAATAAAGGAGAAACTCAAGGATACTCAAAAGTATGAAAGACCTAAGTAACTTACTACCAAGATGTGATTTGATAGATATGGACATGGATGAAATGAAATTTACATGGACCAATAGGAGACTAGGAAATAATCTTATTCAAGTGAAGTTGTAATGACCCAAAACACACACAAACAAAAAAATACAAAAATAGAGAAAAAGTTTTTTTTTTTGATGAGGAGAGAGGTACATGAACCCTTCATGACCCCTAATCCACTAGCAAAACCTAAAGTTTCTTTCTTCTAATTTTACCTAGAAGTTACATCACACGAGTTACCCTAACACAAATCCATTTGTGTAGGCATATAATGTGTTACTATAGATAAGTCCATCTGTTTCATCATCCTCGATGAGCTAGACTTATCACCCTTTGTCCATTGAAGGTGTACACACATCTCCATACCATACACAAATCCTTATGTGTAGGTATGCTACGAGTACCATGAGTTAAGCTATCCATATTGTCTCCACAACGAGCTATCTTAACTCAAATATAATATCTTCCTACTTAGTCCTCTATATCCCTAAGGGGGTCTCAATTCCCTTAGGTCGTCCTATTTTCACCCTAAGGGGGTCTCAATTTCCTTAGGTTACCTCTGAGTTCACCCTATAACTCTACACTAGATTCCCTATCATCAAGCAATCACACGATAATACATCTATGCTTCCACATCATAAAACAATCAAACAATAATAGAGAAATGAAGCAAGATTAACTCTGAAATAGAATCTAATACATGGCATAATCAAATACATAAATATAGTAAAATTAATTTCAACAACCCAATAACAAATACCTCAACTTTACTTGCATAATAAACCTTTCCTACTCAAAGGTATCACATTAACTGCATTGGGGATATCTCCCCGCAATTCTAATCTATGTAACATAAGTAAATCAACGTAATATGCCATACCTATTATTTATTTCCATTCAATTCCTTGCTTCTCCTTGTTTCCATTTGGTTTTTGAGGGTATTAGGGGATCAGGATACTCATGGTTTAGGATAGGCATGCCTTTAAATGCATCTATTCATATACTATGCCAAATTACAACTATACAATATTCCATCAAGTCTCTAACCATCTAATGCATAATGGACATCATAAAAGAAACCTTAATTTTATTTTCACCTCTCCCAAATCCCCTTGGAGAGTCATCCAAACATGCTATTACTTATATTAAGGTCTAACTTAATTTCATTTCATTCATGTCCTAAAGCATTAAAGTCACATACCCTTAACCTTTAGAACAATCATTCTTCATTCCCTAAACCAAAGCCCCATAACTTTAGCTTAAATAATAAATCCACATCTCATTCCATTTAAAAACTCCTAAAATAATCAACATTAATCCAAGGGTTCTTTTTAAATAAACCTTTCACATCTTTCCCTAATATTCAAGGTTCCTTTTCAATCAAAACCTAACATTTACATATCCCATAAATTTAGCTTAAATAATAAAGCATTAAATTCCCATACCCTTAACCTTTAGAACAATTATTCTTCATTCCCTAAACTAAAGCCCCATAAATTTAGCTTAAAGAATAAATCCACATCTCATTCCATTTAAAAACTCCTAAGATAATCAACATTAATCCAAGGGTTCTTTTTAAATAAACCTTTCACATATTTCCCTAATATTCAAGGTTCCTTTTCAATCAAAACCTAACATTTACATATCCCATATAAATCAAAGGTTCCCTTAAATAAAACCCATTATATATCTCATGTAAATCAAAGGTCCATTTAATTAAATCCCAATATATGGTTCACATATAAATCAAAGGTCCATTTAATTAAAACCTACTATATGTTTCACACATAAATCAAAGGTCTATTTAATTAAATCCCAATATATGGTTCACATATAAATCAAAGGTCCATTTAATTAAAACCTACTATATGTTTCACACATAAATCAAAGGTCTATTTAATTAAATCCCAATATATGGTTCACATATAAATCAAAGGTCCATTTAATTAAAACCTATTATGTGTTTCACATATATAAAATCAAAGGTCCTAATACATATATCTCACATATATTCAAAGGTCTATTTAATTAAACCCTAACATATGATTTACATATAAATCAAAGTTCCATTTAATTAAATCCCAATATATGTTATATATATATATATAATCAAAGGTCCTAATACATTAAATCCATATAAATCAAGGGTCCCAATATATGTCTCACATATATAATCAAAGGTCCATTTAATTAAACCTAACATATTATATATATAATCAAAGGTCCTAATTTATATATCTCATATATATTCAAAGGTCTATTTAATTAAACCCTAACATATGATTTACATATAAATCAAAGTCCCATTTAATTAAATCCCAATACATGTTATATATATAATCAAAGGTTCCCTTAAATAAATTAAAACTATAATTTACAACCTTCAACGACTATGGCTCTTTTACGTAGCCCATCTATAGACAGCATTACACCTTACAAGGCACACCAAGCATCCATGGCGAATCTTGTTTTCTCAACCTGCACTCCCCAACCCAAGGGTTTCTTCTGTCGGACAATACATTTTAATTTGTTGTGTTATTACAAGGTAAATAGAGCATTAACGTCACTCTCTACCACACTAGTAAAACATAGTACTCTATAATGGCTCTAGGGTCTCTAACTCAAATACAGTGCACCAAGCGGGTACAGTACACAATGCTTTCTAAGCAAGGTTGGTATTTCAAAATGTCTGGTTCTCCCCTCTCATGGAGGTTCCACACGAAACACAGCGCACAACGCTTTTCCAAGCAAAGGATGGCGTTTCACAACATTTGGGTCTTCCCTACTCATGAAGGTTCCACACTAACACAACACACAATGCTTTCCAAGCAAAGGAAGACATTACAAAAACGTCTAGTTTTCCCCACTCACGGAGGTTCTACACCAAACATAGTGCACAGTGCTTTCCAAGAAAAGGAATACATTACAAAAATGTTTGGTTTTTCCACTCACGAAGGTTCTACACCAAACACAGTGCACAACGCTTTCCAAGAAAATTAAGACATTACAAAAACATCTAGTTTTCCCACTCACGGAGGTTCTACACCAAACACAGCGTACAATGCTTTCCAAGCAAAGGAAGACATTACAAAAACGTCTAGTTTTCCCCACTCACGGAGGTTCTACACCAAACACAACGCACAATGCTTTCCAAGCAAAGGAAGACATTACAAAAATATTTGTTTTTCCCCACTCATAGAGGTTCTACATCAAACACAATGCACAGCGCTTTCCAAGCAAAGAAATACATTACAAAAATATTTGGTTTTCCCCACTCATGGAGGTTCTACACCAAACACAATGCACAACACTTTCCAAGCAAAGGAAGACATTACAAAAACATCTAGTTTTCCCCACTCACAGAGGTTCTACACCAAACACAGTGCACAACACTTCCAAAAAACGATGGCATCTCTAAAACATATTTAAACAACACCAAACATACTTTAGAATAACCCAACTTGCTGAGGTGTATGTCGATGAGGTTTTTTGCCTCCCTTTCGACTTCTGGTGCACTTATTGTCCTCTGCCCTTGCTTACCTCCTCTGTTTCTCCTTTTTGTTTCTCTTTACCTTCCCCTCTTCCTTCCTCCTATTTTGCCTCCTCCTTATGTGCCCCCTCACCTTGGTGGCCCATCCACCACCTTCTCGAAGCTTGTGCCATCGCCTTCCCTTCAATGTCCGTCCCCTATCCCTTGTGCATTTCCCCCATGTTTTCCTTCTTTGGTAAGTTTAAGCATCGCAAGCCTTACCTTAGGTTGCACCATGTAGGGATGTGGGATCACGACATATCTTTTAAAATAATAAGGATATTTATAATATATTATAATCTAAGATATTTATAATATACTTTTATAATATATCTAGTATTCTTTCATTTAAAATAAAGGTCCTCTTAGGTCCGAGGTGTAGACCAATTGGTTCATCCAAACCCCATAAGGAGGACGGAGGTCCAAGGTTCAAATCTTGGGCCTCATCGAAATGAACGCTTGTCCCTTTCCTGGTGCTTTCAATGGCGTAAAAGGTTAAAAATTATTGTGGCATGGTAGTTTTTAATTTGCTTGTTGTGGTGCAATGGTAAATGCCCTGGGTGCTGGTAGAGGCCGACCTAGGTTCCATTCCCCTTGTCTCCATCCTACAGATATATGGTATAGTTAGGAATGTCCTATGTTCTAGTAGAGTCCGACAAGGCTCCATTCATTCTATGCCCAACCTGTTGAAAGTGGCACCTCAAAAGGGGTGTTTTCCACTATAAATTAGTTTTAAACTTATCAATGGTAGACCTTCTCAGTCTTTCCCAGCTTCTAGAGGTATTAGGCAAGGTGACCCGCTATCCCCTTATTTATTCATCATTCTTGCTGAATGCTTGGGTAGTACTATAACCAAAAAGAGGAAAAATAAAACCCTTAAGGGAATTACCATTGCTTATGGAGCTATACCTATCTCTCATCTTCAATTTGTGGATGACTCTACTCTTTTAGGTAAAGCTACAGTTAAGGAAGCTTCTAATATTAAGCAAATCATTAGCTATTTTTCTAAGGCTATTGGGCAGTTGATCAATGAAGACAAATCTAAAGTTATTTTCTTTCACTGCTCTGCTAGACAGGAATCCATGGTCTTGGATAAATTAAGATATAAGAAGACATCTCTTCCAATCACTTATTTAGGTATTCCCATAAATATTCAAAGGCAGAAAAATAAATATTGGAATTGGTTGTTGGACAAAGTCAAGAAGAAAATTGGAAATTGGACCAAAAAGTGGCTTTCTTCTAGGGGTAGAATCACCTTGGTAAAATCAGTCCTTCAAGCTATTCCTATTTATGTTTCTTCCGTTTTGAATATCCCAAAGGCTATTCTTCGAGAATTGGATCAAATCAGTCATCGTTTCCTTTGGAGTGGTACTAAGGAGAAAAGAAAATGGGCCTTGGTGAAATGGGATACTTTATGTCTTCCTAAGAGTGAAGGGGGGTTAGGATTCCGGTATTCAATTAATAACAACAAATATTTAGCTGCTAAATTATATTGGAGGATGTTGCATAACCCTAATGCTCTTTGGTCCAATAATCTCCGTGCTAAATATGCTGAGAACAAAAGTCTTGAAGACCTTGTTCGC
This sequence comes from Wollemia nobilis, assembly GCA_028583015.1. Classification (NCBI taxonomy): domain Eukaryota; kingdom Viridiplantae; phylum Streptophyta; class Pinopsida; order Araucariales; family Araucariaceae; genus Wollemia; species Wollemia nobilis. The sequence continues at coordinate 11,826,821 of JAQPPZ010017220.1, read as the reverse complement.
TATCAACTTCCTACCAAAGATTCTCCCATTTTAGCAGTTCTTAAGACTGGTGAGGATTTGATAAAGAAAAAATTATTTTGGATCATTCATAATGGTCAACATGCAAATTTTTGGACATATTCTTGGGATGGTCACAAGCCTTTGATAACTCAGTTTCCCGATTGGATGCCTTGGATGGAGGAGCTTCACCGAGCTAATTGGATAAAGGTGGCTAATTAATGTCGGTACCATACTGGTAATTCAAATGTTGGTAGATATTGGATCCCTATTGAGGACTGGCCTATTCAAATCCCAAAAATGCAAAGACAAGATATCCAAGGCATCCTTCATATGAGATCCCTCTCTTGGTCCCATGAAAAGGATTGTTTTGGATGGAACGACACTAATAAGGGTGAGTATTCAGTTGCTCAAGGTTATTTGACCTTATGCCATAATAATCCCAACCATTCTTTTGACATATTTTCTCGATTGTGGGCTCAAAATATCTAGCCTAAGGTGAGGTTCTTTAATTGGCTTTTATTGCATCGTAGGGTGCTTACTGGTGAGCAACTTATGAAGCGTGGTTTTCATGGCCCTTTTAGATGTGAAATGTGTGAAGAGAATGTAGAAAATATCAACCATATTTTTATTGAGTGTACTTTAGCCTCTGATCTATGGAGGAGAATGACCACTTTACTTGGCTTACAGTGGTCCAATTTGTTTACTTTTGAACAACTTTGGAGGGATTGGCCTAATCAAGAGGGTGTTGATCATTTTATTAGGCAGTTAGTTTGTATGGGTTCTACCATTCTTCTTTGGAATATTTGGAATGAAAGGAACAACTAAATTTTTAATCAAGATAGGAAGGATATTCACTATATTTTACAAAATACCATAGCCAAATTAGTTGAATCAGTCCATCAACTCCTTAATCACCCCCAAAACTCCCACAAAATATGGGATCAAGTGATGCAAAGATTGAATATTAAACTTTCTAAGGGCAACCAAATTAAAGGGAATGTGAGTATTAGTAAGATGGATAGGACTAGAAACTGGAAACCTCCTCCTAAGGATTTTAGAAAATTCAATACTAATGGAGCCTCTAGAGGGAACCCTAGAAAATCCAGTGTGGGAGGAATTGATAGACTTTCATATGGCTCCCTGGTTTTTACGTTTGTTGAGAATTTGGGTATTATTTCCAATAACCTTGCTGAGGGGTATGCTATCCTCAGAGGTCTTCAGGAGGCTACTAAGGTTGGATGGGAAAATGTGTTAGTTGATTCTAACTCTCAACTTATGATTAATCTCTTGAAGACTCCTTCTAAGAATCATAAGGTGGATTGGAGAATAAAAAGAATTATTGAGAAGATTCAGTTAATCCAGATGAGATTTTTGAAAGTTGATTACAATCATGTGGTTAGAGATCAAAACAAGAGTGCTGATACTTTAGCTAATTAGGCTTTGGACAAAGGTGATCTTACTTGTTATGGCCACCCTCCTATATGGTGGGTTTCTCAAATTAGGGAATCTCTTCTTTCTATCATTTCTTTGGATGGCTCCAGTTCAAGGTACCTAGTTTCTTCTTGTTTTTTTTTTTTTTTTGCTTGTCTTTGGTTCATTCAGTTTTTTTTAGTTCCCTAGCTCATTCTATTCTTTATTTTGTTTCCTCTATTGATTCTTGCCTTAATAGTCTTCTGGTCTAGATAGGTCATTGTTTTGTTCATTTTTTTTTTATTTTTTATTTTTTGTTTTTTTTGTTTACTTTTTTAAGGTGGGTGGGTTCTTTTGTTTTGTTTTGTTTTTGTGTTCTTTGTGTTGTTTTTTGTTGTTTTTGTGTTTTTGTTGTTTTGTTTTTATTTGTTTTTTTAATTTTTTTTGTTATTGTTCTTGTGTTTTTTTCGTTCTTGTTCTTGGGTTTCTCTTTGTTTGTGTTATTTCGTGTTTTTATGTGTGAGTGTTTTCTATGTATTTTTTTTTTGTTTATTGTCTGTTGTTGGTTGTTTTTTATTTTTATTTTTCTTTTATTTTTTAAATTTTTTAGGTTTTGGTTGTGTTTATTTTTCATGTTTTTTTGGGTTATGTCTTTGTAGTGTTATGTTGTTTTTGTCTTGTTTGTGTTTTTTTATGTGGTTCTTATGTTTTTCTATGTGGTTTGTGTTGTGTTTCTTTTATCTTATTGTGCGTGTTTGGTTGTGCTTTTGTTTTTGACACACTCAAGGAGCATGTTTTTTATTTTATTTTATTATTTTTGTTGTTATTTACTTATTTTTAAATTGGTTTTATGTGTTTGTTTGCTCCTTGAGTATGTCAAAGGTGGTAGGCCAGGTCTGTGTCCTAGGCATTTTTGGAGGAATGGATACCCCTGCCTCCTTGGGTCTTACCTGAAAGTGGCATCCCTTTTGGGATGTTTTCACACACACACACAAAAAAGAAAGGTCCTCTTTCAATTTATTCTTAATTAATTAAAACTTTTTAATGAATATTCTCTTATCATTAAAATAATCACTTTTAATTAATTTCAAATGGATTATAACCACTATTAATTAAAATATCTATTTTTAATTAATTAGAATGAAAACTCATTAATTACTTACAAATGAAGTTTACAAATGAGCTCTAATGAGCCAATCATCATTTTCCTAAACTTCATCAATTAATTCAAAAGCATCTAAATTCAGAATATAACTTAATTTGTTCTCTTTCACAAAAAGGATGTTTTGTTTTCATTTATTTTTAATATGCCAATTAATATTAAGCATATATAATCATCTTGCAGTGGTTCTTATATAGGAGCTAAATCATCAAACTACTCAAGTTATGATGCAGTAGAAAACAAACACATTTACACAATTAACCATAGAGGGAGTCTTTCCATCAATTCAATCACCCATCTTAGCCAGATATTTTACGATAGCTACTAGGCTATCAACTCAAGCTCTAGGTGATCTACTATTGATGATTATCCCTTACGTAAATGCATGCCTATATGAAGATATCTATCCATGTTACCTTCGAATACCTTAATAATCATTTCCCATGATCTTTGGTACCCTCGTTTCTGGTGGGTAACTTTACCTATTCCACCTATGAGTGTACCTAATCCTGTACACTTGGAAATATGTTAGTAATAACATACTCTTATAAATCAACTAAACATCACATATTTGGTTTAAATGTTCAAACTAAGTATTACCACATCTTCGGTTAATACATTGTTTTCTTGCACCTTAAATTCAGCTAGGGAGGGTCATGACATCCTCCCCCACTAGAATTAAATATCGTCCTTGGTGTTTCAAATTTTCCTTTTGCTATTCAGCAGAAAATAAAATTATTACATCACATAACTTTAAAAAAAATGGAAAATATTTTCGCATAACCTCCACTTTCTCCCAAGTGGTATTCTTCTCATAAAACTGGTCCCACTGGACCATACATTGATCTAGAGTCCAATTTCATAGATATTTGGATCGAAACTCAAGGATATTCACCGGTAGTACTTCAATGGCCTCCGAATTTACCATATGTACTTTAGAAACATCCCACACATGTTCAGGGTTAGCAACATATTTCCTAAGCAAGGATATGTGGAAGGTGTCATGGATTTTGGACAGATTAGGTGGTAATGCAAGTCGGTAGGACTGATATTTTATGTGATCGCAAAGGGCCCCACAAAATGTAGATCCAAATTCATAGATTTGATAGAACTTTTCTTTGGCTTAACACTTAATAACACCTTATCTCTGACAGAATACTCTCTAGGAGTCCTTTTTAGATCCGCATAACTCTTCTATCTATCCACAACTTCCTTAAGCCTTTGCCTAATTTCCTTTAGCTGCTCTTCCATTATCCTGACCATTTATGGTCCAATCACAACTCAATCCTCTAGGTTGTCCCATGACAATGGTGTTCTACACTTTTGTCCATACAAGGCATCGAAAGGTGTCATTCCTAGAAAGGAGTGATATCCATTATTGTAGGCAAATTCTACCAAAGGTAGACAGTATTCCCACTAATATTTATGATCCATGCAGTACATGCGGAGCATGTATTCTAAAACTTGGTTTACCTGCTCTATTTGTCCATCATTTTTGGGATGGTATACTGAACTCATATTCAATTTCATACCAACACCACTGTTAAGGGATTTCCAAAATTTAGAAGTGAATTTGGAGTCTCTATATGAGATGATTATCTCTGGAAACCCATGCAATCAGAATACCTCTTTGATGAATCTTCTAGTTACTACCTGAGCATCATCCTTGGTATTTCTTGTTATGAAGTGAGCAACCTTAGTCAACTTGTCGACCACTACAAATATGGCATCATGTCGGTACCAAGTCTTGGGTAATCCCACAATAAAATCCATGGATATGACCTACCATTTTTGCATAGGTACCTCATGCAGTTGAAGTTTTTATGCAGGATGTTGGCATGCTACCTTAACCTTCTAACATTCAAGGCATCAAGCAACAAAATCTGTGATATCCTTCTTTATTCCTACCCAAAAGAAGGCTCTTTTCATATTTTCTCACATTTTGGTCTCTCCCGGATGAGCAAAATAAGGAGATCTATGAGCTTCTTGCATTATCAAGTTCCTCAAATCGCCTATCTTTGGTATAATGACCCTTCCCTTATAGCACAAAAAGTCATATTTCATACTAAAATCCTTATTTTCTTTATGATCTCTGTCCATATTGACTCGAATCCCCTGGAAATACTCATCCTGAGATTACCTCTGTCTCACTTGATCCATTAGATCTATGTGAGCTCTAGTGATGGTTTCTATATATCTCCTACTTAAAGCACCAACCACTTTGTTCTCCTTTCCTCTTATGTACTCAATCTCAAAATCATACTGAGCAAGGAATTCTACCCATCTTCTCTACCTTGCATTAAGTATTGGTTGGGTGAATATATACCGTAGACTCTGATGGTATATTTTTAGTTTAAAGGGCCCTCCCACAAAGTAGTGGTGCCAAACATTTAGAGCGTGCACCATTGTAGCCAGCTCCAAATCATGTGTAGCATAATTAACTTCATGCTTCTTAAGCTTCCTTGAAGTATATGCCACTACTGAATCCTTTTGTGAGAGTACCTCACCCAACCTGTCTATTTATGCATCTGTGCATACTAAAAAGTCCCCTTGAGGATCGGGAACCTTTAGTACTAGTGTAGTAGTAAGCTTATGCTTTAATATCTCAAAGGCAGCTTCACACTTCTCTAACCACTTGAATTCTTTCCCTTTCTTCTGAAGGTTCGTTATGGGTCCAACAATCTTGGAATAGTCCTTTATATAACGTCTATAATAGCCCATTAACCCCATGAAACTTTGCACTTTAGTGACATTAGTCGAGGGTGGCCAATTTAGAATAGCCTCTATCTTTTCTAGATCCACAACAATCCCTTTTGCCGATATAACATGCCCAATGCATCTTACCTTTGGAACATAGAATTCACTCTTAGCTAGATTTCCTTAAATTTAATTCTTTCTCAACAATTCCAACATGATCCTAAGATGCTTATTGTGCTCTTTTTTATCTCGAGAATATATAAGGATATCATCTAGGAATACCAGAACAAATTGGTCCAAATGTCTCTGAAACACGTTGTTCATTAGGTTCATGAAAGTAGCTAGGGCATTAGTCAGTCCAAAGGGTAGAACTGTAAACTCATAATGCCCATACCTAGTCTTAAATGTCATTTTATGAGTATATTCCTCATGAATTCTCAACTGGTGATACCCTGACATCAGATCAATTTTGGTAAACACATTGGCATCCTTCAGTTGATCGAATAAATATTTGATCCTAGGTAAAGGATATCGATTCTTTATTGTAGCCTTATTTAGCATTCTATAATCAATACACAATCTTAGTGAACCGTCCTTATTTTTCACAAATAGAACCGGTGCACCCCACGGTGACACACTTGGTTTTATCAAACCCTTCTCCAAAAATCCTTGTAATTGAACCTTCAATTCATGCATTTTAGTAGGATTCATTCTATATGGGGATCTATGAATAGGTTCAGTTCCTGTCATAAGTTCAATTTTAAAATCAAATTCTTGTATAGGAGGTAATCTAGGCAAGTCCTTGGGAAATACGTCCTAAAAATCCTGTAGGATCAGATGTTGTCCTAGTATTTCTCCTTTCTCTTGGTCCCCCACCTCATTGAGTTTTATCACATACACTATTCCTCCTCTCTTGAGGGCAATTTTCACTTACATAGCAGACAACATTTGAGGTTCAAAAGCCTCTTGATCACCATGAACTCTTAGTCTTTGTCCATATTTCTCTAAGTACTCAATCCAAAGGTCTTAGAAATTGACTAAGGCTTTATGAGCCTGTAGCCAATCCAGACCAAGAATCACATCAAAGGCATGTAGGGGAGCTACATATAAACAACATTTTAGAGTCCCTTCAGATAGAGTAACTTCTGCCATAGGGTAACATCGATTTACTGAGTAGGTTTACCCAGAACCATACTCTACCTTCCACCCTTGATCCAAATACCTAGGCCTTTTTGACATAGTCCTTGCTAGACTAGATGAAATAAAACTATCAGTGGCTCCACTATCTATTAAAATGTTTACTTACTTATTGAAAACCTTACCTTTCACAAGTAATGGGGTGGCTTGTCCCTCTAGCTTCAGCTTCCTGATTGCGGTGTAGATCCGATGTTTCGATTCCTTCCCTTTCGCACTAGCCGAGCTAGTCCCTACTCGATATGGATACTGATTATAGTAATGAGGTCCTCAAAAATTGTATCACCCTTCCTTAGGTCCTTGCTATTTCTCAAACTTCTCATTCCCATTCTTAGCTATTGGAGTTGGAGTATGCAACTTTTGTGGCTGAGGTTTCGTATCACTGGGCTTGTTATCCTTCTTCTGAAAGCTCTTCTTGAATTTATTTTGATTCCCATAGGGTTTCTTCTTAGGATTTTAATGATTCTTGGCTTTTCACTCTTTCTCAGCCTCCCATTTTACAAACCCATTACTTTCCTCTTCTTCAGTTCTTGTCATGCTTGCTCGGGTAGAGCGGCATACTTATAATAGAAGTGTGACTCTACTTTCTTTGCTAGTTCATATGCCTTTTGCAGTGATTTGGGCTCCTGCATCTCCACATCATGCCTTAACCTAGATTCCAATCCAAATATGAACTTATGAACTCACATTTTCTCATTATAAATAGGCACATATTTGAATAGTCTTACCAGCTTCTTATAGTACACTTCCACTATGTTGGTTCCTTGTTTAAGACTAGCAAATTCTTCACATTTTTGGGCATAGAAATGCTCTGTTATAAATCTATTTTTGAAGATGCTTATAAATTATTCCCATGGAGTATAAATGGGTTCAATATTTGTTTCCTTATAGTGGGTTTCCCACCATTCCATAGTAGCTCCTTCTAGGTTAATCATAGCCCATAGTGTCCAGGTTCCAGATGAGTAACCTTTTACCGTAAAGTGAACCAATGCCTTTCTCAACCATGCTCCCATTGCATCTCCATAACCTTATTCATACTAAGGCTTTAGCTTGTACTTGTTCTGTAGTTAGTCCACTATCTAGGCCAACCTCTAAGCCTCAAATTTGCAAATTATGATTTGCAACTGTTTCAAGCAATTGTCTTATCTAATCCTGCATAGCAACGACTGTAGCGATGAGATCTTCTACCTCCCTATTGGGGTTGGTTGGTTTCTCATATTGGTTTTCTTCTTCGACCTCACTTTTTCAAGTTTTTCTAGGTGTAAGCCTCCCTCCTTTGGTCTTAGCTAGCATATTAACCTGATTCCATCCAAGCAAGGGGATTAGATTACAGTTTCATCTTAAGTTGTATCTCTAATCAATCCATAATACTAAGTTCTCTTGTTATTTACATCCTCAACCTAAATAGGGCAATACCCTGGGTTGGGATGCATCATTGATACCAAAGGCCATACTAAGGTATCCTGACACTCCATGCTCCCTTGGGCTAATTCCCATTAGATTCTAGCAATTGGGGTATCCTAAATCATCCCAGCTTTAGCCTATGCCATAAGCAAGCCTTCATTGGATGCATATAATTTCTCTTTAGCATACATCGAAGCTCTATACCCTCGTACCTAGAGCTCTGATACCAAATGTAATGATCCAAAAACACACAAACAAAAAAATACAAAAATAGAGAAAAAATAATTTATGCTAAGGAGAGAGGTACATGAACCCTTCATGACCCCTAATCCACTAGAAAAACCTAAAGTTTCATTCTCCTAAGTTTCCCTAGAAGTTATATCTCATGAGTTACCCTAACACAAATCCATCTATGTAGGCGTATAATGTGTTACTATGGATAAGTCCATCTATTGCATCATCCTCGACAAGCTAGACTTATCACCCTCTGTCCATCAAAGGTGTACATGCATCTCCATACCATACACAAATACTTATGTGTAGGTATGCTACGAGTACCATAAGTTAAGCTATCCATCTTATCTCCACAATGAGCTATCTTAACTCAGATGTAATATCTTCCTACTTAGTCCTCTATCTCCCTAAGGGCGTCTCAATTCCCATAGGTCCTCCTATGTTCACCCTAAGGGGCCCTCAATTGCCTTAGATTACCTTTGAGTTCACTCTAGAACTCTACACTAGATTCCCTATCATTAAGCAATCACATTATAATACATCTATGCTTCCACATCATAAAATAATCAAACAATAATAGATAAATGAAGCAAGATTAACTCTGAAATAGAATCTAATGCATGGCATAATCAAATATAGAAATACAGAAATATAGTAAAATTACTTTCATCAACCCAATAACGAATACCTCAACTTTACTTGCATAATAAATCTTTCCTACTCAAGGGTATCATATTAATTGCATTGGGGATATCTTCCCATAATTCTAATCTATGGAATGTAAGTAAATCAACGTAATATACCATACCTATTCTTTGTTTCCATTTGATTCCTTGCTTCTCCTTGCTTCCCTTTGGTTCTTAAGGGTAGTAGGGGATCAGGATACTCATGGTTCAGGATAGACATACCTTTAAATGCATCTATTCATCTACTATACAAAATTGCAACTATACAATATTCCATCAAGTCTCTAACCATCTATTGCATTATGGACATCATAAAAATAAACCTTACTTTTATTTTTTACCTCTCCCAAATCCTCTTGGATATTCATCCAAACATGCTATTACTTAGATTAAGGTCTAACTTAATTTCATTTCATTCATGTCCTAAAGCATTAAAGTCCCATACCCTTAACCTTTAGAACAATCATTCTTCATTCCCTAAACCAAAGCCTCATAACTTTAGCTTAAAGAATAAATCCACATCTCATTCCATTTAAAAACTCCTAAGATAATCAACATTAATACAAGGGTTCTCTTTAAATAAACCTTTCACATATTTCCCTAAGATTCAAGGTTCCTTTTCAATCAAAATATCCCATATAAATCAAAGGTTCCATTAAATAAAACCCATTATATATCTCATGTAAATCAAAGGTCCATTTAAGTAAACTCCAATCTGTGGTTCACATATAAATCAAAGGTCCATTTAATTAAAACCTACTATATGTTTCACACATAAATCAAAGGTCTATTTAATTAAATTCCAATATATGGTTCACATATAAATCAAAGGTCCATTTAATTAAAAACCTACTATATGTTTCACACATAAATCAAAGGTCTATTTAATTAAATCCCAATATATCGTTCACATATAAATCAAAGGTCCATTTAATTAAAACCTATTATGTGTTTCACATATATAAAATCAAAGGTCCTAATACATATATCTCACATATATTCAAAGGTCTATTTAATTAAACCCTAACACATGATTTACATATAAATCAAAGTTCCATTTAATTAAATCCCAATATATGTTATATATAATCAAAGGTCCTAAAAAAATAAATATAAGAAAGTTGTTATACACCATCATCAGGAATGAGTGAGCTGAGGTTTAGCGGATGCGATGGGAGTGAGGGTTTGAATTTTCTGGGCAAGAATCTCAGCCAAGGCGGCAGATGTAGAGCAGGAATGAAAGGGGCAGGTGGGAACCTCGAGCATGGATCAAGTGAGGATCCAGAGGAAGGCAATCAAACTATGGCAGATTTGGAGGTGGGCATCATGTGGGGGCTCGACCCTCCTATGAAAGACCCCAAAAAAAGATACAAAGGACAATGTGGGGCCCAAGAAGTGGTTGTCTTTTTCTAAGACTCTTAGAGGAAAAAGAAATGAGGTTCTCTCTCTTCCGCCCCTAGTTCTAGTAAATAATAAAATTTCAGCCCCGACAAGTTCCATGAGCCCTTTTCTTTCAATGGAAGAATTCTCCTTGGTAGGCAAGTTTTTGGGAGGTAGGCCGGACATGGAGACTATTAGGGCTTGGGCGATGGGTAAATAATGATTGGTAGGCAGCTTAGAGTTGGTAGATCTAACTCGAGGGTTCTTCATTATCCGTTTTAATAATATGGAGGATGCTAACCACATTTTAATAGGATGTCCTTGGTTTTTGGGCAAAAGGAGCCTTTTTCTTAGACGATGGGGTGAAGATTTTGACCCTAAAAAGCAAAATATTAACATTGCTCCTATTTGGGTTCATCTCCCGAGTCTACCTACCCAATTTTTAATGAATATTGGTTGCAGGGCATAGCCAAAACTATAGGGGACTTGATCTCCATTGACCATGTGACCTTGGCCAGGACAAGGATGACTCATGCATGAATCTACGTAAATGCTAATTTGGATAATGAATTTCCAAGGTTTGTGGAGCTAGAGTATGGAGAGTACTATCAAAAATAGTAGGTGGAATATGAGAACAGATCGACATTCTATGTAGAATGCAAAAATCAAGGACATCTATGCAATTAGTGCCCTAACCTGGCAATGAATAGAGAAAAGCAGAAGTAGGGAATGCTAGACAAAGGAAATTTGAGGAGTTTCCCCGACATAGGTAATTTCAATCAGGAAAACTATGTCTACCAAAAAAATAAAAGAGAGGGTGTAGGGTCCCAACAAGATAAAGGAAAACAACAGGTTGTTGGCAACCAAAATACTCAGGTAAGTTCCAATCCTCTAGTTTCAAATAAATTTTCAATTCTATCCAATATAGGAGTAGGAGGATTATCGGAAGACATGGATGCCCAAAACCTTTAGGATAACCTTTCTGATTCTCTAGAATCCTCATCCAAGTCAGGATCCTCAAACCCTAATGATAAAATTACTATAAACCCCATGGGCATAACAAAGCCAAACCCTAATGCCCAATATCTAGAATCCCCATCCAATTCGGGATCCTTAAAACCCAATGCTGAAAATACTTCAAGCCCAATGGGCATCCCAAAGTCAAACCCTAATGCTAAAGAACTTATGAAGGAAGTTGAGGCATTGGAAAATAAAAAATCTCATCTCCCTAACATCATCACTAGGAGCCAGGTGAATCCTACTGAGGGTCTGTCCCATAGACCAGGGGAATACAAGAAAAAAAGAGAAGATTTGGATGTAGGGGTGGAGATATGTGAAACTCTTCAGACTGAGGAATATGGCAGTATGGTTCTGCAACAAATTGCCTCCCCCCAGTTTAGTCCTAAACAAACCAAAAACACTATAAAGTCTCCTATAGATTTTGGCAATGAAAAAAGAAGAGGGAGAATATCAAATGTTGAGCATCAAAAAATTAAAACCGATAATGACATTGCCAATGGAAAATAGAGAACCTTGTTTCAACAGGTTATTCTAGGTTCTAAAGACAACAAATTAGGAAAACCCCCTCAAGGGAGGGGGAGAGGAAGAAATCCCAAATAATCTAAATGAAGTTCCTCTCATGGAATGTGAGAGGCCTCAATGGCCTGCCCAAACACATGGAAGTCAGTGCAATAAGAAATCAAGTGAATCCAACTATTATCATGTTGCAAGAAAAAAAAACTGATGAGATTCAGTAAAAAAAAGTAGCAAAAAAAATCTAGAATCAAGGGGATATGGTTTGCAAATCATCCAGAGGAGCGTTTGGAGGCCTTATGACTTTGTGGGATCCCCGGATAGTAGAAGGCACCATTATTCAGAAATATGACAGGGTTCTTAGTGTTTTATTTAAGGAAATAAACAAAAATAGGTCGTGGATCCTTTCAAATATTTATACCCTAAATTCAATTCAAGGGAGAGCTCTACTATGGGAGTACTTAGGCAATCTGAGTGAAATCTTCCATAATGTCCCCTGGATTCTGGCTGGGGATTTTAATACTCCTCCTTACCCTTTAGACAAAATGGGTGGAAATGGACCACCTATCAGGAGCATGGATGAGTTCAATGACTTTTTGAACTCCAAAATGTTGATGGATGTAAAACTTAGAGGAGCAAATTATATTTGGAGCAATCGGTGGATAGGGTGTCATCATTCAAGAAAGGCTTGACAGGTTTTTCTATCAAAGGAGGGTACAAATCTGTTCAGTGATTCTACCCTACAAGCCCTTCCTAAAATTTCCTTTGATCATAATCCTATTTTGTTGGATATCCCTAAATTTCTATCCTTCAATAAACCTTTCATATTTCAATCTATGTGGATCAAACATTCCAGTTTCAAATATAACTTAATTCAGTGGTGGCAGTAGCCTGTCAAGGGTAGTGCAGCTTTTAAACTTGCTGGAAAATTAAATTTTGTTAAGGAAAAGCTTCGAACTTGGAAAAAAGAGGTCTTTGGGAACCTCTTTGAAAATAAAAAATAGGTTGTTGAAATTTTGAAGATAATTGATCAAAGGATTCAACATGGTGATGCTGATGAAACTACTAGGCAGGGGGAACGGAAAAAACTAGCAGAGTTTCATAACATTTTGGCCTATGAGGAAATATATTAGAGGCAAAAATAAAGGGCTCTTTTGTTGAAATATGGAGATTAAAATTCCAAGTTTTTTCACATCACCACGCTTAGAAATAGAAGCAATAACAAAATATTTTTTTTTTTAAAAGCAGATGGTTCTATTACTCAAGACTTAACAGAAATTAGAAAGGAGACAGTAACTTATTTCAATTCTATCCTTGGTTAGGAATCGCAGTGCAACGAGGAGACCAAAGATATTATCTTGCAATCCATTCCTAGAATAATAAATGAGGATATAAACCTTAAGCTTCTAGCTCCTCTTTCTGATGAGGAAATTAAGGAAGCCTTGTTTAGCATGGAGCCAAACAAAGCCTCGAGACCCAATGGATTTCCCCCTCATTTTTATCAATATTTTTGGGACATTGCAAGTGAGGATGTAATTATTGTCAGAGAATTCCAAGCAAGCAATCATATCCCAAAAGGTCTCAACTCTACTTTTATTTCTCTAATTCCTAAGAAGCAAACCCCTGAATCTATGGTTGACTTCAGGCCAATCAATCTATGCAATGTTTCTTACAAGATCCTAACTAAAGCCATTGCAAATAGAATGAGAGATGTTCTACCCCACATCATAGATCCATGCCCAAGAAACTCTGTCTAGGGCAGGTCAATCTTGGATGGAGTTATCATAGTTCATGAAGCTCTACAATCTGCTCATAAGACTAGCAGGTCTATTTTTACCCTCAAGCTTGATATGAACAAAGCATTTGACAGGATAAATTTGTACTTTCTGATTGTTGTCCTCCTAAATTTTGGTTTTCACCACCAATGGGTTAATTTGATCAAAGAATGCATTTCTAAAGCATGGTTCTTGATTTTGGTTAATGGAACAACTACTGGTTACTTTCAAATTCATAGAGGAATTTGGCAGGGGGACCCTATCAGCCCCATGTTATTCATCATTGTGGCAAAATATTTAGGCAAAACCATAAAAAATGCTTGTAGTTTAAGGCTAATATTAGGAATCAAGGCAACATATCTCACTAGGGATGTTTCTCACCAAAAATTCGTCGATGATACCCTTCTATTGACTAAGGCATCGGTGGTTGAGGCCAAAATAATTAAATACATCCTGCAACTCTACGAGGACGCTGCTGGTCAGAAAGTTAATTTCAGTAAAAAAAAGTTATATTTCTTGAACACCCCCATTCATACGTAAGGAAGGATTGCAAAAATTTTAGGGTGCGATATAGTAAACCTCCCCACTTCGTATCTTGGTCTCCCTCTTTTCATTGGTTCTCCGAGAGATTCAATGTGGGACAGGGTTATTGAAAGAATTTAAAAAAAAACTTGTTGGATGAAAAGGTCATCTTCTATCTCAAGTAGGAAAGTTGACCCTCATTAAGGCCTCTCTTCAGAGCATTCTAGTTTATTTCCTCTCCGTTTTCAAAGCCCCTATGAAGGTTTTCCAGAAAATTGAGAAAATCCAAAAAGAATTTTTATGGACTGGATCAGAGGAGAAAAAAAGGATACACCTTGTAGGATGGACCAAAGTGTGCAGACCTAGGAAAAATGGGGGCTTAGGTCTGAGGAGAATTGCTCATATGAATTTAGCTTTACTAGCTAAGCAAGCATGGCACCTCATTTTTGGTGAAGAAAATGAATGGACAACTATCATCAAACGAAAGTATCTTCAAAATATGGAATTTCTAAGTGACTCAGTTCCAATTAGAGGTTCTGCTTTTTGGAAAGCAATTCTCAATTGTAAGGAAATCATAAAAAAAGGTTTAATATGGGTTTTAGGCAATGGTGAGAGGATAAATTACTAGAATGACAGGTGGGCTAAGGACAAACCACTAACACAATATCCTAACTTAGCCCGAATCAAATATATCACGAAATAACTCATTGGCAGAAAAGTATCTGATTATATGGTTGAGTACATAGGCAGAATGAAGTGGAAACAAATAAGGATTCAGGGATTTCAAGCAGAATCAAATGATCTTTGTAACATTCTCAGGAAACAGTTTATCCCCATGAGACCCAAGGAAGATAAAGTGACCTGGGCTCCTACGAAAAACGGGCAGTTCATTGTTAAATTAGCTTACAAGCTTCTGCTTGATGATGAGGATTTTGTCCTCCAAAAGGACTTAGTTTGGATAAAAAATTTAATTCCAAAAATTGTAGTCTTTTCATGGCTGGTTATCCAAGGAAGAATTCTAACCATTGATAATATGATGCGTAAAGGTATTTGTATCACTAATCGATGTTATTTATGTAGGGCTAATTAGGAGACCATTTATCACATTTTCCTTGAGTGCCCTTTTTCCTTGACTGTCCTAAGTGGGGTTTTTCAGGCCTTCAATATTTCTTGGGTTAAACCAGCCATCGTACTTAATTTGCTTGTCCAGTGGCCTGTTGAGCAAGGTGTAGCAAAAGTATTGTCATTGTTGTCAACATAGATAGATTGATGCAGTTGATGCAGTTTAGAGGTCAGTCAGAACAAATACAATGAATTTCCAAGAAGAAAGAAGTGGCCCAGATTCAGAAATTTGCAGAAAAAGACAAGAAAACTGTCGCGATATCGCGACATGTTTTCTGTCGCGATTTTGCGACAAACATGAGGAGAGAGAAGGTGCAGCCGAAAATGTCACGATTTCACGACAAAACTGAGGAGAGAGAAGGTGCAGCCAAAAATGTCACGATTTCGTGACAAAAATGAGGAGAGAGAAGGCACAGCCAAAAATGTTGTGATTTCACGACAAAACTGAGGAGAGAGAAGGCATAGCCAAAAATGTCGTGATTTTGCGACAAAACAGAGGAGAGAGAAAGTGCATGGAAAAGTGTTGCGATATCATGACAAGTTTGAAGAAGATGCGCCAAGGATGAAAAGTGTCACGATATCGCGACAAGTTTGAAGAAGATGCGTCAAGGGCGAAAAGTGTCGCGATATCGCGACACGTCGGGTTTTCGCGACCCGAAGAGGAGAGAGAACGTACGGCAACAAAGGTGTAGCGATTTTGCTACAAGTCGAAGTTCCAAAGCAAAGCTGAAAGGTGTAGCGATTTCGCTACAAGTCGAAGTTCCAAAGCAAAGCTGAAAGGTGTAGCGATTTCGCTACAAGTCGAAGTTACAAAGCAAAGCTGGAAGTGCAAGGCACAAAGGTGTAGCGATTTCGCTACAAGTCAAAGTTTCGCGGGTCGAAGCAAAGTTGGAAGCGCAAGGCACAAAGTTGTAGCGATTTTGCTACATGTAGGATTTTCGGAGGCCGAAGGAAAGAGAAAGTACAAAGGGAAAAAGTTGTAGCGATTTCGCTACATGCTAGTTTTTCGGAGGCTGCAACAAAGAAAAAGTGCCAAGTCGAAAAGTTGTAGCGATTTTGCTACATGTATTGATTTCGCTAGTGCATAAAGTGAGAAATGTACGGATGCGAAAGAATGTCGCGATTTCGTGACATGTTACATTTTCGCGGGCGAAAGGCAAAGAACAGCGCTAAGGCAGAAAAGTGTCACGATTTCGTGACATGTTCCATTTTTGCGGGTGCAAGCAGAGTAGAGTGTAGGAAAGCAAAAAGTGTCACGATTTCGTGACATGTCCCATTTTCACGAGCAAGTGATGACAAAGAGCTCGATGTTGTGAATGCGTCGCGATATTGCGACATGTCCTATTTTCACGGGCAAGAGGCAGAAAAGAGCGGGTGGCAGCAAATGTGTCGCGATTTCGTGACATGTCTCATTTTTGCGGGTAGGAGACAGAAAAGAGCTAGAGGCAGCAAAATGCGTCATGATTTCGTGACATGTTTTGTTTTCGTAGGTGCATGCCGAGATAAGGTCTAGGAGGCGAAAAACGTCGCGATATCGTGACAGGTCAGGTTTTCACGGTCAACAGTCCAAAAAAAGTCAAATGGGCAGAAATGTCATGATATCACGACAGGTAATAGTTTGGCGGGTAAAAGCCAAAGAAGCATGCATAGTGACAGGTGTCAAAAAAGCGTAAAGGAAAATCATGCAGCCAGTTAGGTAAGAGTTAACTAGAGTTAGAACTACAGTTACAGGTGGCAGAACAGCGCATTAAAGAAAAGAACGGCTGTTACAGGGCCGTGATGTGGCATGGCTGGAAAAAGTGTAGAAATACAGAGAATCCCGATGAACAAGAAATCCTCTCGGTGGTTGCATGTGTCAGAAATAGAAGTTACGGGCAGAAGAGAAAGGTCGACGTAGAATTGAAAAGAGTGCCATCAAAAAGTGTAAAGGTGTCGAGAGGGCAATTACGTAGAGGTTAAAAGAAAAGAATGAAAGAGCATCGAAATGCACAAAAATGCTATCAGGTTGCATAGAAAAAGCTGTCAGAATGAGCAGAGTAGACTGTCAGAATAAGTCAGAAAGAAGCGGCTAAAAGACAGAGCGCGTCTGAGAGGGTTTGACAGATTGAACGGAGCTGAGAATGCATGGAAAAATGGAGGGAAAGATAGAGCCATTTTTCAAAAATCCGTTCGATTGTACCAAGTATAAAGATCGAAAAGGCACAGTAAGAGAGGTTACTGCAACCGTGTTTTATCTTGAAAAACCAAAAATGCATGGTTGGGTAAGAGTGTTGTATGTATAACAGCTACAGAACTGAAACCTGGATATTATTCTTGAAAATCAAAAGAGAGGTTTTAGATTGTAATAGAAGATATTGAGTTTCTAACAATCCTCTTTATGCTTCTATGAGATTGATTTGAATGAGCAATAGACCAGTGAGGGTCTTGTAGAAGAGAAGGCATTTTTATGTCTAACTATTATTCAAAATAAAAATCCAAGTTGGTGCTTGGTAAAAGGGGTTGGTGCTCCTATCTGTTGTAGCAGAAAAATTAGGGGTTGGTGCTCCTTCCAGTGGGTGCTGGTAAACTATTTGTAAATATTGAATCCTTGCAAAGGCTGGATTTGGATTGTAGTCCAAACAGTCATTATTTGAGGAGTAGCCACATTGGTGAACCTCGTTAAATCTTGTGTTGTGTGATGCTCTTGTGTTATACTTGCTATATCTATTTTTAAGCTTGCATTTTTAAGTTTTAAGAGTTGCAGATTCAAGTTTTAAATAGTTACACTGATTCACCCCCCCTTCTCAGTGTCATTGTGAGAATATCATGGCCTTGCCCCTTTTCAAGCCAAATATTTAGATACATGTGAAAAATTTGTCTCAATCACTATCTTTGGTAGGTGTGGTTAGAAAGGAACCATAGAGTATTTAATGAGTCTATCCATGATCATCAAATTATCATTGCCAAGATCCTATCCTTTGCCAACAAGAATGTGAATCTTATCCCTTTTGATAGTCGTAAACCTCATATACAGGAGATCCCGATTGCTCAATATTTAATATTAACCTTGTTAGATGAGTTTGTGCCTAGGGTAGTCAACCCCATAGCCAATGTTAAGTGGTCCCCACCTCCTACGAGTTGGTTTAAGCTTAATTTTTATGGAACAGCTAAGGACAATCCTGGAAGAGTAGGCGTTGGAAGCATTGTACGAGATCATAATTAGAATATGATGCTTGGATTTTTTGAATATTTGGGAACAAGGACAAACAACGAAGCTAAAGCTAGAGCTATGTGGAGAGGCCTTCAAATGACTCAAGACTTATAAGGCAATTTGATCATAGAAGGAGAATCTATGCATGTTATAAATCTCCTCAATAATTGGAAAACACCTCCTTGGAGGATTAAAAAAATTGTTGAAGAGGTTAGGATCCTTTTCCAGGGAAGACAGGACAGAAAAGCCCAACATGTCTTTTGGGAAGCTAACAAAGTTGCTAATAAGTTGGCCAATTTGGGTGTTGATGGTGACAGAATTTTCAAATGGGAACACGGTGTCCCAAGCGAAGTAGAGGAGCTTATTCAACAAGAATACCAAGAATTATAGTCGAATTTACCAACAGGTAAGGCACTGTAAGTTTGAATGCTATGAGTATTCCTGTCTCTTTTTTGAAATGGACTCACAATAAAAATTATCCAAGTTGTCAGTATTGGTGGATGCTGCTTGGAAATACCATAAAGACTAATGGGGACAATCACATATTAGATAACATGGATCCTAGTCATCTTAGTAATTTGAGTTTGGTTGATAATCATAGGGCAGGAAAGAAATGACAATATAATACTTTGAACCAGAGCCACATGGACCACCAGATAGCCATCGCCATAAATCTAGCCAGCAGGTTCACTTCTCCAAGGTTGATTGGCCAAGACAGGATGTGGTCCCAAAGCATGTCATATACGAAAGAAAGTAATTACCAAAGAATTATTAAGAGTAACTGTCAATACAGAGCTTGTGGAAGTTTTTTTTTAGTACTCTGCTATGTGTGTCTGCAGCTTTTTATTTCTCCACTATTTCAAGGAAGGGATTTGTGTCTATTTCTTTTTTTGTAATTATGATGCAGGTGTGTTTTCTCGGGGTATACCAAACATGTTGTATGGGAAGTTTATTTTTGATAACAGGCTATGTGCCTTACTGGATGTAATGGATTTGGCGGCATGTAGATTTTACATATATAGGATCCATAGTAAGGACATGTTCATCAACAGCCCTGGGCTAATTTTTGTAAAATGTTTTGGGTCAACCTGTAAAACCCCGTATTAATGCTATAGTATCTTATCTACCAAAAAATAATAATCAAAGGTCCTAATACATTAAATCCATATAAATCAAGGGTCCCAATATATGTCTCACATATATAATCAAAGGTCCATTTAATTAAACCCTAACATATGATTTACATATAAATCAAAGTCTCGTTTAATTAAACCTAACATATTATATATATAATCAAAGGTCCTAATTTATATATCTCATATATATTCAAAGGTCTATTTAATTAAACCCTAACATATGATTTACATATAAATCAAAGTCTCGTTTAATTAAAGCCAATACATGTTATATATATAATATAATCAAAGGTCCCCTTAAAAAAATTAAAACTATAATTTGCAACCTTCAACAACTGTGGCTCTTTTACGTAGCCCATCTATAGACAGTGTTACACCTTACAAGGCACACCGAACATCCATGGCGAACTTGGTTTTCTCAACCTACACTCCCCAACCTAGGGGTTTATTCTATCGAACAATACATTTTAATTTGTCGAGTTGTTCCAAGGTAAACAGAGCATTAACGTCGCTCTCTGCCACACTGGTAAAACATAGTGCTCTCTAATGGTGCTAAGGTATCTTACTCAAACATAGTGCACCAAGCAAGTACAACACACAACACTTTCTAAGCAAGGTTGGTATTTCAAAACATCTGGTTCTCCCCTCTCATGGAGGTTCCACATGAAAAATAGTGCACAACACTTTTCCAAGCAAAGAATGGCATTTCACAATGTCTGGGTATTTCCTACTCACAGAGGTTCCACACTAACATAGCGCACAATGCTTTTCAAGAAAATGAAGACATTACAAAATTGGTTTTCCCCACTCATAGAGGTTTTACACCAAACATAGCGCATAACACTTTCCAAGAAAAGGAAGACATTACAAAAATATGTAGTTTTCCCCACTCACAGAGGTTCTACACCAAACACAGTGCATAGCGCTTTCCAAGAAAAGGAAGATATTACAAAATGTCTAGTTTTCCCCACTCACAGAGGTTCTACACCAAACACAACGTACAACACTTTCTAAGCAAAGGAATACATTACAAAAACATCTATTTTTTCCCACTCACAAATATTCTACACCAAACACAATGCACAATGCTTTTCAAGAAAATGAAGACATTACAAAAACATTTTGTTTTTGCCACTTACAGAGGTTCTACACCAAACACAGTGCACAACGCTTTCTAAGCAAAGGAAGACATTACAAAAATGTCTGGTTTTCCCCACTCACAGAGGTTCTACACCAAAAATAGTGCATAGTGCTTCCAGCAAAGGATTGCGTCTCTAAAACATATTTAAACAACACCAAACATAGCTTAGAATAACCCAACCTAGTGAGATGTATGCTTGATGAGTTTTGCTTCCTCCCTTTTCACCTTTTGGTGCGCATACTGTCCTCTATCTTCGCCTCCCTTCTCTATTTCTCCCTTCCATTTCTCTTTACCTTCCCGTCTTCCTTCCTCCCATTTTACCTCCTCCTTACGTGCCCCCTCACCTTGGTGGCCCGTCTACTACCTCAAAGCTTGTGCTACCACCTCCACTTCAATGCTCGTCCCCTATCCCTTGTGCATTTCCCCCATGTTTTCCTTCTTTGGCAAGTTTAAGCATCACAGGCCTTACCTTAGGTTGCACCATGTAGGGATGTGGGATCACGACATATATTTTAAAATAATAAGGATATTTATAATATATTATAATCTAAGATATTTATAATATACTTTTATAATATATCTATTATTCTTTCATTTAAAAGAAAGGTCATCTTTCAATTTATTCTTAATTAATTAAAAAAATTTAATGAATCTTCTCTTATCATTAAAATAATCACTTTTAATTAATCTCAAATGGATTATAACCACTATTAATTAAAATATATCTATTTTTAATTAATTAAAATGAAAACTCCTTAATTACTTGCAAATGAAGTTTACAAATGAGCTCTAATGAGCCAATCATCATTTTTCTAAACTTCATCAATTAATTCAAAAGAATCTAAATTCAGCATATAACTTAATTTGTTCTCTTTCACAAAAAAAGATGCTTTGTTTTCATTTATTTTTTTAATATGCCAATTAATCTTAAGCATATATAATCATCTTGTAGTGGTTCTTATATAGGAGCTAAATCATCAAACTACTCAAGTTATGATGCAGTAGAAAACAAACACATTTACACAATTAACCATAGAGGGAGTCTTTCCATCAATTCAATCACCCATCTTAGCCAAATATTTTACGATAGCTACTAGGCTATCAACTCAAGCTCCAGGTGATCGACTATTGATGATTATCCCTTCTGTTAATGTATGTCTATATGAATGTATCTATCAATGTTATCTTCGAGTACCTTAATCATCATTTCTCTTGATATTTGGTACCCTCATTTCTGGTGGGTAACTCTGCCTATTCCACCTATGAGTGTACCTGATCCTGCACACTTGTTAATATGTTAGCAATAACATGCACTTATAAATCAACTAAACATCACATAACTGGTTCAATTATTCAAACTAAGTATCACCGCATCTTTAGTTAATACATTGTTTTCTTGTACCTTAAAGTTAGCTATGGATGGTCATGACAGAAGCTAGATAGAGTTTGCATATCACTATAATGGTATGTGGATAGATTAAAACATTCTTTGACTACATTACCAATATCAAGTTCAAACCATAATCCATTGGTTCTCTAGAAAAATTGAGAATCTAGGAGAGTAGTATGCCTTTTAAGTTTGATTCCATGTGGTTAAAATACCTAAACATATTTTAAGTAATAGAGTAATGGTGGATCTAGTGGAAGGATCAATGATGTATGTGGTATCAACTAAATTCAAAAATGAAATCAAAGTATGGAACAAGTAGGTCTCTTGAAACATATTTAGAGAAAAATAAGCTCTTAAACAAGAAATATAATAGTTGGAAGAAGAAATTTGTTAGAGGGGAATGGATGCAAAACTGTATCAAAGTAATAAATATATACAATTATAATTTCACAAAAACTTAGCAAACAAAAGGGTCTTATTGGAAGCAAAAATCTAGAAATAACTAGTTAAAGGAAGGGGACATAAACACTAACTTTTTTCATGTATCCATAATAAAGCATAAAAACTCAAAAAATATTATGTATATACAAATGGAGGATGGTCTACTCACTAAAAATATTGATAAAATATAGCAAGAGGTTATAAGATACTTCAAAACACTATTTTCATGGGAGAGAGAGGAAGATATAGAAGCCAATGAGAGAATTTGGATAATATCCTAAGAAAGAATACAAATGAGGATAGAAAGGAATTTATAAAAGAAGTAAAGGAAGAAGTAGAAAAAGAAGTATTCTCGTTAGGAAGATAAGAGTCTCCAAGAAATAGATTGATTCCAAATGGGATTTTATCAAACCTTAGGGAGGATAGTAAATGGGGACATAGTAGCTGCAATGCAATAATATTTGAGATCAAATAACATTATTAAGGAATACAACAATACCTATATAGTTTTAATCCTAAAAAACAAAGAATAAGAAGTTTAAAATATTATACACCAATCAACTTGTGCAATTCCATCTATAAAAAAAGTGATAGTACGAAGGTTGGAAAAAATCCTTTCAAATATGTCCAAGAAAGATAAATTCTAGATGAAATAATCACAATCTACAAAGTACTATAATCAACAGTAGGAAGTGGTAAGGGAGGAATTATCTTAAATTTGGATATGAACAAAGAATATGATAGAGTATGATGGACAAATTTCTTTCCAAATTTGGATTCAATAGATGGTGGAGATTTTGGGTAAGAAATTGTATTTCCTCCCCTAAATTCTCTATTATAATAAATGGCAATCCAAATGGATATTTCAAAAGTTAAAGAGTATTAAGGAAATGGGATCCTCTATCTCCATAATTATTCAATATAATGGTGGAGGCATTGATTAGATTTATTAATGTTTCTCAGAATTCAAGAGATATTATAGGCCTAAGATCGAGTTCGACCATAAGGGCAAATACCCATCAACAATTTTTGGATGACATAATTCTACTAGGTGTAGCAACTATAAAGGAAGTAAAAGGAATAAACAAAACCTTGGAATTATAATAGTAGGTATCACAAAAAAATATAAATATTGAGAAGAGTAAGATATATTTTATAAACATGAGAATAAACAAAAAAAATATCCAGATTATTAGAATGTAGCATAGAATCTCTTCCAAACATCTATTTCGGAATGACACTATTCTTAGGAATAATAAAGAGTATTTAATGGATAAATATTTTTAAAAAATAGTAATTTGGAAAAGTTCCCTCCTAAGCCAAGTGGGGAAGTGCAATTTTTGAAGAGCACACTATTATCTATTCCAATATATTTGCTATTAATTTTCAACATTCCAAGTAAAATAGTAAATTCATTGGAAATAATTTAGAAAAGATTCCTATGGTCAGGAACAAAAGATAAAAATAGAATTCTATTAGTATCATGGGAAAGGGTATGTAGGCCAAGACTGCAAGGAGGGATATGACTAAGAAGTATAAAGATTATGAACAAGATATTGGTAGCGAAACTAGAATGGAGAGTAGTCTGAGAGTAAGGCATTTTGGTTAAGATTTTAAATATTAGATATATGAAAAATAATAAAAGATAAACAATCCTAACAATTGAAAATCCTTGTAGGGGATCGATAATTTGGAATCATATTGTGAGAGAAAATGAGGCCCTATGGAGAGTAACAAAATGGAAAATTGGAAAATAAGATAAAGTGTATATTTGGGAGGATGCATGAATAGAGAACATCCCATTAGTCAAGGATGACAAAATGATAATAATTAGAGATGAAGTAGAAAGGTGGTATGGATGGAGGGTATAAGGATTGATAGAGATAAAAGAAGCATAGGATGTAAGAAGTTGGAGAGCAATTCTCAAAATGAAGAAGTGTACAAAATGCTCAATCTTAAACTAAGATCCTACTTTTTGAATAATATTATGAAGGAAGATACCATAATATAGGAGAATAGTGAAGATGATGAAGTGTTAGATCAACCTATGAAGTATGGAAGGCATAAACAAAAGATGGTTTCCCATGAAAAAATATGGAATAAATGGACAATACAAAAAATGACAATATTTTTGTGGTTGGTAATTTAAAATACTAAGTCTACCGACAAGGACGCCACTTGCATTATCGGTGATGTGACCCGGGTTCAATCCCCATGGTGGATGTGTATAAGAAGTATTACTAAAAAAAAATACTAATGATGGATAAGAGAGGATTACAAATAATTCATACATGTCCACTATGTGAGAAGGAGGAAGAATCAGTAAATCATATCTCCCTATAATGCAAGTACTCAGTGGAAAATTTCTCAAGGACAATGCAATAATTATGTATTTGCTAGATGATGTCAAGCAACATATTAGAATGGATCCAAAAATGGGAGAGACAATTCAAAGGTAATAAAATAAATACCATTTTACTTTGCTTGGGGAATATGGATAGAAAGGAATAGGAGCATTTTTAGGAATGAAAGAAGATCAATATACAAAAATATGTAGGGTATTAATGGTAGCATTAGTGACAATGTCTCTATCATGAAAATAGGAAGTAGTAGAGAGAATAAAGAAGAAGAAAAGATAAAAAGGAAATAACAAATATGTACATGAATAAAATTGAATTTTTATGGTGCATCAAAGGGCAACCCAAGGAAATTAGGAAGAGGGGTGTCCTTAGGAACATATAGGGAGTTATAATGGGATCATATGTTAGGTTCTATGGGGTGCTAACCAATGATGTAGTAGAAGATAGAGTATTACATGAATGAATCAATTTGGAAAAAGATATTGAAATAAAGAAGTTGGTAGTGGAAGAGGATTCATTGAATATAATCAATAGTCTTAAAGGAAGGAACAAGTTAAGTTGGTAGGAAAATAAAACTATCTATGAAGTTGATTAGATGCTTAAACAATTTGAGGAGGTTGAAATAATTCATACATATAGAGAAGGAAATAAAGTAGTTGATTGGTTGGAAAATTGGGGAACACTAAGAGAAGAGGATAATAGGTGGATCCCACCAAATCCTCTTCCATGAGATTTGGTCAATTTAGAGTAAAAAGAGAAATACTAAAGTAATAACATAAGGGATAGATAAGGATTTCACAGATAGTAAAGGCATTAGGAATTTGGAGTCTCACAACAAATAGTATTTGGATATAAGAACTTGTTATGGTTAACATATGGTTGTGTCTAGATGAATTTAATAATGATAATTCTATTTAGGCTAAGTTTTGATCTAAATCTCACATTTTGTATGCTATTTTATGTTTTTGAGTTTCTTTTTAGGGCTATAAAAGGGAGTGGACACTTACAAACTAATATTAAGTAGAAAATGATTTGAATTTTTTGTGATGTAAATTTTGTTGATGCAACTATTTTGTAAAATAGTATGGGACCTTTCAAAACCCTATTTTTATCAATAGCAAAAAAAATGTAAGAATGTCATTGTTAGTGATAAGAGGAAGAGTAAATTTATAGAAAACCCTATCCATGTAGTATATACTATACCAAACATGGCATTCTATGATGAGATGATAAAGCATGATATAATGGTTCTTAAAAGTAAAGTGTTAGCATGTAAACTCCATGGATACTGATTATGTTTTTCATAGATTAAAAATTGAATCAATTAGAAGAATGGACTAAATTCAAACTAATCCATGAATTTTCTTTTGAAATGATTTTTCCTCATCATCTTCTCTAGTTTGAAAAACAAGGATAAAATAATAAATGATAGCCATTTGTTTAGGAAAAATACATTATATTAAATACCATGGAGTGAGATTTTTTTGTGGAGATAGAGGCTATTAAAAGACTTCTCGTTTGGATTAGGATTTTTGGACTTTCTTATTATATTATCAATAAGGAGGTTTGGAATAATATTAGTAATACTCTAGGGAAGTTTATCAAGGAGGGACAAACTCCTAAGGAGAGAAGTCTTGCTATATACAATCTAATATGTGTTGCCATGGATATTTCAAAATGTTTACCACAATCTATTATGATTAATAATGAATCAAGATAATGGGGATTAGCAAGTGGATTATGAAAAAATCACATTCAAATGTCATAAATATTATCAGTCAGGACATAGGAAAATATTATAGAGTGAAAATGATAGAAAAAAAGATAGAAAATTTAGCATATGAGACAAACCTCAATATTAACTGAGGAGATCATATCACAGTAGAATTTGGATCAAAAAAAGGATTTCCACTCCCAAGAAAGTGGTATAAAAATCCTCTTTTCACCATCAAATGGTACAGGCCAATATAATTTACTTGAATCCACCATTAGAAAAAAACATAATACAAGGCATGATAAAGTACAATGCACAAGTTCAAATTTAAGAGTTAAAGGTCTAGATGATGATAGGGAGGAAATTTTTAAACAAAATGGCAAAGAAGGTCAAGGTTAATATAGTTAAATCATCTTCATTTTTCTCAAGTAGTATAAAATGATCCATTTGAGCAAACCTGCTCTGATACCAAATGAGAAACAATGGTGAAATTGTTCTATTGATCAACAATGCATTACATAGTTTTATAGTTCTTGAAAGAACTAAAAATAGACATGGTGGTTGAGAGAAATCCTCTTAAACTTATTACAACAAACTAACTTAAAGATAGCTCTTATCCTAACAACATGCTAATCTTGGACTATGGTTAAACATTGACCAACCAATCCAAAACCTCAATGTATGCTAATCAAATTAACTAGAAATATGTAAATCATAACATTAAACTAAAACTAAATACTAGGACTTAATACTAGGACTAAGGAGGCAATGTTGAAAATATTCCAACATTCTCCCCCTTGATGCTAAAGATACTCATGCAAGAGTTCTTTAAGCATCACAGAGTTGGAAGAAATTTTTTCTCTTACGTTTCCTCCAATCTTGAATCAAGAAATCAGAATTTACAAAATACTTATGGTGGCACTCCTTCCACTCTTTATGTGGGATTTCCTGCAAATGCTTGAGTGACTTCTATTGTTGATTAGCTCCCCCTTCAACAAAAGTATCTCCTCTTGTGGTTTTCAGCAACCACTCTCTTACATATTTATCATTATGGTCTTTAAACCATGCTCTCACATTTTGATCTTCTTTTACATCTTCAACACTAAACAATACTCCACATGAGTATTTACAATTAATCATCTCACATAGATGATTATACCATACAACTCTTTCACATATTTTCACACAAAATATCACAAAAGATATGGCCATATAATGACCAACTACATATGCAACATAAATTTGCTCCTCACACAAATATTCTCTCAAAACAATGACTTTACAATATTCCTTCTTCCAAGGAATTTTGAACACATCATTTTGATCCATGTGACCCAAGTTCTCCATCACTGTCTTCTCTCCAAGAAGACTCTTCATCAAAGTTGTCTCAATGAGATAATAACCTCTCAATAATGCCTTTGGAAGACATTCTCCTTTCTTTTCATGCCTGTTCACAAAAAACAAATCATTAATCATAAAAACATTACCTTTAGTATGAGTATATTTTGTGCTTCCCATAAAGCTATTTTGTAGCAGTTCTCCTTCATTGTATGGTGCTTCAATATCAACCATCAACTCTTCACTAATAGTTCTCCTCCTTTGTTCAATCCATGTTGGTGTGTTGAAACACCATTCATTCAAGCAATCATACATAGTTGCATTTTCAAGACAACTCTCTTTCTGCAATGTAGTCACTCCAAGTGAGTGATCTTCATCCATGAGTGATGTTTCCTTTGCCATTACGATAAGAAAATCAGCAATCTCATTTCTATTTTTTGTTTCTATCTCATTTTTCACATTCTTCTCCCCCTTTAGAGGAACTCTAACAATTTTATCTTCTCCTTGTAGGAGATCTTCATTTTCTCTGACAAGAGAGCATACATCCATTCCAAGTGAATGGTCTTCAAGACAATGGTCTTCCATACACATTGCTTCTCCATCAACATGCCAACAATTTTGGTTGATCCTATTATCTTCTTTATTCTCTCCCATGAGAATTTTAGGTGCATTATCCATAATACACTCTTCATTTATCTCCTCCATGAGATATTTTTTATCACTTTTTATTCTATCAACAACAAATCCTCTTCTTCCTCCTCGTCCTCTTGAGGAATACACACCTCTTCTTATCTTTTCATCACAAAATTCAGCAACATATGCTTCCTCCATGAAGTATTCTTCATCTTGTTGTTTTTCTACATACAGGCCTTCCTCTGCAAGAAATAATTCTCCATTACAAAGCATGACTTCATATGAGTCTTTACAAGACTCTTCAAAAGGATCTAATTCAGAAACTGCTTCAAGGAAGCAAGGCTCCTCCTTGCTTAAAAAATCTTCATGATTGTCACTCATGGCTTTATGGGTATCCTAATCAAAGCCATAAGCATCCTTCAACACTTGCCATGCCATTTTAGCTGATCTACAATTGGCTATGAGAGGAAAAACATTCTTTTCCATTCCTCTCCTCAAATCCATAAGAGCTAAGCAATTTGCATATTGCTGCTCCTTCTTCTCTTTTCTCTCCTCATCTTGTAGCTTATTCCAAGAGGGTTCCTCATAGCCTTCTTTAACTATATCCCATAAGTCTTGAGCCTTCAATAAGGTCTTCATCATTATGCTCCAAATAGCATAATTATCTCCATTGAATTTGGGTACTTCCAATTCTTTATACATGGTGGCCATTCTGCAATCCACCATTCTTCAATCTTCCACCTAGCTCTCAGCCACTCCTTTCTTGTAGACTTCTGATATACTAATCTGAAAATCCACTAAATTTCAGATCCAAATTCACACAAATGAGAAATATGTGATCAATTTACTTTTGCCCTTTCTAGATCTTAGAGTGTTTTTGAGACAACCTCAATGTTCTTCACATAAATCAATCCATACAACCCCAAAAATTTTGAAAATTAAACTCTGTATTCTTGAGACAATAATATGAAAACCCTCTAAATTTCAGAAGAAAAATCACAAAGGTGAAAAATATGTGATCATTTACTTTTTCCCTTTTTATCACAATTCCGGATCTAGGATTGTTGAAGGAAAAATAAATATTCACATAAATCAATCAATACAGATCCAAATGACCTGAAATTTTTTTTGAATTATGAATTTATCTAAATAATATTGCTCCCAAAATTTGAAAATCAAATACCTTGTATTCCACCTTATAAAACCATTTTATTTAAAAACTCAAAATGCTAATAAAATCTGTAAATTAGCTCCAAATCACCTGAAATTTTTACTTCATCCTCTTGATACAATTACCTAACAACTTTAAAAATTTCATAATAAAATACCTCAGGATTCGTGAGATATTAATGATTTACTCGAGCTCTTCCTTACAAATCTGCTGAGTGCTGGCCACTTGAGTTTCTCTGACAAAGTGTGTGTTTCAGATCTCTTCACACCACTTTCCACAGGTTTTGATCCATTTGAGCAAACCTGCTCTGATACCAAATGAGAAACAATGGTGAAATTGTTCTATTGATCAACAATGCATTACATAGTTTTATAGTTCTTGAAAGAACTAAAAATAGACATGGTGGTTGAGAGAAATCCTCTTAAACTTATTACAACAAACTAACTTAAAGATAGCTCTTATCCTAACAACATGCTAATCTTGGACTATGGTTAAACATTGACCAACCAATCCAAAACCTCAATGTATGCTAATCAAATTAACTAGAAATATGTAAATCAAAACATTAAACTAAAACTAAATACTAGGACTTAATACTTAGGACTAAGGAGGCAATGTTGAAAATATTCCAACATAAAATTATCTCCTTGAAATAAAAATGAAATTAGTATAGAGTGTATTTGTTGTATTTTAGGGTTTCAAGAGCAACATAATAAATAAATGCATGTGGAGGATATCCATGGAAATTTTTGTTTCCAAGGGAACAATATGGAGAATCACCTTGCACTTTAGATATTTTGGGGTAATATAAAGAAAAAAGTGTTTATGAGGCTCTTCTTTACATTTTAGATTCTTTAGGATAGCATATTACTTTTTAGAAGATAAGTTTCATTTGAGCAGTATAGAGAAATAGAATAGATTGATAAATATGAAAGTGTTGTATAGGGATGGAAAAGGAAGAGGAAGGTCATCAAGGTTAATCCCACTAATAAAATAAAAGGTAATTATACAAATGGTATAATGAATACTAAGGGTATGAATAACACCCCTAAGAAAAGACTTATTAAGGAATTAATAGGTTGTTATAGTCCTAATTTTATTTTGATACAAGAAATAAAATATAGTAGTTAGGAATGTAATAATGTATTTAAAATAATTGGGAATGTGGGGGTTGTTTGGAAGTTTCTTCTATAGGATATTCTAGCAATATTGGAACAATATGGGATAAACACAAATGGGATGGACAATTGTTAGAAGTAAAAATTAATTAGGTTGTTGGACTATTTTGTGGGAAATAAGAAAACATAAAATTTGGAATTTTAAATGTGTATGCTCCAACTATATTTAATATTCATCAAGGAATCATGATTGTTGGAGAAAATTGTGAGGGACGTTTTTCGTAGGACTGCCCAAACTACCAAACTTGTTTTGGCCATATTTCACTCATCCAAACTCATATTGAGCTAAAATTTTGAGGGTAGATGCTTGACAAACCCTAGAACGTCTCCACCAATTTTTAGATCATTTGTAATAACACATATCCTATAATATACCTATGTGTGAACAAGATTTTTGGCAAGTGACTATGCGAGGGTTTCATTTGGTTTAAGTGCAAGCAGCTCTAGAGGTCAGTTTTCGGGGCCTTCAGGCCCTAGAAACCAATATTGTAATGGTGTCTACTCAAGGTTTTAGTAGGAAATGTTGCAGGGGATCCAATAAAGATTATAAATCTATCTTTCAATAGATCTTCATGTTGTGAACTTAAGTGACAATGGCTTCCAATTTGTTGCACAAAAAAAAAGTGAAAATCATACCTTTCCACGATATCTAGGGCATGGATTAAAGAGATCACAAAACAAGTTTCAAGCAGTTGATCAAAAAATGACTCAGATCTCAAGTGAATTTGATGCTAAGGTGCACCCACAAAATACATCTATTGTGGAAACCCCTATCAAGGGTAATAATTTTGAAGAATCAGCCTCAAAAATGAATTTTAAGGATACCCTCCATGGTGGACATCCTCAGCCTAATGCTAATATTAATCTTAGGGCTTCTCGTAAACCTCTAAGAATGCCTAATATTGATCCTAGTAAAATGAAGTCATAATGTCTTAAATCAACTGATGCAACTCCTATTGTTAAGCTTGATATGGGCAACATTCATATTGGCATTGAAGATCTGGAAAAAAATGACTAATTTGTTGTTTCATAGGTTTTCATCTGAGCCTCTCTACTTTCAAAGTCTAGGCTACAAAAAGCTGGAAAACTAAAGGTGAGTTACAAATCTCTATTTATTCAAATAGTTATTTTCTTGTTTTATTTGCCAATAATGAAGATAGAGAGAAAATTTTTCAAGGGGGTCCCTGGTTCTTTGGAAGGGTAGGGCTTTTCATGAAGCCCTGGCATACTAAATTTAAAGTTGAAGAAGAGATGCCTTCTACAGGTCCCACATGGGTTAAACTCTTTGGCCTCCCAATTGAATTATGGAATATGACTGTTTTTTCTTCAATTTAAATATAAAGGGAAGAACTTAGAGACAAACCAAAAAATCAAAGGTTTTCAAAGAAATAAAAAGGGAGAAAATATTCACAAGAAAAACAATCTTTTAAATGTTAAAACTTCAAATAATACAGGTCCCAATATAGACTCTGTTGAACCTTATGGTAACATTTTGACTATGTACAAGCATTCTTCAAGGCTAGAAGCCATATCATATTCAATTGGAGTAAGTCAAGAAATAGGGAAAAAAAACTAAAGATGGATTCTAATCAAAAGGTAGGTCACAAGACTAATCAATATCATATGGTAAAAGAAGGTGAAAAGCTTGTAGAGGAAGGTAATATTAATGCTCTTCCCAAAATTTTTAGGCCTGGTATTAATGAATATCATCACTTGAAATATTAGAGGACTCAAAGGGAGTCTTTCAAAACAAAATGAAATTAGAAGAATGATTCAGATAAATCATCCACATCTTGTTTTCCTTCAAAAAAATAAAGATGTCAATAAAGGATATGGATTCAATTGCTAGTAAAATTTGGCCAACTAGAAAAGTGGTTTCCCTCAATTCCCAGGGGACTTGTGGTGGCATTACTTACCTTTGGGACCCAAAAGAGGTAGTTATTCACCATATGGTTGGCAGTTGGGGTCTTCTGGCTATAGTTATTCAAAGCAGATATTCCAACCATATTATGCTATGCATTACTGTTTATGCTTTGACTAATTTGGAAGAAAAAAGAAGACAGTGGAAGAATATTACTTATATTATCTCTCATTTTTTTGAACCTTGGATCTTGATCAAAGGAGATTTCAATACCATCCTCTCTATATGAGAAAATGGGGGGAAATAGAAATTTGGATAGAGCACTAACCTCATGAGTGAATATATTACATAATGGAGAGATTGGAAAGGTTCTTGCTCTCTGATAATTTCTTAATCCATGGTCACATTCCTAAACTCAAGACTCTTAGCAATGTTAGTTCAGATCACTGGCTTGTCATGGTGGAAATTTGGAAAACCAATGTGAGTTTCTCTCGTTTTTTATTTTAGTTAATGTGGCTTAGAGATAATTTCTTTAAACCTCGAGTGGAATAATGGTGGAAGGAAGGTAAACCTAGGTATGGGACTAAGATGTTATATTTTATCAAAATATCGCAATACATTAAATCCAAAATCAAGGCTTGAAACTGGAAGGAGTTTGGGGATGTTCACAAAAAACATAAAGTTATTGTTCAACTTGCAAATTTGAATAAGAAAATCCATTTAGATGGCTCACAGAGAGTACAAGTGCAGATGAAATTAAACTCACAACTTAGTTAGAGGAATGGAAAAAAAGAGAACTCTTATGGAAGCAAAAATCTAGAATTTAATGGCTCAAATAAGGTGATCAAAACACAAATTTCTTCCACAAATATATTCTAGCTCGAAGATCTCACAACTTTATTTCTTCCCTGAAATCAGATTTTGGAGATGTTGTCTACACTTGGGATGGCATGAACTCTATTGTTGTCAATTAATTTTCCAATATTTTTACTGCTATTCCTCTTGACTTGGCTTCTCAACAAAATGTTCTTTAAGTAATACAAAATGTTCTTTAAGTAATACCTTCTCTTATCACTTCTGAGGAGAACTCTATTTTGACTACTCCTATTACTATCAATGAGCTTCAATAGGTAGTTTTGAAAATGCAAAAAGGAAAAACCCTATATCCTAGTGGTTTTCCCATTGAGTTCCACCAAGAGTTTTGGGATATCCTTCATGCTTATTTATTAGATGTGGTGGAAGAAGCTAAGAAATCCAAAGAAATTTTGAAGGTTATCAATAAAACTTATATTACTCTTGTTTCAAAAGTTCAAGAGGCTAAACATATCTCAACTTTTAGACCTATTGCTTTATGTAATGTTCTTTTCAAAATCATTACTAAGATCATGGAAAAAAGTTTGAAGCCTATTTTACATAAAATTATTTTCTCTGAACAAGGGGGTTATGTTCAAATAGTTGATAAGCTAGTTCTTGCTTAGGAAGCCATCCATTCCATGGACATGTAAAAATCTCCTTCCATGTTCATTCGGTTAGACTTATCCAAAGCTTATGATAGAGTGGATTGGCACTTCCTTACCAAATTTTTGAGGCAATTTGGTTTCTCTGAGGATTGGATGGATTGGATTATGGGATGTATCTCTTCAATTTCCTACTTAGTTCTTATCAATGGCAAGCCTTCTCAATTGTTCCTAGATTCCAGAGGTATTAGGCAAGGTGATCCCTTGTCCCCTTATTTATTCATCATTATTACGAAATGTTTAGGTAGGGCTATAACCAAAAAGAGAGAAGATAAAACCCTTGAGAGAGTTACCATTTCTCATGGAGCTAGACCTATCTCTCATATTCAATTTGTTGATGACTCTACTATTTTAGGTAAAGCTACAATTAAGAAAGCTTCTACTATTAAGCAAATCATTAGCTATATTTCTAAGACTACTGGATATTTAATCAGTGAAGACAAATCTAAATTCATTTTATTTCACTGCTCTGCCAGAAAATAATTCATGGTCTTGGATAAAGTAAGATATGAGAATACCTCCCTTCCAATCACTCATTTAGGTATTCCCATCAATATTCGAAGATAGAAAAAATATTGGAATTGGTTGTTGGACAAAGTCAAGAAGAAAATTGGAAAGTGGACCAATAGGTGGCTTTCTTTTGGGGGTAGAATCATCTTGGTAAAATCAGTCCTTCAGGCTATTCCTATTTATGTTTCTACCATGTTGAATATCCCAAAGGTTGTTCTTCGAGAACTAGATCAACTCATTAATTGATTCCTCTGGAGTGGTACTAAGGAGAAAAGAAAATAGGCCTTTTTGAAATGGGACACTTTATATCTTCCTAAGAATGAAGGGGTATTAGGATTCCGATCTACTATTAATAACAACAAAGCTTTAGCTACTAAATTATATTGGAGTATTTTGCATAACCCCAATGCTCTTTGGGCCAAGAATATATGTGCTAAATATACTAAGAACAAAAGTATTGAATATCTTGTTTTCTATCAATTGCCTTCCAAATGTTCTCCCATTTTAGCAGTTCTTAAGACTGGTGAGGATTTGATAAAGAAAAAATTATTTTGGATCATTCATAATGGTCAACAAGTAAATTTTTGGATAGATTCTTGTGATGGTCAAAATACTTTGATAACTTAGTATCCTGATTGGAGGCCTTGCATGGAGGAGCTTCACCGAGCTAACTGGATAAAGGTGGCTAATTGTTTTTAGTACCATACTGGTAATTTAGAGGTTGGTAGCTATTGGATCCCTATTGATGACTCGCCTATTCAAATCCTATAAAGGCAAAGATAAGATATCCAGTGCATCCTTCATATGAGATCTCTCTCTTGGTCCCATGATAAAGATTGTTTTGGATGGAACAACATTACTAAGCATGATTATTCAGTTGCTCAAGGTTATTTGACCTTATGTCATAATAATACCAACCAATCATCTAACATATTTTCTTAGTTGTGGGCTCAAAAGCTCTAGCCTAAGGTGAGGTTCTTTACTTGGCTTTTATTGCATCGTAGGGTGCTTACTAGGGAGAATTTTATGAAGCATGGTTTTCATGGCCCTTTTAGATGTGAAATGTGTGGAGAGAATGTGGAAACTCTCAGCCATATTTTTATTGAGTGTTCTTTAGCATCTAAGCTTCAAAGGAGAATGGCCACTTTACTTGGATTACACTGGTCCAATTTTTTTACTTTTGAACAACTTTGAAGCAATTGGCCTAATCAAGAGGGTGTTGATCATTTTATTAGGCAGTTATTTTGGATGGTTTCTACCATTCTTATTGGAATATCTGGAATGAAAGAAACAACCAGATTTTTAATCAAGAAATGAAGGATATTCACTATATCTAGAAGAAGACCATTGCCAACTTAGTTGAATCAATCCATTAGCTCCTTAATCACCCCAAAACTCTCACAAAATATGGGATCAAGTGATGCAAATATTGAATATTAACTCTTCTAAGAGCAACCAACTTAAAGGGAATGTGAGTAATTGCAAGATGGATAGAACAAGGAATTGGCAACCTCCTCCTAAGGATTTTGGAAAATTTAATACTGATGGAGCCTCTAGAGGGAACCCTAAAAAAACTAGGGGGAGGAATTGGTAGACTTTAATATGACTCCTTGGTTTTTACTTTTTCTGAGAATTTGGATATTATATCCAATAACCTTGTTGAGGGGTACGGTATCCTTAGAGGCCTTCAATAAGATACTAATGTTGGTTGTAAAAAGGTACTAGTTGAGTCTGACTCTCAACTCATGATTAATCTTTTGAAGATTCCTTCTAAGAATCATAAGGTTGATTGGAGAATAAAAAGAATTATTGAGAAGATTCAATTAATCCAAATGGGATTTTTGAAAGTTGATTACAATCATGTGGTTAGATATCAGAACAAGAGTGCTAATGCTTTAGTTAATTGGGCTTTGGAGAAAGGTGATCTTACTTGCTATGGCCACCCTCCTAGATTGTGGGCTTCACAAATAAGTGAAGCTCTTCTTTCTATCATTTTTTTGGATGGCTCCAGTTTTTAAGGTACCTAGTTTCTTCTTGCTTTATTTTTGTTTCTCTTTGGTTTGGTTAGGGTATTTTAGTTCCCTAGCTCAAACTAATATTTCTTTTGTTTCCTTTGTTGATTCTTACCTTAATAGTCTTTTGGTCTAGAAAGGTCATTGTTGTGTTCTATTTTTTTTCTTTTTTCTTTTCTATTTATGTGTGTGTTTTTTTATTTTGTTTTATTTTTGTGTTGTTTTTTGTTGTTCTTGTGTTTTTTTTGTTTTGTATTTTTTTTGTTCTTGTGTTTTTGTTGTTCTTGTGCTTGTGTTTCTGTATGTTTGTGCTAATTGGTGTTTTTGTGTTTGGATGTGTGACTATTTTCTATTTTTTTATTTTTCTCTATTGTCTGTTGTTGGTTGTTTTTTATTTTATTTTATTTTTTTATTATTTTTTAGGTTTTGGTTGTTTTTGTTTTTCATGTTTTTTTTGGTTGTCTTTGTAGCATTCTATTTTTTTGTTATGTTTTTCTTGTGTTTTTTCTATGTGGTTTGTGTTGTATTTTTTAATCTTATTGTGTGTGCGTGTGTGTTTGGTTGTGCTTTATATTTTTGAAACACTCAAGGAGCATGCTTTTTTTTTTCTTGTTGTGTTTTTGTGCTTGTGTGTTCTTGTTTTTTGTTGTTTCAGGTTTACTCCTTGAGCATGTCAAAGGTGGTAAGCCAGGTGCGAGCCCTAGGTGATTTTTGCGGAAGAGATACCCCTACCTCCTTGGGTCTTACCCGAAAGTGGCATCCCTTCTAGGATGTTTTCCATAAAAGAAAATAATAATATTCATTAAGGACATTAGCATTTTTTTGTAACACAATGATGATTCATAATTATGATTTATGGATGCTTGGGATGACTTTAGCACATTTCTATCTCCTTTGGAAAAGAAGGGTGGTACTCCTATATGGTCTAAATCAATGCAATATTTTGCTTCATTTGTCAATTGAAATGATCTTTAGGATAATATTCCTTC
Source organism: Wollemia nobilis (assembly GCA_028583015.1). Lineage (NCBI taxonomy): Eukaryota > Viridiplantae > Streptophyta > Pinopsida > Araucariales > Araucariaceae > Wollemia > Wollemia nobilis. The sequence continues at coordinate 11,789,121 of JAQPPZ010017220.1, read as the reverse complement.
CATTTTTGAATATATATGGCAAAATAGACACATTGGACAAACTTATATAGCAAAAAGACAGGATAGAATTTTGTTATCTAACACATGGTTACAAAAATAGTATACAATGTTTTTAGGTATTTTATTTTGAGCACGATCAAATCAAAAATCCATTATTTTGACTTGTGATTTACTCAATAATGGTCATCCAAATCCAATTGGTTTTAGTCTATGTGGTTCAAAGATTCTGATTTCTTCTAAATTGTTATACTAAGGATCCTATATGTATAGTTTTGTTTAAAATATGATATATCTAAAGGATGAAATGAATATTTGTAATGTCAAATATTTTGGTAACATTTATAAAGAAAATAAGGAAATTTAATCCAAGTTTAAAAATTTACAAGATATAGTTCAAAATTATGGACTACACCAAGATTCTTATGTGTAAGAGAAATAATTACTTTCTAATTATCATAAATTATTTAAAAAATAAGTCATATTGGTTTCAATAATATTTGAAAGAAGTAGTGAGTTATGGAGATTCACATCTACTCTAATATCAAATAGAATTGATAACAATTTCCAAACTAAATTAGCAAAATTGTAATTCTTGTGATGGCACATGAGTTAAATTAACATATTGTTGATATTGTTGGCATTTATTGATATAAGTGCAACAATCTCGTTCCATGGTGGACCACTAATAACCCATGCATAAAATACACTTTGCAATGGCTATTCCACTAAATTGACCACAACAAGTACCATCATGAGCTTCAAATATTTCTTTTTGGGCCTCTGTAGGCTTGAGACAATATAGGAGGAATCCATCATAACCACGTCTATACAAAACATCCCCTAAGAGAGTGAAATGAGCTACCTTTTGCTTGAAAGTTCATTTGGCAGTTTGTGACATGTCTGTTGGGAGCGTTCCAAACTTTAAGAAGTCTTTTACTTGATTAAATAAAGGCTCATATGGTTTGGCATGGATAAAACAAACATCATTCTTATCTTTAGATTCAACATGGGAAATTATAGATTTAGAGATTGTTGTGATAATTAATGGTTGTACCTCTCTCCTACATAGTTCTTTGAAATCAATGATCCTAAAGAGGCCATCACTTCATCAAATCTATTAGTCAAATGAGGTAAACTATCAATTTTATACTAGTCAAATTTTGCAAGCAATTTCATTGCTACTTCATGATAAAGTTTTAAGATTGGTTTTTTGCATTGGTATGATCTATTTACTTGATGAACGACAAGTTAGAAACCATCAAATATCTTGATACATTTTATACCCATAGATATGGCTGCTTGAAGTCCTAATATTAAGGCTTCATACTCTGCATTATTGTTTGTGCATGGAAAATCAAGTTTGAATGATAATAGAATAGGTACCCCTTGGGGTGTATGAAACACGATTCCTACACCTTGTCCTTTTTTGCATTTAGAACCATCAAAGAACAGTGTGATATCCACTTCCTCTTTAGGATTGAAATATTCCTCCTATTCAGTGATGGTAAATATTGAGTCATCTGGGAGCTCAATAATCAAAGGTTGATCACTAGGCATTGGAGCTTTTGCAAACTCATCAGCTATCACTTGACCTTTAATGGATTTTTAACTAATGAACTCAAGATCAAATTCCATGAGAAGCATTATCTATTTTGTGGTGCGGGTGTTGTTGTAAGTGCGAGTCATCATGTAACGTAGAGGGTTTTCACAAGCTATGACATAAGTGGTGTGACTTATCATGTAATATCTGATTTTCTTAATGGTAAAAACCACTACATAGTTTTTCCACATAAGTGTGTTTGGTTTCATAGCTTCGAGTGTTTGACTAATATAATAGATTGCTTACTCTCGATTGTTTTCATTTTTCTGTGCAAGCATTGTCGTTAATGCAAAGTCCATTGCTGAAAAATAAATATGAAAGGAGACCCTTGGGCATAGTGGAGTTAAAACTGGAGGAGAAGCCAAGTATTACTTGATGTTATCAAAAGCTTTTTGACATTCTTATATCCATTAAAATGTCACCCCCTTTTGTAGCAGGTTATTGAAAGGTCTATATTTGTCAAAATATTATGCGATGAAATGATGGATCTATTGGATATTTTCTTGTAAACTATGCAACTCTTTCAATTTTGTTGGGGGAGGCATCTCCATAATGGCCTTGACCTTGTTTGGGTCCACTTCAATGCCTCTCTTGGAGAGAGTGAATCCTAGTAGTTTGCCTGAAGTAACACCAAAGACACAGTTCTTGGGGTTCAACCTTACATTATGCTCTAAAAGTCAATCAAAAATATTTTCTAAGATATCAATGTGCTCTTATTAGGTTTTGGATTTGTCCAGTAGATCATCCACATAGTCTTCAATAATTGTATGCATGTAGTCATGAAATATGTATGTCATGGTATGTTGATAAGTGGCACCTACAATTTTAAGACCAAATGACATTACCTTGTAACAAAAAGTCTCCCAAGGTGTTGTAAATATTGTTTTATGTTGGTCCTCAAGATTGATCTAAATCTAGTTATATCCTAAAAAACCATCCATTAAAGATATCATTTCATGACCAGGACAAGTGTTGATAAGAGTATCAATGTTTGGTAGAGTAAAATCATCCTTAGGACATGCTTTGTTAAGATCTCGAAAATCAGTGCAAATGTAAATCATCATATTAGACTTGTGAATGGATACCGTATTTGAAAGCCACTCAGGGTAATCAATAGTTTGAATTAAACCCACATCTAACAACTTTAGAAGTTCTTCTTTGACCATGAGGGCAATGGTAGGATGTGACATTCTCAGTTTTGTTTAACCGTCTTGTTGAGTGGTATTTTCACCCAATTGTGAAAGTACACTCTCCCTTAGGATTTGGGTTCCAAATCCCCTCTTGCAAAGAAGTTAAACAAACAACTTCTCCAAGGTCTCCGCTATATTAGCATTTGCATATGTGTATTAGTAATCTCAAATAAAGATATTCAATTTAAATGCTTGGAACACCTTAGTGATTGCAAGTAACCGTAAACAAGGGGCAATGTTGGTTTATTTTACCATGAAACTTTAGTGATTGTTCATTGAACCAAAATAAAGCAAATGTGAGTTGGCCCTCATATGACCTTCAATGTGATGCTCAAATTACCCCTCTTTCGTAAAATCAGAATTTTTATGAAGAGAGGGCAATTTTAGGCTCCAAAAATGGAAATTTTCTATTTTCGGATTTTTTAAAATCTGTAATAAAACAACTTCGGTGAATTTTTAAAAATACTAAACAACTCCAAAAATGAAATTTCAAAGTGCGTATTGGAAGTCTGAAGTATAACCTACGCAATGGTGAAATTATTTTTGGATTTTGACATTTTTTAAATGTTTATTTTAATGCCTGAAAATTAAAATAAATTAAAATTTTTGGAAAAATAAAATGCAGAAAAATGAAAATGAAATGCAGAAAATGAAATACAAGATACATTCAGTTTGATGCTATCCTATTCCGACAAAATCGAAGATGTGAGGTTTTCATGCATGCAACCTAACCTATTGGACTTGCAAAACAAGCACAATCCGGATAAGCTAAGTGCTGGCTCCTAGGGTTTTAAATGAGGTTTTCAGATTTAAACATTCGCATGAAGCAACCAAGAAACTTGCATAAACTCCATTTACAAGCCTAAAATCTGAAAAGGGGAAAAATAGACATTTAATCTTGCATGCAGAAAATGACTCCTCTTTCTTGTCCATAAGATGCAACTTTCTGAAATTTTCTGTATTAAAAATTTGTCATTTTACAATAACAAAAATTTCTGGTTTTCCCAAACCAGTCCATGGAAGAAAAAAAGCCCCAAACAGGTCCAGAATGGCCCTCTTGCCTTCAAATCTACAACTCTGCTCACAGCAGTTTCCAACCCCTCAAAACATCCTTGCCTGGCGTATTTAAAATTTTCAGGAAGCTTTTCGTTTCATTTTCCAATGGTTGTTCGTTTCACCTTCCCTTGTGCATGCATGTGTTTTGGTTTCCAAAAAGGCTTTTCGTTTCTATTTTGTGGCCCTTCGTTTCATTCCCATGGTTTGGCTTCCTCTGTTTGGTTTTCTTCACTTTTCGTTTGATTTCAAAAAAAATGTTTCCTTTTCTCCACATGGGCATGCGTCCGCTTCCTTCCATGTGTAACGACCATCTTAAATGATTTCAAATCATTAAAGATTCCTTATGTAACGTTTTGTCTTATTCATTGGATTTTGTCCTTATGTGACAAATTACCTTATTCAATCTTCGATTTATTCCTTATAGGTCCACGTCATTATGCAATCTTCAGTTTCACTATCTTGGTGTTCATCACTAATATCATACACACTGTCCACTACTATGTTCCCTTGGCAAAAATCGAACATGTCACGAAATCGTGACACTCTTGTCTCTCTGCCTGCCTGCCCCTTTTGAGTCGCGAAAATGCAACATGTCGCGATATCGCGACACTTTTGTTTCTCTGCCTGCCTGCCCTTTTTGAGTCGCGAAAATGCAACATGTCGCGATATCGCGACACTTTTGTTTCTCTGCCTGCCTGCCCTTTTTGAGTCACGAAAATGCAACATGTCGCGATATCGTGACACTTTTGTTTCTCCTCTCTTGCCCTTTTTGAGTCACGAAAATGCAACATGTCGCGATATCGCGACACTTTTGTTTCTCTGCTCTGCCCTTTTTGAGTCACGAAAATGCAACATGTCATGATATCGTGACACTTTTTCCTCTTTTTTCTTTGGACCGAAAAATGCAACATGTCGCGATATCGCGACACTTTTTCCTCCCTTCTTTTCTCTTTGCTTTGGACCAAAATGCAACATGTCGCGATATCACGACACTTTTTCTTTCTTGTTTCCTTTGGCCACGAAAATGCAACATGTCGTGATATCGCGACACTTTTTCTTTCTTGTTCTTTCTCTTCTCTTTTGGCCATGAAAATGCAACATGTCGCGATATCGTGACACTTTTTCTTTCTTGTTCTTTCTCTTCTCTTTTGGCCACGAAAATGCAACATGTCGCGATATCGCGACACTTTTTCTTTCTTGTTCTTTCTCTTCTCTTTTGGTTGCGAAAATGCAACATGTCGCGATATCGTGACACTTTTTCTTTCTTGTTCTTTCTCTTCTCTTTTGGCCATGAAAATGCAACATGTCGCGATATCGTGACACTTTTTTCTCCTTGCTTTTTCTCTTTGCTTTGGACCGTGAAAATGCAACATGTCGCGATATCGCGACACTTTTTTCTCCTTGCGGTGTTTTGCTTTTTCTTTGATCTTTAGCATATGGGCCACTTCGGTCTTCTTGGAAAATATGCAAAAAGGTGGGTCCCCAATTTTGGGGTACGTTGTGGAGCAGCCACAACAAATGGCGAATCTGTTGGGAAATGCTCCTGAGCATTTCGGTGAGAACTCAACCTGAACACCTTCAAAACTCAAACACAAGCATCAGAAAATATCCCAAGAATGAAACTAGATGAGAAATACATGAAGCATTAGAATTATTAAGCATCAGCTCGGTGTGTGCAATGTGCTTCATTCCCTATCGTTTGAAACTCGTTCAACTTTCCATTGTCATTTTCACTTATGATTCGTGCGTATGAGAAGTTATGGATGATTCCTGTAGGATTTAACGTATGGTGAAGATGCTAGAGATATAACAAGCTTTGCAAAGGCTCAAACTTTCTAGTACCATGAACAAACATATTAAAACTGTCAAATCCTCTTAGGACCAAATATGAGTATACTTGAATTAATTTACTAGATCCCAAAGTTGGTTATGTGTCACTACCATTTTGAACCCATGTGCAAGTGTAAGTGAAATCGGAGCTTTGGGGAATAGGATTCCCAACCTAAGCGAGATGGGAATTTAACCCTATCCTTACTACTCTGATCTGGAGTTCATTACCTCATCTTGAACAAAATGATTTAACCTGTTATGGATGAAACTGTCGGGCTAGCCTCGTCCGTTTGAGCAGTCAGTGGTCTTGCTTTTAGACAAGACATGTTGCCACGCATGAGCATACTCCACTTGCCAGTCAGGCGTCTATAGCCCCGGTGGAGATCAACCCCATAATCCAGGATTTGACTTTACTTTTGATTTCTTGAACCTTGGGGATGACTACCCATCCTTGCAAGGGACATGTAGTACGATCCTTCCAATCCAATATCAATGATGCAATAAAAGTAGAATGAAAAATATTTGCTTTGGAACTTCAAGTTCTTGAGTGTAGATCATGCTTTTAATTTCTTAAAGCATGGAGGTAAAATAGAAGCTTTGGGGAATCGGATTCTCAACCTAAGCGAGATGAGAATTAGACCCTATCCTTACTACTCCATGAAGATCAAATCGGAGCTTTGGGGAATTGGATCCTCAACCTAAGTTCGATGGGGATTTAACCCTATCCTTACTACTCTGATTTTAGGCTTTAAGCACTATAGGAGTGGTAAAAACCACTATTTTAAGGATTATGTTGCATGATAGGACAGACACGAAATACTCCTTTCGCCTCACCTTTTCTTCCAAGTATGGTTTTGACCATTTTGCTCAAGATCCTCTTTAATATGTGTAGAACGTGCTTGGTTCAAGATAGTTCGGGCATCAGTTCCCAACCTTAGGATCCTTTTAATATATGTTATGTAATAACCCTAAGAGGATTCGACACCTTTTCAATGATTGTATTTGAAATGTAGATGCAACTGAGATGAAATGTATATGCAATGTCGAATGTAACATGAGATATGGATGAATGCATTGCTCTTTTTGAAATGTGGATGGAGTATACCACCTACTTTACCATAATTTGTAAAACTGACAACTTCATGCATCACAAGTTCCAAACGATATTCTTTAATGTGTTTGCGATACTCGTGGAGCTTTCTGCAATACAATTCCGATGTTTCATATTCTCTTAGTCTTAGTCAACATTCATAAGGACATAAGTTGACATCTCGCTTTTCTTTTTTTTTCAAAGACAAACCAAAAGTGTCCAAAGGACCAACACACAAAACTTAAAACCAAAATGAGATCCAATCCAAAACCAAAACACGAAAACCAAAAGTATATACAAATGTACAATATAATACAAGATGGTGCAAAAGTTTGGATTATCATTTTCTCGGATCCCAAACCTGATTAGAATTCTTTAAAAGACATATGACGTGATACGCATACCAAGTTTTGTAGGAATCCAACAAAAACAAGATCAAACCAAACAAAGAAACAAACTTCCACTTGCCCCTCTCACCATACCAATTTGATTTAGTTTCATTAATAATCCTATGGTGGAGTCTCAAGTTTTCAAATTGATTAGACAATGATTGATATTCAATTCCTTTATGTCTATTCTTTAAGATGTCCATTCCGCACTTTGATTCATGGTGTAGAAATAAGCTTTCATTTTCATTCAATAAAGCCATAACATTAATAATATTTGAATCAAACCATTCATTAGGCAAACCTTCATTCGAATTTTGCATGGTGAAACCAAAAAGGTGAGATTTTACCTTTGGCATGTTTTCATTTGACCTTACTTGAAGAGGATTTGAAAATTCCTCTTTTCTCTCATGACATTCATCATCATGTAGCACTTGTTCTTTCTCCATGATTTGTTTATCAAAGGCACCAAACTTAGGTACCCAATTGAAAACATGTCCATCCCTTTCAAACCATAAGTCTTGTCTATCTAGGGGTGGGTTAACTAACACATTTCCATGATCAATCACTTGGGTTGTTTTGGGTAACGTGAGATTTTCAATTGGATCATCAATGATATCAAACCCAAATGATTTAGGTTTTGTAATTTTCTCATTTTGAAATGGCATAATCATTGTAGCACAAGTAAGTGGATCAAGATTTTCAATTTCTTTTCCTTCAAAGGAATCTAAAGCAAGTGACTCTCTTTCTTGATTCATGGTTGTAGAATCCTTATCATGTTCCAAAATTTGATGAGATTCGAATTCCTCTTCCAAAACTTTCTCAAATTGTACAGGATTTATAGTATCCTCATGTGAGGAAGCAATTGAGTTATCCTGCATATTAATTGACACAACAAGTTTGTTAGAAGATTTAGATTGATAATATTCTTCCCATTTCTTCCATGAATCATAGTAATCATCTTCCAATTTCAAGTTGTGATGCTCAAGTACTTCTTCTTCATCTTCTGATTCATCAACATGTTTCTCATCCAATTCATCTTCACCTTCCTTAGATGGTCCAGTTATTTCCAAAAGTGGGTTATCTCTTGAATTCAAATTGGTAAAGCTATCATAATCCAAATTTGTAACCCATGATTCAATTTTATCACAATTTGGAAGGTGTGGATCCTCTTGGTCATCACTTTCGAGAACATCATCCAAAGTGTCTTTCGAGAACAAGTGGTGAAATTCGATTATGTCTTCAACTTCATTTGTTGATTTTCTTTCAAATTCATTTTCAGCCACTTGTGATGGCTTAGGAGCTTCTATAATGGGATCAATTTTTGAATTCCGTGTCATATAGTTGCTCCAATCCTTTGCAAGTACATCTGACCAAATCATATCCACATAAGTTCGTTCATCCAAATCCTCCTTTTTGGGTAATGATTCTAGATATTTCTTTTCCAAAACAAGATGGTGATCATTTGATTCCAACTTCTTGTTACCCATCCATAGAATTTCTTCTCCAAAAACTTCATGCTCTTCAAGACTTTTCGAATAGGTATTTACTTCAACGTGAGTCACCTCAAAATCTCTTGTATCGCTTGAAGAAGCATAACATGAAACATCATTAAGATCGGCATTATGAATTTTCTTCCTAGGATGATTTGGATGCATACATTGACGTGCTCGTTTTTGTGGTGGAACATGCCTACATACCTTCTTAACCACTTTATTTTGCTCTTTTACTTTCGATGCGAACTCTTTGGGTTGAGTGGTAGAAGTAGTAGGATTAGTTGGATTGATACCCATGGACAAAGCTTGAACATTTGTTGCAATGGTTCCATGGGTGACCACATGATTCTCTAATTGAGGCATAGTTGGATGGATGGAAGTACTTGTATAAGCACATGTGGGAGCATAAGTTGGTATGGTAGGATAAAGTTGATTGTAGGGAAAAACATTTGATATCAAATTTTGTTGTGCCCACGCTTGATTTACCATCGAGGTTTGATTGCAAGCCCCTAGTTGTCCTACCATAGTTGATTGCTCCATTCCATAACCTTGTGGCCTCAATTGTTGATCTACAATCATAGCTTCTGTGTAGGCCGATGCAAGATCAGTAACCAAGGGATTCATCCTAACAAATATGGCACACCATGGATCCAATGCTCGAAAGTATATTTGAAGAGCACCACTTTCCTCAATAGTATAGGGAGAAATTAATCTCGCATAAAGCTTTCGAAACCTCAAGTTGAAACTTCTCACTGGCTCATTAGGTTCTCTTTTGCAAGAAGTAAATTGTTGATATATCATGAGAGGATCAATGAGCAACCTAAATTGATTGATAAAACCATCTTTCAATTGAGTCCAAGATGTAATAGAACCAGTGGGTAAATTGATGTACCAATCATATGCCACCTCATCTAGGGTTCCAGGAAACATTCTACATGCCACATCCTCATGTTCGACATTCCATCTAACTAGGATATCCACATAGGCTTGAATATGTTCCTCGGCTAATGTTGGACCATTGTGTTTAAATTTGGGCAAACATTTTTCTACGTTCTTGGGTAAATCATGAGAATCTCCACTAATGTTCAAAGGATTAACATGTATCCCATACCACGTTCCTGTAGTTGTAGCCATTAACGAAACTCAAAGAATGACTTCAAAACCAATTTGTTAGTCATGAATAAAGGAAGGAACCATGACAAAGCAATATTCTAAAAATGTAAATTAGTTTCTGATTCACCAGATCGCATATGCGCAAGTGAAGAGCATACTCCTAGTGTTGTAGGCTTTCTGATTCACAAGATCGCATTACACGCAAGTGAAGAGCATAATACCGACAACAAATACATTTTAGACAAAATAATTCCTTACAAATAAGCATGAAATGACTAGCAAATATCAAACATGTAACGTATGAATAATCATGTTAGCATCAACCAAGAGATGTATCCATTAAAATCAAATGAAAGTAATTGCATGGAGACAACCTCGTTAGTCAAGACCAAAAATTTTCAAAATCAAATCAAAACACATTATTCCTGTATGAACAATCAAAAGCGTTAGAACAATGCATAGCAATTCATGTCCTCCTTTTAACACTACAAGGTTGTATTGTTAAAAGAGGGCTAAAGATAATAATCAATAGGGCATGAAATATTCAAAATTTAAATCCCTATAGCATTTAAATCACATTGAAATAAACCAACTTGAGGCCCTCCTTCTAGCGCCAAAATGTTGAGTGGTATTTTCACCCAATTGTGAAAGTACACTCTCCCTTAGGATTTGGGTTCCAAATCCCCTCTTGCAAAGAAGTTAAACAAACAACTTCTCCAAGGTCTCCGCTATATTAGCATTTGCATATGTGTATTAGTAATCTCAAATAAAGATATTCAATTTAAATGCTTGGAACACCTTAGTGATTGCAAGTAACTGTAAACAAGGGGCAATGTTGGTTTATTTTACCATGAAACTTTAGTGATTGTTCATTGAACCAAAATAAAGCAAATGTGAGTTGGCCCTCATATGACCTTCAATGTGATGCTCAAATTACCCCTCTTTCGTAAAATCAGAATTTTTATGAAGAGAGGGCAATTTTAGGCTCCAAAAATGGAAATTTTCTATTTTCAGATTTTTTAAATCTGTAATAAAATAGCAACTTCGGTGAATTTTTAAAAATACTAAACAACTCCGAAAATGAAATTTCAAAGTGCGTATTGGAAGTCTGAAGTATAACCTACGCAATGGTGAAATTATTTTTGGATTTTGACATTTTTTAAATGTTTATTTTAATGCTTGAAAATTAAAATAAATTAAAATTTTTGGAAAAATAAAATGCAGAAAAATGAAAATGAAATACAAGATACATTCAGTTTGATGCTATCCTATTCCGACAAAACCGAAGATGTGAGGTTTTCATGCATGCAACCTAACCTATTGGACTTGCAAAACAAGCACAATCCGGATAAGCTAAGTGTTGGCTCCTAGGGTTTTAAATGAGGTTTTCAGATTTAAACATTCGCATGAAGCAACCAAGAAACTTGCATAAACTCCATTTACAAGCCTAAAATCTGAAAAGGGGAAAAATAGACATTTAATCTTGCATGCAGAAAATGACTCCTTCTTTCTTGTCCATAAGATGCAACTTTCTGAAATTTTCTGTATTAAAAATTTGTCATTTTACAATAACAAAAATTTTTGGTTTTCCCAAACTAGTCCATGGAAGAAAAACAGCCCCAAACAGGTCCAGAATGGCCCTCTTGCCTTCAAATCTGCAACTCTGCTCACAACAGTTTCCAACCCCTCAAAACATCCTTGCCTGGCGTATTTAAAATTTTTAGGAAGCTTTTCGTTTCATTTTCCAATGGTTGTTCGTTTCACCTTCCCTTGTGCATGCATGTGTTTTGGTTTCCAAAAAAGGCTTTTCGTTTCTATTTTGTGGCCCTTCGTTTCATTCCCATGGTTTGGCTTCCTCTGTTTGGTTTTCTTCACTTTTCGTTTGATTTCAAAAAAATGTTTCCTTTTCTCCACATGGGCATGCGTCCGCTTCCTTCCATGTGTAACGACCATCTTAAATGATTTCAAATCATTAAAGATTCCTTATGTAACATTTTGTCTTATTCATTGGATTTTGTCCTTATGTGACAAATTACCTTATTCAATCTTCGATTTATTCCTTATAGGTCTACGTCATTATGCAGTCTTCGGTTTCACTATCCTGGTGTTCATCACTAATATCAGACGCACTGTCCACTACTTTGTTCCCTTGGTAAAAATCGGACATGTCACGAAATCGCGACACTCTTGTCTCTCTGCCTGCCTGCCCCTTTTGAGTCACAAAAATGCAACATGTCGCGATATCGCGACACTTTTGTTTCTCTGCCTGCCTACCCTTTTTGAGTCACAAAAATGCAACATGTCACGATATCGTGACACTTTTGTTTCTCTGCCTGCCTGCCCTTTTTGAGTCATGAAAATGCAACATGTCGTGATATCGCGACACTTTTGTTTCTCTGCCTACCTGCCCTTTTTGAGTCATGAAAATGCAACATGTCGCGATATCGTGACACTTTTGTTTCTCTGCCTGCCTGCCCTTTTTGAGTCGCGAAAATGCAACATGTCGCGATATCGCGACACTTTTTCCTCCTTGCTCTTTCTCTTTGCTTTGGACCGCGAAAATGCAACATGTCGCGATATCGCGACACTTTTGCCTCCCTTCTCTGCTCTTTGGCCACAAAAATGCAACATGTCGCGATATCGCGACACTTTTTCTTTCTTGTTCTTTCTCTTCTCTTTTGGCCAGAAAATGCAACATGTCGCGATATCGCGACACTTTTTCTTTCTTGTTCTTTCTCTTCTCTTTTGGCCACAAAAATGCAACATGTCGCGATATCGCGACACTTTTTCTTTCTTGTTCTTTCTCTTCTCTTTTGGCCGTGAAAATGCAACATGTCACGATATCACGACACTTTTTCTTTCTTGTTCTTTCTCTTCTCTTTTGGCTGCAAAAATGCAACATGTCGCGATATCGCGACACTTTTTCTCCTTTGTTCTTTCTCTTCTCTTTTGGCCGTGAAAATGCAACATGTCGCGATATCGCGACACTTTTTCTTTCTTGCTCTTTCTCTTCTCTTTTGGCCGTGAAAATGCAACATGTCGCGATATCGCGACACTTTTTTCTCCTTGCTCTTTCTCTTTGCTTTGGACCACGAAAATGCAACATGTCACGATATCGCGACACTTTTTTCTCCTTGCGGTGTTTTGCTTTTTCTTTGATCTTTAGCATATGGGCCACTTCGGTCTTCTTGGAAAATATGCAAAAAGGTGGGTCCCCAATTTTGGGGTACGTTGTGGAGCAGCCACAACATGTCTTAGCATCAGGATGTGAGGTTAAGCTGTGGACAACCAAGTTAGGTTCAAGACCAGGCATGTCTTTATAGGACCATGCACATATACCCTTCTTTATCTTTAGGATATCTATGAATTGATCTTTTTTGTTAGTGGATAAAATTTTCCAAGTATCATAATATGTGGGTTGTCCGCATTTGTACTAAGTTTCACATCTATAGTATCTTCAATGGCCATGAGTGAACCTTCATCAAATTGATGGGTCATTGGGATCTGATGAATGTCATCAATGACATTATCAAACTCTTCTGGCACAGTCTCTTCTATTTCTACCTAGAAAATAGTAGGATTCAACGGTGAAGGCAAAGGTGACGAAGAAATGTAAGCAGCGAAAGCTCTTAACAATTCCTCAAAAAGAATGAATTCAAAAAATGATGGTGGCGATGAAATTTATTCCATATTAATAAGGCTTATGCCAATAGGGAATGGTTTTGCCAAATTGTATGGATTAAGGAGTGGAGTAAAAGGTCAACAAACTTCAAGTTAGCTTAGTGGGCAATGTGAAGGGTGGTTTGTCTTGTCTTCTATAATAAATGAAGGAACTCTGAGAACCTAGATAGCAGCAAGCAATACGTGCAAATGCAAATGATAAGGCCATGCAAATCCAATGCAAATATATTTATATTTTCATTTTGTTTTTTATTTTTTTTAATGTACATATGTTACATGATATTTCACTGAAAGGGATGAGGTGGCAGTGGTGATTCACCAATTGGCTCAACTTGCTCCCTTGGAAGGAGTAAACATAATATGGGTTGATGAATGCGGAATATTCTGAGATAATACTCATCCTATTCAATGAATGGTATAACTGGGATCAATTCCTCTTCATATTTATCTGAAGCTATCAATATGATGTCGTATTCTTCATATAATTAATACTCAAATTCATCATTGTGATAGTTTTCCTCTTCATGATCTATATTGATTCACATATTGTGGATTGTATCTTAGATCTGAACTATCATGCACTTCTCGATATTAAGATTCAATGATCTCATGCATGCCCTATTCAAATTGTACTATAACATATCCTTTCCAATTAACCTGATGAAAATATTGTGATGGGAAATCAAAATCGGTCATGTGTTTGAGATTGACAGAGGATGGTTGCTTGGGTTCATCTGAGGGAAGTGGATTGGACAATGAATCAACCCCTTATATACAAAATTGATTATGTTAAGTGATGAACCCATACTGTACACCACTCCTATGGATAAAGGTAGGTCACATGGATGGTTGTAATACCTAATAGTTTGGATGTTGAGCAGTGTGATTGTGACATCCTGAACCACATACTTACCAATGCTAGAACTAGCGAGGTGGACTGCAACTTGTATGGGTGATGATGTGGATGGAGTGGATATGGAGATGTTGGACTCTAAGGTGACTTATGGTTCAAATGATGGGAGTTGGAATCACATCTCACAATCTATTAAATTGACTTGTGAGACGTTGAATGGTGTAGGTGAAGATAGATTTGGCTAAGGAACTTGATAGGTGACCGATGATTATGATGTGGATGAAATGATCGTAGGTATTTGTGGAGTTGGCTGTATGGGTGATGTGGAAGATATGGAGGGTGTTTATTGGGTCCAACCACATGTACATGTTTCCAGTTGTGATGAAGGTTGAGGTGTGGCAATGAAGGCTTGATGTGGATCAGTGATGGAGATTTCCTCTAGCACATGTACTTTGGATGAGGAAGTATTATGATGTAAGATGGATGGTGTGGTTGATGGACTAAGGACAAGTGAGTGGATGGAAGTATGGACTCATATGGGTTGGATATGAAGTTACAATATTTGAATGGTTTAATGTCTTCTAGTGTACAATGAATTTGTCCCTCATGTACATATTTCAAACATTGGTATAGTATTAAGGGAACACATTTCATCTCCCTTATCCAAGGGAATCCAAGGAGTACATTCTAGACCATGGACTCCTCCGGGATATGGAACATAGTGTGCAATATCTTAAATCCCACTTCTATGGGTAAGACCATAGTGCCAACTCTAGAACATAGAGCATCATTGAATACTTGTAAGGTGAAGATGGATTTGGTGATGTGTGAAGGTGGAAGATTAAGGTGTTGGAGGGATGATGTGGTAATGGTGTTTATGGTTGAGCCAGTGACAATCAGTACTTGTTTGAAGGACTTCCTATCAACTTGAGCCATGATGTGTAATAGAGGATACATTGATTCTAATGATATTGATTTGATCTCAAAATCATAGAATATGATAGAGGGCTCCATACATGTTCAAACTATTGAGCAAGGTGCAACGACAATATTGTCATTGTTGTCAACACACTCAGATGGACAGGTTGATGCAGTGGACAACTGTTCGGAGGTTGTTCGGAGTATGTACAGTGGTGTTCAATGCTTATGAGGATGTTTTTGATGTTCGGGTGAAGTTGTTACAGGTTGTTCGTGCAAATTTGCAAAAGTTGCAAAAATCGTCAGGAAGTTGTCAAAGTAGCAAAAATTGTCAAAGTTGCAAAAATCATCAAAGTTGCAAAAATGTCAATGGAATGTGTTGGACAGCCCAAGATACTATTTGGAGGTTTTTTGATCATTAGCAAGTGTGGTTGCAGTATTGGAACGACCGGTTGCTTCGCCGGTGCATTGTTGGTCAGTTTCATGCTTTATTGGGCAGGTGTAAAATCTGCGTCGAAGGTCACTTTGCAGGAGGAATATTAAGCAATCCATGAGGAATTGGACCTCAAATTTTTTACTGGAGGTATCTGGATATACTGAGAGCTTAAGTTTTAAATTTCAGCCCAAACGAAGTCCGGAGGAAGAAACGGTGAGCGTTGCAAAATGGCTCCGGAGCACTTTTTCTAGTTTTGGGCAGCTAAGTGTTTTTGCGTTCGAATGCTCAAATTCATATCTTCTTGTTGCTGAATTCACCGTTTAAGTGTTGTTTCACGTATAGTTCACCATACTGAGCATTTTTTATTTTCGGTCGAAGTGGTTTCGAGGCCTCCAAGTGTGAGAACGAGTAATGTGCACAACACTTTGTCCGTGAACTGTTTGACGAAATGCCTCTTTGAGTTTTCAGTGGATTTTTCAATTTTTAGTCAAGGCAGATTTGCTTGAGTGTTATTTGCATATTTTATGAGGATATTATCTTTCCAATGTGTAATTGATGAGACTGTATGACTGCGGGAGTATGAACATTCAAGTATCAATGCCCATGTATGCACAATATGTGAAAAGTAGAGCAGGCCTGTGAACTATTTGACAAAATGCCTCTCCAAAATGTAAGTGAAGAGTAGGCATGGGAATTATTTGACAAAATGCCTATTAAATATTGTGTGTGTGGCGCACATATGAGTGGCTGACTTGGCATGTTTTAAATTAAAAAATAAAATAAAAGGGAAAAGGTAAAATAATAGTGCAACTTAAAAAGGTCATAACTTTTGATCCGTAACTCTTTTTGAGTCCGTTATTTTTCCAGCGCGTGCAGAATTTTAAAATCTAGAAGAATGCTATGTCTCCCATGGGAGACGTTATTGAATGCTGAAATGGTCATCTTGCAGCTCAAAATTTGTTAGGAAGTTGAAGTGTTGGAAGTTGAAGGGGTTGCTAAAAGGTTTTTAAAAGGAGTCAGTGTGAGTACAGAGAATAGAGAGATTTAGATTCAGATCAGATGAGATTAGTCAGTGTGGATGTGTAGAGAGAAGCAATGAGCTAGACCACTCAGGGTCTTTTGGAATGGAGATCAGATTTTCTACTATAGTTTTTGTTTTTGTCGAGTGGGTGCTTGGCGATCGGGGTCGGTGCTCCGTGCAGTAGGTGCTGCTAAATTCTGGGTTGGTTGGTGCCATTCCCCGTAGTGGGTGCTATGAAAATATTGTAAGATCTATTTGTTTTGTGGCTGGATTTGGATTGGAGTCCAAGTAGTCCTTTGGCAGAGTGGTTTTTCCCACATTGGGTTTCCACTATAAACCTTGTGTTGTGTGATGCGTATTTGTGTGTTTGCTTCTTTGGCTTGATTTTGCATTTGCGTTAAAATTTTAAGTTACACTGATTCACCCCCCCTCTCAGTGTCACACGTAGTTCAACAATTGGTATCAGAGCTAGGTACCTGAATAGGCTTAATCGGCTAAGGGGATCTTGGAAGTGACACAATGGCAGGTGGTGAAGGCTTCTCATCAAACAAAGCACCATTGTTTGATGGAACTAATTACGCATTTTGGAGACTCAGGATGCAGACATATCTTTGTGCTTTGGGATACGACATTTGGGATTCAGTAAACAGTGGATACACAATACCCACCACTCCTCTAGCTGATGCTGCAGAGAAGAAACTCTTTGAAAATGATTCAAAAGCCAAGAATGCCATCATGTGCGGATTAGTAGACAATGAACTGGTAAAGGTTATGGGATGTAAGATTGCAAAGGAAATATGGGATAAGCTGAAGAGTATTCATGAAGGAGATGCTAAAATCAAGGAAGCCAAATTGCAGACACATCGAGCACAATTTGAAGGACTAAAAATGAATGAAGATGAAAGTATCGAAGCTTACATGTTGAGGGTAAATGAAGTCATCAATGCTATCAGAGGACTTGGTGAGAAAATAGAAGATGCGGTCATCATTAAAAAGGTATTAAGATCTCTTCCTCAAATATTTGATTCTAAAGTTTTTGCAATAGAAGAGGCTAAGGATTTAAATGCTCTTACTATGGATGAGATGCATGGTTCTTTAACCGCCTATGAAATGAGAATAGGAAAAGCTAAATCTACAGATAAAGAAGCTGCCTTCAAAGCTCAAAAAAATGCAAAAATGAAACCAGAGTCAGATGAAGATGAAATGTCAGATGAAATGGAAGCTAACTTCGTGAGAAAACTGAAAAAGGGAAAAGGCAAATACAGAGGAAAGTTACCATTTAAATGTTTCAACTATGGAGGCATTGGGCATTTCGCAGCTAAATGTCCACTTAATGAGAAGAACAGAAGTGATGAAGGATCGCACGGAGAAAGAAGTGACTGGAAGAAAAAATCAAATTTCAGAAAAGGCAACTTCAAGAAGAAAAGTTTCATCTCCAAGAATGTCAGTTCATCAGAAGACAACTCCAGTGAGGATTCTAAAAAAGAAATAGGTGAAGCTCTTTTCATGGCATTCGAAGAAGAAAAACCAGAAAAATAATAGGAATGTGATGAAGAAGAAATTGACGCAGAAGTGAATTTGGAAGAGGAACTAATTGCAGCTCTGGATGAATTGAAGACAAAAAGAAAAAGGAATAAGAAAATTTCAAGAAAGCTTGAGGATGCAAATGAAATCATAACAAGTTTGAAAGTGCAGATAGAAGAATCCAAGAAGATCTCCGAAGATCTCGAAGTGCAAATAACCATGAAAATAGATTATTGCAGCAAGTTAGAAGAAGATATTGTTGGTTTAAGGATGCAGCTAGAAGAGATGAATCAAAAAATTAGCTTTTATCACAAACGTGAAGAGAGTTCTATGAAGTTGGATAAGATCATAAAGAACCAGAAGACTACAGGCATCAAATTTGGTTTGGGTTTTGACGAAGGAGAATCATCAAATGGATCAAAGGCCACAAATGAAGAATCCACAAAGAATGAAGAAAAGAAACAGGTTAATCAAGCAAAAATGAATCATGCAAAGGAAAGCAATAATGCAAGGCACGAAAGGAGAATTGACAATGATGGTTTCACCAATGTCACACATCAAAGAAGAAGAAGATTTATGGCTCCTACAACAACATGGCAAAGACCACCACCCAGGTTCAATCATCCCTTTTCTGGTTACTATTTTAAATGCAATGGTTATGGACATAAGATTTCAGATTGCAAGTATAATGTAGGACCAAGGAATTTTGCCAGTAGAAATGCTTTTTCACCTTTGATGGATTATGTAGTAGAATGTTATAATTATCATAACTTTGGGCATATTGCAAGAAATTGTAGAAGTACATTTGCATCAAATCAATTTCAGGGAAGAAAATTTCAGCCAAATGGAATAAGACAAAATAGAAAATTTCTCAAAAAACATGCACAAGCTACTGAAAAAGAAAAGCCAAAACAAGAGCCCAAAATTGTAATCAAACCGGAGTGGAAAGAAAAAGAGCAACCTAAGGAAGAAAAGGAATCCTTGATCGTACAGATGACATTTAAAGTGTAGAATAAATCCGCACCATGGATACTTGATAGTGGATGCTCCAGTCATATGATAGGTGACAAACAAAAATTTGAGAAGTTGCAGCAATATGAAGGTGGTTCAGTGAAATTCGGAAACAATGATGGAGCTAAGATAGTTGGCAGAGGTTCAGTTAAGATCAGTGATGGAAAAATCAGGTCAGAAGAAGTCTTGTTTGTGGTTGGTCTGAAGCATAACTTGTTGAGCGTAAGTCAGATTTGTGACAGAGGTCATGATGTGATCTTTAAGAAGCAGGGTTGTGAAATCAGAAAGGCAAACAATGGGAAGTTGATAGCAGTTGGATCAAGGACATCTGGCAACCTGTACACTCTCTCGGAGACTTCAGAAGGAGCTTGCTTGATTGGACAGGAAGAAGAGAATTGGTTGTGGCACAAGAGGCTCGGTCATATCAGTTTTGACAATCTAGTAAAAATCAGTTCAAAGAAAGCAGTGAGAGATATTCCCACCATTGGCAAACCATCAAATAGCATTTGTGCTTCATGTCAAAAAGGGAAGCAAACTAGAGTCTCATTTAAAACAAAAGAGTACTACATGAGCAAACCTTTGGAACTAGTACATACTGATTTATGTGGACCCATGAGAATGCAAAGCATAAATGGTGACAAATATTTCATGTTGTGTATAGATGACTATTCCAGGATGACATGGGTATTGTTTTTGAAGCATAAATCAAAATCTTTTGAGATGTTCAAGGTTTTCAAAAACCAAGTTGAGAATCAAATAGGAAAAATGATTAAATGTTTAAGGTCATATAGAGGAGGAGAGTTCATTTCAGAGGATTTCATAGAGTATTGTGAAAAATATGGCATCAGGAGATAGTTTTCAGCAGCCAGGACACCTCAGCAGAATGGTGTGGTAGAAAGAAAGAACATGATAGTGCAGGAAATGGCATGGACTATGTTGATTGAGAGCAAAGTAGCAGATAGATTTTGGAAAGAGGTAGTCCATACTACGGTATACATCCAAAATAGGTGCATGTTGAGGATGCATGAAAGCAAAACTCCTTATGAGTTGTGGTTCGGTAAAAAGGCAACAACAAGATATTTTAAAGTTTTTGGCAACAAGTGTTACATCAAAAGAACTGAAGAAAACCTTGGTAAGTTTGAAGATAGAGCGGATGAAGGTATTTTTCTTGGCTATTCATCAAAAATCAAAGCTTACAAATGTTACAACAAGAGGCTAAGAAAAATTGTGGAAAGTGTCGATGTTAAAGTTGATGAAGGAAGGGAATGAGTAATTAGCTATGAAGAGAACTACCCAATTTATGAAGAGGTCATTGAAGGAGATGAGGAAGAGGAAATGGAAAAGAAATCAAGAATTGACTCGAGAGGATTCAAAAAGTGATTCAGAATTGGAAGAAAACAAGAAATTCAAAATAGGTAGTTGGCAGAAAGATCATCCTAGAGAGCAAATAATTGGAGACCCCATAGTTGGTGTTCAGACAAGAAGAATATTAGTAAGAAACTACTCTTTACTATCCAACATTGAGCCCAAAAATGTTGTCGAAGCAAGCAAATATGAAAGTTGGGTAAAGGCAATAAATGAAGAATTAGATCAGATCGAGAAAAACAAGACTTGGGAGTTAGTACCAAGACCCGCAAATAAAAATGTAATCGGTACTAAATGGGTCTTTCGAAACAAATTGAATGAAGATGGATAGGTAGTCAGGAACAAAGCAAGATTGGTATGCAAAGGGTATGCGCAAGTTGAAGGTATTGACTTCGAGGAAACCTTTGCACCTGTGGCCAGACTAGAGGCAATTAGAATATTTCTTGCTTTAGCAGTTTACAAGAATTTCAAAGTTTATCAAATGGATGTGAAATCAACATTTTTGAATGGGAAACTTGAAGAAGAGGTTTATATTGAGCAGCCAGATGGTTTTCAGCTTGGTGATGATCCCAACTTGGTTTGCAAGTTGAAGAAAGTGTTATATGGCTTAAAATAGGCACCCCGGGCATGGTATGCAAGGCTAGACAATTATCTTACTCAACAAGGGTTCAAGAAAGGTATGGTGGATAATAATTTGTATGTCAAAATAGAAAATGGTCATCATATTGTTGTTGTTGTATATGTAGATGATATCATATTTGGCAGCAACAAAGATGAGTTGTGTAAAGATTTTGCAAATAAGATGCAGAAAGAGTTTGAAATGTCAATGATTGGTGAACTTTCGTATTTTCTCGGATTGCAAGTTAATCAAAAGGAGAAGGGCATATTTATTTCTCAAATTAAATATGTGAAAGAGATGCTAAAAAAGTTCACAATGGAGGATTGCAAGCCAGTTAGCACTCCCATGATGACAGGTTGCAAGTTGAGCAAGGATGACAAATCTCCACCTGTTGATCAAACTATGTACAGATCCATGATTGGGAGCTTACTGTACTTGACAGCTACTAGACCGAATATTTTGTAGGTAGTATGCATGGTAGCATGATTTCAGGCTAGTCCCAAGGAGACTCATGTGACAACAGTGAAGAGGATTTTTTGGTACCTCAAGGGTACTATGGAGTATGGGTTATGGTATCCGAAAGGTAAGGACTTCACCCTTATTGCGTATTCAGATGCAGATTGGGTAGGATGTGTAGATGATAGGAAGAGTACCAGTGGAGGTGCATTCTATCTTGGTGATAATCTTGTTGCGTGGCATAGCAAAAAGTAGGAGTCAGTCTCATTATCCATAGCAGAGGCAGAGTATATTGCAGCGACATCATGTTGTACACAGGTACTTTGGATGAAACAAACTTTGAAGGATCTTGGAATAAATTTTAGTGAGCCCATATCGATCATGTGTGACAATACAAGTGCAATCAATATCTCAAAGAATCCGGTTATGCATTCTCGCACAAAACATATTGCTATCCGGTACCATTTTTTGAAGGAGAAAGTTGCGGAAGGTGAGGTTAAGTTGGATTTTGTTCCAACAACAGAGCAAGTAGCGGATATCTTCACCAAACCATTGCCCAAGGAAGTCTTTGAGTACCTTCACAAGAAATTGGGAGTGGTCACACTTCCCAAGCATTGACTAGCTATCGGGGCCACATTCTCAAGGGGAGCATTTTTGTCTTTGTTTATCTTTTTGCTCATGTTTGTGATTTTTGCTAAGTGTAATAATTTTTGCCTGAGAATGTTGTGCATGGACTCAGGGGAGTTTGCAGTAGCCCTTTGGTCTTGTTTTCAAAGGGGAGAAGAGTTACAGGAAATTGTGCATGTGTTGCCAACAATTCCAAAGGGGGAGATTGTTGAGCAAGGTGCAACGACAGTATTGTCATTGTTGTCAACACACTCAGATGGATAGGTTGATGTAGTGGATAGTTGTTCGGAGGTTGTTCGGAGTATGTACAGTGGTGTTCAATTCTTATGAGGATGTTTTTGATGTTCGGGTGAAGTTGTTATAGGTTGTTCATGCAAATTTGCAAAAGTTGCAAAAATCGTCAAGAAGTTGTCAAAGTAGCAAAAATTGTCAAAGTTGCAAAAATCGTCAAAGTTGCAAAAATGTCAATGGAATGTGTTGGACAGCCCAAGATACTATTTGGAGGTTTTTTTATCATTAGCAAGTGTGGTTGCAGTATTGGAATGACCGGTTGCTTCGCCGGTGCATTGTTGGTCAGTTTCATGCTTTATTGGGCAGGTGTAAAATCTGCGTCGGAGGTCACTTTGTAGGAGGAATATTAAGCAATCCATGAGGAATTGGACCTCAAATTTTTTATTGGAGGTATCTGGATATACTGAGAGCTTAAGTTTTAAATTTCAGCCCAAACGGAGTCCGGAGGAAGAAACGGTGAGCATTGCAAAATGGCTCTAGAGCACTTTTTCCAATTTTGGGCAGCTAAGTGTTTTTGCATTCGAATGCTCAAATTCATATCTTCTTGTTGCCGAATTCACCATTTAAGTGTTGTTTCACGTATATTTCACCATACTGAGCATTTTTTCTTTTCGGTCAAAGTGGTTTCGAGGCCTCCAAGTGTGAGAACGAGTAATGTGCACAACACTTTGTCCGTGAACTGTTTGACGAAATGCCTCTTTGAGTTTTCAGTGGATTTTTCAATTTTTAGTCAAGGCAGATTTGCTTGAGTGTTATTTGCATATTTTATGAGGATATTATCTTTCCAATGTGTAATTGATGAGACTGTATGACTACGGGAGTATGAACATTCAAGTATCAATGCCCATGTATGCACAGTATGTGAAAAGTAGAGCAGGCTTGTGAACTGTTTGACAAAATGCCTCTCCAAAATGTAAGTGAAGAGTAGGCATGGGAATTATTTGAAAAAATGCCTATTAAATATTGTGTGTGTGGCGCACATATGAGTGGCTGACTTGGCATGTTTTAAATTAAAAAATAAAATAAAAGGGAAAAGGTAAAATAATAGTGCAACTTAAAAAGGTCATAACTTTTGATCCGTAACTCTTTTTGAGTCCGTTCTTTTTCCAGTGCATGCAAAATTTTAAAATATAGAAGAACGCTATGTCTCCCATGGGAGACATTATTGAATGCTAAAATGGTCATCTTGCAGCTCAAAATTTGTTAGGAAGTTGAAGTGTTGGAAGTTGAAGGGGTTGCTAAAAGGTTTTTAAAAGGAGTCAATGTGAGTACAGAGAACAGAGAGATTTAGATTCAGATCAGATGAGATTAGTCAGTGTGGATGTGTAGAGAGAAGCAATGAGCTAGACCACTCAGGGTCTTTTGGAATGGAGATCAGATTTTCTACTATAGTTTTTGTTTTTGTCGAGTGGGTGCTTGGCGATCGGGGTCGGTGCTCCGTGCAGTAGGTGCTGCTAAATTTTGGGTTGGTTGGTGCCATTCCCCATAGTGGGTGCTATGAAAATATTGTAAGATCTATTTATTTTGTGGCTGGATTTGGATTGGAGTCCAAGCAGTCCTTTGGCAGAGTGGTTTTTCCCACATTGGGTTTCCACTATAAACCTTGTGTTGTGTGATGTGTATTTGTGTGTTTGCTTCTTTGGCTTGATTTTGCATTTGCATTAAAATTTTAAGTTACACTGATTCACCCCCCCTCTCAGTGTCACACGTAGTTCAACACAAACGTTATTCACAAAATTGTTAAAGGCATTAGATTCTTGAGATTGAAGTTTAATGGATTTTAATATTTCCATTAATGCCTCATGGTGTAGAGGAGATTGTTGTATAAGCTCATAGATCGATAATGTTCCTGAAGCCATTTTGAGACTAGATTTTAGTTGACTACTCAGGGAGATGATAGGTCTTTATGGATGGCTTGGGAGATGAATAGGTTGGGATGGCCGACTTGAAAGGTGAATTGGTTGAGATGGATTGGCAAAAAAATGAATGGGTGGAGATGAATTAGTAGGTTGTGAAGACACATTTGTTGGTGGTGCCACAAGAGGTTGAAATGCTTGAGGTTGTTCATATTAGTGATTTTTTCTTTGTTGACCTTGGGTTACTACGTGAATAGCACCCACAAAACCTTGATATTGTTGCATATGGTTGACTTTATTGGGGGGAATCATAGTATTTGATATCCCTATTATTTGTTGTGTTTCCTCGTGATGAGGAAGTGGTGTTTGGTAGATACCAAGATTTTGATTTTTTTGTGCTAATGAGCTATCCAACTTAATGGTCCCTAGGTCTATCAAGTCCTACATAATCTCTTTGAATGAATGGTAGTTATTAATTTCACACCCCTTCTATCAATGGAAAGGATAAAACAAATGCTCCCTATAGCCCTTACCACGTTTGGGCAGATCATCTGGTTTGACTTCAAGTAAGGTGATAGCATTGGTATCATACAACTTGCACAATATGGAGGTATATAATTCAAATAACATTGTGTAAGTGTGATTTTATCAAACATATTGTCAATTTTGATGATTTCCCACAGTTAGCATTGTGTTGTGTTATTGTGGTGGGGGTTGAACTACTTGATATAACATTTATTGCGGTTGTTGCGATGATGGTTGTGGTTGGTGATGACCTTGGGTTTATTGAATTATTTGTGGTTGAATAAAGACTACTTGATTGACTTATCTTGATTTCAATTGGCCATTATAGTTTCCTTTGTATTAGCCCTTTTTTTGCCATTCTTTCTTTTTGGGTTTAATATCACCCTCTTGGATCTTGATTTCTTTGATAATTTAGGCCTAGGAAAGAGCTTCATCAAATGTTCTATATTTTTGTAATTGCAACAACAAGGAGATAGGTTTTAAACAACTCCTTGAAAATATTCATGTTAATTATTCCATTGGGAGGGAGAATGGTAACTTTGTGATGACAACCCTCCAATGATTTTTGAAGTCATAGACCAACTCTTCTTCAAATTGTCTAAGGTTATATAAGTTGGTCAAGTTAGTTTTCTTGCAAACATTGAGGAAGAAACTTTCTAAGAATTTATCCACCAATTTTTCAAATGTGTAGACACTATAATCTAGAAAATGGTTGTATAATTCTAAGGTATATCCCCTTAATATCAAAGAAAATATTTAGAGCATTAAGGTATCGTTCTCTTGGATTCTGAAACATGAATGAATGAATGCACTAATATGCTCCCTAGGATCCTCAGTCCCTTTGAAATTTTCAAGCTTCAAAAATGTAAAGTCTTTTAGATAAGGTGATGATGGTATCAAATAATGAATGGGTTAATTGATCAGCTATCTCAATTTAGGTTTATGGTGCATCATACCATACGTGTGCATAATTAAGCTATCAATCTATTGTTGCAAATCTTAGATATTAGGGTCTTCTATTTGTGTGGAAGCTTTGGTTTATTTTATGGGTATATATGGATGGTGTGTGTTATGTGATGAACTATTGGGATGAAATGTGGTTCTGATTGGCCAATGGATTGATGGTATTTGATGATGTTGAATGTGTTGTTGGAATTGGTTATGGAATGACTAGTGTTGATGGAGTGGGAATGAATTTTGGAGGATTTGAATGTATTGGGTTGTAAAAATGGTATTGTTATGGTTAAATGGATGTGTGGGTATAGTGACCTTATAATATTGTGATACCCAAGATGGATTAGGGGTGAAAAATGTTTTTTGGTTGAAAATGGATTAAGGTTTGAAATATACCACCAACAATTGTTGTGGGCAAGAACGGACATCTTGGTGGCCCATAAGTAGTTTATTGAGATGTTGTCATGCTTGTTGTATGGCAATTTTAGATGCAAATTGATTGGTTGTGGTGTAAGAGGATGTAGGTATGGTGTGAGTGTTGGCAGTTTTGGTTGAGGTCAATGGAGGGTAAGTTGTGAAAGGAATCACAACTGAATAAGGGGTGGTAGATGGGATGGTGGATGGAATATACAAAGCAACATTAACTTGTGCTTCCTAGAGTGGTTTGGAGTGGGTAGTGGTATAGGTAAGTAAAATATAGGTGCTTTGGCTAAATGGTTGTGGAGAAATTTGGTGTGGGAGGATGGATGTGTTCTCAAAAAGAGGGTTGGTGAGGACTTGGTTAAAACTATTGGGGTGTGAGTGAGCAAGTTCCTACTAATAAAAAGGAACATGTATGGATGGGATGTTAAGCGGTTCTAGAACCGTATTGGTGGATCTTAAATAGGATTTGAATTTATCAAAATCTATGTAAGTAATACGATGGTTGGTTGGTGTGGATGGTTCATTTTTTGGAATGGTAGTGTGGATAGCCCTTTGTATCACATATGCATTCAAAGTGAATACTATGTGAGAAGGTTCTACAAACAAACCAAAATAGCTTGTTTGTGCCACGTTAGTTGCGTTATCCATCAAAGTGGTTGGGGAAGAAGTGGAGCACTCCATGGATGAATTTTGTTGGCTAGTAGATACCTACCTCATGACTCTAGATTTATTTTGGGTCAATACCATAAGCTATAAGCAATTTGGGGTAACGAATATGCAAGATGCGTGTGTGAAAAGTATAATTATAGTGAAAACACACAAATCAAATAAACAGATGTATCCTATGTGTTTACAATAGTTCTTGATATTTTTTAATATATATATATATATATATATATATTTGAGTTTTTATGTGTTTGATATAAATATTCCCTAAGCCTAAAACAACTATGTAGGATGAATGATGAAATGCAACTAAAAGGGTATGTTCGAACCCACCCTTCTGATGAAGAATGAATTATGAACGACTTAAAAATGGCACCCTAAGGGCTTATTGGCTCAAGGTAAAACCTAAGGAATCAAAATTACCCCCCAAGGGAGGTCATGTTGTCTAGGTCCTACTACTTGTCCTAATACCTGGGGAAAGGTCCCATAGGCTTTCACTTCACTCTCAGGTGATCTCGAACAAAAACAATAACTGTGTTCCATTGATTATTTCACCCATGGTAAAAGGGCACTACTAATCCTTCCTACCCCAGGCACACCTAAGATTAGGGGACCTTTCAGTGATGAAATCCAAAAAATCACTCGTATGGGCTACTACGGTGGCTAGGGGGTGATCCAACAGATGGAAATGAATCCCACCATCACTGGTCTCGATCAACGGTTGGTGATGAAATCCAAATCGTTGATGCTAAAAGTGGAATGTGCAATGTGTATGATTTCTTTTAAATTTTTATTTTTATGGTGTTTTCTTGAAAAATGTAAGGAAAATTTAGCCTAAAATGCAACTAATATGCTTTTCAATTTGTTGCCTAAAACATAAGAAAAATACATACACAACATACAAGGTAGAAGGCAACACCATAAATAAAAAGGAACTTGAACCAATTACTTAATAGTTGTTATATTTTGATCTTAATCTACTTCCTTTAAGGTTGATTAAAATTTTGGTATGTTATGAGTTTATTTATGTATTATAGAAAGGTTTAAATTGGTAATATAAGAAGGGAATTTTAGTAAACCCTTTGAGTGATAGGATTCAGGTGGACATTTTTTAATCATGCATGTCTTAGAGCCTATAATGGTTGATCCTTGGAATTAATTCGTCACTTTTGAGCCATAGCCACCCAAAAACCCTAATATTGCATAGGAAAAGTTGAGCTGCCAGCATGGTTAGTCATATCATTTTTCAAGGGTTTTTTTTATTGGTTGATAAAAAGGGTTTTGAAAGGTCCTAAAACCTTTTACACAAATGCAACAAAGATAGATAGCCATAAGTGAACTAACTAAACTGAAAATAAACAACCCTAGAGGGGAATGAAACAACCAACTTTAACCCAGAAATAAGGCACAGACAGAAACAAAAAGGAATAAGGTTCCAAACTACAACAATGGTACCCAAAAGGAAACAAAAAACAACTACCGAAAGCCCAACCAAGATTACAATATTTGGCTCGGTGAGGTTCAATATATGAGCTTATTGGAGAAACCACTTCCACTATGCTGTAAATTAGTAGTTTTATATTCCATTCCTTGCCACTTGGGTTCACGAGTGATAGTTGCCTTGTGAACTTTCCACATTCCTTACCACCTGGGTTCACGAGTGATAGTTGCCTTGTGAAATTTCCACATTCCTTGCCACCTGGGTTCATGGATGACAGTTGCTTTGTGAAATCTTAGTAACATCATTTTATTTGTATGCTCGAGATGGAGCATTGAGTTATTTTATTTTAATATTATCTTGGAAATTAATATTTCTAATTAGTCATGGAACTAAAAAGGAATATTGAATGCTTTTATTTATGCTTTAATATTAATACTTTATCAATAGTTTTATGGAGATTATTGAAATGTAACTTTTAGAAGAAAGATTTGTGCTTTTATTATATTGTTTAAAATTGTTTCCTTTAATCAATAGTTATTAAATTAGCTTTGATTAAATAGAAGTTTGATTATTTAAAGTATGTGAATAATTAGTAGTTCTTGGGATATAGAGAAAGATCTATTAAATTATTTTGAAAGTGTTGTTATGTTAAGGGGTAGATTATTTATTTGAGATGAAGTTTAAATTATTAGGGAAGTATTTGGTGCAATTGAGTTTTAAATATAAGAAAAGAGTTATTATTATTTGCGGAATTGGATAATAGTTCTTTTCAAGAAATGGATGAGGCTTGAGTAGCTAAGGAGTCCATAAGTGAGAAGTATGAGATTCTCTCAATTCTTTTGCATGGAATATGCTTTGTATGGTGCATGTTTTGCATTATTGTATACTTCTTGCATAGTGCATGTTAGGCTTGCATATGCATATAAGAGTTGTCATGATCCCTAAGCTGCTATTTCAAGTTCATGAGAGAAAACCAATCAAGAAGAAGTTCTTGAAAGAAGATGAATTAAAGACCTTTATATTGAAATGTAATTTTGTAATACTTGGGAAGTATCTAGTATGGAATTTTATGTTATGCAAGATTATGAAGTCATGTAAATACTCTTGTTATATTATTGAGAATTGTGCAAAATGGAATATTAAATAATGTTATTCTTTTATGATAAGTTTTTTGAAAATAGTAGTTATTTTCAAAATGGAAAAGGATATATTAATGATAGAATCTATTTGATGGAATGTGGTTGTAATTATTAGATGTGTATTTTATTCTTTCATTGTAAATAAAGGAAATACTAAATTCTAGTATTATGATTTGAGAAGTATTTAATTTTCTATTCTTTAGCAATGTGTTATGTTGAATTTAAGTATGATTTACTATAGCACTTTATTTACTTTTGAGAGAGATGTTTATTTTCTTTTTAAATGTTAAGACTCTTGGGTTTGAAAATGGGGTCATATTGGGTATGAATTAGAGTCATATTAGTAATCCCTTGAGCTTAGATGAACCTAGTTCCTAGTTGAGTTGCAATGAGGCAATAACTAGGTATTTATGAATGATACACCTTGAACAATAAGGTTTGGGTGTCCCAATGTAGTGAGTCTTGGACAAGTCCTAAGCATCGAGTATTGGACATATTCTTAGTGGTGAGGCTTAGGAATCATAATGATGGATTGGTATGGGATAATCCATCAAATCATTCATAAGACAATATAGTGGTGGCACCTTATGGTGAGGCAAGAGTGACCATGATCATTACCAGGTGAGTGGTAATGGTCTTAGTTAGTTCATGGTGAAATGAAGATAACTAATCACTAAGGCATCACACTAGAATAATACTACATAGATGGACTTATGTAGGATTAGGGAATATGCATCCCACATTAAGTGTTATGGACCTTAAAGGATAATTTATTTACCATGGTCAAGTTGTCCTATACCGATGATGGTATAGGAAAAGTGGGGAGGCTATTGATGGTGTCTTTTCCAAATGGTAAGGTTTAGAAAAGTGAACCCTAAAAGTATGGGAAGTTGGAAACTTCTATCCACTTGAGTGTCATCTATAGTGATATTGCACTCAAAATGTGGTTATATCTTATATTGATAAAAAAATATTGGGTCTTATTTGTGAGTTAATCCTTATTTAAAAATAATCTCTCTCCCTTGGGTTGATTTTATGGGTTTTTACATGAGTAGTAATTTATGCTCAAGAAAATAATATCTAGAAATTATTAGATCAATTAAATAACCTCTTCTTAGCTCAAGCGGATAGATTGCCCCTTTTTTCCTAGAAGAGAAAGCCTAAATCATCAGGCCACTAGTGAAACTCAAGATGTTGATAAGCAAAACAATAAATTAAACCAAATATTTCTCTGAAGATGATAAAAATGAAGTTCTAATTCTATAGGATCAACTCAAGCATACTCAATATCCATTAGGTGAGGAATGGGTAGAGATCGAGAGAACACCTTCCAAACTCTCCACATGAGACCACCATTTTGTTTAACCTCTTTTTAGTTTTTTTTTTTGTTTTATTTTGTAGGAATTTTTGAATCTAATACCAAGGATAAAGGTAATTTTGAGCTCTCCTTCCAATAGGCTACCTCTATGAACCACAAAAATTGTAGTGGTTCACCACTAGCCACTCATGACTAAGACAAAACTACGATAACCAATTGTTGAAGTTTTGCTTAATTCTATGGATAAAAAGCTCAAAATAAATCCCAGTGAGCGAGAATTCTACAAGATTTCATTTAGAAAATTTCTCGATAGATGGTCAAAGGATCTTGCATTTGAGATAAATCATGATATCCAAAGTTTTGTGAGTGATAGTAAAACACAATGGAGAAAACTTCTGATAAGTTTACAAGAAATACCAAAAGACCAAGAGGACACTAATGATTGAGTCAAATCAAGCAACAAGGGTAGATGGGCTAAATTAATGATTTTCTTGATTGAAGATATGAAGACCACCTACCTAAGATGACCTCATTTATTTTCCTAAAAGAGCTTGTAATAATAAGTATAGCTCTAACAATCCTATGCGAATTAGTCATTATGATCAAGGAATTACATCATTAAATGGTCAGAATCCCAAGGAAAAGTATATGCGATTGTCAAATCTAATCATAGATAATTTTTGTGGGAAAATTCTTCGTTGTAAATCTATGAATAATAGTAGTATTAGCTTTACAAAGGATAGACAAGTTTGCAATTCCATGTATTTGTATGTTTTCCTTTCATTTCTCTCTATAAAAATAATTGTGGTTCCTAAGCAGCTTGTGGGAAATTTTAGAGCCTCACTTATAGCACAATCTATGTAAAAGTTTATTTGCATTTATATATACACAAAATTCTATGTCTATTTTTGAACTTTACCAATATACCCGTTGATGTGTATGCGTATGTGTTTATGATATTTTTCTTGAATATCAGGTTTGCTAAGTGTATGTGTGTATGAGAGGTCTATGTCTATATTTGAACTAAATCACTTACTAGCTTGATTGTCCTGTGGGACCCACCTGCTCACACATGCTTATAATTGGTAGATCTTGATTGCTCTTCACTATGTCAAGGAGAGGAAGTGTTCACTGCTAGTACATAACATTCATACCTATTTTTGTAGAAATATCTTAGCATATATCTTAGCGCATCACCCCATTTTACTTTTATTTGTTTAGTTTTCTTACTTTCTCGCATCCATTTTCCCTTAGTAGAGTAGCAAGCACCGTGAATATCGCATCTTAAAAAGGATCCAACCTTGTAAAAACTCTTGGAGGCCCTTGATTGAGCCAAACCCTATGCTCTTGGCTATGGCCCACTATGTCACTCCAACATGAGGTTTTATTATCCTTGGTAGGGACAATCAGAGACAACAACAAGGTGTATAGAATTTTTTATAGTGGATAATTGTTTTGAAGGAAAGTTGATGCAGGAGCATCCAGCGGTGTAAGAGTGATCTTGCATCACCCAAATTTTTATTTGTTTTAATTTATTATAAATTTTGTTAATATGAATGGAGTATGGATAAATAGACCCAACACCAAAATAATCATCCCAATATCCTAAGCGGTTTGGGAGATATGTAAATTTTAAGGTCTTCTACCCTGCCAAAACTAGTGAAAATCCTGCTACTAAAACTTGTAGGTGAATTTTGAAGGCCTTAGAGACCTCGTAGAGGGGTGAAAATTAGGTGTAATTTCCTTTAAGACATTATATTTTTGTAGGTATTTTTGAGAAATTTTTGAAAAGGTGCACCAATAGTCAATCTGAGAAATGAGCGAGGAGTTATGACCTCAAGAAGTTTACCCCCAAAATTCAAATTTCAAATGGATTGTTTTAGGCGGGAAAAAGGGAAACAAGATATTTCAAAATTGTAAAAAGGGGTTTGGTTTTGGTATCCTCATTCTCATAAAAGTAATAGAAGATCTTTGGCACTGTTTTGATAATTTTATCTATTTTGGGAAGCTTGTTTGTGTTCTATGGATTATAGTCCTACTTCAAAAGTTGACATAAAAAAATGAGGGATAAATATTTGAAAGAATATTGAATTTTTATTTTATTTTGGAATTAGGGCCGATAGTTGATAGTGAATATTTTTTAGGAGTGATAATTTTTTTGTGTAAAAAAATACGCATTTTTTATAGTGATCAACACCTTATGTTTTCAAACAAATTTTACACCAAAAATAAATTTTTTACATAAAAATCAAAACATGTTATTTTCACAATCACAACTTTTGGTATAAATGACACCATTGACTTGCATTTACAAGTAATCTTGTCACATTAAGTTACTGCAACTAATGCCTACTATAACTTCTATAATGACATCTAGGCATTGACCCTATAAAATATCGAGGAGAAATAAGGACACACTTTTGTGATATTTTGTTTCACTCCATCATTTAACCTAATTTATTACTATTGTTATATGTAAATATTGAAATTGATAAAATCCAAGTATTTAGGGAAGTTACGCCCACATATGAGGATTTATATTTAAGTAGATATTATTGATAAAATGAATCCTTTTCAATACTACCTTGGTGCCATGTATCAATTGTTTTGATATACCTTAAGGTCCCTCTCACATATGGTTGCATATGTCAATAGTTCTAGTTTTTTCTACATATCAATGGATATATCAAAAGGTCAGGTATATTAAAATAATTGATATATAGAATTGGTGGTATATAGAAAAGTGACCATTCTATAAGATATAAGGAACCTTCACTATGGCTACATCAAAAATATTTCTCACAAAATCCCAGTTGCTAAACGTTCCAAAATTTTCACCATAGAAAACAAAAATGAGGATAATACTAGTGATTGAAAAACTCTAGAATATAGTAATTGGTAAAGAAACTTGTCCTAAGGAAATAGAAAATAAGCATAAGCATGGTGAAGAATATGCAAAGAAGCTTATGCTCATCACATTTGGAGTGGATGATTAAATACAACCACATATCAATGAGGTAGAAACACCAAAATATGCATGGAATAAAATTTATATCATATTTTAAAGGAAAATGAAGCCACTACAATCACAACTACATACATTAACAATCCAATATGGAGAGAATATTGAACAATTTCTTCAAAGAATTACTGATTTAAAATCAAGGTTGAACACCATAGAAGAAAAAGTGGAAGATAAGATCTTAGTCTCAAATGTACTTAGATTTCTCCCTAAATAATTGAGGACATTGGTGATATCTCTCCTAGTATCAAATAGAAATGTGTCATTTGAAGAATTGGTAAACATCCTTTAACAATATGAAGCAAAAAATCTATTGAGAGATGATTTTTCTAATAATGCCCTTATCTCCATAAATAAGTCTCAAAAGTAATCAAAGGTTTCTTCCACTTCTACTTCATCATAATATCAAACTCAATGGAGAAGGAAGTATCATCATATGTGTGATAAATAAGGATATAATACATGATTTTATAAATATAATTCTTTGGTTCAAAGAAAACAATTACAAAGACATTCTCAAGGGAATCAATAATATCAACAAGGAAAACAAGAACAAGGGAAATATCAAAGAGGAAAATCTTAATAAATACCACAATAGAAAGGGTAGATTGTATAGGGTGAATTATGATTATATTGTGAAGAATTTAAAATAATAGATAAGGTCCTCATGGCCAAAGAAGTGTCAAAACAAATATATAAAGGTGATAGTAAGCAAGCCAAGAAACAAGGATAAATTCAAAAGTATATGTCATCCAAAGATAGTGAAGATGGTGAGTTTTTAAAACTTAGGTCTTTTTTACTAGCAATACTCATACAAGTTGGTGAAGGATACTTTTAAAATGGTGCAAAATTCTCTTAGTGTGGTGAGAAGAATGTGCATGGAACTATTTACTCTTGACATCCTTGAGGTACAATGTAAAAATCAAGTTAAAATAATTGAAAAGTTGATGATAAGCCCATGATGAAATATATTTGTTGCGACAGAATTAATCTTCTCTAGATGATAGATTTTAGTTGTGATACAAGTAATTTGGAGCCTACAATGGCTAATGTGTGTTGTAATATATTTGATCTTGTTCAAGGGGAAGATATAGCTTTTGATACGAGTGATTTGAAAATTTTTGATAAGGAAAATATTAGTGTACAAGATGGTTGTGGTGGCCATGACAAAGGCCATATTGTTAGAGTTGATAGTGACAATGATACTTTATATTATGGTATAGTATATTGTGATAAAGTATGGTATTTGAATAATGGTAGAGACCATAATGGAAATAATAAAATTAGGTGTTTGAACATTGTTGATGATGTTGACAGCAATAAATTTGTGAAGCATAATTTGGATGCTTTGAAAAATATATCAAAGGATATGGTTTAAAAATAATGAAGAAAATGGAATACAATGGTATAGGTTTGGGAATATATGAGCAAGGTGTGAAAATACCCATAATATCAATTATAAGGCTAAAGAATGAAGGACTTAGTTATGATGATCCAACACGAAGAAGTGAGACCAAATTTGTGATAAGAAAATCCTATGCAAAAGATTAAAATATAGGTCAAGAAAATAGCAGTGAACTTGTGATAGATAGCAATAACATAAGTTTTGTGAATAAAAAATTATATGTAAAAGTTCTTAAGGTGGGTTCTTCTAGTCATTTTAGAGGAATTCAATATGTGATAGCTAGGTGTTGGAACCTACATTATTTTTAAACTTGTGAGGTAATAATCACTCCAAAATAAAGTGTTGGAAAAAAGAGAAAGTGATCAATAAAATTTCGATGAATTATTGATGGATGAATGTGTCATATTGGGATAAAACATAAAAAATATTGAATGGTTTCTACAAAAGGAGTTAAAATTTATTGAATAAGAAGACTATAAGTTTTCCATGGGAAATGTCTTGGGAAACTTGAAATAAATTATTTTAATATTAGAATAATAGGACCCAAGCAATTCTTAGAATACCTGTATGACACAACCTACAGTGAAATATTATGTAGATGATTTTGAATATGTGGAAGATTCCAAAAATATATTATAGTGGTAATTTTCCAAATGTGATGATCTAATGGCATATCTATAGGCTGACTATAGATAATGAAAACCCAAATTAAATTATGACCTAGATGTTATCTAGGGGTAAGGA
The DNA here is from genome assembly GCA_028583015.1 of Wollemia nobilis. Lineage (NCBI taxonomy): Eukaryota > Viridiplantae > Streptophyta > Pinopsida > Araucariales > Araucariaceae > Wollemia > Wollemia nobilis. The sequence continues at coordinate 11,753,065 of JAQPPZ010017220.1, read as the reverse complement.
CACAAAGGTGATCCAAAGGTGATGATGATCTAAGACAAGGACCTAGAGATAACCCAGAGGTGATGATGATCCAGAGGTGACTTTGAGTAGACCCAAAGTAAATGATGACCCTAAGGCAAAGACCCAAAGGTATTACCCCCAAGATAGATATAGTGATTGACCAAAGAGATAGACCTAATAGATATTTCTTATAGATCCAGTAGAGCCAAAGCTAGTATATCCAAAGCCAAAGCCATAGCTAAAGCTAGATTCAAATCCAAATCTAGAGAATAGTTTGAATGTACCACCCTTGGAATCATAGGGGATAATGATATTTATACCAAATAATGTAATAAGGTAGGTGTTATACTTTATGAAAATATAATTACTGATGGATTTAAAATTATTTTTGCCATGAGAAATTTGAATAGTCACATCTCCCATGAGAATGTGAGAAGATGAAAATACAATATTGAAAGTGAAACACCAAAGGTATCTTAAAACTAAGAGACACCATAAATCATAAATATAGATGATGTATGCAAATGTTGGTTATAAAAGTGAGGAATATAATGAAAAAATGATGATAAATTATGAGAAATTATATTTGTGAAAATAATGTATAATATTGTTTGAGTTTTATTTTTTCCCTAATTTTTAATAGTTTTCCTTGAGTCTTGAACATTCTTTTAGTAATATTTTTACAAGAGAGAATCTATATATAAGATAAAATCTTGAAACTTCCATATGTTTATTATGTAACAAGAATTTAGAAACATCAAACCATTACTTCTTCATTATCCCTTTGCTCACACCATTTGGAGTTTCCTTTCTAAAAATATGTGAATAAATTGGGTAGCTCCATAAATATTGAAATAATTGATAAATTATGAGATTAATTATTTCAAAGCTAAAGCATTATGTATTCTATGGAGGATTGACTATACCATTATTTATTAGAATTTATGGCCTAAGAAAAAACATAGAATTTTAAAAATAAATCTCAAAATCATGGCCAAATTTGGATCTATAATATTGCCTATCTTGCAAAATATTTAAAAATATGGTGTTCATGATGGGAAGTATGAAGCACAAAAAAAGAGGTGCCAGCCATTTGGTTATAGAATTTGGATATACATGGAAGGGTCTACAATAATGATATTAAAACAAGGAGTTTGCTTTAATATATGGTAAAATAAAAATGTCCAAAAATTGGATTAATAAAAATTAATTTTGATGGTGCTTTTAAAGGAAATCCAAGGAAAGCTAGTGGAGGTGATGCTTTTAAAAATAATGAAGGAAATATTCTCCTCACTTACTCAAAATTATATGGAACTTAAACTAACAACTATGAAAATGTTAGGGCACTTCTTATAAGGATTAAAGTTCTAATTGAAAAGGGGTGAAAATATATTTTAATTGAGGGGGTTCATAAATTATCATTAATGATATCATCAAAAATGAATAGAGATATTGGATAAAAAATAATATTATTATACATGGAATACAATATTTGATAATACCGAACTAGTGATGGTGATGGGAGAGAGTAGAGCTAGCAGGAAGACGATTTAGATTTTGAATCTTAACCAAATGCAAAGGTCTATGTTTTTTCATGCAAGAATAGATGGGGATCCAGTTGAAAGTGGTGAATGGAGTATGGTATGAAGGAAAGGGAAGAATATATTTGTGGGCTTGGCCTCCTTTTACAAAAGCAAAACCCCTTTTATGGATATGTTGTATGGAAAAACCTATTGGTTTATAGGGAATGTTTCTGTTACCAAAGTCTGCCCTATAGAGCTAGGAGAGCATGTGCTAAGAATCCTAGATGCTCTATTCAATTAAAAATTAAGAAATTTGTTAGACTTTATTATGTATAAATTCTTGGGAACCTAGGTAGGTTTATCAGTTTTACAAAATGGGAGCCAAAAGGGCAAGTCTCTTTACAATCCTACCAAAAGGTCTTTGGACTTTACCTAATTGAAATACTTTCAAAAGGATCTATTGGGTGGAATATGGTTATTAGGAGTATTAGGATATTTTGTTAAGCTTTGGGAGATCAATTTTAACCCTAATACAAAATATACGGATAAGGTACCAGTGTGGGTTCAATTGTATGATTTACCTTTGGAGTTTTGATCCCAAGAGATATTTGAAATGATTGGAAATTACCATGGGGAGTTCTTAATTTTTTCATCATCTATGGATAACAAATATTTGGTGGTATATGGTAGGTTCTACATTAAGATGAATTTTCAAAAATTAATCCCAAAATTCATTACCCTATATTTAAATCTAGGAGTGTATGTCTAGTTATTCAAGTATAAGAACTTTCTCTTTCACTAAAGGGTTTGCCATGATTATCAATCTAGCTTAGAAATTATCCTATGGAATATCTCTTAGTGATAAGGTTGCGCAAGAAAATCAAAGAGAGGGTGTCCCTTCCTAGTTGGGAGAGCAATGGGAGTCTAGCTCTAGGAATTCTCAAGATCATGACCCTAAAGTCCTTCTAGAAACTCCACAAAAGCAACCAAGAATTGTGGAGGCTTCTTGGATGGAAGGAAATAAGATAGGTAAAAGATAATGTACTGGAAAATAAGGAGGAAGTGATCAAATACCAAGTAACATACCTACACTTGGTAGATTCTTCAACTAAAGGGGTAAGTGAATCAAATCCCAAATTTTTTCCTTCTTCATTACTTTTGCATTTTGAGGGAGGACTGAAGGAGAATGATATTTTATTATATCTTCATGGTAATAAAAATATATATAAGGATTGCTTCCAAACTTAGGAGTAGATCCTAAAAAAAAGGATAGACCCTTGGGTTTAGAAATAATATCTAGAGAGAGAGAAAGAGATAATAGACAGTATATAACAAGCACTATTAGATCTAAAATTAGGATAGGTTAAGACCTCTAAAAAATAGATTTTCTAGGAATATAAAATGTTTAAATAATCATAATAAGAGAATGGTTCTTTGTAATGTGATTAGAATTCATCAACCATGCATTTTACTTCTCCGAGAAATAAAATATTCAATTAAGAACTTGGAGAATTAGTTGTTGGAACAATAATAGAATGTTTTTAGTTGCAATATTAGATACTATGGGATCTTTAGGTTTTTTTTAGATTCCAAAGGATTTATATAAAAATTTGTTAACTCAATATGGTAGGTTCATGTCAATGGAGCTAAAACACTTAACTTTCAATATAATAGGTATTGTTACGAATGTTTATGCTCCCAAATTGAGAATCCTTAGAAAGGTATTATGAAAATATTTTCTTAATTTTGATAATATGATAGAGAATAATAAATGGATAATAATAGAGGACCTCAATACTACCCTCAATCCAAAAGAGAAACGAAGAGGAATAGCCAAAATTTTAGATTCTATGAATGTGTTTTGGGACTTTATTACTAATATAGGTTTAGTAGCCCTAGATGCAAAAGGATCTAAGCTTATATGGACAAAAATAAAAATGGAAAATCATAACGTCAAGGTGAAGTTAGATAGATATTGTGATATAGCCTATGGTTCTTGGAGGGATTTAATCCAATATTAATGTATTTGGCTAGGCTAGAATATAATCCTTCCCCTATAGTAGTCAAATTAGAGATGAGCAAAAAGAGACTTGCTTCATTTAGACTTGATCTAATGTGGTTACAACATCCAAACTTCAATTCTCTTTTGAAGGTTTGATGGAAGAACTGATTTTGTGGAACTAGCATATTCAAGCTAGCTTAAAAATTTAAACTAGAGAAGAAATAGTTAGTAACAATGAATAAGCAACATTTTGATAACTTTTTTTATTAGAAGAAATGGTTGGAAAAGGAAATATATCTTAAAGGGTGGATGGAGGTGGAATATCAGATTCAAGATCTGCTAGTAAAAGAGAAAAGTAGGTCCTTAGTGAGTACCACAATATCTTGGAAAAAGAGGAAGCTTATTGGAGGTAGAAATATATGGTTATATGGTTAAAGAAAGGGGATCGTAATAGTAATTTTTTTCACACATATTTGATCCATATAAACAAAATTTTCATTAAACATATTGAGAATAGGTAGGGTCAAAATCTCTATGAAAATGAAGAGATCAATGGAAAGATTTTGGATTGCTTCAAATACCTTCTATATAGAGAAGGTGTAGGGGAAGATGAAGTGATTCAAGAGTTTTTAGATTCTATAACTAAGCTCATCACTAAATAGATGAATAAAATATTAAATGCCTTTATATTTGAGAAATAGTATAAGAAAATAATTTTTTTATTAGGGAGGGATAAGGCTTCAGGGATTGATGGCTTTCCTATGGGTTTCTTCCAAGAATATTGGGACATTATGGGGAAGTATGTGGTTTGAGTTGTAACGACCCTCCTTGGAAGGACTTGTTCTTGATATTTGATTTATGTATTGGTGTGTGGTTATTTAATACATAATATCATTTTATGTTATCAGTATCTGTTGATAAATGCACTTTAAGCTTTGATTATACTATTTTTGGAATATGGTATTGATGATGAAAATTATGGTTGCAAGACTAAGTACTCTCACTGGTGGATTGGTATGGGACAACCACAAAAGTTAAGAGAAAATAGGAAATTATGGATGATATTCTCATCGATAGCTCAAGGATAAAAATAAACCCTTCATATAGGTGCATTGTTCATATGTATGTTGATTGAATGCACCAGTGGGAGAGGAGTTTGCTAATTGCAAAACAACCATTCTAAGTAGGCAGGTGATAGCATGATAGTTATTATGAAACCACCTACTTTCATAGTATATAACGTTCTCTGAAGGTTCGTGTTGTTGTATGTGTTGCTAACCGACCATTGTTTTGGTAGTGATGTGATGGTAATATGGAAACAATGAGGTGTGGTTGAATATCTAAGATACTTTGTAGACTCTTTCTTTATGTGTTAAGGTTTAGATCTATGGTTTCTTCTAGATATCTAGTATAATTTGATTGATAGCCTACTCAAGGTGTTCTATTTTTGTATTCAATACTACTGGTTGAGAGCATGTTGTTAGCTAAGTGTGTTTTGAGTAAGCGAAGCTCTTGGAGATTCCTTTTTATTTCTTTTGTGTTGTGAGTCATTTTTTATTGTTGGAGGATGTCATTGTGTCTTTTTTTGGTAGCAAGTCAAGTTCATCTCTGTTAGCATTGAGTATCGGTCGGTGTATCCTTTTTTGGAGAGTTATCTATCTCTTTTAATTGGGGATAGTAAATATTGCTTATTCCTTGCTGTTTGTAACCAAAGCTCTTGCAAATATTTTTCTCTTGGCTTTCATGTTGATTGTGTGTTGCCCTATTTACATTCATGCATGCTAAAAATATTTTTGACCTTCATTTGGAGTTATGGTCTCGAAGGTTTTAATTTATGGTTGTGTTTGTTGTATTAAATATTTTTCCAATTCAATTAGTGTTTTGTTCTTTGCTCTTCGTAGCTAATATCTTCTTTTATTTACATTGGCATTACACTCCTTGAAAACATAGAGTGGATATTTTAGGGAATTGGTGGAAAAATATTTCTAGCTTAGTAAAAGTAATTTTATTATATAGTCCTTAGAATGGAAAAAAATAATAAAATAGAAAAGTTGGTTATGATGTCTTTTTCTAGATTAGAAGTGCTAATGGTTATTATTTACTTGAAATTAAAGCATATGTTAAATATGGATTAATATGGTAATAGGATTATCCATGAATGTTTTTAAAATGAAATAGTTTGAATGGATTTAAGAATGGAGAATAAATATAAGAGTTATTTTGAATAATTGGTTCATAAGTCTTGAGTAGATAAATAAATCCATTAAGGAGATAAGTATGGGATTCTCTCCTTGTTTGCATGGAAATGGTTTGCTTAAATGCATGTTTTCATGTTTTATTGCTTAGTGCATAGTAATCTTGCATAAGCATTTCATGAGTTGTCTTAATCCCTAAGCTTCTTCTCAAAGTTCATGGGGATATTTTATTTCAGAAGAAGACCATGGAAGAAGGTGATTCTAGGGACCACTTAGGTAGAATTGCAATAGTGGATTTGAGGATGAAAATAAAGATTTTATTCCTTATGTCAAGTTGTAAGACTTGAAAGCAAAGTATTTTAGAGAAAATTTGTTTTTTAATTACTCTTGTTATTTTTAAAACTTGAACAAATAATGGATGGTTAAATGTTATTAGTTACTTATGTAAAGTGAATAAAATTGTTTAGTTATAAGCAAATGGGAAAGAATGAGTTTAGATTTTAATTCATGGTTTATGGATTGTAGTTTTTTTCAATAATGTCCCTTTTCTTCATTTTTGAAATAAACAAAATGATAAATGTTATTTTTATGATTAGAAGTATTTAAGATCCTAGTTTAGCAATGTGCTATGTTGAAGTTATATATGTATTATCACTATGTTTTCTTTTCGGGAGAGATGTTAATGTTTTATTTTCAATTATGTTTTGTGGGTTATGTATGGGGGTTCTTGGGCATGAATATAGATCCATATTAGTGGAAATCTAAGTCAAGAAGATAGCCCAATTATAGGAGAAGTTGTGGTGATGCAATAACCAGATATTTGCAAGTTTAAGAGGAGTTGTGATGATGCAATAACCAAATAGTTGTGAATGATACACCTTGAATGGTAAGGCTTGGGTGTTCCAAAGTAGTGAGGATTTTGGAATCATTCACAAGATAGTATATTGGTGGAACCTTGAGCGGGGATGAATGGGTGACCATGCTTATTACCTGGTAAGTGGTAATGGTCTTAGTTAATCTGCAAAGGTGTGGTAACTAGGCACTAAGGCATTACGTTATATTAATACTACATAGATGGACTTATATAGAGTTAGAAAAATGGCATTTCCTTTAAGTGTTATAGGCCTTAAAGGATAATTTTTATTTCATGGTCAATTTATCCTATATCGATGAGGATGCATGAAAAGTGGGGGCACCACTAATGACATCCTTTATAAATGGTGAGGTTTATAAAGGTGAACCCCTTAACTTTACGAGATGTTGACCACTCCTATCCACTTGAGTGCCATCTATAGTGACACTGAACTCAAAATGTGGGTATGCCTTATGATGCTGGAAAATATTGGGACTTCTTTGTGAACCTTACCTATGAATAAAAAATTTTCTTTCTCCTGGGTTGTTTTTGGTGGGTTATTACATGAGTAGTCAAGGAATCATAAGGAATTAGTTTGTTGAGAAAATTAAATAACACCTTGCTAAGAATAAAAATACTTGCATGTGTGTTGAATTTAGGAATATAAGTCTTTGTAACTTAGTGTATTATTTGTTATCAAAATTATGGTTAATAGATCAAACAAAATTTACCCCATATCGTTTTGGATGAACAAGGAGGTTTTATTCAGGGAAATAGATTGTGTATGGTATAATTATAGTGCATGAAATAATCCATTTTATTTCTAGGAGCAACATCGTAGGTATGGTGGCTATATTGGGCATGTTAAAATCCTATGATAAAGTCATTTGGGACTTTATCAATAGTATCTTAGAGATATTTGGCTTTGATAGAAAGTAGAGAAATTGGATTATGGAGTGTGTTATTTTACCAAAATTCTTATTCTTATTGAATCAATCCCCTCAAGGTATTTTCAATAGCTCTAAATGTCTCTACTAGTGGGATTCTCTTTCCCCTGTCTTCTTATCATCTTTGTGAAAGCTTTGGGAAGAAGTATGGAAAACCATTGATAGAATGGAAATCTAACAGGTTTGATAGTCACTCGTGAGTTAAGGTCAATTAATCACCAATAATTTATGTATGACATGATCCTATTAAGGGTAGATTCTATTAAGGGGGCTAGGATCCTCATGCATGTTATATTGGCTTATATGAAAGAGCATCAACTTAAAAATTGAATAATTATAAGAGCAAGGTTTTTTCTTAAACATCCCTCATAGGAGACATCTGATAGCTTTAGCAACATTCCATTATGAGACAGAGACCAGACTAATAAAGCATTCTATTGAATGAATGAAAAGTGATACAATCTGAATGGAGCTATGGGGCCATTTATATAGGAATATGGATTCCTTGGCCAACACTCTAACTAGTTGTACAAGGGGACACCTTGCACATTTACAACTTGCACAATGACACTTGTGCGTTTATTATATTGCATGTAGTATCTAGATAACTTCCCCCTAAAGTAATCTATCATATCCAAATGATGTAATATATTCTAACACCCCCTGTATTACATTATTTGGTATGAAGTTCTCTTGAATTGCATAGATGATCTCTGAATTTTTGAAACTTGATCTTTCCAAGTGCTTTTGTAAAGATGTCTGCCAACTGATCTTCTGTAGGCACATACTTGAGGATGATATGTTTATTCTAAAAGTGTTCCCTGATGAAATGACATTGTGCTTCAATATGCTTTGTTCTTTCATGTATGATAGGATTCTTGATCAGGTTCAGTACTCCTTGATTATCGTAGAATATCATGGTTGGAGTTTGTTTGATTCCCATGTCGGCTAGTATGTATTGTAGCCATAGAGCTTCATAGGTTGTATCTCTTGTTGCTCGATATTCTACTTCGGTTGATGATTGTGCTATTGTATGTTGTTTCTTGTTGTGCCAAGATATGGGTCCTGATCCAAGATAGAAGACATATCCTGAGGTAGATTTCCTATCATCAATAGATCCAACATAATCTGAATCTGAGTATCCCTATAGACAAAATCCTTTGACATCCTTCATATAGGTTAATCCATAGTCAGTAGTCTTCTTGATATATTACAATATCCTTTTTGTAGCTTTCCAATGACTTTCCCTTGGTTCTTGCATGAACCGTGAAAGATAATTTACTGCAAAATCAATGTCTGGTCGGTTGTTTGTTAAGTATAGAAGACTTCCAATTAATTGATGATATACTATCATTGAAACCAATGGTGTTTCATCATTTTTGGATAGTTGAGTCCCTTGTTCCATTGGTGTATCTTTGGGCTTACACTTTATCATTCTATATTTTTCAAGAAGGGCTTTTGCATATTTTTATTGAGTGATTACTATTTTATCCTTTCCTTGATAAATCTCTAGACCAAGATAGTAACTCATTAACCCTAGATCTATCATCTCAAATACCTTTTCTAGATCCTTTTTGATATCTCTTATTAATTTTTTTGAACTTCCAATAATCACAATGTCATCAACATATACTATGAGGATCAGGATATCATTTCCAATTTTCTTGGTATATAAACTAGGATCTGATGAACTTCTTTTGAAGTTATGTTGTAGTAAATGATTGTTGATCTTTATATTCCAGGCTCTGGGAGCTTGTTTTAAACCATATAAATATTTATTTAATTTACATACCTTATCTTCCTATCCTTGAGTGATAAAGCCTTCTAGTTGTGACATATAGACTTCCTCTTCTAAGTCACCATTAAGAAAGGCACTTTTTACATCCATCTGATGAAGTTTCCATCCCTGATGTGCTGCTAGTGCATAGACTGTTCTGATAGTAGTCATCCTAGTTATCGGTGCGAATGTTTCTTCATAGTCAATTCCTTCTATTTGAGTATATCCTTTGGCTACTAGGCGGACCTTGTATTTGTCTAGTGTTCCATCTGCTTTGTATTTGACCTTATAAACCCATTTACATCCTACTACCCTTTTTCCTAGGGGTAATTCCACTAGATTCCATGTTTTATTCTTTTGTAGTGACATATATTCAGATTCCATGGTTGCTTTCCAGTGTGAATCATTTAGTGCTTGTAGTGTTGATGTTGGTTCTACTATATTACCCAACATTCCTCTATTCATTCTAGTTATGTTGCGAGTTTGAGGTCTTGTAGTAGTAAGATCTAGCATCCTTTCTAGATTTGCTTCTCTGAGTGTATCTCTGAGCCATATTGGTTCTCTTCTAGGAGTTTTTGTGCCTTGTTCTTGAGATTCTAATTTTGACTCTTCACTTATTGTATCTTCTTCGGATAGATCTAGAAGAACTTCTATGTCACCATTGGATTTCTCTGTGTCAACTTTGACTTTTTCATCAAAGACTACATCTCTACTAATGTAGACCTTCTTTGTAGATGGATCTAGTATTCTGTATCCTGCAGATTCATTGTCATAACCAATGAATATCCTTGCCATAGTTTTGTCATCTAGTTTAGTCCTCTTTTGTTTTGGAATATGCATATAGGCTTTACATCCAAAGATTTTTAATTTTTCTATGTTGGGATTTTGTCCTGACCATGCTTCTTCTGGTGTAATATGTTTGAGTACTCTTGTTGGTAGTCTATTTTGTATGTAGACTATTGTTTGTACTACTTCTACCCAATATTGGTGATCAAGTTGTGCCTCTTTCAACATACACCTAACCATTTCCATTATTGACCTATTTCTTCTTTCTACAATTCCATTCTGTTGAGGTGAATATGTTGTAGTAAGTTATCTTTTAATTCCATTTTCTTCTAAAAATGAGTCAAACTCTTTAGAAATAAATTCTCCTCCTCTGTCTGAATGAAGTGCTTTTATAGTCTTCCCTGATTCTTTTTCTACTTGGAGTTTGAACTATTTGAAATGATTGAATGCATCTGACTTGTATTTCATGAAGTATACCCACATTTTTCTAGTGTGATCATCAACAAATAACTGAAAGTATTTATGTCCTCCAACACTATCAACTTTCATTGGCCCACATAAATCTGTATATATTACCTCTAGAGGTTGTTGAGCTCTGTGTTGATGGAGTTCGAAAGGAATTCTGTGTTGTTTTCCTGCTAAACATTCTGGACATACATTAGTCTCTGGAGATAAGTTGGGTAATCCTTCAACCATTTGATACTTGAATAATTCCTTCATTGAAGTTTCACTTGTATGTCCTAGATGCTTGTGCCATAGATCTGAAGCTTTGACTGAAAGTGTTGAGTGAGTAGTAGTGTCTAGAACAAATAGACCATTTTTGTAGGAGCCTGATGCTATCCTCTTTCCTTGCCTAGAGATGTGACATTGTTTCTTGCCATTGAAAACTTTGAACTCAATGGTTATGTTTTGATCCATGAGTTGAGAAATAAAAAGAAGATTAGTAGTCAATCCTGGAACATATAGTACATTTTTTATTATTCCTTTTCCATTTCCTAGATTTACCGAAATATTTCCAATTCCTTTTACCTCATATGTCTTGTTGTCTGCTACAACAACTGGGTTCTCATGCACCTTTTTTAAAGAATTGAACCAATGAATGTTCCCAGTCATATGCTTGCTTGCTCCTGAGTCTATATACCAATAATCCATAGTGAATGGATTCAGAGCTTGATAATTTTTTATGGATGTTAATATTACCAAGTTTTGTAGAATTCCTTATGACTCCCTAGGGTGTTTTGGATAGGATATATGATCAATATAGTGCTTTTTGTAAATTGTAGTTCAATTTTGGGTTGATTTTGTGAAATTTTGTAAACACCAAAATCAACTTTTCTATCTCCTTATTACTCCTATTGAACTAAGCACTATTTCAATTTTTGAAGAGGTTTTGATGTTGGATTTATTTTACCTCCTTTAAGTGATTTTGAGACAACACTATTATAAAAAATTCCAACCTTTGAAAATATTTAATAAACCTCTTTAAATACCCCTTTTGGTTGATTTTTAATGTTTTCTAATTTCCAATTCCTAATTTGATGTTGTATTCCTTATAACTCCCAAATTTGGAAAAATTAGAAAATAATATTTGCAAATAATTTAAATTTAAGTAATAACCCTTATTCCTCCTTGGTTACCTTTTGCAAATATTAATAATATTGAAATATGCTTGCTTAATAAATCACTAATGTTGAATATTGTAATAGTAGATATAATGTACCCTTATAACTCCAAAAAACAAGCAAATAATAAAAATCAACCTTTACCTTAATTAATCTTCAATGTTGTGAGATGGTGGATTCATAGCTGAGTGGAGTGTAGCACTCATGGGTAGTCAAAGCCCTCTTTGACCTACGCTTGTTTCTTCCTCGAATGGCGCTCCTTCTCTTCTATAAATGGTATTAAAAACTCCTTGAAATGTGCTTTGCTTATGATAAAGCTCCTCCAAATGCAAGCGTTGGTTTGTTGGTTTTATGATAACATCTTAAATGCTTCTCTTACACCTTTGAATGGTGTATGGCTTGAATTAGCCTTTTCCTCCAAGTGAGCTTCAATGCATAAATGCTTGACTTCATTTGACTTTGTTCTCCCTCCTTTTCTAGGATAGGCATCTTAAATAGGATGAACTTCTTGTAAGTCATGATAAGTGTCACTTGAAGCGTTACAAGGTAGGTGTCTTCAATGTACCTTTGGCAATGATGAGGTTGGTGGTAACCTCCAAATATTCTTAACTCCCTCCAAATGTATGTAACTCCCTTTTACGTGAGCGCTTGGGTATTCATGAATGTTGGGATGCTTAGAGAATTTGTGCCAAGTGGCACTCAAGGCTTGTGCATGTAAGCCTTCTTTCTAATGCTTCAAATATGAGCTTGCAACCCTAATTCTTCCTTTATCTTTGCATCCTATGTGAGCTTGCTATGTTTCTTGATATGCAAGCTTCCTTTTGCATGTTGGCTTGGTGAGGATGATGGATGGCTATAACTGGATTGCTCCATGGTTCTATGGCACACTTTTGAGCTCCTTTTTGGTGGACGTTTGCTTCAATGGATGCCTTAGGTATAGCTCCTTTCTATTCACCTATTTGTAGGTTTTGTAGCTTGTTGATTTGTGCCCTTCTTTAGTGCTTGAAAGATAGTGTTGTTTGTAATAGTCAATAGTTAGCCCTTTTTCTTAGCTTTTATGTAGATAACCTCTCACTGAATGCTACCCTTTTTTTTCATAAACATAAGTGATAATACCTTCTTTCAATGGCTCCACTATTGTAGGTGACATGCTGCTTATAGGGCTGGATTTGATGAAGGAAAATGGTGTTTTTAAACACCTCGATTCTTGGATGTGTGAGCCTTCTTCTTTGCTTGAATTTTACCCTTAAATCTACTAGATATGAATGTCCTTACTGCCTTCTTGTAAATAGTAATACTTTTGTCCTTTCAAAGGAACAAAAGAGGTGCCTTTTTGTAATAGATGGATCTTGCACCAAAATGAAGAATTTTTACGTAATCCTTCTTGCTTCTTCTTCTTTGGATGATAGTCAATCCAAGCTAATGAAATGTTGTTTTTGAATAAGGATTCTTGCACTCTATACTGAAATGAAACCCTTACATTCTCCTTGAATCTTGAGACTTCCAAGGTCTCGATTTGAGGCTTCCTTCAAGGACTTCAATGGTGGCTTTCTTCTCCACCTTTTTGCTTGTAATGGTGGCTTCTTTTGGCCATGAAAGTGCTGCATATTTTGTGCTAGTTTTTGTGCTTTTAACAACACAAACTAATTGAGAATAACTAGTTAAAAAATCAACTAGTATAGTGCTTAATAGATGCACTTTTAATGGTAACAATAATCTCACCTTATTGCTCCACTAATTTCTCAAAAATGCACTTAACAATTCCACTGCAACCTTTCAAGCATAATCTGGAATGAACCCTTGCAAATTTCACTACAAACACAGTTGTAGGATCTAGTCTTCTTTTTCTCTTTTTCCAAAGTAGAAGATAGGTAGTTGATAGATAATTGTAACTCTAAAATCTAATCAACTCCTAATGTGCAAATGATCCTTAAAAGGATTTTTTCTCTTTTTGCACTTTTGAAGACTGTAATACAATTTTCCTCTTTGCAACTTTGATCCAATATAAGGTGCTTTAACAAATCTGATAAGTAATCCAATTAGTGAATCTACTTGCACCAATAGTTGCTTACCTTTAATGGCTCTTGTAGATGATGTAGATCTAGCTGCTTTAGGTAGAGCTCTACAATTTCTATGGTCCTCTTCAAACAATCTCAAGATAACAAAGTTTACTTGCAACAGGTCACAAAGGATCATTCGGTTGGTCAAAAAATGTAGTAGAGATATTTTTATCAATTGTAGCTCTCCTATCGATCTATCGTAGCTCTGATACCACTGATGGCTTTAGCAACATTCCATTATGAGATAGAGACCAAACTAATAAAGCATTCTATTGAATGAATGAAAATTGATATAATCCAAATGGAGCTATGGGGCCATTTATATAGGAAGATGGATTCCTTGGCCAACACTCTAACTAGTTGTACAAGGGGACACCTTGCACATTTACAACTTGCACAATGACACTTGTGCGTTTATTATATTGCATGTAGTATCTAGATAACTTCCCCCTAAAGTAATCTATCATATCCAAATGATGTAATATATTCTAACAATAGAGGATATTGGATATTCCAAAATGGCAAGTGGGAAAATTACCTTCTAATTAATTAGGAGTTTCTATCTTTAACAAAAGAATGTGTTGGTCACAAATCTACCTAAGTACAAGATATTATCACTTGTGCGCCCTAGACTCGGCCAACATTGAAAGGTCGAGGGAAAGAGAAAATTCCTTTGGACCAATCTCCAAAGAGGGTTGGTTCCCTTACTAAATCCTACACTATTGAAGACTAGAGTTGCGGGAAAGAAATTAAAAATAATGAAAAGAAAAGGAAATATGGCCATAGGTCGAAGGTATAGGATTGGGGAAAGATTAACAACAAAAATTCCACTCAAGTATATAATTAGCATATAATAAAAGAGAGCAACATAATTTACTCACACCTTTGTAGGGCCCTCGTCATTCCAAAACTCACTCCCTCACTAGAAATATTCAAACTTAGATGCAAAATTTAAATTTGAACTTAATAGCAGGAACAAGAGCATAAAAGAGAAATGCATAAAATAGAAGGAAATCACACATTTGCTTGCAAAATCAGAAGCCAAATATTTATTTTGTACGTAGAGAACTTGATAAGTTTTTTTGCAATATGTCTCTCCCATTTTTACAATGAAAACTACTTAGTATTTATAGAGGTTTTCGCCTCTTTCATTAAATACATATGGAGGCAAAATGTTTATAGATCAAAGACATAAGCACGATAATTTCTCCTTGGAAATCTTCCTTCAGCAACGATGATCCATTTTTAATGGAAAACAACTCTGGATAATTAATTATCCTGGGTACAAATGCATTGAATTCTAACCACCTTCGCGCTTTGAAAATTGACCATTGCTCCAACAATTTACTCCACATTAATTTTATCTTGGAGAGGGAGCGAAACTATTAGGAGAACACCTTTGGAAATGACGAAAATCAAAGGAAATATCTTCTGGTTTGCCACAGCCATTAAATTACGTCATTAAATTTTCCCCTTTTGGGCAAATTTCCATTTTCGAAAAGTTTCCATTTTTGGTGACTTTCCTTTTTGAGAAATTTTCTATTTTAGGAAACTATCTATTTTTGGAAAGTGTTCATTTTTGGAGTGAAATTTCCATTTTGGGGGCTGAAATGCCTTTTTCGGGTTCTGAAATACCCTTTTCGGAAAATTTC
This sequence comes from Wollemia nobilis, assembly GCA_028583015.1. Classification (NCBI taxonomy): domain Eukaryota; kingdom Viridiplantae; phylum Streptophyta; class Pinopsida; order Araucariales; family Araucariaceae; genus Wollemia; species Wollemia nobilis. Next base: position 11,737,648 of record JAQPPZ010017220.1, on the reverse strand, counting down.
CTTTTTCAAAAAGTTTCCATTTTTGGAAACTTTCTATTTTTGGAAAGTTTTCTTTTTCGGGGCGAAATGCCATTTTCGGGGGCCGAAATGCCTTTTTCGGAAATTTTCTCTGTTCGCCCGAAATGGATTTTGACTTTGAAATTGCATTTGCTTTCCCAAAATTGATTTTCTGCCCCGAAATTGATTTTTGGTGGTAAAGTTTTCTGGAGCCATAACTTTTGATCTGTTAACCCGATTGTCTATTGTAATATATCATTGGAAAGATTGAGAAAAGATACATCACAATGAAATGTCTAAATATAATTTTGTCCAATTTTTCTTTCACCATTGGATTCATACTTGGATGAATTTAAAAATTTATTGTTGGTATGGCAAAAATGCCAACACTTTTGGCGGCTCATGAGGTATTCAGCTCGTCTGGATGCAATCGACCCCAGGGCCTTTATCCATTGGGTAACAAAGTCATAACTATCGGTTGCATCAAACTATTTACTACTTGCATCAACTTCTTCCTATACTACTTGATATTATCTAGTCACCTATTGGTATTTTTTACCCAACACGAGGAACTTCACCGAGCTCGAATGATTTTCTCTACTTTAGGGTGCTCTAACAAGACTTTGATCTCTAACGTCAATGACTCCTGTAATCCAAAAAAAAGGAAATAGAGGTTTTTGAGGGTTTGGCTCAATAGAAGGAGCAAAAATGGGTAAGACCATAATTACGCTCACCCTTGATGGGGTTGGTGTACTTATAGTGACAAAGGGATTAACGAGGGTGGAAGATGAGGTAGAGGACAGTAAAAAAAATAAAAGATAGAGGAATGAAAGAAATGAGAACAGTGGAAGGAGCATTGGTGACAAATGACTATGAAATGGGGAGGGGAACAAAAGTGGTGGGTACAACAAATAAAAGTGAAGTGGAAGGAGGTACTGCAGAATGAAGGGAAACGATCACCAAATGCTCATGATCAAGAGAAGATAAAATGCGTGGGTGATTGTAATCTTAGATTTTTTTAAAAATTGATCACACCATTTAGTGCCCTCAACACTTTATTTATCAACCTACTTATTTACAATATTTACATAAAATTTTATGACATGATTGGCATGCTCCCACCACAAACCTGGCTTTGGGTGCTTATCCAGTGAATCTATAGTGTACGGACCAAATCCAATTATACTTCAGGTAATCTATAAAGTTTAGTTGTCTTCTTATCAAATTTTTCCAGGTTGCAATCTAGCTACAATGTGGTAGGTTATCATGCATGCTAGTACTCATATAATCAATGAATAATATGGCAAAAAGATTTACCATATGAGAGCCTTCTTCGAGTACCGATTATGGAGATGGTTGACCCCAATATCACCACTCTTGGGAGTCCACTGGCTACGAGATCTTGGATGCATGCTCCTCTAACTCCTTGATGTGATAGTAGGATTTTTCTAGTGATAACCCTACTATGATGATCTCCTCAGAACTAGTCTCCTAATGGGGTGTACTTATTGAGTCTCGATCGAGTATGTGCATGCTATGCTCAGGGATACAAAAAGGGTGTAAAATTGTGCCCTTTTTGCTCTCAAAATTGACCTCTTGAGCCTGTTATTCTCCTTGGTCTGACTCGTGATAGAAACTATAAGAAACCATATTGTTCATTGCTGGAGCAGTGCTTGCATATTCCCTTCGTTGGCCCTGGATGAGATTCACATCTTGTGCTCCACACAATTGTGTTTTAGGTACTTGCATAGTTTGATGGATCTACCATTGTGAATACTGCACGAGATGGATGGGGGCCACAACCACCAGAAAAAGTTATAGAAAGGCAACTTCTCCCCATCGTATTTTTTCTAATTAGAGCAGGAGCTACTCTGCTTGTATCACTTCTTGAAATATTTGAGGGAATATTTGTTCTCCATATTGCAGCAGGAGGAGGCTTATGTCTAGGTGTAAAACTCAAATATAGTAGAGGTGGGCCTGATCGGGTGTCGGTTGGATCTTCTCTGGAATTCTCCTCCAACTCCTCCAAAATCGAACATTGAAGTCCATGATGCTCTCTAGAGGTGCTCTCGTGATAGTGGAAAGGTGCATCAAGAGTTGAAAGGGGTCCTAAGATCCATCAAATGTGTCAACTAGTGCTCCTGCTAGGTCCACCCATGAGTAGTTGCTCTTACGCCCAAGCATTTTGTACCACTACAACACCCTTACTTCTAGAGACAAGACCAGAAGTCTGATCATGACATCCTCGTGGGCTATACCATGGAGGGTCGCTAAAGTAGCAACATCTTCAAGGTGCTCTCGGGCCATTCCCTCAGTGCCATTGTATTTCGTTAGGTTCTTCAAGGCACTTTTAGGAATCTCATGCTTACTTTGGAGATTTAGAGGTCTAGGATCATCCCAGATGGGAAAACATACATGTGGTATTATAGTAGTGGTCCTCAGAGATCATGGTCCTTACCATTGAGTTAGAGTCGCTAGATGAACATACTTTCTCCACTTGTGAGGTCAAGGCTACTCACCAAACCTTAATTCCTCCAGGGTGTCTTATTTTAGTATAAAAGGCATCCATGATCAAGAGATCTAGATCTTCAACTCAATAGAGTCACCAAGTGTTTTTTCCAGATAAAAGTAAGCCAAAGATTCACCAAACTCGGGCTCCTTTAAAATACGAAAACTATCGATACATAAATCGTGTGTCTCATCGGGCTTGCCAAAAACTATTGGTCACAAATCTGCCTAAGTATAAGATATTATCACTTGTGTGCCCTAGAAGCGACTAACATTGGAAGGATGAGGGAAAGAGAAAATTCCTTCGGACCAATCTCTAGAGAGGGATGGTTCCCTTACTAAATCCTACACTATTGAATACTAGAGTTGTGAGAAAAATTTGAAAATAACGAAAAATAAAGGGAAATGTGGCCACAGGTCGAAGGTATAATATTGGGGAAAGATTAACAATAGGAATCCACTCAAGCATATAATTAGCATATAATAAAAGAGAGCAACATAATTTTAATCACACCTTTGCAGGGATAACCCTCGATATCACATTTCAAAACTCACTCTCTCATCAGCAATATTCAAACTCTAAATACAAAATTTGAAATTTAACAGATAAGAAATACGAGCATAAAAAGAGATGCATAAAAATAGAAGGAAATCACACAATAATAATCGCTTGCAAAATTAGAAGCCAAATATCTCTTATTTACGCAAAAAACTTGATAAGTTTTTCTGTAAGATGTCTCTCCCACTTTTACAATGGAAACTTGATTAGTATTTATAGAGGTTTTCACCTCTTTCATTAAATACATATGGAGGCAAAATGTTTGTAGATCAAAGACATCAACACGATAATTTCTCCTTGGAAATATTCCTTCAGCAACAATGATCCAGTTTTGATGGGAAACGACTCTGGATAATTAATTATCCTGGGTACAAATGCATTGAATTCTAACCACCTACGCGCTTTGAAAATCGACCATTGATCCAATAATTTACTCCACATTAAATTTATCTTGGAGAGGGAGAGAAACTGTTAGGAGAACACCTTTGGAAATGACAAAAATCATAGGAAATATCTCTTGGTTTGCCACAACCATTAAATTATGTCATTAAATTTTCCCCTTTTGGGAAACTTTCCTTTTTCGGCAATTTTCCTTTTTTGAAAAGTTTCTATTTTAGGAAAGTTTCTTTTTCGAGAAATTTTCCATTTCGGGGGCCAAAATGCCATTTTCGGGTTTCGAAATGCCTTTTTCGGGTTCCGAAATGCCCTTTTTGGAAACTTTCCTTTTTCAAAAAGTTTCCATTTTTGGAAAGTTTCTATTTTTGAAAACATTCCACTTTTGGAAAGTTACATTTTTCGGGGCGAAATGCCATTTTCGGGGGTTGAAATACCTTTTTCGGAAATTTTCTCTATTTCGCCCGAAATGACTTTTGACTTTGAAATTGCATTTGCTTTCCCGAAATTGATTTTCTGCCTCGAAATTTATTTTTTGTGGTAAAGCTTCCCGAAGCCATAACTTTTGATCTATTAACCCGATTGTCTATTATAATATATCATTGAAAAGCTTGAGAAAAGATATATCACGATGAAATGTCTAAATATCATTTTATCCAAATGTTCTTTCACCATTGGATGTACTTCATACTTGGATGAATTTAAAAATTTATTTTTAGTGTGGCAAAAATGCCAACACTTTTGGTGGCTCATGAGGTATTCAGCTTGTCTGGATGCAATCGACCCCAGGGCCTTTATCCATTGGGAAACAGAGTCATAATTATTAGTTGCATCAAATTATTTACTACTTGCATCAGCTTCTTCTTGTACTGCTTGATATTATCCGGTCACCTATTGGTATTTTTCACCCAACACGAGGAACTTCGTCGAGCTCGAATGATTTTCTCTGCTTCAGGGTGCTCTGACAAGACTTTGATCTCTGACGCCAATGGCTCCTATAATCCAAAAACAAAATGGAAAAAAATGAAATAGAGGCTTTTGAGGGTTTGGCTTAATGGAAGGAGCAGAAATGGATGGGGCCATAATTACGCTCACCCTTGATGGGGTTGGTGTACTTACAATGATGATGGGATTAACGAGGGTGGAAGATGAGGTTGAAGATAGTAAACAAACTAAAATATGGAGGAATGAAAGAAATGAGAACAATGGAAGGAGCATTGGTGACGAATAACTATGAAATGGGGAGGGGAATAAAAGTGGTGGGTACAACAAATAAAAGTGAAGTGGAAGGAGGTACTATAGAATAAAGGGAAACGGTCACCAAATGCTCATGATCAAGAGAAGAGAAAATACGTACCTATGGGCTATGACACCATTTGAGCCGATGACGTGGGTGATTGCAACCATAGATTTTTTTTAACTTGATCACACCATTTAGTGCCCTCGGCACTTTATTTATCAATCGACCTATTTACAATATTTATACAAAATTTTACGACATGATTGGCATGCCGCCACCACAAACCTAGATTTGGGTGCTTATCCGGTGAATCTCCAGTGTCTGGACCAAATATGATTATACTTAAGGTAATCTTTAAAGTTTGGTTTTCCTCTTATCAAATTTTTCTAGGTTGCAAGCTAGCTACAATATGGCAAGTCATCATGCATGCCAGTACTCATATAATCAATGAATAATATGGTGAAAAGATTTACCATATGAGAGCTTTCTTCGAGTACCGATTGCGGTGATGGTTGGCCCCAATATCACCACTCTTGGGAGTCCACTGGTTGCGGGATATTGGGTACATGCTCCTCTGACTCCTTGATGTGATAGTAAGATTTTTTTGACGATAGCCCTACTATCAGGATCTCCTCAAAACTAGTATCATAATGGGGTGTACTTATTGAGTCTCGATTTAGTATGTGCATGCTATGCTCAGGCATACAAAAGGGATGTAAAATTGTGCCCTTTTCGCTCTCAAAATCGACCTCTTGAGCCTATTCTTCTCCTTGGTCTAGCTCCTGATAGAAACTACAAGCAACCATATTGTTCATTGTTGGAGCAATGCTTGCATATTCCCTTCTTTGGCCCTGGATGAGATTCACCTCTTGTGCTCCACACAGATGTATTTTAGGTACTTGCATAGTTTGAGGGATATGCCTTTGTGAATACTATACGGGATGGATGGGGGCAACAACCACTGAAGAAAGTTATGGAAATGCAGGTTCTCCTCACCGTATTTTTCCTTATTGGAGTAGGAGCTTATTTTCTTGTATCGCTTCTTGAAATATTTGTTCTCCAGATCGCAGTAGGAGGCTTATGTCCGGGTGTAAAGCTCGAATATAGTAGAGGTGGGATGATCAGGTGTCGGTTGGATCTTCTCTGGAATTCTCCTCCAACTCCTCCAAAATCAAATATTGAAGTTCATGATGCTCTCTAGAGGTGCTCTCGTGATGGTGGAGAGGTGCATCAAGAGTTGAAAGGGGTCTTGAGAGCCATCAAATGTGTCAACAAGTGCTCTTGCTAGGTCCACCCATGAGTAGATGCTCTTACACCCAAGCATTTTGTACCACTACAACACCCTTCCTTCTAGAGACAAGACCATAATTCTGATCATGACATCCTTGTGGGCTATGCCATGGAGGGTCGCTAGAGCAGCAACATCTTCAAGGTGCTCTCGGGCCATTCCCTTAGTGCCATTGTATTTCATTAGGGTCTTCAAGGCACTTTTAGGAATCTCATGCTTACTTTGGAGATTTAGAGGGCCAGGATCATCCCAGCTGGGACAACATACATGTGCCATTATAGCATTGGTCCTCAGAGATCACGATCCTTACCATTGAGTCAGAGTCGCCAAATGAACATACTTTCTTCGCTTGTGAAGTTAAGGCTACTCATCAAAACTTGATTCCTGCGAGGCGTCTTATTTTAGTATAAAAGGCGTCCACGATCAAGAGATCTAGATATTTAGCTCAAGAGAGTCTCCAAGTGATTTTACCAAATAAAAGCAAGCCAGAGATTCACCAAACTTGGGCTCCTTTAAAATATGGGAATTATCGATACAAAAATTGTGAGTCCCATCGAGTGTGCCAAAAACTGTTGGTCACAAATTTGCCTAAGTACAAGATATTATCACTTGTGTGCCCTAGACTCGGCCAACATTGAAAGGCCAAGGGAAAGAGAAAATTCCTTTGGACCAATCTCATGAGAGGGTTGGTTCCCTTACTAAATCCTACACTGTTGAAGACTAGAGTTGTTGGAAAGAAACTAGAAATAATGGAAAGAAAGGGAAATATGGCCACAGGCCGAAGGTATAGGATTGGGGAAAGATTAACAACAAAAATTCCACTCAAGTATATAATTAGCATATAATATAAGGAGAGCAAAATAATTTACTTACACCTTTGCATGGATAACCCTCAAGATTGCATTCCAAAACTCACTCTCTCACCAGCAATGTTCAAACTCAGATATAGAATTTAAAATTTCAACAACGAGGAACAAGAGCATAAAAGAGAAATGCATAAAAATAGAAGGAAATCACACACTAAAATCGCTTGCAAAATTAGAAGCCAAATCTCTTCTATTTATGCGTAAGAACTTGATAAGTTTTTCTGTAAGATGTCTTTCCCATTTTTACAATGAAAAACTACTTAGTATTTATAAAGGTTTTCGTCTCTTTCATTAAATACATATGGAGGCAAAGTGTTTGTAGATCAAAGACATCATCACAATAATTTGTCTTTGAAAATATTCCTTTAACAACAATGATCCAGTTTTAATGGAAAATAGATCTGAATAATTAATTATCTTGGGTACAAATGCATTGAATTCTAACCACCTTCGCGCTTTGAAAATCGACCATTGCTCCAACAATTTACTCCACATTAAATTTATCTTGGAGAGGGAGCGAAACTGTTAGGAGAACACCTTTGGGAATGAAGAAAATCAAAGAAAATATCTTCTGGTTTGCCACAACCATTAAATTATGTCATTAAATTTTCCCTTTTTGAACTTTCCATTTTCGGAAAGTTTCCATTTTTGGTGACTTTCATTTTTTCGAAAAGTTTCTATTTTTAGAAAATTCCTATTTTTGGAAAGTTTTCGTTTTGGAAAATTTTCCATTTCGAGGGCCGAAATGCCATTTTCGGGTTTCGAAATGCCTTTTTCGAAAACCTTCCTTTTTCAAAAAGTTTCATTTTTGGAAATTTTCTATTTTTGGAAAGTTTCCATTTTTGGAAAGTTTCTTTTCGGGGCGAAATGGCATTTTCGAAAATTTTCTCTTTTTCGCCCAAAATGACTTTTGACTTTGAAATTGCATTTGCTTTCCCGAAATTGATTTTCTACCTCGAAATTGATTTTTGGTGGTAAAGCTTCCCAAAGCCATAACTTTTGATCCGTTAACCCGATTGTCTATTGTAATATATCGTTGGAAAGCTTGAGAAAAGATCTATCACAAAGAAATATCTAAATATCATTTCATCCAATTTTTCTTTCACCATTGGATGTACTTCATACTTGGATGAATTTAAAAATTTATTTTTAGTGTGGCAAAAATGCCAACACTTTTGATGGCTCATGGGAAATAGAGTCATAACTATTAGTTGCATCAAAATGTTTACTGCATGCATCAGCTTCTTCCTATACTTCTTGATATTATCTGGTCACCTAGTGGTATTTTTCACCTAACACGAGGAACTTCGTGGAGCTCGAATGATTTTCTTTGCTTTAGGGTGCTCTAACAAGACATCGATCTCTGACGCCAATGGCTCTTGTAATCCAAAAATAAAATGGGAAAAAATGAAATAAAGGCTGTTGAGGGTTTGTCTCAATGGAAGGAGCAAAAATAGATGGAGCCATAATTACGCTCACCCTTGATGGGGTTGGTACAATGATGGAATTAACGAGAGTGAAAGATGAGGTAGATGATAGTGGAATAAAATGGGTTAGGGGAAACAAACTAGAAGATAGAGGAATGAAGAAAAGGAGAATTGTGGAAGGAGCATTGGTGACAAATGACTATGAAACATGGAGGGGAAAAAAAGTGGTGGGTACAACAAATGAAAGTGAAGTGGAAGGAGGTACTACAGAATGAAGGGAAACGATCACCAAATACTCATGATCAAGAGAAGAGAAAATATGTACCTATGGGCTCCAACACCATTTGAGTTGATGACGTGGGTGATTGCAATCTTAGATTTTTTTTTAACTTGATCACACCATTTAGTGCCCTCAAAACTTTATTTATCAATCGACTTATTTAACAATATTTACAAAAAAGTTTACGACATGATTGGCATGCCGCCACCACAAACCTGGCTTTGGGTGCTTATCCGGTGAATTTGCAGTGTCTGGACCAAATCCAATTATACTTAAGGAAATATTTAAAGTTTGATTATCCTCTTACCAAATTTTACTAGGTTGCAAGCCAGCTACAATGTGGTAGGTTATCATGCATGCTAGTACTCATATAATCAATGAATAATATGGCAAAAATATTTACCATATGAGAGCCTTCTTCTAATACCGATTATGGTGATGGTTGACCCCAATATCGCCCCTTTTGGGAGTCCACTGGCTGCAGGATCTTGGGTACATGCTCCTCTCACTCCTTGATGTGACAGAAAGATTTTTTTCAATAATAGCCCTTCTGTCAATATATCCTTAGGATCAACCTCCTGATGAGGCATGCTTATTGGGACACAAAAAGGATGCAAAATTATGCCTTCTTCACTCTCAGAATCAACCTCTTGAGCCTATTCTTCTCCTTGGTCTAGCTCCTGATAGAAACTACAAACAACCATATTTTTCATTACTGGGGTAATGCTTGCATACTCCCTTCGTTGGCCCTGGATGAGATTTGACTCTTGTGCTCCACACAACTGTGTTTTAGGTACTTGCATAGTTTGAGGGATCTGCCATTGTGAATATTGGGCAAGACATACGAAAGTAACAACTGTCGAAGAGAGTGATGGAAAGGTAGTTTCTCTCCATAGTTTTTTTCTTGATTGGAGTAGGAGCTGCTCTGCTTGTACCATTTCTTGAAATATTTGAAGGAATCTTTGTTCTCCAGATTGTAGCAGGAGGAGGCTTATGTCTAGGTGTAAAGCCCGAATATAGTAGATATGGCCCTGGTGGTCACGAATCTGCCACAGGAAAGGATTTTATGCGAAATGCGCCCTAGACCCGGCCAACATTGAAAGGCCGAGAGAAAGAAATGTCTCCCGGACCAATCTCCAGAGAGGGCTGGTTCCCTTACTAAATTTTATGTTCTTGAAGACTAGAGTTACAGGAAAGGAATTGGAAATATGCAGAAAGAAATGGGAAATTATAGAAAAATATGGGAAATATAGCCACAGGCCAAATTTATCAGATCTTGGAAAGATTAGCAACAGATAACCTCAAGCACATGAACAACATATAACAAAAGATAGCAACGTAATCTACTTACAACCGTGCACGAATAACCTCCAAAATCACATTCCAGAACTCACTTCCTCACTAGCAATATTTAAACTCAGATGCAAAATTCAAATTTAGCGAGCAGATAAGAAATACGAGCGTAAATGAGGAATGCATAAGATAGAAGGAAAAACACACAGAAAGTTGCTTGCAAAACCAGAGGCCAAATATCTTTCATTCATGCAAAGAACTTGAAAAGTTTTTCAGCAAAAGTCTCTCTCTCGATGCCTCTTTCTGAGATATACATTGATATTTATAGAGGTCTTGCCTCTTTGTAGCATTTAAAACATGAAACGAACTTCCTCGAGATCTACAAAATGTGCAACAAAAATAAGGAAATGATCCCCTTAAACCAGCCTCGGAGAAGTCAAAAATTGAATGAAACAAGGAACCGGTCGTCTTCATTAAATGGTCATTCTCGGAGCATGCTTGGACCGTTAGAAAATCACGAACAGAAGCTTTGAATAATGGAGGCATCTTCAATTCTGGTGGCTTCGAAAGCTACAGGCTTGAGCACGTTCTTCTATCTTGCACACATTGGAAAGCAGCAAAACATTAAATTCTGGAGTGCTTTTAATCCTTGGAAATCGCAATACTTCATCGGGCCGTTGAACTGCTTTCTAGCACGAAATCGTGACGGGTCACGAAAACCAAACATGTCACGAAATCACGACGTATTTGGCTCTTTGTTCTCCTTCGTCACCTTAGGTCACGAAAACACGACGCGTCATGAAATCGTGACGTTCCGTACTATTCTGCTCCTTCCTTGCTTTGCTCTCGCGAAACTATGACCTATCACGATTTCGCGACATTTTTCTCTCGCTTGGTTTTCTCTTTGCTCCTCGTCGCGAAAATGCGACATGTCACGATTTCGCTACATCTTTTTTGTGCCCTTCTCTTCTTTATACCCGTGAAACTGCAACATGTCATGAAATCGTGACAATTTTCTCTTCCTTGGCCTTCATCCTCTTCAAGTAGAAAATGGAACATGTCATGAAATCGTGACATTCGTACCATTTTGTTCTTTTCATGCTTTCACATTGTGAAAACAAGACATGTCGTGAAATCGTGACATCCTTCTCTATTTAGCCTTTTCTCCATAATATGTCATGAAATCATGACATTTCCTTGCTTTCTCTACTGTTGTCGCTTTCTGTCACGATATCGCGACGTCTTCTTCTTGCTTGGCCTCATCTTCAAAAATGTCATGAAATCGCGACGTCTTTCATGCCTTATGCTTTTTCTTCAACTTGACCGCGATAATGCGACATGTCGCGATATCGCGACGTTTTTACATTTTGCTCCTTGTTCACTTTTCTGTCACGATATCACGACGAGGTTCATTGTCATTGCCCTTTGCTCAATTATGTCACGATTTCGTGACCTTTTCTATCACTCTGCTCCATGGCCATCGCAAGTCACGAAAACGCGACATGTCACGATATCACGACAATTTTACTGCTCTGCCTCCGTTGACCACTTTGACCGTGATTTTGGAACACGTCACGATATCGTGACATTCTTCGACTTTGGCTTCTCTCTCCTCTAAACACCCGCGATAGCGCGACATGTCACGATATCGCGATAGTTTTGAACCCGTGCTCTCCATGCTGTTTTTGGTCGCGATATCACGACAGTCTTCGGACTTAGCTGTTTTGGCACCAAAACTCGTAGAGAAACATAGAGGAGTGAGAACTTCAACAATTTATGCATGAATAATCAACAATCAAAACAATGTGGCAAAAATGCCAACATTCTTGGCGGCTCGCGGGGTATACAGTTCTGCTGTATGCACGAATCCTAGGCCTGAATCCATTGGGCAACAGAGTCAAGAAAACTGGAGGAACAGAATGTGAATGCTGACTGATGGGGAACATCTCTGTTGACTGCTGCAACAACTCTTGCTGACATTCGGCACTCAAGAATAGGATCTTCAACAGAAATGCATGGAATTGTAGAACTTCCTTTATTTCTTTAGAACTCGCATTGTGCCTAGCTCGGAGTGAGCTGGTAAGGACCAGTGCTATGCAAAAATCTCCAGGGTAGTAGAGAAAAGCACTCTGAGATACAAAAATGGAAATGAATGGAGGGATGACCCGCGGATGCGCAGGCCGTGGAACGGGGATGGGGAATGATGGAATGGTGGAAGATGGAGGAATGGAAATGGTAGATACAGCAACAAAGTGCTACTGTGCTACCCACTATGGAGATGCTACGAAACAGAGAATGAAATGGAAGTGGATGGAATGGAGATGGTAGTAGAACCCGTAGCTGTGATGAAGTACTCACACGACAAAGGACTAGAAGAAAGGGAAAGTAGAAATGGGAACATCAGAGGGGGGAGTAGAAACAACAGCAGTGGCTTGATTACTTGCAGAAGAAAAAGGAGTAGGAGAAGAAGGGAATGAAGAGGGGAAGGAAGAAGTAGAGAGGAAGCCACTAACTACTGGGAAGGAAGGAAAAGAAAAAGAAAGAAACGTACCTACGGGCTCGCATGCAAAAAGAGCCGAAGTAAAAACAATTTTTTTTTTTTTTTTGCTATGTAGGTAACTCCCGAATTAGCTGTGAACTCTCGGGAAAGACACGAACCCAAACATGGTTCTGTCTCCTGGATCCCAGACCTTTGACAGACACTCAGTAGACTCCTGATTGATAATCAGCTCGAGGTCACCAAAGATCTGCAACTGACGCGCTCCAAGTTTCTCAGCCATCTTGAGACCTAGGCATGATCGTTCAGTCCCAGTGTTAGCGCCATTTCTGTATTGTGCTCCATCAAAATAGAGCTGATCTGGCAGAGAGTCTCGACCAACTTGATCAGGAGGCAACTTGACTTCAACCTCTTCAGGCTTCGTAATGGAGTAACAACCAATCTCAGTTTCGATCATGGCATTAAAATTGAGCATTGAAAACTCATCCTCCAAATCAAGATCCTCCAATTCTTCAGTTATCATATTGACAACATGTTTGGACTTTTCTTCCTCTTCCATCTTCTCTATATGAAAAGTAGAAGGCTTCTGATTATAGATCCGGACTCTTCTTCCTTTGAAAGGAATCTCCAAGTGAGAATAATCCAGAGCAAGGTAGCCTCCCAGCTTAGCAGTGAATTCTCTCGATAAACACATGCTGAAATATGGTTCCAAATCAACCACAACTATCTCTTGAATTACTGTAATCTGAGGCATATTATGCAGAGCAATAGGAACATCCTTGATTACACCCACTATTTTCACTGGAGTCCCGTCCAACTGCAAGACACCGGGGCTACTTCTTGTATATTCCATTCCCATCGCTTCACAAACTGCCTTTGGCATGACAGTTGTCGCAGCACCAGAATCAATCAGGCAATTGTGTACAATCCAACCCTCCATCCTGAGTGACAGATAAAATGGGGGTGGTCTATTCTTTCCAGTGGTTGAAGAAGTTATCGTTTGAGCCATAACTACCTGGGCTGGAGCTTTCCCCTTACTTTGTATGGTCTTCAGGGATTCCTGTAAGAGATTTACCTGTCCAGGAAGCTGCAAGGTGTCATACAGACTTACCTTAGCTGGTATCCGTTTGAGTTCTTCAACAATGTTGTACTCCATGGAGATCTGTTCTTTCCCTCCACTAGCAGATTCAAATTTGCTTTTATATTGTTGGGTAGCCTCCACTCGTTGTCGTTTGGTCAATGATGGATACCGCAACGTCTCTCTGGCTTGTTCCTTTGTTTCTGCTTGCGGTTGGGAAGTAGAAGCTTTTTCCTTCTCTTTTGTTGGTGGTGGAAGTGGATCCTTCGACAAAATAGGTGATTGTCATTGCGTTGGGGAATCATGAGCCTTTGTTGGCATTTGCTGCTTTGTTGCTTGTACAGGAGGCACTTTCAATGGCTCCATCTTAGCCGGATCTACCAACATTGGTTTCTTGCCGCTGCGTGTCAGTATTGCTATATGTTCCTCCAGAGACTCCACGGAAGTAAGATCCACCTCTCGAATCATGTTTACATGGCTCCCTGTAAGAACTTGCAAATAATTTTGGTGGACCATGCAAGTGGACTCATCATGTGGGTCATTGCAGGAAGAACACCAATAAGATGGCTCATGTGAAACTTCAGAAGGGCCAGCCTCTTCACTTACCAGAATTGTTGAGTTCCTTTCAGGTACTTTCTCCATAGCCTTGCTAGGAGCAAGTTGTTCTCTAGTTACTGCCGGCATAAATCTTCGTGGCTGATAGTTCCTTTCCGCCTCTCTCCATTCCATAGATGTCACCTTGTTAGTGAGAGATCTCATAGCCGACTGAATTTCTTGTAACATAGCCAATTGAGGATCTGGGCTTGAGGATACAGGCGGTGCCGATAAAGGTAATGGAACCTGTGGGGAAGGTAATGCAGGAGTTGGAAGTGGAGGGGCTAACCGTGGAATGCTCGATGCAGGAAACTGGGGAATAGTTGGAGCAGGAAGCTGGGGAACTGGAATGGGTGCGATCTGAGGCGCACTTGAGCTCCATGATGGGGTAGGATACATGGAAGGCATGGGCTGTGAAAGCGAACCAGAGTACAAATACTTAGGAAGATCAGGTATGATAGGCATTGTTACCTTTGGAGGAAGCCTACCTATAGCAATCAAATCAGCTTCCGCCTTTAACGCTTGTTCGAACAGCTCTGGAAATGTAGTCACGTTGGACTGCCGGACAGCCCAACCGATGTCTGTGTTAAATGCTCTGAGGTAGTAAAATGCAGCTAGCTCATCAGCAGGCCGAAGACCATCAGGAATTCTCTGCCAGCTTCTGGTAAATCTGACATTGAAGTCAGCTATCTCTTCCTGCGGGTGCCTTTGAATTACATTAAATTGATGCAATAAAGAGTATGGATCAGCTTGTTCATGAAAATTTTTGACTAACAATTCTCCTAATTGATCCCATGATGTAATAGTGCCTGGTTGCAATGTTCGGTACCAATACAACAATTTACCTCTCAGTGATAACACCAACAACTTTATCATCACATCTTCGTCGGTTATGTCATGGATGGCCGCCAAAGAGGCTACATCATTAATATGCTCATAAGCAGTCTTACCAGTACCATCATAGGTCGGCAAAGCTTTCAAAGCAGCTTGAGGAACTGGATTTTGTGCCAATAAGTTCAAGGCTCCCGAACCATTCCATGCCGAGAACTTCCTTGGAGGATGCTGAGCCATTTGGGCTGTTGGATCTGGATATAAGAAGCTTGTAGCAGTACTGGGAGGAGTCGAGGATGGTACAAACTGACCTGCAGCCTGCGATGAAACAACAAATGATGGATTCACAGGGCTTACCAATCTTGGGTGCTCCCTCCAGTTCTGAACATCAATCTCGAAGAATTCGACTGGATCTTTCGATTCTTTGGCACTTGATCTCGTGATCATGAAGCAAAGATTTTCACCAGCTTCACAATTAGAAATTTCTAGGTACAATCACCTTCAACAGAGTCACCAGATGAACTTACAATCTCCGCTATGAGGTCAAGACAGTTCATCAAGATCTTGATTCCTCTGGGTATCGATTTGAAATAATACTTGTCCCACCGATTGTGGATCTTTGAGAGACAGAAACAGTCTATCCCATCGGGCGTGCCAAAAATTGTTGGTCACGAATCTGCCACAGGAAAGGATTTTATGCGAAATGCGCCCTAGACCCGGCCAACATTGAAAGGCTGAGAGAAAGAAATGTCTCCCGGACCAATCTCCAGAGAGGGCTGGTTCCCTTACTAAATTTTATGTTCTTGAAGACTAGAGTTACAGGAAAGGAATTGGAAATATGCAAAGAAATGAGAAATTACGGAAAGAGATGGGAAATATGGCCACAGGCCGAATTTATCAGATCGAGGAAATATTAGCAACAGATAACCTCAAGCACACGAACAACATATAACAAAATATAGCGACGTAATCTACTTACAACCTTGCACAGATAACCTCCAGAATCACATTCCAGAACTCACTTCCTCACTAGCAATATTTAAACTCAGATGCAAAATTCAAATTTAGCAGCGAGATAAGAAATACGAGCGTAAATGAGGAATGCATAAGATAGAAGGAAAAACACACAGAAAGTTGCTTGCAAAACCAGAGGCCAAATATCTTTCATTCATGCAAAGAACTTGAAAAGTTTTTCAGCAAAAGTCTCTCTCTCGATGCCTCTTTCTGAGATATACATTGATATTTATAGAGGTCTTGCCTCTTTGTAGCATTTAAAACATGAAACGGACTTCCTCGAGATCTACAAAATGTGCAACAAAAATAAGGAAATGATCCCCTTAAACCAGCCTCGGAGAAGCCAGAAATTGAATGAAACAAGGAACCGGTCGTCTTCATTAAATGGTCATTCTCGAAGCATGCTTGGACCGTTAGAAAATCACGAACAGAAGCTTTGAATAATGGAGGCATCTTCAATTCTAGTGGCTTCGAAAGCTACAGGCCTGAGCACGTTCTTCTATCTTGCACACATTGGAAAGCAGCAAAACATTAAATTTTGGAGTGCTTTTAATCCTTGGAAATCGTAATACTTCATCGGGCCGTTGAACTGCTTCTTGGCGCGAAATCGTGATGGGTCGCGAAAACCAAACATGTCACGAAATCATGACGTATTTGGCTCTTTGTTCTCCTTCGTCACCTTAGGTCGCGAAAATGCGACGCGTCACGAAATCATGACGTTCCGTACTATTCTGCTCCTTCCTTGCTTTGCTCTCGTGAAACTATGACCTGTCACGATTTCGCGACATTCTTTCTCTCGCTTGGTCTTCTCTTTGCTCCTCGTCGCAAAAATGCGACATGTCACGATATCACGACATCTTCTACTTTCTGTGCCCTTCTCTTCTTTATACCCATGAAACTGCAACATGTCACGAAATCGCGACAGTTTTCTCTTCCTTGGCCTTCATCCTCTTACAAGCAGCGAAAACGGAACATGTCGCGAAATCGCGACATTCCGTACCATTTTGTTCTTTTCGCGCTTTCACATCGCGAAAACAAGACATGTCACGAAATCACGACATCCTTCTCTATTTAGCCTTTTCTCCACAATATGTCACGAAATCGCGACGTTTCCTTGCTTTCTCTACTGTTGCCACTTTCTGTCGCGATATCGCGACGTCTTCCTCTTGCTTGGCCTCATCTTCAAAAATGTCGCGAAATCGCGACGTCTTCCATGCCTTATGCTTTTTCTTCAACTTGACCGCGATAATGCGACATGTCGCGATATCGCGACGTTTTTACATTTTGCTCCTTGTTCACTTTTCTGTCACGATATCGCGACGAGGTTCATTGTCATTGCCCTTTGCTCAATTATGTCACGATTTCGCGACCTTTTCTATCACTCTGCTCCATGGCCATCGCAAGTCGCAAAAACGCGACATGTCGCGATATCGCGACAATTTTACTGCTCTGCCTCCGTTGACCACTTTGACCGTGATTTTGGAACACGTCGCGATATCGCGACATTCTCCGACTTTGGCTTCTCTCTCCTCTAAACACCCGCGATAGCGCGACATGTCGCGATATCGCGATAGTTTTGAACCCGTGCTCTCCATGCTATTTTTTGGTCGCGATATCGCGACAGTCTTCGGACTTAGCTGTTTTGGCACCAAAACTCGTAGAGAAACACAGAGGAGTGAGAACTTCAACAATTTATGCATGAATAATCAACAATCAAAACAATGTGGCAAAAATGCCAACAGGGCATGACCGGGTGTCGGTTGGATTTTCTCTAAAATTCTCCTCCAACTCCTCCAAAATCGGACATTGAAGTCTGTGATGCTCTCTAGAGGTGCTCTTGTGATGGTGGAGAGGTGCATCAAGAGTTGAAAGGGGTCCTGAGAGCCATCAAATGTATCAACAAGTGCTCTTGCTAGGCTCGCCCATGAGCAGATGCTTTAACACCTGAGCATTTTGTACCACTATAACGACCTTCCTTCTAGAGACAAGACCAGAAGTCTGATCATGACATCTTCGTGGGCTATGTTATGGAGGGTCACTAAAACAACAACATCTTCAAGGTGCTCTCAGGCCATTCCCTCAGTGCCATTGTATTTCATTAGGGTCTTCAAAGCACTTTTAGGAATCTCATGCTTACTTTAGAGATTTAGAGGGCCAGGATAATCCCAGTTGGGACAACATATATGTGCCATTATAGCAGTGGTCCTTAGATATCATGGTCCTTACCACTGAGTCGAAGTCGCCAGATGAACATACTTTCTCCGCTTGTGAGGTCAATACTGCTCACCAAACCTTGATTCCTCCAGGGTGTCTTCTTTTAGTATAAAAGGCATCCACGATCAAGAGATCTGAATCTTCAGCTCAATAGAGTCGCCAAGTGATTTTTCCAGATAAAAGCAATCCAGAGATTCACCAAACTTGGGCTCCTTTAAAATACGGGAACTATCGATACAAAAATCATGAGTCCCATCGAGCGTGCCAAAAATTGTTGGTCACAAATCTGCCTAAGTACAAGATATTATCACTTGTGCACCCTAAAATTGACCAACATTGAAAGGCCGAGGGAAAAAGAAAATTATTTCAGACCAATCTCCAGAGAGAGGTAGTTCCCTTACTAAATCCTACACTATTGAAGACTAGAGTTGCAAAAAATAAACTGGAAATAACGAAAAGAAAGGGAAATATGGCCACAGGCCGAAGGTGTAGGATTGGGGTAGACTAACAACAAAAATTCAACCAAGTTTTATAACAACATATAACAAAATGAAAGTAGCAAAATTTTACTCACACCTTTGTAGGGACAACCCTCATATCACATTTCAAAACTTACTTACTCACTAACAATGTTTTAAATCCAGAAATAAAATTTGAAACTTAACAGCAAGAACAAGAGCATAAAAAGAAAATGCTTAAAAATAGAAGGAAATCACACACATAATAATGCTTGCAAAATCAAAAGCCAAATATCTTCTATTGATGCAGAGAACTTAAGAAGTTTTCTTGCAAAAGGTTCAACCTCTTTTACAATGGAAATTTAATTAGTATTTATAGAGGTTTTCACCTCTTTCATTAAATACATATGAAGGCAAAATGTTTGTAGATCAAAGACATCAGCACGATAATTTCTCCTTGGAAATCTTCCTTGGCAACCATGATCTGATACAAATGCATTGAATTCTAACCACCTTCGCACTTTGAAAATCGACCATTGCCCCAACAATTTACTCCACATTAAATTTATCTTAGAGAGGAGGCGAAACTGTTAGGAGAACGCCTTTGGAAATGACGAAATTCAAAGGAAATATCTTCTGGTTTGCCACAGCCATTAAATTTCATCATTAAATTTTTTCCTTTTGGGCAACTTTCCCTTTTCGGAAATTTTCCTTTTTCGGCAACTTTCCTTTTTCAGCAACTTTCATTTTTCGGCAAGTTTCTAGTTTAGGAAAGTTTCTTTTTCGAGAAATTTTCCATTTCAGGAAATTTTCCATTTCGGGGGTCGAAATGCCATTTTAGGGTTTCGAAATGTCTTTTTCGGGTTCCGAAATGCCCTTTTCGGAAACTTTCCATTTCAGAAAGTTTCCATTTTTGGAAAGTTTCTATTTTCGGAAACTTTCTTATTTTCATAAACTTTTCATTTTTGGAAATTTTCCTTTTCGGCGGCATTCGGAATTTTTTTTTTTGCCCGAAATGACATTTGACTTTGAAATTGCATATCCTTTCCCGAAATTGATTTTCTACCATGAAATTGATTTTTTATGGTAAAACTTCCTAGAGCCATAATTTTTGATCTATTAACTCGATTATCTATTGTAATATATCGTTGGAAATCTTGAGAAAATATCTATCACAATGAAGTATCCACATATCATTTCATCCAATTTTTCTTTCACCATTGGATATACTTCATACTTAGATGAATTTAAAAAATTTGGCGGCTTGTGGGGTATTTAGCTCGTCTGGATGTAATCGATCCCAGGGCCTTTATTTACAAAGTCATAACTACCAGCTGCATAAAATTATTTACTACTTGCATCAACTTCTTCTCCTTGGTATATCTCCTGATAGAAACTACAAGCAACCATATTGTTCATTACTGGGGTAATGCTTGCATACTCCCTTCGTTGGCCCTGGATGAGATTTGACTCTTGTGCTCCACACAGTTGTGTTTCAGGTCTCCACATAGTTGGAGGTATCTGCCATTGTGAATATTATGCAAGACATACGAGAGCAGCAACTATTGGAGAGAGTGATGGAAAGGCAGTTTCCCTTCATAGTTTTTTTCCTGATTGGAGTAGGAGCTGCTCTGCTTGTACCACTTCTTGAAATATTTGAGGGAATATTTGTTTTCTAGATTGCAGCAGGAGGAGGCTTATGTATGGGTGTAAAGCCTGAATATAGTAGAGGTGGGCCTGACCGGGTGTCAGTTGGATCTTCTCTGGAATTCTCCTCCAACTTCTCCAAAATCGTACATTTAAGTCTGTGATGCTCTTTAGAGGTGGTCTTGTGATGGTGGAGAGGTGCATCAAGAGTTAAAAGGGGTCCTGATAGCCATCAAATGTATCAACAAGTGCTCTTGCTAGGTCTGCCCATGAGCAGATGCTCTTATGCCTGAGCATTTTGTACCACTACAGGGCCCTTCCTTCCAGAGACAAGACCAGAAGTCTGATCATGATATCTTTGTGGGCTATGTTATGGAGGGTTGCTAAAGCAACATCTTCAAGGTGCTCTCAGGCCATTCCCTTAGTGCCATTGTATTTCATTAGGGTCTTCAAGGCACTTTTAGGAATCTCATGCTTACTTTAGAGATTTGGAGGGCCAGAATCATCCCATCTGGGACAACATACATGTGCCATTATAGCAGTGGTCCTTAGAGACCATGGTCCTTACCACTGAGTCGGATTCGCCAGATGAACATATTTTCTCCGCTTGTGAGGTCAAGACTGCTCAGCAAACCTTGATTCCTCTGGGGTGTCTTCTTTTAGTATAAAAGACATCCATGATCAAGATATCTAAATCTTCAGCTCAATAGAGTTGCCAAGTGATTTTACCAGATAAAAGCAAGCCAAAGATTCACCAAACTTGGGCTCCTTTAAAATACGAGAACTATCGATACAAAAATTGTGAGTCCCACCGAGCATGCCAAAAACTGTTGGTCACAAATCTGCCTAAGTACAATATATTATCACTTGTGCGCCCTAGACTCAGCCAACATTGAAAGGCCGAGGGAAAGAGAAAATTCCTTCAGACCAATCTCTAGAGAGGGTTGGTTCCCTTACTAAATCCTACACTGTTGAAGACTAGAGTTGTGGGAAAGAAACTGGAAATAACGGAAAGAAAGGGAAATATGGCCACAGGCCGAAGATGTAG
Organism: Wollemia nobilis; assembly: GCA_028583015.1. Lineage (NCBI taxonomy): Eukaryota > Viridiplantae > Streptophyta > Pinopsida > Araucariales > Araucariaceae > Wollemia > Wollemia nobilis. The sequence goes on along the minus strand of JAQPPZ010017220.1, from coordinate 11,716,416 downwards.
GATTGGGGTAGACTAACAACAAAAATTCCACCAAGTTTTATAACAACATATAACAGAAGGAAAGCAGCAAAATTTTACTCACACCTTTGTAGGGACAACCCTCAGATCACATTTCAAAACTTACTCACTCACCAACAATGTTTTAAATCCAAAAATAGAATTTGAAACTTAACAGCAGGAACATGAGCATAAAAAGAAATGCTTAAAAATAGAAGGAAATCACACACATAATAATGCTTGCAAAATCAGAAGCCAAATCTCTTCTATTGATGCAGAGAACTTAAGAAGTTTTCTTGCAAAATGTCCAACCTCTTTTACAATGGAAATTTGATTAGTATTTATAGAGGTTTTCGCCTCTTTCATTAAATACATATGGAGGCAAAATGTTTGTAGATCAAAGACATCAACACGACAATTTCTCCTTGGAAATATTCCTTGGCAACCATGATCCGGTACAAATGCATTGAATTCTAACCACCTTCGCGCTTTGAAAATCGACCATTGCCCCAACAATTTACTCCACATTAAATTTATCTTGGAGAGGGAGCGAAACTGTTAGGAGAACGCCTTTGGAAATGACGAAAATCAAAGGAAATATCTTCTGGTTTGCCACAACCATTAAATTCCGTCATTAAATTTTCCCCTTTTGGGCAACTTTCCTTTTTCGGCAATTTTCCTTTTTCGGCAACTTTCCTTTTTTGACAAGTTTCTATTTTAGGAAAGTTTCCATTTCAGGAAAGTTTTCATTTTGGGAAATTTTCCATTTTGGGAGCTGAAATGCCATTTTCGGGTTCTGAAATGCCTTTTTCGGGTTTCGAAATACCCTTTTCATAAACTTTTCTTTTTCAGAAATTTTCCATTTTTGAAAAGTTTCTATTTTTTGAAAATTTCTATTTTTTGAAAAGTTTCCTTTTCGGGGACGATATGGCATTTTCGGAGGCCGAAATTGCATTTTCGAAAATTTTCTCTTTTTCGCCCGAAATGAATTTTGACTTTGAAATTGCATTTGCTTTCCCGAAATTGATTTTCTGCCTCGAAATTGATTTTTTGTGGTAAAACTTCCCGGAGCCATAACTTTTGATCCGTTCACTCGATTGTCTATTGTAATATATCATTGGAAAGCTTGAGAAAAGATCTATCACAACGAAATATCTAAATATCATTTTATCCAATTTTTCTTTCACCACTGGATGTACTTCATACTTGGATGAATTTAAAAATTTATTTTTAGTGTGGCAAAAATGCCAACACTTTTGGCGGCTCGTGGGGTATTCAACTCGTCTGGATGCAATCGACCCCAGGGCCTTTATCCATTGGGAAACAAAGTCATAACTATCGGCTACATCAAATTATTTACTGCTTGCATCAACTTCTTCCTGTACTGCTTGATATTGTCCGGTCACCTATTGGTATTTTTCACCCAATACGAGGAACTTCGCCGAGCTCGAATGATTTTCTCTGCTTTAGGGTGCTCTGGCAAGACTTCGATATTTGACGCCAACGACTCCTATAATCCAAAAACAAAATGGAAAAAAATAAAATAGAGGTTGTTGAGGGTTTGGCTCAATGGAAGGAGCAAAAATGGATGGAGCCATAGTTACGCTTACCCTTGATGGGGTTGGTATACTCACAACGATGATGGAATTAACGAGAGTGAAAGATGAGGTAGATGACAGTGGAATGGAAAATAGGTTAGGGTCAGAGGCAAACAAACTAGAAGATAGAGGAATGAAGGAAATGGGAATAGCGGAAGGAGCATTGGTGATGAATGACTATGAAATGGGGAGGGGAATAAAAGTGGTGGGTACAATGAATGAAAGCGAAGTGGAAGGAGGTACTGTAGAATGAAGGGAAACGGTCACCAAATGCTCATGATCAAGAAAAGAAAAATGCGTACCTATGGGCTCCGACACCATTTGAGCCGATGATGTGGGTGATTGCAACCTTAGATTTTTTTTTAACATGATCACACCATTTAGTGCCCTCAACACTTTATTTATCAACCGACCTATTTACAATATTTACACAAAATTTTACGACATGATTGGCATACCGCCACCACAAACCTGGCTTTGGGTGCTTATCCGATGAATCTATAGTGTCCGGACCAGATCTGATTATACTTCAGGCAATATTTGAAGTTTGGTTGTCCTCTTACCAAAGTTTGCCAAGTTGCAAGCCAGCTACAATGTGGTAGGTTATCATGCATGCCAATACTCATATAATCAATGAATAATATGGTGAAAAGATTTACCATATGAGAGCCTTCTTCGAGTATCGATTGTGGTGATGGCTGACCCCAATATCGCCCCTCTTGGGAGTCCACTGGCTGCAGGATCTTGGGTACATGCTCCTCTAACTCCTTCATGTGATAGTAATATTTTTTTGGCAATAGCCCTTCTATCAAGATCTCCTTAGGATCAACCTCCTGATGAGGTATGCTTATTGGGACACAAAAAGGGTGCAAAATTATGTCATTTTTGCACTCAAAATCGACCTCTTGAGCCTATTCTTCTCCTTGGTCTAGCTCCTGATAGAAACTACAAGCAACCATATTGTTCATTACTGGGGTAATGCTTGCATACTCCCTTCATTGGCCCTGGATGAGATTTGACTCTTGTGCTCCACACAATTGTGTTTCAGGTCTCCGCATAGCTTGAGGTATCTGCCATTGTGAATATTGTGCAAGACATACGAGAGCAACAACTGTCGGAGAGAGTGATGGAAAGGTAGTTTCTCTCCACGGTATTTTTCCTGATTGGAGTAGGAGTTGCTCTGCTTGTACCGCTTCTTGAAATATTTGAGGGAATATTTGTTCTCCAGATTGCAGCAGGAGGAGGCTTATGTCCGGGTGTAAAGCCCGAATATAGTAGAGGTGGGCCTGGGCGGGTGTCGGTTGGATCTTCTCTGGAATTCTCCTCCAACTCCTCCAAAATCGAACATTGAAGTCTATGATGCTCTCTAGAGGTGCTCTTGTGATGGTGGAGAGGTGCATCAAGAGTTGAAAGGGGTCCTGAGAGCCATCAAATGTGTCAACTAGTGCTCCTGCTAGGTCCGCCCATGAGCAGATGCTCTTATGCCCAAGCATTTTGTACCACTACAATGCCCTTCCTTCTAGAGACAAGACCAGAAGTCTGATCATGACATCTTCGTGGGCTATGCCATGGAGGGTCGCTAGAGCAGCAACATCTTCAAGGTGCTCTCGGGCCATTCCCTCAGTGCCATTGTATTTCATTAGGGTCTTCAAGGCACTTTTAGGAATCTCATGCTTACTTTGGAGATTTAGAGGGCTAGGATCATCCTAGTTGGGACAACATACATGTGCCATTATAGCAGTGGTCCTCAGAGATCACGGTCCTTACCACTGAGTCGGAGTCACTAGATGAACATACTTTCTCCGCTTGTGAGGTCAAGGCTGCTCACCAAACCTTGATTCCTCTGGGGTGTCTTATTTTAGTATAAAAGGCATCCATGATCAAGAGATCTGGATCTTCAGCTCAATAGAGTCGCCAAGTGATTTTTCCAGATAAAAGCAAGCCAAAGATTCACCAAACTTGGGCTCCTTTAAAATACGAGAACTATCGATACAAAAATCGTGAGTCCCACTAGGCGTGCCAAAAACTATTGGTCACAAATCTGCCTAAGTACAAGATATTATCACTTGTGCACCCTAGACTCGGCCAACATTGAAAGGCCAAGGGAAAGAGAAAATTCCTTCGGACCAATCTCTAGAGAGGGTTGGTTCCCTTACTAAATCCTACACTGTTAAAGACTAGAGTTGCGGGAAAGAAACTGGAAATAATGGAAAGAAAGGGAAATATGGCCACAGGCCGAAGATGTAGGATTGGGGCAGACTAACAACAAAAATTCCACCAAGTTTTATAACAGCATATAACAGAAGGAAAGCAACAAAATTTTACTCACACCTTTGTAGGGACAACCCTCAGATCACATTTCAAAACTTACTCACTCACCAACAATGTTTTAAATCCAGAAATAGAATTTGAAACTTAACAACAAGAACATGAGCATAAAAAGAAATGCTTAAAAATAGAAGGAAATCACACACATAATAATGCTTGCAAATTTCAAAAGCCAAGTCTCTTCTATTGATGCAGAGAACTTAAGAAGTTTTCTTGCAAAATGTCCAACCTCTTTTACAATGGAAATTTGATTAGTATTTATAGAGGTTTTCACCTCTTTCATTAAATACATATGGAGGCAAAATGTTTGTAGATCAAAGACATCAACACGACAATTTCTCCTTGGAAATCTTCCTTGGCAACCATGATCCGGTACAAATGCATTGAATTCTAACCACCTTCGCGCTTTGAAAATCGACCATTGCCCCAACAATTTACTCCACATTAAATTTATCTTGGAGAGGGAGCGAAACTGTTAGGAGAACGCCTTTGGAAATGATGAAAATCAAAGGAAATATCTTTTGGTTTGCCACAACCATTAAATTTCGTCATTAAATTTTTCCCTTTTGGGCAACTTTCTTTTTTGGCAATTTTCCTTTTTCGACAACTTTCCTTTTTCGGCAAGTTTCTATTTTAGGAAAGTTTCCATTTCGAGAAAGTTTCTATTTATGGAAATTTTCCATTTCGGGGGCCGAAATGCCATTTTCGGGTTCCGAAATGCCTTTTTCGGGTACCGAAATGCCGTTTTCGAAACTTTCCTTTTTCGAAAAGTTTCCATTTTTTGAAAGTTTCTATTTTTGGAAACTTTCCATTTTTGGAAAGTTTCCTTTTCGGGGGCGAAATGGCATTTTCGGAGGCCGAAATGGCATTTTTGGAAATTTTCTCTTTTTCGCCCGAAATGACTTTTGACTTTGAAATTGCATTTGCTTTCCCGAAATTGATTTTCTGCCTCGAAATTGATTTTTTGTGGTAAAACTTCCCGGAGCCATAACTTTTGATCTGTTAACCCGATTGTCTATTGTAATATATCATTGGAAAGCTTGAGAAAATATCTATCACAAAGAAATATCTAAATATCATTTCATCCAATTTTCCTTTCACCATTGGATGTACTTCATACTTGGATGAATTTAAAATTTTATTTTTAGTGTGGCAAAAATGCCAATAGAATGATTATAGATTTATGGAATGCTTTAATGGAAAGATTTTATAGGAAGTTGACCAATTAAAAAGGTAAGATTATTTCATAGGTAAGAAAACTATAGCTATTGAAATCCACACTTTAGGCATTTCCCATCTACTTGATGGAAGACCTAAGAATACTGGCCAAAGCACAACATTATTTAGAAAGGAGGTGTTGGTTTTTTAAGCCTTACTACCACAAAATATCATAGGTCACAATATAAAATAGCCATAATATTAAAGGTCAAAATAATAATATAAGATGAGTAGAATGAACAAATTAATATGTATATCAAGGCCTATATAATACTAAAATAAACATTCATTTATATATAATCAAATGTAAATGTAAATGGCCTAATTCATTCATGAACTATGCATGAATAAAACTTACAATATTAATTGCTCAAAATGTATACAAGCTTTATTTCAAATTATATTAGATAGACTTTTCCTTGGATTATCGTTGGATTGCTTTCTCATGGAGCATTTTCTCCATAATATAGCCATAGTAATATGACTCTTCAAGTACTTGACTATTGATCTCCATATGACAAGTCTTATGACTCTTGGCTCATCATATTACCACTTGCATACAAGACTCTTTGTGAACACTTGAATCTAAGACACTTGCACACATCTACATAACTCTTACACTTCTACATGCACTCCTAATCTAAGACACATGTGCACATTCTCACATTACATATGTACACTCTTACATACATGACACTTGTGTACATTCTCTCAATCTACACATGCACTCTAACTTACGTGACACTTGTGCATTTCCTAAAGATTGCACTCTTACATGACACACATGCATTTCCTACACACTGACACATACAAGGGTAAATATAAATCATACACCTAAACTATAGAATCAGCCCTAATCTATTACATATTTACAATTTTACCATGAATGTGCCATGGGGGTACATTAGCATATAATAAATAATGTAATATTCTTTAACATCCCTCTATATTACATTATTTGGTTATTGAAGACTTTAGTCTTCAATATTGGTCTTCATCTTTGTCTTCAATATTCAAGTGATCTTGCATTGTTCATGATCCTCTAATTGAGATTCATCTTTATCTTCTTTGAGATCAACTCTGAGTTCTCATTTATCTTTATTATTTGAATATTCAATCTTTTTATATTCTTTATCTTGTCTATGAACTACTCGAGCTTATTTTCCTTCTTTGAATTCAGGTTCATATGCATGAATAGCTTGAATATTTTATTTGTCTTTGAATTCTAGACCATGTGACTCATTGCAATCTTGATATTGTCCTATCTCTTCTGAACATTCACTTAGAGCATCATAATAATTTCTTGAATTAGATGAACTTGGAATATCAATATTACAAGAAGAATGGAACACTATTTTTAGGAATGATTCACTTTGTTCTTTTATATCAATCTCTACATTTTTTTAGATTTTCAATCAACTCCTTTTGTTTTAGATTTTCATCTTTATCAAGTTCAAGTGAAAGCAATGACATATACATTACTCTACCTATATAAAATAGGTATAATCATATCATCCTATGAATGATCAATTGCTTCAATAATATTTTAGTGTAAATAGTATTCAAATATCTCAAAACTTTCATCCATAGCTTCTCTATAGATGAATTGTAATTCCATATCTAGCTTACCCTTAGATTTTTCAATCAATTTTCCAATGCCAAATTTAATAACTTCTAATTTTTTCTTCCTAATTATGGACTCCATATTTCCTTCCATAATGATCAAAGTTTGCAATTCAATATTTCTTAAGTAGTAAACCTTATATCTCCCAAATTAAAAAATAACTAAAAAATGAATTTTGTAATTTTTTTATTTTTTAACCTTTGATGTAGAAAACCTTTTATAACCTAATATCAAATTTGAAAATTTTCAATAAATAAAATTTCTTCAAAAAATTTTAAATAAAAAACTTTTCTAAAAAAATCAAACCTTATAACTCCTACGAATCAAATTATTAAAAAAAATTAAAACTTTAAAACAAACAATTGTAAAAACTTAAGACTTAAAAAAGACTTTATCTCCTTATGACTCCTTCAATAATAAATCAAATCCTTATTACTTAATAAAATAATTTTATAAAACCTTATAACTCCTACTTTGATGATTTACAAATAAATTCAAACATGTAACTCCCTCCAAATATAAATAATGACACATTAAAAAATAGTAATGTTAGACGTTACCTAAGTTAATCGATGAAATATTCACTGCACACATTATACTAGACAACATGCAGTTACTAGTCTTGAAAATACTTAGGGTTTAGATTCCTCTTGCCCATTCATTTCTATTATGCTATTCTTCTTGAGGAAAAATTATTTGAGACAATGCTTTCTCAGTTAGGTTCCAATCATTTACCAAACTTGTCCAAGGCAATGCTCGGGTGCCAACATTCACTCAGGGTGATGCTATCTTGTTCAAGTGATAACGTTCCCAACACTTGGATAATGATGCTATTGAGTATCTTCTATACTGATGTTGCATTCTAAAAATGAATGAAACTATGGAAAATGGTGCTCTCTTACATTTAAATTCTTAGCATTTACATTCTAATTTCTAGAACTTACACCCTAATGCTTAGAGCTTATATTCTATTGTATTGTATTTATATCTAGATGTCTAGCACTTATATCTAGATATAGTCTAGATTGGATATCCTCTAAAAAATATAGCACTCTCATAATGCTTATATCTAGATGCTTTGTATATTGTAAGTCTACCGAATAATGACACTCTCTCTTAGTGCTTTAATCTCTTCACTAATTTTTCAAATTACAACAATTTGTAAATGACTTTTTGCACTGATAGACAACTTAGCTTATTGTATTATTTTCTTTTTTATAGTTAAGTTTCCTTTAAATTGGTTTTTTGTCTTCTATTCCTTATGTTATATGCTTGCTCTTCTTATGTTGATCGCTTGCTCTTATTATTTTGGTAAATTGCTTCTATTTCTTATGTTGTACACTCACTCTTCTTATGTTGGCCACTTGATTCTATTTTACGATGGATTCTTATAACTAATTCTATCTTATTCCAAGGTCATTTTGCCTTTATTTTTCTCTAGATTATACTCTGGTGCTTTTCTTCTTCTATAACTTTTATTTCTATGTGTCTTCTTCGAATTGTTTCTTTTATTTATCTTTGTCCTTCTTCTTCTCTCTTTCTTTCAGCTCTACTCTATTTCGTATATGAAGCTTGCATGATTTCAATAATTGTATGAAGTTTTGAAAACTTCTCTATCTATTTCATCTATCTTTGTAAAAAATATTACTCCTCTGTCAATCTAAATTCTTCAAATGTCTTAGGTCATACTTAATAATCCAATATGATTCTCCTCCTTGCTAGATAACCCAATATCAATGTCAGGGTGGCTTTGAATGTCCCTGAATAACAAACTATCTTTTGAGTTGGTTTCTCCTCTAAATATTCAATCCTTCAATCTTCAATATCCAACTTTTATTTTGAGTTGGCTTCCTCTCTATCAAATGTTCAAATTATCTCCTAAGTTGGCTCTTATTGTCAATATAACTAAGTCCTAGTCTTCACTATTTTTTCTTCAACCAAGTGGAAAGACCCGAGCATCCAAATTAGGATGACTAGATCCTTGTTCCCTTAATATTTACTCAATAAGACCTTTAAAAATAAAATTCCAAGTCTACACAACCTTCAATGTGTACAAACTCTAAATTAATTTTTTATTTTTTAGTAAAATTGCTTAAATGCGAGGTTTAAATGGGCCCCAAACCCAAGTACATAAACTGGTAGCTAAAACAATAGCATAATATGACATAGGCCTACACATTGGCTAGATGTAACCTAAATGAAAAGGACCAAATAGTAGTAGAGAAGGCTAAGTGGATGCCTAACATCATAAACATAAAATCCAACCTAAGAAATACCCACGTAGGGGTTTCTTAAGAGAAGTAACTACCTTTAAACCTTGTAAAATAATTATAACAAAAACCCACATAGGGGATGCTTGCAAAAGATCAGCAAAAACTATAATAGATACCTAAACATGAAGAAACATAGTATTCAAAAATGCCCATGCAGGGGCAATAAAGAAATTAGAAATAGTAATGGGAGGCCCTGGAGCTCAGGTTCCTAGTTATGATAATCTCTTCGCACTGATCACCCTTTCACCGAAAGTTCTATCACCTCAGCCATTAGTTTAACAGTAACTCTGAAATAAAGGCTATGCACAACAATATAACCATTATTCCATGAATTGATAAAGGCTTCAGTGATATCTTGCTAAACCTCTTTGAAATTTTTAAATAAAGGAATGAGACCATGAGCTTCCAAAAAGGTCTTAGATAGGGGATCAAGCTGAAGGCTAGATGGATCAAGTAAGGCCATGTTGGTAAGACTGGAGAAAAAGGAAAACCATAGAAACTAGACACTACACTTCTTACTACCTAGGACACACATTAGCGGATAAAACCAAACGGTGATGGATTGACACAGACCAGGGCTGTAAACATAGAAATTTTTGGCATAGGAAATGACATTTTCAGAAGCTAAGTTGGATTGATTTGTGGACCACTTAGTAATACTCCATAGGGAATAGACACTAGAAGATACATATATGGTACAAGATAGACTACATAAATGATAGGACTGGGATAATATTGGGAGTGCCAATTGACCAAAAAATGATTCTCAAAATTTGTAAGATGCAAAAAAGAGGATCTCGAGACTTCATGCATATTGACCTTATTTGAAAACATCCAATTACACTGCCTAGACCTACCAAGGGACTTGACATGCTTGGAGATGAACACCACGAGATAAACCCACTGATAGGGCCTACCTTGGGACATAGCATACTTCATAGAAAGCAAACAAGAGAACCAAACACTAGTATTGATAGCAAGACTGAAAGTCACGATAATACAAAACTTTTGCCATAAGAATTGAAACCAAAGAAAAAAATCATGCTGAAAAAACTAGACTCATCATTGGAGAAGCAGATCCACCAAAACCTGTGATCACATATTTCAAACCAAATCATTATTAGTAGCATTTAAAACTTCTTAGGGAAATATTTCTTTCCAAATGGACAATGATTTATGGATAACTACCCAATTTCCAATAATATCTGCAAGTTTGTTAGCTTCACGATACACATGATTGATAGAGATATCATTAAAATTTTGGGACAACTTCTTAGATTCCTAAACAATGGTTTTGACATTCCAAGAGAACACCCTATTGTTTTTTAGAGCATTTATAATATTCAAATAATCTCCCTCAATGAAAAGGTTGTTTTTATAATACTTGAGAAGATCTAGCCCTCTCCACAGTGCACGACCTTCAGTAAAATGATTAGTTTGATACCCCAGATACTCAGCATAAGCCATAATAACTTGACCACTGTGATCTCTGACAAGACCACCTACACCTGCATACCCTGGATTTCCTTTGGAGGTACCATAAATGTTAAGTTTCAGCCATTCACTTGGGGGAGGAATCCAATGGTCACCCACTATGGGATGGGGGGCTACAAAACTAGAACTGGAGTTGTAGGGAATTTTTAATGAAGAGAACATAATAGACTCCAATATAGAATTAGGAGATTTGGGACAAGAGAAGAGCTAGGAATTTTCTACAACAAAGGCAATAGCTTTATTGGCAACATAGATGGGATCCTTAGAGGAGGAAGAAAAAACCTTGTTATTTCTTTCAAGCCACACTTACCATAATATATGATGAAGGGTCACTTTCCATAAAGAATATAATCTAAGGTTTTTGAAAGGAGCTGGTCATTGGATGAAAATGTGACTCAAAAAATTAGGAGGAACCCATGAGATGTGAAAAGTGGAAATAATATTATCCAAATTTGTCTTGGAGAAAGAACACTCCAAAAAGAAGTAATTGATAGATTCCTAGGAATTCATGCACAAATAGCATTTGTTAGGGTTAATCATTCCCCTTTTCATAAGATTATCAATCATTATAATAATGTTTTGGATGACCAACAAGATAAAGTGAGCAACTTTCAGAATGAGATATTTAATCTACACTCGATCATAAGGTATTTGAACCACTTGATAATCAATAGTCATACCATGAGCAGATTTAATCGTAAACAACCTAGAATCAGTATCTTTCCAAAAAGGGGAGTCAGGGGAATTACCAATGGGGATGACTATTGCATTTAGGATGGTTTTAAGAACATTTGAAGCAACAAATATTTGGCCATTTGGAATATGAAAATTTTTCCAATGCTTAGAATTAGATGAAACGTCAATGAAATATTCAACCTTGCTACCAATTAAAGTGTCCAAGAAAGATTGTAAAACAATAATTTCACTGTTCTCTAAAAGTGGTTTATTAGAGATCCACCTATCAATCCAAAATTTAATTTTACTCCCTGTGACTAATTGCCACCTTATCCCCTTCTGAATTAGAGATCTTGTTTGGATAATTAATTTTCAAAAAGTGGAGCCCTCTCTGGGTATATCATCATCTATGAAACAACAATTTTGAAGATATTTTTTATTTACAATTGAGACCCATTCAAGGTTATTGTTGGTGAAAACCTTCCATGCTTGCTTGGCTAACAAGATTGTGTTCATATTGCAAACTCTTTGAAGCCCTAAGCCCCATTAACTTTTAAGAGAGCACACCTTGTCCCAACTAACAAGATGAAATATTTTTCTATCCTCGGCACCTGTCCATAAAAATATTTTCTAAACTCTAACTTTATCAAAAGTGGATAAAATTAATTAATAATGGTGGATTATAAGAAACTCTATCAAAATGGACATAGTTAGGTGGTAGCTCTGATACCATTGTTGGCTTTTTAAGCCTTACTACCATAAAATATCATAGGTCCCAATATAAAATAGCCACAATATTAAAGGTCAAAATAATAATATAAGATGAGTAGAATGAGAAAATTAATATGTATATCAAGGCCTATATAATACTAAAATAAAAATTCATTTATATAATAAAATATGAATGTAAATAGCCTAAGTCATTCATGAACTATGCATGAAGAAAACTTACAATATTAGTTGCTCAAAATATATACAAGATTTATTTCAAACTAGATCAGACAGAATTCTCCTTGGATTACAATTGGATTATCATCATATTACTTTATTATAGAGTAAAATATCCATAATATAGCCATAGTAATATGACTCTTAAAATTCTTGACTATTTCTCTCCATATTACAAGTCTCATGACTCTTGGCTTATCATCTTGTCACTTACATACAAGACTCTTCGTGAACACTTGAATTTAAGACACTTACACACATCTACATGACTCTTACACTTATACATGAACTCCTAATCTAAGACACTTATTCACATCCTCACATTACATATTTGCACTCTTACATACATGACACTTGTGCACATTCTCTCAATATACACTTGCACTCTAACTTATATGACATGTGCATTTCCTGTGCATTGATACTTACATAAAAGGGGAAATATAAATCACACACCTAAACTATAGAATCAACCCTAATCTATTACATATTTACAATTGTACCATGAAGGTACCATGGGGGTACATCAACATGTACCAAATAATATAATATTCCTCAAAAGAATATAGCACTCTTTCTTATGGGTAGAAATAGAGGAAAAATATAGATTCCCTCTTGTTCATTGGAATAAAGTATATAGACCAAAGAAACAAGGGGTACTAGGGATAAGGAGTTTGAGAGAAATGAATGAGGCCTTAGGGGTAAATTATGGTAGAGGTTTAGGTAGGAGAAAGGTGTCATTTGAAAGATTGGAGATAAAACCAATGTCATGTTCTATGATGATAGATGTATGGGCTTCATACCTAAAATATAGAGGAGAGTTTCACTAAATTATATGCTATTCTCAAAAGATCTTATGGATAAAATGTGGGTGACTACATCTAGGTTTGAGATGGATTCTACCTTTGGAGACCTCTAGTAGTGGAGAATCAATTTAGGGATGGAATAGGCACTCTAGGTTAAATATTAAGAGCTTATTATATTCCTCAATTGCAAATAAGTGATTAGTTATGGTGGCCATGGTCCAAATATGTACAATACTAAGTAAATTTTGGTTATCAGGTGGTAAAAGTAGAAGAAATTCTTGATTTAGTTGAAGATTTGCATTTGGAAAAAGGTCCTAAAAATAATCTTCTTCCATTTGATAGTTGTGCAAGGGAAAGCATTAACTATGGATAACATTAACAAAAATGGATTTGCATGACCTTCTATATGCGAGATTTGTCTAGATAAATAAGAGACTCATGACCATCTCTTTATCCACTACCAATGCATGATAAAAATTTGGGATAAAGTTTTGGTTAAATTGTTGGGGTTTTACAACTAATTTGAAGAACGGAATTATGTAGTGGAAACACCCTATTCAAAGTAGAATACTTTAGTTCCTTTGATATTAGTCCTATCCTACATGACCTAGAATATCTATTTGGAAAGGAATAGAACAATTTTTAGAGAGAAAAATTGATGTCAATCAGATTATGGAGTGGATTAGTTTGAACATCAAAGAAATAGTGGAAATCCAAGACTAGAGGGATGGGGTAGAAAAAGGGATAGAGAAAATTATAGCTAAAAAATAGAACCTAGAACCAATCCCCATTAATGGGGTTAAGAATAAAGGGAACAATAGGGATACAGTAAAATAGAACCCACCAAAGGAAGGTTGGGTCAAATTGAATTTCAATGGGACATCCAAAGGTAACCTAAGGCTAGTTAGAGGGGAAGGAGTTTTTCTTGACCATAACAATATTTTCTTTAGTGCTTATGCTCAGTTTTATGGGACCACAACCGATATAGTGGTGGAGGCAAATAAGGTTCTAGAAAAAACTAATAAATCTTAATCACTTAATTTTAATCAAATTCGTGTGGAATATGAGTTATTGGTTGTCATCAATAGCCTCAAAGGGAAAAATTATTTAAGGGGGTTTCTTCAAGGTATTATTGATGGAACCAAGAGGTTCCTAAGTCATTTTTTAGAGGGAGTTATCCCATATTTATAGGGAAGGTAATAATTTGGTTGATTAGGCAATGAACCAAGGAATAATTAGTAAAGGGGATTTAGCTTGGGACCAACAACAAATTCCCTTGGATATTTCTAGACTAAATAGTCAAACCACATTCCAATAATGAGAAGATTTAAAAGAAAGGGAGAGGATGAGGAAATCCTTAATGAGGGGTTTTCATGCTTGTTGGATATTGATGCCAACATATCTAGAGAAGAGTTTTCATGGTAGATAATTTGATGATATAATCCTTACCAAATTTGAAGCTAACTCTGATGGTGATGATTAGTATGATGATCTATATTTGTTTTATATTTTTTTATTTGTTGCTCTATGTTTTAAGCTTTAGTTTTAGTGTTGGTAGTGTAGAGAAAAGTTTTATTACAACTTTGATATGGTTTTAGTTTGTAGTTGCCTAGATTTTGGTTTTGATAGCTTATAGCCATTAGCACTTTGATAAGTGGGCTAGGGACCCACCCAAAACCCTATTTTTATCAATAAAAAAATAGTATTATTGTTCATTATTCATAGACTATTATTAGAGGTAATCTCTTAGAAATATATGCATACTATAAACAAGGTAATTGTGTAGTAGATAATTTAGCCAATTGAAGTGTTGATCTTAGTCTTGGTAAAATTTAAATTTTAGAAGGCAACTGGTGAGTGAGACTTTATATCTTAATGAAAATTATATCAAAGAGTTGATTATATTTGATAGAAAAGGAATTAAAAAATATCATTGATAAAAGGGTAGAACTAGATATCAATAACAAACATAATATTTTGATATTTTGATGAAAGATAACCCTTTAAAAAACCACATACAAATTACTAAAATAATAATAATTACAAACATCTTAAATGGAATATTCACTCTAAATTAAAACACATAAGTATGTATATAATTTCAAAATAAATATTTTATAAAAAATAATATAATAAGCACAATAGCCTATTTTTATTAAGATAGGAAAAACTATAGACGGATATTAAAAAAAAGAAGGTTAAGTCAAGTTCTCAAATATATTCAGGCAAGTCAATATAAAATTTAATAAATAGTCTGTATAATAAGTTTGATTTTAATATAATAGAATTAAGTTGTTTTTTTGTCTATAAGGTTTAAAAAATAGATTAAAAAAATATAAATACAAAATAAAAAACATAAACGGTGCATATGCCAAATAGAGTCAAATAAATATGCCATAAAAAGCATAAAGATTATTCGAGGTTATATTTATATAATATTTTAATATTATATTTATTATTATAATAATAATTAAGAATATATTATTTTTTACATATTATGCTTATACAAAAAATTATGATTAATTAAAAATATTTTAAATTAAATATTAATTGTTTTTGAATAAGTTATGTGCGCTTTTATTGGGGCCACTCTCATTATAAAAACAAAATGATACATTGTTCTCATTATATTTCTAACAAATTAATTAAAGCATACCTATCTTTGCTTTTCTATTAAAGATATTTTCCATCTTCCTCGAACTGCTAAGGTTCCATAATCAATTTTTTTTTTAAGGAACTAATAACAAGAACAACCCTTACATGACACATAACTATAGCAAATAGAAGAAAAAAAACATAACAATCATCCATCAAAGAGATTTTGGAAAGAGGAAATTAGTTTGATTATTTTTCTTCTATAGCAGAGATTCTTCCTCATGTAGAGTGGTAAGACTTGAGAATGCATTTTTGCACTTCAAGATCCTGAGATAATATCTAGTTGTACCACATTTTGTAGTATCTTCACTTTTAAAAAACTCATCATCATTAATTGTTTTATAATTAGCTTTGAGTATACCATATGAGGTGTTAATATTTTCCATGGAATCGTCTAAATGGTATTTAGTAACCATTTGGTTTTTCTCAATGATCTTATTCAAATTCTCCTTTTGGGGTTGAGTATTCTATTGCTTGCATGATTTCTATTGGATAATTGGTGCATCTGGAGGATGAGCTTCTTCTTTAGTAACCATTTGCATTTTCTCAATGATATGATTCAAATTATCCTTTTGGGGTTGAGTATTCTATTGCTTGCATGATTTTTGTTGAACAATTGGTGCATCTAGAGGATGAGCTTCTTTCTTTTTAACTAGGACATTTGAAGATTTTGAATCATTTGCATTCAGGTCCTTCTCCACCAAGGAGGAATCAAAGCATGATCGGATGTTTAGGCATCTCTTCTTCAAGTGGCCATATTGCTGACAACCATAACATCTTAGGGATAAGTTTTCATATTCAATATTTTAGAGCCATTTCCCTTTGCTCGAGGAGATAATAATGGATTGAGGCCCATGAATTGAAACATCCATCCAAACAACCAATCTTGCTTTACTCATATTAATTTTAATGGACAAATTTTCCTTGGTTTGGGCATCCATATACTGGAATGAACCAATGGCATTATCAATTTTTGTGAGCATAAAGATTCACCTAGACTATGAAGCAATTTAATTCTTCTATAAAGGGGTTGAAATTAGGAGTCCAAGGTCTTATATAGACACCCCTTTGTTTGAAAACCAATTATATCTATAATCCATTACCCTATCTTTATCCTCTAAATCATAAAAGGAAATAGAAAAGAAATTTTTGGGTAGGAGAGTTACTTGGAAATATGAACTCCACCAATATTTAATGTATTCTTTGAGCTCCTTCAAGCCTAGTCTTTTACCTTTGAGTTTGTAATAATTGTTTGGGATTCATGATCAATCATATCCAACACAAATTCATCCTCTAAAATGTTGATATAGGGCATGGGTTCATCCACCTGCGAACCCAAAGATCTAAGAGATATATTTTTTCTAACCAAAAAGGCTTTCTCACAAAATGAAGAGACGGTTTGCAAATAACCCTCTTGACTGCACCTAGGGTTTGCATCTCTTTTGTAAATATTGTATCCAAATTTATTGCTTTGTTCCATTGCTTGATTGCACCTAGGGTTTGCATCTCTTTTGTGAATATTGTACCCAAAATAAATATCTTTGTTCCATCACTTGATTGCACCTAGGGTTTACACCCCTTTCGCAAAGAGAAGTGTTATCACCATTGTTGACTATTTGGTTCCTATGGGCTTCACCCTTGTCTACCTCCACATCACCTCGGAAGCCATGTTGTCCATGTTCATCCTCATCACAACCTTCGCACTCGTTGCCATGCACTTGTCGCAACCTCCATGGTAGCCACAACTTAATTTAAATATTAATTATTTTACTAAGTAGTATTAGTTTAATATATTATATTTTTACTTTCAAGGAGAGACTCATATTGGAATATTGCCAAGTGATATATGTATACTAGCCAATTTGTTTTAATGCCACCATGTGGTCATTTAACACAAGTAGAGCCTATTTCAATTTGATATAATCAATTAAAAATATATATAATTTCATTATTTTATGAGTACAAAATAAGTCTTACCTTTAAATTTTTGTACTACATATTTTATAAAATTAAAAAATAAGGATTATCATGAAGAAAAGCTAAGTAGCAAGGAAGTAAGTTGTTGGGAGGATGCTCTAGTTCATCACAAAAAAAGAATACGTTTATGATGATCCCTATCCAAAAAAAAAAGAAAATACACCAACTTTGATTATCAAGTATGAGATGATTAAGCATATGATGATGGTTTTAAAAGTAGAAGATTAATATACAATTTTTTGTAAATGTTGGCCATGTTCTTCAAAGATTCAAAAGTGGATTAAACAGAATAGGGGATTAAGTTCAATTATTCAATCACATTTCTTTCAAAATAGTTTTTCCTCATCATATTTTATATTTTTAAAATCAAGGATAAAATAATGGATGGTTGGCCATGGTTTAGGAGGATAGATGACCTATATTTAAGATTATGGAGTGATTTTTTTGTATAAATCTTATTATACATTATATGAGTGAGAAATACTTTTAGACCACTTAAATATCTTATTATCGTAAGATATTACTATATGAATTTTAACTATTTGTATCTCTTCAAAATTCATAGTGTGACTAGATATTTACTTCATACACGAAGCAATAAGATGAAAGGGTTTCTCATGCAATGGTTTGCTAACATAAATAATTGCTTCTTTTGGTTTTCTCTACTTTGGTAGAGGTGCACTTGCGTTCACCATACCTCTCAAGTAGCAATCCAATGTTTAACACTTATCACTCCTATACCTCTATTATTAACTCCAACGAGGGTGTGATCTACTACAATGGAGGAGAAAACAAACTTATGGAATTCTTATCAAGAAAATAATAGCCCTTAGATCCTATTTGTTGGAAAAAGGGTATATCAAATATAATTATTAATATTAACACAAAATAAACCAAGATGCTAAAACTAAGATAGTAAAGCAATAAATTAACAATTAATATAGAAAGTTATCCTAATTCAAGCATAAATAAAATTAAATTATTCAAGAATAATTGCACTATATTTATCTATAAAATGGTAGCAAGCTAGGGATAATCCTAATGTAGTAAAAATAATTACTTGACACTTAGAGCATCAAGGACCAAATCATATCATAATAATTATATAAAATTCCCACTCCTATTCCCACTTGTTTACAACATCATCATAATATATAAGGAGAGACTACACCTAGTATGTTCTTAGAGGGTTTGATCTACCTTGGGATCTGGTTCTTGAATGACAATCAATGATCTTTGGCTAAAAATCCTAGTAGAGTGTTTCATCCTCTTCTATGGAAGGTAATGAACCAATACTCAATGTTTTTTATTCTATCTACAAAGACAAGAGAGAAAGTTAAGTGGTTAGAAATAGAGGTAGATTTTTTAGAGCAATGTTAGCATAAAATATTTTGTGAGCATTTGGTAGTGATTTGATGAGATATTTTGATGATTGGTGATACAATGAGAAAATGATAGGGGTATTTATAGTAGTTGAGATGAACTAAATTTTCCTTTTGAACCAATGACTAATTTTCACCCTTTTTAGGGTCATAAAATTAAATCCATCAGTCAAAACAATGTGTTGTTTGAACCTTATGTTTAAAAACATGCTAGCATCATGATCATGCATCAAAAACCATAAAATTAATTATATGACCAAGTTTCCTACTTAAAATAATAGTGTTGCACCATAAATTTTTAAGTGTAAGCTTTAGAGGATGCATATCAAAAAATCCCTTAATCATGACTCTATTATTAATTTTAGGTTTTTGAAAAGTTATTAGGAAAAAAAATCATGAAAGACAATTAAAAAGTTGGAAAATGCATGAAGAAAGGAAACCAAAACCACTAGCCAACATCTATCATTGTCATCCTACCCAATGACTAAACAAAGTTAGCCCACCCCTATCTCATAAATAAGAATATGGGACTCTCCACCATATGTAAAATTAGTTGTTAATGTTCTATTTACAAATACATATTTCCCCTCCCTAAGGACTATAGACCACACCTCAAGGGATAGAAACTTAGGAACCCTTAGGGAAAACCAAAAAGGAAAAAGAGCAATATATGACAGTTGAAGCAACAAAAAAAATCTATGTTGCAAAACAAAAACAAAGTTTTTATAGCTTTTTTATTCTACCATATTTGCAAAAATACAAAAAAATTAAAATAGACAATATAAAATATGAAAAAAAATAGTCAAAATATGAGAGTACAAGAAAAAATACTTAATACTTACCTATATATGCCTCTTAAAATTATGGCTAGAAGAAATTGGTTTTTAATCACCTCATGCAACTAGAAACAAATTTACTTGTAAAAATATCTAAAATGTTGAAATGCTAGTTGGTTATAGAATGAATAAAAACTAAGTGCACAAACTTGTCTAAAATTTATTTTTTTATGGAAAAATATCTAGAAATATAGGATGATGGCACTCGATGCCCTATGTACCATATTTTCATATATATAAGATTTTATTTTTATTGCAATGGTTCTTTCATCCATTTGTATAATGACTATTTGATTTACTATATTTATTATATTTATTTCAATTAGGTATATGTATATGATTTGTGTAGCACATAGTGATGTGTCATATTTTTAATATAGACACTTAAAAATTTTGTAGCACATGGTGATATGTCAAATATTTTTAAGATACACTCAATATTTGTGTAGCATATAAAAACATGTCAAATTTGAGAATTGCATTGATCTAGAACATGAAATAATTGTGTAGTACTCAATGACATGATCAAAAAATACTACCTCCCTCAAATATTCTCCATGCATGGAGTGGTATGCCACTTATACATACAACTAAAGTAGGTAGGATGAGTGCACTATATGAAAAATGTCAAGTATCAACATACACACTTGTCACTATAGTGGGGAATACTGGGAGAAACCAACCTATTCCATATACAAACATAGGCATTTGACCCCAATCCAAAAATAAATTACAATACAAACACAAATGAACATTGTGGTAGTCAATAAATTCCACCAAATTTTTCTAGGGTCTAAGGGATTCCAACCTATGCCATGAACGAAATGCAAATGTATGTCCCCAAAGCCAACTCATGCCCTACCACTAATGATGAACATGTTGCTCGATAAGGCACATCCACCATAATCGAGGAATAAGAAAGATAAGAGTTAGAAATGGATATGCTATATACACATTGCATCTTGCCCTAGCAGAGGGAGATATTGTAAAAGGGAAAGTCACCACTACTGTAATGAGATTCACCATTATAGTATGAGATCAAGCACATAGTTCAACAAAGCATGAATACCATTACAATGGGATATGAAAATAATATAAGTGATTAAATACGATCTAGATGCATGCTATAGTTCACCCTAGGAGAGGGATATCCTATGGAATGGAAATAAACCATGCCCCTGCTATAATGGAGTTCACCATAATTATACCTAGTGAAGTGCATTGTTCAATAAAGTACACTTGCCACCATAGTGAAATACTAAAATGAGTGATTTATTGGAAATATTAGATGTTTTTATTACATTAAAACTATAAAGGAGTGTTTCCTTGGTGTTTTTACCACACCATATAAAAAATGGCATGGGTTGAACTAAGGTAGTTTTCTTTATGGCACTTAAAGCAAGGTACTAACATAAGGAATATTTTGAAGAGGCCTTGATGTCCCTTTATATCAATGATAGATAAATAAATCACAAACAAAGCTAACAATAATAGATGCTTGAAAAATGGATAAAAACACCAAGCAATGAAAGGTTGATGTAACAACAAACAAAAACTAGGCAAAATCAAAGCTAAATGATCAAAATGACTAGGATTGTCACCTTAAGGGAAGCCACAATCAAGTAAGAAGAGACCACTCAAAATATAAAATAGAAAACCAAAAATAGTAGAAAGATAATAGAAAAGCTAAACAATTGAGATCATCACCTAGAGGGGTAGTCATGGCCATGAGAGGGAGAGACAAAATAAAACATATGTAGATGTGCCAAACTAAGGTATGTATAATATGTACATACACAAACAAATAGACAAAGTAGTCAAAGTAAAAAACCAAGCACCATATTCAATAGGTAAACCAATAAAACACAAAGACTATACAAATGGGTCAAAAGGGGCTACACATAAAAGCATAGGACATGCATGGAATTGGTCTATTTATCCAACTCAATTCTATCCATTGTTTATAATTTTATTGCCTTAGACTTGAATGACTCTTTGATAATATATGGACTATTGTCCTCTTGATTGTCATGATCACCAAATGTAGAGATCAGATGATCATACTATTATGCTTTGTGTGGAGCAACACAACAAGGAAGCTTCAAGAGCATGGGAATAAGCCCAATAAAACTACCTCTAATATTATTTACAAGGTTGGATTCTTTTAATATATGATATTTAGTGCTACTCTACCCTAATCTAACTAGCTTTAGGGGAAAAGGGAAAGAGAAACCATAGAAAACAAAGGTAGTAGAAAGGAAAAATATCCTAAGGTAACCTAGGATAATATGGGGTGATGCATAAGGAATATAAAAAGATTCCTTTGCATTATAGTAAAATGCATGAATGCACGAGTGTAATATTCCAACAGCTCAAACATTAAAACTTTCTCCTCTTAGCATGTTAAGCACAAATTGCATATAAAAAAAACAAGATAGAAATAAAATAGTCATAACCTCTAATATATACACATAAACATACACCAATACAAGAAACATAATAGAAGAATCAAATACTCACAACATCTAGTATATATAAATATGAAAAATTACAATTTATGTCATAAGTGGGGGCTTAAAAGTTTACCTGCAAGACCACTCATGGTTCAAGTACTTCTATACAAAATAAAATGAAGGAAAAGTTGCATATGAATATTAAGGCTTGAATAAGCAACTCTCCCATACATTATAATGCCTAAACAACTAATATTTATAGATTACAAAAAATATGGGAATTTACCTCCAAAAAGTTAATAGGAATCTACAACTATGCCTCTCTATTGCTTGCTTGATTCAATCTTCATTACACCATTGTAATCCTTTGAGGTATATGAATTTAGAATCATTGATACTAATTTGTTCAATGACCAACTACCACTAACATTCCTCAACTACCTCCTTTGGAATCTTGGGATCTAAGTATGAGCACTTTCAACAATTAATGTTGTTAGGTATAGGACAGTTGTTACTGCTGGCATGTTCTCATCTTTAATAAGCCAATAACTTTTTCTAGATTAGTGATTCCAAGTGATGCTAGTAGGTGGTTATTAGTAATGGCTCATCATTTCAAATTATCTACCTTTTTGAAAGCTTTATTATCTATAGTAATATCTTGCAATTGAATATTTTACTTTCCTCCCACTCTCTTCATATCTTCTCTTTACCTTCTACAACAATACCTATCATTGATATTCTCATTGGAAGGTTATTAAAACTTTTTACTCATTTTTAA
Source organism: Wollemia nobilis (assembly GCA_028583015.1). NCBI lineage: Eukaryota > Viridiplantae > Streptophyta > Pinopsida > Araucariales > Araucariaceae > Wollemia > Wollemia nobilis. The sequence continues at coordinate 11,693,374 of JAQPPZ010017220.1, read as the reverse complement.
ATATCAGTTTTTTACAAACCTCCAAGGCCTAGCTGCATGTTCTATTGAAAGTCTCATAGACACTTTTTCCCTTTTCTTCTTATAAAACATTTTGTAGAAATCCTTTTTTGGAACTTTTATTTTATCTACCTTTAGATATTTTTTGTAACTTGTGGTCTGATTCTTGAAACTTTTCTTCTCTTTCTTCTTTTGGAGTTTCCAAAAATTCTAGTTTTTGATCATTATTGCTTTTATTTCACCTTTCGAAGAACTAATTTTCAGAATTTTTGGACAATGTAGGCTATAAAATGTTTTACCTTCATTTATTAGTCAGAGCTTTTAGAAAATTTTATCTTTATATATTCAGCCTCCCTTCATGTATTTCAAAACTTTTGGTCATCTTCCATATTTTGGAAGCTTAGCTAGCACAAACTATAAGATATTTTTATAAAGTAGTGTCCACCTATATGTCAAAACCTTTTGCCCATATATCTTTGAAACCTCTTTCTTTACCTTTCACTAGCTTTACCTCTTGGTTCTTAGTCTTTTCCCAAGTTATTTTAAGGTAAATTTCTACCAAGAATTCTATCGAAAGGATGTAAACTATAGATGATGATATTTTATTAGTCTATGGGGCCTCTAATTCAAAGTGCTCCAATATGTCACTTGCAACTCTATTAATTCTAAGTGTTGGTCTCCTTGTTGAAGGAGTCATTGGTGTAAAGAAGATTAATCTAGTGGATCCCTTGACCAAATGCAATAGAGCAAATATATCATGGTATCTTGTCATGATTACCTTCTGAGTCTTCACCTACCTCTCATCCCCCAACTAACTCTCCTAATGAATATATCATATGTGTAGGGTGGATAGATGATGGATGGATGGTTAGGAGTTGAGAACCCAAATGGATGTTGGCAATAACAAAATTTTTTAGATTTTCCATAGTCTATGTTTGGATTGAACCTCTACCAATGGTAGATTTATTTTAGTTATCACTAAAGTGGTTCATGAACTACTACCAATGGTAGGGTCTAACTTAGTTATCACCAAAAAAATTGTGATGAGTCAGTATGGGCTGCTAATTATTAATAATTGATATTTATCTTGGCCCCACAACTCCTAGGGTTTTACACCTATATTCAAATTTTTTTGATAGCTTTTCAATGCTTTTTCAACACAAGATCTCTGGAGGTCAGCAACAATTTGAGCACTTTTCATTTGCATAGGGTTCCAAACTAGTGCCAATTGTAGTCACCCCTCTTTGGCTAAATTGTATTGAAAACTTCACTACATATATTTTGGCTCATAGGGGTCTCTTGCTTATAGAAGAAGATTAACAAAGAAAATAAGGCCTTATTTATTGGGCATAGAGTCATTCAAAGGTAGTTGAGATGGTGAAGAAATAGCTAATTTAGTTCATGCAATTGTTCAAGTCAAACAAAGAGGATATGAGGTAGTCCTTTTATAGCATTCCTCCATCAGGTGGAGGAACCTACTTGCATTAGATTCTTCTTATGTGAATTAATTCCCCCTTTACTTGCCATATTTTGGCATGTCTTGAATTTTCCTTATTGTTGTTAGTGTGACGCAAGAAAATTTCCATCTTCCTTTATGTACTGGATTTGCATGACACTTATGATAGAAGTAAGGGATGTATCTTCACCTTTTGCATTAATTCCATATTACATGACCCTGATGTTGTCATTTATTGGATTGTTTCTAATTGTCTATTTATAATCCCAAGAAGCCATTATTCCAAGATGTCTACCACTTTTTGAAGGGTTTTTTGTTTATACGATTGTAGCTTACTCGTACCATTTCATGACTTATGATCCAATGGTTCACATAAGCTTAAATTTTGATATAAGGACTAGTTTTACTTATGGAAATGCTTGATTTTCCTACTAAAGCATTACCCATACTTTCCATTTTTAAGCAATTTTTTATCTGCTCCTTACCCTAAAAATTTGTCCTATCAACATAAATCTTATAAGAAATAATAATATATGCCAAAAATTAATTACCTCCCCTTTTATTATTTATGTATAGCTTTTATATGAATTCCATTTAATGGTATCAGGAGACCATCTCCCTCTTAGGTTTCAAGCTTAGAGGAATTTTGGTCCTCACAAGTAGTTATGATGTATTGCCTATTCTAAATTGTATTGAATTTGGTATGATCACCTAGTTTGCTTCTATCTTCATCACACTTAAGAACTAGGTCATCAACTTCAAATTTTTGAGGAGTAGATTTGTTATCAAACATTTTATTGAACACCCCTAGATGATTTAATAGTTTGTATTATGCCTTTCCTTAACTCTTCAGGCTTTAGCAATTCTCCCATTCTCACAGTCATGGCATCATCTTCCTATAGTTCTAGTTAATATGATAATTTAAGTACAAGTAATTATATGAATATAGGTAGCTTAGCCTCCTTGCCATATACCAAGTTATATGGAGAACATCCTAAATATTTCTTTGGGGTGATGTGTGGTGAGTAGAAATTATGTTAAAAATTATTTCTATTCCATTAATTATCAACTCGATAAGTTCGGAAACTTACAAGTGTCATGCACAGTATATGCCTGTAGTGTGGAGAACGAGTTCCTCTATACCTATTAGTTTTGTGGGGGGTGTTTGTATATTTTTATTTCATCCAAACCAAATAAAACTAACTGCAAAAAAATAAAAAAATAAACTATAAACTAAAACTAAAATTAAAATGCTAAAATAAAAGTGCTAGAAATAAAAGTACAAGAAAATAAACATACAACTAAATTAAAATAAAGTCGAAAATAAAACAGGATATCTAACTTTGAAAATAAATAACAAAAATTAAAAGGGGAGGACTACTAGAGGGAGTGGGCCTAGGCTCCCGCAGATAGTCCGCCCGACTAATTACATAAAGATTGCATTTAGCAAATAATAGTATTTAAAACTCTATAAATTGTGCAAAATAGAATAATTATATTGATTGTGTAATTTATTATTCATTCCCCCGTATTCGTTTGGCCTATGTTCTTATATAAAATTTAGCCATATCTTGTTACAATAATAGATTGATCTATTTTAATCATGTAACATGATTTGTTGTAATCAATTATACACAACTATTATTCTCTCCTATTACAAGCATATATGTTCACCAAAAGGATAAATATAATAATCCTTAGGTGTATATAACAATATAATCATAAAAAATATGTTTTAAAAGAACATGTTCATTCACCAAAATGATAAATATAATAATCCTTAGGTGTACATAACAATCTAATCCTAAAAATAATGCTTTAAAATATTACATGGTCAACCGATCAACTTTTAATAATTAGAATAAAAGTGCTTTATTCTATTATAATCATAATGCACATTAAAATCTAACATACATAAGAATACGAATATTTCTCCTTTATATTTTGTGCAACAACCTCCTTCAAAATTTCATGGTCAATTGGTAAATTGGTTAATGTTGAATTCGTCAATCGATCAATATTGATTGGTCAACCAGTTAACTCATCAATGAGAGTCAGGCACCAAGAGATAGGTCAGGATTCAGGCGCCAGGAGATAGATAAGGAGTCAGGCACTAGGAGACAGGTCGAGAGTTAGGCATCGGAATACAGGTCAGAAGTCATGCACCAAGAGATAGGTTTAGAGTTAGGTACCGAGAAATAGGTTGGGAGTCAGGCATGGAGAAATAGGTCGAGAGTCAGGCACCATCTTATTTCTGGGAGTTAGGTGTTATCCTAATGTTGGGAGTTAGGCACCAACATACTACTGTTCATAATGGTTCTCTTCAAGATGTATTCATGTAGTTTCTAGACCAAATGGGATGTAGACTAAAAAATACTAAATTAGTAGCAAAAACCTGCATTTAAACACACTTTTTGCTAAAAACACTAGTTAAGAATAACAGTCCCTTTTCTATCAATTATATGCAAAATCTATTTAAAAATACATTTCAAATGTTAATTAAACCAATAATAATGCCCTTAAAAGTGTATATAAAATGAGCATTTATGGTGCTCATTATTTCCCATGTCAAATATTTGACATGCCCTCATGTCACAGCCCCCTAGTATAGATTTTATATATATATATATGGGATATATATGCCTTTACATGGGAGTCAGGCACTTGTACATGGGATTCAGATGCCTCTATATGGGAGTCAGGTGCCTCCCTACACTTCTTTTTTTCGTTGAAAATATGGGAGGCAGGCACTAGTATATGGGAGTCAGACACCTCATTTCCTCCATGCCAAATATTTGACATGCCCTCATGTCATATTCCCTAAGTATAGACTTTTTTTTTGTTAAAAATATGGGAGGTAGGTATCAATATGGGAGTAAGACACCTCGTTTCCCCCATGTCGAAGATTTGACATGCCCTCATGTCACATTCCCTCGGTATAGACTTTTTTTTCTTCTTATTTGAAAATGTTCCTAGGATAATGAAATTCTTCTCATGTTTGAGGCATGCCATGTGGCTGAATTCTAATGGGAGAATTATTAAAGAGAAATATGGGGGCATCTACTAATATTAACATAGAAATAATTTTTAAAATAACTATGCATATAATTAATAGAAAACTCAGTTTATTCCTGGGTGAATTTTATGGATCATGATATGTACAATGCCTGATGATGTGAAATGTCTATATGCGGTATGAAATCATGATGTCCCAGAAAATGAAGTTGTTGTGACATTGATGTATCTTAGAGATAATTTTTTTTAGCCCATCATCTATTCAATGGGAGGAAGAATGACCAGAACAAATTTTCTCAATCCACCATTTTTTATTTTTGGTTGCCTTCATCATCCACACCACTCATCATACCCATTGTTCTTCCACTGAGCATTACCGTATCAGAAATAAATCCAATAAATTGGAACACATTATGATCAATCATTGAATTATGGGCAAATAGTTAATTCACAACTACTGTAGAAAATTACGAGATCTCTTTCTCCTCCGGGAGTCTTGGGAGTCAAACTCGTGATCATCATCCAAAACTACATTGACATAGGACCTCCAACATCAATATTTTCATCATCTTGAGATGGTGTGTTAATTTCAGGACTAGGAAAAAATCAAAAAAATACCATAGCCAATAGTGTTTACTATGAAAACTGTGATGGCAGTGTTGTGCAACGATGTCTGTGGTTCGTTTGAATTCTTACTACAACTACATGGATCCCACCATTGCAACCAATTTACTCCTCATAGCTCAAAATAAAGTATAGATTGAACTAGTTTCCATCTCAACAACCCTCAACAATCAATGAAGACATCATTTTCTATGGGTATGAAAATATGGAAAATAACATAGTTTTGAATTTCCACCGATGATATTTTCTATGTAGTTTCTAGGATGCAACAAAGAATATGAATTTTTTATGCCCATTTGCATTACTAGAGAATCATAAAATCAACTGCAATAATTTGAGCTGGTGACTTTAAAATTAGGTGGTCAACTTGAAGGATTTTCAATGATCCATCCTAAGAATTTGGTTGAATGTGTTGTGTATTGGAACATCTTCTCCACCAAAATGTTTGTGAGAAATAATGACATCATGGCCATGAACTCTTACACTGTGATAGTAAAATTCTACATGATTTTAGATCCTCACCATATCTTTGCAAAGGTGGCATCTCCTCCATAGTAGTGAAATTCTATCTTTTCTCTATAATTTCCTTTCCCACACATTCTAACAGAAATGAAATACTGAGGGTCATGGTATGGATGAACAGATCATAGTTGCTCGAATTTACAAGTATGAAAATAATTTTCTAGAACCTCAAAATATTTGACTCTCAAATCTGATTACAACATGGGTGCATATCCCCTATCTCAATCGATGCTCAACAACACTCGAGAGTGTGCTGCAAATCTTCTGTGAAGGATTGAGAGATTTTTTTCTATCCCAACTACGAGGTGATGTCACCAGTAGAGCATCTCCAGCCTCATAATTCACTGTTTGTAAATTACAAGCTACTTCTAATTTTTGCTCAATATCAACAAAAGCTTCAGTCCTCATCATTTCTCTATCCCCCTTGGCATTCTTCATCACCTTCATGAATTGCACAAACCAAATGCTCATATCAATTGTAGTTTTTTAGCCAACAAGGGGTTCAATGAAAACCTACCTTCCAACAGGAGTGAGAAACTCTCATAACCCCTAAATTCTCATGGCTTATCTACAAAAATAGCATAATAATGTAGTACTAATTTTTACTAGCTTTGATTGTATGCAAACAACTAAAATCTAAAAGTTGACCAAGCTACTCTAGGATCCTCCCCTACTTTATTTAGCTACTAGTTGGAGATTTTTAATTTCCCCTCTAGACCAATCTGGTCCTAGGGAAATAGGATACTCTCTACCAACAAGTAGCAGAAAAAACTCTATTTATGATTTACAGTTCAACTTGGAAGCTTCTCAATAGAGGATTCTAGCTTGCTGAAAATGGGCACTATTTTTTTTAATATCTAGGCATCGCTCTTCCACGTGGAATATTGACACCACTTATTGGTGCCTTCCTCTAGGTGGGAAGAAGGTACTTCTACATTGGTCTGATTGTATGCACCATCTTCCTGGTAGAAAGTAAGTACCTTTTTTCTACATTACTGCACTCCTAGCAGGGCACAGGATGACTATATTTGCTAGACCTAGTTTAATCTAGTTTCCTATAGATTGAACTCAATACCGTGTCCTACAAAACTAAACACACTAAAATAGGAAAACATGAATCATGGAACTTGTGCCCGATAGGCCTAGGTTACCCAAACTACCTACAGATTGCATTTAGGGCATCAAGTTCTGCAAAGCAAAATAAAAATAATTTTTATGTTAACTAAGACAGGTTCCATGCAATTTTTTTTAGATCCATTTTTTTTTGGATTTGGAAATAACTCCCAACCATAGGGAGGATTCACACAGTTTACTTTTTCATGTATCCTTCTCTCTTTTTTACAATGAATGTGTGAATATTCATCAAAACTATTGGTATGGTATGGGGTCTCCCCCATGCCGATGTTTGATCCAGTTTCGCAAATGTGAGGTTGTTGTAAATAGAGCCCATTGACTATTACTAAAACACTATCTTGGTACTCTCCTCCACTCTTGGTATAGCATTTCTGACTCTTTTTACCATCTACTCAGGCTATAACAGTCATGCACTTTACAACACAATTTTCCTCAAGTTCCACAAACACCTTGGGTTGGAAGTATTTTTCTTGATTAGGGCTACTTAGCCTACCTTCAGGCACCTATGTTGTCAAGGCAAACTCTGCTCACTTCACCTATTTGGATTGGATGCTACAGGATCGAGGTACACAATATGGTTTTTATAGTGCTATTACAAACTCCAAGTATAAATCTCACTTTGCGAAATCTTCATAGAGAACTTCTTATTCTTCTGCATCGCACTTCATGCTATCCTGCTAAACAACACAAATCTAAACTAAAGGCATTAAAGTAAAATTCTAAACTAATGGTATTAAAATAAAATTTTAAATTAAATGCTATGAATAACATTCATTGTGTTTTTGGTGGTAATAATGAATGTGGGGTCTCTCCCATGTCTACAACTAAACCAGTATTTAAAAATCATCCCTTTCTTCATCAACTAGTATGATATGTTGTAGCATGAGAAGAGCATGGCCTCAAAAAAAATCTTCCAACTCATTGGTAAATTGTGCAGGCAGATAAATGACTACTTTTTTAACATGGTGTAGCAATATTCTAAAAAACACGTGCTAGTTTCTGATTCACCCGATCACCTTAAGCTCAAGTGAAGAGCGTACTCCTGGCAAGATGTTCTTTTTAAGTTCTTTTTAAACCTCATTTTTCCTGCTAGTAATTTTATTGTTAAATTGCCAATATTTTGAGAAATGTTAAGCCTAGATTTTTTTTTCATTAAAACTAGGCTTCTTAAGGCATACTTTCCTAATGGTTTATGTGTAAATAAACACATTCCTAATAGTTTTATAGTAAAAAATTTCAACTATTTCATAATATCAAACCTAGGTTGTGCTATTTCTTTGATTTCTTGAAACCATTCAGAATATGATGAAATTCATTCATTGCCTAATTTTCTAAATTTTCAACAACACAATTTATTTCTACTTCTACACTTAATATGGTACATCGGGTTCATTCCCACTTTTACCTGATAAGCTAGTAAATTTAAATTATTGCCAATGGGATTCAACTCTAGTTGTACTAAAAACTATTTTGACCTTATAAAAAGGCCTTTGGTGGACTCATGCTTCTCAGGTAGAGGATCTATAGGTAATCTAAATATAATTTTTAACTGACCTATGGATCATAACACTATAGTTTTGACACTCCCCGACAACGGTGCCAAAATGGTGAGCAAAAATTATGTTATGAAAAAACTATCATTTCTATTCCATTAATTATCAACCTGGTAAGTTTGTAAACTTACGAGTGTCATGCACAATATATGCCTGTAGTGTGGGGAATGAGTTCCTCTATACCTATTGATTTGGTGGGGGTGTTTGTATATTTTCATTTCATCCAAACCAAATAAAACTAAGTGCAGAAAAATAAATAAATAAACTATAAACTAAAACTGAAATTAAAATGCTGAAATAAAAGTGCAAAAAATAAAAGTATAGGAAAATAAATACACAACTAAATTAAAATAAATCTAGAAATAAAACAGGATATCTAACTTGGAAAATAAATAACAAAAATTACAAGGGTAGGACTACTACAGGGAGTGGGCCTAGGCTCCTGCAGATAGTCCCCTCGACTAATTACATAAAGATTGCTTTTAGCATATAAGAGTATTTGAAATTCTATAAATTGTGCATAATAGAATAATTGTATTGACTATGTAATTGATTATTTGATCCCTCGTTATCGTCTGGCCTACATTCTTAAATAATATGTAGCCAGATCCTGTTACAATAATAGATTGATCTATTTTAATCACATAACGTGATTTGTTGTAACCAGTTTTACACATCTATTATTCTCTCCTATTAAAAGCATGTCCGTTCACCAAAAGGATAAATATAATAATCCTTAGGTGTACATAACAATCTAATCCTAAAAATAATGCTTTAAAAGAGCATGTCCATTCACCAAAAGGATAAATATAATAATCCTTAGGTGTACATAATAATCTTATCCTAAAAATATATATTTTAAAATCTTACATGGTCAAGTGATCAACCGGTCAACTTTTAATAATTAGAATAAAAGTGTTTTATTCTATTATAATCATAATGCACGTTAAAATCTAACATACATAAGAATATGAATATTTCTCCTTTATATTTTGTGCAACAACCTCCTTCAAAAGTGCATGGTCAATTGGTCAACCGATCAACGTTGAATTGGTCAACCAATCAACATTAACTTGGTCAACCACTCAACTCATCAATGAGAGTCAAGCACCAAGAGATAGGTCAGGATTCAAGAACTGGGAGACAGGTTAGGAGTCAAGCACCAAAATATAGGTCAATATTCAAGCATCAAGAGATAGGTTGAGAGTCAGGTGCCAAGAAACAGGTCAAGAGTCAGACGTCATCTTGTTGTTGGGAGTCAGGCACCATCCTACTACTAGGAGTTAAGCGCTATCCTACTGTTGTTCATTGCAGTTCTCTTCAAAATGTATTCATGCATTGTATGGCCCAAATGGGATGTAGACTCAAAAACACCAGATTAGTAGCAAAAATCTGTATTTACACACACTTTTCACTATAAACACTAGTCAAGCATAATACTTCATTTTCTATAAATTACATGCAACAGCTATATAAAAATACATTTCAAATGCTAATTAAACCAATAATGATGCCCTTAAAAGTGTATATAAAATGATCATTTCTAGTGCTCATCAATGTGATCTTCCTATAGGGCCCTTTTGAGATGAAATTTCCACTACTATGGATTTTTTGAACCTATCCTCTTTAGAATTCATAGTAGGTTTGTGTTTGTAGATTTTTCCATACCATTGCTTTATGGGTAGTATTTTGATCAAGCCTTTAGATAAATATCATGCTATAATATGAATTGAGTTTTATTAGAACCTATGAATACCTTGAAATTTTTAGTGATTATTGTATTGGGGATATCAAAACTAGTTATGATATCCTCCAGAAACTCTATAATTACCCACTTAGTAGCCTATTTTAGTGGGACTACTTCAACCCATCTAGTAAAATAGTCTATGGTAATAAGAATCTAGCTGTGGCCATCATTGGATGGCAAGTTGATCATTATAATAAAATCTAATCTCGATTGATAAAATGGCTCATCTACAACTACGGGTTTCAAGAGCATAAGTACAATCCTCTTCCTTTTGATAAAAACTTACACTTTTCACATCTCCTAACCCAACAATGTGTATCTACAAAAAAACTTGGCCAATAATAACCTACTTTCATGATATTATTGGTTGTTTTTTGAGTTGAAAATGCTTAGCAAATAATCCTGGATGGAATTTTTGTAGTAGTGGCTGAGCTTATTCCTTTTTAATGCATCTAAGAAAGACTATCAAAATTTATTCAAAATAAAACTCCATCTATCAACATGTAATGAACATTTTACAATTGGAAGGCTCTTCTTTAATATTTGTCTAAATTAGTGGGATATCTTTATGATTGCATATATTCAATCCTTTGTTCCATTCAATCTAACTATTTTAACTCCTCATTTATCAAACACTTACCTATATCACCCTCTTCGTTAATAACGTCATTGAATTCTTCTCTTGCAACATATTTGGTCATCCTCCAACAAAGTGCTCTTCCTCTAACCAACTTTGTGGGCTTAATTTCAACATCATATTCTAGAATCTTAGTAATTCATATAGCCTTTGTTTCACTAATTTCTCCATCCATTATATATTAATTGACACTTGAATGGATGACTTAAATAATGATTTTATTATTGGAAACTATATACTTAAAATTATTTAGACCTTTGACCAAAGCATATACCTATTTTTTAACAAATTTATACTTTTCATCATACACTTTTAAATTCTGGTTGAAAAATACAATTAGACATTCATTCTAATATTTACCCTTTTGTATCAACAAGGATGCTATACTATGTTCTCCATATGCATAAATGATAAATTCCTTATCAATATTTGGATTTATCAATATTAGTGCTTCTATAATTGCTCATTTTATCTTCTCCCTTCCTTCCTTCACCCATATATATATAAATTTAATCCTTCTTTAGCATGAGCATCATTGGCCTAACATTAGATATGAAACCTAGGATGACTATTCTGACAAAATTAATAAGACCAAAGGAAGACTATAATCCCTTTTTATGCCTTTGTAGTGAAAGGCTAGCAATGGCTTTGATTATGTCAAGATCTATGGCAATACCATTTTTTGATATAATGTGCCCTAGTAAATTTTCCTTGTAGGACACAAAATACACACTTATTTGGATTGAGGTATATTCCAAATTCCTAAAACCACTTGAACACTTTCTTTGAGTTCTCTAAGTGATATTTTTTGTTCTTAGAGAAAATTATGAGATCATTCAAGTAAATTAATATTACTTTATTGATTAGATCTTGGAAGACAACGTCCATAACTCTCTGGAATATTGTTGTGACATTAGTTAGACCAAAAGGAATCCTCTGTTATGCAAAAGATCCCTAATTCATGGTAAAAGTTATTTTGTGTTGATCCTCATCCTTTACACAAACTTGATTGAAATTAGAGAATACATCTAACAATGAGTGCATGACCCTCCTTGGCAAGACTTATTCTTGACATTGATTTATGTATTGGTGTGTGGATATCTAATGCATAATATTATTTTAAGTTACCAATATGTGTTGGTAGTTGTGCTTTGAATAAACTATTTTTGGAATATGGTACTACTGATGATTTTGTGGTTGCAATACCAAGTACTTTCACCGTTGGATTGTTATAGGACAACCACCAAAGTTGATATAAATGAGAAATTATAGATGAATTGTTCATCGACAACTCAAGGGTAAAAGAGTACCCTTTATTTAGATGCTTTGTATTTGTGTTTGATTTTTTGATACACCATTGGACTGGTAGGTTGTTATTAGCAAAAGAGACATCCTTAGTAGGATGGTGATAATACCTTAGTTAGATTTAAAATTCCCACCTACTCAAGGATAAAATAATGTTGCATGCATTGTTGACTACTTTGGGATACACTCATGCTTGTGTTTAAAGATAAATGATTTTTGCTAAGTGGATATTAATAAATATGTTGATATCATTAATACCAAGAATACTTTGCAATCGATGTTGAGTAATCAATATTAAAAATTGATGATAATTATATTAATTAGAAGAATAATTAATTTAATTACATTAATACTAAAAATTAATATTAGTATTAATATTATTGGAGTGGTTTTATTGTAATGCTTGATTTTATAAAATATTAATAGATTAATATTAAAGGATAAAATTTTCCTTGGTAAGATCATGTAAGTTAAGTCATGAGAGCCTTTGGGCAACATTCTTGGCTAACATTTACTAAAGAGTGCTACATTGTAGTAGGCTAGAACACCTTAGGAGTGGGCACCCAACATGCTTTGGGGGTGTCTTAGATGATCTTGAAATCTTTATTTAAAAGAGTGTTATGTTGTCATGGTGGGAGTTGGAAGGATAATTGGGAAAAGAGGTCGAGAAGAAGGAGCATTGAAGAGGTATTTTGTTATTGCATTTGAGGTAAATCAATTTTGTGGATACCTATGCTTACTTGAGTAGACATACTTCTTTTGGTTGATTGTTGCAATGTTCTTTGTTTACCATTTTGATTTGAATCTTTGATGTCATTTCTATGCTTAACCTTTGTGAGCTATGTTTGTTTTTCCTCATGTATTTTATCCTTATAGGCATCTATGTGTGGGCTTTTCTGATGTAAGCTTACTCAGGAGTAATATCTTTGGAGTCTTATTTGATATTTATCTCTTTTGTTTGATAAGATGTTATATTAAGCTATTGCAACCTTAGATTGGATATTTTATGGCAAGCCTACATTAGTTGCTTTTACCCAGTCATAGTATAATTTTAAAACCTTCATTGTTGTAGATTGTGTGTTTGGTAGGCATCCTTGTGGGTCAAGGGGATTTTACCTACTAAAACTGATAGCATTATTGTTAGGTAACAGTCTCTTTATGTTTTTTGGTTCCTAGCTTCATTTTCCTATGTTCAGGTTGGTGCTTAGCTAGTTGGTATCTTTCCTTAGATCAAGGTAGTCTTGGCTCATTTTTGGTTGTGCTCAACTAGGTAGCTAGGTATGTTGCTTTTCATTATTTTTTGGATTTTTACATTGATTTGGGATGGTTGGTTCTATCTTCATAAGCCTGTTAGTATTTTTAAGGAAATACATTGGTGTTAATCCTTAGCCCATTGTTAAGGTGTTCTTTTAAATAAAAGGTTTTGATTTATTTTTCTTTGATATGATGTTCTATAATATAAAAGATAGTGATTTCTTATGTACTAATTAGAAGATAATGATCTATTATGCTATAATTTTATTTTAATAATTAAAATATGGTGACCTATTATGTTATAGTGCTCTTTTAATTAAAAGGTAGTTTTATTATTTAGTTGCTTGGTTGGAAAATTGGGTTATGGGGTTCCTTGTAAAGGAAAATAAATGTTTTGGTATTGATAAATATTATAATGGTTATCCTGAGACTTGAGTAGATAAGAAAACCATTATAGAGAGAAGTATGAGATTCTCTCTTGATTTCTAAAATGTATTTTGCATGGTTTCTTGCATTTATGCATGGTGCATGTTAAGTTGCATTGCATATAAGAGTTGTCCTGATCCCCTAAGTTATAAACTGAGTTCAAGGTCAAAGAAGCTATCCAAAGGAAGACATTGAAGAGCAATTATCAAATTGTAACCTTTGTATATCTATGCTATTGTATTTGAAGAAAATATTACTTGAAGGAATTTTGTAATTGAAATTATGCAAAACCTTTGGTGAAGAAAGGATGTAATGTAGAGATATATTTTTTAATTTAAGACTTGATCATGAATGAAATATTATGTGTTGTTATTTCAAGGTTATTGGAATTTTGATTGTGAAAAAAATGGAAGAATAAGGCTAGTGCATAGATTATGATTTTAATGTTCTAGATGTTGCTCATCATTTCTTAAAAAAAAAAGGAATTGTTAGTATTATGGATGAAAGTATTATGATTAATATCCTAGTACTAGCATTGTGTTATATTTATGCATGTCATTACTATTATAACACTTTAATTTCTTTGATGGGAAAGATGATATATTTTGATTGTGGTATCTTGGGTTTGGTGGGAAATTTTTGGGCATGAATTTTAGATCCATATTAAAACCCTTGAGTCAAGAAGGTAACCCAATCCTGGATGGAGTTGTGATGATGCAATAGCCAGGAAGACGTGAAACTTAGAAAGAGTTGTGAGGATGCAATAGCTAGGTATTCACTAATATGGGAGGAATTGTTATGATGAAATAACTAGATAATTATGAATGATATACCTTGAATGGTGAGACTCAGGTGTTCCAAGATAGTGAATTCTTTGGAGTTATTAACATAATAGTATAGTGGTGGCACTCTAACAGTGGGATCAGGTGACCATGCTTATTGTTAGGTGAGTGGTAATAGCTTTAGTTAGCCCATGGAGGTGTGGTAAATAGTATTGATTTTTCTATTACTAGATCTCCTTCCCTATGCTATTTTAGTTTCTTTTTGTTCTCTTCCCCTACATGGATTTCTCAAGTAATTTTTATCAGTTTCTTTCTATTTATCTTAGCCCATTTTTTGGTCGATGGCTTGTTATATCCTAGGGCTAGTTTATCTCCAAGATTGTTGGTCTACTTTTGGTTTGCTCTATCACCTTCCTTTTTTCTCCAGGAAGGTGACTAGATCCTTTTTTATAATTTTTGGAGATCCTTTCAAAACTCCTTCATCCATCTTATAAAAAAATAAACACTAAGAAATTATACCAGAACAATCCTATATAGATGGACTTATTTAGGGTTAGTAAATCAACATCTCCCTTTAAGTGTTATGGGCCTTAAAGTATAATCCTTACACCATGGTCAAGTAGTCCTATACTAGTGAGGGTATAGGAAATATGGGGGGACCACTATTGACATCCTTTTTAAATGGTGACGTTTGGGAAGGTGAACCCAAAAAATATGGTATGTTGGCCACTCTTGTCCACTTGAATATTATCTACAGTGACACTAAAGTCAAAATGTGGTTATGCCTTATAATGCTAAAAAATATTAGGACTTCTTTGTGAACCTTGCTTGTGAAAAAAAATATCTCTCTTGGGATGGTCTTGGTGGGTTGTTACAATGAAAATATCTTAGAACCTACTACTATTTAAAGAATTTTTCCATGGAAATAAAAGCATAATGATATGTTAGAGAGGATTTATTTAGATCTCTAAAGTCAACACATAGTTTTATTTCACCATTATTTTTCTCATAGGTACCAAGTTAGATACCCATGTAGTGTGCTTGATTGGGTTAGTAATATTTGATTCAATCAACTTGCAAATTTATTTCTACATGAGAAGATTAATTTTTAGGTTTACCAACCTATGTTTCTACCTTACAATCTTGGGTTTAGGATCTAGTTCAATTGTATTATGGTTGATATCCTTACTATATATTTTAAGTTCTTCATAGGTCCAATCCATTACCTCTTTATATTTTTGGTATAATTGAATAAGAGACTCTTTCTCTGCTTGTGTAGATACTTTTTTTATCTTTAGCACTTTTCTAGGAGCTACTTCTATCTCTTGGAATTCTTCCTTATTGGTAGTGAGCATTTTTTTTCCTTTGAATCATTATCTAGGTTAAACAAATATTCTAGGATGATCAAACCCTTTGGCAACTTGTTAGAATTTAGTTGAATGATTTGATCTCCATATGTTTCTTCAATTTTTGGAGCCACTTCTTCTCTATATTTGTCTACTTGCTAAAGGAAATGGATGATATGCTCATCACTTTTGAACACTTTCTAATTCACTTCATTGTTAGGAAAAACTGGTCTAATTATTTGAATGAAGCAAATCATCGACCAAATAAAAAAATGATCCCACTACTACTATTTTATTAACATCTAGATTTTTTTATTGGTAAAAAAAGGTTTTGAAAGGGATCCTAAAATTTTTACAAAACCAATCAAAGAGAGGTGACCCAACCAGGATCACCTAAATACAACAAACCAACTAGACCAACAAACAAAAACCCAAAGATCATCTTTGCAAAAAATCAATATTACAACCAAATCGAGAAACATAGATAAGAGATAACCCTAGAGAGAACAAAAAGGGCAACCAACAAACACCAATTACTCAACCACAGATAAACTAGTAGAGACATCTTCAATAGCTTTGATACTCTCCTTGATGTTGGAATTGATGGCATTCACCATTTTAAGATCCTATTGGAGAATGGTCCATGTGGTGTTAAATGCCATGGACTTATTCTCCAACATGTCCACCAGGATGACAACAGGATCAATTTTGGTTTTCCTATGGGATTCATCCTCCTTATGAGATTGAATCTTGGTGGTGTATCCTTCCATCTTAGGAGTTTTCCATTTAGCTGAAGTGCCATCTAAATATTCTTTGTCACTTCTGATAGAAAATATTATTTTGCTTGATGATGATTTAACTTTGGTTGAATGGCATCTGGGCTTAATTTTGACCAACAGAGGAGTGGTCACTTTCCCTTTAGCTTTGTTCATATTAGTAGGGGCCTTCTCTATCTCTTAATCACTAACCATAATCTACTAGGGACTATCACTAGGGCCACCTTTGGAAGGATCATGGAGGATACCCAAAGGTATAATTACGGTCTTCTTGGCCTCTTTTTGCAGAACATGCTTACACAAAATGAGATGAAGACCCTGATGCTTTGGGTGGGTTGATGAATCATCCTTGACACTCTCCACTAAAATTTCCATTGATCTCACCAAGTAGTCAGTGAAACTAAAGTCTTTTATATCCCTCATATGATTCAAAAAATTCAAATGAAAGCTTCTAAGGGGGATATTAACCTCATCCATAGTAAAAATCATGCATTATCAACATTAGGACCCTATTCCATGGATATGAGAGCCTAGTTATTATAATAGCTCCATTTTCCTTCACAAGCCTCTTGCTAAAAAAATCATCAACTAGGGAATGTTTTTCATGGTCCCTATCATTGAGGAGCTTCATTACCTCTACAAGAAGGTGATTAGTCACCTTGAAGGTAAGCCCACGAAAAAAAATCCACCCATTATTCCATGACTTAGAAAACTCCATAAAAATTTCAAGTTTTGCACCACTGAACTTTCAAAGAAAGGGTAAAAACCCATGTCTATCCAATATTTCTTCAACATAGTCCTCTAGGTGTAGATTATTAGGTTCAAGCAAGCTATTATGTTTTGATGAGAATTCGTAGAGAATATCAGGGTGTTGATACCTCCATGAAAAGTTAATTAACATCCAAGTTTTGATCCCTTGGAATAGCCTTGAAATTAATGGCATTAAAATATTCAATCAAGTCCCAAATACTGTTCCTATAATATTTCGTCAACCTATTTTTTATAAGGCATTAAGATCTTACTTGTCCTATTATCATCCCAATGTCATAAAACACCTGTAATAGTTTAATACCTCTTTTTCTACCATCTAAAGACCAAGTGCTAGTGCTTCATAATCAACTATGTTATTTGAACAATTAAATTATAGTTGACATGCTTGTAATAACTTTGATCCTTCTCATAAAATTAGGCATACATCGATGTTAGTCCCTTCTTTGTTTCTAGTGCCATCAGAATACAATTTTCATAGACCAATGGTTGCTCTTCTTTCTTTGATATCCTGAGAGTTGATAAATTTTCTTCTTGAATTAAATATGTTCCTATACCAGTTTGCTTGTAAATTTTATAGAAAATTAGATTATGCATAACAGTAGCCCATTTATTTATCTTATCATTCTTCAAGGCAAAATAAATCTTCCCATCAAATTCCTTTGTTTCCAATTGCATTTCCTCTATGTCATAATATTAGTCAACATTTAATCTAATTAGAGAGACTTTCTTGATAATATGGATATGCAAGGTCTCCATTCAAATCTTCATCTAAGAACCACACTTTATTTTCAATAACATATATGTCCAATACAAGGATAATTAACTTTATATTTTAGCAGTAAAATCCCTTGATAGATAGATACCAAAGGTGGCTAGGAGTTCAATTACTGCTAAGTTTTGACAAATAGTTAAATTTGAACATGCTTGTAGAGTTAGAGGGAGATTATTGACCATCATAAGGGTTTGAATTGGTGTTCCATCTAGTTGAACTACATCTTGATAATCTAGCTCATAGCTCAATACGAATGCATTAGCCACCCCTCTTGGTATGATCAAGGTATGTGCTCTAGAATCAATTAGATAATTATGAATTAGCTTATATTGTGGATCAAATTCAAATAAAATGGTATAGGTTTTTTTGTTATCTCAAGAGAATATATTTTTAAGACTACAGGTGCCTTGTTGTCATTTGATTTTTTTTTTCTTTTAACACCTCTTCTTTGTGTTTCATTTGTCTAGAAATAGTGATCACTTCCTAGAGTGGCATAGATATAGTAGACTTCTTAAGTTGTTCTACTATATTAAATGTCTTTAGGGAGTGCATCTTTGAATAGAAGGCTATACCCATGAGGATCAAGATTTTTCTACCATAGGTAAACAGGGAATACTTGCTTACATTGGCATGAGCTTTTGTTGATAGGTTCCTTTATTAAATATGATGACACCCTCAAGGTATGTACTACTATCATAATATAACTTTCCTTGGGATATGATAACTCCTATTGTATATTAGTTTTCTTCCCTTCTTATTCTACCTTTCTTTTGGCCCTAGTCATATAGTATTTGTTTGAGTTCTTACAAAATTATTTTTGTCAGATACAACATTGATTTCTACTTCATCCCAAGTTATTAAGGTTTATTATGAAAAAATCAATATCTATACCTAGGCAAACATTTTGGGCCAAATTTTGAGGATTAGGAAGCTATGGGTATGAGATTTTATTTTGGTTTACCTTGTCATAAATATTAACAATATTGATGAAGTTTGTACAATAGAATTTAATTAATATAACATTGATGGCTAGCCTAGGTTTCTATTGGGATTATCTATAGTAGGATAGGAACCAAAGACTATAGATATAGCTAGATCTTGTTGATGGGGCTATAGAATATATGATATAGGAAATATGGTACAAATATTGAACATTGAGAGATATAGGCATCAAGGACCTAGGGGTAAGACTTCTAATTTGGACCAGATCATGTTTAGCTTAGATGGCTATGTCATAGGCATATGACAGATCATCCCATGATCTTAAATGTCATTGATATATTAAAATATAAGGCCTTCAAATAATAAGTACCATACCTAAGAGGGGATGAATTTCATCAGGTATTCTATGCCAAGTATTTTTAATATAAGGTTCAAATCATTCATAGCCTTTATTGGTGCTCTTTTTATCATTAATAATTGCTATAAGAAAGAAACTCCATCCATATTCTCTCTAAGGTAGTAAGTTGATCCTAATTAACAATTAAGTGATGTTGAAGCACAATGTACCACTCATGAGACTTACCTCTGAATAATGCCACCAATAATATTAGAGCCACATGATACTCTATTACATTTTCTAGTGCATAGAGGCTCACCATATGGTTCAAATGCTTAAGCAGGGTTGTTTTGTCTTCTCTAATGTAATATGGGAGATATTTTAGTGCAAATGTTGAGATGTTATCCCATATTTTAGGTGGAGCAAGAGGTCCCAATGGACCTTTGTATTTCCAAGTAGAGAATATCGTAGGTGGTGAAGTAACCATATTCTAGCTTTCATCTATTCTTCTTGGAATGGTGTTAAGCAGTGGAAGTAATACTTGACTATTGGTAGCAACATAAGATCTAGTGGTAGGTATTTTTTTCATAAACTTTGGGTTCCTTATTTTAAGAAGATTCACTAGGTGAATATTGCATTTTCTCTATAAGTAGGTATATTGAGATCTTCACAAGAGCCTCAATCTAGTGTCTTTCTAAATGGTTGATTATGGATATTTGTTCTTTGAGTGGATTTGCCAATGAGATTATTAGATGCTTTAAGCAAGCAGATAGGTAGGGACCTTCATCAAAGTCTTAGCCTATTATATTTCTCTTGATTATGGGACCAATGTAAATGAATAAATTGGGTCCAACTAGGCATGTCATTAAATTGTTGTCCTCTCTAATTATCATGTTCATCAGATGTGGGAATTATATGATAAGCCTATCACACCTCAAATGGAGTGACATAGTAAGCTAAATTTGAGAGCATGAAAATTAGCTTAATCAGACAACCTCTAGGATTTTTTACAAGTCTAGATCCTTTTAAGATATGATCTTTAGCACTCTTCCTAATTTATCCTAATCTAACTAGATTCAAGGGGAAAAGGAAAAGATAAACCACTAAAATATATATAGTGTAAAGGAAAATGATCCTAAGATAACCTAGGCTAATAGATTATAAAAAATGAGGATTTCCATACAAATATTTGACATGTTAGGCTTTTATAAACCTTCGAGGCCTAGTTGTGCCTTTTATTAGAAGTCTCACAAACACTTTTTTCCTTTATTTTTATCAGATCTTTTGTAGAACTCCTTTTCTTGGAACTTTTGTTATATCCATCCTCAAAGGTTTTTTAAAAATCATGGGCTAATTCTCAAAAAAAATCTTCTCTTTCTCCATTCAAAATTTTCAAAACTCTTGATTTTCAATTATTATTGCTTTTCTTTCATCCTTTGGAGAACATATTATTTTTAGAACTTTTGAACAATGCAAGTTGTCAAAACTTTTTCCTTGATTTCTTGGTAAGAGATTTTAAAATTATTGATCTTTAGATATTTAGCTTCCCTTCATGTATTTCAAAAAAATTATTCATTTATTTCTTTTGGAATCTTGGCTAGTGCAAAATATCATATATTTTGCTTTTATAGGTTTGAAATCTCTTACCTTACCTTCTACCAACTTTACCTCTTGGTTCTTAGTCTTATCCTAATTTATTTTAAGGTAAATTTCTACCAAGAATTCTATTGGAATAATGCAAACTACAAATGATGACATTTTGTTAGTCCATGGAGCCTTTGATTTAAAGTGCTCCAATATACCACTTGCAATTTTGTTGTCTCTAATTGTTGTTCTCCTAAAGGAATAATTGGTGTAGAGAATATTAATCCACTGGTGCCATTGACTAAATAAGGTAGAGTAAATATATTACAAGATATCATCATGATGAGCTCCTAGGAGTCTTCACCTAGATCTTTTGGCTTTAGATTTCCCCAACTCACTCTCCCAATAAATGTGTCCTAATGTATGATAGAAAGATGATAGATGTGTGGCTAGGAGTTGGAAACCCAAATGTATGTGGGTAATAACCAAGTTTCCTAGCTTATGCAAAGTTGATATTTTTATTGAACCTTCGCCAATGGTAGAGTAATTTTAGTTATCATGGAAATGTACCATGAACTACTACCAATGGTGGGATTTGACTTAGTTATCATTGAAATGGATATAAGAAGTCATTGCAGGCCACTAACTATTAAGATTTTATATTTAGATTAGCCCCATAGATCCTGTATGTTTACACCCATATTTATATTTTAGTGATTCTTTGGCATTAGCTCCCTAATGGTCAACAACACTTCAAGCACTTTTTATTTCATAGGGTTCCAAATAAGCACAAGTTGTAGTCACCCCTCTTTGGCTGGATTGTAGTGAAAACTTCATTACAACTTTGGTAGCTTATAAGGGTATTCTAATCAGAGAAGGAAATGAACCCAAAAAATAAGGCCTTATATATTAGACACAATATCACTCAAAGGTAGCTCAGGTGGTGAAGAAAGAGTTAATTTAGTTCATGTAGTTGTTCAAGTCAAGCAAAAAGAAAGTGAGGTAGTCCTTTTATAGTGTTCCTCCCTAAGGTAGAGGTACCTACTTACATTAAATTATCCTTATGTGAATTGATGTCCCCATTTACTTGCCATATTTTACCTTGACATAGATTTTTCTAATTATCATCAGGGTGACACAAGAAAATATTCACCTTCCTTTAAGTGTTGGATTTGTGTAATGCAAAATTACTTTTTATTCATGCTTATGATAGAAGAAAGGGGTGTACTGTAACCTTTGGAATTAATTACATATTACATAACCTTGATGTTGGTATTGATCATATGGTTTCTAGTTATCTATTGATAATCTTGAGGAGTCATTCTTATTAGTGTTTATGGGAGTTCCATCACATTTTTAAGGGTTGCTTGTTCATGCATTTGTAACTTACTCGTGTCATTTCATGACGTACAATACAATGGTTCATATCCTCTTAAATTTTTATGTATCTAACTTTACCTCTATAAATGCTTGTTTTTCCTACTAAAGCATGACCCAAAATTTCTACTTTTAATCAACTTTTATTTGCTCACATGCCCCAAAAATTTATCCTATCAACAATAATCTTATTAGAATTAATAGCATATGCCAAAAGTGAATCCTCTCTCCCTTTTTTTTATTATGGATAACTTTTCAAGTTAATCCTATTGACTGGTATGGGGATAATATATTCCTCCATGGTTTCAATCTCAAAGGAATTTTAGTCCTTACAAGTAGTTATGACACATGGCCCACTCTAAATTGCATCAAATTTGGTATGATGACCCATTTTGCTTCTGTTTGTGTCCCACTTATGAATCAAATCACTAACCTTAATTTTTTTATGAGTAGAATTCTTATCAAACCATCTTTTGACTACCCCTTTATGCTTCAAC
Source organism: Wollemia nobilis (assembly GCA_028583015.1). Classification (NCBI taxonomy): domain Eukaryota; kingdom Viridiplantae; phylum Streptophyta; class Pinopsida; order Araucariales; family Araucariaceae; genus Wollemia; species Wollemia nobilis. Next base: position 11,670,520 of record JAQPPZ010017220.1, on the reverse strand, counting down.
AACTATTATCTAGTCTCTTTCCTCAACTCTTCAAACTTCATAAATTTTTCCATTCTTATGGTAATGTCATCATTTTCCTACAAATCTAGTTGATACAATAATTGAAGCACATGTAATTTTCTGGATATAAGTAGCTTAGTCTCCTTTTCATATACTAGGTTATATGGGGAACATTCTAAAGCTTTCCTTGGGGTGATGCAATTTTCCCATAGGGCTCTTTTGAGATGAAGGTGCCACTACCAGTAATTTTTTTATCCTATCCTCTTTAGAATTCATTGTAGGTTTTTATTTATAGAATCCACCAGATCATTGCCTTGCATGTAGTAATTTGATGAATCCTTTAGATAAATAGCATGATATAATGTGGAGTGATCTTAGAACCTATGAATACCTTGGTGTTTTTAGTGACTACTATATTGGAAAAACTAGACCTAGTTATGATATCCCCCAAAATATCTATAATTACTATCTCAGTAGCCTGTTTTAATGGGACTGCTTCAATCCATCTAGTAAAATAGTTTGTGGTAGTGAGAATTCATTTGTGGCCACCATTGGATGATGGGTTGATCATTCCAATAAAATCTAATTCCCATTGATGAAAGATCTCATCTATAGCTATTAAGGACATAGATGCACTCCCCTTACTTTTGTTGAAAATTTTGTATTTTTCATGTCTCCTAACCAAATGATGGGTATCTACAAACAAATTTAGCCAATAATAACCTACTTTCATGATTTTATTGGTTGTTGTTTGAGCTGAGAAATACCCAATAGAGAATCCTTGATGGAATTATTATAGAAACAACTAAACGTATTCATTTGTTAAGCATCTAAGCAAGACTCCTTCAAAAAAATTGAAACATAACTCCATCTATCAGTATGTAATGAACATTCTATAATAAACAATATTTGCTTTGGGCTTTGTCTAAATTAGTGGGATATATGTATGTTTGTATATATTTAATACTTTACTCCATACAATCTATATGCTTTTCCTCCTCATTTATCAAACACTTGTTCGTATCACCCTCTTCTTCAACAACATCTAAATCTACTTCTTCTCTTGAAACATCTTAAATGAGCCTCTAGCAAAGCACTCTTTCTCTAACCAAAATTATGGTCTTAATTTCAATATCATATTATAGAATCATAGTAATCCATATAACCCTTTTTTATTGATTTCTCCACCCACTATATGTTCTCTAACACTTGAGTGGATGACAAAAGTGATAACTTTATTATTGTAAATAATATGCTTGAAATTATTTAGACTTTTAACTAGAGCATATTGTAGACACCAAAACAGCACCAATCCGATTATGTGACTGCAAACACTGATCGCATTGACACACACAGCCCCCAGGGCAGCCCCCAGAGGTTAAACAGTGGTCCTAACCACTCACACAGTAGTTTTGGAAGGTCAGAGGTCAATTTGGCACCTTTCAGGCACTCTCCTCTCTACTCGTTCCACCCAGGGATGATTACAAACTGGTATTCGTTCCACCCAGGGACGATTAGCAGTATTCGCTCCAGGGTGGGGCGAATAGCGGGTTTGACGGGCAAAAAGTCAAATCTTGACAAATGGCAGCTCAGATCCGCCACTTAACTCTTCCTTCATTGCATGGGAGTGTGAGTGAGCATTTTTGAGCGCTAGAGGTAGTTACAGGGGCAGTCATGGAGCCCCTAATCAGGGAGGAATCTTCTCCCCCCTGGGAAGGCATGATTGCCAAGTGGCGCCTCTGCATGCTCATCCAAAGAGACCGTCAGGTCTATAAAATGGTGAGTCTTCTCACCCCAAAAATATACAGAGAAGGAGCATTTTGAGCAATGAAGTGCTACCATTTTACATCCTCACACCTTTTGATTTGTGCCTTTCACATCCTTGATCTCTTTTGGAAGGGAGGTCATTGGGTGGTTATTGGAAGCGCAAATCCAGAACCAAAACCTGACATTTGGCCATAACATCCTACCAAATTTGCTGACAACACCCCACAAGAGGTTTTGGACCCATCCCAAGTGGATTGGTGCCAAAATCGAGCCCCAAACGGTGGGCGTCCTGCCCCTGGGCGCCCCCCGCACTACTGTAGTCCTAATCGCCCCGCCCGGAGTGATTAGAAATCTGTAGCAGATTTCCTTTCTATTATTTTTGCATCTGATTCTATGTTGCTTAGATAGGTTGTCATTCAAATTTCACATCATTTTGAGCTGTTTTGATCATGTTTTTGTCATTTCTCGCTTTTGCTAACATGCAGGTAGCATCATCAAATTCCCGGTGATAGAGGCCGAATTGGGAAAATCTGACCTTCTGGGTCTTTCCAAAATACCCCATTTTACCTAACCCCCAACTTTGCAGGTGATTTGGAGCCTCCCGGATGTGACATTTGGGACAGTGCTTTTTGACACTTTGTTGCAGGTCTAATCGTCCCGCCCCGGAGCGATTAGAAATCCGTGGTGAATTTTTTGACTGTTCCATTTGCAGTGCCCTCCTGGTAATGTCCTCATGCCTCTGTTAAATTTTTAGATCATTTTGATGTTATTTAGTTATCATTTTATTTATTTTTTGCATGCACTAATCGTAGGCTTGGGGATTGCATGTTTCATTTTATCTACAAGTGCTACTGACTATTTTCTGTTTCCTTGAATGTAGGATCTCGACATTAGAGGAGCAGCAAGGAGTCAAGACTCATCAACGCAAGCGGCGACGATGTTTGGTCCGCCCATTCTACATGTGGGCACGCGAAAGAAGGAATACCATCCGTTGATGTGACAAGAACATATTTAACGCTCCTAGCCCCTGAAAATGGAGGAGACGGATTGTAACCGGGTTCTAAAGCATATTAATAAAAAGGGTTGTACTCCATATTCACTTTTATACCTTGTTTCAATGCGTTTATGTTTCTCTCCTTTCATGCACTTTCAGTTCGTAGGATTTAGCGTTATGTTTAGTTTCGTTTGCATCGCATCTTGGCATTTTCCTTTTTGTTTCCGTATCCTCGTGCTTTCAGTGGCGATCACGGTGGGACCTTGTCCTCTATTTTTGAGATCAGAAATCTGATCAAAACTTGCTTGTTTTTGCTTGCAGGTACCAAGTTTTCAAACGCTGGATTGTTGTTCGTTCCAGCCTGTGACGAATACAGAGCTGGAATTCGTCTTACCCAGGGACGAATGGGCATTCGCCCCACCCTGTGATGAATACAGTTCTATTATTCATCCCACCCAGGGATGAATAGCTCTCTGTGCAATTTTAGGATAGAAACTCAGAGCCATCCAATTTGGGCAGAGAAGAGGTAGGGGTCCTAAACACCTTCTGTCATTTTTTGCTTTCTATTTTTTGTTTTCTGGTTATTTGCTTGCTTAGGGAAAGTTTTTAATGCATGTTTTCTTCATTTATGCAAAATAAAAAGAACCCCACACACCACGTGGTAATTTAAACACCAAGGAGCTGGTCGTAAAACCCCAGCCCTTGATCAAGACCAACGGTGGATTTCATCACCACCTTGGCTTGAATTTTTGCATCCATAACCCCGATCGCTACTGTTGCTAGACGTAAATCCTGATGAAAGCTGACCAAGTGTAGCTGGGGTGATTCCCAGTGCATGAGGATAAGTCTTCTATGGTAGGTGTCAAAAATAGGGTGATCCCCCTTTCGTACCGCCTATGTTCCACGTACCATTCTGCTCTCACGTACCAATAGTTTCCCTCACGTAAGGGCGGGTATATAGAGAGGTTTGGTATAATGGCCCGGCAATGGTATATCGAAGGGGCGACCATTTTTGGGAGTCATAAGAGCCATCATATTGCATTTGCTACAAAACGTTCTTTACAAAACTGTCAAAACAAAAATCAAAACACACTAAACCAGGTTTAGGGCACACCTTTAATCTTTAAACGAGATAATCATTGCTTTGTGTGTGTGTGATATTTTCTGTTTAGTGTAGCATAAAAATCATAAAAAGAAATAAAAATCTACGCATCTTGTAGAGAGACACCACCATGGTGTACACCCGTAGCCAAGCCCAATCACGGGCAGGAGCTACGGAGAGTGTACAAGGGGGCACAAGTCGCCTCCGCTATAGCCCCAAGGACTTGGTCATACCACCTTGGTGGCCCGACCCACAAGATAGTCCACATCGTGCCATTTCAGAATGGGACTATAGAGGCACCCCTTCGAGGGGCACTCCCATCCAACATAGACCCTTTCAGGAGGAGTCCCTACACGTGGCACTCAATATAAATGGGAAGGCTCCCTTAGAAGCTCGGTATGAGTGGCCACCGTGCGATGAAGCGCTAGAACAGCATAGGGTCCATGAGGAGAGGCCACATGATTATGTCATCCCTCCTTTACCCCCCATCACTATTAGGAATAATAAGCCAAATCCAGAGCACAAGGCTCTTCAAACAGGGCGAGCCAACTCTGCCGCCCCTTTCACATATACGAAAGGGAGCACGAGGAAGACCATTACATTCCTCAAGAGCAATACACAGCATGGGAGCAATGCGCCTCCGCACCTGCTATCTACCAGGATCACCTACTGAGGCCAGAGCCTCGAGTGAATGCCGCCAACCTCGATAGAGGGAAGCGACCTATAGAGATCTCGGATCATCGTGACCGAGATAAATGCATAGGAGAGGCATCTAGGCCTCCTAGACTCAAGATGGTAGAACAAATCGACTTGGCAGTCGCCAGACATGCCACCCACCAAGCGCAGATCACGCAGCTTGAGCAAGACCAACAGCAGCTAGAGCATCTATATCGCCTTAGCAAAGAGCGCATTCGGCGCCAAACAGATGAGCTGCTCCATAACACTATGCCTGAGAGGGTTCCAACCCCTCGCACCCAAAGAGCAGAACCGTATGAGAGGCGCAACCCCTTGGTGCGAGACAGGTCTCCACGACCTTACCAAGTGCTGCCTCCGAGACCTCCTAGACCTGAGCGGGAGGCCACTCCCAGGAACAATGATGGGCACCCTCCATGGGGACCCACCCATGGTCATAGGTCTCATCCAGAAACTCCTCAAGAAGCCTATGAGGAGTATGAGCAAGAAGAAGAGCGGGCCGAAACGCCCTACCAAGGCAGAGGGGGTGCTATCCGGCCACCCCTCCATAGGCCTCAAGTTCCCCACAACCCACAACGGGAACTAACCAAGGAGGAAGAGATCAAATCTTTTGATGCATATAAAGCGCTGCTAGAGCGCTTGGAGTCTGTGGAGACCAAGACTTCTGGGCCCCAAAAGCCCACTTTACGCCAACTCCGCAGTCATCCTGTGCATCCGTCAGTGCCGGCACCCCCTTACCCTGAACACTTTAAACTGCCTTAGTTGGCAATATTTAGAGGTGAGGAGGATGCCCAAGAGCATGTGACTAGATTCCTGAGCCAATGCTTTGGCATTCAGGACAATGATGCTTTGTTGCTAAGAACATTTATAACCACGTTCGTAGGCCCTACCTCGGATTGGTTCACTCAATTGCCAAAGCACAACATTAGTAACTTAGATCAGCTAGTGGATGCGTTCCTCGAATGCTTCGCCTTCAACACCAAGAAGAAGGCATCACTAAGCGACCTAGCCAGCCTCAGGCAGTATGAGGAAGAAACCATGGCGGCCTATGGGAACCGATGGAGGACTTTGCTTTCAAAGTTGCCCTACCTCCCTCCTATGTCCGACCTCACCCAAATGTTCTCAAAGAGCTATTTGAGATCGATCTCCATGCTATTGTAGCTACAACAATATGCCACTTTAGAGGAAGCTCTAGCGCAAGCCAGAATCATTGAGGAGATCAAGATTCAGGATGGCGAGATAGCCAAGCCAAAGAAGAAAGAATGGTCTAAGAACACCAAAATAGGGACCACGCAACAGAAACCCGCTGCGGTCAATCAGGTTGCTATAAACGTCCCTAAGCCTGCACAAGCAACACAACCCCAAAAGGCTAACTATCAAGTGGTGCCTCTTAACAGTTATGATAGAGAAAATCAGAGGCAAGAACAAAATCAGCAACGTCACCCTAGGCGACAATTCACACCTTACACAGAGTCCAGAGACTCCTTGTTTGACCGCTTGTCAACGGCAAACTTGATCAACCTGCCCGAGATTCAACCCATAGACCCCAATGCACCAAAACCTAAGGGCTATAGGGAAGACTTGTACTGTAGGTTCCACAGATGAAAGGGACATGACCTTAATGCATGTTGGAAGTTTAAAGGCTTGGTGCAAGACCTAATAGATAACAAGACATTAGCGATGGATAATCTCATGGCACCAAGCAACCAACAAATGGAGGTCTTTAAGGACCCCTTGCCTGCCCATGATGCATAGGCAAAGACCCTACAAGTCAATGAGGTAACACAGAACTGCCCCATGCAGGGGTATGTAGGGATGATCAGTATAGTGACTCGAAACAAGAGGTACCCAAGCACAGCTGCCCCGTGACAGCTACAGGAGAGGTGCCAACAACGTCACAACCACAACAACACCTTACGCAACCTCCTCCGCCTAGACCAGTGGCCACAATTCAGACCAAACTCACCCAGAGTTTGAGGACCACATCGGCTAGGCTCTCCATCTACGAGCTCATACAACAATCATCGCCCCATCGGGAGGCTCTAATGGAGATACTAAAAGCCATCGAGTTGCAGCCCCACGAAGCAAACTCCTTCAACAACTTTATGGGACATGTCAAACGATGCACTAAGCCAGTCATCACCTTTCGAGAGGATGAATTGAAATCAGTGGCTGGTGACATGGCGGATCCACCCCTGCACGTCATCGCACGGGTCAACGGGATTCCGTACAAGAGGGTATTGGTGGACACTGGCTCATCCAGTAATATCATTACAACAGCGGCCTTGAAGCACCTAAAGTTGCCCGCATCTCACATAGTGGCCTCCACCTATACACTATGAGCATTCAATGATGCAATATGCTCGATAGTTGGCACAATTGTCCTACCCATCCAAGTGGGACAAAAGACTATACCTACATTGTGCCACATCTTGGAGGGTGAGATGGCCTATAACATCTTGCTGGGTCGGCCATGGATCAGGGACATGAAGTGTGTCCCTTCGATAGCTCATCAGTGCTTAAAGTATACATTTGAAGGGCAAGTGCATGTAGTCCCGACAGACTTGGAGCCCTTCAAGTATTGCAATACGGTGCAGCTAATGCCGCAATCGACCCTTCCATCAATGCATTTGGATTTTTAGTTGAATCCATCTAAATAGGGTTCGATTCCATAGGCATCCCCATTGACAAGTCCATCAAATCCCTAGTCGGGTCCATCTTCATCGTCTGGTCCTTCACCAACGATGCCACCTACGATGGCCACATCGAAGGACAAAGGGAAGAAACCCCTGGAAGAGGCACCGCCATCAGTCTCAACCATCTCTACTGAGGAGATGCCTAGCAGAATGGAAGTCGAGGCTCCTAGTTCACCCGACATGGAGTGGACTCAGGAAGAACTTCCGTTCCCTCCCCCTCAACCACCAACAATCACTATTGAGATGGCCAATACGGGCCTGGGGAGTATCGGTGTGGAATATTGTAGCAACACCCACACTTGAGTCCATGCAGGACATGGGGAGACCTCGCCTCCCCATCGGTACTATTGTTCCTCTAGGCTACCCGCCAAATCAGACAAACTTTGTGTATGGGGGCCTTGATCATGGTATTGAACCTTACATGCAAGAGGAAGAAGATGAAGAGCCTTTTGCTGAAGATGTCAACTATTTGTCCAACCCAGATTTCGCTTTGAGATACCTTGGCCAATGCAATTGGCATGGATATGGGTTAGGCAAATATGAGCAAGGAGTGCACGTTCTTTGCCAACCAAGATATCAGATGCCATACGACAAATCAGGGGTAGGGTTCAACCACCCTCTACCCTTGGACATCTTGGTAGAGAACATGCAAGGCCTAGGGATAGGCAACAAGGGTGGATTGGCATTAGATCCATATGCCAATCCTAACATGACATATACATTGGGGGATTATCTCCCATTGTTGACAACCAACCTTGTTGACCTCAACAACCCTTTCCCTTCGCTCGAGAGAGGAGAAAGTTCAAGAACTCACCTACAAGAGGGGTATAGACAAGGTCAAGAAGGATCTTCAGAAGATGAGTCAGAATATGAAGTAGCACCATGGGACCCCTTCGAATCGGATAGCAATCACTCACAAGTGACCCCCATGGATGATTATCAAGAAAGCCTCTTGGCAATGTTCCCTTTGGATGCTCCAATCGAGCAAGTGCCACCTCAAGAAAATTAGGTCCCCCCGTAGAGAGCGGAACAACCCCGATGGGGCCAGATCAATTTGCTCGAGCAAGATGAGCCTCTAATGTCGCAAATAGTTGTTGGAACCAACGAAGGCCTTTGGATCTCCGACAGTGATTATGAAGATGAAACTGAGATGGCATATCTCAATCACATGCGATAGATGCAGCAACAATACCCCCTGGATATTGATGACATATTTGAACAACTAAACATAGGGCCAGGGCATGAGTGGCACCTAAACCCAGCGCAGTGGGACCAAGTGTTGAATCCGCCACTTTGGGCATATAGAGAGCACCTACCACCCAGAGACCCTATAGAGATATCAGTGCCGAGGGCAGACCCTGTCCTCCTATCCGCACATAGGGCCGATCCATTCATGCCAATACCTCCAGAGCCAGATCCGGAGCACAAAGATCATCCAGGATGTCCGAGTCACCACACCCATGGTAATGGAGACCAAAATCATTTCATCAACATGATCTCCATTGACTTAACCGCCCCCATCCACAATCCGGCCGATCCAACATAGTCATTGTATCTAGACATAGATGCCATAGACTGGGATCGCGTCAATTCACCACCATCCCCATCATAGTATTGGCCTTTCGGTGAGATGCTTCATTTCACCCCAGGGCCAACTCAGGATATCTTCCATGTCTGAAGAGGAACCCGAGGTTCCCAACATAGATCTAAACTCAGCAAATGATATCCACTTGATCCCAACTCCACACCAATTGGAGGACAGATCCCACATGTCAGTCGAGGAGACGATTGACGTAGACATCGGCTCTGATCCAATGAATCCATAGATTATCAAGTTGGGGGTAAGTCTATCCCCCGAAGAGCAAGCCGACTACATTGCCCTTCTCAAAGAGAAGAAGGAGGTTTTTGCATGGTCCTACAAAGACATGTCGGGGCTAGATCCGCAGCTAGTCATGCATAATCTAACGCTTGATCCGACAGTCAAGCCAGTTAAGCAAAAACTATGTAAGATGCACCCAACAGTGGCCTTAATGGTCAAAGATGAATTACAAAAGTTGTTGGATGCACAGTTTGTCATCTGCGTGGATTACCCACCATGGTTGTCCAACATGGTGCCCATCAAAAAGCCTGATGGGAGGATTCGCATATGCACTAATTTTTGAGATCTAAACAAAGCGAGTCCTAAGGATGATTTCCCCTTGCCTAGCATCGATGCATTGGTAGACGCTACAGCGGGCCATGAAATGCTTTCCCTCATGGATGGTTTCTCGGGATACAATCAGATTCGTATCAATCTCGAGGACCAACTAAAAATGGCGTTCACAATGCCTTGGGGGACATTTTGTTATAAGGTCATGCCCTTTGGCCTTAAAAATGCTGGCGCCACCTACCAACGTGCCATGACATACATCTTCCATGATCACATGCATAAAACTTTGGAAGATTACATGGATGATTTGTTGGCCAAATCTCTTTTGCGCCCAGATCATCTCGATGACTTAAGCAAGATCCTCGATCGCCTCATGGAACATAAAGTCAGACTGAATCCCAAGAAGTGCGTATTTGGCATCACATCTGGAAAACTCTTGGGTTTCATAGTCTCAAAGCGAGGCATCGAGGTGGACCCAAACAAAGTCAAGGCAATCCTTGAAATGCTTCCCCCAACTACCATCAAGCAGCTCAGAAGCCTGCAGGGAAAGGTCGCGTCAATCAAGCGCTTCATAGCGCAGCTATCTGACAAGTGCCGACCCATGAATAAATTATTGCACAAGGGGGTAGCATTTCACTGGGATGACGAGTGCCAGTCAACCTTCGATGATATTAAACAATACTTGGCTTCATTGCCAGTATTGGCACCACCTAGACCAGGAGTGTCATTCTACTTATACATCTCAGCTACTGAGGTGGCACTGGGCGCCATGCTAGCCCAGAAAAATGAACTACACAAAGAACAGGCTACTTACTATCTTAGCCGCACCCTGGTCAGTTATGAACTTAACTATGCATACGTTGAGAAGCTCTGCTTGGCAGTGGTGTTTGCTACCAAAAAGCTATGCCATTACATGCTGAGCAACATGACGTATGTTGTGTCTAAGGAGAATCCATTGCGGTACATGATGAGTCGTACTTATCATAGTAGTCGCATGATAAAATGGATCATGTTGTTGACGGAGTTTGACATCGAGTTCATTGGACAAAAATCCATCAAAGGTCAAGTCATAGCCGATCAACTAGCAGAGGCTCCTCTCGAAGATGATCAGCCTCTGACCATAGAACTACCCGATGATGGGGTCTTCCATGTCTCAGAATCGCCAGATTCTGATGAGCCTGAGTCACAGGCCGACATAACCCTATTTTTTGATGGTTCTAAATGTGAGCAAGGGGGTGGCATGGGAATTGTATTCTTCACACCGCAAGGGGCTCCAATGCCTCTATCATTTAAATTAGATTTCCCGTGCACCAACAACAATGCCGAATACGAAGCCTTGCTCATAGGTCTTCAGACAACAATCACCATGAACATCAAATGATTGAACATCTTTGGTGATTCACTGTTAATTTTCAACCAAGTCAAAGGGGTATTCCAATGTAAATGCCCAGTTCTACAGGCCTACAAAGCCCTTGTGGACAAATTCTTGGCAAAGCTTGAATGGTACGACATCGAGGCACTCCCTCGATCATCGAATCATTTTGCGGACACTATGGCCTCCTTGGGGTCACTAATCCCATAAGACATTTCTGGTGATATGACAACCATTCAAGTCAAAACACTATCGCAATCCATGATGGAGCATGCAAGCTCTGACTTAATGCCAGGAATCCACTTGATCCAGATTGAACCATCCCTGGACAAGTTCTCTCGAATCCATGATTGTCTGAATCATGCCAACTGGGGGTCCTTGTTCTCCCCTACTCCCCTTAATAGCAACACAACGCTATTCTTACAAGTTCTTTCCCGCTCAACTTTTGCTAGGGATGAACTTCAAGAGGGATTGGTTGTTCATACTATCGAGGTTTCGATCAGTAGGATTGGTATACACCCATACGAGATTACCTCAAGTTAGGTAACCTCCCACTTGGATTGACGCATGCCGCAAAACGATCATTCAAACAGAAAGCGGCAAAACATGTCTTGTTAGGAGACATTTTGTACCATCATAGCTATGAAGGAATCCTCCTTCGTTGCTTGGACCAGCAGGAGTCCACTTGGGCGATCACCCAAGCGCACGATGGTACATGCGGTGGCCACTTCAGTGGTATGGCCATCGCAAAGCGCATTCTCCGCATGGGCTATTATTGGCCATCTTTAGAGCGAGATTGTTGCATGTATGTAAGGAAGTGCATGAAGTGTCAACACCATGCAAATTTGACACACGTACCTTCTCAGGCCTTGTAGCCGATCCAATCGGCTTGGCCATTTTCATAGTGGGGCTTAGATCTAATCGAAAAGATCTCCCCTGCATCGTCAGGTCATCACACGTTCATCATAATGGCCATAGAGTACTTCACCAAGTGGGTGGAAGCAATTTCGCTTACCTCTACGATTGGACCCCGCATTGTGGAGTTCATTTTACATAACATCATATGTCATTTTGGTATTCCATCCAAGATCATCTCGGATAATGGGACGTCATTCAAGAACAAAGACGTGCGTGCTTTGACCACAAAGTACAAAATTCAGCATAGTTTTTTGACACCCTATTATCCGTAGGCAAATGGGCAAGCAGAGGCGTCAAACAAAATGCTAGTTGCCATCCTCAAAAATATAGTCATAGATAGTCATAAGGATTGGCACATTCAAATCCCACTTGCCCTATGGGCTTATCACACTAGCATTCGGACGCCCACTAGGGCAACTCCATTTTTGCTCGTGTATGGCTCCAAGGCTGTCATGCCTCTCGAGTTGGAAATACCTTCCCTACGCATATCAATGCAAGAGTTCATCGATGATGACACTATGCAGGTAGGCCCGGTTAGACCAGCTTACGTTGCTCGATGAACGACGCGTTAATGCTCTCGAGCATTTACGTATCTATCAAGAGCGACTTAAGAAAGCATACAACATGAAGGTTCACCTGAGGGACTTTCAGGTTGGTGACTTGGTCTTAAAAGAGAACCAACAAAATTCTAACTTGCCGCCCCATCTAAGGGACAAGTTCATGGCAAACTGGTTAGGTCCTTATGTCATCGATAGTAAAATAGGACCTGGAACATACCGGCTAGCCTCTCTTGATGGAATCAAGGAACTAGAACCCTTGAACATCAGTCATTTGTGGCCATTCCATATTTAAAAGAGCCATAGCCCAAACCAAAAGCTCCAAGGATTCTCATAATCGCTTGGTCAACCCAAAAGCTCCAAGGATTCTCATAATCGCTTGGTCAAAAAACAGACCAAACCAGGTCATAATCTTGGTCAACCAAAAGCTCCAAGGATTCTCATAATCGCTTGGTCAACCAAAAGCTCCAAGGATTCTCATAATCGCTTTGGTCAAACCAAAAGCTCCAAGGATTCCCATAATCACTTGGTCAACCCAAAATGCTCCAAGGATTCTCATAATCCCTTGGTCAAACCAAAAGCTCCAAGGATTCCCATAATCGCTTGGTCAACCCCTAAAATGCCCCAAAGGTACCCATAATCCCTTTGGTCAAACCAAAAGCTCCAAGGATTCTCACAATCGCTTGGTCAACCCAAAAATGCCCCAAAGGTGCCCACAATCCCTTTGGTCAAACCAAATGCCCCAAAGGTACCCATCATCCCTTTGGTCAAACCAAAAGCTCCAAGGGCTCCCACAATCGCTTGGTCAAAAATAAGAAAATTCAAAAACAATAAAATCATCAAAAATAACAAAAATTTGCATCTCATTTCCATGCATACTCAAAATCATCACAACAATAAAGAACTCTTTTGCATCTCATCTTCATACTCACAAAAATCAATCCATCGAAAACACAAAAATAATAGCTGCATTAAGCATCACATCCATACATTGCATATTTGTTGGTCATACAGGTCAAAGGCACCATAGACTGTAATTACTCGGCAAATCCATCATTTTCCACATTTCTCCACTCTATAAACAGTCCATCAAAAATAAACGCCATCCACAGTTTCACCATATCATGCAGTCAGTTGTCTTCTAATGTATCTAGAGTTTTCGTCATTCAGCTGTCTTTAGATTTCTAGCCAAATATTGTACAAAGTCGGACAGATTTTACGAAGGTAGAGTTCTACTTGGATCACACCTTGTTACGTAGCATCCCAACACAAGTTAAAACACATAAAAATTCCCAAGTTGTGTGAACGAAAGATGAAACCTGCAAAGCAATCCAGGATACCATCTAGTGAAAAGGTTATCTTGCTCATCCCCCGTGCGAATGACCCCAAGAATGCTTGAGAGTTGGCAAAAGGACAAGCATCTTCCCTACCCAATTCCCCAAGAATCCCAAGTTCTCAAAAAGTTGCAAAACATCAAAAAATTTGCAAAAGTCAAAACTCCAAAATTTGACATCACAACCAAAGTGCATACATCAAAAAGCACATACAATAGTGATTCTCATCACTCAATATTCAAATCCCTTGCTCAAAATAAAAAACAAAAACAAAAATAAACAGTGATTTTTATCACTATAGAAGAGCAAGTATCCCAATACAATTGAAGAAAAGAAGGGAGTCGAACTTGAATCCCTGGAACTCTCAGCATTCAGAAGGTCATAAGGTAAACCTCGGTATCGGTTTGGTGGATAACCTATCGGTCACTGGTGGCAAACCTCCCGCATGATGATATATCTCGTCACATTAACTTGTGTGCAGATCAATGTTTGCATGTGGATGAGCTAGCTTATGGTATCCTAGATAGCACCTCAGATTAATCTGACTAAATACAACAAAGGAGTTAGTGGAGCTAATTAGGTGATCCTCAGTACAGGTTTGGTTGACAGCCTATCTGGCACTGGCGGTATCCTGACAAATACCACATAAATAAACTCAATTGCACACACAGGGATGTGAAATAACTTGGTCAAAGACAAGTCGGATTCATACCTTGTTCAAAAGTCTTGTAAGATAAAAGTATAGTCTTGGCTAGTTAGTTAAAACATCTGAGTCTCAGAAAACCTTAACTACATTCTAAACCAACTGTGATATCTTTCATCCTTGCATCGCCATCAAAAAATACAAAAAATAACATGTATACATAAAAAGTCATTTACCACAACAATCGCCTAGGACAAAAAGCCATAAGTTCTAAACAGTCTATGGTGCCACCACCAAAAATCACAAATTCAATTCATCCATTCCATTTGCATATCATATAAATTAGAAACATTAGCATTCATCGCAAAATATCCATACATAATGTAAATTAACATGCATCCATCAAACATCAGTCACTGTGCATAAAATCAAATCACAACATGTGTATAAACAAAAGAAAGTCATATGTATATATATATAAAAAGGCTAAATAAAGGTCTTACAAAAAATTTCAAAAAAGCAAAAACTGCACAAAATGCACAAAAACAAGCAATAAAATTGTCCAATAAGAGTGCTTTTGCACTTGACATTTTGGGCATGCAAAATAGACGTCGGGGTCACAAATCCTCACTATCCTATTCCCTAAGAAGGCTACCATAGCTGGACCGCTCCACGGGAGGACGGATTGTCGAGAATTTCATCCCCAAACGACGTCCCAAAAAGGGTCCAAACCCACCCAAAAATAGCAATAACATTGTCGAACAAGGCGCCTTTGTGCCTCTGCTTCTTGGCATGCAAAACAGACGTCGGGGTCACAAATCCTCACTATCCTACTCCCTAAGAAGGCTACCATAGCCGGACCGCTCCACGGGAGGACGGATTGTCGAGAATTTCATCCCCAAATGGCGTCACAAAAAGGGTTAAACACCCACCAAAAATAGGTCTAAATGTTGGGAAACTGCACACACATTCAAAGATAAACAACTGAAAGGCACCCTTACACAAGTCATCTTGGGTCAAGCGACTCGTCGCTTTTCTCATGTAGGTCATTCCCTCATCGATTCGTCGCTTGAGGGGGTAGTCACACTTAGTCACCAATCAACAAATACACACCCAATCAAGGAAATGGCATGCATTCAAAGAATCATTGACAAAGACAATCACGCTCCTGCTTGGGGAAGCAAACAAGCAATAATCACAAGCTGATCAAACACTTGGCATTCATGAATCATGAACTCAAGGTTCCCACAGACAAAAGGTTGCGCCCTTTGCCTATTCATGACTGATCAATGTCCAAGCTCAAGTAACACCTCACCGAAAAAGGTTAACACTTGAATTAAGTTCCTTCGCTCGTCAGAAGCAAGGATTCAAGAATGCATGCCCTTTCCATACTTGGGGCATCAAAAGTTGGTTAGGTTACTGAGAAACCCTAATCATTAGTGCTTTGGTTATCTATTTTTTCTCAACACTGCGCCACGCACAACGCATCCCAAAAAGGGGCATCTGTAGACACCAAAACAACACCAATCCGATTATGTGACTACAAACACTGATCGCATTGACACACACAGCCCCCAGGGCAGCCCCTAGAGGTTAAACAGTGGTCCTAACCACTCACACAATAGTTTTGGAAGGTCAGAGGTCAATTTGGCACCTTTCAGGCACTCTGCTCTCTACTCGTTCCACCCAGGGACGATTACAAACTGGTATTCGTTCCACCCAGGGACGATTAGCAGTATTCGCTCCAGGGTGGGGCGAATAGCAGGTTTGACGGGAAAAAAGTCAAATCTTGACAAATGGCAGCTCAGATCCACCACTTAACTCTTCCTTCATTGCATGGGAGTGTGAGTGAGCATTTTTGAGCGCTAGAGGCAATTACAGGGGCAGTCATGGAGCCCCTAATCAGGGAGGAATCTTCTCCCCCCTGGGAAGGCATGATTGCCAAGTGGCGCCTCTGCATGCTCATCCAAAGAGACCGTCAGGTCTATAAAATGGTGAGTCTTCTCACCCCAAAAATATACAGAGAAGGAGCATTTTGAGCAACGAAGTGCTGCCATTTTACATCCTCACACCTTTTGATTTGTGCCTTTCACATCCTTGATCTCTTTTGGAAGGGAGGTCATTGGGTGGTTATTGGAAGCGCAAATCCGGAACCAAAACCCGACATTTGGCCATAACATCCTACCAAATTTGCCGACAACACCCCACAAGAGGTTTTGGACCCATCCCAAGTGGATTGGTGCCGAAATCGGGCCCCAAACGGTGGGCGTCCCGCCCCGGGCGCCCCGCACTCGTCGCAGTCCTAATCGCCCCGCCCTAGAGCGATTAGAAATCTGTAGTAGATTTCATTTCTGTTATTTTTGCATCTGATTCTATGTTGCTTAGATAGGTTGTCATTCAAATTTCACATCATTTTGAGCTGTTTTGATCATGTTTTTGTCATTTCTCGCTTTTGCTAACATGCAGGTAGCATCATCAAATTCCCGGTGATAGAGGCCGAATTGGGAAAATCTGACCTTCCGGGTCTTTCCAAAATACCCCATTTTACCTAACCCCCAACTTTGCAGGTGATTTGGAGCCTCCCGGATGTGACATTTGGGACAGTGCTTTCTGACGTTTTGTTGCAGGTCTAATCGTCCCACCCCGGAGCGATTAGAAATCCGTGGCAAATTTTTTGACTGTTCCATTTGCAGTGCCCTCCTGGTAATGTCCTCATGCCTCTGTTAAATTTTTAGATCATTCTGATGTTATTTAGTTATCATTTTATTTATTTTTTGCATGCACTAATTGTAGGCTTGGGGATTGCATGTTTCATTTTATCTACAAGTGCTACTGACTATTTTCTGTTTCCTTGAACGTAGGGTCTCGACATTAGAGGAGCAGCAAGGAGTCAAGACTCATCAATGCAAGTGGCGACGATGTTTGGTCCGCCCATTCTACATGTGGGCACGCGGAAGAAGGAATACCATCCGTTGATGTGACAAGAACATATTTAACGCTCCTAGCCCTGGAAAGGGAGGAGACGGATTGTAACCGGGTTCTAAAGCATATTAATAAAAAGGGTTGTACTCCATATTCGCTTTTATACCTTGTTTCAATGCGTTTATGTTTCTCTCCTTTCATGCATTTTAGTTCGTAGGATTTAGCGTTATGTTTAGTTTCGTTTGCATCGCATCTTGGCATTTCCTTTTTGTTTTCGTATCCTCGTGCTTTCACATATATCTATTTTTTTGATGAAGTTATGCTTTTCTTCATACCATTTTAAATTATGGCTAAGAAATCCATTTAGTTTTCATGTTGATGTTAATCCATAAATGTTAGTAAGGCTACTATACTATGCTCTCCTCCATATACATAAATTATTAAGTCCTCGTCAAACATTCGATTGATCAATATTTTTGCTTCTACAGTTGCTCCTTTTATCTTCTCATAATCCTGTCTTCCTTCATCCATCCATACAAAAGGTCGGTCCTTCTTTAGCATGAGTGCAATTGGCCTACCAATAACTAAAAATATAGGATTAATCGATAAAATTTAAATGAGCAAAGAAATATTGCATACCATTTTTATGCCTTAGTAGTGAAAGGCTACTAGCAATGGCCTTGATTCTATCAAGATCCATGGCAATACCATATTTTGAGACAATGCACCCTAATAATTTTCTTTGTGGGGTAAAATACACATACTTATTTGGATTGAGACATATTCCAAATTTCAATCACCACTTGAACACTTTCTCTAAGTGTTCTAAGTTATCTTATTTCTTCTTAGAGAACATTGTGATATCATCAAAATAAATTTATATTGATTTATTGATTAGGTTCTTGGAATACGATATACATAGTTCTCTAGAATGTTTCTCTACCATTAGATGGTCTAAACGGTATCCTCTCATATGCAAAAATTCCTCACTTCATGGTAAAAGGTATTTTGTGTTAATCCTCGTCCTTTACCCAAACTTAATTGAAAGAATATAATCCATCTAACAATGAGAATCTCTCATAACCTACCACTATTTGGAGAATTTTTTCCATGGAAGGTAGAGGATAATGATATTTTAGAGAGGTTTTATTCAAATCTCTAAAGTCAATACATAGTCTAACTTAAGCATTATTTTTCTCAAAGATACCAAGTTAGATACCCATATGGTGTGCTTGATTGGGTATATAATCTTTGATTCAACCATCTTGTAAATATTTTTTCACATGAGAGGCTTTATTTTTGGCTTTATCAACCTCTATTCTTGCCTTACAATCTACTTCAGGATCTAGTTCAATTGTATGCTAGAATATCTCCTTACTATATCCTTTAAGGTATTCATTTGTCCAAGCCATTATCTCTTCATATTTTTGGTATAACTAAAAAAGATACTCTTTATCTATTTGAGTAGCTACTTTTCTTATCATTATCATTTTTCCTAGAGATACTTATATATCTCGGTAGTCTTCCTTATCAATAGTGATCCCATTTTCATATTTTAACCTATCATCTAGGCTAAACAAAGATTCAATGGAGGTCAACCCTTTTGAAAATTTGTTAGAATTTAGCTAAATGATTTCATCTCCATATGTTTCTTCAATTTTTGGAGTCATTTATTTTACATATATTTGTCTACTTTTTGAAGGAAATAGATGATATGCTCATTACTTTCAACCACTTGTCAATTCACTTCATTGCTAGGAACAACTAGTTTGATTGCTATTTTTACCAATTGATTATTATGAAGTAAATCATCAATTGGATCAAACTATGATACCACTATTACCATTCAATTAGCATCTAGGTTTTGATCCCTTGGAATAACCTTGAAATTAATGACATTAAAATATTCAATTAGGTCTAAGATCATGTGCCTATAAAATTTTATCATTCTATTTTTTATAAGACATTGAAATCTTACTTGCCTTATTATTAGCTCAATGTCACCCAACACTTGCAAAATTTTAATACCTATTTTTTTACTATCTAGAGATCAAATGCTAGTTATTTTTATTTAGCTACACTATTTGAACAATTAAATTATAGTTGATATGCTTGTAATAACTATGATACTTCTAGTAAAATAAAGTATACACCAATGCCATCCCCCTTTTTGCTTCTAGAACCATCAAAATACTATTTTCATAGACTAGTGGGTTGCTCCTCTTTACTTGTGATTTTAATTGATAAATTTTCATTTTGAATTAAATATCCCTATACCATTTTGATTGTAAATTTCATAGGAATTTGAAATTTTTATATCAGCAATCCATTTAGTTATTGAATCATTCTGCAAGGTGTAATGAATATTCCCATAAGATTCCTCTGTTTCTAATTGTATTTACTCTATGGCATAAGATTACTTAGAATTTAATCTGATTAGAGGGACATACTCAATATTATGGATATGAAGGTGCTCTATCATAATCTTCATCTAAGATCCACACTTGCTTGTCAATAGCATATATGTCTACTCTGTTATCTTTTGAAGATGTATATTGAAGGAAATTCAACCGCAAGATGTGAAATAAGTAAGCTATGATAACTATATGATAATGACACTATAATATGCAGGAAAATAATGACATAAACTTATGTAATAACTCAGTAATATGCCATCAATGAAATCTCATGAAAATAGTACAATGCAATATAATGGACTTGAACACTCTAGAATTTTTAATGAAGAACTACATTGTATCTACTCACTACTATAATATACCTCACTTTAGTAACATTGTCTCTCTCACACTCTATACCTTAAAGGACTATATATAGGAAGATATGTGCCTTGGCATTTACTCTACCCATGACTCATGTACATGTGGACTACATGCACATTTACATCATTGCATATTTTAACACTTGTGCATTTATTACATTGCATGAAGTAACTCAAACCTTACTCTAAAGTAAAATTCTACTCTAGTTATGTACCCAAGGTGGTACATTAGCATGTACCAAATAATGTAATATACTCTAACATCCCCTCGTATTACATTATTTGGGTATTGAAGAATTTAGTCTTCAATATGGATCTTTGTATTTATTCTGGAATTCAATTTTTTCTCTCCTACTTCCTTCAGTTTCTTCTTTGTTTGAATTTGGATGAGTATCTTCATATTTTTCAGGTTCTTCTCTTTAATTTAGTGTGATGTTCATGTTATATTTCATTGTATCCTTCATTCCTCTGGTTTCTACTATTTCAAAGTTTTTGGTAGAATATTTGTTCTTGAAGTCTTCAAAGTTTTTTGATGAACTAGAGATATCATAATCTTGTAGGTCGTAAGTGGATCAAAATTACTCCATTTTATTTCCTTTGGTTTTCTGAATGACCTGTTTCCTTGATCTTCAAAAATTTCAAGTTTAAGTTCATTGTTAGAGGATGCTTCTAAAATAAGAACTTGGAAGAAATAATCTTATGTGAATATTAGTCTCTCTTTAAATATTTTATAGTAATTGTCCTTATGGTAATAGAATAAATATGAATGAGAGTTTCTTCCATAATATTTACATGGATGGAAACTCCAATAGTTTGCTTTCTCATGGCTAAATTTATTGCAATAAGTGCATAATGAAGATATCCTGATTTATTTTTCACAATTTTTAGGAGAATCAAGTCCATATAATTCTTTGATGAAATAGTTAAACCATCTATGTATAATTGAAGTTATTTCATCTTTACTTATTTCATATATTTATATGATACCTTTTTGATTATTTTCTACCTTTTGAATATTATTCTCAATATATTCATTTACATACTTGTCATTATTGATAGATAGTTTTGCCAAACTAATGGTTAATAAATTCTCAAAAGTATCTCTAAACCATATTGGTTATTCTCTTTTTATTGTACTTTTCTAATTATCCTTTCTAGAATAAAGCATGTCTTTGAACTATTTTTACTCCTTGAGACCTATATATTTAATAAGCCTTTCCATAGATATTTTAAGTAATATTTTTTAATTACAAGAGATTAATTTTTGGTAGATCCTTTGTAGTAGTCTACCTTATGACTCCCTAGTTTTGAGTATATGCTCAACCTTGCTAAGAACTTTTCAATTTTGCAAGTTTTATAAAATGTCTTCTATATTGTAAGTGTTTGAATGCACTATGAATATTGAAAGTATGCTTAGATTTCTTAGTTTGAGTTGAATCCCTTTTGTATCCATAATGTTCAACTTTAATATATTACCTTATTTCTCCCTATTGAATAGTAAGAAGAAAGCTAAAGGTTAATGATGATGCACCTTCAAGTTTTAATAAGGTTCTTTTCCTTCAAGACCTTTTAGTTGGATTAATGTCTCAAAAAATTAATTTAAGAGACTAATGTAAAGTATAATTTCTAACTTCCATTCAATTAATGGTTTTTCTCCTTTAACCTTCACTTTTCAATGGTTTAATTTTTCTAAATTCCAATAAACTTTGATGTAGTATGCCTTATATCTTTCTAATTTGAAATTTTAGAAAGTAATAATATTTGCAAATTAAAATTTCACTTTTCTAAAGTTGAAAACCTTATATATCCTAATTTTACAAATATTTAATGTTTAAAATTCATGTAATTTAGTAATATCTTCTAAGATATACTCTCTTTGCTAAAATTGCCTTCTAATTTTTTAAGTTTGATATTTCAATGCATTAATAAATAAATTTAAACCTTATATTAAGCACCTTATAACTCCTTAAACTTAATAAAAGCAAATATTAAATAATATAAGTCTTTTACCTTCCCTACAAAGTGTAATGTGTGTGTTGATTGGTCTATGGAGTGACTCTTTAATCCAAGTGTTGTATGTCCTGGTATCTTGTATATGGTAGAGATTATTTATTTCTCATGGATGCCTTCTCCTCCTCTTTAATTATGCTTTGACTTCACTCTTGATGCTTGACTGCATCCTTTCAATTTTTTGTGCTCTCCTTCAACATTGGGCGCTTAACTATGCTTCGATGCTCCTCAAGACTCTAGCCATGTGGTGATTTGGGGGCTACGTTCTTGATGGACATAGGTTTAGATGCATTCAATACTCATAGCTCCCTTAAATGATGAACTATAATGATTATACCTTCTAAAATCCAAATGATTCTTTTCAACGCTAAAAAATTAGGCATTACTTTCTCATGAATGCTTCTTTCATGTGCAAGAATTAAAGGAATATATAGGAATCTTGTTTTGTTGTTCCAAGTGGTACAATATTCCTAGGATATAAATTACAAGTGGTTCTCATTTCCTTTTCATGTAAGGATACCTTCAACATCTCTTATTTCTTGTATAATTCTTACCCACAAATGCACTATGTGTCTTATCGTCAATGATTTCTCTGAGGTGAATGGTGATGCTACTCTTAAAAATGAGCAATGGTGGTTCTATGGCACCGCAATGATGATTATATGGTGCTCCAATGGTGTCTTTAGGTGCTTTAAATATTTCTACTCTCAATTATTCCAAGTTACATCTTGGGTAATGCACCTTTGATTTCACCAAAAAATGCTTCTTTATGCTTCCATTATATTATCCTTAGTTCTATACTTTTTACGTAGGTTTGTAATGGATGATAGGCTATTTACATAGATGCTTTGTGATATTCTTTTTATGTATCTATGCAATGGATGATGGGCTCCTTACATATATTTTGATGCTAAAGGTTAATGTTGCCTATAGACGCTTGATTTGGTTATTAATTTGGTATCTTTAAACACCTTGAAACTTGGCTAATGTGAGCCCTTTATTGATTTTCTTCCTTATTTGAAGATATGGCTACTTTATATATGTATGTTGCTAGCTATTGTAGTATATTTGAGATACTCTATATTTGTCCTCTTTGTTGCATAGAATAAGAAAGATATAGTGCAATAATGTAATGCAAATAGTTAGAATAAAATACTCTAACTTGCACCGAAGTTTTGAAGACTTTAAATCTCCTTTTTTTGGATTTTGCTCTTCCTTGATGAAGTGGCTCCTTGCTAAGTTATTTGGTAGCAAATTATGATTTGATGTTGTCTTTCTTTCTATACAACTCTCTCCTTTACTTGGTTAGCTTAGCAATAATTAGTCCAAGCTCTTAATAATGCAACTAATATGACCCTTTGAATGCACTAATTTTAACCTTAACTTAAATACTTAGTGCACCTTTAATAACTAGTATAGTGCAATAGAAATTTATCCTTATTGCTCCTCTAAATGAACTCTTTAAAATAAATTGAAATATGCACTATAATATATGCAACTTTCACTTACGGATAATGTCTTATTTGCTTTTACTAGAAGGTGGGATGTTGATATTTTTATTTCTTTCAAAATATATCAAACTCCTTTTTGTGTCCAGTTTATAATCCTTGTAAAAACATATATTTTGCACTCCCTTGAATAATTTAATATGTAACCTTCTCCTTGCAACTTTTAAAACCTAATATGGTGCTTAATGAAACTTAATAATGAACCAAATAACTAGAGTTTAATTAATGAACCTTTTGCACATTAGTTGCTTACCTTTAATGTCCTTTGAAGATGATGAATAACTTGATGATTGGATTCACAAAAATGCTGCCTTGTAATGGATAAAATCGTAGCTCTTCCTTTCTATCCTAAAAAACTCTTTAGGTAACCTATTTGTAACTTTGTAATCCTAGTATAACTTGCTACTCAAAAACTATAGTTTGGTGGCTTTAATTTTCCTTCAAAATGCACTTTGTAGATATGAAGTTTTACAACTAGTAATGTTACCCTAATTGTTACCCTCTTGCTATCCTTGAATCTCTTATATTTGGTAGGAAACTCCCCTAAATTACAATTGAGATTTATCTCTTAGATACCTTTAATATTTTGATGTAAAAACAACTAACTCCTTTCTCCGAATGAGCCTTCTAGCCTTTAGTGGCAATCTTCAAAACTCTAAAAATTGGTGGTTTCTTCTAACTCCTTTCTCCTTCAATCTCCTTGTCGAATTCTAACTTCAATATTGGCCTATCTAGTGGCCTTCTTCTCAAGATTCTATCTGTATTGAGGTCTTCACTATTCTCCCCCAAAATTTGGTAAACTCCTTGCCAAATTCTTCTCCTTTTGGGCTTGTTGTCGGATGGAAACAATTATCCCAAATTCTATTCTATCAGGAACTTCTCCTTACTAGTAAATTTATCTAATAATTTCTCAAAACTCCTTCAATGGCCTTCTCTAAACTTTGTAATAAGGCTTTCCTAGCCTTCTCCTTCTTTCTCCTTGAGACCTCTTCTCTAGGGTCTTCAATATCATATCTTCTCTGGTCTTTTCTATGAGACCTTTTCTTCAATATTCATCTATGGAATTTTTTACAATGAGATATCCCTATTGGATCTCTAAAATATGTTGCTTCTAAAATCTGGAATAGGATATTTTCTAGTCCTTCTTCAATATTTAGTCTTTCAAGACTAGAATTTCTTCAATGGGACCTCTTGTAAGTCTCTTTATCTTCTTAGGTTGTTTTCTCCTCTTCCTTCTATCTACAATATGTAGTATTTAATGGATATCATCAATATCCAATATTCTCTTGGACTCTTTTCTAGATTCTTTACTTCCTTCAATGAGGTTTTCTTTATAATAACTTCTCCTTAATTTGCAGTATTCAATATTCAATGGAGATCACCAATCTCCAACCTTCTCCTAGACTCTTCTCTAGAGTCTCTTATTTAGTCTGCAATAAGGTTCCTCTGGATTTTTTCTCTCTTTTATAATTTTTAGGTCTATAATATTGTAATGGTACCTTTTCCTTAGGTCTCTAAATATTTGATATTTCATTTGGTGCATCAACTACTGGATTGATTCCAAAGAAGATATTCTTCCTAGCTTTCTTGTAGGAAGCTTCTCGAATTTCTTTGAATCTCCTTTTACTACAACAAAGTATTAGAAATTTTAATGGAAGAAACTCTAAATCTAGAGATAATCAATCTTCACTAGTTGTTTTGTCAATCTAATAGAATTAATGTTGAGTCCTAGTCTTCACAAGTTTTTTTGCAACCTTGTGAAAAGACTCTAGCCAAATGCAATTTACAAAAAATCTAAAAATGAGATTTTTGAACTCCTCTCAATGATTTTTGCTATGGATGTTGAGATTTCCACTTTCAGTAGTGGTTGTAATCCTTCACTATTTTTAGAAAAGATAGGTTCTATAAACTAGGGTAGGTCTTCCTCAAGAATATTTTTTGTATTTTTGAATATTCTACATTTACAATAGTTTCCTAAATAACCAAAGGAGGTTTTGGCATTTTATTAATAATAACAAAATTAACCATTGCTTTAATTGGTTCTTTTCCCTTATACTTATTTTATTTTTCTTCTTTGGAAGGTTGCTTATTTTTATATAGGGGTGCACTCATAGTAACATCAATAGTTTATTTTTCTAAATATGTAATAGTTTCTTTTTGTACCTCTAAAATATATACATATTAAGATACATTTGGTTGATTACAAATGTACTATCCAATTGGGTTAGGTTAGGCAAATACTTTATTAACCTGAGAGGTATTTTGGTAAGTGCTAGGTCTTGGTTGTCTTTATTAGAATTGTATCCTTAATTTTGATAGTTTTGTTGGCCACCTTGATTAAATCCTTGATTTTAATTTTGATATTTATTAGAATCTTTTTGTTCATGGTTATGAAAAAGGGTGTTATAGATACCTAATATTTTATTACAAGGATGGTTAAACCTTTTTTGGAGAGACTTTTCTTCATGAAATAAAATGATCCTATTATTATTGACTTGATCAATTTTAAAGTTAGGATCAAAAGCTTTCCTAAGGTAGAACTTTCAAAATTCTATGCAAGTGGAATTATCATGTCCATATATTCAATACAAAAAGATTTTTTTTTTAGCAATATGCCATACATATGCTTCAAACCTATCATTGATATGATAGTTTTTTAGTTGAAGTGGGAAGATTTTGAGAATGTATTCATGTGTCCATTGAGGCATCATATTCTAGGGTTTTGGGACACATGTAGATTTAGTTAACATATGCATAATATATCCAATTATTTGTAATTAATGAGAGGTATCTTGGACAACTACATTGCAAACCTCATCCCCTACAATAATTTTATTAGATTTTTAGGTTTCAAGGCTTTTTAGCCTTGCTTATTTTCCTAGTTGTGAACATTTTTAACAAAATGAATAACTTTATCAAGGGAAAGAAAACCACAAGGATTGTGTTCTTGAATTTTAGTTTTAAAAGAGGGTCTAAGTTTATTTACAAACATCACAGTAGTGGCATCTTTAGTTAAATTAATATTAGTATAACAGATAAGCCTTTTCCACATTTTCTAAAATTAGTAACAAATTCATTAGATCGTTATTTTGTATTTACAAAAACATCCATTACTTCCATTATAGTCATATCATCATCAAATTCTTGATTTAACTTCCTTACAAAAATATCTAGGGAATGAATAAAATGTTTAGGTAAGGCTAAAAATTAGTCAAGATCATTTCTTACCAAATCCCTAGTCATTAATTTCAACAAAGCTTTCTCATTATTGATCAAATCCTTATAGTATGTTATGAACTTGTCTATAAATATTTTGGCCTTACGAGTCCCATCATAAATGAACCTAGGCATATACCTATATAGGTTTATAGATTCCACATAAAGGGCTAGAGATTTAATTCTATAATTTATCAAAATATTTTCAGTTAATGCAAGCAAATCCTCCTTGGGTTTAGCTAACGAAGGAGGAGGAAGATCATTTGGGTTCAATATTGTAGAAGGAATAATTGCTTGCATTATAGGATTTCTACTTGCATTTAGAATTTTAGTAATATTGGTCATTAAGTACTACATATTTTTGGTCTTTTCTCTCTTAGAAAACTCCATTTACTTTAAGTATCATGTTTTTGACTATCTATCTAGTAAGCTAAAGCTTCTTTACGCATCATCATGTATGCAACTAACATTTTTTCATGAGGTTTAGAATCAGTATTGGATTTTAGGGACTGGCATCTAACATGTATCATTTTTGTATATGTTTGTTGTGTTGTGATTTTCATATTTGGGATGATTATGATCGTCACATTTTGAGGCAATCATAGTCATGCCATAAATATCTCGTTAAGGGGTGGTTTGGGTTTACCATTATCCCCATATTTATTACCTAACATCAAATTTTATATAGTTTTGTAACCCTAAAATAGATCTATATGGTCCATTAAAGTTGATATTAGGGTTTTTTCTTCTTCTAAATAATTTTTTTTATCATTTCAATCCTTAACCCTAGTTTCATCATATATTTAGACTCTTCAAAGATAAATATTATTAATAATATATTTCTAATTTGTTTTTGTTGTTAGTAGCTACCAAACTAGATAGACAAAGGCTTGCTTAGCCTAAGTAGTATCAAGATGCTAATTTTTTCTAAGTATGAAAGGTTATCAAAGTTTTGATATATTTACATTAGTAGTGAGTGTAAATTTGTCTAACATTTGATGCGACTGAATCTCAAAATTGACTAAGGCAGAGCGATCCAGTTTTTTGCTTTAGTGCCAAACATGATTTTTGGCTAAGTATGTCATGGGGTCAAAAACTTAAATTGCTGATGTCAGTAAAGGTGTCCTAAAAGTCTAGCACCTGATGTATTGTAATAGATATTTGGCAAAGAAGTGCCAAAATTTGATGTCCAACATCAAAGTAGAGCTTGTTGGGTGCAAAAATATGGCTAAGTGGTAAAAAGGTCTAGATTATTAAATATGTTGATGTTAGCATAGACTACATGAAAGTCTAGAACAACAAAGAATAAAGTCGGAGCTAAAAATATTCTAAGGTATTAAGTGTGACACATAAAGATAGATAAGTATAAATTGGAAGTTCATCCAACATCCGATAGAGTGCTTTATAAAAATTGGCTAAGTATTGAAGAGCGCTAAATTTTTTAAATTTTGATGTCATCATAAGGCACTTAAAAGTCTAGCAGAGCTATTAACTAGTGTCAGATGGAAACTTTTCTAAGGAATAGAGCTTGGCAAATGAAATTCTTGGCACTTGGTATCTAGCACTATGCATAAGTGTGTGACTAAGTAAAAAAATGATGGTTGGATCCTAAGAGCAGTGACATCATCAAGGAAACATAAAAATCTAATATTTGACAAAGAAAGCAAAAAATAGAGTCCAATGGATAATAAGACTAACATAATGCAAGAAAACAAAAATCTCAATGTTTGTGAAATAAAGAGTTGGACTAATTTTAGCTGAGAAGAGAGGGATTCAAAAATATAGCAAAATGTCTTAACACACTCTTGATAGTCATTATCTTTTGTTAAAATATCTTAACAACTAAAAGTTTTCTTGATCAACACCTGTACCAATGTAATTAGGCCAGTCGTGGGGCAAGCTAAAATAAAACAAACTTGTCAAATAATCCTATGGATTAAATGAAGATACATAGGGCACCAATCTCTTAAATAAAATAAAATCAAATAACATCAATGTCATGGCACCAATATAGTTGCAATAGAATGAGCTAACAAAGGATGTGCACATGTTGCACCAACCTGATAGGCTTGTAGTTCATATTGAAAGCAATGATGCTAAGATAACTAAATGTAAATGTAATTCTATAAATATTTGAATGTAGCTCATTCAAATGGTCAAATATTTAGCTTTTATAATCGCATGATGTATGATGAATGTACTGTGTGCCTTTGAATGAAGATAAAATTGTGGTTTGACCTCTCTCTAAAATTATTGCAGATCATGTATATATGCTAATTTAGTTATTGGGAATTTTTGTTAAAGATAAGTGGATGGTTTATTTTGTTATATTTATTTTGCTATCTAGATTTATTCCTATATTTACTATTCATTAGTTCCTGTAATGCTTAATATTACTTAATTTTTAATAATGATAAATATTTTGTAACATTGAAAGAAAATTGATATGTTAGGCAATCTGGTAAACTTTAAAGTGTGAGAATCTCATGCTTCATGTTCTTTGATATTTTTGAATCTAGTCCACTTTAAATCCTTGATTTTAACCTTACGCACTTCTATCTCTAATCTACAACCCCATTTTTTAGTTAGTTTAGATAGTATCATAGGAACTGGTCTATTCTAGAGACTAAAAACCTATTATGATTTTTCCAATCTTGGTCAAGGTCTTGAGGGAAAACTCATTCACTTAGGAAAATTTTGGACCATGATTTTTTGGCATGCTCGATGGGACACAAATCTCACATACTTGATTAAGTATATTTTTGGTGATATCTGGATCTAATAGATCATATTTATAATCACCTGGCAGCTTCACTTAGGATGAATTATCCATAAATAACCCAAATTCCATTTAACCTATAGTATTATGCTCACAAGAGGAGTAGCCAAAAATTTATATGACCAATGTAGTTCATTAAACTACCTCCAATGAGATTTAGAAGACACAAATATTCATCTTCTCCTCCATATACCCCTACAAAAAATATAGGATCTACACATTTTACCTCTTGACAATCTGCTCACATGGTTAGGTATGAACAAATGGTTAAATGTCAACCACAATAGATACTCCTTGATTGGAATAATATTGGACCACTTAATATGGTAAATCATAACCCAATTTCTTAGGCAACATTAAAAGCTTTGCCAACTTACGATGGTACTGGGAAAATAACATATGAACATTATCAATATGTTGAAGAACATAAGCTTATACTAAGAGGGGAGGGTGAACAGTATAAGATAAAAAAATTTACTTTTCAATCCAAATGATAATAACAATAATCTCAAATCAGTAAATAGTGCACACATCATCACACACATGAGAGACATGATTTAACGTGGTTCACCCAATGTGGGCTACTCCACGGAGAAAATATTTCTTATAAATTTTCTCAATGAATATTTTGGGAATCCAATCCTTATTACAATGTTTATGGATATATATCCAAAGGAGACACCAATCCCCTTATTCTCTAGTTTGTGGATCTCTCTCCACAAGAGACCTATATCCCCACTTCTCTAATTTGTGGATTTCTCTCCACAGTAAAATTTTATCCCCTCTACTTTAGTTTGTGGATCTCTCTTCCTAGGAGAAATCTATCCCCTCTGCTATACTCAAATCTGATCAACTCTACTCAAAATTCTACATCTTAACCTGATCACAAGTCTACCTCTTAATCTGCTCATAATCTGTCTCAATATTGCTCAAAATATACCTCAAACCTACTCACAAGTCCACCTCTAACCTGGTCATAATCTATCTCAAACCTGCTCAAAATCTGTCTCAAACCTACTCAAAATATTTTTCTAACTTGCTCACAATATCTGCTCAATGTTGCTCTAAGACATGCTCATAACAATTTATAACACATGCTCAAAACGATTTCTCAAAGATGCAAAACTTGTCTTCAACCCTAGCATAAGTAGTCACAATTTCTAGCACAAATATCTCAATTCCTTTCAACAATTGAAGCACAAATTATTCTCAAATTCTATCCCAAATTTTTCCAAAACATTCAACAATGAAGCACAAAAACCTCACTCAAATATTTCCAACAATGCTTATCAAACAATCATTTTCACTCCACCTTATGTTCCAAAACATTCATTCCAACAAACACTTTAAACAAGGGATGATGTGCCCATACCTCTTAATTTCTCTTGTGGAGATATGTCTTCAAAATATTTCTTACAAACAATTGATCTTTCTAGTTCCACTTCAAGAGTCAGATATCAAAATACTCTCTTAATACATCCATATGAATTTTCTTCTCAAAAGATATTTCACCATACAAAAATTACAATAAAATATCAAACCTCTTTTACACCTTATTTATCCTATTATTTCATGCAAAATAATGCTCAATAAAACAACTAGAAATTTGACACATGAATTTCACTTATACACCTTATACCTCCTTATAAAACCAAAAATAATTCACTTCTAATTTCAATAAGATCAAGGAAATTTTCACTTTATCTCATGCATCAACCAAGTATTAATAATCTAAAATTTCACCTTTCATCCCTTTCTAAAATAAAAATCAAATCACTTTACTAACCTTATAGCTCCCTATAAATACCATATCACAATGATAAAATTTATTAACCCTTATAGCTCCTTAACCAAACACAACTTTGCATACCTTTATAAAAAATTTAATCTGCCCTCAAGCGCTGTCGTCGTTGCTCAAACCTACAACCTTGATGGCCTCCGCACCCTAACACAAGGGCAAACACCACATGGGCTAGCTGCCCACACAAACCCAAGGAGCACGCACTCCCTTTTGTCCTCTACCACTAGTGTAAAATGTAATACATCAAGCAAAACCTTGTCACCTACCTTCGCCGCATCTTGAACCCAAGACTTGTCTATTGCCATGACCTAGCACCACGTACATTACCATTTGGGCTACCTTCTTAGATGGAATAGAAGTTTAGAGCCCCTACTCCTTGTCCTTTCCTCTACCTCGACTTTTGAAAACTGATGTCTTCTTCCTCTCTACCGTGAATCGAACAACGATCGAATGGGTGCATAAATTTCAACACACGAACACACCTTATCATCCACTTTAGCATGCAATATTTATATGCAATGGTTGCATTAAATTTGATGTCAACGCTCGAATTTTCAAACCTTTTTGGCGCTAATAAAATATTATATTTTAATTATAATAATTTAAATCCAATGTATTTAAATATTATAATTTCTCTTAAGGCCTTTTCTTAGTTTAAAACTTTTGCCACCATAGTTAGTCAATTTAACCTTTTTCTTTTACAAAATTACCACCAAGGTAAATCAAATAGACCTTTTTATTTTTCCTTTTTCAAATGCCACCATGATAAATCAACTTGACCCTTTTATTTTTCTTTTTCAATTATCACCATGGTAAACCAACTTGATCCTTTTATTTTTCAATACCATCATGGATAAGGCTTTTCCCTCCTCTTGTTGCCTCATGCCTCATGTGCGCTTTGAAGAATATTCTCACAAATATTTCCATCAACTTAGGACATTAAACCTTTTGACATAAATGACAACACAACATGCTCAAATTTCCAACAGATGTAGCTTCTTTAGATGATATCCATAACATCAAGGATGAAGATGTTATGATAAGACTATTGGTACTATCATTCAAAGTAAAGGTACTATACTAGTATCATACTCTCCAATATGTAAGTATCCACTCATGGGCGCAGATTTCTAGTATATTGATTCAATATTAATGAGGATTCTTTTTATTTGTTAACCCAATTTACCACTATTCAAAGGCATCCTCAAGAGGTAATAATAGATTTTAACATAAAACTAGCATGACTTAGAAAATAATTCCATAATATATCAAACCAATATATCCTCATGTAATATATTATTATATATGTGCTTTTTATCCAAATCTAGGTTTACTAATAACCAATCCAATATGCTCATATTTCCTGGGATTTATCAAGCTACTATAACTGCAGAGAGCACATTGATTGCTATATGCAAGCTTCCTCCCAAAAAAATAATGTCATATTTTTTAGAAACCCCATAATTTGGGCAAGAAACAAAAAACCTAGTCACTATTATGCATCTACCTAATGTAGCTCCAATTATTACAATGAAAATTTTAGCATTACCAATGAACCCTCCAATACCAGAATTATCAACACCTCCTACTATACCTGCATTTCCTTCCCCAAAACTACAAGAATCTTCTAGCATGAAAGAAATAATATTGATAATAAAGAACTTCACTAATGAAGTGACTACCATGAAAAGAAGATAATTTGAAAGAAGCTTCCAACCTAGGAGATTCTCATACATGAAAAAATAGCAAGGGGATTCTTCTAGTAGGGGCTAGTAGAATGCCTAATATAATATACAATAGCCAAGAAGAAAATCCTTCTACTTTAGCATCAGAATCCAATTATTGGTGTTCTACCTACAATGACCTACATAGTGAAGACACTTGTATGCTTCACCAATATCAAACATAAATAGTTATAGCTAAAATTGCAAAGAAGATAAAAAAGGATCAAATTAACATGTTATGGGAGGTAGACTAAATCTAATGATGCAAGATACTGCAAAGGAGGAGTCAATTTTGTCTTGACATGGTTTGGAAAAAATCCATTACAAGTAGATCATAAGAGACTAGACCCATTCAAATTCCCATCTCAACAAATCAAACAATCAAAAAAGAAAGTACTCAAACCAATCAAATAAAAGAGCAACTTCTAATAGAGCATCCTAAAGAGAAGCAAAAGCCAACACAAGCAAGACAAGTTGAAACTTAGAAACAAGCTAGAAAATTCTTTGGCATCATTCTATCACCAAGTGATAAATAATTGAAGTAATGTAGTAACACCAAAGGAAATTTAATGTGCCCAAAAAGAGAGAAAAGAAGCAGCCAAAATGTTCTAGTTTCAATATTATGGAGAGGATCAAGAAAAGATCATCCAAAGCAAGCATGTCAGATGCTCTAATGATTCTAGGATAAATTGATCTCCTTTAGGAATCATTGAAGTCTACTAGAGCTAAAGATCAGTCTCATCGAGAACTCAATCTAGCATAAGGTAAACCTATGGTAGGAGTAGGTAAAAATAGGTCACCCCCATTCTACATGTCCCTACACATGGAAGGATAGGTTGTACATAATTGCATGGTAGATTTTAGAGTTACCATTAAAGTTATGCCTAAAGAAATATATAAAGCAATGGGCATGGAATATACATGGTCTAATCCTAGAGTGCTATAGCTAGATGAGATCCCAGTTAAAATGGTTGGTGTAATCAAGGATATACCCATGGTACTTCATAAGATGCCATAGATCATAGTCATACAAGAAGTCATTGTGGTGGACCTAGAGCCATATTTTGGTATGTGCCTTTCTCATGAATTTATAGCCAAGTTTGGAGGATATATATCCTTAGATTATTCATATATGGAGATCCCTCATAAGGGTAGAAAGATAAATATTTATGCAGAAAATACTAGCTCTTACCATATAGAAAAAATTGAAGAGGAATAAAAAAGCCACGTAAATATGATTGGCGAAGAGTTTGACTTGGTTGAAGAAATCATAGATGAGCTACAAATTGAGGATGAGTTTTCCCTTAAAAACTTCAATGCCATGATTGAGACAGGCATAGGCACATATGCCATCACTAAATCAAAAAAGGAAAAGCTTCCAACTATGAAAAACAATAAACTTTGATAAATTGAGATTTGTAATTTGTACTTTGATGGAGCTAGATGTAGAAATGGTGTTGGAGTAAGAATAGTCTTGGTATCACCATATGAGCGATTTAAATAGCTTTAATACTAATTAACTTGGAGCTTCATCAATAATGTATCAAAATATGAAGCACTATGCATTGGGTTGAAAGAGGAAAAAATATGGGGATAAAGTTGTTAATGATTTATGAAGATTCTAAACTGATATTGAATTAGGTGACTGAGAAATGCAATAGTAAAGAACACTACCTAAAAATCTATAGAAACAAAGTATGGGACCTATTTGAAAGCTTCAAGACCCTAAATATAAAACCAATCCCTAGAGAACAAAATGCACATATATATGTATTAGCTTCCTATTGGGAAAAATTTTATCCAGCATCTTATTTAAGAAAAAATCCAAAATTTGTTAAATTGGCATTCAGGCCTTTTGTCTCAGATAAGGATACTTTATAGCAAGTGTTCAAAAATGATCAACAAATAGTATATTTCTTATTTCAAGAGGTATATTGTGAAAATATGATTGAATACATGCTTGAGAATATTAATGAATAATATGTTATTCAACTAAAGAATAACCATATTCTCAAGGGGTTGATTACTCTTCAAATCCTTTTTAACAGCAGTGATAGGCCAATTGACAAAAAATGAAAATAAATGAACAAGATTTTAGATAGGTTCATATTGAACCTAATAAAACATTAAATATTAGAGTGCAATATTCTAAAGGAGAAACTCAATAACTTCTAGCCTTGTGTAAGGAGTTCAATGATATCATTTCTTGGAGTTATGATGATTTAAAGATCTACAACAAAGATTTTATCTAGAACACAATAGAACTACTCCCTAATACTAAGCCATTCAGATAAAATCAAAGGCCACTGAATCCAAAGATAGAGGTACTAATGAAGGAGTTGTTAAAGCTACTTAACACAAAGGTCATCTACCTAGTCAAGCACTCCACATGGGTAGCTAATCTAGTACCCATCAGGAAGAATAATGGATACATCCACCTCTATGTGGATTTTAGAAACCTAAACAGAGCATCCTTAAAGGATCACTATCCTCTACCTCAGATCGATCAAATATTGCATTTTATTGCTAGAGTAGAGAAATTTTCCTTGCTTGATGGATTTTTTAGCTTTAATCAAGTATGGATTAGAGATGAAGATCAATATAAAACAACATTCACTACTAAGTGGGGAATATTCACCTACCAAAGGATGCCCTTTGACCTATCAAATGTAAGAGCTACTTTTCAAAGGGCTATGGATTTAGCTTTTGGTGAGTTGGTGAATAAAGTGATACTGATCTATTTGGATGATATGATGATATTCTCTCATCAAAAGGAGAAACATTTAGATCATCTCCGACTTGTTTTTCAAAAGTGTAGAGAATTTGGGGTTTCACTAAACCCAAAAAAGTTCAATTTTTGTAGCCCATGAAGGTAAATTATTGGGACATGTAGTGTCAAAGGAAGGTTTAGCTATTGATCCAGATAGAGTAAAAGCTATACTAGCACTTCCATTGCCACAAAACAAGAAAGGCTTATAATCCTTCTTTGGGTAGATAAATTTTATACAAAAATTTATATCTAATTTTGCCTAGATAGTGAAGCCAATGACAAAAATGCTTAGAAAAGATGCAACCTTCACATGGACTAAAACTAAAAGAGAGGCTTTCAAAAGCATAAAATAATCCATAATAGGAGCCTCGATACTAGCTAATCCAGATTATCAGAAAGATTTCATTCTCTATGTGTTTGGAGCAGAAGAAAGCTACATAGTCATACTTACTCAAAAGGATAAAGATCATAATGAGCAACCCATAGCTTTTTTGAGTTAGATGATGCATGATCATGAGGAATGATACAATGTCATTGAGAAATAGGTATTTACTCTAATGAATTCTATTTAAAAAACTAAGGCATTATATATCTTAGAGCAGAACATTAGTATATGTTGTGCATTTGAATGTCAATTTCATAGTACAAGGTAAATTAGGTAAGAAAATAGCTAGCTAGATTACAAAAATTTAAGAATACAACATTGAAATTAAACCAACTAAGTTGGTTAGATGAAGGGCACTCTATGAATAACTGGCAAACTCTATAGCACAATATTCCAATCTATTTATTTAGGAACAAAAAGAGTTGCAACTAGCCTCTCAAAGGTGCAGGTATAGACTTCACGCTATGAGCTATGTTCTGATTCATGGCATCTTATACCAAAATATTTTGATGGCATATTACTAAGATGTATACAAATGGATAAGGCAAAGGAGATTTTGAACAAATTTTATGTTGGATTCTCATGAGGATATTACTCTGGTCAGGCCATAGTAACCAAAATCTTGAGGATTGGATATTATTGGCTGACCTTATTTGTTGATACTTTTAAATCTTCTAATGCTTGCGATAAATATCAAATATTAATTTGCAAAAGTAAAAGTCTAATAATGTCTCTATAGCCAATTATTGTAGAAAAATCCTTCCAGTAATGAGGGTTATATTTTATTAGGGTGATTAATCCAAATTCTTTTATCAAACATAAATTCATACTGACAATGACTGATTACTTCACCAAATGGTCTAAAGTAGAAGCAACCAAGCATGCATATCAAGATACTATCATTAGCTTTTTGGAAATATTGATCACTAGATTTGGGATCCCTTCTATGATAGTATCTGATAATGGAGTTTTCATAGGGGCTAAGACCATGGAATTTGCTAGAAAATATGGTATATATTGGAAAGCTTCCTCTAATTATTACCCATAGGGAAATGGGCTAGTAGAGTCCACAAATAAAAATTTAATGAAAATAATCAAATGAAATATTGGTGACAATAAAAAAAGCTGGCATTTAATGCTTAATCAAGCATTATGGGCAGATAGAATTATGGTCAAAAAATATCTAAAGACCATACCCTATGCTTTAGTTTATGGAAAAGAAGTGGTGTTGCCAATACATCTGGAATTGCCTACTTTAAATCTTATTGACCAAATAGAGTTAGGGGATGTAGAGCCAATTGAAAAAAGGATGGAGAAATTGTTGTTGTTAGAGGAGAAAAGAGAAATATTATAGCATATCTTTCCAACATCAAGTAACCATTAAAATATGGTTTGATAAAAGATCATCATCAAAATCATTTAAGGATGGTAATTTGGTACTCAAGTGGGATATAGACCAAGCTAAATCAAGAAAGCATAACAAGCTAGAATCATTGTGGCCTAGACCATAACTAATTTTAGGAATAAAAGCAATAAATGCATATGAGCTTCAAGACATGGATGGTTGTCTTTTGCTAATTCTAGTGAATGGTCAATATTTAAAGAATTATGTTTAAAAGCATGTGCTTCCTAATGTAAATAGTGACACATGTAAATATAGTGGTAGTGGTAGTAGTGGTCATAGTAGTTTTGAGCAATAGAATTTGATTGGCTAAAAATTACCCCTAGTAGCCACTAGATTTTGAATTTCCAGTAATCTTATTGGCCAAAAGTGAGACAACCTTGAAAATGATATGCATCATAAATGCTCACACCGGGTGCTAGTTTCAAAGAAATATTTTATAATAAAAGTTGAGAACATGCAATATTTGGTATTAAATTAGCAATGGTTATACCTCATGATTACTTCTTGCTATAAAAATAGGGCTAAAAATGTGTAATGTACAAAAAAGCATTTAGCAATTAGGAGAACACGATACTATAGAATTTTCTAAGTGTTCCATGTGAAGAGAAGAGCTACATTCTTTCTTGTGCCTACATTTTCAAATAGAACTTCTTGGTTCAAAATGGCATGATGGAAAAGAGGGAAGAAGGTGCAAAGAGTACTAAAGAGCTACAAGATAGGCTAAGTGATATCCATGACCCTATCATTACAATTAAATCAAAATTGAAAAGCTTTAGAGAAGGGTTAGAAGTAAGAGGAATAATATATTCACCCAAAATTCTTGAAGCTACTCCATGGAATTCATTCTTATCAAGATATATGCCTAGGTTTGTCCACCCCTATCCAGAGCTAGTTAAAGCCATTGCAAAAAATTATGACCTAGAAACAATGATGGTGCATGATGTAGAAGGGAACATACTATTTTCTATTATGGCTAACGCAATCAAAAGAGCTTTCATAGTAAGAGCACAACTAAGTACAAAACCTAATCCACTTGATATAAATTAAAAGAAGGGTCATGTAAAAAGAGATAATATTAGAGCTTGGTTGGGTAAAAATATAGGGGAAATTTCAAATGACTTTTTGAAAAATCCTATGAAGCTTGGAAAATTTAGTGACTTCTTGCAAATAGTATTGTCTATGATAGTCATAATTCTTGGGTTAGATATCGACTCATATGTATATGACCACCAAATTTCTATTGCATATGTAGTTACTAATATACATAATTATGATGGTTCAAGTGCAAATGACCCCGTGTTCTTTGATTGGGCCCATTTTCTAAGTTATCAAATTCATAGTTAGCTAGTTACCCTAAAGCTAAAAGAGAAGGACACATTCCATTACCCATCATATTTAGCTTGGCTATTCCTCTATCATATGCCTCCAACAATGCATAATATAAATATCCAAATAAAATATAATGAGCAACTTCATCCTATAGTTGACTAGACCTTGGTCTTCAAGGGAAACCTCCTCATATCTTGAGTTTATTAGACTTTTTCTAGGGCTTACAATAGTATGCATTCATGGTCAAATTCCACATTGATATCTGAAGGTATTGATAAACTACATGGCAAGAAGCATGAGCTAGGAGATTGGTATTTCTTGAAAAATGATACCATTGTGAAAGTGTATGGCTTCCCTGGAAATCCTTATTTTATGCCCTATTACATCATGAATTGGGTGTTTGACATGGAATTATGTAGAAAAAATGATGAAGCAAACAAGAATTTAGAGCCAAAATAAAACAAAGCTTACATTTATCACTATCCTTTCAATTTAAAGGATATAAGCATGATGAGAAGAGGTCAAGCAAGAATTTTGGATGAAAATCTCAATAGCCTCTAATTGTCGATAGTGCCACACATGTGGAACTATGATCCATAGGGTAATTTTAAAGCTAAGTTAGTAGAATTAAACAAACACTAAGGCCTCAACATTTGATCACCTTACATAGCTAGAGATCGAGTAATTTAGGAATAATTAAGAAGATCAATCCATTGATATTGATATTAATGAGATGCAAGAATGACCACCATGGAGGAAGTGCTATGATTTCAAAAGGCCTTATGATCCAACAAGAAATAAAAAATAGTGGATAAGTGAGGAACTGGTAGAGAAGATTAAAGAGGAACTAAAATGGACAAAAAGCAATATTTAAGAGTCGTGGATTTCATTATGTGAGTGAGACAAGCAGAATAAGGCTTTCCCTAGAACTTTAGATAGGTTATTTGAAAAGGAATTTGATGGTAAATATGAATGTTGGATGGAGGAACACTAGGGAGAGAGATATCCAAAGTTGATGAAACTAAGGGATCAAGAAGAAGAAATATATTATGAAGAAGAGGAAGAAGTCGCTCAACAAAACCCCACTCAAGTAGAATCCTTAGTTGCTTATGAAGATTCAGAGGAGGATGAAGGCTTAGAAGAACTAGCTCTACATAGGAGATAGAGTATCCAGGCTAAAAAGACTAGTATGCTTGAGCACATTCTAGAAATAAAAATTATGTCAAAATCTAGTCAAGAGGAGCCAATAGAACATGTTGCAAGAAATGAAGTGGCTCAAATAGCAAAACTCATAGAAGAAGCAGTTGTTGCTACAATCTCTAGTAAACACAAGCCTCAACTGAAGATCCAACAACATATTCGATATAAGAGATCTAATAAGAAGGCAAAGAGGAAGAGTCATTCAAGTATTGAGTAGAAGGATGTTCCAAAGAAAACTAAAAGACATCAATT
The DNA here is from genome assembly GCA_028583015.1 of Wollemia nobilis. NCBI lineage: Eukaryota > Viridiplantae > Streptophyta > Pinopsida > Araucariales > Araucariaceae > Wollemia > Wollemia nobilis. The sequence goes on along the minus strand of JAQPPZ010017220.1, from coordinate 11,630,215 downwards.
GGAGCAAGAAATTATGAGAACTGATACAAATACTGAGAAATTTGATTCAATAGCTCAAAATCTAATTCCAAAAGGGAAAGGACTAGGTACATCTCCTACCTCTACTCATCTTCCTGAAAGTCATCTACCTCCTACCCCCCCCCCACCCCCGGAACAAAACCCCACCACCCCCCCCCCCCCCCCCCCCCCCCCCCCCGGGGCCCCCCCCCCCCCCCCCCCCCCCCCCCCCGGCCCCCCCCCCCCCCCCCCCCCCCCCCCCCGGGGGGGGTCCCCAGCGAGCCCCCCCCAAACCCCCGGGGTATTAGTAAAATTTTAATACATCAAGATCATAACACTTGCATATTATTCTCTAAAGTGATCACTCTCATTGCCTCCCCTTGTTCAAGAGGTTTCACCCCCTCAAATCTTACCACCAAAAACAACTACACCTCTCATGTATAGGAAAGCCAACCAACCCTAAAGAGCATATATTTACAAACCCCTATAAATATCAACATCCTATCATTAAAGCCCCCATCAATGATTTTTTGCCTTTTCAATCTACCTTGATTGCTTCCCCTATCTTTGATCATCAACTCCCATAAGCATTATTTGTAATTCGACATATTGAATCAAATGTCCAAAAATGGACACAAGAACAAGAATCACAAGATGGGATAAATAAAGCAACCACCTAGACATATAATTATGTAGATCCAATTAGTAAAGAGTGATTCAAGGCAATTGTATACCCTAAAGTTAGGAAGTCAATATTAGAAATGATAAAAAAGGACTATCACATTAAGATGCAAAGGTATGACATCTCCAAAATCCCTAAAATAGATACTCTCATAGCTATTCATACCGAAGTAGATACGCTTTTCCTTTAAATAAATTAGATAGAGGTAAAGATTACAGCTACAAGAAAAGAAGCTTGAAACCCTAGAGAAAAATCTAAAGAAGGAAGAGGTAGAGAAAAATTCTCTAAAATTTGAGATTTAAGACCTAAAGCACTTGCTAGACATATCTCCAACTGAAGAGAAACTGTAGCAAAAGGATAAAATAATTCAAACCTTGTAGGATTAGTTATGACATGAAGGCACAAGGACCCAGATATAAGAGAAGGAACTGTAATAATTAAGGACAAAGCTCTAGAATCAAGAAGAAATATTGTCAATAGAGCAATAAAATCTTGAAAAGGAGAAGGAGAAGCCACAAGGTCCTATATTTTCCCACGAATTGTTAAAATAGTATAGAGGCCAATACTAGAATAATATTAAGGGAGTAGTGATGAGAGCTTTCCCCCTAGTAAAAAGGTGGTATATGTTTTAAAGTTGATCAAGGACATAGAAGAGGAATCTGATAAAAGAAGAGATGAACTGGTTGGTAGAAAAGAGCAAGCAGAAATGATAGCCTAAATATTGTGAAGCAAAGAAGAGTATCCCTAACTGTCAATATGCTCTAAAAGGTACCTAAGGGATTCATGATTCTAATCAACTTAGGTGATATAAGGAAACTAGTTGATCTTAGGAGGGGATATAATAACTCCACTTAAAGCAAATTTGGATGAAATAAAGTTACAGTTCAAGAAGACATGGACCTTGGCTTCTTTGGATTCTAGGATAAAAGTGGAAATTTTTATAATGCAAAGCAAATTAGCCAATGGCCATATCAACAACTTAATGATGAAAGTGAAATAGAAACATTACCAAAAATTTTAGAGATAAATTAGGTCCTCCTCTTTCACAAGCTCTCTATTTTGCTATAAAAATCCCAAGAATTAGCTCAAAGATATGAGGACCCCTCTTATGACTAGTACTTTGAATTGTAAGAGGTGCTCCATAAATTTAGAGCAGTATATATCCCTTATCAAAGAGCATGGAATAAAATGTGCAAATTATTCAGGCTTGAGATAGCTCCTATAGTAATTCGAGGAACCAGTCAACAAGGTGCGACATCTAGGAAAGCAATGGAAGAAGAACAAGGAGAATCTACTGGTATAGCTAGGATTTCATGAAATGGAAAGTGCATAGGCAGCTTGCCTTTGTACAAATAGATTTTTATTTTTGGTTTTTGTTATATTTTTAACTTTATTTTCCAATAGGATAAGGCTATATGGGTTTTGTGTTTTAGCAAGAAGAAACCTCTTGTGAGGTTCTAATAATGTGGGTAGAATAATTTGCTCACATATGTAGACTATCTCTTCAAAGAGAAATTTTTTTGATAATATTTTGCTTATTTTTTAAATTGAGTTTCTTTAGATTCAACCAAGCACATAAAATGACCGTTGGGCCAAAATTAAGGTAGGTAAGGCTTAGCTAGCTCAAAGTAGTACCAAGATATTAAATTTTGCTAAGTATGAAAGGCCACTAGAATTTTGAGATGTTGATATCATTAGTGAGTGTAAATTTGTCTAGCATATAATTCAACCAAATCTCAAAATTGACTAAGGTAGAGCAATCTGGCTTTTTACTTTAGTATTGGACATGAGTTTTTATGAAGTATGTCATGGGGCAAAAAAAATAAAATGTTAATGTCAGCAAAGGTGTACTAAAAGTCCAACACCTAGTGCATTGTGATTAAAATTTGATAAAGGAGTGCAAAAAATTAGGTGTTCAACATCAAAAATAGAGCTTGTTGAGTGTAGAAATATGATTAAGTGTTAAAGAGGATCATATTATTAAAGACATTGATGTCAGCATAGGTTGCATGAAAGTCTAGCACAACAAAGAATAGAGCTAGAGCTAAAAATATTCTAAGGCATTAAGTCTAGCACACAAAGGCAAATAAGTATAAAGTGGAAGTCCATCTGGCATATGATAGAGCACTTTGTAAAAAATAGCTAAGTATTGAAGAGCACCAAAGTTTTTAAAATGTTGGAATCATCATAAGACACTTCAAAATTTCACAGATCTATTAGCTAGTGTTGGAAGGAAAATTTTCTAGAGATTAGAGCCCGACAAGTGAAGTGTCCAAAACTCGACATCCAGAACTATGCATAAGTGTGTGGCTAAGTGAAAAAGTCGATCAAATCCTAAGAGTAGTGACATCATCAAGGAAAGATAAAAAATCCACTATCCAACAAAGAAAGCAAAAAATAAAGTTGGATGGATAATAAGGTTGATGTCATGCAAGCAAGAGAAAAACTCGACATCTGTGAAATAGAGATTTGGACTAATTTTAGCTGAGAAGAGAGGGATCTGGCAAGATAGCAAATTATTTTAATGCACTTCTAATAGTCATAATCTATTTTCAAAAGATCTTAATAGCCAAAAGCTTTCCTGATTGATATCTGTACCAATGTAGTTGGGCCAGTCATGGGGTAACCTAAAATAAAACAAACTTGTTAGATAATCCTATGGATTAGATGAAGACACATAAGGCACCACTCTCTTAGATGAAATCAAAGCAAGCCACATCAATATCATGGCGCCAATACAGTTACAATAGAATGAGCTAGAAAAGGACACACACATGTTGCACCAACCTGACAGGCCTACAGTGATCCATTTGAAAGCAATGATGCCAAGATAACTGAATGTAAATATAAATCTATAAATACTTGAATGTAGCTCATTTAAATGGTTGGCTCTTTAGATTTTACAATTGCATGATGTATAATGAATGTATTATATACCTTTGAATGAATATCTAATTGTTTTTTGACCTTTCTATGAAATTTTTGTAGATCATGCATGTATTTTGATTTACTTATTGAGCATTTCTATTAAATCGAAGTTGATGGTTTATTCTATGATAGTTATTCTACTATCTAGATTTTTCTTTGGATATATTGTTTCTTAGTTCCTAGAATTCTTAGCATTATTTAATGTTTAATATTGATAAATGTTCTATAACATCGAAGGAAAGTTGATTTGTTAGGTATTCTAGTTTACTTTAAAGTGCAAGACTTACATGCTTCATGTTCTTTGATGTTGTTGAATTTTATCCACTTTAAATCCTAGCTTCTAACCTTATGCATTTCTATATCTAGTCTGTAACACCCTTTTTTAGTTAGTTTAGCTAGTATCATAGGAATCAACCTACTCCATAGTTTGAATCAAAATCTATTCTAGGTCTTCCAATCTTGATCAAGGTCTTGAGGGCACAACTCATCCACTTAGGTGGATTTTAAACCAAGAGGTTCATCATTATGAGGAGGTGGAAATGAATGGTTCATATAATTTTGAAAAGTAATAAAAGGAGGAAGATCCTCTTCTATTTCTATTATTTCTATAACAAGCTTTTTCTTAGACCTACTAGTCATTCCAATTCCCTTGGAAGAAGGCAGAGGAGCCATGACGGTAAGAAAAAAATATACTAGGGTTTTACCAAAATGTTCTACCCGTAAGAAAATAAACACCAACAACCCTTAAAACAAAGAAAATTTGATTTTAGGAAAGTCATAAGAGAAAGAGGAAAACTATGGTATTTATATTTAGAATGTAGAAAAAAGCAACTATTAATACAAAATCTATGACAACAAACCTACTAAACCTTAGGGCTAAAATGGAAAGAAAACCTCAAAAGGTGGATTCACATTGAGTTCACCAAAAAAATTATAGGAAAGAGTTATCCAATATAATTATTCAATTTCAAACGAGATAAAACAATATTATAAAACTAAGATAGCAAAGCAATAAATTAATAGTAAATCCTAAAAGTCATCATAATTCAAGCATAAGTATTCAAGAACAATTGTACTAATATTATCCATAAATTGATAGTAAGTTAAGGCTAATCCCAATATAGTAAAAATAATTACTTGAAACTTATGGCATCAAGGATTGAATCATCTCATCATAAGCGTAGTAAAATTCACTCCTATTTCCACTTGCTTACAATGTCACCATAGTAAGTAGGGAGAGATTACACCTAGGATGTTCATAGAGGGTTTGCCCTACCTTGGAATCTATTCCTCAAATGTCAATCAATAACCTTTGGCTACAAATATTGGTAGAGCATCCTATCCTCCTCTATGGAAGATAGTAAACCAATAGTCAATAACCTTGGTTTTACTTGCAAGGATGAGAGAGAGAGAAGAGAGTGTGAAGCAATAGTAATGAAGGTAAATTTTTAATAGCAATGTTAGAATAATTTTTTTTTATGAGCATTTGATAATGATTTGGTGAAAGCTTTTGATGGTTGGTGAGAAAATTAGGAAGTGAAAAGGTATTTTTAGAAAATGACATTAAATAACTTTTCCTTTGGAGTTAACGACTAATTTGTATCCTTTTAGGGTCATAAATTCATAATCATTGGTCGAAATGATGGGTTGTTCAAATATTTGAAGAACACAAGCTTATACTGAGAGGGGGGGTGAACAGTATAAGACCTATTTTTACTTTTCCTTTATACTTCAAAACAATAAAGCAATATATCCAAAGCAATATCAAAACAATGCACAAGATCATCCACAAAGTGACACAACAATTTTGATGTGGTTCATCCACAAAACTTTTCTCTAAAAGTTATCTCAAAGTTCTTTGGGAAACCTTCCCAATTACAATGTTTATGAGCCTCGAACTCAAAGGAGATACCTTCCCCCAATCTGAATTTATGAGCCTCTTCTCAAAGGAGATACCTTCCCCTACCTCTGCTCCGGCTGGTGATCCTCTAGAAGACCTCTGCCTCCGCTGCCTTTAGCAAATGGAACTCTATCCATAGAAGACACCTGTCTTCCCCGCTCTGGTTGGAGACCTCTGTCCTCAACTCTATCACCTCAAAAGTTGGTCCTCGAATTTGCACTAAACATGGTCCTTCGGTCTAGCACAAATCTGTCCTCAGGTTCTTCTCATAGAACCAATGCACCTCTGTCCTCAAGTTCTCTGATAGAACTATCAAACTCAGCTTCACAAGTCCTCTGCTAGGACCTGTCCAAATCTGCTCACAAGTCCCCAACGGAACCTGTCCAAAACCTCCTCACAAGTCCCCAATGGAACTCCGTCCAAAACCCGCTCACAAGTCCCCAATGGAACCTCGTCCAAAACCTCGCTCACAAGTTCATCAAGAAAAACTTGCTTGGCATGAACCCACAAAGAGAATGGTTAGAGACCCAATGTGATTCATCAACCTCATAGAAGCATAAAGAGAATTGTTAGAGACTCAATATGTTCTATACTTAACTCCCAATCTCAATCTCAACTCAATCTCAAATCTCATAAGAATAAGATAGATGTAATATGCTTTTCTCAAGAACATGAAACACAACCCAACAATTGCCAACCAAGCAATATCTCATATAACAATGATACTCATGTTCTTTCCAACAACCAATATCTTTTCTCAACCAATTAGGGCTTCAACAACAATGCTCAAAGACAAGGTTTAACCAACATCATTCAACTCAACATTAACCTTGAAGCATTCAACCAATCATCACAAGAAAAGGAAACAAGTAGAAATCCTTTTCCCTCCAAAGATATTTGAACAAAACAGCCACCCACACAATATCACCAAATGCAAAGAATAACTTGTTCAAATCAACTCAATGGAGTAAGCCCAATATCATGAATCAAGTAAAAGCAATAACTTGATCAAACAACCTCTATGGAAGCAACTCAACCATCAACCTCAAAACAGCCAACCAAGGGTTTCACCAACTCAAAGCAAGTAGCAAGACTCACAAACATAAACCCTAGTGCACAATGCTTCCACTACCTCAAACCAGAATTATGCATTCACCAAAACTCTCATCAATGATAACAATGCATAAGTAGTCTTTAACAAACCAGAAAATAGGATTTACACCCAACCAAAGGAAACCTAGTTGAATACCTTTTCACTCCAATATTATTTCAGGAAAACATACACCAATCATACTCATAAGAAGAATGTGCCCATACCTTTTTGCTTGATGAAGGGTAGATAATTCAATCATGAATAATTCTTTTCAAATCTCAAAAGGTTAGATGAAAATACAAAACAAATAACAACTCACACATACACCTTATCACTCCATAAAAACTATTACCCATATTTTCAACACAAATATTTAAATTAACTTGCTAGTCCTTATATCTCCTAAATACCTCAATATCTTTTTAATTAATAAAAAATATTTAAATCAAAGTGACTACCCCTTATATCTTCCTAATAAAACAATTAATTCTCTAACCCTTATATCTCCCTAATAACACAATGCACCCAATAAAATAAAAATCTTATACAATCCCTTGTAACTCCCAACTTCCACAATACACTAATAACCAAGCATTTTATGACATACCTAAAAAGTGCATCCGCGTAATTCGAACATGAGTGCTCTCCTTTCCTAGCACCTTAGTTTTGTCTTGGGAACCACTCGGGCTACGCACCCTCTTAGATTTTACACCGCCCACACTCTTATTTGTCACCGCCTAGAACCGCAAACAACAAAAACAACACACAAAATTATGAGCTATCGGGTTTTTGAACTGGGGTCTCATTCTCTGCTACTCAATACCAACTTCCGCCAGCACTCCCCACTCGCTTGATACAAAACATGGAAGTCCCTTTTTTTATTTTGATTCTCCTCGAAATTAGTGAGACTACTGTATACTTCAGCGTCGTCGAAAATCATCAGTCGGAGCGCATGTTTTTTTTTTGAGGCATTGTGACAAACTTCGAAGGTCGTGCAAATTTGTATTACAGCATTAGAGCATCGATTATTAAAAGGCATCTCCACACTTTTAACCACGCAATCGCCTGTCTTCCTCCTTCGCTGGCACTAGGGCTTCGATGTCGAAATCGAGAAATGCACGTCGATTAATATCGAATTCTTCGCTCTTCACTTTAATGAAATCCATTGCCACATTTTATATGCACTATGATGCATTGATTAACACGTCGGCACTTTTAATTTCAATTTAAAATTTTAATTTAAATTTTAAATAAATAAAATTTAAACTAAATATTTAAAATTAAATATCTTCATCACCGGGGCACATTTTTCAACGAAACGAAAAGCCAACTTGGGTTTTAAGAAAAACCCATTTCAAATCTATTGCCCATGGTTTTAAATAAAACCTTTTATTTTGTCTGCCTTGGTTTTCACAAAAACCCTTCCTTGAACTTGGATCCTTTTGACATCAAATCAAATTCCTTCAAATGCTTCTTGACATCAATGACAACATCTACACTTGAGCAAAGGCAATGTACCCAAGGTACCCAAAATTGCCAACAATCTCCCCCTTTGTCATTGATGGCAAACCTTTACTAAAAAACACTTCTTAAGAGCCAAAACTAAAACCCACAACTGAGAATCTTCCTTTGAAGTTTTGCTCCCCCTGACTTGAAGCTTTCCTCTTCACTTGAAGCTCTCCCCCTTACTCATATCTCTCCCCCTTTGTCATCAATGGCAAAGGGCCACCTTTGGGGCTCGGAACTAAGAATGAGCCTCTTAGCTTAGTCCCTCCCCCACCTCCTATTGAGGTGATTAATTTTGGGGTGGGAGTAAAACTCCCATTAGGCACTGATCATCATCAACGTCTATAACTTCCTTGTCGGGCCTTCTCTTGAACTCTTTGTCCATATTCCTATTCCTGTCATTGTTCTTGTTCTTTTTCTTATCCCTGTTCTTTTCAATGCCTTGATCCTTGGACCTGATCATGCCACTGTTCCTGTTCCTATATTCTAGAATTTTAGCTCTACACTGTCTGACTGTGTGACCTTCATTGTTGCACTTATAACAAGTAACAATGTTATTTCTTTTAGGCATACCTGTTCTTTGAATCCACAAGTTTTGACCAAACTAGTTCTGACCAAACCTGTTTTGACCAAACCTATTTTGACCAAGCCTGTTCTGACTAACCCAGTTCCTGATATTTGCCTTGCAAAAAATTGCTTTATGCCCAAACTGATTGCAAGAGTAGCAATACCCATGAAAGAAATTACCACTTCTAAAACTTTCATTTACCTTCTTCACTTGAGCCATGCAATGTACAACCATGTGACCAAATCTGTGACAAGCAAAACATCTGCCTTGAAAATTTCCTTTATTTGACCTCTTGGGTCCTGAAAACTTCTTCTTCTTCTCATTCTGAATTTTGTTTTCTGTTTCTGTGCATCTATCATTCAAGGACTCATGATCTGAAATACTTTCCTCATCAGAACTCTCTTTCTTTTGGAGTCTCTTACTAGACTCTCCAACTTGTTTCTTGTGAGGCTTAACAAAACCAAGACCTGTTTTATCTGTTGTCTTTCTTTGACCTTTGATAAGAGATTTAACCTTTTTGGAGCTTTCTTGAAACCTGTACAACTTATCCTTGTACTCTTTATTTTCCTCTTTCAAAGAAGCCATTTTTTGATCTAATTCACTATACTCAAGCACCTTAGATTCTAACTCATTCTTGAGTTCTTGTGCTTTAGCCATAGAGACGTCAAGACTTTCTATAAGTTTATCTCTCTCCATGCAACATTCATCTAACTTATCCTTGAGTCTAGCATTCTTCTTTCTTTCCTTTTTCAAAACACTAAGAGCATTAGTAAGTTCACATTCAAGATCCTCTATTTGATTGCATTTTGAATCATCAAGGCCTTTTTCAGATTTCTTATCACTAGAGGTGCTACCCTTTTCAAAAACCATACAAGCATCTTCTTTATCAATTTCTAGAGCATCCTCATACATACTAGCAACCAAATCATTATTTGTGCAATCATCCTCAAGGTGACCAAAATTTCCACATTTAAGACATTTCATGATAATGAATCTATGTTTTGGTTCTTCCTCTTTTTTTGATATGAACAACATCTCATTTTCATTATCACTTGAAGAACTTTCACTATCACTACTAGAACACTTACTTGCTTTGTCTAGGTAGAAGCTCTTCTTGTGCTTGTGAGAATACCTCTTTCCTTTATAGCTTGTGCTCATCTTTGTTCTTCCTTTGATGCCTATGCCTTTCGAATCCTATTTATCTTCTTCACTTTCAAACAGATCATCTTCATCTTCATTGCTACTAAACCCATGGCAATGATGATCATTGTGATCGAGTTGACCACAAACAAAACATTCTCTTACTTGTGAGCAATCAGCTGCAAAGTGACCGGTCTTCCCACATCCGGTGCAAATCTTTATTAATATGACTTGTTCTCCACTATTTGATTCATCTCTTGAATCTATTTCCATTCCCAAAGTAGCAACATTGAGATCATCTTCATTTTCTTTCATGACCCTGTGAGATTTCTTTTTCTTGTGTCTAATGGTTTTGCTTTTGCCTTTCCTTGCCATTTGTGTTCTTGTAAGATCTTCCTTCAAGTCGTTTAAACCTTTCCGAAGGCACCTGCTCTGATACCAATTGAAGAACACAAGCTTATACTGAGAGGGGGGGTGAACAGTATAAGACCTCTTTTTACTTTTCCTTTATACTTCAAAACAATAAAGCAATATATCCAAAGCAATATCAAAACAATGCACAAGATCATCCACAAAGTGACACAACAATTTTGATGTGGTTCATCCACAAAACTTTTCTCTAAAAGTTATCTCAAAGTTCTTTGGGAAACCTTCCCAATTACAATGTTTATGAGCCTCGGCTCAAAGGAGATACCTTCCCCCAATCTGAATTTATGAGCCTCTACTCAAAGGAGATACCTTCCCCTACCTCTGCTCTGGCTGGTGATCCTCTAGAAGACCTCTGCCTCCGCTGCCCTTAGCAAATGGAACTCTATCCACAGAAGACACTTGTCTTCCCTGCTCTGGTCGGAGACCTCTGTCCTCAACTCTATCACCTCAAAAGCTGGTCCTCGAATCTGCACTAAACACAGTCCTTCGGTCTAGCACAAATCTGTCCTCAGGTTCTTCTCATAGAACCAATGCACCTCTGTCCTCAAGTTCTCTGATAGAACTATCAAACTCAACTTCACAAGTCCTCTGCTAGGACCTGTCCAAATCTGCTCACAAGTCCCCAACGGAACCTGTCCAAAACCTGCTCACAAGTCCCCAATGGAACCTGTCCAAAACCTGCTCACAAGTCCCCAATGGAACCTGTCCAAAACTTGCTCACAAGTTCATCAAGAAAAACTTGCTTGGCATGAACCCACAAAGAGAATGGTTAGAGACCCAATGTGATTCATCAACCTCATAGAAGCATAAAGAGAATTGTTAGAGACTCAATATGTTCTATACTTAACTCCCAATCTCAATCTCAACTCAATCTCAAATCTCATAAGAATAAGATAGATGTAATATGCTTTTCTCAAGAACATGAAACACAACCCAACAATTGCCAACCAAGCAATATCTCATATAACAATGATACTCATGTTCTTTCCAACAACCAATATCTTTTCTCAACCAATTAGGGCTTCAACAACAATGCTCAAAGACAAGGTTTAACCAACATCATTCAACTCAACATTAACCTTGAAGCATTCAACCAATCATCACAAGAAAAGGAAACAAGTAGAAATCCTTTTCCCTCCAAAGATATTTGAACAAAACAGCCACCCACACAATATCACCAAATGCAAAGAATAACTTGTTCAAATCAACTCAATGGAGTAAGCCCAATATCATGAATCAAGTAAAAGCAATAACTTGATCAAACAACCTCTATGGAAGCAACTCAACCATCAACCTCAAAACAGCCAACCAAGGGTTTCACCAACTCAAAGCAAGTAGCAAGACTCACAAACATAAACCCTAGTGCACAATGCTTCCACTACCTCAAACCAAAATTATGCATTCACCAAAACTCTCATCAATGATAACAATGCATAAGTAGTCTTTAACAAACCAGAAAATAGGATTTACACCCAACCAAAGGAAACCTAGTTGAATACCTTTTCACTCCAATCTTATTTCAGGAAAACATACACCAATCATACTCATAAGAAGAATGTGCCCATACCTTTTTGCTTGATGAAGGGTAGATAATTCAATCATGAATAATTCTTTTCAAATCTCAAAAGGTTAGATGAAAATACAAAACAAATAACAACTCACACATACACCTTATCACTCCATAAAAACTATTACCCATATTTTCAACACAAATATTTAAATTAACTTGCTAGTCCTTATATCTCCTAAATACCTCAATATCTTTTTAATTAATAAAAAATATTTAAATCAAAGTGACTACCCCTTATATCTTCCTAATAAAACAATTAATTCTCTAACCCTTATATCTCCCTAATAACACAATGCACCCAATAAAATAAAAATCTTATACAATCCCTTGTAACTCCCAACTTCCACAATACACTAATAACCAAGCATTTTATGACGTACCTAAAAAGTGCATCCGCGTAATTTGAACACGAGTGCTCTCCTTTCCTAGCACCTTAGTTTTGTCTTGGGAACCACTTGGGCTACGCACCCTCTTAGATTTTACACCGCCCACACTCTTATTTGTCACCGCCTAGAACTGCAAACAACAAAAACAACACACAAAATTATGAGCTGTCGGGTTTTTGAACTGGGGTCTCATTCTCTGCTACTCAATACCAACTTCCGCCAGCACTCCCCACTCGCTTGATACAAAACATGGAAGTCCCTTTTTTATTTTGATTCTCCTCGAAATTAGTGAGACTATTGTATACTTCAGCGTCGTCGAAAATCATCAGTCGGAGCGCATGTTTTTTTTTGAGGCATTGTGACAAACTTCGAAGGTCGTGCAAATTTGTATTACAGCATCAGAGCATCGATTATTAAAAGGCATCTCCACACTTTTAACCACGCAATCGCCTGTCTTCCTCCTTCGTTGGCATCGGGGCTTCGATGACGAAATCGAGAAATGCACACCGATTAATATCGAATTCTTCGCTCTTCACTTTAATGAAATCCATTGCCACATTTTATATGCACTATGATGCATTGATTAACACGTCGGCACTTTTAATTTAATTTAAAATTTTAATTTAAATTTTAAATAAATAAAATTTAAACTAAATATTTAAAATTAAATATCTTCATCACCAGGGCACCTTTTTCAACGAAACGAAAAGCCAACTTGGGTTTTAAGAAAAACCCATTTCAAATCTGTTGCCCATGGTTTTAAATAAAACCTTTTATTTTGTCTGCCTTGGTTTTCACAAAAACCCTTCCTTGAACTTGGATCCTTTTGACATCAAATCAAATTCCTTCAAATGCTTCTTGACATCAATGACAACATCTACACTTGAGCAAAGGCAATGTACCCAAGGTACCCAAAATTGCCAACAATATTAGGTGTAAAAACATGCTATTATCAGTATTGTGCATTAAAAGACCTAAAACTAATTAGATGACCAAGCTCTCTACTTAAAGTGATGCTCTTGGCACCATCAATATTTAAGATGTATGCTTTATAGGCTAGATGTTAAAACATCCTTTAATTGTAACTATATCCTTATTTTTGGGTTTTAGGAAAGTTAGAAGGCAAAGACATCATAAAATATGGAAGAAAAGTGGCAACTGGATGAAGAAAGGGAACCAAAACCATTTTCCAACATGGATCATTATCGTCCCACTAAAGGACTAACAAAACTAGTCAATCTCTATTCCGCAAATAGAAGGATAAGACCCTCCACTACTTGCAAAGTTAGTTGTTAGTGCTCTTTTTACAAACACATATCCATACATCACTATCATAATCACATTGCTAACTTTGTAAAGTTTGACATCATTGTCATTCATCAAAAGGAAGCTACTTTGAATAGGAAAATATTGAGATGAATTTGATCTTCTTGTCATCTCAAAGGGTATTCTATGATCAAAGTAGTGAATAAAAAATGTGACATTATAAGGCTCGACCATGGTATCCAACACCTTAAGAAAATGAAAGTCCTCAATGATCTTGTAATTTAGCAACATTAATAAAACAACCTATAAGAGACAACCACAAACATACCCACAACTAATCTCACACAAGACAATGCTCCTTCCAAAGTATATACACCCAAAACCTTTTAATTTTTCCATTGTCACACTGCTACATAACATGAATTTCTAAGAATGTTAACAAGCATAGCCTTACAAACAACCTCATATGTTCACAAGGGACAAGCCTTACAAACAACCTCATATGTGCACAAGGGACATTACACGTTCAATCTAACTCTCATAAAATAAACCCATTCATCTAAAGAACAAGGTAAAACAACCTCATATGTGCACAAGGGACATTACACGTTCAATCTAACTCTCATAAAATAAACCCATTCATCTAAAGAACAAGGTAAATAGAGACAACATAAAAACAACTTCAATAGAGTATTATCTATGCCCATTCAAAAACAACTTTATGTTGATTTTAAACCATATTAAACACAAGAAAAATAAAGAACAAAGTAATAAACACAAGATATAACACATAACCACTTGTATCTATAGCATGTTACAACACATTTTATAAGAGAGGTTGTCAATCATTATTTCTGTGAGTGTGGTTTATTAATAAGGATGCCACTTACCCATTATATGATTTGGGTTCAATCCCCACATTAAATATATATAAAAAAATATTACTCAAAAAAATTAATAAATAAATTATCTAACTAATTACTTTAACTCGACAATGCCACCATACTTCTCATTATCTAAACAAATTGAAACAATACACCTTATTGTATGAACAATGACACGACACATCCTATTGCGCTCTAACAAAATTATTTTACTTTCTAACATATAATTTTAGAAAGTCATTGTACACCCAACTATATGGTCGTTAGATAGGTGGCTAAGGAGGTGGACGTAATCAACCCGGCCATGCTACAACAACACAATAAAATTAATTTATCTTCTAAGAGGCTCATTACGATGAATTCTAGGCTTCGAATCATCACCCATCACAAAGCCAAAGGCTATGCGTGTGTATCTTAAAAAAAAATTTACCTTGCCTCAAGCCACCTGTATAAAATGAAGCCTTGAAAGCCAATCGATCAAATCCGTCCTAGTGGTCCACCCTATGTTGGCCATATGGTGTCAGAGGATTGCAATAATCCGTTTGTCGTTACCGTACGAATACCTCAAAGAGAAGTTGCATAATATCTAGCGATCATGTTCAGGCTTATTTGGTCTAGGAAGTGGTCGCTGCAACATTACTCTGAGTGAAATCAAAGCAAGCCCTTTTCAGATTGTCAACTCCGAATAAATTTGCACTTCTAATAATTCCATGAGATGTTATAAAAACAATCATGTAGCAGGATTGAATGTGCTTCAGAATAATTGCACTCCTTTGGATCTTTTTGGCAAAATTAGCCTTCTTACCTAAGGAAGGAAGAAATAATGAAATTATGATCATTTATGTCTGCCATCTTCTTCCCACTCTTAGACCTGCTTTTAACTGCCATGAGCTATCCTCTCACCGGGCCTTAAATTCAACAGGCATCATTGTCCGCAATGAAACAAAAAAAATTAAAAACCACCTTTGTGGATGACAGTGAAATGAATACAAATATTGCTTTAAATTTCAAACTAAAACATATGTTCACGATCGGGGACGATGGAACAACAGGCTATCTTTTTTTTCCATCAACATTAATATGCTTAATGTGTAGATGCCAAGTTTTATATATAAATATTGGTACGTCTTTTAAGTTGTTGGCAAAAGTGACCTCCATTATGTCTAATTATATTTGACAGAAAGTTATAGAGAAAAGCACGACAGGCTTATAGGAAAAATTATTAAAAACTGCACCAATGTGAGCATTCATACGACCTTCAAATTTCAACCCTCACATCTCATTGCATCTCAACTATATATATATATGGTCAATGGTCTAAGAGCAAGCAAAGTCTTAGCAGCAGCTGTCCTCAACTTGAAGTATGGCTTTGCAACATTTTATTGAGATTCTCCCTGTCACTGATATTTGTGTTCTGCTCTGCCTACTAATTTATCTCTCAGCTTCTGCCTCATCTACTTTTGCTGCAGCTCACAATGTGCTGCCGTCTTTGCCAGGCATGCCTGTTACCGACCATTTCAAAACAATGAAGTTTCCCCAAGGTTATGCCAATCTTTGGGGTCCCCAGCATCAAAAAGTTTCACAAGATGAATCTTCTGTTACTCTAACATTAGATAGATCTTCTGGTAAGGATCTGCATCTTTTTTTCCCTTACTCTTTATGGACGATCTTTGTCTGTCCAACGAAGTTCGAACAGTCTATGTCATGTTATGATTGAAATGTTCAATAAAATAAATTTTAAATGTTCATAAAATTATAAGCCATATCAAATGATTTTGACAGAAGATAGAGGATGGTTTTTTTTAATTTAGCTGGGTTGTTTTGAGAAACCACTATCAAAGTCACATCAGTATTATCAACTAAATTTTAAGTATTCATGTGTGTTTAATAGGATGGAGATTCGAAACGGAAAAATATGCTATTGTTTTTTTAATTATAATCATAAAAAAATATTAAAAATTATTATATATAATTAAATTATATTATTTATTTATTTAAAATATATTTATTTAAATCAAAATATACAACTTTATTTTCAATTCTATTCCCACCTTAAACCCTCTTATTTGAAGTTCCAAAATAAACCCATAACACCATTAATCAATTAACTTGAATGTGATTCATTCATTTTCATTTCATTATATTGGTGAGTGCAGGTAGCGGATTCAGATCAAAGAAGGCCTACATGTATGGTTTCTTCAATGCAGCCGTGAAGCTGCAGCCGGGCTACACTGCAGGAATCATAACGTCGTTCTATGTAAGTTTTAACAAAATCAACTCCCAAGCTTCTTATTCGTTTTTATTTTTTTGGAATGTGTGGTTATTCTTTTTTTTCCTGCAATTTTGGTTATGAAAACATCTTCAAGCGTGTGCAAAACGCAGCTTTCAAATAATCAGGTGTACGAAGGGTGGCACGACGAAGTGGACATAGAATTCTTGGGAACAATACCGGGAGAGCCTTACAAAGTGCAGACGAATGTGTATGGAAACGGCACAGGAGATGGATCTCATCTCACCGGCAGAGAACAGCACTTCCATCTCTGGTTCGATCCAACCATCGCTTCTCACAATTACAGCATTCTTTGGACGCCTCACCACATCCTGTAACTAATTCTCTCTCTCTGGACCTAAAATGCATTAAATAAAGCTTAATCTCAGCCCTAATCAAAGGTGCAATATATATTTTAATAACAGAAATGTGCATGTAACTGTAGATTTATGGTGGATAGCATTCCGATAAGAAGGTTCCCAAAGACGAGCAGCCTTGGAGTGACATATCCGTCGAAGCCGATGTCGGTGTACGCAACCATATGGGATGCTTCTTCCTGGGCCACCGACGGAGGGAAATACAAAGCCGACTACAAATACCAGCCATTTTTGTCTACTTACACCAATTTTATCATCAACGGATGTTCTCGAGGGGGTGTTAAAAAATGCGCCCATGGGTATTTGGATTCGTTCATATCTCCCAAGTTGAATAAGAATCAGAGACATGCTCTCAAATTCGTAAGGAAGAATTATATGGTATACGATTACTGCCAGGACTTTCAGCGATACCCCAACGGAATGCCCGAGTGTCCACCCTCCTCTAAACATTAACCATTCCATTTCATGAGACCAGACGAGTATCCTCATACTCCGCTGTGGTCACTCAGTCTATTTATATTATATCTATTATTATTACTTGATACATGTCTGCAATGACTGTAGCCAGGCGATAAGGGCCGAGTGTGCGCTTGGTATAGATCATTGGCACTTCTGTTTTAGTCAATTCAGTCTTTTAGCTGTATTGAAAGTTATTACTGAAGATTTACGTTTTCATGACGGACGGGCTCCACAGGGTTGGTCGATGTGATAATTATCCATGAAAACTTATAATTCGAAGCACTTGTTTTAGCGCTTTAACTTACAATTCTGAGGTCCTTGGGCAGTACAGTTTGTTTGCGTTTTTTTTCTTAGATATCCAAAATTATGTTTTGAAAATTATAAAAATAGATACATTAATGAAATATTACTAAAATCTATTAAAATATAATATAATAATGTTTTTTAAGCGAAAAACCTCTTGCGGGTCAGTCTGGTATGAAAGACCGGGAACACGGGGTTCTCAAAGTTATCCGGGAGTAGCACCCACACCAACATTATCAATTGGATTTTGGATACCCAATTCAACTTTTTGGTAGGGTGGAGATTTGTAGGGTGGAGATTTGAACCGACCTCCGTTGGAAGATTACCCTCTCCTCTCCAACTCACCTACAACACCTGGGTATAATATAATAATGTTTAGATTATAGTTTTTGTGTATTTTTTTTAACACTCAAGTTTTGATACTGTCATTATTTAAGGATTAAAATTGTAGGGAGGGTAACACTTAATTCAAAAGGTTACAGTTATAAAAAGTTTTTCCTGTAATTAAAAATATTTTTAATGTGAATTTTAAATATGTTTTGTATGTTAAACAAATATATTTTAATTTTTTAATTTTTATATAGAACTAAATAAAATTTATTTATATTATAATTTGGTTTAAATTTTTTAATAATTGTTAGTTAATTAGGGTCAAACAAAGTCAATGAAATTTATGATGTACTAGGGCCACTGCCAACAACCTATCATGTAAAAAATAATTTATAGGGGGATTACGTTAAAGAAGTTATTAGAAAGACGAACAAGACATTTGGGCACAACTATGGAATCAAATGTAACATGAAAGTTATCAAGAATAGAAAAAAAACAAAGAGGGTTTCAGTAATTTTTGTTGGAAGAGGACATATACAATTAAGAATGAGGTAAAGTTTAAAGGACAGGAGATCCTAGATAGATAAAAGAAAACAAAAAAATTGCATTTTGAGTCTTGCCAAAAAATGCGGATATCAAAATGGATTTGTATAAGCTTATCAGTGTTTTTTTAATAAAAATTTAACCTTTTAATCAAAAAAATTATTTTAACAAGTTACATAACTATATTATAACTATATTAAACAATGCTTTTAACAATTATGTATATATTATTTGAAAAATATATATACATATAATATCAAGATTATATTTTATAGTTTTTTAATTTGAATTAAGGTTCACCAAAGAGAGAATCTCACTGCTTGAATTAAAAGATAGATAGTTAAGGTTTTGATGTTGTTTCTTATCAGTAGGTTATAATGATTTTTGTTATGGAGAAAAACATTGTAAAATGAGTCTGATCATTTGAAAATATTTGTATAATAATAATTTAGGTAAATTTTTTTACTATTTCATTAGGAGAATCCAGTTCTTATAGAATAGTAGGATGTTTTTATGAATGGCAAAAAATGAAATATCACTGAAGATGGTCATCCCAAAACTAACCAACTTCAGAGAGAATTTTTTTTAAATCACAGTTGGTTCACCAAAGATGTTCCTAGATATATCATATTCATTGAGGCTTCACCACATTTTGAGTTCATGAAACTACAGATATCACTCGAGTGGATAGGAGTGGCCAAACTCTTGTAGGTTCTGGGGGCTACCTTTTGTAGCTCCACAACACAAAGGACACTTCAAATGGTCACCCCACATTCCCTACATCCTCTATGAATGTAAGGTTTCTTGATAATGGAGTTGGAATTATTCCTTCTTAATATTTAGAGAAGGGGACGCCAATTCCCTTACTAGCATAAATTCGGCTATGCTAATGTATAGGAGTAAAGCCTCTTAGTTTAAACATTGCACCTTTGCAATGGATTGAATAAACTGAAGTGCTCAACTAACCCATCTCTACAATGGTTTAATTGAGGTGATTATCACTCCATGTGATATCTTCACATGGACACCCAATGGTCATTTAGGGTACCATCACCTATCTCCAATGCACAAGGGATTCCTAACCTCCATGGTAGGATAAGAGATTCAACTAACCCACAATGAATCTTGTCCAAAGACTCCCTGCTTTTGGATCACACTTGAATTTCTTTTATCAAATATGCCCCCTTGCAAAGGATTTGGGTGTTGCCTCCCTACAGCTCCTTCAATATGGAATTCATCTTAAAGGGATTCTATACAAGGTTACTTAGAGTTTATATTTAATGATTCCCCTCTAAGGAACAACATCAAAACCTTAACTATCTCTCAATTCAACCAAAATGAAAGTATGATCATCTTACTAAATATAAGAAATGACTCAAAGCATGAATATGATATTTTATTACAATATCACATTAAAAAGGAGATCGAATTTGATATATATATATATATATATATATATATATATATATATATATATATATATATATATATATATATATATATATATATATATATATAATATGCTCCATAATTCGAATTTGATATATATATATATCAAATATGCTCCATAATTGTGTCCATACCACCTGTTATACTTCGAATTAATTCAACAAAATAAATTATAACTTTAGGACTCAAAGCATGAATAAAATATTTATATCACATTAAAAAGAAGATTATATATATATATATATATATTTATATTTATATTTATATATCAAATGTGCTTCCTCAGTATTATATATATATATATATATATATATATATATATATATATATATATATATCAAATGTGCTTCCTCCTTGTACTCAAGGTATACCACCTGATATAATTCGATCTCTCTTATATATATATATATATATATATATATAAAAAGGAGATCTAATTTGATTACCTTTTAATTATTTATTTATTTATATATATAATGTGCTCCCTAATTGTGCTAGAGGTATCGAGGTATACCACTTGTGATACTTCGACATACTTCAACAAAAAAAAATTATAACTTTAGGACTCAAAGCATGAATATGATATTTATATCACATTAAAAAGGAGATTATATATATATATATATATATATATATATATATATATATATATATATATATATATATATATATATATATATATATAAAAAGAAGATCGAATTTGATTACCATACTATCTATCAAATGTGTGTTCCCTAGTTGAATATGATATTTATGTCACATTAAAAACGAGATTATATATAAATGAGATCGAATTTGATTACCACATATTTATATATATATATATTCCTTGTACCCGAGGTATGCCACATGTTATAATTCGATCTCCTTTTTATATAAATATATATAAAAAAAAGATCAAATTTAATTACTTTTATTTTATTTTATTTATATATATATATATATATATATATATATATATATATATATATAAAATGTGCTCCCTAGTTGTGTCCAAGTATACCACCTGTTATACTTCGACTTACTTCAACAAAAAAAATTATAACTTAACTTTATGATAATAAGCTTGTTAATGATTTTAATGTTATAAATAGTTTAATTTACATGTAGTGTTGAATAAGAATTATAATATAGAAAAAAAATACTTAATTTGAAGACAATAATTGTTGTGAGTATATGTTGATGAATATTTTTTTTGGGAGGGTTGGACCACTAAAATTTGTTCATATCAATTTAAGTTTTTTTAAAGTATAATGTAAACTTAAACCTTGTTAAAGATATTAAAAAATAAATTAAACTAATTTTAGTGTAGATTGTTATTATATATTATTCTCTTTATAATAAGATTATTATTTTTCATATAAAATGTATAATTTTATATGAAGTAAAACATTAAAATATAATTTAAGATAGTGGGTGGTGCATACAAATTAAAATAATTATAATGTTAAATAAAATTTTAAAAAATATGTTACTTAACCTAAAATGCATATAACTTAAGGTCTATGACAAAAAAAAATAGCATTCTTCAAATAAATACTTGAACGTTTTTTTTTTTTTGTTGTGATTTATTTTTTTCAATGAGTTATATGGGATAGAAATGGCCTCAACCATATTACATCATCATCATAATGGTATTACAATAAAACTTGGATATTATCCATTAGCTAGTTGACCTAATACCACTTGATTTTTAATTAGTTTACACAGGTTTTTATGAGGGATCCTAATCCCCTTATACTAAGTGGCGTTTGAACATTTGGACCTCTCAAAGAAAGGTCAAAGCCCTTACCACTATGGTAAGCTTGTAGATCAATTTAATGATTTTACACAAGTTTTTATGAGGGGTCCTAGTCCCCTCATACTAAGTGGGGGGTTTGAACCTTGGACCTCTCAAAGAGATGCCAAAGTCATTACTAAAAAAATTAGGGTAAAGCTAAGGTTATTATGAGGGGTTCATACCAAAGTTTGAAACTGGGTCTCCTAAATGAAAACCCAAGAACTTATCACTATGATATCCCTCTTGAGATATTTTTTTGTATGATCCATTATATTTTAGTATAAATTTTTAATTTTTTATATGGGATAATATAACCCATCATGCTTTATGTGTTATAGTTTTTGTTTTATCTTTTATTCATAATTCATTTTATTTTTATTTTTTAAATTAAGGGATTTGTGTTTAAAAAACATAAGCATTAAAATATTAAAAATACTCTAAATAAATAAAAACAAAACAAAAAAAAATTAAAATTAAAAAAAATATTAAAAATACTGAAAAATATTAAATTATAAAAAATATATTTTTAAAATCTAGAATACATGATCTAACTATCTAAAACTATCATTTTTAATATTTTTAGGATATCTATATTCAAAAATCTTATTTTTTTTTGTGTTTTGAAGAGGGATATTGACATATGAAAAAACTATCAATCGACAAAGCTAGGGCAAATTTGTTTGAAAAATTAATCATCTTTTAGGAACCATATCTTTGCATAGATTTGTTTGATTCAAATTATTCTCATACTATTTTGTGCATAATTTAAAAAGCTTTGAAATGACTGATCATTAAAATAATCCAAGTAGCATTAAGGGAGATATGACCATGTCAAGATAGTCATCTACAACTAAGGCAGTGTTAGGGAAAATTTAAGCTGAAAAACATTTCATCTTGTAGGAGTCATTTCTTTGCAAAGGATTGTCTATGGAGGGGGATATGACCTTGTGAAGTCAACCATCTAAAATAAGGGTAGGGACAATTTTTCAAGTCATGAAAAATAAAATTGTAGATATATGTTAGCTAGGGTTCAAATGATGGGAGAAGCAACAGAGAGCTAGGGCATCAATAAGGTAGGATATTATGTTTAGGCATAGATTTTTTTAGCATGTATTTTGAGTTAAATTTTCCTTCCTATGGATCGATTTATAGCTAAATATTTAAAATCATCCCTAGTAATAGAAGTTAGTGAGGACCTCATAGAGAAGCAATCCTTGTTGCTCAAAGATAGGGTAGTTTTTGGTAAATTTAATGGGTCTTGGCTAGAGGCTTCGACCTTAAGAAAATGGATTGATAGCAATTAGAAGTCTCCAAAAGTGAGTGTATCCTTTCTTCCCAAAGGTTTCTTCCTAGCCATTTTTTGTTCTAGGGAGGAAAGAGAAAGAATCCTAAATGGGGGTTCTTGGTTTATGGGAAGAGCAAGACTCTACCTTATGTTGGAGCATATTACATTATTTGGTACATGCTAATGTACCACCTTGGGTACATAACTAGAGTAATATTTGAGTAGTTACTTCATTCAATGTAATAAATGCACAAGTGTTAGAATGTGCAATGATGTTAATGTGCATATAGTCCACATGTACATGAGTCATAGGTTTGCTAGATGAAAGGCCAAAGGACTTATCTCCCTATGTATATGCCTTTGAGGTGTAGATAGAAGGGATAGAAGATACAATAGTGACTATTTGCATTAGTAGTTAGAGTGAGTACAATATAGTTCTTTCATGTATTTATGGAGTGTCCGTGTCCTCCATTATATTACATTGTACTATTTTCATGAAATTTCATTAATGGCATATTTTTGAGTTATTGCAAAAGTTTCTCTTATAATTTTCCTACTTATAGTGTCATGTTGGTTCAAAATCTACCTTTGGTTACATTTGCGCCCAAGACTTTGCCAATATTGAAATATCGGGTTCAAAATAGAGTTTACCCGGTTCAATCTCCAGAGGAGGCTGGTTCCTTGCTTTATTTTAGGGAAAAGGGGGAGAGTAAAATGCATAAAGAGAGGGAAATATAGCTATTTCTAAGAATTTTTAGATGGTGCAAATTAGATAACAACAAAGAAACATCTATAGCCTTTTACAAATAAGCATTCTTTGAACCATCAAATTAGAATAACTAGTCCTCTGGTGCAGATTTAATCAAACATAAGCTTAATTGAAATATCAATTTTAGAGCTAGCTGAACCTTAAACGCAGAAATTTAGAATGAGAATTAAGGTGGTTTCTATTCAACGTAACTTATATAACAATCAATAATCCATACATACTTGATAACAACACCAGTGAGCCAAAAACCAGAATGAGTAGTCTTTATTTGCTTTCAGAAGTCTGAGTACATTTCCTTGTAAACATCCAAGAGCCGACCCTTTGTTAGGGTCACTCATCCTATATATATATATATATATCTTTTTACATAACAAAAAAATTAAAAGTTGTTACAATAATATGCCCATAGGCTCATTCTGGTAGAGTGGCAGTTAAGAAAGAGAGTATGGGATCTTCAACCAAAAATGGTTGAGATCTTCTTGTTACTGCATATCTACCTTTATCTTCTTGGAGACGTCATGGCCCAACTGTCTTCCACTTCTTTACTTTTGGTTCAATGGCCAACGAAGTCATGGCATATCGCGAGATCACGACGTTTTCTCTTCACTTGGTCTTTCGGCTCAAAAATATTGTGAGATCATAATGTTTTCTCTTCACTTGGTCTTCGGGCTCAAAAATATCGTGAGACCATGATGTTTTCTCTTCACTTGGTCTTTCGGCTCAAAAATATCACAAGACCATGATGTTTTCTCTTCACTTGGTCTTCCGACTCAAAAATATCACGAGATCATGATGTTTTCTCTTCACTTGGTCTTTCAGCTCAAAAATATCATGAGATCATGATGTTTTCTCTTCACTTGGTCTTCTCGACTCAAAAATATCATGAGATCACGATGTTTTCTCTTCACTTGGTCTTTCGACTCAAAAATATCGTGAGATCGCGATGTTTTCTCTTCACTTGGTCTTCTAGCTCAAAAATATCATGAGATCGTGATGTTTTCTCTTCACTTGGTCTTCTAGCTCAAAAATATTGTGAGATCACGATGTTTTCTCTTCACTTAGTCTTCGAGCTCAAAAATGTCGTGAGACCGCGATATTTTCTCTTTACTTAGCCTCTGAGAAACAAAATATCATGAGATCGTGACGTTTCTTCTATACTTAGCAAAATTTTGAGAAGACCACTCCTTACTCCCCTTGATGTGGTCATTTTGACCTACATTATTGGTGCCTCCTAGGGGAATTCTGCCAATGGAATGTTAGAATCTAGAGCCTTTATCCATTGGGGAATGGAGTAAAAAGAACAACTAAAAAAAAGGGAGAAAGGGGAGTGATACCAAGCAAAAAAGGATGTTTCTTGCTCTGTGTGGTCATTCATCAGGAGTGTCTTCCTCTATGGATTTCTTTGTGTCCTCTTGCTCAGGTGTCGTTGTACTGCTTGCTGAAGCTTTCTTAGCCTTTTCATGTTTCTCCTTTTCCTGGATAACTTCATTGTAAGCGGCACAAGCCTTTTTCCAAGTCTCTTCGTCTGGGTCTAAAGTTTCCATGAAAGTTAAGTACAAATACTCTAGTTCTTCTACTTTGTCATACGATAGAACTTTCGACCTCATGTATAGCTCATGCAAACAGGAGTTGATCTAGGTGAGGTCTTGAGCCATACTAAATATTTGTTCTTCTTGGACTGGCTCTTCCCAGCTATCTATCTTTGATTCATCTTCTATGAAAGTTTTCCAAGAAGCTTTCAGCTCATCTTCCTCCAAGAATTTTGAATCTTTATCCCAAAAGCTCGACATGCCATAGTTTTCTGCTATGCTTACATGTTTCAAAATTCCCTTAGCCTCTACCTTGAGTTCTCACATTATTTTAGCACTTTTTGTCACCATCTTGTGTCTTTTGAAGAAACTTCTGGTAGCTATTTTGGCTTGGGACCATTTTTCATCTTGGGCTCTGTATCCAAATATTGCCTGTGTGCTTTCTGCCAGAACTTGGATCTTTGTTGTTGCAGATAGCCTTGCTTTTAGGAAGTTGATGGATGTAGTAAATTCATCTTCTACCCAACCCAATGTCTCTTTAATTTTGACCAAGTATGATAATGTAGGCCTTGCTTTTAAGCTCATATTTTGGATGTCCTCGAACATTTCTTTCCTGACTACCTTGGCTTTTTCTTTTGATATCCCACTGGTCTTACTAGTGTCGTCTTGGATCTGCTTCTGAAGGTCTTCCACCTATTTGTTCAATAGTTGGATTTGTTTCACGACCTTCTTTGCTTCTTCCTTATATGGGGCCACTTCATTGAACATATGTTCCCATTTCTTTACCTCATTTTTTAATGCCTTTTCAATTGTCTTTTGCTCATTTAAGGCTTCTTCTAAATGCTTCCTTGCCTACTCAACTCTAAGGTATTTCTCCTTGTAATACTCGACATTCAAGTATATGGTCCCCATGTGATCTTGGGCTTTTCCCCACTCGTCTTCCATAGGCAGTTGAGTGATATCTTTAGTGATTATCTCAGCTTGATAATCTTCCAAGGTCATTTCCCCTTCAGGATTTTGAACCAGTGGTGTCATCTTCATAGTCGAACACTACATACTGATAGGATCTAGGGCTATTCCTTCCTTGGTATGAGCTATGTCCTTGGAACTTTGAGCATTGCATGATTTTAACCAGGCTAAAGCATTTAGGGTTGCTTTCTTCAATTTTTTTAGCTTAGCAATGGTGGGGTGACTTTCAGAAGAGGAGGTAGGAATAGATTGGAAGTTGGGGAAGTTGGTAGTATAGGGGAAAGGAATGGTGGCTATGGAGGCATCCACATTTGGTTATTCTATGAGTGTATCTGGGGGTGCAACTGAGGATGCTTTTGGGTCAGGTTGGGTTGATGATGGTGATGGTGGAGGTTGCTGATTAGAAGGAGAAGAAGCATCATCTTGATCTGCAGAATGGGGAGGGGAATTTCTCTAGGGATGAGAAGAAGAAGAAGATGTAGTAAGATTGATAGGAGATATACCTGATACCTTTTGTGGGTTTGAGTCTCCAGTATCTGGTGCATTCTCAGGAGGGGTCGGGTCTTCAGTATAGGTCTCTGCTATCTTTTGCAGGCTTGTATCTCTAGTATCCAATGCATCTTTGGTAGGGACTTGTTCTTCAATAGGGGCTTCCTCGGTAGGAATAGACTCTTCAACCATTTTATCCAACTCTTGGTTGTTGGTCTCCTACTGTCCAGAGATTTATTCTATGTTTTCCCCTATGTTTCCTTCCTGGTCCCCTGTCTCAAGGTCAACGTGTGTTTCTTCTTGCCTCCTTTTCTTTTGTTCCCCTGCCTCTATTGACTCTGCTTTCCTCTTTCTCTGGAAGAGAGAAACATCATCATCAGATTCTATGTCTGATGTGGAGGGGGGATGAATTTATGAGCCACCTTCTTTGGGACTTTTGTTTGTTCGACAATAATTTCTTTACCTTTACCTTGGCTAGTCCCAACCTTTTTAGTGATGAGCGGAACCGGGATACCGTTGATGCCTAGTGGTACTTTATCTGCAAGATTTTTAGACCATGTGGTGTGATAATTGTCATATCTCTCACAAAATTCATGATCAACTTTTATTCCATATCTGGAGTGCATTTCGATCTGGCACCTCATCTGCCACCAAGCTAGGATTTTTGCATGTGTCCAATATTTTCCCTTTTTCTTCATCCTTTTAATGACCTTCTCATCTAACTTGTGGCTCGGATTGACTTTGGGGTTCCAGTCCATCATATGCTCATAGAATTCATGCCACGGGGCCAATGGCTGCATTTGTTTGACATGCCATTCTAGTGCTTCATCCTCCTCATTATTTTTGCCCTGTTTGTCGATTTATCTTTTCGATGCATGAAATTGTTTAAAGGGAGTCTGGTTGAGAGAAGCCTATTTTTGTGCAAATATTTCAATGGGGTCATACCTCCATTTTTGTGGCAATTCTATTAACTTCAAGGCTTTTTAGATTTCGAGTGATTCGCTCATGGTCTCCCTTTTTTGATACAGATACCCCTCCAAATTGGAAGGGCATGAGGCATGTGCCAGTCTAGCCAGCCCCTATGCCAAATTTAGAGTTTATATATTTAGTTTGCCTTACATACTCTAGAGTGAACAATCACTCAGTGACATAATATGGAAGTAAGAAAGGCTTCCCTGTGAAGCCATACAATCTGACGACTACTCCCTATGTTAAGATGAACCAATCTCCCTCTTTTGCATGAGTGTGTTGTAGGGTATCCCGCATATTTTGAGGAATTGTTGGCATTGTGCCATACATAATTTAAAATACAGGGCCCAAAAACTCCATGTTAAATCAATAGTACGACTCTGCTTTTGAGAGCACCATCATCCATTCATATACGGGCAAATGCTTTCCATATTTGTCCTTGTTGGTCGTAGAGATGAACTCTAGATTATTTGATTGGAAGAAAAAGAAAATCCATATTAGGTAAGAGGAAAACCTAAAAGCTTATGGGGAATCCCTCTGTATTTTGAATAGGCTTGTGTGTATCTTTTGAGTCAAATATACCGAACAATCGAAGAAAATTGGCATTATCTTTTTATCCATACACGAAGCATCATAGAATTTAGGGTTCGACATACACTATGCCACTGCAATCTACCATCCGTAGACTTGCATGTCAGATTCTAACCCCACCACCATAGCCAGCATGGAGAAAAGCTCCTTATTTTTTAATTTTGATAGGGGAATCGATGATTCTGGTAGGGTCCCATTGGGAGGGGGTTCTGACATATGTTCTTGCAAAAACAACTTTATATTGAGAGTAGGGGTATAGTACTTGGTCAAGGTAATTGGGTCAAATGGAATGGGGTTTACAATGGGCCTTCTATCACAACTAAAGGTGACCCTAATTGCATCAGCATCTAGGGTAAAAATGACATCGCCCCTATGAATTCCTGATAATTCTATGCTTTACATCGTAAAAAGTTGCCATAGCTCTGACTAATTCAAGGTAGGGGTGAACAGGGGTGCAAACATACCAAGAGAGTAGAGAGTGATAGGAGAATGTACTCGGAGTTGATGGTGTGATGCCCTTTGCTACCTTGGCCTCCACATCTCTTCAAATTTTCTCTAGATTTTTCCATGTTATTATGGTATCGGTGATGTGGGAATCCGAGTCTATGAAACTGCCTTCGCTTTTTGAGGCCCTACACTTTTTCTTAGCGGTTGGAGGAGATGTTGTCATGGTTGCTTGCTATGATTTTGGTATACATAAAACCCTGAAAGGCACTCAAAGAAGCTCAGAGAACTTGGGGGAAATCTAGGGATGCCGTAAGCAGAGGAAAATTTTTAGAGGATAGAGAGGTGATGAAAAATCTTCTACGACATAAGTAGATGTGCATGCATGCACTAAGATACCATGCATTAATTATGGTTGGTGGTGCACACTCTATGACTAATTTTGAATGTTACTGGATGCTTTGTTTCGTGTGCCACCTTCAAGAAAACCAACCGCCATGCATCACCATTTTATCGAGGCCAATGGCATCGCGTCACCTCTACCCTGGGCCAATAACTTCACGTCACTTCTTTTTTGGACCAATAACTTGGTACAGTGGTAATTTGAGAGGCAAGTATTTAAAATTTTAAGAAAACTGATTTTCCCATCGAAATTTTGAGTTTGAACCTCTGAGTTCCGAAATATCGTGAAATCACGACAATTTTTTTGAAGTGGCCTTTGAGTGCCGAAATATCATGAAATCGTGACACTTTTCCTTGAAGTGGCCTTTGAGTGCTAAAATATTGTGATATTGCAACACTTTTCCTTGAAGTGGCCTTTGAGTGCCAAAATGTCACGAGATCATGACACTTTTCCTTGAAGTGACATAAGTGCCAAAATGTCACGATATCATGACACTTTTCCTTGAAGTGGCCTTTGAGTGCCAAAATATTGTGAAAACTTGACACTTTTCCTTGAAGTGCTTTAGGAAAAAGAAACAACATATTTACATATAGTACATGTAAAGTGAAGGAAAATACCTTACTTATAGTACAACTTCAAATGGAAGTCATTGATAGGGATGGGTTGAACTTGACCCTGTCCATATTTCAATTGGAAATAATTCTGTTGTTTTTCTTCAATTATCTTGAAGGGGCCTTCCTAGAAAGCATCAAATTTCTGATGGTTTCCAGGTTTTGCTTTCTTTTCGTTCCACCTTAGGACCAAGTCTCCTACCTTGAAATTCCTGAGAGTAGCCTTTTTGTCAAACCATTTCTTCGTATCTCCAATATGCTTTTGATAATGGTTGTAGGCTTGTTCTTTTTGTTCTTCTAATTGTAGGAGTTGTATCAACCTATTCTCCATCGGTTCTGCTTCTTCTGTGCCTGTTTGATTGAGCAACTTTAAAGCAAGTATTTCTATGTGTATCAGGAGGATTGCTTCCTTACCATAGACTAGTGAGTAGGGGGAGGTGTTGATAGATTTCTTGATGGTGATTCTATCAACCCATAACGCTTGGTTTATCAAAGAGTGCCAACTTCTCTTGTTATATTTTAGAGTCCGCTTCAAGATTTGGAGGAGATTCTTATTCGTTGATTCAACCAACCCATTTCCTTGGGGATAGTAATTTGAAGATGTTTTCAAATAGATCCCATATCTACTAGCAAAATCTATCATTTTGGCCCCTATGAAATATGTGCCATTGTCTATGACCAATGCATTTGGGATACCAAATCTTGTGATCAAACTCTCCATGAATTCCATCACAACTTCTTGGTCTACTTTCTTAGTGGGTACTGCCTCAGCCCACTTAGTAAAATAATCCATAGCGGTTAGGATGTATTTATGTCCAATAGATGAGTTGGGTTCTATCACCTCGATGAAATCTAAACCCCATTGTTGAAAAGGTTCTTCAACCTGAATGGATTTCAAAGGCATTGAAGTGTTTCTATTTCTCCCAATGTACCTCTGGCACTTCTCGCAATTTTTGGTCACTCTAAAAGTATCTGAGAAAATGGTCGGCCAATAGCACCCAGTTCTTATAATTTTTAAAGTAGTGGTCCTCCCTGAGTAATGTCCTCCTGATGGACCTCCATGGAACTCATCCAAGATCCTTTGCTTTTGATCATTGTTTATACACCGAATCAGTACCCCATGCAGGTTTTTCTATACAATCCTTGAGGTAGTAAAGTGTATTTCAAAGCTTGGATCATGTATCTCCTCCTCTGTGAAGCATTCAAATTTTCTAGACATTTTCTAGTTTAGAAATATCTTATCAATTCATCAGCCCAGTCAACATTTTTTAAGGGTTGATCATCCCTTGGGGTTGTTTCTTATGTCTGGCAGGCCACATATTCTAATGAGGCTTGTTTGGTGAGTTCTTGACATAATGCTCTGCCCCTCACTAGCTTGGTTGGGTGGATCTCGACATCGTACTCTTGTATCTTTGATACCCAACCAACTATTTTCTCGCCAAGCTCCCCTTGTATAATGAAATTTCTAACATCAGGGTGGACCACATACACGATGGTCTTACTCTATGAAAGAAAGTGCCTAAATTTTTTTAACGATTTCATTATCATGTAAACTTTTTTCTCGATAAAGTTGTACTTCTCTTCATGTTCCTGCATTATCTAACTTAGGAATGCTATGGGTCTCTCTTCACTATCAAATCCTTTCTGAGTAAGTACTGTAGCGTAACTCTCTTGCTCACCTCCATCATACAAGATGAAACCTCTAGAATGGTCCAGGTTTACTAAGACAGGTGTTTGAGCTATTTGTTCTTTTATCTGTTTGAAAGCCTTCTTTTGTAAGTCCATCCACTTGAATTCAGCATTCTTTTTTAACAACTCGGTTATTGGTTTGACGATTTGAGCAAAATCTGCTATGAATTTGCATACAAAGTTGATTTATCCGAAGAAGGATTACAAACCCCTTTTGTTCGGGGGTAACGGAAGTTCAAGCAGTGCTTTCACTCTGTTGGGATCTATAGCTAACCCGACCTTGGAAATGATGTGACCTAGTAGAATCCCTTCTTCCACTACAAATATGGATTTCTTTGGGTTCAAAGAGATACTGAATTCCCTACACTTCTCAAAGACTCTTCTGAGATGGTCAACATGATCTTCTTTGTGGTGAGAGAACACTGTCATATCATCCAAGTATATCACTATGATTTTATTGATGAGTTCTCCAAAAGCCACATCCATTTCTCTTTGGAATGTTGCTCTAGCATTGGATAATCCAAAAGGCATCCTTTCATAAGAGAATGTTTCCCACTTGGTGGTGAATGCAGTTTTGAACTGATTTTTATATTTGACCCACACCTGGTTGTACCCAAAAAACCCATCCAAGAGTGAGAATATTTCTGCTCCTGCTACAGTATGCAGAGTCTGGTCGATTTGTGGGAGAGGATAATGGTATTTTAGTGAAGCTTTGTTTAGGTTTTGAAAGTCGACACACAATATAATATCTCCATTCTTTTTCTTGACTAGGACCAAGTTAGCTACCCAAGTAGAATGATTGATAGAATAGACAATCTTGGCTTCAAGCAACTTTAGCAGTTCATGTTTCATCAGAGCTTCAATATTTGGGTTTATTGGTCTTTGCTTTTGTTGAAAGGGTTTTGCACCTTCTTCGAGCTCGATGGTATGCTGTATGGTCTCTTTAGAGTAGACTTTAAGATCACCATAAGTCCAGGCTATGATGTCGAGGAATTCTTTGCATAATCTTTGAATTTGGTCCAATTCTTCCTCTGTAGTGTTTACTCCCACTTTAATTGATTTCTCTGATTCCAGTTGGACCTCTTTGTATCTGTGCTTGTCAACTTTCATCTTATGGCTTGTAGACCTATCATTATTATCAAAAAGGCTTTCAACAGTGATCAATCATTTTAGAATATGGTTATTTTTTAGGCCTAATAAAAGGTGCAATATATATTTTAATAACAAAAATGTGCATGTAACTGTAGATTTATGGTGGATAGCATTCCAATACGAAGATTCCCAAACACAAAGAGCATGGGCATGCAATACCCGTCAAAGCTGATGTCGACATACATGACCATTTGGGATGCTTCGGCCTGGGCTACCAACAGAGGGAAATACAAAGCTGACTACAAATACCAGCCATTTTTGTCTACTTACACCAATTTTTTCATCAACGAATGTTCTCCAGGGGGTGTTAAAAAATACGCCCATGGGTATTTGGATTTGTTCATATCTCCCAAGTTGAATAAGAATTAGAGACATGCTCTCAAATTCATAAGGAAGAATTATATGATATATGATTATTGCCAGGACTTTTAGTGATATCCCAACGAAATGCCCAAGTGTCCACCCTCCTCTAAACATTAACCATTCCATTTCATGATACCATACAAGTATCCTCATACTCTGTTGTGGTCACTCGGTATATATATATATATATATATATATATATATATATATATATATATATATATATATATATATATATATATATTAATTATTATTATTACTTGATACATATCTGCAATAACTATAGCCAGGCGATAAGGGCCAAGTGTGCGCTTGGTATAGATAATTGGAACTTTTTTTTTAGTCAAATCAGTCTTTCACTATATTGAAAGTTATTACTGAAGATTTACGATTTCATGATGGACGGGCTCCACAGGCTTGGTTGATGTGATAATTATCCATGGAAGCTTATAATTCGAAGCACTTGTTTTAGCACTTTAACTTATAATTCTAAGGTCTGTGAGCATTAAGTTTATATTTTTTTAATTTAAATGTTAGATATCCAAAATTATGTTTTGAAAATTTTAAAAATTGTTACATTAATGAAATAGTACTATAATCTATTAAAATATAATATAATAATGTTTAAATTATAGTTTTTATGTTTTTGTTTAATACTAGATAGATAGGTATTAATGTTAAAGGAAATTCTAATCATGGAATATGCTACTAGTACCACTAACGTCTTAATACCATAATTATTTAAGGATTAAAATTGAAGGGAGCGTAACACTTAATTCAAAAGGGTACAGTTATAAACAGTTTTTCCCATAATTAAAAATAATTTTTTTATAGCTATGTGAATTTAAAATATGTTTTGTATGTTTTTTTTTTGAAATTTTGAAAAAAAAACTTGTATTAAGACATAGATCAATTACAATGTGGGAAGAGCCTCTTCCCAGCCGAGGTCCGAGAGGACACAGTCATACAATAGTAAAGGAAGAATAGCATCGGAGCCAATTTTTGTGAACCAAAAACTAGCTGCCATGGGGTCCCCCATCGTACTCTATTTTTTTGAAGGTCATTAGCTCAAGGACCTTTCAAGACCCTATCTAATCACCTCATCCTCAATATCTATGTCACTGTGCAACTGAACTCCAACCTCCTTTTCCGCACCCATCTTAGCCAGAAAGTCAGTCGCTTTGTTCAAATCTCTACTCGCATAAACTAGGATCATGTCCTCCAATTCCTTCCATAATTCTTTAATTTGGGTAACAAGAGCCCTCAACCTCCAAGATTTCAGATCAAAGTTCCTCATGCAGTCAAGAGCTCCAACCATTATTTGCGAATCTGATTCAAGAATAATCCTGCGGTGGCCATGTTTCACTACCCAAACAGAAGCAGACTTGATGGCAATGGCTTCAGATTCATTATTAGTGGTTCTTCCTATTAGAGTTAAAGTGCACTATGCCTTCACCTTGACACTTGTCAGTTTCTCTTGACAAGTGTCATGTGTTTCATATAGGCCTTCTGCCTATATATCTTTATCAATAAAATTAATCCCTTCAGTTTCACTCCTAACATTTGGTATCAGAGCAGGCTTTCCCTGCCCTGTGAAACCCTTGAAGGGGGATTTCCCTCATGGAAATCCTCCCTCCCCCCTCATGTTTTTTTACTATTTTTTTTATTTTTTACCGAGGGAGTATGCTCTCCATCATTTGATGGATCAGAAACCAGATGGTAAAAATATTAAAAAATTGGGAGGTCATTTTAATTTTTTTTTTTAGTTTTTCGAGATTTTTTTTGCAGATCCATTTCATTTGGAGGTCATCTTATTTGGAGCTCTGAGAGCAAATCTGTGCTGGATGTGGATGAAAGTGAATCATTAGGCTATGAAGTGATGCCATTTCCAAGGGTGTGAAGTGATGGCAGATTGGGACCCTGTTCTTGTAGAAGTAATTTGTTTTTAGGAATCTGTTGGATCTAAAGTTGCCATGAGCTCAATCGCATGGAAATCGATGCATTTGGGGAGTTGATTCTATTGATGGAGTGATCTGATTTTGTAGTTTGCAAACCTACATTTCTATGAACGACATCCATGCAGTAAATAATATCTAAATTTGCTTGAGAAGAGGCTATGTTGCGGATGATGGCAGTTTCTACCACTTGCAGCATTGTCCTTGATGATGCCCACGAACCGCCTCAGCTTCATACTGCCCTCCTACCGCAGAGATTACATAAACCTGAATGGGAACATTGAAACCCTCATTTCTGTTCACGTTCAAGCTAATAGATTTCCTCTTTGGTGTACAAGAATCTTCGGAAGCAGCAGGCTCTAGATCAATCCTGTTGGATCCCCCATACCCTCCATAGCTACCTAATTTGTCGCGTTCAATTCTCCCGAAGGCCCCAGGCATAACAAAACTATTAGACCTTCCAAACGACCTGTTCTTCTATCCCCTCGGTCCCTCAGAGTCACCAGTGATTTCCAAAGCATAGTCAGGAGCAAAATCAGTTGAATACTTTGATTGTTTCCTCATATCGAAACTAAAATTCCTTGAAACAAAATTCTAATCTTGATGCTACCGTAAGCCCTAATGGCAGGGAAAATGGGTTGGAGGACCACCTAAGCAGAAGGGTATTCATTGAGGAAGAAGCAGCCATACTGAAAGTCGTCGAAGAAGGGGAGAAAGAAGCCCGCCGTCACCAGCACTCGGTCCACAGTGGCCAAGGATTCACTGTTATCATTTCCCTCAGCCACGCTTGGCCGTTTTGGGTAAGGACCTGAAGAGATTTTTGGTCTAGTATAAGAATCAGTAGGTTGTATTGACATCTTTCGCATTGCTTCATGGAGATCTCACGTGGGATATGGGGGCGGACTTGGCCAATTGAAAGCCATATTCCTATTGTTTAAGCCTTCGAAGTAGCCAAGAGTAGCTGTATTAAAAAAATGTCTCCCCATTTGTTTCGATGTATATCAAAACAAATATCACCCACTGCGATGATTTTTTGCACATCGATATGGCAGCAGAGAAGGTTAGGATTTTATGCCAGCACATTGGATGCGAGGCCTTCTTCACAGAGGATGACAATGTCGAAGACTCCTACAGCTACCATGATGGCCCACCCTTTTTTCATGATGGTTTAAAAGAGTGGAGATGCAACTACTTCTGGAAATGTTGCTTTTGATGCAACAAAATCAAGGAAGTCACGGTAGGTCCAATTTGGGTCGTTAGCGGCATCGTGGTGGTGTCGGCACTCATCCCAATCATGTTGCTTGAAGTTTTGCTCCTTCCTACATGTCGCACAGCGCATAAACTCAAACTGTTATCACAGAAGAGAAACAGGCAGCGATCGTATCCCTCAAACTATTATCATGATCAAAAACGTGTGCATCAGAACGAAAATATTCCTCAAAGGGAAGAAATGTTGGCAGATGTGACGGACGTCCGGTTCGCATTGTCAGCCTTGCTTCCTGGTGGGCAGGGCCATTTTCAATCTACGAAGTTGCATTTTCCTATGGCTGTTGGAGTGGACGTCGCTAAGAAAGGTTGAGCAGAAAATAGAAGTCACTTCGTATAAATGATAGAGAGGAAAAGAAGTTCGAGCGTGACACGAAGACGAGATTGATGCTAGCGTAGCGACGTTGATGGCAACAGTGAACGACAAGCTAATTCAACATTGTGATTGAAGATGCAGCATAGATAGCAGCAGTGAAAGACAGGCGAATTCATCGTCGTGATTGAAGATGTACTGTTAATTTTTAATCTTGTTTTGTTTAATCATGATGGAGGATTTATAATGGCCGACAGTATGGCCTATTTGGCCAACTTTTAATGTTTTCTCCTCATGGCAAGTAGAGTGAAAAGGCCCACATGGCCTACTTTATTGTAATTTCAAAATGAGAAGTCCACATGGTTGTATTTTTTTTTTATCCACATAGAGAGTGGAAATGTAATTCCCCTGCGAGGGAAAATTGAGTCTGTTTTTTTTATTTCGCCACAGTGCGATGCCAGGAATATGATATTCCTGAGGTTTATTTTACCACCTTAGATAGGCATTATGGTTTTTCCACATGATGAAGGCCCCTTTGATGGTGGAGTATAGGGGTATTTATAGTCGTTGGAAACGTTTTTCCATGATGGACACAATGGTGGTGTCATATTATAATTTTGAGGATGTTTCAATTAATTTTTTTAGCCTCAAAGTTATTATACCTTGGAGTGCACTCTCGATTGTACCCGACACTCCCAAGGTAATTTTATATGTGATCCTTGTACCTAGTGATCTTTTCTATACACTTGGTGAATGCAGCGGCTGGTTACCCATGCATTTCGATGGGATGACATGGTCACCATAAGGACACTTATACTAGGGACTACAGACAAAGACACCCTAGACTCTATCCGAGGTTTTTTTGGATCTACTTTTGAAGACTACAGACGAAGACACTTTAGAAGATTCTCTTATTTTCTTCTTCTCTCCTATTTTGATCTATGGCTCATTTTATTGTATTGAGTGCATTTTCAGCAGAGACCGACACTCTTATATGGCTCATTTTTCCTTTGTATTAGGTGCATTTTCTTCAAATACCGACACCTTCTATATTGAGTTCACCATGAGGAGGGACTTGATATTCATGGTGGATCTAGTCAGTGACCTACGAGAGGCAACATCCTCTGAGGATGACCTGTAGAGGCAATAGACCCAAAAGTGGCTGACCCTGAGGCACCCATGATGACCCTGAGGCACTTAGACGGCTGACCCAGTGGCAATAGACCCATGGAAGTGGCTGACCCTAAGGCAACAGATCGAGATGTATACACAATGAATCTAGCATTATTCATAGTTGGAGAGCCAAGAGCACAGAGCACGAGCCTAGACCAAATCAACAATAAAAGAGGATGATAGGTTGTTTTTAGAGAAGTCAACATTAAGGGGGAATGTTACCTAATGTTGACTTGTTTTGTTTCTTCTTTAGTTAGGATAGTGCACTTTAAGGGGGAATGTTAGAGTTAAAGTGCACTATGCTTTCACCTTGACACTTGTCAGTTTCTCTTGACAAGTGTCATGTGTTTCATATAGGCCTTCTGCCTATATATGTAACTCATCTTTATCAATAAAATTAATCCCTTCAGTTTCACTTCTAACACTTCCCAGGCCTTGCAATTCCCAATAGAGCACAGTCCCAGCATGGTTTCGGCACACCACTCCAATTTCGACTCTACCTAGATTGCCTTTTGCAGCTCCATCAGTATTGATTTTAATCCAACCTTCAGGGGGATGTTTCCAACAATTTTTGTCCTGTCCCTCTTGCAGTTCAACGTGTTCTTCCATAGCTCCAATGTCAATTTGAGCTTCCTCCTCAGCATGAACAACCATAGTTTTGGTAACCTTGCTCCAAATGGTCTGCCAAACCCCGTCTAGAGCAGTAAAAGTTTCTCTAAAAATTTTGGCATTTGTTTCCAACCAAACTTGCCACCAGGTAAAGCTTAAACCGAGCTCCCAGCCAATACGAAGAGCTTTAGATTTGAATCTACCTTTTTGCCATTTTGCCTAGATATTCATCCGGTTCAGGTCACCACTTGAATTTTAAAGTATGCAAACCAACGCAGCCAAATCTGTCGGGTGAAAGGGCAACCAAACAACAAATGGTCAACAGTTTCCTCGCTCTTGTAGCATAGTACACATTAAGAAGGGCCGATGATACCTTTTGATCTGAGATTATCAAAAGTGAGGATTCCATTGTGCATGCACTGCCAGGCAAAAAAATTAACTTTTGACCAGCCTTTAGAGTGCTAGATTTTCCTCCAGTCCTCAACCTGAAAAGTATGAGGGGGGGGCTCTGGGAGAATGCTGTCATATCCATCCTTTACTGTATAGACACCAAGACTCCCAAAGCCCCAAGCTAATTCATCCTCCACGTCTCCCCCTGTAAGAAATATTTTTGTCAGAATTTTAGTCATGATGGGAGTCAAATCCGGAGGGATTGAAATGGGCCACTCATGCAACTTCTTGAACTGCTTAAACTTACACTCCCCCAGCTGAGTAGTTGTGAAATAACTTTCAATACGGATCCATCCCTTGGCTTCAATGGCTACTTTTATTGGCTATAATTTTAGAAATTCAGCAATGATGGGTGGGAACTGATCCCAAGAATCTGTCCAAAAATGAGCCTTCTCCCCTCTTCCCACTTTCCAAAATAAGCGGTCTTTAACAACCTGAGACCCTAACTTGAGAGCTTGCCAAACTAGGGACCCAATACCATCCAAGGGGATGTGAGCTACATCATCTGGGCTAGCCTGTCCTAGGTATTTGCTAGTTAGGATTCTATTGAAAAGTGAGGTGGGTTGGGAGATCCATCTCCAAGATCATGCCTTTCCAACCAAAGCTTTATTATTCAACTTAGATTTTCTCAAACCTAGACCTCCTTTAACCTTGAGCTGGGTAACTTTGTCCCAGCCCACTAAGGCCCACTTTCTCTCTCCCTTTGCTCCTTCCCATAAAAACTTTCTAGCCATCTTGTCCAACTCTTTCCATATTGTAATCAGGGCAGCCAGGATAGAGAATTTGTAAATTGGCATGGCTTGAATGACTGACTGTAAGAATGTTAATCTACCACCATAACTTAACCACTTGTGAGACCAGTGATTAATTCTATCCTTGATACACTCTAGCAGATTCCTCCATGTGTCTAATTTTAGCTTCTTAAAGTGCAAGGGGACCCCCAAGTAAACCACTGGGAGAGAAGTCCTTGTGAATCCCAAGATTTCTAAAATTCTATTCTGAAGCCTTTGCTCCAGATTAAAAAAAACACTTTGGATTTCTTGTCATTAATGACCTATTGAGTAGCCCTGAGATAGACATTAAGAGTATCCCTAATCATTCTTGCTTCCCTGAAGCTAGCCACTCCCACCAAACCAGTGTCATCCACAAACTACAGGTGCATTAAAACTTTGTCACCCACCCTGATACCCAATAATCTACCTTGCTATCTTCTCCTCAATAAAAGTCTGCCAAGACCTTTAGCCAAAATGATGAAAAAATAAGAACATGGATCCCCCTGGCGTAGTCCCCGAGTAGCTCCAAATGGTTGCGAAGGAAGGCCCTTGATTAGCACAGAGTAAGTCGGGGTAGAGACACAGCTCATGACCCACTCTATCCAGTCCTAAGAGAAACCAAAGGCTACCATCATTTTAGCCAGGAAACTCCATTCAACCCTGTCATAAGCCTTTGACATGTCCAATTTTATGAACATCCCTTTATTACCAGAAGTGTGCATTGGATGGATTTCTTCCTGGGCCACAACCACCCCATCCAGAACTCGTCGTCCCTCAACAAAACCCCCTTGCTCGAGAGGAGACAATGTTGTGAAGAAGAGGTTTTAGGTGCTCGACCATTACCTTTGTGATTATTTTGTACAAGCACATTACATAAGGCAATAGGCCTATAATCCGAAATATGAACCCCCTCCTCCCCTTTTGGAATTAAGGTAATGAAAGTGTGGTTTATAGATTTAAGCATTCTCTTATTTTCTCCGGACTCTTCTACAACGACCATTACATCTTCCTCTAAGTAGTCCCAGAAAGCCTGAAAAAACTCAATTGGGAAGCCATATGGACCTCGGAGTTTTACCAGTGCTCATTCCAAAGACCATAGTTTTCATTTCATCTCTATCAATGGGTTTGATGAGGGCCTGATTTTCATCCTCCGAAATAATAGCAGGTATGATAGAAATAACTTCATTTTGGGCCTCTACATCTTGTACCACACTTTCCTTAAAAAGCTTAGAAAAATAATCCATAGCATGGGAATGCATACCTGGAAGTGTATCAAAGGAATGACCGTTCTCATCTTGAAGGACCTCCATATTGTTCATCTGTCTTCGAGCATAAGCAGTCCGATGAAAGAATTTTGTATTTATGCCCCCTTCTAATAACCAGGTGGTTCTTGCTCTCTGCTTCCAATAGGTCTCCTCTTGGTTGTCAATCTCCTCAACCGCTATACGCAGGGCATCATCCTCAGCTTTGAGCTGGTCTGTAATTACACCTTCTCTGAACTATTTTTGGACCTTATCCCATCTAGCCACCAATGGAGCTCTTTGGACCTAGAAGTCTGTTTTATTAGCACGCTTCCAATACTTCAACTGAGTTTTGACATATTGTAGTTTTTTGTGGATTCTGAACATTGCTCTCCCATAAGCTAGGCGGCCTTCTTCCCACAATTGTGGAATTTTCTCCTGAAGGTCTTCTTTTTGAAGCCAAAAATTCTCAAATCTAAAAGGTTTGTGATGCTGCCCCATCCTAGTCCCGCCTTCCAACAGAATGGGACAGTGATCTAAAATTGGGCCTTCTAAAATCTAAAAATTTATATTCCATTTTACAAACGCCTCCTCTGAAACCATAAAATGATCTAGCTTAACCTTCCTGCTATGTGGCTCCCACCTTTTATTAGTCCAAGTGTAGTTAATGCCAGGACATTTAACGTCCACTAAGTGCAAAGCCTGGACTTGGGCAATCATGAAACGGTCCCTTGGGTCCAAAAATGGTGTTCCCCCTTCCTGATCTCTAGAAGATAATTTAGCATTAAAGTCCCCCATTATAATCCAGTCTAGATATTCCCTTGAGGTTCACATGTTATGCACAGCCTTCCACTGCCGCCTCTGACCATCGAGGTTTTGAGACCCATAAAATTTTGTGATTAGAACGTGTTTCGTAGTGACATTATTCCTAAAAAGAGAAGTGAGAACACCCCTCTAGGCAAGATGTTCTATTGTAGATCATTCAAGAGAGTTCCACAGAGTAAAAATCCCCCTTGAGGCACCTTGGGCAGCCACATCCATATGACCAAAGACCCCTCCAAATTCTGTTGACAATTTTGGACATAAGATCTAATGACATCTTAGTCTCCTGTAAAAGCAAAAAATCAGTATTACGATTCTCTAAAAGTCTTCGAACAACAGATTGATGGGTTCTGCTATTTAAACCCCTCAAATTCCATGATTGTATAATCATTGGTTACCCTGGGAGCAATAAGAGTCTATTGGCCTCACTGATCCTCCCGTAATCAGTTTGTCTCCTTGTACTGCTAGAAACTCCTTATTGGATCTTCTACCTACTCCTTGAGAATTGTTGTTTTTTGATCTTTTTTCTACTTGGGTTATCCCCAAAGCTGGACTTTCCTTGTTCTTCTCTACTATTCCCATGCTGACATCCTGAGATACTGTCTACTCTTGGTTATGCACTACTAAAGCCCTTGAACACACTGGTTGTGATACCTCACAGAGTTCAACTACCTGCTGTATGACGGGAGGAGATGAGAGGGGGAGTTGCATGGGAATATTAGAATTTTCCTTATTACCCTCCATGCCCTACATAAATTGTTCCTCTTCATCAACCAGTAACTTAAATATCTCATACCTATTGGCAGTTCTGAGATGGGATTGCTCCTTTCCCTCTTTTTTCTTTGTCCATATTTTTCTTCTGGGCTGTTCAAAACCCTCTCTCTGAGCTTCCTGGCCCTAAACGGTGCTATTAGAATCTTTATTAAGTGTTGCCTTATCCTCTCTAGGCAGGTTTGGTATTCCTAAAGGGGCCTCCATTTTAGCATTCATATTATTAGGGCAAAAACGGGC
This sequence comes from Wollemia nobilis, assembly GCA_028583015.1. Taxonomy (NCBI): domain Eukaryota; kingdom Viridiplantae; phylum Streptophyta; class Pinopsida; order Araucariales; family Araucariaceae; genus Wollemia; species Wollemia nobilis. The sequence goes on along the minus strand of JAQPPZ010017220.1, from coordinate 11,587,480 downwards.
CAAATGTCCATGTTTGTGACAAACCCTACATCTAAAGGGTAGGGCCTCATAGTCTAGTTGTTGAATCCAGGAGAGCCCTACCAATTCAATTTCCATCTCTACTAGCAAAGGCTGGCTGAGATCCATCTCCACACATATTCTTGCATACACCGCCATGCTCCCTTCAATTGTGTCTCTGCAACACCCAGATGTCTTCCAATATAATTGCTAATCCTTGCCAACACCTGCTCACTCCAGAATTCCATTGGAAGAGCATATAGTCAGATCCATACTGAGACAACAATAGGTTCAACTCGGGGATCGAATCCCACTCTCCATGGTTGAAAAAATAGCCTTGTCGGGCCATGATTTTTCTTCTCTGACTCGAAAGCCCTATTTCTATCGACCAAAGACAAAAAGCTAATAATAAAATATCCATTGCTAATAAACCACAATGAATACTCACCGTGAGGCTCCCAGTTTTGGTGGATCCAAGAGTGCAAAAAATTCAGGGAAGGACATATACCCATGAACTTGCAGATTAAATCATGATTAGCTCTGTAAATGACTGATTCTTCAACCATACTTGGCTCGATGACAATTTTTGGCCTGGTTTTGGCCTACGGCAAACATCCATTCACACGATGTGCTATCGACCTATTCCCAACAGCCGTGAAGAGCATTTTATATGCCGTTTTTTGAGCTTCGTCGTTCTTTGGAGGAGATTTTTCTTTAAACAAATCTGCATATGAGCTGCTACTCCCTAGAAAAGGAGCCGGAGAAGTCCCCATTGGACCCTCCTGGGGCACCAATCTAGCCTTCAGATCCACCGTACCTCGAAAGCACTTTTGCAATCCAGTTGATGCCCTAGATTTTTTGAAGTTCCAGAAACCCTAGTTCAGAGCAGGTAGACGGTAGAAAACCAGAATTAACCTTCACCCTAGAAGCATGGCTCATGCAAAAATATCCCCAAATATGTTTTGTATGTTAAACAAATATATTTTAATTTTTTAATTGTTATATCGAACTAAATAAAATTTACTTATATTATAATTTGGTTTCTAGAAAATTTTATAATGTTAATTAGGTAAAAACAAAGTCAATAAAATATATAAATTTACTAGGTCACTACCAACACCCTATAATGTAACAAATAATTTATATTACAATTAAATTTAAGAAGATTTGGAATAATTTATTAATTTATATATTTTAACAAGTTACATATATTAAACAATGGTTGTAACAAATTCAAACCATTTGTTACTCAGATGCCAGGGCTTTCGGGAGGTGCTCTCATTTATTCTTTCATGGTTGGGTGTTGCATGGGTGCTACCAAATTCAATTTTTGATTGTGTTTCTCAGTGGAGATCTCCATTTGCCTCCCCAAGGCTTAAATATTTCTAGAAGTTCCTTCTTCCTCATGTGCTTTGGGGGGTTTGGAAGGAACGTAACGCTAGAGCATTCAAAGACGTGGAGAGTAATCTGGAGCATGTTAGTATTAGAATTATTTGGAAGGTAGTGGAGAATGTTTCATCAACGTTCAAAATTTTGAACTCTCCTCAGGATCACTCCCTAAACGAAGCTAGGCTCGAGGAACTTTTAGGTTTTATATCGTTGGCTCTACCTCCACCTACCCCTAACCCAAGAAGGCATGTTCGTTGGTCCCCGTCACCTGTAGACTGGTTTAAATTAAATTCTGACAAAGCTTCTAAAGGGAATCCTGGCCTTGCTGGGGAAGGAGGAGTGATATGGGACAGTAATGGTGATCTTATTATGGCCTTTGTGGACTATCTCGGTACTCAATATTCTATTTTTGTAGAGGCATGGGTTTCCTTTGTTGGTGTGATGCATTTAAAAATCTTGGTATTCGTAATGCAATAATCGAAGGTGACTCTTTGTTAGTGATTAATATGCTTAAAGGGGTCTATCAGCCTGGTTGGAAGGTGTCTAATCTTATTAATGAAATGATTTGGAACTCCCACTCCTTTGATAATGTGGTGTTTGAGCATGTGCTCAGAGAGAGCAATGTGGTGGTCGATTTATTGGCAAATTTGGGTGTTTCCTCCCATAGATTTTCTATTTTGCAGGAGGATTTTCCAATGGAGATTGTTAGTTGCATCAGAGATGAAGTTCCTTAAATGTTGTCAGAAGTTTATTCATGGGTTATGTTCATGGTGGACCATTTTTTGCCTCCGTAGATCTTTGGTAGTGTGTTGCAGGTACATGGAATTTATGGTGTCATTTGTGTGTGACTAGCTCTAATCTTATTTGTTGTACCTTCACCCTCTCATTGGGTATGTGGATCTCCTTATGGTATGTGCCTTTGGAGACATTGGTAATAATTGTTGTACCTTCACCCTCCTGTTGGGTATGTGGTTCTCCTCATGGCATGTGCCTTGTGGAGTCATTGGCAATTTTTAAATTTTGAATCCTTGCCCTTGAAGCGACGTGGTGGACATGGGATTGATCCCTTGGTGCTTCAAAGTAGAACTTCCTCGGTTCTCTCTGGTCCTTTTGTTCATTCCTCTTGTATGCTCTTGTCTCTTTGATTGTTTCATTGGTTCACCCTTGGGGTGTTTGTTTGTGTTCTTTGGTGGTGGCCCCTAGGGCTTATCTCTTGTAAAAGGTTGTGGGGTTCCTTTCAAAACCCTCTTTTTCTTAATAGTATCAAAAAATAATGGTTTTAACAATTATGTATATATTATTTGAAAATCATATATATATGTATAATATCAAGGTTATATTTTACAATTTTTTTAAAATCGCAATTAAGGTTCACCAAAGAGAGAACCTCATTGCTTGAATTAAGAGAGATAGTTAAGGTTTTGATGTTGTTTTTTTTCAGTAGGTTTGAATGACTTTTTTTATGAAGAAAAATATTGTAAAATAAGTTTGATCATTTAAGATATTTGTATACTAATAATTTAGGTAAAAATTTTGCTATTTCATTAGGAGAATCCAATTATTCTTATAGAATAATAGAATGTTTTTATGAATGGCAAAAAATTAAATATCACTAAAGATGGTCATTCCAAAACTAACCAACCTAAGAGAGAGAATTTTTTTAAATTATAGTTAAGGTTCACCAAAGATGTTTCTATATAGATCATATTCATTGAGGCTTCACCACATTTATATTCCATGATACTACGGACATAACTCGAGTGGATAGGAGTGGCCAAGCTCCTATAGGTTCTAGTGGTTACCTTGTGTAGCTCCATAGCATAAAGGATATTTCAAATGGTCATTCCATATTCCTTACATCCTCTGTGATTGTAAGGTTTCTTGATCATTGTTTTGGGATTATTCCTTCTTAATATTTAGAGAAGGGGATGTCAATTCCCTTACTAGCATAAGTCCAGCTATGCTAATGTATAGGGATAAAGCCTCTTAGTTTAAATATTGCACCTCATGGATTGAATAAATTGAAGTGCTCAACTAACCCATCTTCGCGATGATTTAATTGAAGTGATTATCACTCCACGTGATCTTCACATGGACACCCAATGGTAATTCGAGGTACCATCACCTATCTCAAATGCACAAGGGGTTCCTAACTTCCATGGTAGGATAAGAGATTCAGCAAACCCACAATTAATCTTATCCAAAGCAAACCTTTGTGCCCCCTCACAAAGGTCTTGGGTGTTGCCTCCCTAAAACTCCCTCAAGATAGGATTCATCTTAAAGGGATTCTATACAAGGTTACTTAGAGTTTACCCTTAACGATTCCCCCTAAGCAAAAGGAACAACATCAAAACCTTAACTATCTCTCTCTTAATTCAACCAGAATGAATGTATGATCATATTACTAAACATAAGAAATGACTCACATTAAAAAGGATATCGAATTTTATTATCTCATATATATATATATATATATATATATATATATATATATATATATATATATATATATATATATATATCAAATATGCCCTCTAGTTGTGCCCCGTGTATGCCACCTGTTATACTTTGACTTACTTCAACAACAAAAAAATTATAACTTTATGATAATAATTTTGTTAATGATTTTATTGTTATAAATATTTTAATTTACATTTAGTGTTGAATAAAAATTCTAATATATAATCCTCTAAGGCACGATGTCATATTTAGCAAAGGTAGTAGTATGTGTTGAATCCTCCGAGTGCGCGTTAGATCGATGACAACGGTACAAACTCCAAGCGACCGATGGTCTCCATCTCACACCAGGTCAACAACAACGAGATGAATAAACTATTAGGAGCAGTCCCTGTGGTTTAAACCTTGCACTTGCTAGTTACTAAAAATAATGGTTGTAACCAACTCTCTTATGTACAAAAAAAAAAAGGAATTCTAATATAAAAATAAAAATACTTAATTTTAAGATAATAAATGTTGTGAGTGTATGTTGATAATCATTTTTTGGGGGAGAGTTGGGCTACTAAAATTTGTTCATATCAATCTAAGTTTTTTTAGCATAATGAGAACTTAAACTTTGTTAAAGATATTAAAAAATAAATTAAAGTAATTTTATTGTAGATTGTTATTATATATTTTATTTTATTTATAATAAAAATATTATTTTTCATATAAAATGTATAATTTTATATGAATATATTTCAAGATAGTGGGTTTTCAATGTGCATACACATTATAATAATTATAATGTTAAAAAAATTTTAAAAATGAGTTTCTTATCCTAAAATGCACATAACTTTTTTTTTGGTTAGTGTAAGAAACCCTTACGACCAACGTACATGACTCAGCAGGCTCCCCCAACCACGACCCCTCCTAAATCCAAAAGCTATGTTTATCAATAGGGAGTTTAACACATAGCCACCACACACCCACCCTCTCACACACTCGCCCATGCTACCCTCTCACACACTCGCCCACGCTGCAGTTTGAACCTTGAACCTCACGAAGAAGAGCCAAAGCCTGAATCGTTGCGTTGTTCCCTTGGGACTAAAATGTAAATAAATTAGGGTGTGTGACAAAAAATTATCATTCTCATAATTATATTTTTCAAATAAATACTTGAACTATAAAGTATTAAAATGACCTCTCTTTTTTTTTATTAATTTTTTTCAATAAGTTATATGGGATTGAAATGGCCCCCACCCGTATTACATCATCACCACAATGGTATTATAATAAACTTTGGATATTATCCATGTATCATTTTGGCAAGATTCAGGTCCCCTCCTTGAAATGCTGAGGAATTTAACTAGTTGACCTAATACCGCTTGATTTTTAATTAGTTTATATAGGTTTTTATGAGGGGTCTTGGTCCCTCATACTAAGTAGGGTTTGAAACTTTGGACCTCTCAAATAGAGGTCAAAGACCTTACCATTATGGTAAGCTTGTAGCTCAATTTAATGAGTTTACACAAGTTTTTATGACGGGTCCTAGCCCCCTCATATTGAGTTGGTTTTGAACCTTGGACCTCTCAAAAATAGGTAAAAGCCCTTACCAAAAATTTTAGGGTAAAGCACGGGTTATTATAAAGGGTTAATACCAAATTTTGAACTTGTATCTCCTGAATGAAAACCCAAGAACTTACCACTATGATATCCCTCTCGGAACATTTTTTTGTATGATCCATTATTTTAGTATAAATATTTAATTTTTTAATTGTTTTTTATATAGGATGATATAATACATCATGCTTTATGTGTTATGGTTTTTGTTTTATCTTTTATTCATAATTAATTTTATTTTTATATTTAAATTGAGGGATTTGTGTTTAAAAAAACATAAAAATTAAAATATTAAAAATACTGAAAAATATTGAATGATTAAAAATATATTTTTGAAATCTAGAATACAAGATCTAACTATCTAAAACTATCATTTTTAATATTTTTAGGATATCTATATTCAAAAATCTTACTTTTTGTGTGTTTTGAAGAGGGATATTGACATATGAGAAAACTATCAATCGATAAAGCTAGGTAAATTGTATTTGAAAAATAAATCATCTTTTAGGACTCATCTTTGCATAGAGTTGTTTGATTCAAACAATTCTTGTAATATTTTGTGCAGAATTTGGATATGTTTGAAATAGATGATCATTCAAAAGAATCTAAGTATTATTAAGGGAGATATGACCATTTCAAGATAGTCATCCAAAACTAAGGCAGTGTTAGGGCAAATTTAAGTTGAAAAACATCTCATATTTTAGGAGTCATTTCTTTGCAAAGGATTGTCTATGGAGGGGGATATGACCTTATGAAGTCAACCATATGATACAAGGGTAGGGACAATTTTTCAAGTCATGAAAAATAAAATTGTAGATATATGTTAGCTAGGGTTCAAATTATGGGAGAAGCAACAGAGATATAGGGCATCAATAATATAGGACATTATGTTTAGGCATAGAATTTTTATCATAGATTTTGAATTAAATTTTCCTTCGTATGGACCGATTTATAGCTAAATATTTAGAATCATCCCTAGTAACAGAAGTTACTGAGGACCTCATAAAGAAGCAATCCTTTTTTCTCAAATATAGGGTAGGTTTTGGTAAATTTAATGGGTCCTGGCTAGGGGCTTCAACCTTAAGAAAATGGATTGATAGCAATTGTAAGTCTCCAAAAGTGAGTGTATCCTTTCTTCCCAAAGGTTTCTTCCTAGATTTTTTTTGTTCTAGGGAGGAAAGAGAAATAATCATAATAGGAAGTTCTTGGTTTATGGGAAGTGCAATGCTCTTCCTTATGTTGGAATATATTACATTATTTGGTACATGCTAATGTATCACCTTGGGTACATAACTAGAGTAGGAGTTTACCTTAGAGTAAGGTTTGAGTAGTTACTTCATGCAATGTAATAAATGCACAAGTGTTAGAATGTGAAATGTTGTAAATTTCCATGTATTCCACATGTACATGAGTCATAGTATTGGTAGATGAAAGACCAAAGGACTTATCTCGCTATGTATATGTCTTTGAGGTATATAGAGAAGGGATAGAAGATACAATAGTGACTAGTTGCATTAGTAGTTAGAGTGAGTACAATGTAATTCTTTCATGTATTTATGGAGTGTTCATGTCCTCCATTATATTACATTGTACTATTTTCATGATATTTCATTAATGGCATATTTTTGAGTTATTGCAAAAGTTTCTCTTATAATTTTCCTACATATTATAGTGTCATTATCATATAGTTATCATTTCTTGCTCATTTTACATCTTGTGGTTGTATTTCTTTTAATATATATCATCAAAAGCTAACAGTGGTATCAGAGAACATGGTATATTGATAGGAAATAGGGATATCCACAAGAGATATTGAGAGGAGATAAAAAACTCATTTATAGAATTTCTAAAATTATATTTGGCTAGAGTCTTTTCACAGAGTTGTAAAAAAAATTGTGAATACTAGGACTCAACATTGATTCCACTAGATTGAAAAATCAACTAGTGATTTTATTCTCTCTAGATTCAAAAAAAATTCTATTATCATTTTTTAATACTTTGTTGAAGAGAAGAGGAGATCCAAAGAAAGTTGGGAAGCTTCCTAAGAAGAGCTAGGAAGAATATCTTCTTTGGAATAAATCCAGTATCTAAAGCAACAAGTTGGAGATTGAATATTTGGAGGCCTAAGAAAAATATCCCATTGTAAGAGTTGCATAATTGCAGATTGCATATTACAAAGAGAGAAAAAAATGCCAAAGGAGCCTTATTGTAGATTGAAGAAAGTAGAGACTCTAGAAAAGAGTCCTAGAGAAGATTGAAGATTTAGATTGCAAAGTGAGATAAGGAGAAAATAGCTCAAGAAGTTGAAGAGACACGCAGAAGGTCCCATTGAAGAACTTCTAGATTTTGAATATTGGAGATTGAGAAGGACTAGCAAAGGTCCTATTATAGATTTTATAAGCTACATAAATTAGATATCCAGGAGAAGAGGTCTCAAGGAAGGATTGAAAGGAGAAACAGGAGAAGTAAATTAGATTTTGGAGAAGGCCATTGAAGGAGATTTAGAGGAGGACATTGGAGAAGATAACTAACAAGGAGAAGTTCTTTATATAACAAAATTTGGGACAATTATCACCATCTGGAAACAAGCCCAAAAGGAGAAGAATTTGGCAAATAGATAGCCAAATTTTGGAGGAGAATACTGAAGACCTCGAGATATTTAGATTCTTAAGAAGACCACTAGATAGACCAAGGTCAAAGTTAGAATTTTACAAGGAGGTTAAAGGAGAAAGGATCTAGAATAAGCCACCAAATATAGGATATTTGGAGATTGCCATTGAAGGCTATTTTTGAGAAAGGAGATTGTTGGTTTTAAAGCAAAAAGTTGAAGGTTTCTAGAAGGAAAATTTTAGCTACAATTTGGAGGAAGTTTCCTACCAAATTTGGAGATTCGAGGACAACATTTTAGAGGAGAAATTAGCTACGTTAGAATCTAAAAATTTTAGAGTTATGAGCAGTAATTTAGGCAGCATTAATAGCTACTAATTTTCAAAGTTCAAGGGAGCATCCTGAAGGAGAGTTAAAGCCACCAAACTACATTTTTGGGCAGCAAGTTAGAGGAGTTTTAAATTTGTAAATTGGTGAGTTAAAAAGTTGTTTTTTGTACAGCAAAGAAAGAGTTTTGATTTCATCTAACATAGAGCAGCAATTAGGCGATCCAAATCACCAAGAAATACATCATCTACGGAGGTTAAAAAGGTAATCAAATTTGGTGCAAAAGGTTCATTATTTGAACACTTATATTAAGTTCATTATTAAGTTTCATTAAGCACTACATTATATTTTAAAGTTACAAGGAGAAGGTTTCATATTTAAGTCTTCAAGGAAGTGCAGAAGATAGTTATTACAAGGTTAAAACCTGCACATAAGAAATAGGAGTTAGCTATATTTTAAAAGAAAGAAAAATATCAACATCCTACCTTATATTGAAAGCAAATAAGATATTATTCTAAAGTGAAGGTTGAATAAAATTTAGTGGTTAATACAAATTATCTCCAATAGTTATTAAAGTGCATTAAGTATTTAGCAAAGAAAAAAATATTAGGGCACAAGCAGGGTTGAGTTGGAGTGTCAAAAGACACCATTAAGCACAGGTGAACATCAAAAAATCTTGATGAAGAGAAGCCACCAAAAAGGAGCATTACAACCACCAAGGAATAGGGAATAAGTCACCATATTCAATCAAGGAATTAAGCTACATAAAGAGACTAAAAGAGTCTCAAAATTCAAGGTACAACTAAGGTAATCCATCTTAGTTTATTGCAAATTCATTACAGGTTTTAATAAGCACCATATTAGTCTTCTCAAAGTAGTAAAATGAAGATGAGTTTAAGTGTCTTAACATACCAACGTAATACACTACTATAGTCAATAAGCGGTAGTATTTATCAATTTTAAAGCACAAGGTATGGTGCTAAGGAGATAGAGCCATCTAAAGGGCTCAATACCATCTTCTTCAAGGTATCAAAAGACAACATATTTGCCATAGTCCCATGAATACAGTGCCATAGTAAAGACACATGTCATAGCAAAAGGAACCTACAACAAGAAGAATAATAAGTAATACATCCCAACATCAATAGCAAGGATAGTGTAAAGCAACAATAGTGCAAGTTACATAACGTAATACAAGTGGAAAAGACAATGTTCAAATGAGGATAATTTCAAATATTACCCAAGCGAACACAAAAAGGAGCTTGGATGAATGGCCACCATAAAGAAATTATTGAAACACCATCAGAAGAACCACCTTCATTGGAAAGGATCCATTTTGGTTGTAAGAGGAGCCACCATATGTTGAAGCTCAAGAATGCACACTACAAAAAAATCAAAATAACTTGCAAAGAAGTTGGAAGTGCATTAAGGTGATAAGGATGTTAAAGGGTTTGGTTGCATCCAAAAGAAAGAGTATCCACTTGCAATATCAATGAAAGGAATATTTTTCAACTTGAAATAAAGGAAGTAAAGCATCTACATATTCTTCATTAACCTAACACTTGCATAAAGGCTCCAAAGAGCACCCAGGTTGAAGTAACACTCCAGTCAAGTCAAAGAGTGCCCAGGCTGGAGTAACGTTCCTCATTAATCATCATTTCAACACTAAAAAATTATTACGAGGCCTGCACCATGTAAATTAATGCCTCTAAAAGGTAGTAACCTCCCTATGCCACCTAACAAGAAGGCATACGTTCTAAGGCAATGTAAGTGCTACTTGGCATACATTTCAAAGGAGGACAAGAGGTACAAAGAACATGCATATCAAGCATATAGAGGTCAAAGGGCATTGAAGGGAGTAAAATACCATCATAAGAGAGCACTATTCAAAGTAGAGCATTGAATGCTCACTGTCATGCTATGAAGACAAAAGAAATACAACGCTCCAAATCTTATAAAGTGAAGACAAGATTAAAGTCAATCAACACACAACATTAGAAAGGTATATTTATGTTGATTTTAATATTTGCTTTCATTAAAGTGCAAAAGGACATATAAGGTGCATTATATCTAAGGTTAAGCTTATATTGCATTGGAGAAATTACAACCTTAGTGAATTAAAAATAAAATCAAAACAAAGAGTTCATATCCTTAAGTGATATTTCAAAAGTGCATTAGTTGAAATATAAATATCATAATATTTACAAATATTTAAAATAGAAGATATAAGGTTTTCTAAATTGGAAAAATTAAAGCATTATTCTTTTGCAAATATTATTATTTCCTAAATTTCTAAATTAGGGATATATAAGGAGTTCTACACCAAACTTTAGATCATTAGAATTTAGAAAACTAAACCATTAAAAATTAAGGATAAAGGAAGTTGTAGACAAGGAAAATTGACCCACTTAAGTGAGTCATTTTTCTTAGATCCTTAAGGAGACCCTCCAACTTGCCCCAAACAATTTTGGACCTTGCTTCTCCCATTTTTCCTTCTTTTTTTCCTCTTTATGTGAAATCGCAGTCAAAATTTGTGGGGTGTGATTTCGCATAGCTAGGGTTTTCTCCTAGGAAACCCTATTTTTCAAAGTTGACCTCTCTTGGGGTTGGCTTTCTTGGTTTTTCCTGCTCATTTTTTATTTCAAATCCTTATAATTAAAGGGTTTGAAATATTATTTTCAACCCCATTTCAACAACGAATCTAAGCAACCTCTCAATTTTTGAAAAGGCAAGCAAGTTAAGCTGTTGGCAATCGAACCGGCCTAGATATAGGTTTTCTAAGTCTATAGCGCCCTAGGCCCACTGCCAAGCATTGAATGCCCAAAGGAAAGGAATGTCCTCCGTGGCAATCTCCAGTAGGGTTGGTTCCAAAAAATAAAAATGGGGGATTGGAGATAAGGGATAGAAAGATACTTAAAGAGATGGGAAATTATGAAAAGGAATGGGAAATGGCCAAAGGCCAGAGATTTGGGGTGATGGACCAGAAGCACGATAGACAACTTATCTATTTGAACCAACAACAATCAAAACAATGACTTTTAACAGAAAACAGTATAAAATCCTCAGAACCTATGTAAACTCCAACAAGAATTCCAGGGACCAGTATTCTATCAACAGCAAAATCTAGAGAACAAAATTAAACTAAAAAATAGAGACACTAGTTTAATAGAAATCACAGAATAGAAGTCATACACAGATATTGGGGACTCAAACCATAGCCAGAAGCCTTTATTTTGGGAGCATATTTCAAGTACACAACTGCTTTTCTAGCAGAAGTTATCCATGCCGTGTTATAGAGGAGCGGTTTATATAGGAGAAAGTTGCCGCTTGAAACATTAATGCTCAACCACTTTCATGATGGGCTGATCCGATTTCGGTGATAGCCAAAAATAGTCTACCTTATCCTAATTTAGCATTAAAAGCAGAAGGTTCCGACGAAGACTTGGAACAGTCAGGCCAGAATTACAGGTAACTTGATATTGAAGTTAGAAGTTTCTGATGATGATCATCGATCAGACGGTCTCAATGACAACTTCAGAGTGGTGAAACAGAGGATGCACTATGGACCTCTCCTTTAGTTTGTTAGCTCCTTCTAACAAGATGCCCCTGGCTCTTTTAGACAAAGCGCTCCCTTGTGGAGCGCTTTTCAACAAAGCGCTCCCAAGTGGAACGCTTTCTAAACAAAGTGAAGATTTAGCGCTTTGAAGACCTATAGGAGAAGTACTTCTAGAAAAGTGTAGATTTCATTCAGACTTAGCCATTTTATGGAGTCTACCCATGTAGTACTCTAGCTACCTTTTGATAAAGCTCTTTGGAGGGGACTTTCCATCAAAGCGCTCCCTTATGGAGTGATTTTTAGCAAAGCGCTCATAAGTGGAGCATTTTAGTAAAGCGCTCCCTTGTGGAGTGCTTTTCAGCAAAGCGCTCCCAAGTGGAGCACTTTTTAGGAAAGCGCTCCCTTGTGGAGCGCTTTCTACTTTAAGCAAAAGACTTGGAATTTTTGGAGGCGTTCCTTTTGGATAAGCTTAGATTTTATCTTTACTTAGTAACTTCATCCATTTTGCCACCTTAGTCTCTTAACTATTTTGCAAATAATCCTCTAGCTAAGGAAGGAAAAGTATCTTAAACAGAAGAGCTGGAAGTGACAACTTAACATTTGATTGCCCATGCTAAAACATATACAATTTTGCATGCAACATACCAAGCTAAAACTTTAGAGAAGTATAGAAAAACTAAAACATAAGAAAAGTATAGGAAAGCTAGAAAAGTACAGAAAAGCTTAGAAAAACCTATAATAGTTCATCCAAAGTTTTATGAGAGAAAGCTTTTAGAACCACAACACCTTAACCATTTTTTATGGAAAAAAAGGAGTTTTACAATGAGTGCTTTCAAAACCGTATCTATTATGCATTTTACAAGGTGTGTCAAAACTGACAACACATCTGGCGGCTCGCGGGGTATTGAGCCTATCTCAATGCAAAGACCCCAGGCCTTTATCCTTGGGCAACAGAGTCATCTTTCTTCTCTTGGTCTTCTTCTTTTGTGTCGTCTCCATTGGGCTCTCTATCTTCCTGTTTCTCATTGTCCTCAGACTCTTCATCTGTTTCTTCTTCCTGTTCATCTGAATCTTCATCTTCTGTACTAGATTCACTTTCTATCTCATCTTCTTCGTTGGGTGAGGGGCACTTAGGAAGAAACTGGTCCAATGACTTGTTAAAAACATGCTTATATATAGCTGCAGCGTCATCCCAATGATCATAAGAATATGGGGGGTGCTTTTGAAGCTCAAAAATAAGACAGTGATAAGCGTTGATTCGCTCCAGATCGACAAACACCATCATCCTATCAAATTATTTTAAATAGGATTCAATCTGAGAATACTTGGTCATGAGCATAATGATCTGTGCATCTGAGCTGGAGGTATTCAAGGTGTCTACATCAGCAGGATTGTCAACAAAATCAGCCCACATGGGCTCCAACTCCTTTATTGATAGAGGAGGATGCTCTGGATCTGTGAAACCCGAAACCTTAATGTCGATGAGAGCATCCAAGTATCGTAATGCAATCTGGCGCTCTTGCAAAAGGGTGTCTGAAGCTGAACGAGCTTTTTTGGCCAGCTCAACTTTTGTGTAATAATACTGCAAGGTAGTCTTAGCATTAGCCCATGATCGGGCCAGATCACTCATAGGCTCAAAGTGAATAGGTACATCTTCTATCTTCCTAAGTTGGATAGCCAAGTCTAGCCAACAATTAACATCTGCCTGGGCTGACTCTAGAATTGGGCTCCCAACAAGAATAACATCATGTGCTTCCTTATAAAATTGGAGAGCTTTGATTCCTTTTGTAGCTCTGTGAGGAAAATCTCTCAAGAAGTACAAGCGCATCTCTTGCAAGCGCTCCCTAGAAGGTAAGCCAGGCGGTTGTGCCTCAAGTACTTGCTTGGATTCCAGCTCATTAACCCGGACTGTGAGCTAATGATTTATCTGATTTGTTTCTGCTACCTATCGGGTATGGTGAGCGTTTGCCACCTCAAGGTCAGCATTATCTGCATCAAGTCTTTGTACTTCCTTCTCTAGCTCTTCAACTATGGAATTAAGCTTTTGAATCTGGTCTTGATGTTCTCATTCTAGCTCTTCGACTCTGGAAGTAAGTTTTTGGACCTGGCCCTGATACTCTCGTTCTAGCTCTTCATTCTTCCTCCTTGCCGCTGCCAATTCTTCCTGTAGTTGATCAACCTCGGACTGGGCTTTAAAATATCAGAATCTGTAATGTTCTCCATGTGCATAGATAGAGCCAACGCCAACTTGAACCTCTTCCATTTTTTCTTGGGTATTCATCCCAGCCACATTGAAACTTGTATGCCTGAGAGCATAGTTAGTTGGGGTCATTTCTCCCAAAGGCTTGCTCACCAATGGTATCTTTTCAATTGTATGTAGGTCCATTGACTCAGGATCTAGAATATAAGCTTTGTGTGTCTATGCCAAAGCTAAAGCCTCTCTCTCCCTACGATCTCTGAGCCATTTCGTAGAATTCTTCTTGGCCCTACAGACACTTTCAGCTATAGCTAACTATTGTGACAACTCCAGCTCTGACTCCAAAGGCTCAGGGACCCCTAATCCAAGAATAGGTGTTGATGGAAGGAATGGGAAATCAGACTGTAGACCCGACGCTATAGAGGAAGCTGAGAGGGAAGTGATTGCGCTAACCCTCGGGGAAGCTTGAGTTTGCATAGATGAAACAGTGGGTTTGGGCGTTATGAATGCGGATGAATCAAAATATGTGGTGGGAGTGGAAGGAGTGGAGGAAATGCCTGAGTCAGAAATGCCAAATACATGGGTGAGGGAAATATCTGAAAATCAAGGGGAAGAAATGGCTGAAGCAGAGATTGCGAAAGGATTAGGGGCTTTCACATAAGATGTAAATGGGGAAGCTGAGGGTACAGGTGATTTGGTAGGAGATAGGAAATATGCCTGAGAAACTTGAAAGTTTAGATTGCTCAGCTCTGGAATAGGGGATGCACTCAACACAAGGGCCACTAAAATGGGTATGGCAGAGACTACTGAAACTGCTGATGCAGAGGCTACAGATACTGGCATTATCATGGTTACATCAGGGATTGAACAGGTTTGAAACAGAGGTGCAGAACTTAAGGCTGAGGAAAAAATGAGAGAAGGGGATGAGAACATACCTTCGAGCCCCATAGAGGAAGGGGCCATGAGAGATTCTTCTAGCACCTGGGTTCCACCTTCTTCCATGTCTGGAGCATTGGGGTTGTCCTCGTTTGCTTTCTCATCACCTAGAGGCTCTTGAATGACCACCTATTCTCCATCCACCATGCTTTGTTCTTCAATTTATTTTGCCATAGGCGCTCCTTGAATAGGCACTTCAATTTCAACCTTCTGTTCTTCAATCTACTCTATGACCACTTTGTCTTCAATATGTTCAGTCATAGCTACTTCGAGTTGTTTAGTGGAAGCTACTTCTTCAGCTATAGACACCTCCTCAGCCATAGATACTTCAAGTATAGCTTCTTCTTGTACAGATATCTCAGCTCCCCTACTCCCTGGATCTTCTTGAGTAGCCAGTAGTTCGATACTAAGAGGCTTTTGTCGATCTACCTCTACAACCACAACCTCTTCTATTACAGCTACTTCATTAGGGTTTGGAGGGGCTGGAATGCCTGAATGCACCACCATTCCAAAAGGCTTTTGGGCCCTAGTTCATGGCTTTTTCATGATTTGTTATAGAAGAGGCACTTCAGTTTTCTTTTTGATGGAGCGCTCTTCCTTTTAGGCACCTACTCAACAGAGGGAGGATCGCTCATGATAGCTTTGCCCATGCTTGGCAAGTTATGTCATGGGTGAGCCAAGTCATCCACCTCATCAGGGTGGCGCCCTACTTTGGGCACAAAAGCAACGAAGGAAAATGGTTGGAAAACACCAAAGTTGTCTTCATAAATATCTAAAAATTGGTCATCAATTGCCAGCTTATTAGTTGAGGGTTTGCCCTGGTGTACCCTCATGATCCACCATTGTTGTACTTTGTGGTCTGACCATCTTGGGTACCTAACCTTTATGCTTGCTATGATGGATCTGGTCAGCTTCTACTCTGGGTTTATAGCGGGATTGTACTCAAACTCCATAGTATAAAAATCCAACCAAGGTGGTAGCGGTTCCATCTCATCCACATGCCATTCCAGCTCCAAGCCAAGTGGGTTATTGCATTGGTTTTCCATATCTAACCATGGGTAGCTATGAAAAGCTTGTACCTTAAGATTTTTTGTATTATACCTAGTGGATCCCATTTCCATTGATGGGGAAGCTCAATCAATCCAAACTGGGAAAGTGCTATAGTTAGAACCACATTTTGACCGCACTGAGCTATCTTGACTCCTCCAAACTCGAAAGGGGTGGAGATTATGACTTTTCTCCCATGACCCTTTCCATACTCTTGATTAGTGTGGTCCATCTGGTGGGCTACCTCCAAAGTGAATAGGAACGGAGTGGTGTAAAAAGGTAGTAAAAAAGGTTTTTCGAAAAACCCATATATTCTGATGACGTAACCCTACGTAAGGAAGAAGGTATCTCCCAAATGTTGCTCCACCAATTGTTCCCTCAAATCTATTAGGAAACGCTCATACTAGCCATAAATTAAGCTTAATGCTGGACCCAAAAAATTTGATTGAAAACGTAATATGAATTACTTACAGTAAAACTATCTATCCAAAGATAAATCGGCAGTGACTTTCCTTCATTTTTTCTCTGTTGATTTTGGATGAAGCCAAAATTCTCATGTTGGTTCTAGAAAAATAACCACACCATTATGGAAGAGAGTCTGAACTGGTGGCCCTGATCATCATGGAGAAAAGCCAAAGAGGCATGCAGTTATCGTGTGATGAATTCAGCCCAATCATAATAAATCGGGCTAGAACCTGGCCTAGCCTTGGAAGGAAAATAATCTTGGTTGTCTAAAATGGCCTTCGCCATGACAACCTACCAATCAGTGACCCACTCATCAGTTGCCAATCCTATCACCCATGCTAGGATAGAGTAAATATTAGGCTATGAGAATTCAGCCAAACGCCTTGGGAGTGCAAAGATATTACCAGTCACCATTGTATCCTTTAACTGGCTCGACATGAAATCTTTCATCTAGGATGTAGGTTGATATCTGGCAGCTTCTTCATTGGTGTACAACCTTTGTGGAACAACCCCGAAAGGATACTTTTCTCCCCTGGTGAATGCTTCTCAGTGGTAATTGCAAATAGTGGAGCTCCTTGAGACCATCCGTGTCGAAGGATCATAATTCCTGGCCACTACATGAATGAACTCAGGACAGGCATGAATAGGAGTGCACATGTAAAAATACAAGTGCGAGTAGAGTACAACTGCCAACGGGTTTTCAACTGGGTCATTTATGTATGCTTCCTCAACATCTCGACGCAGTTGCTCTATATCTTTGTTCGTCACCAGGAAGTCTCTATAGCGGAGGAAAGGGTGCTGCCAAGGCACCAACTCTTCGATGTTCTTCTTTTTCTTCTTCTGAAAGTTTTTTGAATCTGATGGTTCTACTGATGTAGCTTCATTTTCTAGTTTTTTATCTCTTTGGACCTTCTTCTTATGCTTCTTCTCTTTTGGAGTTTCTTCAATTATTGTCTCTTCCGTTATTTTCTTTCCTTTCTTACCCATGGTGGTTGAGTGCTTCAGAAGGTTTTCTGGTTTGTGTGTTATAGTGAAGATATTTGGAAATGAGCTTGAACCTTGCTATAAAATATTATGTTTTTATAATGCCATTGCTTGGAACCACCACCTCTAATGCAGGCCACCCCTAATTAATGCTAGGGTGAACGTGCATGCAATCAGGCATTTTCAAGCTTCTTCATGCGGGTGGATTTCTCTTAAAAAACTAAATACTGACGGTGGACAAGGATGTTTCCACGAGGTGCACTATCATTGGCTAGAAAGGGTGTTGGTAGATTTGAAGAAAAGGTCAATTTTGGCTGACGGAGGATGAGGAATGTTTTGATTTTATGGGCGTACGACCCTTTCTCTTTTAAAACTCATGCCAACCTAGGGTTTTGAAAATGACCTTTCATGATGCACAAAATCTTCTTGGACACTTGGCAAAATCAGAGCGGACAACTAAAATTTAAAACATTTAAAAAAGGTAGGACAACAAGGAAATAAGATTATACTAAGGAAAAAATTTAAAAATGGCTAAAAAAATGGGAGCGACTCCCAATGGAGCACCCCCCACATTTAATTATTTATTTATTCCTTTTGGGCAAAGCGCTCCCTTGTGGAACACTTTGCCTTTGGAGCGCTCTCCATGTGGAGCACTTCGGCTTTGGGCAAAGTGCTCCCTTGTGGAGCACTTTGCCTTTGGAGCGCTCTCCATGTGGAGCGCTCTGGCTTTGGGAAAAGTGCTCCCTTGTGGAATGCTTTGCCTTTGGAGCGCTCTCCATGTGGAGTGCTCTGGCTTTGGGAAAGTGCTCCCTTGTGGAGTGCTTTGCCTTTGGAGCGCTCTCCATGTGGAGTTGGGTCCTTGAGTGCTTTGCCTTTGGAGTGCTCTCCATGTGGAGTGCTCTAGATTTGGGCAAAGTGCTCCCTTGTGGAACACTTTGCCTTTGGAGTGCTCTCCATGTGGAGCACTCTAGCTTTGGGCAAAGCACTCCCTTGTGGAACGCTTTGCCTTTGGAGCGCTCTCCATGTGGAGTGCTCTAACTTTGGGCAAAGCGCTTCCTTGTGGAATGCTTTGCCTTTGGAGCGCTCTCCATGTGGAGCGCTCTAGCTTTGGGCAAAGCGCTCCCTTGTGGAATGCTTTGCCTTTGGAGCGCTCTCCATGTGGAGTCTCGGCTTTGGGTAAACTCCCTTGTGGAATGCTTTGCCTTTGGAGCGCTCTCCATGTGGAGCACTCCGATTTGGGCAAAGCGCTCCCTTGTGGAACGCTTTGCATCTTCTTATTTTTTGAGGATATCACTTAAAAGTGAGTGACGGATCATTTCTAGGAAAACCTCTCGGCCAATTGGGTGAGATTTTATTTCTAACTATCTCATCTTGGCTACAAAATCTAAGTAAAGGCTTTCTTGAAGAAACTTCTTTTAGACCTCCGAAAAACATTTCGGCCTATCGGGTGCAATTCCTCTATTAACTACCTCATCTTGGCTGCCAAAGGCCTCAGTAAAGGTATTTTTGAAGAAACACCTTCCTTCTATTTTTCAACTAAGCTTAGGGAAATAAAACACTAACCTACTATACAAACAAAAGGGACTCCATATGAGAAATACCTGATCATCTAGAGAAGAGTGTCAGGTCTTGGTGGGTAGTAAACTTTCAATAAAAAACCATTTACTAGAATCGGGAGCATGGTACCTTCCATGTATTCCAACATGAATGAATTTATCTGATGAATACCAGAGACGCAAAATGGACCCTCCCAAAAGGCATCAAACTTTTTGTGGTTTCCCGACTTTGATTTCTTCACGTTCCATTTCAGAACTAAGTCTCCAACACTGAAAGCTCGATCAGAAGTTCTCTTGCTGAACCAGCTCTTGGTAGTTTTGGCATGCTTGGTGAAGACTTCGTACGCCTTTTCTCTTTCTTCTTCTAACTCCACCATTTGTGCCAGCCTTGCATCCATCGGACTGAAATGGCCTCCTTCAATGTCAAGCCATTTAAGAAGCTGTAAGGCTGGTAGTTCGATGTGTGTAGGTAAGACCGCATCTTTGCCATACACCAATGAATAAGGTGAAGTCTGGATAGACCGCTTGATGGAAATTCGATCAGCCCACAAGGACTGATTCAAGAGTAGGTGCCAGCTTCTTTTATTTTTCTGCAAGGATTTCTTCAAAATTCGCAATAGGTTCTTGTTCGTGGATTCAGCTAACCCATTTCCCTACGGATAATAGTTAGATGAAGTTTTTAAATAGATCCCATACCTGACCGTGAATTCACAAATATTTGCACCAGTGAAAGGAGAACCATTGTCCGAGATGATGGACTTTGGGATTCCGAATCGAGTGATCAGACCTTCGAGGAAGGAGATGACCACCTCCTGGCTCGCCTCTTTGGTCGGGATTGCTTTCACCCATCTGGTGAAGTAGTCCATAGCCATCAAGATATATTTGTGGTCGGCAGAAGAATTGGGGTTGATGATCCCGATGAAGTCCAAACCCCACTGTTGGAATGGAGCTTCCACCTGAATGGGGTGAAGAGGAAGTGATGCATTCCTAACTCTTCCTGAGTAGCACTGGCAACTATCACAACACTGGCTAGCTTTGAAGGTATCCAAAAAGAGAGTGGGCCAATAGTAACCTACTTTGATGATTTTTAGCACCATCGGTCTACCAACAAAATGCCCTCCCGAAACTCCAGAGTGAAACTCTTCCAAGATTTTAGCTTTTTTGGACTCTTTAATGCACCTTAAAAGGACTCCATCAATATTTTGATAAAAAATCCCATTGGGCATCGGGACATACCTTTTAGCTTGTAGGTGAAATCTTCTTCTTTGCGAAGCATCAAAGCATGAGGGGCATCGACCTCTATCAAAATATCTGATCAGGTCTTCTGTCCAGTCTGAATCGCTAGTGGATGGGATAGCCAAGTTGCTATCAAAATTTAGGCTATCTGAGTCTGGAATCATAGCTTCGACCACAACATTTTTGGCTAACTCTTGACAGAGCGCTCTACCTCGAACTAACTTGGTAGGGCGTATCTCGATATCAAACTCTTGGATTTTAGTAACCCATCCCACCCTTCTATTCCCCAACTCACCTTGGATGATAAAGCTTTGGACGTCGGGGTGTATGACATACATGATTGTTTTGCTTTGAGACACGAAGTGCCTAAACTTTTGGAGAGACCTCATCACCGCATGCACCTATCGTTCAATGAAATTGAACTTCTCTTCGTGAGGTTGAATGATCTGGCTGAGAAACATGATCGTGTCGCTCATCTCCATCTTCACCTTTCTGAGTTAAGACAATGGCATAACTCTCAAGCTCTCCGACCACGTACAAGATGAAATCTCATGAGTAGTCGAGGTTGATAAGGATAGGAGCTTGAGCAATCCGCTCTTTAATCTCCTAAAAATCTTACCTCCTTTCGTCAGTCCACTTGAATTTGGTGCCCTTTTTCAAGAGTTGGGCCATTGGTTTTATCACTTGGGAAAAATCGGTGATGAACTTCCTGATGAAGTTTATCTATCCAAAAAAGGACTGTAGGGCCTTCTTATTTGTGGGAGGTGAGAGTCAGAGAAGCACTTCTGCTCGAGCTGGATCAATTGTTAATCCCTTTTCAGAGATAATATGCCCGAGTAGCTTTCCTTCTTTCACCGCAAATATTGACTTTTTGGGGTTGATGGAGACCCCAAACTCTCGATATTTTTCAAAAACTTATCGTAAATGTAGACCATGTTCTTCCTGCTTGTGAGAAAATACAGTCATGTCATCTAAGTAGATTACGATGACATGATTGAGTAGTTCACCAAAAGTGAGGTCCATCACCCTTTGGAAAGTAGCCCCGGCATTTGAAAGGCCGAAGGGCATCCGTTGGTAGGCGAAAGTGCCCCACTTGGTCATGAATGCGGTTTTATGTTGATCTTCATCTT
The DNA here is from genome assembly GCA_028583015.1 of Wollemia nobilis. Lineage (NCBI taxonomy): Eukaryota > Viridiplantae > Streptophyta > Pinopsida > Araucariales > Araucariaceae > Wollemia > Wollemia nobilis. The sequence continues at coordinate 11,565,994 of JAQPPZ010017220.1, read as the reverse complement.
TAACCCATATCTGGTTATAGCCTGAGAACCCATATAATAAGGAGAACCTTTGTGCTCCTACCACCACATGAAGGATTTGATCAATCTAGGGTAGCGGGTAGTGATCTTTGAGGGATGCTTGATTCAGATTTTGGAAGTCTATACACAACCAGATATCACCATTCTTCTTTCGCACTAGAACCAGGTTAGCTACCCAGGAAGAATGCTTAATTGGATATATGATCTTAGCTTCGAGCATTTTCAACAACTCGACCCTCATTAGAGCTTCGACTTTTGGATTTATGGGGCCGTTGCTTTTGTCTAAAGGGTCTGACACCCTCTTCTAACTCGATGGTATATTGGATGATGCTCTTGTCGTACCCCTTTAGGTCTTGGTAACACTAGGCAATGATATCAAGATATTCTTTACACAGAACCCGGATCTGCTGAAGCTCTTCGATTGTGCAATCGGTCCCTACCATGATGACCTTCCTTGATTCTAACTCCAAGTTGATGAACTCCTTCTGGTCCACCTTGATCTTATGGCTGATAGGCCTATCATTTCTATCGAAGAGGCTTTCCAGCGTGATCAGGCCTTTCGGGATATGATTGTTTTTCAATTGAATCAAACCTTCATGGTCTTCTTCATTCAGAGCCCACTCTTCGATGGTTGACGCTTCATTGACCAAGAAGTTAACAAGTTGTTCATCATTGTCGAACACCTGCCAATGGAGTTTTTTATCAGGAACAGAAGGTCGGTAAATTAATCTTACCATCTTTGGTTTGTGCATCATGTCATCAGCTGGTGAAAATCGGGCACCGATGGAAGCTAGAATGTCAGCCAACTTGTTCTTCTCCCTTGAAATGGATTTGACATTTAGTGCATCGAAGGAATCAAACAAATCCCATACCTTGTTGTGATACACCTTTAGGTAGTGTTGTTTGCTGACACACTTGCTAGGTAACTTGATTACATATCAGCTCGGAGTCCCCAAAAATCTGTAGTTGTTTGATGCCTAGCTTCTCAGCTTTCTTGAGTCTGAGGCACAAAGCCTCATACTCAGTTGCATTGTTCATACAACTCCAAGCTAGTCTGTATGAGTAAGTATTTTGTTCACCGGTTGGGGAGATGAGAGCAATTCCTACACCTGCACCATTTTTACATCGGGCACCATCAAAGTACAACTTCCAAAGCTGGTCTGATGTTGGGAGCACTTCTGGGTGTGCTTGCTTTTCTTTCTCAGGCTTAGTGAGCATGTAGCATCCTAAGTCCATACCATTAACTGCATTGAAATCCATTAAGGAGAAGTCATCCTCCAGTTGGAGTTCATCGAGAGCTTCTTCCATCAAGTCGACTTGTATTTCTTCCACCATCAAGTTGACAAAGACTGAGCTTTTTTCTTCATCCTCAAGCTTCTCCATGTGAAAACCAGTAGGCTTCTCATTGAAGAGCTTGAATCTTCTTCCTTTGAAGGGGATCTCTAGGTGGGTGTAGTCGAGGGAGAGGTAGCCTCCCATATTTGCTATGAATTCTCGTGAAAGACACATACTAAAATATGGCTCTAAGTCGACCACCATGATCTCCTGTATGACGGTGACTTGTGGTATTTTATGGAGTTGGATGGGAACATCCTTGATCACTCCTACTATATTTACCAGAGTTCCATCTAACTACAGCACCCCAGGACTGTTGTGGGTGTACTCCATACCCATGATCTCACAGACCGCTTTGGGCATGATGGTTGTAGCGGCACTTGAGTCGATCATGCAGTTATGTATGACCCATCCCTCCATTCGAAGAGAAAGGTAAAATGGTGGGGGCCTATTTTTACCTATGGCCAAAGTTGTTAATGGTTGAGAATACACAGTCTGAGTTGGCCTGCTTTCCTTGTCTTGAGCGGACTTGAGAGATTCCTGCAATAGGTCAACTTGACCTGGGAGTTGAAGGGCATCATATAGGCTTACCTTAGTGGGAGCCTTTTTCATTTCTTTGACTATACTGTATGTTGAAGTGGCGGGCTCTCCTACTCCTCTTGTAGGTTCATAGATCTTTTGATATTGTTGCATTGCGTCTACCCACTGGCATTTAGTCAGTGAGGGGTATCGAAGCTTCTCCCTCGCCTGGTCTCGTGTTTCAGCTGGTGGTTGAGAAGTTATAGCTTTAGGTTGAAGGACTCTTTCTCTAACACGAGGTGGTAGGTGGTCCTTCGATAGGTCATACTAATGAGCGGTTGCCATCGGATTGAGAGCTTTTGCTTGGGGTTGAGCTTCAGTCGATGATTTAGCTGCGGGCTTAGGTGTCGAAGGTACTTTCAGTGGATCCATATGAACTGGATCTACCTCGATAGGCTTTTTCCCTGCCCTGGTGAGAACGAAAACTTGCTTACCAGATGACGTCATGAGATTCTGACCAGCTTCCCTGATCATATTTACTTGTTCATAGGGACCGCTAGCCAGTGTCTGCACATAATTTAGATGCACCATGCAGTCTTCTTCATTGTGTGGATCATTGCATGTGGTGCACCAATATAAAGAATCAGAGGTGGTGGCCTCTTCACTATTCATTACCACTGAATTTCACTCATATTTCCTGTGAGGACCAGTGGATGCCTGATATTTAGTGATCGAGGGAGGAGGGAACCTCCTCTGATGAAAGCCTTGATCATCTTATCTTTTCCTTATGGCGCTCATCTGGTTCGCCATCATCTTCATGTAAGCCTTAACTTTCGATAGCTCTTTAGCTTGAGCTTTGATTACAACCACTTGGTTAGTAGCTACTTGACCTATAGGCAATTGAGCCAGCGTTGGTGGTGTTGGCAAAGCTAGATACTACGTTGGAGTGGGTAACTAGGGAATAATGGGTGCTTGGTATTGAGGCATAGGCATAGGCTGGGGCTTTTGGGGTGGATTCCAAGATTTATTGGACTAAGCATGAGAATTGGGTAGAGCATATGCGCTCGGATACTGGCTCTAGGGGAAATTCGGGTAAATCAGGGTCATAGGTTTTGGAGGTAACTGCCCGATAGACACCAAATCAGTTTTTGCCTGGAGAGCCTGATGATATAGCTACGGGAATGTATTAACATTGGCCTACCAAATTTTCATGCTAATACTAGGGTGAAAAGCTCTTAAGTAATAAAACACGGCCTGTTGTGGTGTAGGCCGCAGGCCTTCGATAACTCTTTGCCAAGTTCTCTCAAACCGAACATTGAAGTCAATGATTTCCTCTTGAGGGTGGCATTGAATAGTTGTGAATTGGTTCAAGAGGGAGAAGGGGTCCACTCATTCATTGAAGCCCCTTACCAACTCACCTCCTAATTGATCCCATGAAGTAATAGTATCGGGTGGAAGTGATCGGTACTAGTATAGAAGCTTACCTCTCAGTGAAAGGATGAGCAACTTTATCATGACATCCTCATTGTTGATTTGATGGATGGTCGCTAGTCCTACGATATCTTGGATATGCTCTTGCACCATATTTCCCATGTCATCGTAAGTAGGTAGAGCCTTCAAAGTTATGGGAGGTACCGTGTGTTGGCCTACAAGGGCGAGCGCTCTGGGATGGTTCTAGGTAGCGAACTTCTTGGGTGGTGCTAGCTGCACCATATGAGCATGCAGAGTCATGTGAACTGGAGAAGTCGGGACACTCGAAATGCTTGAATGAACGTTTGGCGAAACCGAGATGTTCTGGTGATCTAGTGAATTTGGTGGATTTGGAGGTAAGCTTGTTGTCATGCCATTAGGAGTGAGAGTAGGAGACTCTAAGATACCTCTTGTGATGATGTCCCATCAAGCGGAATATTTGGTCTGACCACCCTAGGATGCTCTCCTAAAGTGTCGATATCAAGTTCGAAGAACTCTACTTCTTCTTTAGTTTGTTTAACTCTCCATCTCATGTGCATGAGGGCAGGATTTTAGACTGGTCTATGAGATTTGGAGGTGTACTGGGTTCATCTGAGTCACCAGATGTTCAGATTCAATAGTAGTAAGATGAACATCACTTCTTAAAACTGGTTTAACATGGAATGTTTGGGTCCCACTAGGCATGCCAAAAACTATTGGCAATCGAACCGGCCTAGATACAGGTTTTCTAAGTCTATAGTGCCCTAGGCCCACTGCCAAGCATTGAATGCCCGAAGGAAAGGAATGTCCTCCGTGGCAATCTCCAGTAGGGCTGGTTCCAAAAATAAAAATGGGGGATTGGAGATAAGGGATAGAAAGATACTTAAAGAGATGGGAAATTACGAAAAGGAATGGGAAATGGCCAAAGGCCAAAGATTTGGGGTGATGGACCGGAAGCACGATAGACAACTTATCTATTTGAACCAACAACAATCAAAACAATGACTTATAATAGAAAACAATATAAAATCCTCAGAACCTATGTAAACTCCAGCAAGAATTCTAGGGACTAGTATTCTATCAACAACAAAATCCAGAGAACTGAAATAAAATGCAAAATAGAGACACCAGTATAATAGAAATCATAGAATAGAATTCATACACAGATATTGGGGACTCAAACCATAGCCAAAAGCCTTTATTTTGGGAGCAGATTTCAAGTACACAGTTACTTTTCTAGCAGAAGTTATCCATGTCGTGTTACAGAGAAGGAGCGGTTTATATAGGAGAAAGTTGTTGCTTGAAACATTAATGCTCAACCACTTTCATGATGGGCTGATCCAATTTTGGTGATAGCCAAAAATAGTCTACCTTATCCTAATTTAGCATTAGAAGCATAAGGTTCTAGCGAAGACTTGGAACAATCAGGCCAGAATTACAGGTAACTTGATATTGAAGTTAGAAGTTTCTGATGACGATCATCGATCAGACGGTCTCAATGACAGCTTCAGAGTGGTGAAATAGAGGATGCACTATGGACCTCTCCTTTAGTTTGTTAGCTCCTTCTAACAAGATGCCCCTGGATCTTTTATACAAAGCGCTCCCTTGTGGAGCGTTTTTTAGCAAAGCGCTCCCAAGTGGAACACTTTCTAAACAAAGTGAACATTTAGCGCTTTGAAGACCTATAGGAGAAGTACTTCTAGAAATGTGTAGATTTCATTTAGACTTAGCCATTTTTTGGAGTCTACCCATGTAGTACTCTAGCTACCTTTTGATAAAGCTCTTTGGAGGGGACTTTCTATCAAAGCGCTCCCTTGTGGAGCGCTTTTTAGCAAAGCGCTCCCAAGTGGAGCGCTTTTTAGGAAAGCGCTCCCTTGTGGAGTGCTTTTCAGAAAAGCGCTCCCAAGTGGAGCACTTTTTAGGAAAGCGCTCCCTTGTGGAGCGCTTTCTGCTTTAAGCAAAAGACTTGGAATTTTTGGAAGCGTTCCTTTTGGATAAGCTCAGATTTTATCTTTACTTAGTAACTTCATCCATTTCACCACCTTAGTCTCTTAACTATTTTGCAAATAATCCTCTAGCTAAGGAAGGAAAAGTATCCTAAATAGAAGAGTTGGAAGTGACAACTTAACATTTGATTGCCCATGCTAAAACATATACAATTTTACATGCAACATACCAAGCTAAAAACTTTAGAGAAATACAGAAAAACTAAAACGTAAGAAAAGTACAAGAAAGCTAGAAAAGTACAAAAAAGCTTAGAAAGACCTGTAACAGTTCATCCAGAGTTTTATGGGAGAAATCTTTTAAAACAACACCTTAACCATTTTTTATGGAAAAAAGGAGTTTTACAATGAGTGCTTTCAAAACCGTATCTATTATGCATTTTACAAGGTGTGTCAAAACTAACAACAGAGACCTCTCTTGGGGTTGGCTTTTTTGGTTTTTCCTACTCATTTTTTATTTCAAATCCTTATAAATAAAGGGTTTGAAATCTTATTTTCAACCCCAGTTCAACAAGGAATCTAAGCAATCTCTCAATTTTTGAAAATGCAAGCAAGCTAACCTGCGAATTGATAAGTGATCATCCAAGTTGAAAGTGTTCATTGTGCAAATATCAATATATTCTATGGAATCTCTATTTTGGAACTACATTCTGCTATATTTTATTGTGTTTTGTTGCTCTTGGTGGACAAGAATTGAAGCCCTAAGATGGAATCAACTACTTGGATGTTTCCATCCTTTGGATCTACTTTTTCGCTACAATTAGGTTATTTTTTCGCTCATCTGCATTTTGCATATTAGTTAGAATTTAATGTGCATCTGGTTTGCTTTTTTTTAGGGTTTTTCACTCTATTGTGAAATTGCACCTAGCAATTTCGAGGTACCATTTCATCATTTTGCAAAATCATGGTTTCTTCTTTCAAAGTGTGATTTCACACAGACTAAGATTGGGGACAATCTATTGTTCTCAAATCCTAAATCTGCATTCCATGTTACATTATAATCATAGTAGTATATTCTCCATTCTATTTATCATATTGTTCTACTGCATTTTATTCTACTTATCCATATTCCAAAGATCAAATTTCACTTTTGTATTTCAAAGGTCAACTAAAAGGACCTAGGGGACTTGATTTTTGTGCCTCCAAACATTGTCATACAGTGGCCTAAGAAGGCCTCCTAATGCTGATCATATTTTTTAAGTGTTTGTGAAGCTATTTTGTAGGAATAGGAATCATGGGATATTGTTGGATGAAAGATAAAGCTTGGATCAACCACCGGATGAGATAAGTTTCCTGTTGTTTTTTGGTATATTTTTGTCCATATTAAAACCCTAGATCTGATATAAAAGAGAAATATTGAATTAATTATTCCAGGTATTTGAAAGAAAAAACATCATATAGTTTACATTTAGGGTTCAATATTTTTTGTGCATTTTCTCTTGAACCCTTGCTCAAATATATTATTTCACAATATTAGGGTTAGATATCATTCAAACAAAGAAACATTCTAAGGTTAGCTCTTGTCTTATTGTGTCTTGCATCTTCCATTATTCTTTTATTTCATAATTTAGATATAAAAATTTCAAACATAGGTGATTTTCCTAAATTGAATACATTAAAAACATTCTATCCTAAACTTGGAGCAATTCCTAAAATCATTCGTAGTGAACCCTTCCTCCCCCACACTGAGTGTAGAGTTATAATGGCCACTGTTGTCACCTCAAGGCTTCCCTGTGGATTTAGCCTTGATAATTGTACATCGGTGCACAATTTTCCACCTCTATATCTTTAGTGAACCTGACATGAAGACACATCTTAGTGGCCAATATAGGAAGCCTCTTCCTTTTTGCTTTTTCATTTAAAAAATTTAAACAAGACCACTAATTATGTGTGTTTAAATCAAAAAACATTTAATAATTATCTTAGAATATTTTGTGTGTTTTCATTAGTTTTTAGTCTTCTTACTTTTCCACTCTATCCTTTTTCCCTCTCCTAATGGCTCCCAACCTTAGGAGTGGGTGAAGGCTCTTAGAGTCTGATGAGATTTTCCAAGAGGATGATCAAATTGATAGAAAAAATCATAATCTTGAAGTAGAAGAGGAATAAAATAAAGAGATTGATAATAGTCTTGATCCTATTAAGGGATCCAATGGGAACCTTACCTTTAAATATTTTGAACATGTGTGAAGCTTCCACAAGCATCATAAGCATGCCTTGGATGAAGATATGGAAGAAGCCCAACTTGAGGATGTTAGAACATCTCATCATCAAACCATTTCTCCTCAATATGTTCATAATAACTCCTTGAGTGAATCTTTGAATCATGGTAATCTTGTTTATAAACCAACTTATGCCACTCATTGTAACCACCAACATTGGAAGGAATCCACAAGTCCCTCCAACTAGTAGTGTCACTCAAAATTGTTTTCAATTTCCTCCTCAATCTACTCATCTCAACAATTTTGCTTTATTCCACCAACTGTTAGTTATCCTCTCCAACAAGATACCACATATAACAATAGTATTAATGTTTCCAACACAGTCCAAGTACCCGTTCAACAACTTACCTACCCCTTAGGGAATCTAGAGGCCTTGCACAATAGTAATCATAAAGTGCAAAATTTAACTAATATGGTGAAACAAATGGTTTTAAAATTTGATATACTTTAACCTTCTATTTTCACCTACAATTATAAAAAAATGTGCAATCAGTCCTTTGACCCTATTGTTGCTACTAGACCTTATCCTAAGCATTTTCCCATGATAGTTTTTCCTACATATAAGGGAATAGAATATCCTATTGAGAATATAAGGAGGTTCTGAATAGATTGCCATGATATCATATATAATGATATGTTACTACTAAAAATATTTTCTAAGAGTGTTGTTGGCATGGCATTAGAATGGTATTATCAGATGCCCAGTAATTCCTTGAGGAATTTTGAAGAAATAGTTGAATTATTTATTCAACATTTTGGTGCCTATATTGAGAAGAATATAACCATGAAGGATGTCTATAATATAAAGCAGGGTAAAGAGAAAAGTTTTTTAGAGTTTATATCTCATTGGAGAAGCATAGTTGGACACTTGAGATATACCTTACCTCCTTGAGATATGCTTGAGATATTTATGAGAAATCTACAAGAACAACTATCTTATGCATTGGAAACTATAACTATCACATCCTTTGATCAAACAATTGAGTTAGTAAGGAAAGTGGAACAAGCTCTTATCATAAGAGGACAACTTAAAGTGAAAGAATATAAAACCACTAAGTCACAATATAAGAGTAAGCATGTGGTTGGAGATGGTGTAGCGGATGGTAGGCCTATTAACAATATTGTTAACAACCTACAAAATATGATACTTCAAAAACCTCCTCAAAGGAATTTCATAAAACTTAACATACCCATGAAAGTTGTTTTAAGGCAACTTTTGGAAGCTAATATGATTGAGTTAACTCCCATAAGGTAACCAAATACTACAGCCAATTGGTATAAGGTAGGTCATAATTGTGCATATCACAGAGTAGAAGGACATTGGACAAATTCTTGTAAGAAGTTGAAACATGTGGTTCAAGATATAATTGATGCAGAATTCTTGGTTATAGAAGATGCTCACTCAAATAATCAATCTCCTACTCAGTAGGGGTCTACAACTAATAAATAAAATGTACAAAAGGTAGCTAATCAAGTATCTTATAAGAATGTACCACCTCCCTATGGTAATATGGTTGGTATGATAGCAACTACCTCAGAGTAGCAGGGGCAAAATTGATAGATACAACCTCAGCAGGGGATGAGTTATTTAGCAAAAATTTATTTCTTAGAACTTTTGCAAACTTCTCCTACTCATGGGGAAGTTTTTTTAGATTGTCTAAGGCAACTATCCATCCCTACAGACATTTCCCCCAATGCTATGGCCAATTTGGTAAACTCTCTTGGGATACATCATCTCACATTCTTGAATGATGATATTTATTCCTCAAAGCTATGTAGAGTTTCTTCTCTCTACATTACTACATTTATTAGGGATACCTTTATCAAAAGAGTCTTGATTTATAATGGTTCTTCTCTTAATTTATGCACATATCAATTTCTCCAAAATTTTGGAATAACAGAGCAAGATTTAACTACATCTAGTGACATCATTAAAACTTTCAACAATGAGTCTCAAGAATCTTGTGGCATCATTTCACTCCCACTTAAGGTTGGACCCAAGATTTTAGATATATTATTCTATGTGGTGTCTTGCCTTACATATTTTAATATTCTTCTTGAACTACCTTGTATCCATGTGATGAAGGTTGTACTTTCTACCTTTCATCAATGTTTGAATTTCAATTTTAAAAATCAACTTATCAATATTATGCATGATTCTCATCAATTTGAATATTGCTCACCAAAAGAGCAAGCTTAATTTAATCAGTCAGATTCCTCACCTACTATAACGAATCAATGCATAACTAACTGAAAAATAAAATTGGGGGATTAGAGATAAGGGATAGAAAGATACTTAAAGAGATGGAAAATTATGAAAAGGAATGGGAAATGGCCGAAGACTAGATATTTGGGGTGATGAACCAGAAGCACAATAGAAATATTATCTATTTGAACCAACGACAATCAAAACAATGACTTATAGTAAAAAATAATATAAAATCCTCATAACCTATGTAAACTCCAGCAAGAATTCTAGGGACTAGTATTCTATCAAAAACAAAATCCAAAGAACTGAATTAAAATGCAAAATAGAGACATCAGTATAATAGAAATCATAGAATAGAAGTCATACACAGAGATTGGAGACTCAAACCATAGCCAAGAGCCTTTATTTTGGGAGTAAATTTCAAGTACACAGTTGTTTTTCTAGTAGAAGTGATCCATGTCGTGTTACAAAGGAGTGATTTATATAGGAGAAAGTTGCTGCTTAAAACATTAATGCTCAACCACTTTCATGATGCGCTGATCCAATTTTGGTGATAGCCAAAAACAATCTACCTTATCCTAATTTAGCATTAGAAGCATAAGGTTCTAGCGAAGACTTGTAACAGTCAGGTCGAAATTATAGGTAACTTGATTTTGAAGTTAGAAGTTTCTGATGACAATCATCGATCATACAGTCTCAATGATAGCTTCAGAGGGGTGAAATAGAGGATGCACTATGGACCTCTCCTTTAGTTTGTTAGCTCATTCTAATAAAATGCCCCTGGCTCTTTTAGACAAAGTACTCCCTTGTGGAGCGCTTTTCAGCAAAGCACTCCAAGTGGAGCACTTTGCTAAACAAAGTGAATATTTAGTGATTTGAATACCTATAGGAGAAGTACTTCTAGCAATGTGAATATTTCATTCAGAGTTAGCCATTTATTGGAGTCTACCCATGTAGTAATTTAGCTACCTTTTGATAAAGCTCTTTGGAGGGGACTTTTCATCAAAGCACTCCCTTGTGGAGCGCTTTTTAGCAAAGCACTCCTAAGTGGAGTGCTTTTTAGGAAAGCGCTCCCTTGTGGAGCGCTTTTCAACAAAGTACTCCCAAGTGGAGCACTTTTTAGGAAAGCACTCTCTTGTTGAGTACTTTCTGCTTTAAGCAAAAGACTTGAAATTTTTGGAAGCATTCCTTTTGGATAAGCTCAGATTTTATCTTTACTTAGTAACTTCATCCATTTCGCCACCTTAGTCTATTAAGCATTTTGCAAATAATCCTCTAGCTAAGGAAGGAAAAGTATCCTAAATAGAAGACCTGGAAGTGATAACTTAACATTTGATTTCCCATGCTAAAACATATACAATTTTACATGCAACATACCAAGCTAAAACTTCAGAGAAATACAGAAAAACTAAAACGTAAGAAAACTACAGGAAAGCTAGAAAAAAACAAAAAATCTTACAAATACCTGTAACAGTTCATCCAGAGTTTTATGAGAGAAATCTTTTAGAAAAACAACACCTTAACATTTTGTATGGAAAAAATGAGTTTTACAATGAGTACTTTCAAAACCATATCTATTATGCATTTTACAAGGTGTGTCAAAATTGACAACACAAACCTCTCTTGGGGTTGGCTTTCCTAGTTTTTCCTACTCATTTTTTATTTCAAATCCTTATAAATAAAGGGTTTGAAATATTATTTTCAACCCCATTTCAACAACGAATCTAAGCAATCTCTCAATTTTTGAAAAGGCAAGAAAGCTAACTCGCGAATTGATAAGTGATCATCCATGGTTGAAAGTGTTTATTGTGCAAATATCAATATATTCTATGGAATATCTATTTTGTAACTACACTGCTATATTTGATGGTGTTTTTTTGCTCTTGGTGGACAAGAATTGAAGACCTAATATGGAATCTACTACTTGGAGGTTTCCATCCTTTGGATCTATTTTTTTGCTACCATTAGGATATTTTTTCATTCATCTGCATTTTGCATATTAGTTAGAATTTAATGTGCATCATCTGGTTTGCTTTTTGTTAGGGTTTTTCCCTCTATTGTGAAATTGCACCTAGCAATTTCGAGGTACCATTTCACCATTTTACGAAATCATGGTTTCTCTGTTCAAAGTGTGATTTCACACAGAATAATATTGGGGACAATCTGTTGTTCTCAAATCCTAAATCTACATTCCATGTTACATTATAATCATAGTAGTATATTCTCCATTATGTTTATCATACTGTTCTACTACATTTTATTCTGCTTATCCATTTTACAAATATCAACTTTCACTTTTGTATTTCAAAGGTCAACTAAAAGGACCTAGGGGACTTGATTTTTGTGCCTTCAAGCATTGTCATACAGTGGCCTAAGAAGGCCTCCTAATGCTGATCATATTTTTCAAGTGTTTGTGAAGCTAATTTGTAGGAATAGGGATCGTGGGATATTGTTGGATGAAAGATAAAGCTTGGATCAACCACCATATGAGATAAGTGTCCTGTTGTTTTTTGGGAGATTTGTGTTCATGTTAAAACCCTAGATCTGATATAAAAGAGAAGTATTGAATTAATTATTCTAGGTATTTGAAAGAACAAACATCATATAGTGTACATTTAGGGTTCAATATTGTTTGTGCATTTTCTCTTGAACCCTTGTTCAAATATTTCATTTCACAATATTAGGGTTAGAGATAATTCAAAAAAAGAAACATTCTAGGGTTAGCTCTTGTCTTATTGTGTCTTACATCTTGCATTATACTTTTATTTCATAATTTAGATATGAAAATTTCAAACATAGGTGATTGTCCTAAATTGAATACATTAAACACATTCCACCCTAAAATTGGAGCAAGTCCTAAGAGCATTCCTAGTGAACCCTTCCTCCCCCACACTGAGTGTAGAGTTATAATGGCCACTGTTGTCACCTCAAGGCTTCCCTGTGGATTTAGCCTTGATAATTGTACATCGGTGCACAATTTTCCACCTCTATATCTTTAGTGAACCTGACATGAAGACACATCTTAGTGGCCAATATAGGAAGCCTCTTCCTTTTTGCTTTTTCATTTAAAAAATTTAAACAAGACCACTAATTATGTGTGTTTAAATCAAAAAACATTTAATAATTATCTTAGAATATTTTGTGTGTTTTCATTAGTTTTTAGTCTTCTTACTTTTCCACTCTATCCTTTTTCCCTCTCCTAATGGCTCCCAACCTTAGGAGTGGGTGAAGGCTCTTAGAGTCTGATGAGATTTTCCAAGAGGATGATCAAATTGATAGAAAAAATCATAATCTTGAAGTAGAAGAGGAATAAAATAAAGAGATTGATAATAGTCTTGATCCTATTAAGGGATCCAATGGGAACCTTACCTTTAAATATTTTGAACATGTGTGAAGCTTCCACAAGCATCATAAGCATGCCTTGGATGAAGATATGGAAGAAGCCCAACTTGAGGATGTTAGAACATCTCATCATCAAACCATTTCTCCTCAATATGTTCATAATAACTCCTTGAGTGAATCTTTTAATCATGGTAATCTTGTTTATAAACCAGCTTATGCCACTACTGTAACCACCAACATTGGAAGGAATCCACAAGTCCCTCCAACTAGTAGTGTCACTCAAAATTGTTTTCAATTTCCTCCTCAATCTACTCATCTCAACAATTTTGCTTTATTCCACCAACTGTTAGTTATCCTCTCCAACAAGATACCACATATAACAATAGTATTAATGTTTCCAACACAGTCCAAGTACCCGTTCAACAACTTACCTACCCCTTAGGGAATCTAGAGGCCTTGCACAATAGTAATCATAAAGTGCAAAATTTAACTAATATGGTGAAACAAATGGTTTTAAAATTTGATATACTTTAACCTTCTATTTTCACCTACAATTATAAAAAAATGTGCAATCAGTCCTTTGACCCTATTGTTGCTACTAGACCTTATCCTAAGCATTTTCCCATGATAGTTTTTCCTACATATAAGGGAATAGAATATCCTATTGAGAATATAAGGAGGTTCTGAATAGATTGCCATGATATCATATATAATGATATGTTACTACTAAAAATATTTTCTAAGAGTGTTGTTGGCATGGCATTAGAATGGTATTATCAGATGCCCAGTAATTCCTTGAGGAATTTTGAAGAAATAGTTGAATTATTTATTCAACATTTTGGTGCCTATATTGAGAAGAATATAACCATGAAGGATGTCTATAATATAAAGCAGGGTAAAGAGAAAAGTTTTTTAGAGTTTATATCTCATTGGAGAAGCATAGTTGGACACTTGAGATATACCTTACCTCCTTGAGATATGCTTGAGATATTTATGAGAAATCTACAAGAACAACTATCTTATGCATTGGAAACTATAACTATCACATCCTTTGATCAAACAATTGAGTTAGTAAGGAAAGTGGAACAAGCTCTTATCATAAGAGGACAACTTAAAGTGAAAGAATATAAAACCACTAAGTCACAATATAAGAGTAAGCATGTGGTTGGAGATGGTGTAGCGGATGGTAGGCCTATTAACAATATTGTTAACAACCTACAAAATATGATACTTCAAAAACCTCCTCAAAGGAATTTCATAAAACTTAACATACCCATGAAAGTTGTTTTAAGGCAACTTTTGGAAGCTAATATGATTGAGTTAACTCCCATAAGGTAACCAAATACTACAGCCAATTGGTATAAGGTAGGTCAACATTGTGCATATCACAGAGTAGAAGGACATTGGACAAATTCTTGTAAGAAGTTGAAACATGTGGTTCAAGATATAATTGATGCAGAATTCTTGGTTATAGAAGATGCTCACTCAAATAATCAATCTCCTACTCAGTAGGGGTCTACAACTAATAAATAAAATGTACAAAAGGTAGCTAATCAAGTATCTTATAAGAATGTACCACCTCCCTATGGTAATATGGTTGGTATGATAGCAACTACCTCAGAGTAGCAGGGGCAAAATTGATAGATACAACCTCAGCAGGGGATGAGTTATTTAGCAAAAATTTATTTCTTAGAACTTTTGCAAACTTCTCCTACTCATGGGGAAGTTTTTTTAGATTGTCTAAGGCAACTATCCATCCCTACAGACATTTCCCCCAATGCTATGGCCAATTTGGTAAACTCTCTTGGGATACATCATCTCACATTCTTGAATGATGATATTTATTCCTCAAAGCTATGTAGAGTTTCTTCTCTCTACATTACTACATTTATTAGGGATACCTTTATCAAAAGAGTCTTGATTTATAATGGTTCTTCTCTTAATTTATGCACATATCAATTTCTCCAAAATTTTGGAATAACAGAGCAAGATTTAACTACATCTAGTGACATCATTAAAACTTTCAACAATGAGTCTCAAGAATCTTGTGGCATCATTTCACTCCCACTTAAGGTTGGACCCAAGATTTTAGATATATTATTCTATGTGGTGTCTTGCCTTACATATTTTAATATTCTTCTTGAACTACCTTGTATCCATGTGATGAAGGTTGTACTTTCTACCTTTCATCAATGTTTGAATTTCAATTTTAAAAATCAACTTATCAATATTATGCATGATTCTCATCAATTTGAATATTGCTCACCAAAAAAACAAGCTCAATTTAATCTATCAAATTCCTCACCTACTATAACGAATCAATGCATAACTAACTGAAAAATAAAATTGGGGGATTAGAGATAAGGGATAGAAAGATACTTAAAGAGATGGAAAATTATGAAAAGGAATGGGAAATGGCCGAAGACTAGATATTTGGGGTGATGAACCAGAAGCACAATAGAAATATTATCTATTTGAACCAACGACAATCAAAACAATGACTTATAATAAAAAATAATATAAAATCCTCATAACCTATGTAAACTCCAGCAAGAATTCTAGGGACTAGTATTCTATCAAAAACAAAATCCAAAGAACTGAATTAAAATGCAAAATAGAGACATCAGTATAATAGAAATCATAGAATAGAAGTCATACACAGAGATTGGAGACTCAAACCATAGCCAAGAGCCTTTATTTTGGGAGTAAATTTCAAGTACACAGTTGTTTTTCTAGTAGAAGTGATCCATGTCGTGTTACAAAGGAGTGATTTATATAGGAGAAAGTTGCTGCTTAAAACATTAATGCTCAACCACTTTCATGATGCGCTGATCCAATTTTGGTGATAGCCAAAAACAATCTACCTTATCCTAATTTAGCATTAGAAGCATAAGGTTCTAGCGAAGACTTGTAACAGTCAGGTCGAAATTATAGGTAACTTGATTTTGAAGTTAGAAGTTTCTGATGACAATCATCGATCATACAGTCTCAATGATAGCTTCAGAGGGGTGAAATAGAGGATGCACTATGGACCTCTCCTTTAGTTTGTTAGCTCCTTCTAATAAAATGCCCCTGGCTCTTTTAGACAAAGTACTCCCTTGTGGAGCGCTTTTCAGCAAAGCACTCCAAGTGGAGCACTTTGCTAAACAAAGTGAATATTTAGTGATTTGAATACCTATAGGAGAAGTACTTCTAGCAATGTGAATATTTCATTCAGAGTTAGCCATTTATTGGAGTCTACCCATGTAGTAATTTAGCTACCTTTTGATAAAGCTCTTTGGAGGGGACTTTTCATCAAAGCACTCCCTTGTGGAGCGCTTTTTAGCAAAGCACTCCTAAGTGGAGTGCTTTTTAGGAAAGCGCTCCCTTGTGGAGCGCTTTTCAACAAAGTACTCCCAAGTGGAGCACTTTTTAGGAAAGCACTCTCTTGTTGAGTACTTTCTGCTTTAAGCAAAAGACTTGAAATTTTTGGAAGCATTCCTTTTGGATAAGCTCAGATTTTATCTTTACTTAGTAACTTCATCCATTTCGCCACCTTAGTCTATTAAGCATTTTGCAAATAATCCTCTAGCTAAGGAAGGAAAAGTATCCTAAATAGAAGACCTGGAAGTGATAACTTAACATTTGATTTCCCATGCTAAAACATATACAATTTTACATGCAACATACCAAGCTAAAACTTCAGAGAAATACAGAAAAACTAAAACGTAAGAAAACTACAGGAAAGCTAGAAAAAAACAAAAAATCTTACAAATACCTGTAACAGTTCATCCAGAGTTTTATGAGAGAAATCTTTTAGAAAAACAACACCTTAACATTTTGTATGGAAAAAATGAGTTTTACAATGAGTACTTTCAAAACCATATCTATTATGCATTTTACAAGGTGTGTCAAAATTGACAACACAAACCTCTCTTGGGGTTGGCTTTCCTAGTTTTTCCTACTCATTTTTTATTTCAAATCCTTATAAATAAAGGGTTTGAAATATTATTTTCAACCCCATTTCAACAACGAATCTAAGCAATCTCTCAATTTTTGAAAAGGCAAGAAAGCTAACTCGCGAATTGATAAGTGATCATCCATGGTTGAAAGTGTTTATTGTGCAAATATCAATATATTCTATGGAATATCTATTTTGTAACTACACTGCTATATTTGATGGTGTTTTTTTGCTCTTGGTGGACAAGAATTGAAGACCTAATATGGAATCTACTACTTTGAGGTTTCCATCCTTTGGATCTATTTTTTTGCTACCATTAGGATATTTTTTCATTCATCTGCATTTTGCATATTAGTTAGAATTTAATGTGCATCATCTGGTTTGCTTTTTGTTAGGGTTTTTCCCTCTATTGTGAAATTGCACCTAGCAATTTCGAGGTACCATTTCACCATTTTACGAAATCATGGTTTCTCTGTTCAAAGTGTGATTTCACACAGAATAATATTGGGGACAATCTGTTGTTCTCAAATCCTAAATCTACATTCCATGTTACATTATAATCATAGTAGTATATTCTCCATTATGTTTATCATACTGTTCTACTACATTTTATTCTGCTTATCCATTTTACAAATATCAACTTTCACTTTTGTATTTCAAAGGTCAACTAAAAGGACCTAGGGGACTTGATTTTTGTGCCTTCAAGCATTGTCATACAGTGGCCTAAGAAGGCCTCCTAATGCTGATCATATTTTTCAAGTGTTTGTGAAGCTAATTTGTAGGAATAGGGATCGTGGGATATTGTTGGATGAAAGATAAAGCTTGGATCAACCACCATATGAGATAAGTGTCCTGTTGTTTTTTGGGAGATTTGTGTTCATGTTAAAACCCTAGATCTGATATAAAAGAGAAGTATTGAATTAATTATTCTAGGTATTTGAAAGAACAAACATCATATAGTGTACATTTAGGGTTCAATATTGTTTGTGCATTTTCTCTTGAACCCTTGTTCAAATATTTCATTTCACAATATTAGGGTTAGAGATAATTCAAAAAAAGAAACATTCTAGGGTTAGCTCTTGTCTTATTGTGTCTTACATCTTGCATTATACTTTTATTTCATAATTTAGATATGAAAATTTCAAACATAGGTGATTGTCCTAAATTGAATACATTAAACACATTCCACCCTAAAATTGGAGCAAGTCCTAAGAGCATTCCTAGTGAACCCTTCCTCCCCCACACTGAGTGTAGAGTTATAATGGCCACTGTTGTCACCTCAAGGCTTCCCTGTGGATTCAGCCTTGAAAATTGTACACCGATGCACAGTTTTCAACCTCTATATCTTTAGTGAACCCGACATGAAGACACATCTTAGTGGCCAATATAGGAAGCCTCTTCCTCTTTGCTTTTTCTTTTAAAACTTTAAACAAGACCACTAATAATGTGTGTTTAGATCAAAAAAAAATTAATAAATCTTAGAATATTTTGTTTTTTCATGAGTTTTTGGTCTTCTTACTTTTCCACTCTATCCTTTTTCCCTATCCTAATGGCTCCTAACCTTAGGAGTGGGTGAAGGATATTAGAGTATGATGAGATTTTCCAAGAGGATGATCAAATTGATAGAAAAAATCATAATCTTGAAGTAGAAGAGGAATAAAATAAAGATATTGATAATAGTCTTGATCCTATTAAGGGATCCAACAGGAACCTTACCTTTAAATATTTTGAACATGTGTGAAGCTTCCACAAGCATCATAAGCATGCCTTGGATGAATATATGGAAGAAGAAGCCCAAATTGAGGATGTTAGAACATCTCATCATCAAACCATTTCTCCTCAATATGTTCATAATAACTCCTTGATTGAATCTTTGAATCATGGTAATCTTGTTCATCAACCAACTTATGCCACTATTGTAACCACCAACATTGGAAGGAATCCACAAGTCCCTCCAACTAGTAGTGTCACTCAAAATTGTTTTCAATTTCCTCCTTAATCTACTCATCTCAACAATTTTGCTTTATTCCACCAATTGTTAGTTATCCTCTCCAACAAGATACCACATATAACAATAGTATTAATGTTTCCAACACAGTCCAAGTACCCATTCAACAACTTACCTACCCCTTAGGGAATCTAGGGGCCTTACACAGTAGTAATACTAAAGTGCAATATTTAACTAATATGGTGAAACAAATGGTTTTAAAAGTTGATATGCTTTAACCTTCTAGTTTCACCTACAACCATAAAGAAATGTGCAATCATTCCTTAGACCTTATTTTTGTTGCTAGACCTTATCCTAAGTATTTTTCCATGCTAGTTTTTCCTACATATAAGGGAATAGAAGATCCTATTGAGAATCTAAGGAGGTTCTGAATAGAATGCCATGATATCATATATAATGATATGTTACTACTAAAAATATTTTCTAAGAGTGTTGTTGGCATGGCATTAGAATGGTATTATCAGATGCCCAGTCATTCCTTGAGGAATTTTGAATAAATAGTTGAACTATTTATTCAACAGTTTGGTGCCTATATTGAGAATAATATAACCATGAAGGATGTCTATAATATAAATCAAGGTAAAGAGAAAAGTTTTTGATTTTCTATCTCATTGGAGAAGCATAGTTGGACACTTGAGATATACCTTACCTCCTTGAGATATGGTTGAGATATTTATTAGAAATCTACAAGAACAACTATATTATGCATTGGAAACTACAACTATCACATCCTTTGATCAAACAATTGAGTTAGTAAGGAAAGTGGAACAAGATCTTATCAGAAGAGGACAACTTAAAGTGAAAGAATATAAAACCACTAAGTCACAATATAAGAGTAAGCATGTGGTTGGATATTGTGTAGCGGATGGTAGGCCTATTAACAATATTGTTAACAACCTACAAAATATGATACTTCAAAAACCTCCTCAAAGAAATTTCATAAAACTTAACATGCCCATGAAAGTGGTTTTAAGGCAAATTTTGGAAGCTAATATGATTGAGTTAACTCCCATAAGGTAACAAAATACTACATCCAATTGGTACAAGGTAGGTAATAATTGTGCATATCACAGAGTAGAAGGACATTGGATAAATTCTTGTAAGAAGTTGAAACATGTGGTTCAAGATATAATTGATGCAGAATGTCTGGTTATAGAATATGATCGCTCGAATAATCAATCTCCTACTCAGTAGGGGCCTACCACTAATAAATACAATGTACAAAATGTAGCTAATCAAGTATCTTATAAGAATGTACCACCTCCCTATGGTAACATGGTTGGTATGATAGCAACTACTTCATAGCAGTAGGGGCAGAATTGATAAATACAACAACCTCAGTAGGGGATGAGTTCTTTAGCAAAAAATTCTTTCTTAGAACTTTTGCAAACTTCTCCTACTCATGGGGAAGTCTTGTTAGATTTTCTAAGACAACAATCCATCCCTACATACATTTACCCCAATGCTATGGCCAATGTTGTAAACTCTCTTGGGATACATCATATCACATTCTTGAATGATGATATTTCTTCCTCAGACCTATATAGAGATTCTTCTCTCTACATTACTACATTATTAGGGAAACCTTTATCAAAAGAGTCTTGATTTATAATGGTTCTTCCCTTAATTTATGCACATATCAATTTCTCCAAAAGTTTGGAATAACAGAGCAAGATTTAACTACATCTAGTGACATCATTAAAAATTTCAACAATGAGTCTCAAGAAGCTTGTGGCATCATTTCCCTCCCACTTAAGGCTAGACCCAAGATTTTAGATATATTGTTCTATGTGGTTTCTTGCCTTGCATATTTTAATCTTCTTGAACGACCTTGGATCCATGTGATGAAGGTTGTACTTTCTACCTTTCATCAATGTTTGAAGTTTAAATTTAAAAATCAACTTATCAATCTTATTCACAATTCTCATCCATTTGAATATTTCTAACCAAAAGAGAAAGCTCAATTTAATTTGTCAGATTCCTTGCCTCATATAACTAATCAATGCAAAAATGTAACCATGAGAGAGGAATCATTAATCAATATCTCGTCATAGGATCAAGATAATTCTTCTCATCAGGTTCCTCTTCTATATGAATCTCATAAAATTCTAGAGTGGAGTGTTGAGGATGATGGGAAACCCTCTCCCTCTCTATTGGTTGCAACCCCAAAGCAATATGTTAAAAATAAGGATATTCCTTAGAATGGCATCTACTTTGATAATTCTATCCCTTGCGCGGTGCGGGTTGAGTCTTCTAGTTATTAAGAGGACTTTGGTTCTATGTCTTCTGAGGACCTTGAGCAACTAGGAGTGATTCCTACCCCACCTTATATTGAGTATGAGTCATCCATTCTCATTGAGGAACCATAGATGTGAACATAGGTTCTTTGGAAGCCCCTATAATCCTTAAGTTAGGTAAAGTCTTGTCCATGGATGAGCAGGAGTAATTAACCAATTTTTTTAGAGATTTTCATGATGTTTTTGCTTGGTCATATATCGACATGACAGGGCTTGACCCCTCCCTTGTTATGCATCATTTGGTAGTTCACCCTGATGCTAAGCCTATTAATCATAAACTTAGGAATATGCATCCTAAGGTCACCCTTTTGATTAAGGAGGGGCTCCAAAAAATCCTTGACATCGGTTTTATAAAAACCATCAACTATTCTGATTGGATCTCCAATATCCTTCCTATGGCTACAAAGGAAAGAAAAATCAAAATATGTAAGGGATATTAACTTAGCATGTCCCAAGGATGATTCTCCCTTGCCCAACATAGATCAGATCATAGATTTCACTGTCAAATATGGAATGCTTTCACTCATGGATGGTTTCTAAGGCTACAATAAAATTATGATTACCCCTAAATACCAGGTCAATATGGCATTCATCACTCCATGGGGTACCTTCTATTGGAAATTTATACCTTTTGGATTGGAAAATGTAGGTGCCACCTATAAACGGGCCATGACTTATATTTTCCATGATATGATGTATGATATTCTCCAGGATTATATGGATGATCCTTTAGGTTTCTTCATAGAATGAAAGGATCATGTCCATGATTTAAGGTAGATTTTTTAAAGGCTTCGGTATTTAAGGATCCATATTAAACCTTCTAAGTATGTTTTTGGAGTCACATCTGGTAATTTGTTAGGTTTTAAAGTTTCTAAGCAACGTATTGAAGTGGACCCCACTAAGATAGTAGTCATCAATGATATGCCTCCTCCACGCATCCTGACCAAACTACGTAGCCTACAAGGTAAGCTTTAGGCTATTCATCGGTTCATTGCCTAGTTATTCGATAAGTATCAACCCTTTCTTAATATTATTAAAAAATATGTGGTCTTCTAGCAGAATTCTAAGTATTAAAATTATTTTGATGACCTCAAATAGTACCTCACTTCCCCTCCTATTTTAGTTCCCCCTGTACCTAGTAAGAATTTGATACTTTACAAAGAAGCTATAGCTCACACTTTGGATGCCATGTTGGCCCAACATGATGATCAAAACAAAGAGTGAGCTATCTACTATATCAATAGAACTTTGGTTAGCTATGAAACCAGGTACACTCCCTTAGAGAAGCTTTGCCTTGTCATAGTGTTTGCTTCCCAAAAGTTAAGACACTACATGCTCAACCATAATACATTGATGGTTGCAAATTTTAACCCTTTGTGGTATTTGATGTCTAAGCCTCACCTTTTAGGTTGAATTGCTAAGTGGGTGTTGGTCCTTAGTGAGTTTGACCTAACCTTCATAGGTCAAAAGGCTATCAAGGGTCAAGTAATTACTGATCAATCAACCTTTACTCCTCTAGAAGCCACCCACCCTTTGGTTGTTGAGGTTCCTGATGAGTGCTTCAACATCGAAGTTGAAGATCCAAAGTATTGGAATTTATTTTTAGATGGAACCTGTTGCATGAAAGATGTTGGTGTTGGAGTCATTCTGGTTACCCCACAAAAATATCTCATCCCCTTGTCCTTCAAGCTTTGTTTCTCTTACATGAATAACACTGTAGACTATGAAGCTTTGATTCGTAGTCTTAGAGAAGCCTTAGCTTTGCAGGTTAGAATCATTTTAATATTTGGTGATTCTCAACTTGTGGTCAATCAGATCAATGATGTTTATTAGACTCAAGATGATAAAATTAAACTTTACAAGGAGATAGTCATCAATTTGTTGTCCCTATTTGATCGAGTAACCATAGAGTCTATCCCTAGATCCTTAAACCACCATGTAGATGCCATGGTTGCTACTGCATCTTTGTTTTCTTTGGAATTAGAATATGATCAAGCATTGATTATCATTAGACAACTCTAGAAGCCCATATGTCTTGGTTCTTGTCTTTTCCCATTAGATGTTTTGACCATCGAAGATGCCTCATATGAGCCATAGTATATCAACATATTTAATTTTATCAAGGATGGATTGATGTCTAATGGTTTAAACTGCAATTACATAAGCTTTTGCACAAAAGAGTGTGTTGATTTATTATAATCAATGATACTTTGTATCAACATTCTTTTGAAGGTATCCTCTTGTGATGCCTTAACTCTGATTAATCCTAGCTTGCTCTTAGTGAATCTCATGAAGGTTCATGTGGAAGTTATTTTAGTGGTAATGCTATTACCAAGAAGCTCCTTCAGATGGGGTACTATTGGCCTTTTATGGAGAAATATGCATGTGATCATGTTCGATATTGTGACAAGTGTTAGCATCACAATAACCTTATCCATGCTCCTTATCAACACCTTCAGGTTATCTCTTCCTCTTGGCCATTCTCCATGTGGGGATTGGACATTATAGGGAATATTAACCCCATGTCATCTAATGGTCACAAGTTTATCATTACAGTGATAGAGTACTTCACTAAATGGGTTGAAGTCATTCCCTTGGCCATATTGATTGGAACTTAGATTTCCAAGTTCATCTTCAACCAGATCCTTTGTAGGTTTGGGATCCTTTAGTGATTATTTTTTAAAATGGTACTCCTTTCAAGAATAGGAAAATTCATTAACTTTGTGCTAAGTATAATATTCAGCACATGTGGTCAAATCCATATTACCCTTAAGGTAATGGACAAGAAGAGGCATTCAATAAGTCTTTGATCAAGATCTTAAAGAAGTCATTTTGTAAGACCGATCGTGACTAACATATCCAAATTTATCCTACCTTGTGGGCCTATTGCACTAATGTGCATACTCCCACAGGTGCCTCACCCTATGTCTTGGTATATGGGTCTAAGGTGGTGTTTCCTTTCAAGCTTGAGGTTCCCTCATTGTGCATCTTGTTTCAAGATGCCTCAGTTGGCAATGAGTATCTCTCTGATTATTTGCACCAATTAGAGTTGTTGGATGAAAAGTGCATTCATGCCTTAGAGAATTTGTGAGCTTATCAGGATAGGCTCAAGTGATCTTACTCTACGAAAGTTTGCAATTGTTCTTTTGAGGTTGGGGACCTTGTCCTCAAGGAGAACCAAAAGAACAATAATGCTTGTTCTAATATTTGAGGTAAGTGTTAGCTTAATTTGTTAAGGTTGTTTGTCATAACGGCTAAGTTTGGCTCAGGTGCTTATCATTTAGCTTCTATATATGGTGAAGAGGTTAAAGAAACAATGAACATAATGCATTTAAAAACATATTAATCATGATCCATCATCTACATTGTACATTGCAATTAACATAGTTTAATATAGCATCATTGTTTGTCTAATCATTCTGCATGGTTGCCTATCATATTTTGCACGATTACCTGACATTCTATTTCATTTGCATCTCTTCTTGTCATAATTGCATATCTTCTCATTCATATTTGCATGGTTGCTTTTTCATATAGACTTGGGATTTGTAACAATGACACGTGATGATACCTAGTTAGGTTGTAGCTCACAGGCATTACACTTTTACTAGGGATCTGATGCCTAGCGAATCCCCAACCTAGGGCCCACTTTCATGCACTTCCATAATTTCATCCATCCATATCATTCCTTCCTTATTCCTTGGTCTTGAAAGTGTTCACTATTTATATCTCCTTAAATCAAGGAATTTGTTTCCCCTTTTGCTCCATTGGCCATGATCCACACACTTTATTGCATGCATCACACCCCTATTAGGTAGCACTCACTTTTATCATCATCCTTATTACACATAACACACCCCATAGTGGATAGATTTATGGTCACAAATGAGGAGCAACCTCTATTCGATTATTTGTGATCATACATACCAACAAGTATATCTCTTTCTATTTTGTCCATCTTAGCGAGCGCTACACCCATAGTAGTTTTAGCTCCACCTTGTCCATCTTTGCATATATACACCCTTGCAGGGTTTTTGTTGTTTTCTTTTCATCTGCCTATGCATTTCATTTAGGTTTTCATTTTAGATGCATTGTACTTAGTTAGGCTCATATCATCCCATCTCATTCATATAGGCTCATTTGCATACAGTATGTCTATGTTCTTCAAAAAAAATTACACGTGCACACACTCATGCTTTCTTGTTTCTTTCTTTCTTCTCCTTCTTCTTAATTTTCTTCTTTCTTCTCCTCTTTTCCTCTCCTCTTTTCTCTTGTTTTTTTTGCTCTTCTTTCTTTTGAGTCTGCCATTTCAATTTTCCTCAGGAATTTGGAATTCCTTCTAAAACTCGAGGGGGCACCCTAGCCTGAGAGGCATTAATGTTTCTAATACCTTGATTTGTGTGCAAAACAAGAAATTTGAAATGACACCATTTGTGCACCACCTCTTTCTTATAACCTAACCATTTTTTTTTTGCTTATCGTCCTATGCTCGTAGGTGTCTACACCTTTCTTTAACACATTTATTAGGCCATAAATGCATAAAAGAGAGGGCAAAATGTAGACATGGAAATTTGACCCACTTGAGTAATTCAATTTTCCTAAATCCTTAGGGATACCCTCCAATTTACCCCAAACAAGTTTGGACCTCCCTTCTCCCATTTTTCCTTCTTTTTTCCTCTTTATGAGAAATCATGGTCGACCTTTATGAGGTGTGATTTTGCATAGCTAGATTTTTCTCCTAGGAAACCCTATTTTTCAAAGTTGACCTCTCCTGGGGTCAAATTTCTTGGTTTTTCCTACCTATTTTTTATTTTAAATCCTTATAAATAGAGATTGAATTCTTCTTTTCACCCCTAGTTCAACAACGAATCTAAGCGATCTCTCAATTTGTAAAAAGGCAAGCAAGCTAACTCACAAATTGATAAGTGATCATCCAAGGCTAAAATTTTTCATTGTGCAAATATTAATATAGTCTATGGAAGCTCTATATTGTAACTACATTCTGCTACATTTGATTATGTGTTGTTGCTCTTGGTAGACAGGGTTTGAAGCCCTAAGGTGGAATCTGCTACTTAGAGGTTTTCATCCTTTCGATCTACTTTTTTTCTATCACCAGGTTGATTTTTGCTCATCTGCATTTCACATATTAGTTAGAATTTATTATGCATCATTTGGTTTGCTTTCTGTTAGGGCTTTTTCCCTCTGTTGTAAAGTCGTTCCTGGCAATTTTGGGGCATGATTTCACCATTCTGCAAAATTGTGGTTGCTTCATACAAAGCATGATTTTACATAGACTAATATTTGGAACAATCTACTATTCCCAAACCCTAAATCTGCATTCCATGTTATATTTTGATCGTAGTAGTATATTCTGCATTATGTTTATCATACTGTTCTACTGTATTTTATTCTTCTTATCCATATTCCAAAGGTTAACTTTCACTTTTGTATTTCAAATATTAGCTAAAAGGATCTAGAGGACTTTACTGGTGTACCTCCAAGTATTGTCATACAACAACCTAAGCAGTCCCCCTAACACTGATCATAATTTTCAAGTGTTTGTGAAGCTATTTTGTAGGAATAGGGTTCATGGTATATTGTTGGATGAAATATAAAGCTTGGATAAAACACCGGATGAGATAAGTGCCCTATTAAATATTTTAGGTTATTTTTGGGTGATTGTTGTTCATGTTAAAACCCTAGATCTAATATAAAATAGAAATAGTAAATTAATTCTAGGCATTTGAAAGAACAAACAGCTTACAGTATGCATTTGGGGTTTAATATTGTTTGTGCATTTTCTCTTGAATCCTTGCTCAAATATTTTATTTCATAATATTAATGTTATATATCATTCAAACAAAGAATTGTTATAGGGTTATATCTTGTCTTATTGCATCTTACATCTTGCATTGTTATTTTATTTCATATTTTAGCTATAAAAAGTCCAAACATAGGTGATTGTATTAAAGCAAATACATTAAACACATTCCACCCCAAACTTGGAGTGAGTCCTAAAACCATTACTAGTGAACCCTTACTTCCCCACACTAAGTGTAGAGTTATAATGGCCATTGTGGTCACCTCAAAGCTTCCCTACAAATCTAGCCTTGAGGATCGTACGTCGGTGCACAGTTTTCCCCCTCCATAGAAGCAAAAATATTTAATTGTTTAAAAGTTGGAATTTATTGCTTATACTTGTATCATATAGACATTAAAGGGACAAAAGGAATCCAACCATGAAAACTTCATCAAATTGAAAAGTGCATATATCAGTAGGGAGAAATAAGGTGAATAAGAGTTTATCATTTTATTAACATTATCTTCAAAACATTAGGGAATCAACAATGATATCATTACCAATTTTGATAGCATAAGTTTTTTTTAAACTATCACAAACTATACTCAAATTCTTTGTATCACATGTAAAATCTATTTTTGTAATAGGTTCTTCTATCTTTGTCATGAATTCTAAGTCACAAGTATCATTGCTTGCATCATAATTTTTCTTTTCATTTTGATGAGGATCACAACATGCATCTTTTTCCTTTTGATGAATATCATAAGTATCACAACATGCATATATCATCATGGGCTTTAATTCATTTGCTATCATAGGTCTTAAATCATTTGTATCACAAGAAACATCTTTCACCATTGTTTTGTTCCCTAATTATTCAACCTTTCCTTGTTTTCTTATCTTGAAAATATTTAGAGTGATTATTCCCTATTATTTTTCATAAACTAATAGGTACAGTAATAAAATTTTCATGACAATCATTAGCATAATTAAGAACAATTTGCATGCATTATTGAAGTATTAAAAATTCTCCCTTTTTTACTTCACTAGTAATATCAACAAGCTTATTCTTCAAATCTTTAGTCATTTCCTCTTGTTTTCTATTCTTGCCTTTGAAAACTTCATTAGAAAGTAATGCCATAAACATTATCTTTACTATATCATTAGGTAATGTAAGAACACACTTAGAGTCTTCAACTGCTTCATCTAGCTTTTATACTTAAATAAATTCCAAGCATTGAAAATTTTTCCTCTTTGGCTTCTCTAATTATTGATTATAAGATTTCCTTTTCTGTCATTGATGTATCCTTTTGTCCTTCAATTTTTGCTATCATGTATTGAGTACAACATTTTAAATTTTTCAACATTTTCGTAGCATATTCTACTGAGTCATTTTGAATGTATATTTGTTCTTCTTGAAAATATAATTTTTCTTCTTTAATTGCTTTTGACAACTCATATTTTTGTATATCTGTTTTTTGATCATTTATTTTTCTTTTCACTTGCTTTTTCTTTGCCATGTTCCTTTTAAGTTGACAACCTTATCTCCCTAGTTTTAAATAAATCAAAGTTTCTAAATTAAATCCTATGAGGTGGAAAACCTTATATCTCCCTAATTTTAGAAACTAGGAATGGATTCTTTGAAAATTTATATTTTCCTAAGATCAATTATTCAATAATGTTCTATTTTCTCAGAAACTATGAAATCAATTTAAATAAACTTCTAATTTAAAAACTTATTCAAAGACTCTTAATAACCTTAATAACTCGGATTAAAAAAGACTCTTAAAATATTTTTATAACTATATCTCTCCATTAAAATTTATACCAAATAAATAATATAAATCCAAAAATTCTAATTTAATCCTTATAGCTCCAATTTAAAATACTTCAAATAAGATCTCCAAAAACTTTAAAGTTTTTTTTTTATTTTAAAACTTTCTATTTTAAAAAACTCTAATCCCAAAAAAATAAAATCTCCTTGTTTTTATTATTATATCTCCATTTCCATTTTAATTTTCCAAACTAAATATATGCATCAATTAAAAGCTTTAAAAATATCTCCAATATTTATTATTATGTTTAAACTTTGGTGAATGTTGGTTGAAGTTGCATTCCCTATTGGAAATGAAATGTTGAAAATAGAATGTTGGAAATTTATTGTGCTAATTATGTTGGTTGTTACTCTACATTGGGAGTTAGAAATAGAATGTGTGACATTACTTTCAGTAATAATTCCTTCCTCTGTTGTTGCATGTATTTCAACTATTTCTCTATGATGCCTTTTCACTCCAATAATTCCATTGTTGTTGCATTCCTTTCAATCATTTCCCTATGATGACTTTTCACTACAACAATTCCATTGTTGTTGCATGCTCCTTCAAAGCCTTTGGAATTTTTTCTGAATAGTTATTATAATACTTTTTTCTTTTTTAAAATAATAAAGTTGTATGACTAGAATATAGAACCTTTCTCTAGATTTCCCCAAATAAGATTCTTTTTTTAAAAGGACTAAATATACCTCTTTTATTCTTCAAACAAAAAACTTTAGAATTTTATAAACTTCTATAAAAAGAACTTAAAACTTATTTTTAACTTTTAAACAAACTAGTTGAATTCCTTATCACTCTAAAATTCTAAAAATAAATCTTCCAATTTTTTTTAATATTTCAAATAATAAATTCTTTAACTAAGTAGACATCCTTATTACTCCATACTTAAAATAATTAAGAAATCAAAAAATTACCTTACTCCTAAAAAAACTTTTTAAACCATTAACCTTAAAACTCTTTCAATAGCTTAAATAAAAGATTTAATAATAAAACTTTAGAGTACCTTCAATAAAGTGCAACCATCAATTTGGTCACTTTAATAAATGGGTTTTTTTCCCAGATATTAATCCTCAGGTGCAACAAACACTTCCATGATGGGATGCTCAAATTTAGGTGCTTTCCAAACAAGTAAACTTTTTCTTAATTGGGATTGTCATCAGATGGCAACGATTGTCCCAATACCTTCATTCATATTCTTCATGACTTATCATAGCACTCCATAGCTCTGATACTATTTTTAGCTTTTAGTATAGATTATCTCATAGTTCAATATCCCAAGATCAAAATAACTCACATGAAAATAACAACAATATCTCACAATGAAATATTCACTATTACATTCAATATATTCAAATGATTTAGATAGATTACATTGCATGGAGCTTTATCTCCAATATATAATTTTACATGAATTTTTAGTACTCTAACTATTGCTTTCCTCTAACATCTAGGAGATGCAACCTTTCATATTCCTCTCATAAAGATAAAACTCTCATCTTGCCACATATCATGTGACTCTTCATTCTCTATCTTGACACATACATTATACCAAACAAATATTTATGAGTTCAAATAATGTAATACTTTCAACGGTGAGAAAATATGAAGACTTACCAAACTTTGTGTTTGCATAGGTCCACAAATATCATAATGTACAAGTTGGAGTGGGTATGAGGCCCGCCATGATTTTCCTTTTGGAAACTCCTTCCTTGCATGCTTTCCAATCACATATGCTTCACACACACCCTTGTGCTCTCCAACCTTAGTTATTCTATTTACCATATCTTTTTAAGACAAATATTCTAGATTTTTAAAATTTAAGTGTCCAAATTTGAGATGCCCAAGCCAATTCTTATCTTCAAGTGTCATATGTGTCATGTTCATACTCCCTTTTTCTTCAACCTTTAAAGGAAACATCAAGTTCTTTGTCATAGGAACAATGGTGACCATACGGTTTCTATTATTCTTATCATAAATGATACATTCATTGTTATCAAACATAATTTTATAGTTTTTTCTACAAGTTGTCCAACACTCAACAAATTATTCTTCAAATTTGAAGCATAGTAGATATCATGAATTTTCTTTGTACCTTATTTAGTTCCAACCTCTATATTACATTTTATAGCCACATCCAAAGCATTATTTTTCCCAAGAATGATGTTGGTCTTGAAATTCTCATTCACATCAACAAACAACTCTTTTTCTCCAATCACGTGGTTAGAACAATTGGAATCTAGATACCAAACCTCTTGACTAGTTTTTTCAACCATGTCACTATTCAAAAACAAATTACCTTATATAGCTTCATCCTCACATACATAGCGAGCTCTTATATCTCCATTTATGGTCTTTACTCTATAATATCGTATAATGTAGCCCATTTTATGATAATTGTACCATTCAATTTTTTTATCAGCCCTTCCATGTCCTCTTCCAGAAACAACTCCTCTACCTCTTTAGTAATTCTAATTTCTTCTCTTACATGTGCTTGTCTACTTGTGCTTGGACTAGATTCATAATTCTCAAAAAAAATACAATTAAAAACATTCTCCTCATTTTCTTTACTAGTTTCTCTTAGTCTTTCATCATGTGACATAAGAGAACCAACTAGACAATCAAATTCAAGTGTATACAAATATTTACTTTCCTCAAAAATTATTGCAACATGATTTTATTTAGGGGTAAGATATCTCAATACCTTCTTCAAAACTACCTCTTTATTCAAGGTCTCTCCAAGGGTGACCATCTTGTTCACCACATCCTTCACTCTAACACAATAATCACCCACACTTTTAGCCTCTTTCATCTATAGATTCTCAAACTCTTTCTTCATGGTATGCAACTTAACCATTCTCACTTGGTCACTTCCTTGGTAAACCTCTTGAAGAAACTTCCAAACCTCCTTGGTTGATGTAGCAGTAGCAATATGTGGAAATAAACTCTTGTCAAGAGCAAACTAAATATGGTAGAGGGCTAATGAATTCTTCTTCTTTGTTTCTCTTTTTGTTGTCCTATCATTTCCTTGTAATGTGTTCCAATTAGGTGGTTCTTCATAACCACTCTCCACTACCTCCAAAATATATTTTCCAATTAATAATGTTCTCATATTTATGCTCCAATAATCATAATATTGCCCATTAAATTTTGGAATGGGTAATGAGTTGTTGAAGTTGGCCATTAGACTCAAGCAACAACAAATGAAGTTTTTCTTCAATAAACTTGTCCAAGAACTTGATCAAATGTTAGACTGACCATGAACCCAAGTTCACTCAAACTCAAAAAACCAACCAATATCTGATACTAGATGAAGTATTAACCTAAAAATAAAAAGCATAAAAAGTGTAGCAAAAACACAACAAAAAAATGGCAGCAAAAAATGTAGACATTTTTGCGATAGCGCGTGATAATTTGAATTTGAAGGACCAAAATTGCTCAAAATTTTATAAAACTTTTGGAGGGTATAATAAAAAAAAACCTTTCCAATGGTGTATCACATGCCCAACAAATCTGTTAAATAAAATTTATGAGCTTTGAAAGTTGATTGCAGGTTTTAGAAAAATAGGGACAACAAGCATATTTTTGACAAAATGAATGGAATAGAATATTTTTTTCATTCCAAACGAACTCAAAATTATTAAAAATATTTTTCTACAATATCTTATAGCTATAATACTCTTTTAATATTTGAAAGAGATAAAATGATGTTACAACTCTTCATTTTACATTCTAGGAAGTCCAACAATCATAATGACTCTTCAAGGCCTATAGAAAATTTTTGGCTTCTTCAAATTTATGGTAGAATTTTTGGTTTTATATTTTTCTTATTTAGCATTAATCTCCAACACATCTATACCTCAATATGATTTATCTATTTATGGAAAACATGATTATGAACAAGTTTGATGGAATTATGATTATAACAATAGAGTGAATTAGGAAATTGATAAGAAATTTCCAAGTGCTCAAGAATCATCAGTAGCCATTCAAGATGTTTGAAAACATCATTAGTAGAACAATACTTAGATTCCATAGAATATTGAGAATTGGTGGATTATCAATGACAACAGTAAGAGATCAATCCAAAACCAAGATAGAATACAAAGCCTATGGTAGAATTCTATTGTTGGATACCACTTACCCTAGTCTACCTCAAAGTATCCCCTCAAAATAAGAGGTTCCCTAATAAATAAATGGATTCTCATATGGTAGGTACGTTTGATATACTATAAGATCTACTTATTTTATATCCAATAACTCTATTTAGAACAATAATTGATAGCAAAGGTAATACTTGTCCTTGTGTATGTAGGTAGAGAAGACCTCCAATAAGAGATTAAGACAAAGTGGAATCCATTAAAGAAGTAATATAATTTTCTCAAAGCATCAATCCCAAAACAAATGTTTTCTTGATAGGCTTGCATTTCTCCATTATAAATTATTGAAGAAGGTCGATGGCATACTTGTAATGTGAGATGGTGATACTAGAAGGTGATGGACCAATATGAATTCCCAAAAACTTTTCAAAAATACCTAAATATATCATCTCAAAGGTGTCATGAAGTCATGACTTCATCTCTCAAATCAAGGTTATAGATAATCCCCTGATAAAAAGACCATCAACATACAACATAAACATAATAATATGTTCATCATGATGCTTGATGTAAACATCATGCTTTACCTTATACTATCAAAAGCCACAATCAACAAATAAATGAATCCTCTAGTACCAAGCATGATATACATAATTAATCTTATATATATATTTCTTAAATACATAAACCAAAGGATTAGGCCCATCTAGAATAAATTTGTATTATTGTTGCATATAGATCTCCTCCTAGAGCTCCCCATGAAAAAAAATATATTCTATACATCCATATAATTAACTTCCCATCCATAGAAAGTAGCAATAAAAAGATTCATCAAAATATAATCCATTTGGGATATTGTGATAAATATCTTTAAGTAATCAATTGAATCATTTTAAGAGAAATGCTTAGCAATAATGAGTACCTTATGCCTCTCATTATAACCATCTAAAGTATACTTAGTCTTATAGACCCACTTATAACTAAGCATATCCTTACTCTTAGGTATAGGAATAAGCTCCCTATTCTAGTTCTTCATTAGAGAATCATATCATACCAATATAAAATCTTCCCACTAAGCATAGCCCTTATCTCAGGAATAAGTGAGGGGTTATATAGAATAATTGATCTTCAATATCAAGGCTTAGAAAGGATGGGGCTTCAAATGATATTTCTATCCAATAATAGGTGGTGCATAGTGAAGGATGGATTGACTCCACTTGGCTATCAAAAATTCAAAGAAGGTTAGGGAACATCCCATTATAAATCATAAATAAAATGAGGAATTAAAGAATCTATTATATACTCACCATCAACCATATAATGAATATAGCAGCATAACAAATGAATATGGGAAAAAATATTTTTTTTAAGTAATATCCAAAGAAGGAATAAATATTAATGGAGAACATGAAATGTAAACAATTGTATCACTAGTGTTCATTAAAGGAATTGAAGTATAAGCTAAGAATCTAGAATCCTTTGATAAGGATCAATCAGAAGAGAAATATCTGAAAGGGTAGGAGAGGCAATAAGAGGGACTAGATCATTTTCTAAGAGGATAAAAGTGGACCAAAAGGATCAAAATGAATAACCTCATATAATATCACATCATACTAAATTATAATGTATTGTACAACAACTTTATAGAGGTGATAAGCCCTAGAAGAATCTTATAAACCCATATGAAAGCACTAATGACTCTTAGTCTAGAGATTTTTCTACTTATATTTGAGGATATGATCCCTTTCAATAGACCTAAATATGTGAAACAGTAAATATCATGCTTTGATCCTACCAAAACCTAGATAAATTTCATCCTTAGTCTTAATGATGTAAATTATTAAAAACCTAGAGAAATAATCATTAAATGTGAGATAATACATATTCCTAGAGAGAGAATAACCAATCATGGGATCATAAATATCACTATAATTGAGATCTAAGGATAGTGCGGCACATCTACATTTCCTTTTCAAAAATTGATCTTGATGGTGCTTTCCCAAAATAAACCCCTAATAGACACCACTAGGCAAAGTAATGGGTGAAGGCCATATTCCATCTAAATATGGATCATATAGCTCAAAGAACCTTAATTGATGTTCCTAAGTTGATGATGTCATTTTCCTTAGCAACCATAGGAACAAATCCTTTCTTCTTAGAAGAAGAAGAAGAGAAATAGGATGGGCACACCAAGCTTATATGACTAATAAAATTCATCAAAATATCTTGAAGCCACTATATTAAATTCATCATCAATATATTTTGTGACCAATCTATCGAGCCAAAACTCCACCTTTTTGTTAGTGTGAATAATGTGGTAAACATAAAGTGGTTATACCAAATACTTGGAATATAAATAGCTCCTCCAAATAATGAGGATCCAAGAGTTATATTATCATACCCAAATACTTGCAAATAAGTATCATCACCAATGAACACATTCTTTCCATGATGTTGTCTATTATCGTCATTCAAAAAATGGAAATGCTTCATCATATGTCAAGTTGCTCTAAAATTTGTAATCCATTATTTTGAAGATGTGGATCTCTAGTAGGTAGATTGAACCATCACATATGCAAGTGATATTCCACCCTCATGCTCATCATATCCTAATGTAAGGAAAGTATAAGCCTCACCTCCACCCTTATTAGTCACCTCCTCAATATTTATGATTAGAAGATGAAAAAACTCAACCTTATGGCCCTCTTTTTTGTAGAGAACACAAGTTTCTTAATCAAAGAATAATTTTACCTACTAAGCATATGTAATTATGGCATATGGTCCATGAACATCATATATAAATTGTTACTTTGTTGCTAGAATAGAATATAATAGACACTACCACTGTGAAAAGTTTGAAAATTCATGCAATTTAAGAAAAATGCTTTAAACACTTCCACATGAGAAAGATATGGACTCCAAAAAATTTATCCTTAAATTACTAAAAAATCTTCAAAACCTTAAAAATTCTAAAAATGATAAATATTTATGATCAGTTGCATGTTAACGTGTTTTATAGAACAAACATATGAGATTTCACCACCTATCTATTGCACTTATTGTTACTTGGCACTTAACATAGGAAATTTCCAATTATCAAGATTTGATTGGTCAAGACACCATTCACATAGAAAACACATTTGTATTTAATGACTTGGTTATTATGTCAATGGTCAATCCTACGATGTCAACTATAAAAAATACTTATAAAGTCAAATACTAATACTAGGAAAGAGCGAGGGGCAAGGGGTTAAAACCTTACTTCAACCTCCTGCCAAGATGGTCAATGCCCAATGTTTTAGAGAATATTACATTATTTGGTACATGACAATGTACCACCTTGGTACATTATTATAAATATTAGATTAGGGTTGTGTCCTAGATTAGTGAGTGAATATTTTATGTAATGTAATAATGTGCAGGAAATGCACAAGTGTCATGTAAATATGTGTGCAAGTGTTATGAGTGTAAATGTGCACAAGTGTCTAATATGTAAGTGTGCACATGTGTCCTTAGAATAGGAAAGTGAAGATTTATTAAGAAGAGTGAAAGTCAAGAGTGTAGAATATGAAGAGTCATATACAATTATATATTTGTGACTAAGCATTGTAATTGTATAATCAAATGTGCAAAGCTTTATGCTTGCATTAGTAGACCTTTATTCAATAGCATTTTTAGTATTTTCATGTGCAATATTGTGAGCATGTTTATGTGAATATTTTAATAAGATATTTTGTTTGTTATTATATTTTGAGTTATTATTTGATTCATTATATTGCAACTTCATTATATTAGATCTTGTAAGTCTTTCCATGGTTGTAGTAACAACTAGTGAAGACTAGGACTCAACAATATATTTTGGAGAAAGATAGGGTCTTTCCACAAGGTTGAAGAATAACCTATGAATACTAGGACTCAACAAGGATATTTCCACTGGATTGAAGAATAACCAATGAATATTAAGGATTCTTTCCACTAGGTTGAAGAACAACCAGTGAAGACTAAGAAATCAACTTGAAGATAGTTGATTATTTAGGAATAGATAATCTTGACATTGATAAAATACATTGAAGGGACATAAATCCCTTGATATTGATATTTCTCTCAAGAAAAGAGAATAATTATTTATTGAATTTTTTTTTAGATTGGAGATTGTAGGAAAAACCAACATAGAAGAAATTTGGCCATTCAAACTTTTGGATTCTTAGGTAATGCTAGAGAAAGCTATCTAAGATAGTACTATAGTGAAAATTGATCTTCAAAAGTTGAGAAGCTTCCTATAACCAAAAGAGAAGACTTTCATCTTTGTGTGCTAGAAGGTTGAAGGCTTTCCTCAAGCAGGGATTGATTTGAGTTGTAGTCAAGAAAATGTTTAGGTATTAATAATAGACCTTGATAACAGTTTCAGGTCATTAAGATATTGACCTTGATAAGATAGATTGAATTTACCTATTCAAATAATATATTTGGAATAGAAGGCAATCTATAATATTGATTCAAGTCTTGAATATAGACCTTGATAAATTGGTCCAAGAGAAGAGACCAATATTGAGAGATAGAGTTCAAAGAACCAGATATTTGAGACCCTTCAGAGAAAGAGGTCCATAGTGGAGATAAGTGGCCCTAGTAGAAAAGAGGCCATATTTGATTGAGAAAGGAAGGAGTCATAAGGAGAAAATTCCTAGAAGACTTGTAGATTTGAGATAAAAAGAGACCTATTAGAAGAGCTCTCAAAAGAGTACTTACTCAAAATTTGGGGTAATAATCATTATATATTAACAAGTTCATAAGACATATATAGGATACCTGATAAAAGAGGTCTCGTAGAAAACAAAGAGATAGTTGACCTGCTAAAGGTCTTATTAAATATTAAAGTCATTTGAATGATATCTAGATGAAGGAGTTCCATAATAATCATATAATATTGGTCCTTAACAGAGAAGATACCATTAATCTAGCTTGCTCTACAAATATTGAAAGCAAGCAAGAAAACTTGAAGGTAGCAAGAAGAATTCAAGAAATACTTGAAGGTAATGAGAAGACTTGAAGGTAGCCAATTTAAAGTGAGATAGGAGGATAGTAAAAAAGAAATAATTTGTCTAAGAAGATAGAGACAAAGATTGCCATGCAGGGATAGCTAAGGCAGCAATATTTGTGGATGAAATTGATCAATTTAAAGTCCATAAATAGAAATTTAAATATAGTAAGAAGAATTGAAGCTAGCATACAAGAGAAGGTAGCAAGTCAAGTGAAAGAGATTATACAATAGTAAAATTTACTTAGGAATACTAATGCTCAAAATTAAACTAAACACAGGGGGGAGTAATAAAAGTGCAAAGGATCTATAAGAAGAAAATAATATATATAAATAGGTATATAGAAGCTCTTAATAAAAGACCAATTATTACAAGTTTTTTAACAAAAGCAAAAGGCTTGTGATAAAGGAAGACTAGGCAAGAGAAATTTATTTCAAGGATGGACAAGTTAGTAAGCAAGATTAGAAGAGGATAGCATATGAATAAAGGTAATCAAACAGAGTAATAGATAAAGGATAATAGAAGAGCATTGAACAGCACATTACAAAGGAATTCTAATAGTAGTGTTGGAAAATTAAAAAAAATAGTGATTAAGAGTTATTAGAGCATCATCCTTGCAAAGAGAAAAAGGTATATTAAAGAGGTTTAAATATCCTACACCGTAGTGAAAGAGCTAGATGTTTGCACATGCAATAGCAAGTTTAATACTATAGAACAACAACATTAAATTCAGATTCAAGGGCAGCTAGAGAGCACCAGCAAAACCAAATCTATAGAAAGCATAGAAAGGGATACATCCAGCAAGTTTAAGAAGCCTAAGACTACAAGATAAGGAAATATAATCAAGATAGAGAATAGTAAAGTAAACTAGGCATTCAAGTAAGTATACATCGATAGAATAAAGCAAAAAAATGTTGCAACCACATCAAGGGATATTATAGCATCTCAAGGATATTATAATGGTCATAGTTTTAGGTTTTGGACATCAATAAGTTGCAGTGAAATGTTCAAAGTGTAAGTTGGAAGTTGAGGTGGTCTTGACAGCCACCTGAACCTATACCAAGACATAGCAATAATAATATATTAAAATGCCATTAGAGAAGATAAGTAAAGGTAGAAGATAATGGAACACTCACTGAAGAAAACTTAGCAACCAAGAGCCGGGTCTAGAGCTAAGAGCTGAGCAACATAGGAGTCAAGAACCAAGTGCAAAGAGCTGAAGTGATATAAGGGAGATGAAGTGGCATGACATAGGATAGAAACCATATAAAGTGATGTCAAATATTAAATCAAACTAGAAACAAAGCAACACAAGATAACACAATTTTGAAGATCAAGGCAAGTGAGAAGCAAAGAGATAGTGACACGAAGAAGACAAAGTTCAAAAGTTCAAGCGAAGGTTTGGATAACAATCATAATGCAAAATAAATCTGAAGTGCCTAGAAGTTAAATATAACAAAGTGCTAGTTTGAAGTAGCCCGTTTGTGCCCTATTAGAGAAAGTAAAATGTTAGGGATAAGCACATCATTTTGTAATGTATAAGTTAGGTAAAAATTCAAGCGTAAATTAGAGGAAATAAAATGTTTAGGTAAGTTAGGTTGTAATGTTCTCTAAAGTACTCAAATAAGGCACTTGCATGTTATGCTTCATACATTTTGAGGTAGGTAGCAATACAACAAAATGCCCAAGCCATAAAGACATCGAACAGTCTAAAAGAGAGTAGAACAATTAAATGCCAAGCAATAAGGTATTAGGGATTTAATTAGAATTTGATTATTTCTAAGGTTAAAGGAGAGATAAGGTTTTATAAGTTTTATTTTTTATTTTTTCTAAGGTTTAATGAGTTTAGTATGATAGATAAGGATATTAATAGAGTATTAACACCTTAGTTACTTCTTTAAGTTTTAAAGTAATAAGTAGAAGATATATTAATTATTTCTTTAATTTTTTGGAGTGATAAGTAGTAGAGTATATATATAAGGTTTTTCAAAGTTATTCAATTTTTTTGAAAGGTTTACTTTCAATATTTTTGAAAGTTAAAGTTAAATAGAATATTTTCAAATTATTTACTTTTGGAGAGATAACCAAGTCTACTTCAAATTAGATAAATTTACAAATATTCACAACTTTCTAGTTTCTAATAAATTAGGGAGACATAAGGAATTCAACATTATAAGTTTTTGAAAAATTTAGAAATTTGTAAAATTATAATTCAAAACCTAGGGAGATATAAGGTAGTCAACTTCAAAGGCTATATGAGTGCCACTATGTCAATCAACAAATTCTTTCTTTTATAGTATCAACTTCTCAAAGATCCTCATTATGCTTCATGGAAAACAAAGTGAAATCAATCTTGATAGTAGAAAAACTTTGGGACATTGTTAGTGGAACAAAAACTAAACTTGTTGAATATGATAGAGAAATTCAAAAATATGAAGGAGAAGAAAAATCCCTCATGATAATAACATTTACAATTTTATATGAAATAAAACCTTATATAGGTACAACAATAACCTCTAAAAAATCTTGGAATACTTTAGCCAAGATATTTTAAGGAATGAAAAAGGCTACTATTTTGAATCTTTAGACTTAGTTGCATTCTTTAAAAGTTAATAGTGGTGAAAGTATTGAATTATTAATAAGATGAGTGGCAGACATAAAAGCAAAACTATTAACCTTATTATTAATAAGATGAGTGGCATACATAAAAGCAAAACTATTAACCTTAGGATAAAATGTAAAGTACAAATTTCTTGTTCAAGTGATTTTGAGAGCTTTTCTAGAAAACTATAAGCATCTACTTACATCTTTGCAAATTCTAAGAAAATATACTTCATTTGACGAGTTAGTAAATATTCTACAAGAATATGAAGTGGAGAATTCAAATAAATATGAAATGACTAACAATGTCTTAGTATCAAAAGATAACTCACAAGAAAATATTTTTTTATTATTGATAAAGGGTTTTGAAAGGAGCCCAAAACCTTGTGACAAGCCGAGAAGGGAGGATCCCAAGCGGAAACCCTTACTCCAAACCATTACAAACCAAAGTGAAGAATCCAACATAGAATATTCACAATAGAGCAAGGGGATAAATACCACCAAATCTGCAACACAAGACGGCCCTATGACCAACACTGAGAAAACCAAAGAGGAACAATCCCAGGCTAAAATAGACCATCTGTATAAAACCCAACTATTCCAAAATCAAGAGATAATCTTGGTCAGCATCATCCACCTTGGATGCCTCCTCCCCAAGGGTGGTCATCTTCTCGTTCTTAATCTGGTTGATGAGTTTGCCAACCCTCAGAATTATTGACATCGCCAAGGAGACGATATCATCCAAATCAATCACATGGTCAATGTCATCAGCAGAGTGAGTAGAGAACACCCCAAG
This sequence comes from Wollemia nobilis, assembly GCA_028583015.1. Taxonomy (NCBI): domain Eukaryota; kingdom Viridiplantae; phylum Streptophyta; class Pinopsida; order Araucariales; family Araucariaceae; genus Wollemia; species Wollemia nobilis. The sequence continues at coordinate 11,524,493 of JAQPPZ010017220.1, read as the reverse complement.
GGAGGGAGTAGAGATAGTATTTTGCATTTTGCAGGTCATAGAAGAGAAATATAATGAAGTGGCATTCACATGAAGAGAAACAATAGTATTTTTACCTTTCTCAGTAGAATAATTTGCATGAGTTGAGCATCGACTAGGGGTGGGGACACCTGCAGAAGAACTTAGCAACACTTTCTGCCTTCTCGACTTGCCAGAAGAGTCGACCTCCACGTAAATGGGCTAATCATTGGGTACACCATCAAAAACCACCCTCAGTGAACCGAGGATGGGCCCAGGATTCTGAATCACCTCATGACCCCCAACCTCGATAATCCTTTGATCAAAATTCTAGTTGACATAATTGAATATGATAAGGTGCAAACCTTGGTGTTTCAAATAGGTTGACTTTCCCTTTCGAACATTGTCAATCAAAATATCCATTGAAAAAAAAAAAGGTATTTTGGGATGTTAATCAGTTTGACGACCTTTAGGAAGTTAAGAAACGTCATGTGAAATCTATGCAATGGCGATGGTGGTTCATCAATCATAAAATACTACATCACTAGAACCAATTTTTTGTTCCAAGGATATGGGAGGCCCTTCCAAACAAATCCTCATTGGAACTCACAAGAAAATGTTGCTTCAACCTCAAGATATAGGTTTAAAAGGAATAATAGATTTTATCAAATTTGTAAGAAGAGGAATCATAGTACAAATTTTTGTAGATATAATCCAAGGAATCAATCTCAAGAAAATTATATAAATCAAAGTGGTCAAAAAAATAGGCCAATACAGCCAAGGAAATATCAAACTCAGTATCGTCCACATCAATTAGGACTTTCAATGTCAGTACCCTTCGTAGTATCAATATAATCAACCTTAGCTATAATATAGAGAAGGATATTAAAAGGGTCATCTAGCTCAAGAAATTCAAATCTCTTTCAACAAAATTAACAATTTATGAAGATGATTTTTTGAAAGATACTAATCATTCACTTGATCAGAATACAAAAAGGCAATAGATTGAAGAAAGTAAGAGAGGACAGTATAGGCTCCAGGATTAGGATGAAGACCATATTGAAGACTAAAGTCTTCAATAACCAAATAATGTAATATAGGGGGGTGTTAGAGAATATTACATTATTTGGTACATGATAATGTACCACCTTGGTACATTATTATAAATATTATATTAGGGTTGTGTCCTAGATTAGTGAGTGAATATTTTATGTAATGTAATAATGTGTAGGAAATGCACAAGTGTCATGTAAATATGTGTGCAAGTGTTATGAGTGTAAATGTGCACAAGTGTCTAATATGTAAGTGTGCACATGTGTCCTTAGAATAGGAAAGTGAAGAGTTGTTAAGAAGAGTGAAGGTCAAGAGTGCAGCATATGAAGAGTCACATACAATTATATATTTATGACTAAGCATTGTAATTGTATAATCGAATGTGTAAAGTGTTATGCTTGCATTAGTAGACCTTTATTGAATAGCATTTTTAGTATTTTCATGTGCAATATTGTGAGCATGTTTATGTGAGTATTTTAATGAGATATTTTGTTTTTTATTACATTTTGAGTTATTATTTGATTCATTATATTGAAACTTCATTATATTAGATCCTATGATTATTTTCTTGTGGTGATTTATATTAAGTATTGAAGCTTTAAAAGCTAACACAATGAACCATGAACTAGTCAACATGCCCACAATATGGTAAAGTATTATGTGCACCAAATATCTAATAGCATTGCTTTATCAATATGGATAGTAAAAAAAATAAGTTAGGATTCAAACCTAGATTTTTGATGATTTAAAAACTTATCATATACACATTCACCATACTCCCTACTCTCTTGTTTGCTATGACAACCCTCCATGCCATACATAGCTAGATAAAAATATCATCCATAGGTTTTGAACATAAGAATTTATTGTTGAAGGTTCTTTCATAAATAATATTTGATAAGTTGGCTATACACACAAATTAATCCAAAATAGATGTTTTCTCTTAATAAGGGAATTTTTCTCCACTTGCAACAAAAAAAAACTTTCTTAGGATTGAACTGGCAACCTCTTCTTTTGCATCCAAGGCATATAACCAACATACAATAGTTGCTTTTAGAGAGAAAAATAAGATACATTAAAAGTTTTGACACCCTCTCATATGCCTTGAAATATAGTAAGCATAAAATTTCTAAAAATGAATTTCTAATTATATAGACGATATTCAAACTTGGGCATGTTCATTATACAATGTCTTATCACTGTTATCCCATCCTACAAAACAAAATACATTATCAAGAATGAGAGGGAGACTTATACTATTTGAGTACCCTCTTTGTTCACATACCAAAGGGGATATGTCAAGGCTCAAACCAATGGCCTATTGAGTGTTGCAAATAAACTTTAACCAACATACCAATGAAGATGATAACCATGCATTTTCATTGTTGCACCTCTATATATTTACCCATAATACCTTTTATTCCACAAAAAGAAACACAATCGCTTTTCCCTACAAACAATTGAATATTCTATGGTATATATATTTGAAAATTTTGAAATTCAAAAAACAACAAAAAATTAATACAAACCCCTTTTTTTGCAAAAATGAGCCCATGGATGATAAAAACTGCAAAATATTGAACTATGGTCCTTCATGAAATTTTTACAAAGAATAAAAAAAAAATGGCACTTCATCCATATTTTCTATGATTAGCAATGTACAACCATTCTTGGTGTCAAGCAACCTTCCTTCATTGATGTCTTGTGATTCAGACCCAACTAATGACCTTTTGGACTTGGAACCTGAAAGCCTTTGCCATGCATCAAAATTTACCAATGAATTTATTGGCAACCATAGGAGATCAAAAAAACTCATCTTGTTATTATTTCAAAATCCATGTAAATTACCCTCTCATATATAGCACTAATGTCAAAAAAATACAAAATAAAGAAGCAAACGGTTTTTTTTACAAAAAATATAAAAGACAAACGAGGTTTGTAGAAAACCTTAAAATATTGAATGCATCATTAGTGTAATTGCTTATTGCCCAATCAGGGATTTATTTGGATAATCTATTAAAAACTATTAATTAACTAGATATATTGAGAGGTCCAAGGTGTATACCAATTGGTGTGGCAAAATCCCATAAGGGGGACGGATGCCCAGGGTTCAAATCTTAGGCCTCATAAAATTGAATGCTTATCCCTTTCCTAGTGCTTTTAGTGGTGTATAAGGTTTAAAATAAATGTGGTATGGTGGTTATAGGGGCGGACTGTGTGGAGTATTGTGTGGTGATCTCTAAGACAGACAATGTGAAATACCGTGGTGGCCATAAAGGCAGATAGTGTGTTTAGATCATCGTGGTGGCTATCAATTACACTATGTAAATAAATAAATAATCTAGATTGATTGAACATCAAAGAGATGGATATGATGGACCTATATATGAATTCTTCTCCTGAGACTAATTTATAGAGGTGAAATAACAAGATAATTATGATCCAAGCTCCAACTAGGGTTTTTTGGTGAATTCCTATAAAATTATTGGTCACTCAAAAACTTCTATAACTACTTCAAAAAAATATACTACTTGTAGAAGATTGTAAACCATAGTTTTAATTTGAGTAACGAAGATCCACACTTGCTCTGATAACATGCTATATTTTACAATATATTCAAAAATGAATGGAATCAAAACATTACTCAGCAAAGAAAAATAAAATCACATGTAAGCATAACACAAATATGAAAAGTGACTACACACAAAATAATCTCACTAGTGATCAAATTAGTTTGAAGCTGAGTAAATAAGATCCACACTTGCTCTGATAACAAAACATTACTCAACAAAGAAAAATAAAATCACATGTAAGCATAACACAAATATTAAAAGTGATTTTACACATAAAATAATCTCACTAGTGATCAAATGGTATGACCAAAGTCAAATCTTGCCAAGTGATACATGCATAATTGTCAAGTTGGTGTAATACCACTATGTGGTCATGATGTGGTGTGAGTAGATCCCATTTCAATCTCTTGTGACTAGATTTCAACTTGTGTTGAAATATGTAATCATTAATTATTGACACGAGCCAAAGTTATACATGTGATATATTATTGTATTGGCTCATGACCCCATTTTGACCTAGAAGATAATGGTCCAATAAGATGTCGGTTTGATGATTACTTGGATTCATAACATAATATCATGTATACTATTTATACTCTTGTTCATCCATTGTTTGGTATGTTATTTAAGATCTATTTCATCACCAGTGAGATATTATTTGTATAAGGTTACTATATCATAAATTCATATTCTTTTCAAGTTATGTATATGTTTGCTTCATTCAATTTTTTTATTGTAATTATTTTTATGGTATCAAAGAAAGTATGAATCTCCATCATTGAATTCAGGATCTTAGTTTACGATCATCTTCTCACACTCTTCTATAATATCATTTATATTTTAAAGAAATTTGGAACAAGGGTTTTAAACTAGTATTTTTAAGGGTTTTTTTAGTTATTTCCCTAATTATTAATTTTTTTAAGTTTTCTAATAAAATGTATGATTTTTTTTTTACAGGAGACAAGGGGTTGTACTCGAGTCCCCTACCCTTGAAAAATCACAAATCTCTTCTTTAGAGTATGATATTTTATAAATATATTTAATGCTTATCTCAATTGAGTTGGTATAGCTAGAAACCTACATCATTTTACATAAAATGCTTAAATTCTTGATTTTTGTTTTTTAAATTTGTTTCAATTTTAAGTGTGAATACAAATATTTCAGAGTTCAGCATCCTTCTTGACATTTTTCTACAACATCCTTCACAATACCAGAAATTCACCTCTACTATCTATGCATTGCATCTTAGTAAAGTAATATTTCCAAAAATTGCACTATCATAGCCCGCTTTACTAGATCTCGATTGCTAGTTTCATTCCAGAAGCACAAGTGCAACCACAAAAATTGTAATAAATAGTATATATGAAAACACAATAATATTATAAAATAAAGTAGATATTACCAATAGAAAATATTAAAGTAAATCTTAATCATTATTTGATTTAGGTAGTCAACATTTTCTTGTCAGCTTCAACTAAACTTACTACTTCCTCTAACCAAGGAAAAGAGAATTTAACTTCATGATCTTCAATTAAAAACCCTCTATTGGCTAGTCTATCTACACATTTGTTTATTTATTTTAATGCATGTATAAACCTGATTTCTTCAAAATCTATAGCAAGGTCTTGAATTTCCATAATTATCTCTTGTATGTTCCATGGAGCCTTTGTTTTTCTCAAAATTATATTTATTATTATGAGTGAATCACCTTCCATCCATACTTTGTTCCATTTCATTTGTTTGTATATTTTTAGTCTTTCCAAAGTTGCCCAAGCTTTATCTTCAATATTTGTCTTAAATCCACTATTGAAAGCACAATGAGACAAAATATCTCATTTATTATTTCTAATGGTTCCTCCTCCTCCTGGTAGTCCTGGGTTTTCTTTAGATGCTTCATAAAAATTCAATTTGAGCAACTCCACATCTGGTGGTTTCCACTTTATATTATTTTTATTCTTTTTTTTTATCCTATCCCCAACATCATAATTCCATTGGATGACTTGACTCCATCTATCAAGGCTCTCTGCTTCTAGATTAGGAATTGGGTGAGTTGATAGGGTTGGTTTAGACTCATTTATGACTAAACAAAAGTTCATTTTCATTACCTCTAAATTGTTTTCCTTTCATTTAAATATTCTTCTATTCCTTTCTAGCCAAATAGTCCAAAGTATTGTATCTTTTGATATATCCCACATTATTTGTAAAGTATCACTTTTAAAAGTGCTTCACCATTACTTTAACCATTTCTCAATTTTGGCATTTATCACCATGAATTTACACAACATATTTAGATTACATTGCCATAGTTTATAGACTATTAAGCAATATCCCAAGATATGGTCTATACTCTCCTCCATTTTACAAAGAACACATTTTGAGGGGCCATGAAAACCCCTTTTCATAAGGTTATCCCAAGATAAAATTCTTCTATGACCTACTAGCCAAACAAACATTTTGACTTTAGGAATTCTCAAGCTATCCCAAATATCTCTCCATATTCTTGTGATATTCTTATTTTGATGGTGCTTTATATTATATCTACTTCTTGGTGTGTAGTATCCTGAGTTATTCAACTCCCAAATCAACTCATCCTTGGCTCCCCTCGAAATAATCATTGGTGTTATCTTTCTACTCAATTGCTTCCTAGCACCAATGTCATGTATACTTGTAAACAAATATTCTTTCCAATTGTATATTCCTTCTTGATCCTTGTAAAAAAAATTGAAACCCTATCACCATATTTATCTTGAAGTAATCTCATCTATGGTTTCAAAATTGAATCTAGATTGAGTGTTTTTTATCACTTCAAGTATCCATCCAAATAAAAAAAAATTCTCCAATTTCCACCACCCATCTTAAACCATTAATAACTCGATCAGTTGATTTTTTTTTAAATTTTCCATTGTGTAGAACCATTTGGTAGAGAGAATGCAGTCAATGTTAAGCCTGGGTTATTGGGCTCAACATACTTAGAAGAATTATTTCCCATTGTATTTGACTCTCTTTGTACAATCTCCATATTACTTTTTCCCTAAGAGGTAAGTTTGCATCCTTAAGAGACATACAGATTGGGGTTTACCTAGAAATTCACAAAGGATTAGGGTTTTTTTTTAAAAACATCTCATATTTTAAGAGCCATATCTTCGTGAAGGTTTATTCAACTAAATCTTGGACCAACTTGTGCAAAATTTGAATAGATCTAAAATGAGTGGTCATATGAAAGAATATGAACAATATTGAGGGAGATACAACCATGTGAAGTCAACCATCTAGAACAAGAGCAGTGATAATTTTTCAAATCGTGAAAAAAAAAATTGAAAATATTTGTCAACTAGGGTTCGGATGATGGGAAGAGCAATGAAGGTCTAGGACTTCAGTGATGCAAGACATTCTATCTAGATAGAATTTTTTAGCTAAGTTTTTTTTTCCTTTCTTTATCTTGGAAATTTCACATGCAAATTATCATAAATTTTTTATCAAATATTATATTTGTTATAGGACATTCAAATAAATTTCAATAGATTTGGATTTTTAGTTTCCTTTCCATGGATTGACTTATAATTTATCCAAGGACCCTCAATTTATCAAGCAATATCCAAGGAAGCAAGAGAAAACATAGAGAAAGGAACAAACTAAGTTGGTTGAACTTCTCTTTACCAAACAACAAAATGATATTGATCATATGCAAGTGAGGCCAAAAGCCCCTACTAAGACATGATTTTCATCTCATGGAATATAAGGGGTGCTAATGGCCCCTCAAAGAAAATATGTATTAAGGACCTATGTTTAAGTAATAAGCCTAATATTCTTTGTATCCAAGAAACTAGAATGACAAAAGAAGAAGTTTCAAAAACTATGAAAGTAGTATGGATAAGATGTGAATATGATGCTATGGATTTTGAAGGAGAATCAGGTGGAATTCTAACATGTTGGAATCCTTCTAGAACCTCCTCTGTAACCATTCATCAAACTAGGTATCGGATAGCCTCTTTAGTCACTTGCTACTTTGCAGATTATCATTTCATCCTTATCAACATCTATGGACCTACAACTTAGTAATGTAGATTAGAAGTTTGGAATGGGATTGAAGCCTTTATCAAAAGTAAATACCAAGAAACCCAATTCATGATCATAGAATATTTTAATTCCATAACCAAGATAGATGAAAATTTGGGGGAATTAGTAAATTAACCCAAAGTATGAGAGATTTATCAGCTTTTATTCAAAATAATAATCTATGGGAAGTTGAGTTTAAAGAAGATAACTATACTTGGACCAGCAACAAAAGAGGCCAGAACATAATAGCAAAAAAATTATATAGATGCATACTCTCTGATCATTGGCCAAATGAAGGAACTTGTGCTAAAATTAATACCTTAACAAGGATTGGTTTAGATCACTGGCCAATAAGAGTTAAAATGGTTGTAAGTGAATTCAAAAAATATCATATTTTAAATATGAGAAGATATGAGAAGACCATCCTCAATTTATTGATATGATATCTCAAACATGAAATTCTTTAGGTAATGGTGGGTTGTATGCTCTTCCAAATAAAATTAAATATATGACATCTAGATTAAAAGAATGGAATAAGAACACTTTTGGAAATATTTTTGAGAAGGAAGAACTAAAAGATAAACTTTCAAAATCCAAAAAGGTGATCATAATAATCCAAGCTTGAAGGAAAGGGAGTTGTTTAGTGTCATAATATTTTGATTCATAAAGAGAACTTATGGATATTAAGATCAAGACAAGTGTGGTTAAAAGGACATAAAAATACAATTTTTTTTCATAGGATGGCTATAGTATAGAGATCAACAACTAGAATTAGTAGAATTAAATCCATAGAAGGGGTTTGGATTAAAGATCGGAGTGAAATTAGAAAAGAGGTAAAGTATTTTTATCAGAATATTCTAGGATTAGAGGAGACTAAAGTTCTTAATGATAAACTTCTTCAAGATGTTCCTTCAATTATAACGAATGAAGACAATAGGAAATTTATGGAGCCTATTACTCTAGAAGAAGTTCATTTAGATATTTTATCTTTTAATAAGGATAAATTCCCAAGTTCATATGGGCTCTCTATAGTTTTTTACCAAAAAATTAGTATATAGTGAAGGATTATTTATTCCATAATAGTCTAGGGTAAAATAATACATACATTATAAAATAAATACAACTTATCTTATCCTAATTCAAAAAAAGAAGGATGCTAAATTATTTGATTCTTTTAGACACATAAGCTTATGTAATATGGCATATAAGATTATTTCCAAAGTGATGGTAAATTGATTAAGACCATTGTTAGAAAAAATCATTTCAGAAGAGCAAGGAGGATTTGTGAAAGGGAGACAAATTCTGGACGAGATCATAGTAGCTCATGAAGTTATACATTTAGCAGCTTCAATAAAAAAGAAAGCAATGATCTTAAAACTTGATATGAGTAAAGCCTATGATAGGGTTAAAAAGGATTTTTTTGTAGTTCTAGAAAAGTTTGGATTCAATAACAATTGGGTTAGATGGATTAAAGCTTGTGTCTCTATAGTTTATTATTCATTTTTGGTCAATGGGTTTCTTATTCATGTATCTTCTTATTTGTTCAATATTATGGTAGAGGTTTTGAGTATGAACTTAAAGCAGACTTACAAATATGGACTTATAGGTGGACTTAAGGTTAGTAATAACATCGAAAACATCACCCATCAATATTTTGTAGATGATACAACCCTTTTTGGAAGGGCAAGGATAAATGAGGCTAGAGATTTGAATAACTTTTTAAAGGAATACGAAAGAGCTTCAGGGAAAAAATTTAATAGGATAAAATCCAAAATTTACTTCCTTAACACTCCAACTAATATCAAAGCAAGAATTTACATGTTACTTCAAATGGAGGAGGCAAATTTACTAGCAACTTATCTAGGGATGCCTTTATTTGAGGGGATAATGAGGATAGAATTATGAAATCCAATTATTAATAAAGTTTAGAATAAACTTCCAAAATGGAAAGGTAGATGTCGTTAGCAGGAAGAGCGCAGTTAATTAAGTCAGTCTTACAGGTTATTCCAACATATTATATATCATTGTATTCTATGTCAAAATCAGTTGAAAAAAGTTTAATCTATATTATGTGATCCTTTTTATGGTCAGATTTACATGATAAAAATAAATTTCCTTTGGTGAAATGGAATAAGGTGTGTGATGATAAATCTAGGGGAGTTCTTGGTTTAATATTTATTATAGATGTAAACTTAGCTCTTAGGGGAAAGTAATATAGAGATTGTACAAAGAGATTAAAAAACAATGGACAAAAATTCTTCTAAGTATATTGATCTCAATGACCCAAGTTTAATATTTACTGCTTTCTCTCTACCAAATGGTTCTACTCTTTGGAATGGTTTTAAAAAATATATTGATCTTATGATTAAAGGTTTAATATGGGTGGTGGTAACTAGAGAAAAAAATTATATTTGGATGAATACTTGGTGTGATAAAAAAAACACTCAATTTAGATCCAATTTTGAAACCTTGGATGAGATTGCTTCAAGACAAATATGGTGATAGGGTTTCAAACATTTTGTACAAGGATCAAGAAGGAAGATACAAATGGAAAGAATATTTCTTTACAAGTATACAAGATATTGATACTAGGAAGCAATTGAGTAGAAATATAACAACTATGATTATTTTGAGGGGATCCAAGGATAAATTGATATGGGAATTGAATAGCTCAGGAGAATACACAACAAGTGGTTATAATTTACAACACCAATAAAATAATAATATCATTAGAATATGGAGATATATTTGGGATAGCCCAAGCATTCCTAAAGTCAAAATTTTTGTTTTGCTAGTAGATCATAGAAGAATTTTATTCTAGGATAACCTTGTGAAAAAGGATTTTCATGGTCCCTCTCAATGTGTTCTTTGTAAAAAGGAGGAGAAGAGTAAGATCATATCTTAGGACATTGCTTACTAGTCTAGAATCTATGGCAATGGATTCTTAATATATTTAGTAAATGCATGATGATGAATAGTATAATTGAATATTGGTTAAATAAATGGTTGAGCACTTATTAAAGCGAGGCTTTAGAGACAATATAGGATATATCAGAAGATACAATACTTTGGACTATGTGGGTAGAAAGAAATAGAATAATATTTAAAGGAAATGAAAGCATTTTAGAGGCAATTAAAAGGAATATATGTTTAGCCATAGAAGACTCTAAACCAACCCTATCAACTCACACAATCCTTAATCTAGAAGCAAATAGCCTTGATAGATAGAGTCAAGTTATAAAATGGAATTATGATATTGGGTATAAGAGGAGCAAAAAGAAGGTAAAGAATATAAATTAGAAACCACAAAATGTGGAGTGGGTTAAAGTGAATTTTGATGGAGCATCTAAAAGAAATCTAGGACTAGCAGGAGGAGGAGGAATAATTAGAAATAATAGAGATATTTTGTTACATTACGCTTTTAATAGTGGATTTAAGACAAATAATGAAGCTAAATCTTGGGCAACTTTAGAAGGGTTAAAAATATACAAAAAAAATAAATGGAATAAAATATGGATGGAAGGTGATTCTCTCATAGTAATAAATGCAATTTTGAGGAAAGTTAAGGCTCCATGGAGCATACAAGAGATAATTGTAGAAATTCAAGATCCTACTAAAGAGTTTGAAGAAATTAGGTTTACACATATATTAAGGGATGGAAACAAATGTGCAAATAGGCTAGCCAATAGAGGGGTTTTATTGAGTATCGTGAAGTTAAATTCTCCTTTCCATGGTTAGAGGAAGTAGTAAGTTTAGTTGAAGCTGAAGAAAATGTTGATTACCTGAATCAATAATGATGAATATTTACATTAATGTTTTCCATTGGTAATATCTACTTTATTTTGTAACAATAATGTGTTTTCATATAAATTGTTTATTATAATTTTTTTGGTTGCACTTGTGTTTCAAGAAGGAAACTAGCAATCTAGATTTGGTAAAGTGGACTATGTTAGTGCGATGTTTTGGAAGTATTACTCTACTAAGATGCAATGCATAGATAGTAGAGGTGAAGTTTTGTTTTGTGAAGGCTTTTATAGGAAAATATCAATAAGGATGTTGAGTTCTAGAATTTTTGTATTCATATAGAAAATTGAAAATATTTAAAATATAAAAATCAAGAATTCAGACAGTTTATGTAAAATGATGTAGGTTTCTAGATATAGCATCTCAACTGAGATGAGAAGTGTATCTATTTGTAAAATATTAAGCTATAATTAAGAGAGTTGTAATTTTTCAAAGGTGAGGGACCCTAGTACAAGCCTTTATTGTCCAGCAAAAAAAAAAATTGCATACTAAAGAACTCTTAAACTAAGACCTCCCCTAGTTTTATAATCACACACCTTTCTCTATTTCACCAAAAGAAAACTCCTTTTAACATGTAATCCTGACCACAAAAATGACCATATAATATAGATTAAAATTTTGTATTGATTTTGGCATACTATACAAGGACATATATTATGTTAGAATGGCTTGTAATATTGATTTAATTACCTACACTCTTCTTGCTAACGATAACCATCTACATTTCCATGCTGGAAATTTATTCTGAAATTTACTTCTAACTGGATTTCATAATTCTATCCTCATTCTCCCCTCAAATAAGAGCATCCCTAGATAAGTTGCTGGTAAATTTGCCTCGTCAATTTGAAGTAACATGCACATCCTTGCTTTGATTTTATTTGGGGTGTTTAGGAAGTAAATTTTAGATTTTGACCTATTAACTTTCTACCATGATTCTCTTTTGTCTTCCTTTAATAATTTATTCAAATCTTTGGCCTCGTTTATTCTTAACCTACCTAAAAGGGTTGTATCATCTGCAAACAGTTGATGGGTGATGTTATCAATGTTATTACTAGCCTTAATTCCACTTATAAACCCATATTATTAATCCTTCTTCAAGTTCCCACCCAAAATATATGTCGTAATAATGAATAAATATGGTGATAGAGGGTCTCCTTGTCTAAGGCCTCTCTTGGATTTAAATGATTCTTTTACTAACCCATTGACTAGTACTAAATATGAAATCGTAAAGACACAATATTTAATCCATCTAACCTTTTTATTCCCAAAACCAAACTTTTCTAATACTAAAAAAATAAAATCCCATTTTAACCCTATCATAGGCCTTAATCGTATCAAGTTTTAAGATTGTTGCTTTCTCTTTTCTTGAATCTATTAAATGCATAACTTCATGAGCTACTATGATCCCATTTAGAACCTGTCTCCCTTTCACAAATCCTCCTTAATATTCTAAAATAATTTTGTCTAACAATGATCTTAAAAAATTTACCATCACTTTGGAAATAATATTATATGCCATATTACATAGGATTATGGGTTGAAATGAATCAAACAAGTCTACATCCTTTCTTTTTGAAATCAAGGTAAGATATGTTGCATTTATTTTATAATGTATGCATTTTTTTACCCTAGACTATTCCACCACCAATAAAGAATCCTTTACTATATCCCAATTATGTTGATAGAATGTTGTAGAGAGCCCATACGGACCTAGGGATTTAAAAGAGAAAAGAGTTAGATGAACTTCATCCAAAGTAATGGGCTCCATCAGTTTCTTATTGTCTTAATCTATTATAATTGAAGGAACTTCTTGTATAATTTTATCATTAAGAACTTCAAACTCCTCTATTCCTAGAATATTCTGATAAAAATACCTTACCTCCTTTTTTATTTCACTATGGTCTTCAATCCAAACCCCTTATATTGATTTAATTCTACTAATTCTAGATCTTGATATTTGTACTATTTCCATTCTATGAGAAAACCTTGTATTTTTTCTCCTTTTCACCAAGTTTATCTTGTTTTTAATCTCCAAAATTTCTCTTCCTTACTCAAAATATTATGATATTCATTAACTCCCTTTCCTTTGAGCTTGGATTATTATGATCGCATTTTTGTAATTTTTAAAGTTTATCTCTTAGTTCTTATTTCTTCTCATAAATTTTTCAAAAGAATTCTTGTTCCAATCTAGATGTCATTGATTTAATTTATTTTAGAAGTGTATCAAATGTATGAATATTCAAAAAGGTAAAAAAATACAATTTAAAAGGTTTAAAGTTGTTTTTGGACATGATTGGACTATCCTTGAGCATCAAGAAGTTTTTAAGTAGGACCTATTGCACTACATATTGAAGAATTAACTTTAGGTTCCTTATATTCCTATAAATTCTAGACATAGGAATCATGCCTAGTGTTGTGTATTTCATATAATGATTTCATAGAAAAAAACTTATAGAATTGTATAAAAAAAATTAATATTTTTTAAATGTTGCAAAAGTATATGGTGAACTCATATTAACATTTATAAATTGTAAATTATATCTCCATTTTGGGTATATTTTTCAAAATATCAAGTTTTTTTAATCTCCTTATACAAAAATTTTGAAATTGAAAATTTCACATTTGAATAATTTTTTTCTAAAAGAGAAAATATTTCATGTACTTTATCCCTTGATATCCCTTTGTGATGTGTATTATACGAAGAGGCACAACCTCTATGTGTGCCTTTGTATTTATGACATGGGAATGTCTCTTTTAAATGGATAGATCCTCATTTTTTTCTCTTAATGGAAAGCATGGGAGGTTTGATTATAAAAAGAGAATATAAAACTCTATAATACAATTCCATTACCACTAGGCAAAGAAGAGTAGCGATAGATATAGGTTATGATATAGTAGAGTTTCCTATTTTTAAAGGTAGATGCAAGGAATATTTATGGGAGTTGGTGGTGGAAGGGGTGCAACGCAAACTTACCAGTTGGAAAGGAGCTATGTTAAGCCATGAAGGTAAAGCTATTTTGGTGAAATATACACTTTAGAATACCGGTTTACTTTATGTCCTTGTTCAATATGTTAGGTAAAATAGTGTAAAACATCGAGCAAGTGTAAAAGTCCTTCTTGTGGTCTGGGTTGGAGGAGAAGAGATTCCACTTAGTAGCATGGGATCAGATCTGCAGTAGAAGACAGTTTGGAGGTCTGGGTTTGAGAAGTATGGACCAAATGAATAAGGCCTTAGTTGCTAAACAAGGTTGGCACCTAACCCAGAATGAACAAGTTGATTGGGTTAATATTATATAAGCAAAATATCTAAATAATGGGGAGGAATTCCTATTAGATGACGTCCCAAACTCCAGGTTATCCTTTTGTCTTAGTCTACATAATTCTAGGAGCAGCATTAGAAAGGTAGGAAGATGGAATGTGGTTAATGGTCATTTAATTAATTTTTGGTTAGATGTTTCGTTGATGAACCAACCATTGGTTTCACTCCCAGAATTGGTAGTGGTTGAAGACTTCTGCAAATTTACCTTTGGTTCTAAGGTTGAATATTACATTAAAACTACAAATCATAGGAAGAGATGGAGATTTTTATTCAGTACCGACTTATCTCTGGCTAATAAAATGACCCTAAAGAAGATCTCATACCTCCTGAAGTTCCAAGTCATCAAATCTACTGATGAAGTTGATAATATTTTCTAGAAAGTGGAAATTTTAGGAGTATTTTCTATGAAATCAACATATTTCCTCCTAGAGGACCCTATCCCATATTGGTTCTTGAGCAGACTATTTTGGCAAAAGGGATTAACCCCTAAGGTAAATATTTTTCTATGGCTTGCTATACAAAATAAAATATTTATCATAGATAATCTACAATCCTGAGGTATGATTATTCTAAATCAGTGTTACCTTTGTGGCTTGGATGTTGAGTTAGTACATGTCTTTATTTTGTGCTCATTCTCTAAGGATGTTTTCTCCTCCTTTTTCAATTTGGTTGGTGTTTTTTGGGTATGCCCCTTTCAAATGTTTGATCTTTTATACCAGTGGGACCCTCCCTTATTTTCTCCCCAACTTCATTTATTTTGGATATTTAGTTTGGCTCACATCATGTGGTGTATCTAGAAGGAAAGGAATTTGAGGGCTTTTAAAAATGAAGCCAATTCATCCCTCTCTATCTGTGCCAAGAGCATTGTGGCAATAGTGGAGAATGTCTCTGCCATCTCTTTGGACTTAGGTTCCTCTACTAGGGAATTAGCTCTGGAGTGTGCTCTGGGGTTTAAAACTTTTTTGAGGTCTACTTCCCATTTGGATTCAAGTGGGAGAAGATAGATTTCTTGGGAACCACCCCCTACAAGTTGGATTAAACTCAATTTTTATGGGGCTTACAAGGGTAACCCAAGAGAGGTAAGTTTAGGTGGTTTAATTTGAAATAGTAGTAGCAAACTCCTTATCACCTTTGTTGAGAACCTAGGACCTCAATCAAATCATTTTGTTGAATCTCATGCTTTCTTCCAATTTATCTGTTGAGTGGCTTCGAGCAGAATAAGGTCATCATTGAGGGTGATTCCATTAATATCATAAATCTAGTGAAAGGTTCTCAAACTCCTAGTCCTTTTATCACTAATATTATTTTTGAGGCAAAAATAATCCTTCAGGCCTTTGAGGATGTGGTTGTCAAGCACATGTATAGGGAAGGTAATAAATCGGTTGATTTCATGGTAAATTTGGGGTTGAGCCAGGATGGTCTAACTATTTGAAGAGAGGATTTTTTGCCAGATATCAATGATTTAGAGACTAGAGGTATCTCTACTAAGCTAGGGATAGGTGGTTTATCTTTTAGAGGGCCCTAGTAAGGACAACCCAAACATCAATGAACAATAATTGTCAGGGGTTTATTTTTTTATGGGTCTTTCTAAGTTTTTTGTTTTTGTTTTGGTTGTTTTTGTGCATGGGTACCCCTACATGGGTTGATCTGTATGGGTTATGGGGGTTGGTTGTAGACCGTCTAGTCTTCCTTCTATCTATCTATTTTTTTGTGTCCACCTTGGTGGTGGTTGTGTTGGTTTCCCCTATGTGGGTTCTGTATGCTGGTCTTTGTTTAGCTTGCTAACATCCCTCTTCCTAATAGGGTGTTAGTTGTTCCTTTTGTAATAAGGTTAGGGGATCCTTTCAAAACCTTTTCTTTCAACTAACATATATATATATAACATAATATAAATACTTATAAATACAAATGGATGCTATATATATATATATATATAGCATCCATTTGTATTTATAAGTATTTATATTGTGTTATATATATATATATATATATATATATATATATATATATATATATATATATATATATATATATATATAACACAATATAAATACTTATAAATACAAATGGATGCATTGCATAAAGATATATATCCAAAACAACAACTATTTGCAATACATCAAAGAACAATCTACCAATAAGAAACTCTGACCAACAATACATTATTGCCAACAAAAACAAGTACACTCTTTGTATCTCTCTCACACAAATGCATACTTATAGATATAATGGGTCTAATATATGGTTGGAAAATACACAACTACCTCCAAACTATCCCTTTACATAAAACATTAAAAATACACCATTACATTACATTATTATAAACACTTTTTCATGTATGCATTAGTATAACACTTTGTTGTACATACACGATACTACATAGCTTATTATAAACACTTTGTGTGCACACATTTGCACATATACATTCTTATTTCCAAATATGCATTCATGCAAACATGTCAAATAATTTATCTACATCTATGATCTCCTCTAGACTTTTTTATATCCTTTTCGATACATGAATTGAACAACGGGTATAGAAACACTAAACATTGAACTAGAATCTCTTATTTTACACTTGATTTTATTTTTTTATATATATTCCATAACCAGATTCATTTCAAACTATTGCCAACAAAATATTATTTTTCAATTGCTTGCTCCACTTCACACAATCGACCATATTACCATCATAATGGGTAATGTTTGTCACCACCTATATCAAGGTCAAGGGTGTAGGAGGCCCCGTGTAGGGTCAATATACAATGCTCTTTGTGCATGCCCTATTGCTATATAAGGCAAGCTACATGGGTAGTTTCCCCCATATAAAACCCCAATGATGAAACCATTGAAATCCTCATTGTTTGAATTAAATTTTCTTCTCAACTACATTTTGGTGGCCTTTAATTTACCTAATTTTTGCATTCATATTGTTGCTCCAACAGACTCAATGACACTCCTTAGACACTTCCTTTATATGACATACTTTAAATAGTTGTATCAAATTATTGACCTTGGATGATCCACTTTTCACATTCAAGTCACTTCTCCAATATCCTCAATGGCACTCCCTATACACTTCCTATAATCGACATACTTCATACTACTACCAACAAAATATTCTACATTTAGTGACCTTTGCTTAACCCACCTTTTGCATTTAAATTATTGCTGCAAAACCTTGATGACACTCCCTAACTACATCCCTCAGAAGATATACTTTAAACAACTAGCCCATATAGTCTCCCTAGGTTGCAAAATGACCTAGCCCATTAGTCGAATGATTTGTCCTAGTGGATAGCTAGATAACCCATGGTTCATTTAAGGGATATATGGCATCCCAAATAACCAAGAGGGACACAAATGACCCTCCCTATTAGTCTAGCCATCTAAAACAACCTTCCTATATGACCCACCCAAATGTTCTAGGAGGTTGGATGACCCTGTCAAATGGTCTAAGAGGCCTAACAATTGTCTTGAATAACCTAGGGGATCTAAGGTCCTACCTATATGGCCTAAGAAATTAGATAATTTTCTCTAAGGATGTATATGACTTGAGGACCCATCTCCATGACCCAAGGCAATATCATCATTGGAACACTTAGAAATCAAACTCCCTAACTTTCTTGCTCCCTCATTTGCCAAGGCTTCAACTTAATCTCACCCTTCATTTGTGTGTTTTCTTGCATCGACTTCTTTGCAACCTTTGTCTTCTTTGATATATTAGCACTTTAGTCAAAATCTCACCATCTAATATGTTCTTTTTCTATGGTCCAATATATTAACCTTTATTGTTATCTTTTGATGATATGGGAGTAATCAATCACAATATCTAAGCTATGTTGAGATTAGCAATAATGGAGTTCACATACAATACTAAAATATACTATAATTGGAAATGATAAGAAATATTACAATGCAGTATAATGGAGGAAATGGACACTCCAGTAACTGATGCTTATAGTACTACATTGTACTCCATCACCAATCTATACCTACTACACTACTATAGTAACTACTGCTATCTCATCTCTATATCTAACACACACTATGAGGCCCTTTATACAGGAACATGGATTCCTTGGCCAACACTCTATCTTGATGTACAAGTGGACACCTTGCACATTTACAAATTGCACATTGAAACTTGTGCATTTATTACTTCTTCATCAAGCAACCACTTTACTTTACTCTCAAGTAACTTCCTACTCTAGTTATGTACCAAGGGTGGTATATTTACATGACCCAAATGATGTAATATACTCTAACACTCCCTGTATTACATTATTTGGGTATTGAAGACTTCAGTCTTCAATATGGATATTTATCCTGAAGATGTTCTTTGGCTTGAACTGGTCCTTTAGTTCACTTTGCATTGTATGCCTCCTTGATCTAGTTCATCTTCTTCTTTTTTATTCTTGTATTTAAATGTAGTTTATGTACTTTCATAGGTGGTAGTACTATCACCTAATTCCTACATAAAAGTTTCCACTTTGTCTTTGTTCTTGTTGTGAATGGAGACTTATATACAATCACTTAAGGCATTATGATAAGATATTGAGTTAGTAGAACTTCAAGTATCAATACTGCATGAGGATTGAAATATCTTCTCTATATATGATGCATCTATTTCTGTTTTCTTTTTAAGTGATTCTATCAATCCTTTTTGTTCTACATTCTCATCCTTGTAATATTTGAATGTAAGTAGTGCCATGTATAATATGCTACCAAATTCTAAAGGAATTTGAATTTCACTCTTTCCATTATCAATTGCTTCAGTGAGTCGAGCATGTAGATAATATTCCATAGTTTCAAAATTATCTTTTAAGGCTTCACTATGAATTATTTTTGAAGCAAGATCTAAGTCTTCTTCAGACTTTACAAGTAAATTCCTTATTCCAATTTTTATGGCACTTGCTCTTTCCTTTCTAATGATGTTATTCATGTCATTGTTCACTATATTCTTTGAGGTTGACATCTTTCTTCCTCCTTAGTTCTAGTGGATTATTGATGTTTGATAGATTCTTTGAAGTAGTCTACCTTATGACACCCTAGTGAACTAAGTTTATAATATTCTTTTTGCTTCTTTAGTATTTGAATTTGTAGAATACTATATCTATCTTGAGTATACAATCCAATTTGATAAAACCTTTAGGTTTTGTAGAATTTCTTATATCTCCATAGTTATATTATGCTATAAGTTTTTTTAGAAGTAGTAGTTCAATCTTGAGTTGATTTTGTAATGTTTTGTAATAACTTCTATTTATCCTTATTTCTCTTACTAAACTTATGCACTTATCAATTTTGAAGTTCCTTTAGGTTGGATTCCTTTTGTCCCTCTTATTAATTTCAACTCTATATGATGCTTTAATGAACTTCTCCCTCCTACCTTCAATAATTTAATATTTAATTTTCTAATTCTAAAATATTATAATTTGGTGTAGCATGCCTTATAACTCCCTATTTTTGGAATATTAGAAATTAATAGCAATAATAGTATTTGCAAATTAATCTTTCAAGTTCCTAAGGTTGACAACCTTATATCTCCTACCTTATTATTTGTAAATATCAATCAATTTCAATTATTAGAATTGTTTTCTTATCTTCTATGGGTGATAATAATTATTTTTCAAACACCTTATAGCTCCTACTTTAGAGAAAAATAATTATATGTGTTGTAGAGTATTACCTTGCTTTGACATGTTGTGACCATTGCACAACTTACCCCAAGACTTGGGGACCCACCTTTTTATTTTGAAGTTTTGAGTATTTTTGTGGTTTGTTTTGAGTGATGATTTTGATAGGCCCATGTCAAGGGAGTCATTGTGTAGGTTTGTAAGTGCTTTGGTTTAGTCTTTCAATTTATTTTAGTTGGTCTTCGTTTGAGTGTAAATGTTTGATTAATTTCAATCCTCTGGATTAACTTAATTCAAGTGGTGAAATTAATTAAATCAAATTTAAAATAAAAATAAAATAAGTAAAATAAAATAAATAAATAAATAAACAAAAGAAAACAAATAAAGATTTAATAAATAAAACATTTAAAATGATATATTAATATATATACATATATTAATAAATAAATCAAAATAAAATAAAAAATAAAAAGAAAAAATATATATATACTTACTTTTCCATGGTTGTGGAAAAGTTTTTAGAGCTTTTAAAGTGTTTAATTTTAAAGTTTAATAATTTATAGTTAATAATTTAGTGGTTTGTAATTTTAATTTTTTTTTATAAATGTTAGTTTTTAAAAGGCTAATTCACGTGTTTTTATATGCAGGTAAGGTGGTATGCACGTGGATTAAAGCATGGTACACACGTAATATGGATATTGTGCATGTGGATTAAGGCATGGTACACACGTAAGATGTATATTGTGCATGTGGATTAAAGCATGGTACACACATAAGATGGATATTGTGCATAGAAATAATCATGTCATAAGGTAACGCTGAAGGAAAAAAAGACGAAATGATAAAAGCGTTACAAAAGTTGAGAGGAGGAACATTTTTATTGAAGAGGACGCTTCGAAAAGGATTGAAAAATAAACAACGAAAGGGAAAAAAAAGAGGGATTGGTTGGAAATGGAAATGGAATTGAAATGAAACGTTTTTGAAATGATTTCGTTAAAGAGAGGTAATCTAGATCTTTTGGGAGAGAAAAGCCACCATTGGACAAGATTTCACCACTTGATGCCAATTTTGGGCATAGATTATGCATTGTAGTTGAACATTGAATATCTTTCTACAATTTATTGGAGATGTTTCAAGTTTTAATGCATTTTTATGGTTGACTTGATTTCATTTTTAGTATATTGCACCTATTCCTTTGAAGCTTGCATTGCATTAGATGTAGATTGTGTGAATTCAGGTCACACTAATGTCAGTTTTATGCAAAATACTAATGCTTGCATGGTCTATGGAGGAATTCTAAGCTGCAGCACTTCTTTTGTTTCATTTTATTTTATTTTACTTTTTCAACCTTTTTTTTTGCAGATTTTTTTTTTATTTTCAGTGATAAAAATAAAAATCGATAATAATTCAAAATCCAAAAATAAATACATGGGTGTGAAGAATGAGCTTCAATATTTCATCCAAAATCATTTCAAACTCATTCCAAAGCCATTTTGAATTTATAAAAAATGATGAAAATTGTTAAAGAGAGGTAATCTATTATTATATCAAAGGCTATTGTTTTCAAAGCATTAAATTATTTCTTCTTTATGAAAATTATTTCATTAAAGAGGGATAATTATAATGACATTTTAAGGCCCTTACATTTCATGGTTATTAATGCATATTTATTTCCTTTTATTTTATTCATCAAGGCAAATTAAAAGGAATTCAATATTCATTTCACATTCATATTTAGAGAGATTTTAATCTTCTATTTCATTGTTCAAAGCAGTTTAAAAAAGGTAAAACTTATTTAAAATTTGCTGAGCCAAAATAAGATAAAATCCTCTAATATAAAATGAACTAAGGATTACATCGTGGTCATATGAGGGCCAATTCACATTTGTATTTCTTTTAAGTTTCATGAATAATTAATAGTATAGCATAATAAAATAAACCAACACAAACCCTTAGTTAACAGTTACTTGCAAATCACTAAGGTATTCCTAGCACTCACTTGATATATCTTCACAAGATTACAAGCACACATAAGTAAAAAGAACCTTGGAGAAATTTCATATTTCTTTGCAAGAGAGGTTTTGAGATCAAAATTCTAAGTGCGAGTGTGGTTTTGCAATTGGGTAAAATTACCACTCAACATGACGTACGTAGGACAGGTGGATTTGATGACGATAAGGGTTGTAGACTTGATGTGGAAAATGAGCATTTAATGCTCTCTTCCTCTTCCTTGACCATCATTGATTTATGATAGTTTGACCTCCACTTTAGTTGTTGTGTTGTGTTTGGTTTTTTTTCCTTCAACAACACTGGTCTTTACTCGTAGATTTGAGCATTCAATGCTCTTCTTCAACATTGCTATATGGTAGTATTTTACTGCCTCATTTACCTCAAAAATAGCATGCTCTTCTTACGTGCTCCTTTCTATGTATTTGGATGTCACTCTTCATTTTTTAATGCTTTCACTGATGCTTTGTTGTAGGGTGTGCCCTTAAGTAGCTTCAAGATCCTTTGATAGACTCTAACGTGGCTCAATATTTAGAGTAATGTGCATGGTTACTTGAAGTAATTCTAGTAATGTGCATGGTTAAGTAGCTTCAAGATCCTTTGAGAGACTCCAACGTGGCTCAATATTTAGAGTAATGTGCATGGTGAGCTTCAACATTCTTTTAGGCACTAGTAACGCCTCTCTTGTCTACGTTAAGAAAGATGCATTTGTAACCTTCAAATGATTAACCCAATGCTCAAGGAGTGAGTGTTTCTTTCTTTTGAGATGTTGGTGAGAAATGAGCACTCTATCAGGTGTGACAAGTGGTGATATTTAGTGGTGCATGTATTCTCCTTCAACATTCAATATAGACCTCTATGCCAAAATATACCAATTGTTAGCTTATCCTCAATGCTTACTTCTGAAAAATAAATTCTCCCACGATGTTGGCTCTAGTTCGATGGTGGCTCTACGTGCTTTGACTACAATGGCTAGTATTGGCCTTGGTTGGCTATTTCTTTATGACCCAAGCTGGTATATCTTCCTTTATTTCTAGTGGGAATGAACAAGATGAGATAATATTATACATGAAATGAGTACAATATATAGGCATAAGCATATATGAAGAACATGACAAGTGTCAAAAGAATATAATAAGTGTCAAATTGAAAGTAGACATAATGCACATTAATTCTAACATTCCCTCTCAATTTACACTATAATTCCTGCTTCAATGATTGGAGCATGCATTACATGAGGGATATCCAGTTATATTGAGCCAACTCACTACATGACGCTCAAGGTCTGATTCGAAACAACGGTGAGGTGGAGTTTGTGATCGTACACCGTGGTGTATTTTTTGTAGATCTCACGCACTTGTCTTTAGTCTAGATGCGAAAGCAGTGACAGGCGGTCATGCTCCTTCGTGATATTTTTTATCAAGTTTTATGGAATAGCGTATTTTTTGAGATTATGGGTTGTGTGCCATTAGATTTTTTGGCGATGATGCATTATTTTTGGAAAGAGAGGGTGAAATGATGTTGCTCAAAACAAAAAGTTGAATATTGTGGCACTCAATGTTTTTTGAAGTGAGAGTATTGTCTCCCGATGAACGTTGAAGATTAGCGCCAGTATGCATCCATTTGGTGTGAATTATTTATTCAGCGTCGTTGCATGGAGAGTAGCAAAATGCTTGTGCTCATATCAACCATACGAAGACATCATTTGATGGTACCTTATGCCTATTTTTATAGTAACCTCTACAGATTTTAGAGATAGTGGTCAAAGATAGTGATGTCTAAAGTCGTTGACGTTAGAAAACTAAGCTTCTGTCTGTCGAAGACTTATTTAAAAATCATAGTCGACACTATTTTTTTTTAAGTAGCAAGGGCTACATTTTTTATGTATGGGGTAACTTTAATAAAATAAAGGACCACTTTGGTGAGACACATTAAATTCGGTCCTATTTTTTTGACAGTGATGGAAGCCTCCATGGGAAAATAGGCATCTGGGTGGAACACAGTGCATTTGCGACAACGCTTTCATATTATTCATGATGCTCCTTAGAAGGTTGGGACTGGAGACATTTTTATTAATGTGATTTGGGCCTAACTCATTTCTTTAATATTTTTTTTATATATAATGATGGGGTCGGGGGAAATGTAATGTGAAAATGAAGAGGCTATTTATTTAAATATGAGGGAACATTTTTTTTTTATTGGGAAATTTTGTAATGGCCAATAGTTTGATTTTATTGGCCATGTTCTAATAATTTTAAATTTTATTTTCTATTCTTCCTGAGAGCGATTTCACCATTGAGTGATGTTTTCTGCCTAGAGGGGTTGCTATTTTTTCCAACAAATGAAGGTCCCATTGAGAATGAAACATAGGGGTATTTATAGTCATCAAAAAGGTTTTTTTGATACGGACACATTGGTGGTATCCATTTGTAATTTTAAGGCTATTTTATTTACTTTTTTTAGCCTCAAATATTGATGTATCATGGAGTGCACTCTTGGTTGTACCCAACACTCCAAGGCAATTTGTAAGTGATCCTAGTATCTAGTCACCTTCTCTAGAGCACCTAGCGTATGCATCGATTGGTTACCCATGCATTTTAGTGGGATGAGGAGATCACCATAAGGACACTTATTCTAGGTACTATAGACATAGACACCCTAGACTCTATCCGAGGATTTTTTTGGATCTACTTCTGAAGACTATAGAAAAAGATACTTCAAAAGATTATTTTCTTTCTTCTTTTTCTCCTCAACATTTGGATTCGATGGCTCATTATTATTCTATTTCATGGCTCATATTTCTTTTAAATTAAGGTGCATTTTTGGTAGAGACCGACACCTTCTATATTGAGTTCACCATGATGGGGGATATGATATTCATGGTGAATCTAGTCAATGACCTACGAGAGGCAACATACCTGGAGGATGACCTATAGAGGCAACAGACCCATAAGTGGCTGACCCTGAGGCACTTAGATGGTTGACCCAGTGGCAATAGATCCAAGGTAGTGGCTGACCCTAAGGCAACAGATCAAGATGTATAAACCATTGATCTAGCATTATTCACAGTTGGAAATTCAAGCACAAATAGCACAAACCTAGACCAAATCATGTAATAAAGGAGGATGATAGGGTTCTTTTAGATAAGGGAGAATGTTACCTAATGTTGACTTATTTTTTTTCTATAGTTAGGATAGTGCACATTAAGGGGGGATGTTAGACTTAATGTGCACTATGTTCCCTCTCTTATTTGGTGATGTGTACTTTAGTGACAGTCTCCACGACTATACTAGGAACTGGTAAATCGTCACCCTTAAACTCAGGTCCACCTTGTATCGTCTGTGAGAACAATTTCATGTGGATTTAAGGGTATTTAATACATGTGCTCCACCATCTCTGTTGATTCTAAAATTTACAACATATAAATCTTAGATCTTAGTTTTATCTACGTTTCCACCACATAGTGCGCTCTCCTTCACATGCACCACCATAGCTATGCAGCAGCACATTGACATCGACTAGAATTATGGTACCTCTATTTGTCACCATGCGAGACAACATTCGATGAACCAACTCTAGTCCTCAATGCGCAGCACCTCAATGCTATCACCTCAATTCTGATATCAACAAAAGTCTTGTGAGCTTTTCGACCATCTTGAGAACCCTCCTATGGCTCTGCATGCACTAATAAAAAATACAGGTGTATTTGATATACAAAAATACTTTACACTTTAATAGTAACAAATTCAAAAAATATAATATGCACTGGCTCTGGCTAGGAAATCAAAATAGCTCCATCTGACTTTGCAAATCTTGTCATAAGCAATGAATCTTGGCTCCCATCAATGCCCATAGCCATCAATTATGGATCAAAAAATTGGTGCAAGCTAAGATCGAAGGCAAAAATTTCTCTAGATAACACTTCTTAGAAATCACCATTGTGACATATAAAATCATCTGCGATCTCAACTAAATCAAATGATAAATCTACAAAGGATGCCATGGCTATTGAAACAGGTTTCTCTTTTGGAAGTGGTTAGCAGTATTTCTCCATGCTACATCCTCAATGACCCAATGGGTATGCAGGAACTAATTGTCATATTGTTACTTACCACATGATCCAACAAATTACACCCTAGCCAAACAAATTAATTAAAAATATGGCAAAGAAGTGCGAGCATTTTGATTCTTCTGGTGTAGTTACATCACACCAAAAATCAAGTCGCCACCACCGCACACATCAATCACAACATCCCACAGTACCCAAAATTCTCAACTACCACATTATGTCAATCACCTCGCTAAAACTGGTCCATGAGAGATCGACTATTCAAATAAAAACATCCATGATCTAGTTCTTTCTTCCTTTATGTGTCATAGCAACTAAACTATTTCATCTGATTGCTTGTATATTCACCAAGATTCGCACATATGATTGCTCGTATATTGTGCTATCAATGGTAACAAGGAATGTTGTGCAGTCTTTAGAAGAGGGCGAAGACCAGGGTCCCCATCATCACTATCATAGCATACTATCTCTCTATTAGTACCACCAGTTTTTATCTCAACTACTGCTCAATGGTGGTTTTTGAAGCTTTAACAAGTGACAAAGCACATCGTCCATGCATTGCAATGTTTGCACACAAGAATAGCAAACTCGAACTTCAGTGCCACATCGCATATGTCAACCACTACGCATCATATCCAACACCTCCTACATCAATTTGTTATGTTTTATTGCTACAACACCAACACTTTCTCTCTATCACTTGACAAGATCTTTCTCCAGTGCCATGTCATGATCAGGTCTATCTCCTTGTAGCCACCCGAATGAATGACTTCCACCTACATTTTTTTTGGAGCTACAAATCACTAGGTCACACGATCAGGGATGGGATGTTGCATTCAGTATTTTAAAACTTGATCTATTTATCATAGTGCATGTTTTCCACCAATTTTGTAGTGTTGGTGGTCTCATGAGATCATCCTCTTAGTTCGTCGAATTCACTTTTGATCTGGACATGTAAAAAAATATCCATCCATGCACATCGATAGCATGCAGATGAAAGCAAATCTACAGGACCCCTACATAGAAACACTTCAACTAGATCGTGTCTCATCACACCCTTGCCTTTGCGAAAGAAATCTTTAAAACAAAAAAAATGCACCCGTTCTGATTATTTTAGATCTGCAATAGATCCTTTATTTCCCAACTATGGAAACTAACGGTTCATTTGCAGACACAAGCATTCTACATATTTCCATCCAACAAAAAAATTATATGCAATGCAATATTGAAAAATATTCATCGCTGCAAGTTTGCTCGCAGCAAGAGGATACCTATGATCTTCCTGTAAATTTGGAAGATGCAGCCATCACACCACACTATTATCCATTCGATTAATGTTGCTTGAAAAAAATAAAAAATATATGCTCACAAAAACTCATCACAAAAATATATGGAGCACCGAGGGACTTTGACCATCACATTCTGTAGCAGAGGAAAATTGCAGATTTAAACAATGTCCTAAAAGCTTAACCTCCAAAAAAAATATGTGGATGATAATAGCATAGTGGAATAATATTCTAGTTTCCTGTTTTTCATTTCTCTCACGAGAAATTACTTCTATAGACGAAAACAAAGGAATGAACCTCTCAAAAATGGCAACCATTAATTTTTCAAAGGTATGGTTTTTTATCCATCCATTAAAGGATGGAGAGCATACTTCCTATTTTGAAAAAAAATGGAAGGGAGAAAAAATGAGGGGGGGATTTCCATGAGGGAAATCCCCCCTCAAGGGATTACACAGGCAGGAGGGTGAACCTGCTTTGATACCAAATGTTGGGAATGAACAATATGAGATAATATTATACATGAAATGAGTACAATATATAGGTATAAGCCTATATGAAGAACATGACAGGTGTCAAAAGAATATTACAAGTGTCAAACTGAAAGTAGGCATAGTGCACATTAATTCTAACACTTTCTTACTAAATTGAGCCATCCTTTGATGTTTTTAAACTATAATGATGATAGCCTTGGTTGTGTTGTAGATATGGATGGTTGGACCTTAATTAGACCTTCGTTGGGCTCTATGATTGTAGGTACACTATTTATTGATCTCATGGTTGATGAGGGTTTCTTTGGACCCTTCGATGTGAGCTTCTTGCTCTCTTCTACCCTGCTCGGATAGGACTCTTCTATCACCTATTCTGTGATGATGCTCATTGATGATGAACGTGCCTTTAAGACACTCAAATTATGTCCTCTCTTGCTTCGTAGGACAAGGGATTATGGTGCTAAAAACTAATGTAAATAAGTTTACAAAATTTAGAATAGAATACCTTGATTTTTGCACCCTTATCTGAGATCTCCAAATCCCTTTTTGTATGCTTTCTATCTATTGGTTTTTGATGGCTATTTCTCTAAACTAATCCTTGTAGGCAAAGTATGATTTGATGCTGTCTTCTTTGATGGACAACTCTCTCCTTTGCTGGACAACTCTCTCCTTTGCTTGGCTAATTTGGTAATGAATCCAAGCTAATAACCATGTAGATAATATGCTTTTGAAAGAGTAATTTTTGCACTAACTTTCACTTTTATTAATACCCTTAGTGCACTTTGAATCTGAGACTCTCCAAGTCTCGATTTGTAACTTCTTTCAATGCTTTTAATGGTGGCTTTCTTCTCCACTCCTTGGAGGAATATTGATCTGCTTGGTGGCTACTTTTGGCCACAATATATTGCAGATTTTGTTCACCGAACAATGTCCTTAGACACTTTGATATTTGCAGATCTTGTGCTCTTTTGGTTTTCACCTCAAGCTAATAACAAATGCATATAATAATCTTTAAGAGTAAATGAGTTAACCAATCTAGAATAGTGCAATAGTAGACTTACCTTATCACTCCTTTAATGCACTAATAACTCTTAAAGAATGCACTTAATAATCTCTACAATATTCGAAGTAAGAATAATGTCTTCTAAAGAATTCTTTCTTTAAAAGCAATCTAAAACTTGCACTACAATCAATATTGTAGGATGTAGTCTTTTCTTAGATAGATAATAGGCAGATGATATTTTTCTTTCTATAAAAATATATCCAACTCCTATTTTATTGTGTAGGTGATAACCTTAAAAGTAATTTCCTTCTGCACACCTTGAAGACTATATAATGCAACCTTCTTTTTGCAACTTCTAAATTCTAATAATGGTGCTTTTAATGGAACTGGATAATAACCCTAATCAAAGTTCAACTAATGAACTTATTTGCACCCAAGTTGCTTACCTTTATTGATCTGTAGATGAAGGATTGCGAGGTGATTTGATTCACCTTGTTTTTGCCTTGACACTGGATGGATTCGTGGCTTTGTTTGATTGTTTAAAATAGCTCTTCTATCTTCATTAATCTGCAGCTCTCTAATGCTTCTAACTCATTGCTTGATTCTGTATTGGATGAATTGATTAACCTTTAGGATGACCTCTGCAACTCTGAAGTTTTGCATCTAGTACTGATGTCCTAATTGCTGCCCTTTTTGGTAGACAATCTATCTTCTGTAATATGCCTTCTTAGCTCTGAAAGGCAATCTCCAAATCTCTTGGATTTGTTGGGCTTCTTCTATTTGTGTTCTTCTTCAACTTCCTTGTCAAATTCTGACTTCAAACAGGGCCTTCTTCTCAATATTTTGATAGTCTTGAGGTCTTCACGAATCTTCCTTAGAATTTGGCAAACTGCTTGCCAAATATTTCTCCTTTGGGCTTGTTGTCGGATGGTGATAATTGTCCCAAATCTCTTGCTATCATGAGCTTCTCCTTGGAGATGAATTTCTCCAATGATTTATTCTAGGAACTCCTTTGATGGCTTCAATGAACTCTGCAATAAGGCTCTCCAAGCCTTCTTCTTGTTTCTCCTTGAGACCTCTCCAAGGTCTTCTATCTTGCAGCTGCTCTGGTCTTCTTGATGAGACCTTTTCTTCAACCTTCTATTGTGGAAGTGTTGGTGATGGGATCACCTTCTCGGATCTCTGGATTCTACTGCTTCTAAAATTAGGTACTGGACTTTGCTCATCCTTCTTCAATATTCCTTCTTCTGGAAGTTCTTCAATGAGACTTTCTGTGAGTCTCTTCAGCTTCTTCTGGAATAGATCTTCAATCTGTTGTTTCCAATGGGATATTTTCTCAGACCTTTTCAACTTCACTAGTTATTCTTGAAACTAGTGGTATGAGTTATGTGTTGAGTCCTGGTCTTCACAGTCTTGTGGAAAGAATCTAGCTAATCTGCAATTCACAGTCTTCAATGGAGATCACCAATCTCCTATCTTCTATTTCTCACGGACTCTTCTCTGGAGTCTTTTTTTAGAATAAGGCTTCTGTGGTCTTTTCTTCTAGATCAAGGTTTCTATGGCCTTTTCTTTTGGGTCAAGGATTCTATGGATTTTTCTTCTCGATCAAGGCTTCTATGGCCTTTTCTTCTAGATCAAGGCTTCTATGGCCTTTCTCTTCTGCAATGTGTAGGTATGCAACAAGGTATTAGTAAGATGATTCTAAATATTTTCAATGATGAATCTTCACTAGTTGATTTTTCAATCTAGTGGAACTAATGTTGAGTCCTAGTCTTCACGAGTTTTTTGCAACTATGTGGAAAGACTCTAGCCAAATGTAATCTCAAAAATTTTGGAACTGAGATTTTCTTGTCTCCTCTCTTGTGACTCTCCCTATTCCTATTGACCTACCATAGCTCTGATACCACTAATAGCTTTTGATGATATGGGAGTAATCAATCACAAGATCTAAGCTATGCTGAGATGAGCAATAATGGAGTTCTGGTACAATACTAAAATATACTATAACTGGAAATGATAAGAATATTACAATGTAGTATAATGGAGGAAATGGACACTCCAGTAACTGATGCTTATAGTACTACATTGTACTCCATCACCAATCTATACCTACTACACTACTAAAATAACTACTTCTATCTCATATCTATATCTAACACACACTATGAGGCCCTTTATATAGGAAGATGGATTCCTTGGCCAACACTCTATCTTGATGTACAAGTGGACACCTTGCACATTTACAACTTGCACATTGACACTTGTGCATTTATTACTTCTTCATCAAGCAACTACTTTACTTTACTCTCAAGTAACTTCCTACTCTAGTTATGTACCAAGGGTGGTACATTTATATGACCCAAATGATGTAATATACTCTAACACCCCCTGTATTACATTATTTGGGTATTGAAGACTTTAGTCTTCAATATGAATATTTGTCCTGAAGATATTCTTTGGCTTGAATTGGTCATTTAGTTCACTTTGCGTTGTATGCCTCCTTGATCTAGTTCCTTTTCTTCTTCTTCTTTATTCTTGTATTTAAATGTAGTTTATGTACTTTCATAGGTGGTAGTACTATCACCTGATTCCTACAAAAAAGTTTCCACTTTGTCTTTGTTCTTGTTGTGAATGGAGACTTATGTACAATCACTTAAGGCATCATGATAAGATCTTGAGTTAGTATAACTTGAAGTATCAATACTACATGAGGATTGAAATATCTTCTCTAGATATGATGCATCCATTTTGTTTTCTTTTTAAGTGATTCTATCACTCCTTTTTGTTCTACATTCTCATCCTTGTAATATTTGAATGTAAGTAGTGCTATGTATAATATGCTACCAAAGTATAAAGGAATTTGAATGTCACTCTTTCTATTATCAATTGCTTCAGTGAACTGAGCATGTAGATAATATTCCATAGTTTCAAAATTATCTTTTAAGGCTTCACTATGAATTATTTTTGAATCAAGATCTAAATCTTCTTCAAACTTTACAAGTAAATTCCTTATTCCAATTTTTATGGCACTTGCTCTTTCCTTTCTAATGAAGTTATTCATGTCATTGTTCATTATATTCTTTGAGGTTGACATCTTTCTTCCTCCTTAGTTCTAGTGGATTATTGATGTTTGATAGATTCTTTGAAGTAGTCTACCTTATGACTCCCTAGTGAATTAAGTTTATAGTATTCTTTTTGCTTCTTTAGTATTTGAATTTGTAGAATACTATATCTATATTGAGTATACGATCCAATTTGATAAAACCTTTAGGTTTTGTAGAATTCCTTATAGCTCCATAGTTAGATTATCATATAAGTTTTTTTAGAAGTAGTAGTTCAATCTTGAGTTGATTTTGTAATGTTTTATAATAACTTCTATTTATCCTTATTTATCTTACTGAACTTATACACTTATCAATTTTGAAGTTCCTTTAGGTTGGATTCCTTTTGTCCCTCTAATTAATTTCAACTCTATATGATGCTTTAATGAACTTCTTCCTCCTACATTCAATAATTTAATCTTTAATTTTTTAATTCCAAAATATTATAATTTGGTGTAGCATACCTTATAACTCCCTATTTTTGGAATATTAGAAAATAATAGCAATAATAGTATTTGCAAATTAATCTTTCAAGTTCCTAAGGTTGGCAACCTTATATCTCCTACCTTATTATTTGCAAATATCAAGCAATTTCAATTATTAGAATTGCTTTCTTATCTTCTATGGGTGATAATAATTATTTTCCAAACACCTTATAGCTCCTACTTTAGAGGAAAATAATTATAATGTGTTGTAGAGTATTACCTTGCTTTGATGTGTTGTGACCATTGCACAACTACCCCCAAGACTTGGGGACCCACCTTTTTATTTTGAAGTTTTGAGTATTTTTGTGGTTTGTTTTGAGTGATGATTTTGATAGGCCCATGTCAAGGGAGTCATTGTGTAGGTTTGTAGGTGCTTTGGTTTAGTCTTTCAATTTCTTTTAGTTGGTCTTCATTTGAGTGTAAATGTTTGATTAATTTCAATCCTCTAGATTAACTTAATTCAAGTGGTGAAATTAATTAAATCAAATTTAAAATAAAAATAAAACAAGTAAAATGAAAAAAAAAGGAAAAATAAATAAATAAATAAACAAAAGAAAACAAATAAAGATTTAATAAATAAAACATTTAAAATGATATATTAATATATATACATATATTAATAAATAAATCAAAATAAAATAAAAAATAAAAAGAAAAAATATATATACTTACATTTCCATGGTTGTGGAAAAGTTTTTAGAGCTTTTAAAGCATTTAATTTTAAAGTTTTATAATTTATAGTTAATAGTGTAGTGGTTTGTAATTTTAATTTTTTTTTTAAATGTTAGTTTTTAAAAGGCTAATTCACGTGTTTTTATATGCATGTAAGGATGTCCGCATGTGGATTAAAGCATGGTACACACGTAATATGGATATTGTGCATGTGTATTAAAGCATGGTACACACGTAAGATGGATATTATACATAGAAATAATCATGTCATAAGGTAACGCTTAAGGAAAAAAGGACAAAATGATAAAAGCGTTACAAAAGTTGAGAGGAGGAACGT
The DNA here is from genome assembly GCA_028583015.1 of Wollemia nobilis. Lineage (NCBI taxonomy): Eukaryota > Viridiplantae > Streptophyta > Pinopsida > Araucariales > Araucariaceae > Wollemia > Wollemia nobilis. The sequence goes on along the minus strand of JAQPPZ010017220.1, from coordinate 11,490,607 downwards.
TTTTATTGAAGAGGACGCTTCGAAAGGATTGAAAAAAAAACAACGAAAGGGAAATGTAGAGGAATTGGTTGGAAATGGAAATGAAATGAAATGTTTTCGAAAACTTTAAACGTAAAAGAAAATGGGATTTTTTAGGGTTGGATCTTTTGGGAGAGAAAAGCCACATTTTGACAAGATTTCACCACTTGATGCCAACTTTGGGCATATATTCTACACTATTGTTGAACATTGAATATATTTTTGTAATTTATTGGAGATGTTTCAAGTTTTAATGCATTTTTATGGTTGACTTGATTTTGTTTTTAGTATATTACACCTATTCCTTTGAATCTTGCACCGCGTTAGATGTAGATTGCATGAATTAGGGTCACACTAATGTTGATTTTGTGCAGAATACTAATGCTTGTAGGGTCTGTGGAGGAATTCTAAGCTGTAGCATTTCTTTTGTTTCATTTTATTTTATTTTATTCTGCTTTTTCAACCTTTTTTTTTGCAGATTTTTTTTATTTTTAGTGATAAAAATAAAAATCGAAAAAATTCAAACTCCAAAAATAAATACATGCGTGCGAAGAATGAGCTTCAATCTTTCATCCAAAACAATTTTGAATTCATTCCGAAGCCATTTTGAATTTATAAAAAATGATGAAAATTGTTGTTTTATGAGGGTTTTATAATTTCAAAATTTTCATATATTTACATTTTTGAAGGTAAATCAATTCCGCAGCTTTGCATTTAAGTTCACAAGCAATAAATAAACTTCCCTTTATGAAAATTTCAATTTCATTAAAGGGGGGGTAATTTTCATGGCATTCCATAGGCCATCATTTTTAGAGCAATAAATTACTTTTACTTTATGAAAATTTTGATTTTGTTAAAGAGAGGTAATCTACTATTATATCAAAGGCTATTGTTTTAAAAGTAATGAATTATTTTTTCTTCCTAAATTGTAATCAAGTTTACTTCCTTGATTGTAATGATGTTTATTAAGTTCACCTCCTCTACTACCTAGATAAGGTTGTGACTTATTCAGTCTTTCAACCCTCTAGACATCACTAGTTCATATCAAATCATAGTACTTTCATATTTATGTATGAATTACCCCCACAAATGACATCACTAGCATTGCACAATGGGTTTGCCTTATGTATCATATTCAATTTAGAATTTTTTAATTCTTTGGCACTTATCATGGACTAGACCACTAATTGCACCCCTTCTTGATATAGTTTTCATCTATGTTGCACATACCTACAATTATAACTTTACATCTATATGGATATTCTCCCCATCACACTCATACTCGAATTCATTGGTCCTCTCTTTATATTCATTCTCTTCATTGACTGATGCATCCAAATCATCCTTTAAGCTACTCTTATCCTTAGAATCATCACTCTCTCTACCAGAGATACTCTTATTATCAAAAAAACTCTCATCTTTGAGGTCACTCTTATCCTCATTAATATGATCTCAATATTTTAATGATGCATTTTCATTGCTTCAAGGTTCAAGGTTAATTCAAAGACCTATTGATCTGACGTTAGAGGGAACAACTTGATCTTCTTCTTACACATAGGAAGAAGTTCCTTCATGAACCACCTCTTCTTTGATGCATTTTATGGATCTTCCTCCAAATGGGTAAACAACCCACATGACATCTAGTTTTATAACTAAACAAAATCTTTCTCACCCTATTCTATTCAATAAATTTTAGCAATGAACTTACTATCATTATGAAACAATCAAAATGTATTCACAAATAATTTATGCAACTCTTCCCAAGACTTGTATTTCTCCTCTGGTAATCTCATTTACTAGTCCATTGTGATTCCATAAAATATTGCAAGGAATAACCTCCTCTAGTCTACTTCATTATTCTACACATTAGCCTTCCTCAGTATAAGGTAAACTTTCCAATTCTTAATTAGGTCCTTTGTTTCACCACCTTCAAACATAGGACACTTATGGGATATATTAAAAAAATTTATTATCATGATAGGTTGATTCAATATAGATAATGGTTGTTCACATTGCTAACTCTCATGTGAACCGTTGGATGTGCCACATTGTAATTATTCTCATGTTAAACTCTTGCTTCATGCACCATAAAATGTACCAATCAAGTTACTTTGATGTTATGATTTTGTCTCTCACAATAAATCTCACCAACCTATAATTTCCTTGGTTTTAAACTCTCATCATGTGCAAAATTAGACATCCCACATTGTATTTTCTCTAATGTCATACTCTTTTCTCATTCACCATCAAACACACCAACTAGCAATTACTACGATGCCAAATATTTATCATGTGTATATTCTACTATGCCACTTGTTTCAAACACTTATTATTTTTTTTTTTTATTTGTGGAAAACATCCCAAAAGGGATGCCACTTTCGGGTAAGACCCAAGGAGGCGGGGGTATCCATTCCGCCAAAAATGCCCAGGACTCGGACCCGGCCTACCACCTTTGACATACTCAAGGAGCAAACAAACACACAAAACCAATTTAAAAATAAGTAAATAACAACAAAAATAATAAAATAAAATAAAAAACATGCTCCTTGAGTGTGTCAAAAACAAAAGCACAACCAAACACGCACAATAAGATAAAAGAAACCACAACACAAACCACATAGAAAAACACAAGAACCACATAACAAAACACAAACAAGACAAAAACAACAGAACACTACAAAGACATAACCCAAAAAAAACATGAAAAATAAACACAACCAAAACCTAAAAAATTAAAAAAAATAAAAATAAAAATAAAAAACAACCAACAATAACAAAAACAAAAAACATAGAAAACACTCACACATAAAAACACGAAATAACACAAACAAAGAGAAACCCAAGAACAAGAACAGAAAAAAACACAAGAACAATAACAAAAAACATAAAAAAAAAAACAAAACAACAAAAACACAAGAACAACAAAAAACAACACAAAGAACACAAAAACAAAACAAAACAAAAGAACCCACCCACCTTAAAAAACTAAACAAAAAAAACAAAAAAAAAAAAGAAAAAAAAATGAACAAAACAAAGAAGACTATTAAGGCAAGAATCAACAGAGGAAACAAAATAAAGAATAGAATGAGCTAGGGAACTAAAAAAAACTGAATGAACCAAAGAGAAGCAAAAAAAAAAAACAAGAAGAAACTAGGTACCTTCGAAGCTGGAGCCATCCAAAGAAATGATAGAAAGAAGAGCTTCCCTAATTTGAGAAGCCCACCATATAGGAGGGTGGCCATAACAAGTAAGATCACCTTTGTCCAAAGCCCAATTAGCTAAAGCATCAGCACTCTTGTTTTGATCTCTGACCACATGATTGTAATCAACTTTCAAAAATCCCATCTGGATTAACTGAATCTTCTCAATAATTCTTTTTATTCTCCAATCCACCTTATGATTCTTAGAAGGAGTCTTCAAGAGATTAATCATAAGTTGAGAGTCGGACTCAACTAACACCTTTTCCCATCCAACCTTAGTAGCCTCTTGAAGGCCTCTGAGGATACCATACCCCTCAGCAAGGTTATTGGAAAGAATACCCAAATTCTCAGCAAAAGTAAAAACCAGGGAGCCATCTGAAAGTCTACCAATTCCTCCCACCCTGGCTTTTCCAGGGTTCCCTCTAGAGGCTCCATCGGTATTGACTTTTCCAAAATCCTTAGGAGGAGGTTGCCAATTTCTAGTCCTATCCATCTTACTAATACTCACATTCCCTTTAAGTTGGTTGCCCTTAGAAGGTTTAATCTTCAATATTTGCATCACTTGATCCCATATTTGGTGGGAGTTTTGGGGGTGATTAAGGAGTTGATGGACTGATTCAACTAAGTTGGCTATGGTCTTTTGCCAAATATAGTGAATATCCTTCCTATCTTGATTAAAAATTTGGTTGTTCCTTTCATTCCAAATATTCCAAAGAAGAATGGTAGAACCCATCCAAACTAAGCTGCCTAATAAAATGATCAACACCCTCTTGATTAGGCCAATCCCTCCAAAGTTGTTCAAAAGTAAAAAAATTGGACCACTTGTAAGCCAAGTAAAGTGGCCATTCTCCTCCATAGCTCGGAGGCTAAAGTACACTCAATAAAAATATGGTTGATATTTTCTACATTCTCTTCACACATTTCACATCTAAAAGGGCCATGAAAACCACGCTTCATAAGTTGCTCACCGGTAAGCACCCTACGATGCAATAAAAGCCAATTAAAGAACCTCACCTTAGGCCAGAGCTTTTGAGCCCACAATCGAGAAAATATGTCGGAAGAATGGTTGGGATTATTATGGCATAAGGTCAAATAACCTTGAGCAACTGAATACTCACCCTTAGTAGTGTTGTTCCATCCAAAACAATCTTTTTCATGGGACCAAGAGAGGGATCTCATATGAAGGATGCCTTGGATATCTTGTCTTTGCCTTTCTAGGATTTGAATAGGCCAGTCCTCAATAGGGATCCAATATCTACCAACCTTTGAATTACCGGTATGGTACCGACGGTAATTAGCCACCTTTATCCAATTAGCTCGGTGAAGCTCCTCCATCCAAGGCCTCCAATCGGGAAGCGAGTTATCAAAGGCTTGTGACCATCCCAAGAATCTGTCCAAAAATTTGCATGTTGACCATTATGAATGATCCAAAATAATTTTTTCTTTATCAAATCCTCACCAGTCTTAAGAGCTGCTAAAATGGGAGAACCTTTGGTAGGAAGTTGATAGCGAACAAGGTCTTCGGGACTTTTGTTCTCGGCATATTTAGCACGGAGATTATTGGCCCAAAGAGCATTGGGGTTATGCAACATCCTCCAATATAATTTAGCAGCTAAAGCTTTGTTGTTATTAATTGAAGACCGGAATCCTAACCCCCTTCACTCTTAGGAAGACATAAAGTATCCCATTTCACCAAGGCCCATTTTCTTTTCTCCTTAGTACCACTCCAAAGGAAACGATGACTGATTTGATCCAATTCTCGAAGAACAACCTTTGGGATATTCAAAATGGAAGAAACATAAATAGGAATAGCTTGAAGGACTGATTTTACCAAGGTGATTCTACCCCCGGAAGAAAGCCACTTGTTGGTCCACTTTCCAATTTTCTTCTTGACTTTGTCCAACAACCAATTCCAATATTTATTTTTCTGCCTTTGAATATTTATGGGAATACCTAAATAAGTGATTGGAAGAGAGGTCTTCTTATATCTTAATTTATCCAAGACCATGGATTCCTGTCTAGCAAAGCAGTGAAAGAAAATAACTTTAGATTTGTCTTCATTGATCAAGCTGCCCGATAGCCTTAGAAAAATAGCTAATGATTTGCTTAATATTAGAAGCTTCCTTAATTGTAGCTTTACCTAAAAGAGTAGAGTCATCCACAAATTGAAGATGAGAGATAGGTCTAGCTCCATGAGCAATGGTAACTCCCTCAAGGGTTTTGTTTTCCCTCTTTTTGGTTATAGTCCTACCCAAGCATTCAGCAAGAATGATGAATAAATAAGGGGATAGCGGGTCACCTTGCCTAATACCTTTGGAAGCTAGGAAAGACTGAGAAGGCCTGCCATTGATAAGAACTAAGTAGGAAACTAAAGAGATACATCCCATAATCCAATCCATCCAATCCTTAGAGAAACCAAATTGCCTCAAAACTTTGATAAGGAAGTGCCAATCCACTCTGTCATAAGCTTTGGATAAGTCTAACCGAATGAACATGGAAGGAGAATTTTGCATATCCATGGAATGGATGGCTTCCTGAGCAAGAACTATCTCATCTACTATTTGACGTCCTTCCACATATCCCCCTTGCTCTAGGGAAATAATCTTATGCAAAAGAGGCTTCAACCTTTATGCCATGATTTTAGTAATGATTTTGAGAAGAACATTACATAAAGCAATAGGTCTAAAAGCTGAGATATGATCAACCTCTTGAGCTTTTGGAACAAGAGTAATATAAGTTTTATTGATAACCTTCAAAATTTCTTTGGCTTTCTGGCTTCTTCCACCACCTCTAATAAATCAACATGAAGGATATCCCAGAACTCTTGGTAGAACTCAATGGGAAAACCATCAGGACCCGGGGTTTTCCCTTTTTGCATTTTAAAAACTACTTGTTGAAGCTCATTGATAGTAACGAGGAGCAGTCAAAATAGAGTTCTCCTCGAAGTGATAAGAGAAGGGATTGCTTGAAGAACATTTTGTTGTGAAGTTGAGTCAAGAGGAGTAGCGGCAAAAATATTGGAAAAGTAATCAACAACAATAGAGTTCATGCCATCCCAAGTATAAACAACATCTCCAGAATCTGATTTTAAGGAAGAAATAAAGTTGTGAGATCTTCGAGCTAGAAGATATTTGTGGAAGAAATTTGTGTTTCGATCTCCTTCTTTGAGCCATTGAATTCTAGATTTTTGCTTCCATAAGATTTCTTCTCTTTTTTCCCATTCCTCAAGCTGAGTTGTGAGTTTAATTTCATCTGCACTTCTCTTCTCTGTGAGGCCATCTAAATGGATTTTCTTATTCAAATTTTCAAGATGAGCAATAACTTCATGTTTTTTTTATGAACATCCCCAAACTCTTTCCAGGTTCCAAGTCTTGATTTTGGATTTAATGTATTCTAGTCTTTTGGCAAAATAGAACATCTTAGTCCCATGCCTAGGTTTACCTTCCTTCCACCATTGTTGCACACGAGGTCTGAAGGAAATGTCTCTAAGCCACATTAATTGAAAATGAAAAGGAGAGAAACTCACATTGGTTTTCCACATTTCCACCATGATTGGCCAATGATCCGAACCAGCATTATTAAGAGTCTTCACTTTAGGAATGTGACCATGGATTAAGAAATTTTTAGAGAGCAAAAACCTATCCAATCTCTCCATTATACAAGCTAAGCCTTGCCTTCTGTTAGACCAAGTCATAAGGCCATTATCCGGTTGGATATCCACAAGATGGAGGTTTGCAATATATTCGCTCATGAGGTCAGTGCTTTTGTCCAAATTTCTATTTCCCCCCCTTTTCTCATCCAGAGAGAGGATGGTATTGAAATCTCCTCCGATCAAGATCCAAGCTTTAGGAAAATGAGAGATAATATGAGTAATATCCTTCCATTGTCTTCTTTTTTCCTCCAAAGAAGTCGGAGCATAAATAGTAATGCAGAGCATAATCTGGTTGGAATGTCTACTTTGAATAGCTATAGCCAACAAACCCCAACTGCCAACCATATGGTGAATAACTACCTCTTTTGGGTCCCAAAGACAAGCAATGCCACCCGAAGTCCCTTGGGAGCTGAGGGAAACCACTTTTCTAGCTGGCCAAATTTTAATGGCAATTAAGTCCATATCCTCCATTGACATCTTTGTTTCTTGAAGGAAAACAAGATGTGGATGATTTATCTGAATCATTCTTCTAATTTCATTTTGTTTTGAAAGACTCCCTTTGAGTCCTCTAATATTCCAAGTGATGATCTTCATTAATACCAGGGCTAAAAAATTTGGGAAGGGCATTAATCTTACCTTCCTCTACAAGCTTTTCACCTTCTTTTACCATATGATATTGATTGGTCTTGCGACCTACTTTTTGATTAGAATCCATCTTCAATTTTTTTCCCTATTTCTTGACTTATTCCAATTGAATCTGAGATGGCTTCTAACCTTGAAGAATGCTCATACACAGCCAAAATTTTACTAGATGGTTCAATGGAGTCTATATTGGGACCTGCATTATTTGAAGTTTTGACATTTGAAATATTGTTTTTCTTGTGTAAATTTTCTCCTTTTTTTTATGTTGAAAACCTTTGATTTGTTGGTTTGTCTCTGAGTTCTTCCCTTCATATTTAAATTGTGTTTCTAAGATTTTAGTTTCCATTATTTCCTCTTCCTCACTTGGGACATCATTTGTGGAAAGGATTTCAAACATATTAGCAAATGACTTTGATTGATCCTTCATAACTGGTTTTTTTTAGTGTTCTTCTTCTTAGGTATTTGGAAACCTGTTGAGTTTATATCTTCTTTCTTTTGATCAGGAATTTTATTTGGGCAAGCACTGGCCAAATGACCATATTCATGGCAAATTCTACAATGAAAAGGAATGTTCTCATAGTCCACTACTTGCTCCCAAGTGTCTTCCCCAAATTGTAATGTGATATTTTTAGGTAGGGGTTTGTCAAAATCCATTAAAACACAAATCCGAGCATAAATAATATGTTCAAAATTTTGAGTACAATCAGCGAGTCATCATAAAAGTTCCTAAAGAGTTTCCAATTGAAGAAAAAATAGTAGGATTCCAAAATTCAATAGGGAGGCCAAAGAGTCTAACCCACATGGGAGCTATAGAAGGCATCTCTTCTTCGGCTTTAAATTTAGTATGCCAGGGCTTCATGAAAAGCCCTGCCCTTCCAAAAAACCAAGGACCCCCTTGAAAAGTTTTCTCTCTATCTTCATTATTAGCAAATAAAACAAGAAAATAACCATTTGGATAAATAGAGATTTGTAACTCACCTTTAGTTTTCCAGCTTTTTGCAGCCCAGACTTTGAAAGCAGATAGACTCGGACGAAAACCCACGAACCGACAAATTAGTCCTCTTTTTTCCAAATCTTCAATGCCGGTCTGAATGTTACCCATATCAAGCTTAACAATAGGAGTTCCATCAGTTGCTTTAAGACATCCTGACTCCATTTTCCTGGGATCAATCTTAGGCATTCTTAGAGGTTTATGGGAAGCCCTAATATTGATATTAGCATTGGGCTGAGGCTGTCCACCATGAAGGGCATCCCTAAAATTCATTTTTGGGACTGAGTCTTCAAAATTCTTACCCTTGATAGGGGTTTTCACAGTAGAATTATTTTGTGGGTGCACCTTAGCACCAGATTCACTTGAGATATGAGCCATTTTTTGATCAACTGCTTGAAACTTGTTTTGTGATCTCTTTAATCCTTGCCCTAGACGTCGTGGAAAGGTATGGTTTTCACTTTTCTTTTGTGCAGCAAATTGGAAGCCATTGTCACTCAAGTTCACAGTATGATCTGTTGAAAGACAAATTTCTAACCCATATTGTATCCCCTGCAACATTTCCTACTAAAATATTGAGCATAAACCACAAAAATATTGGCCGCTAGGGCCCGAAGGCCCTAAAAACCAACCTCTGGAGCTGCTTGCACTCAACCCAGATGAAACCCTCGCATAGCCGCTTGCCAAATATATCGTTCACACATAGGGATGCGCTAGGATCTGTGTTGCTCCAAATGATATGAAAATTGGTGGAGACGTTCTAGGGTTTTTCAGGCATCTACCCTCAAAATTTTAGCTCAATCCGAGTTCGGATGAGTGAGATATGGCCGAAACGAGTTCGGTAGTTTGGGCAGTCCTGCGAAAAACGTCTAATCAATTTCTCTAAGCCCCCAACACTCGTTATTTCTTTCCAAACAAGATGTTTATGTCTATTATTAAATGTTGTGTGATATATTTATTTTTTATTCTTTGGGATCCATTGTGTAAAAGTTTTTTTCCTGACGTTTTGAGATAGAATACGTGTCTCATCATCAAGAGTGAGAAAATCTTATAAGGTTGCATTTCAGGTAAAGTTTGATATTCTACAAATATAATTTTTTCCAAAACCTACTTAGATTTAGATAATAATTTGTTATACTTGACATTTATTGTATTAGTAAAACTAGAAATTAAAATCTTAAGATAGTGTTTTTATTATATTAATCAAAATAAAAATTGAATTAAAAATAATAATAACAACATGAGACCCTAAAATGAAAAATAAATAATATCTTTCAAAAATAAAAAATAAAAATAAAGAAAATAGAAAAAATAAAATTACATAAATAAATGCTTTTAAGTTCAAAATATATTTGAAATCTAGGAGGAAGTGTGAATTGGGAGCGAGTGCGAGTCGATATGGGGTGTGAGCCAATCTTGAGATCTTTAGATATGGTGGAAGAGCAACAAATTTATTTGGAGTGTATCAATGCTTCAAACCCTTACCATGAATGTGGTGAATATTATTTCCAAAAATTATTGAAGCAAAGGGACATCGAGAGAAAGAAGATATGAGAGTGAGCATGAGCCAATATGGAGTGCAAGCTAGGAGGGACTATGAGCTTGGAGGAAGTGCAAGCTAGGAGTGAGTATGAGTTGAGAAGGAGTGCAAGCTAATTTTGAGATCTTCAGATATGGCAGAAGAGAAGCAGATTCATTCAAAGTGTACCAATGCTTCAAATACTTACCATTAATGTGACAAATATTATTTCTAAAAAATTATTGATGCAAAGAAACATAAAGGGAAATAAGAGCTAGAAGTGATTGTGAGCTAAAAGGGAGTGCAAACTGGGAGGGAGTTTGAGCTAGGAGGAAGTGTGAGCTAGGAGTGAGTGTGAGCTAAGATAGAGTGAGATTTAGGAAGGATTGAAACCCAAGAGAAATCCCTAGTCCCAACCCCACTAGTTAATTTAGAAGTAAAGTTATATTTGAAAGCCCTAATGGGAAGTGAGGATACCCTAGCTAGAAGTTTGGATGTCAAAGTTGAAGATAAGTGGAAGAGCAAATATATGGAAAGTTCATTTGAAGTAGTAGATGTTGCACCAAAAGTGATCATCAAGGATGAGATGATTGAGTGTGATATAATGGTTTTGAAAAGTAGACGACTAATATGTAAGTTCCATAGGTCCTAGCTAGGCTTTTTTGAGATTCAAGATTGAATCAAGTGGAAGTGAGGATTGAATTCAAATTACTCTATGATTTTTCTTCCGAAAGGTTTTTTCCTTGTCATATTTTCTAATTTAGAAATCAAGGATAAAATATTGAGTGATGGCCCATGGTTTAGAGGGAGAGATACCCTTTATTTAAGACCATGGAATGAAAATTTTTCTATTGAGATAAAAACTATTAAAAGCTTCTGATTTGGGTTAGGATTTTTGGACTTCCATATCATCTTATTAGTAAACATGTTTTGAAGAATATTTAAAATACCCTAGGATAATTCATCAAGGAAGGACTAACTATTAAGGATCAGAAGCATGCTATATATGCCAAAATATTTGTTGCTATGGGTATATCAAAACCCTTGCCACAATCTATTAAGATTAAATATAAATCAAGAGAATAGGGTAACCAAGTGGATTATGAAAACATTGTATTTCGTTGATGCAATTGTTATGAGATTGGCTACTTAACAAGAGTTTGCAAAGTGAAAACTATGAAGAAAGAGATAAAATTTTAGTCATAATAAAAACTTCAAGGTGAAAAAAGGAAAATATACATTAATCGAAGGTAGATCAGATCAAGGAAAGTCCACTCCTAAAGAATGATGGGGCAAAGAAAGCCTATCTACAACATCTTATGGAAAAGGCCACCATAACTCACTTGGATCAACAATTAGAAGAAACAAAGAAGGATATAAGGGATGAGAAAGTACAATATGTAAGTTTGAGTTCAAAAGGAATTAAGGTGCAAAGGTAAATGTGGAGGAAAATTCAAACATAATGACGATAGAAGAGGTCAAGATCTTTCCAATTAAATCATCTTCATTTTTCTCAAATAGTATAGAATCCTCTCCTTGTACTAAAATTGAAAGTGGTATAGAGGTTATTGCTTGCACTTTAGGGTTTTAAGAGCAACATAATAAAGAAATGAGGATGGAGGAAGTCTATAATATTTTAAGGTTTTTAGGGTAAAATAAGAAAGTAATTACTTTGGAAGAGTGTCCTTGCACTTTAGTGTTTCTAGGGCAATATAAAGAAAAATGTGCTTTTGAGGTTATTCCTTGATCTACAAGTCCTACATAAGATAAACCTATAGATGATAAGTCTTACTTTGAGCGGTGTGAGAAGATTGAAGATATGGATGAAGATGAAAGTATTGGTGGAAATAAAAAAAAAAAGAGGAAGACCCAAGAAGCAAAAACAAAGAGAAAAAGAAACCTAGAGGGATATTGATATGGGAAAATAAAAGTAAATATCACAAGTATTAACAAGAAGTGGGGCTAAACCCACAAATAAAAATAAAAAATAATAATTAAAATAATATCTTAGAATATTAAAGATATGAAAAAGAGCCCTAAAAAAAGGATTAAGAAATTCTCATAATTTTATAGACAATATATTTATATTTATAGATATGAAAAATGGATAGTAAATATTTTAGTCATTCATGGTGTTGAATTTTATCTTGACAAAATTTTAATTTTGGAAGGCATTTGTATGAAATGATAAAAAGGAGTTGATTGCGGAAACTTAGCAATGAGGAATATGGCAAATCTCTTTGATAAGAAAGGTAAATGAAGAATATTTTTGATAGAAATCAAGACTAGATATAATTAAATTAATTTTATAGAAATGTAATAAGAGCAATGTAATATTTTGTTTTTGTAATGGGAGTGGTCATCGATAGAAGCCACACATAGCTTATTCAAAAAAATACATAAATAAATAAAAATAAATAATTTTAAATTTTACACAACATAGTTTTCAAAATAAATATAAATATATGTGTAAACTTCAGTATTATATATTAAATAACTATCCATGATAGCGAGTACCAAGGAAACTATGAATCAACTGAGCTAGGGCAATTTTTTCCCAAAAACGACTCATCATTTAGAAGCCATATCTTTGCATAGAATCATTTGATTCAGAAAATTCTTGTTCCATTTTATGCAGAATTGAAAAGCTTTGAAATGACTGGTCATACAAAGGAATTCAAGTAGTTTTAGGGAGATATGACCATGTGATAATCATCCAAAATAAGGATGATGTTAGGGCAAATTTTTCTAGAAAATCTTTCATCTTTTAGGAGCCATATCTTTGTGAAGGGTTGTCTAATTTAGATGATTATTGGATCAATTTATGTAGAACTTGAAGATATTTCAAATAAGTGATCATATGAAGGAATATGAGTAGTATTGAGGGAGATACAACCCTATGAATTCATCCATCTAGAATAAGGGTAGTGACAATTTTTCAAATCATCGAAAACAAAACTATAGATATCTTTTAGCTAGGGTTCGAATGATGGGAGGATAAATGGAAGGCTAGGGCATTAGTGGGGTAGGAAATTATGTTTAGGTGTAGAAGTTTTTAGCTAAGTTTCATTTATCTCTTAATTATCTTATAATTTTTGCATGCAAATTACTATAAGTTTATTTTTTAAATAATATAATTTTTATAGGATATATCAATAAATTTTAGTAGATATCAAGTTATAGTTTCATTTCCATGGACTAATTTATAGATAAATACTTATATTCATCCTTAGTAGTAGAGGTTAGGGAGGACCTCACAGAACAACAATCCTCATTGCTCAAATATAAGATAGACATTGGTAAATTTAATAGGTCTTGGCCAAGGGCTTTGGCTCTGAGAAAATGGATTGATAGGAGATGGAAGTCTCCAGGAGTGAGTCTATTATTTCTTCTTAAATGTTTCTTCCTAGGCATTTTTTATTCTAGGGAGGAAAGAGATAGAATCCTAAAAGGGGCTCTTTTATTTCTAGGAAGAGCAAGACTCTTCCTTACCCATTAATATGAAGGTTTTACCCGTAACAACATAAATCTATCCCTAGTACCAGTCTAGATCAAGATGTATAGATTTTCCATTGAATTCTAGGAATTGAATACCTTTAAAGTAATAGGCAGCACTCTAGAAAAATTCCTTAAGATTTTAGAAACCATAAAAGATAGTCTTGGCTATTTATGCCCAAATATTGGTCATGATTAATATTAGTAAACCTTTACTAGAATAAATCATTCTTAAGTATGGGGTAAGTTGTGGATCAAAACCATGGATTATAAAAACATATCTTTAAAATGTAGAAGATGTCATGAGGTGGGTAATATTGAGATATCATGTTGTAAGAAGAGTCCAGTAGAAACATATATAGAAAATCGTAAGAGAAACTTATAAATGCCTATGGGTGAGGATGGTTTTCAACTTCCATAAAATAGGTCTAGATAGATGAAAGAAAGTAAATTATAGATATTAGTAAGTAAGGATACTATAAGAAATATAATTCTTTTGAGGCTTTAGCCTATGAAGAAAAAGTAGATCAAAGCTTAGAGGACATGGTACAATAGGATCATAATATTAACAAGGAACTATCTACTCAATATGATCCTAATTTAGAGATGAACATTCTTTTTGAATCTAAATAATGTATCTTATTAGATTTTTAAGACTCTCTTGAAGTACCATGCATAATTTAGGAGAAGGAATGTGGTAGAGAAAACATAGTGTTAGATGATAATACCTTTACTATTAACAATAAAATAGCAAAAATGAGTAGGATAAGTCAAAAGCTTCCTTAGCAAAGCTAGGAGAGGATAAATATAAATTATAATGAAAAGGAAAGTTGTGAGATAATATTAAAGAATAGAATAATAATACCTACTTTCGATACTAACAAGGCAAAAAGAGAAAAACCTTTAAATTATCAAGTGATAGCCAGGGAAGCAAAAGCAAACATATAGAAGGAAACACGATCTAAGTTGATTGAACTTCTCTTTACCAAATAGAAAAATGATATTCATAATTTGTAGGAGGGGCCAATAGCCCCTAATGAGACATGATTACCATCTCATGGAATATAAGGGGTGCTAATATCTCCTCAAAGTAGAGGTGTATCACGAAACTTTATTTAAGTAATAAGCCTAATAGTCTTTGTATCCAAAAATTTTGAAAGTAGTATGGGCAAGATATGAATTGGGTACTATGGAATCAAAAGGATTAGCAAGGGAAATTCTAACATGTTGGAATCTAGTTAAAATATCCTATGAAACCATTCATAAAACTAGGCATTAGATAACCTTATTAGTCACATGCTACTTTGCAAATATTATTTCATCCTTATTATTGTATATGGACCTACAACTCAGTCAGGCAGATCATAAGTATAGAGTGGGATTGAAGCCTTTATAATAAATAAATATCAAGAAACCTAATTCATGATCATAGGAGATTTTAATTCTATAACCAAGATGGATCAAAAATTAGAGGAATTATGAAAATAACCTAAAGTATGAAATATTTATTAGCATTTATTCAAAATAATGATCTATGGAAGGTTGATTTTGAAGAGTGTAGACACTAAAAATTGACCCACTTTTCATCAATTTTCATCAATTCACCCTCATACATTGACCCTCTAACCAACCAAGCCAAATTCACCTTTCAAAGACCTAAAATTGAGCATTTATTGCTTCAAAAAGTAAGGTCATCTTTGAGCCAACTTTCCCCTATCAAATCTTCTCCAACTTTCTCAAAACACTACCATTGGATCAGGATTGAAACGAGATTTTCGAGTATAGGTTTTCATGTATTCTAACATCATTTGGTTCCCCAAAATACAAAAACAAATGGACATGGGTCTAGTTATTGTGGTTTCATGATTCTCAAAGATTCTAGGTCATTTAGGGTTCCAAAACCCTAGGAATTCTCACCCTTGAGCTGACCTCACCTTTTCAAACCCTAACCCTAGTATTTAACCTAAATCCTTTTCTCACCTCACCCTAGAAAGCCCTATAATTAGGGGTATTGGGATATATTTTTAAAAAAAGAATGTGTGAACTAGAAAATAATAAGTGAAGAGTCAACTAATGAATGAACAAATTATTCTTTATGATCTATTGCTTTTGATAGATTGTGCTCACTTGTTATTTGCTT
This sequence comes from Wollemia nobilis, assembly GCA_028583015.1. NCBI lineage: Eukaryota > Viridiplantae > Streptophyta > Pinopsida > Araucariales > Araucariaceae > Wollemia > Wollemia nobilis. The sequence goes on along the minus strand of JAQPPZ010017220.1, from coordinate 11,474,953 downwards.
CTCAAGATCTCAAGTCTGCTTCACCATCTCAAAAGGGCTTATAGGAGGGATAATCGGGCTTATCTTAGGGGACCATTCCCCTACTGGTTGTTGCATCTCTTTTCATTTCTCTTTTGTCTTTTTTCTTTTCTTTCTTATTTATAATTTTAGATTATTTTGTTTAGTATTTTAGCTCTAGCTTTGTCTGTTATAAAAATTAAAAAAACTATGTATAGTTGTAGATCATCCTTAAGTCTCTCGCTTTGCTTCCTCTTATCTTATTTTATGCTTCTATCGCGAATTCATACTTCCCTTTTACAATATGCGAATTCAATAAAAACCCTCATCAACTTGGGGGTATTTTTTCCATTTTTTTTGTTCCCTTTTTATTTTTTTTGTGTTTTTTTCTTTACAATGCAAATTTGTGATCCATACTTAGGGACCGCAAAATCGGTCTGCTAACTGTTTCTTATTATTTGCAAACCCTCTTCTTTATATTCTTTGTTTAACATCTATCTTGATTTTGCACGCACCTCTTATTGGACATAAATTTGAATCTACTTCCAAAAGATCAATTATTTTCATGTGTGCTTACAATCATCTAAAGGATCAAGGGGACTTGATTGTATCACCTATGAGCCTAGTCTTCATAGTGGCCTAAGCAGGTCCCTAAACACTAATGTCAAATTTCAAGTTGTCCATTTTGCAGGTTTTTTCTCAAATTTTTGGTCTCTAGTTCTAGGGTGTGAAATCAAATTCACGGTTGCTTGTTACGAGGCATGAAATTGATGCAAACTTTGGAATCAATTCAGATCTACAAAACACAAGAATTGGAACAACCACTGAAAGAGATAAGTGTTCTAGGTAGATATTTAGGCATTTGTTCAAATTTTGGTTTTTTTTTTTTGTTTTTTGTTTTTTGTTTTTTGTTTTTGTTTTTTTTTTTTGTATTTTATTTTGTGTTTTTATTTTTTGTTTTGTGTTTTCATTTTTGTGTCTTCTATATCTTCTATTTTTTGTTTTTTTGTTTCTATTTTTTGTGTTTATGTTTTTTGTGTTGTGTTTTTGTTTTCTGTTTTGTGTTTCTATTTTTTGTGTCTTTTGTGTTTTCTATTTTCTGTTTTATGTTTCTATTTTTTGTGTTTTTATTTTTTGCTTCTATTTTTTATGTTTCTATTTTATGTTTTTGTTTTCTATTTTCTGTTTTGTGTTTCTATTTTCTACTCTTGTATTTTTTTTTTATGTGTCTTCTGTCTTTCATTTTTGTGTTTTTGTTTTCTGTCTTCATTTTTTTTTGTTATATTTCTATTTTTTGTTTTGTGTTTATATTTTTTGTTCTCTATTTTATGTTTTTGTTTTCTATCTTCTATGTTTCCTATTTTTTGTTGTGTTTTTTTCTATTTTTTGTTTTGTGTGTTTGTTTTCCATTTTTGTTTTGTGTTTCTATTTTTTGTGTCTTTTGTTTAAGCCTAAAAATAACCCTAGTTTCATTGTATTCATTAGGTATTGAATATTAAAGAATTTAGCAAGTTTGATTTGTTTATCTCTTCTCCTCTTAGGCATTCACAATTGAAATTGCATGTAGTTACGCATTAGGCTAGTTTGTTTGTGAATCTTCCTTGCCTTATTTGCTTAAAGAGAAAATATTTTACTTTCTGTATTTTAGGATTAGTTGTTATTCAATAAAAAAATATCATTTTATGATAACTCGTCTTTAGCATTTTTGTCTTCTTGCATTTTAAACCACTTTTGATTAATTATCATAGTTATCAAACCAAACTTAGATGATTGTTCAACTCACACATAAAAATCTCTCCAAAGACTTGGAGTGGGTCTTAAAAATGCTCCTGGTGAACCCCTTAAAAAATCTAAATCACACCAAATCGAGGTGAGGACAAACCCTGCAAGGATTTTAGTCCTTATGGATCCGTTGAGATATTCATGGGAGCCTCCTCACATTTTTGGTGAACCTGACATGAACACCTCCTTATAGGCCATTTTCAAGTTTATTTGTAAAACTTAAACAATACCACTTAACTTTATTTGTATATATTAGATCATTAATAAATATTTAACAATTTGTGTCTTTATTAGTTAAAGTAGATATTTTTTTAATATTTTGTCCCTTAACATGACACCTACATTTCAAATTAAGAGAAGGATTTTGGACCCAAGTAGAATCCTTTATGGATTGATATTGACCAGCTTGATAGGAAAAACCATAACATAAAGGATGATGATACTTCAACCAACGATAATTATGATCTTATAGAAGGACCTCATGGTCAAATCACTTTTAAATTTCATGATCATGTTATGAGGTTCTTATGAATATATTAGCAAATCCACGAGGGCCAAAATCCCTACGGGGTTTGTTGTCACCTTGATTTGGTGTACTTTAAATTTTTAAGGGGTTCACTAGGAGTGTATTTAAGACTCACTCCAAGTCTATGGGAAGGGTTTTATGTGTAAATTGAACAATCATCTAAGTTTGGTTTGATAATTATGATAACTAATCAAATTATGCTTTAAAATATAGGAAGACAAACATGCAAAAGACAAGAGTTATCCTAAAATAATTATTTTATTGAATAACAACTAATCCTAAAATACATAAAGTAAAATATTTTCTCTTTAAGCAAAATAGGTAAGGAAGATGCACAAATAAACTAGCCTAATGCGTAACTACATGCAATTTCAATTTTGAATGCCTAAGATAAAGCAAATAAAACTTGCTAAGTTCTTTAATATTTAGTACCTAATGAATGAAATGAAACTAGGGTTCCTTTTAGGCTTAAAAAATAAAAAATAGAAAACAAACACACAAAACAGAAATACAAAAAACACAATAGATAAAAAAAAGAAACACAAAACAAAGAAAAAAAAATAGAAACACAAAACAAAAAATAAAAACACAGCATAGAAAATAGAAGATAAAAAATAGAAAGCATAAACACAAAATAGAAAACACATAAGACACAAAAAATAGAAACACAACACAGAAAATAGAAGAAACAAAAAATAAGAACACAAAAAATAGAAAACATAAGACATAGAAAATAGAAACACAAAAAATAAAAGACACAAACAAAAACAAAAAATAGAGAACAGAAAATAGAATTTGAACAAATGCCTAACTATCCACCCAAAGCACTTATCTTTTCTGGTGGTTGTCTTGAATATTATGTCATGTATCTCCGAATTGATTGCAAATTTTACATCAATTTTGCACCCCGTGTTGAGCAAGGTGTAGTAACAGTATTGTCATTGTTGTCAACACAGTCAAATAGATCTGTTGATGCAGTGGACAGGAAGTTCAAAAGCTATTCAGATGCAGAAGACAGGAGTTCAAAGGTTATTCAAAGTATGTACAGTGATTTTCCAAGAAGACCGAAGTGGCCCATATGCAAAAGATCAAAGAAAAAGACAAGTAAGAAAAGTGTCGCGATATCGCGACATATACAGCAAGCAAGAAAAACTATCGTGATTTCGCGACATGTTGGAAGAGAGAGAAAAAGCAAGAAAAACTATCACGATTTCGCGACATGTTGGAAGAGAAAGAAAAAGCAGGAAAAACTGTCATGATTTCGCGACATGTTGGAAGAGAAAAAGGCAAGTGGAAAAACTGTCACGATTTCGTGACATGTTGGAAGAGAAAAAGGCAAGTGGAAAAACTGTCATGATTTCGTGACATGTTGGAAGAGAAAAAGGCAAGTGGAAAAACTGTCACGATTTCGCGACATGTTGGAAGAGAAAAAGGCAAGTGGAAAAATTGTCATGATTTCATGACATGTTGGAAGAAAAAGAGAAAGTAGGAAGAAGTGTCACGATTTCGTGACATGTTGGAAAAGAGAGAGAAAGTAAGTTGAAAAAGTGTCACGATTTCACGACATGTCGCATTTTGTGACTAAAATGGAGAGAGAAAGTAAGTTTGAAAAGTGTCACGATTTCGTGACATGTCGCATTTTATGACTAAAATAGGAGAGAGAAAGTAAGTTGGAAAAGATGTCACGATTTCGTGACATGTCACATTTTCGCGACTAAAATAGGAGAGAGAAAGTAAGTTGGAAAAGTGTCACGATTTCGTGACATGTCGCATTTTCATGACAAAAGAAAGAGAGGAAGTAGGAAGAAAGTGTCATGATTTCATGACAAAAGAAAGAAGCTAGTGTCATGATTTGACAAAAGTAGTTTGGAAGTGTCAGATTTTGTGACAAAAGCAAAGAAGGAAAGAGAAGTGTCGCGATATCATGCGAAGAGAAGAGTGTCACGATATCATGACAAAAGAAAGAGAAAGTGAAGGAGGAAAAGTGTCACGATATCGCGACATGTTTATTTTCTGGCCAAAGCTAAGAGAAAGAGCAAGGAGAAAAAGTGTCATGATATCGTGACATGTTATTTTCGGTCCAATGCAAAGAGAAAGAGCAAGGAGAAAAAGTGTCATGATATCGCGACATGTAGCATTTTCATGGTCCGATGCAAAGAGAAAGAGAGAGAAAAAAAAGTGTCGTGATATCGTGACATGTTGTATTTTCGCGGGCCAAAGCAAGGAGAAAGAGAGAGAAAGTAAAGTGTCATGATATCGTGACATGTATTTTCATGGTTGAGTTGAAGCCGATGAAGACCGATGACAACCGACTAAAATTAGGGTTTATAGTTGTCATGAAAGTCGACTAAGATTAGGGTTTACAACCGACTAAGATTAGGGTTTTCATCATAAAAATTTTGTTATAAAAGGAGGGTTGTTTGGAGATTTGAGAATGATGTTGAAGTGTGCGAAGTTGGTCGTTGTGCGTAGAGAGCAAGTCATGTCGAATCATGCTAAGTGCAAAATTTGCAAAGAGAGCAGAGTGCGTAAAAGGGAGAAGATGATCGTGAAGTTTGACTGTAACGAAGTAGAGTGTGCGAAGTGATTGCACAGAGAGAGCAGAGTGTGCAGAGAATGCAAAGGTGAAGAAGACCAATCAGGGTCTTGCAAAAGCAAAGGTATCTTTCTGTTAAACTTCTAGATTCAAATTGAAGTCCAAGTTGGTGCTTGGCATCATGGGTTGGTGCTCCTTCTAGTTGGTGCTGGTAAATCAGGGGTTGGTGCTCCTTTCTATTGGTGCAGATAAATTAGGGGTTGGTGCTCCTTCCAGTGGGTGCTGGTAAATTGATTGTAAAGTTGGTGCTTTGCAAAGGCTAGATTTGGATGGTAGTCCAAGCAGTCATTTTGAGGAGTAGCCACATTGGTGAACCTCGTTAAATCTTGTGTTGTGTGATGTTCTCTTGTGATACTTGCTTTATCTAGTTTTAAGGTTTCATTATTTTAGTTTTAAGAGCTATGAATTTAAGTTTAAAGAGCTACACTGATTCACCCCCCTCTCAGTGTCATTGTAAGACTAACAATTGGTATCAGAGCTAAGTTCCTGTACAAGCTTAACCGGCTAGGGTGATCTTGGAAGTAACACAATGGCAGGAGGTGAAGCTCTTCTCATGGCATTTGAAGAAGTAAAATCAGAAAAGGAAGAAGGAGTGAACTCTGAAGTATGTGGTGAAAACCCTGAGGTTGAAGTAGATCTAGAAGGTGAGTTGATCTCTGCACTTGAAGAGTGGAAGATAGAGAAGAAAAAGAATAAGAAACTTTCAAGAAAGCTTGAGGATGCAAATGAAATCATAACCAGTTTGAAAGTACAGATAGAAGAATCCAAGAAAATCTTCGAAGATCTCGAAGTGCAAATAACCATGAAAATAGATTATTACAGCAAGCTAGAAGAAGAGATTGTTGGTTTAAGAATGCAGCTAGAAGAGATGAATAAGAAAATTAGTTGTTATCACAAACGTGAAGAAAGTTCTATGAAGCTGGATAAGATTATAAATGACCAAAGGCCTGCAGGCATCAAATTTGGTCTTGGTTTCATCGAAGGAGAATCATCAAATGGATCAAAGGCCAGAAATGTAGAATCCATAAAGAATGAAGATAAGAAATAGGTTGATCAAGGAAAAATATCTCATGCAAAAGAAAGCAATAATGCCAGGCATGAAAGGAGAATTGACAATGATGGATTCACCAATGTCACACATCAAAGAAGAAGAAGACCTATGGCTCCTACGACAACATGGCAAAGACCATCACCCAGGTTCAATTATCCCTTTTCTGGTTTCTGTTTTAAATGCAATGGCTATGGACATAAAATCTCAGACTGCAAATATAATGTAAGACCAAGGAATTTCACCAAGTAGAAATGCTTTTTCTCCTCTGATGAATTATACAGTAGAATGTTATAACTGTCATAATTTTGGGCACATTGCAAGAAACTGTAGAAGTACATTTGCATCAAATCAGTTTCAGGGAAGAAAATTTCAACCAAATAGGATGAGACAAAATAGAAAACTTCTCGAAAAACATGCACAAGCTATTGATAAGGGAAAGGCAAAACAAGAGCCCAAAACTACTATCAAAACGGAGTGGAAAGGAAAAGAGCGACTTAAGGAAGAAAAGGAATCCTTAATCGTACAAACAACATTTAAAGCACAGAATAAATATGTACCATGGATACTTGATAGTGGATGCTCCAATCATATGACAGGTGACAAACAAAAATTTGAGAAGTTACAGAAATATGAAGGTGGTTCAGTAAAGTTTGGAAATAATGATGGAGCTAAGATAGTTGGCAAAGGTTCAGTTAAAATTAGTGACGAAAAAATTAAGTCAGAAGAAGTCTTGTTTGTGGATGGTTTGAAACATAACTTGTTGAGCGTAAGTCAGATTTGTGATAAAGGTCATGAAGTAGTTTTTATGAAGCAGGGTTGTGAAGTCAAAAAACAAACAGTGGAAAATTGATAGCAACTGGATCAAGGACATCTGGAAACCTGTACACGCTCTCAGAGACTTCAAAAGGAGCTTGTTTTATTGGACAGGAAGAAGAAAATTGGTTGTGGCACAAGAGACTCGGTCATATCAATTTTGATAATCTAGTAAAAATCACCTCAAAAAGGGCAGTGAGAGATATTCCCACCATCAAAAAACCTGCAAACAACATTTGTGCTTCATGCCAAAAGGGGAAGCAAACTAGAGTCACATTCAAAACAAAAGAGTACTACACAAGCAAACCTTTGGAACTAATACACACCGATTTATGTGGACCCATGAGAACACAAAGCATAAATGGTGACAAATATTTTATGTTGTGCATTGATGACTATTCCAGAATGACATGGATATTTTTCTTGAAGCATAAATCGAAGCTCTTGATATGTTCAAGATTTTCAAAAACCAGGTTGAGAATGAAACAGGAAAGAGGATCAAATGTTTAAGATCAGATAGAGGAGGAGAATTCATTTCAGAGGAGTTTACAGAGTACTGTGAAAAATACGGTATTAGGAGACAATTTTCAGCAGCCAGGACACCTCAACATAATGGAGTGGTAGAAAGAAAGAACAGGACAATGCAGGAAATGGCACGGACTATGTTGGCTGAAAGCAGAGTAGCAGACAGATTTTGGAAAGAAGCAGTCCATACTGCGGTGTATATCCAAAATAGGTACATGCTGAGAACACATGAAAGCAAAACTCCTTATGAGTTGTGGTTCGGTAAAAGGGCAACAACAAAATACCTCAAAGTTTTTGGCAGCAAGTGCTACATCAAAAGAACTGAAGATAATCTTGGTAAGTTTGAAGATAGAGCGGATGAAGGTATTTTTGTTGGTTATTCATCAAAAAGCAAAGCTTACAAATGCTACAACAAGAGGCTAAAGAAAATTGTGGACAAGTGCCGATGTTAAATTTGATGAAGGTAGAGAACGAGTAATTAGCTATGAAATGAACTACCCAATTTATGAAGAGGTTATTGAAGGAGATGAGGAAAACGAAATGGAAAAGATACAAAAAATTGACTCAGATGATTTAAGTTGTGATTCAGAAGTGGAAGAAAATAAGAAATTCAAAATAGGCAGCTGGCAGAAAAATCATCCTAGAGAGCAAATAATTGGAGACCCCAAAGTTGGTGTTCAGACAAGAAGAAGAGTAGTAAGTAACTACTCTCTATTATCCAAGCATTGAGCCCAAAAATGTTGATGACGCAAGCAAAGATGAAAGTTGGATGAAGGCAATAAATGAAGAATTAGATCAGATCGAGAAAAATGAAACTTGGGAGTTAGTACCTAGACCTGCAAATAAAAATATAATCGGGACTAAATGGATTTTTCAAAACAAATTGAATGAAGATGGACAGGTAGTCAGAAATAAAGCAAGATTGGTATGTAAGGGTTATGCACAAGTTGAAGGCATTGACTTTGAGGAAACTTTTGCACCAGTAGCTAGACTAGAGGCAATTAGAATGTTTCTGGCTTTAGCAAGTCTACAAGAATTTCAAAGTTTATCAAATGGATGTGAAATCAGCGTTTTTGAATGGGAAACTTGAAGAAGAGGTTTATATTGAGCAACCAGATGGTTTCCAACTTGGTGATGATCCCAAATTTGTTTGCAAGTTGAAGAAAGCATTATATGGCTTAAAACAGGCACCCCGAGCATGGTATGCAAGGCTAGACAACTATCTCACCCAACAAAGGTTTAAGAAAGGTATGGTGGATAGTAATTTGTATGTCAAAATAGAAAATGGGCATCTTATTGTTCTTGTTGTATACGTAGATGATATCATATTTGGCAGCAACAAAGATGAGTCATGTAAAGATTTAGCAAATAAGATGCAAAAAGAATTTGAAATGTCAATGATTGGTGAACTTTCGTATTTCCTCGGGTTGCAAGTTAATCAAAATAAGAAGGGCATATTTATTTCTCAAGTTAAATATGTGAAAGAGATGTTAAAAAAGTTCACAATGGAGGATTGTAAGCCAGCTTAGCACTCCCATGACGACAAAGTTGCAAGTTGAGCAAGGATGACAAATCTCCACCTGTTGATCAAACCATGTACAGATCTATGATTGGAAGCTTATTGTACCTGACAGCTACCAGACCAGATATTTTGTAGGCAGTATGCATGGTAGCACGATTTCAGGCTAATCCCAAGGAGACTCATGTGACAACAGTGAAGAGGATTCTTCGGTACCTCAAGGGTACTATGGAGTATGGGTTATGGTATCCAAAAGGTAAAGACTTCACCCTTATTTCGTATTCAGATGCAGATTGGGCAGGATGTGTAGATGACAGAAAGAGTACCAATGGAGGTGCATTCTATCTTGGAGACAGATTGGTCACGTGGCACAGTAAGAAACAAGAGTCAGTTTCTTTATCGACAATAGAGGCAGAATATATTGCAGCGACAACATGTTGTACGCAGGTATTGTGGATGAAACAAACCCTGAAAGATCTTGGTATTAGCTTCAGTGAGCCAATATCAGTTAAGTGTGATAACACCAGTGCCATTAACATCTCCAAGAATCTGGTTATGCATTCACGCACAAAACACATTGCTATCGGTATCACTTTTTGAAGGAGAAAGTTGCGAAAGGTGAGGTTAAGTTGGATTTTGTTCCAACTACAGAGCAAGTAGCAGATATCTTCACAAAACCATTGCCCAAGGAAGTTTTTGAGTACCTTCGCAATAAATTGGGAGTGGTCACACTTCCCAAGAATTGACTAGCTACAGGGATCACATTCTCGGGGGGAGCATTTAAGTATTTGATTATCTTTTTGCTCATGTTCATGATTTTTGCTAAGTGTAATAAATTGTGCCCGAGAATGTTGTGCATGGACTCAGGGGAGTCTCGTAGTAGCCCTTTGGTATTATTGTCAAAGGGGGAGAAGAGTTACAGGAAATTGCACATGTGTTGCCAACAATTCCAAAGGGGGAGATTGTTGAGCAAGGTGCAGCAACAATATTGTCATTGTTGTCAACACAGTCAGATAGATTTGTTGATGCAAGTGGACAGGAAGTTCAAAAGCTATTCAGATGCAGAAGACAGGAGTTCAAAGGTTATTCAGAGTATGTACAATGATTTTCCAAGAAGACCGAAGTGGCCCATATGCAAAAGATCAAAGAAAAAGACAAGTAAGAAAAGTGTCACGATATCGCGACATATACAACAAGCAAGAAAAACTATCATGATTTCGTGACATGTTGGAAGAGAGAAAAAGAGAAAACTATCATGATTTCGTGACATGTTGGAAGAGAGAAAAAGCAAGAAAAACTGTCACGATTTCGTGACATGTTGGAAGAGAAAAAGGCAAGTGGAAAAACTGTCACGATTTCATGACATGTTGGAAGAGAAAAAGGCAAGTGGAAAAACTATCACGATTTCGTGACATGTTGGAAGAGAAAAAGGCAAGTGGAAAAACTATCACGATTTCGTGACATGTTGGAAGAGAAAAAGGCAAGTGGAAAAACTGTCATGATTTCATGACATGTTGGAAGAAAAAGAGAAAGCAGGAAGAAGTGTCACGATTTCGCGACATGTTGAAGAGAGAGAAAGTAAAGTGAAAAGTGTCACGATTTCACGACATGTTACTAAGAAGAGAGAGAAAGTAAGTTGGAAAAGTGTCACGATTTTGTGACTAAAATAGGAGAGAGAAAGTAAGTTGGAAAAGATGTCATGATTTCGTGACATGTCGCATTTTCGACTAAAATAGGAGAGAAAGTAAGTTGGAAAAGTGTCACGATTTCATGACAAAAGAAAGAGAGGAAGCGTGGAAGTGTCACGATTTCATGATAAAAGCAAAGAGCAAGTCTTCAAAAGCAGAATTGTCACGATTTCACGACAAAAGGAAAGAAGAAGTAGAAGAGTGTCATGATTTCATGACAAAAGTAGAGAAGAAGACTTAAGGAAGTGTCACGATTTCATGACAAAAGAAAAAAAGTGAAGGAGTGTCACGATATCAGACATGAAATGTGTGTGTTCAGACAAAAGAAAGAGAAAGCATAGGAGGAAAAGTGTCACGATATCGTGACATGTATTTTCATGGCCAAAGCTAAGAGAAAGAGCAAGGAGAAAAAGTGTCACGATATCATGACATGTTGTATTTTCGGTCCGATGCAAAGAGAAAGAGCAAGGAGAAAAAGTGTCGCGATATCGTGACATGTATTTTATGGTCCGATGCAAAGAGAAAGAGAGAGAAAGAAAAAGTGTCACGATATCGCGACATGTATTTTTGGGGGCCAAAGCAAGGAGAAAGAGAGAGAAAGCAAAAGTGTCACGATATCGCGACATGTATTTTTATGGTTGAGTTGAAGCCGACGAAGACCGATGACAACCGACTAAAATTAGGGTTTACAGTTGTCATGAAAGCCGACTAAGATTAGGGTTTATAACCGACTAAGATTAGGGTTTTCATCATAAAAATTTTGTTATAAAAGGAGGGTTGTTTGGAGATTTGAAGTGATGTTGAAGTGTGTGAAATACGGTCATTGTGCGTAGAGAGCAAGTCGTGTCGAATCATGCTAAGTGTGAAATTTGCAAAGAGAGTAGAGTGCGCAAAAGGGAGAAGACGATCGTGAAGTTTGACTGTAATGAAGTAGAGTGTGTGAAGTGATTGCATAGAGAGAGAGTGGTAGAGAATGCAAAGGTGAAGAAGACCAATCAGGGTCTTGTAAAAGCAAAGGTATTTTTTTGTTAAACTTCTAGATTCAAATTGAAGTCCAAGTTGGTGCTTGGCATCAGGGGTTGGTGCTCCTTCCAGTTGGTGCTGGTAAATCATGGGTTGGTGCTCCTTTCTATTGGTGCAGATAAATAAGGGGTTGGTGCTCCTTCCAGTGGGTGCTGGTAAATTGATTGTAAAGTTGGTGCTTTGCAAAGGCTGGATTTGGATGGTAGTCCAAGCAGTCATTTTGAGGAGTAGCCACATTGGTGAACCTCGTTAAATCTTGTGTTGTGTGATGTTCTCTTGTGATACTTGCTTTATCTGGTTTTAAGGTTTCATTATTTCAGTTTTAAGAGCTATGAATTTAAGTTTAAAGAGCTACACTGATTCACCCCCCCTCTCAGTGTCATTGTAAGACTAACACCCCGTAACAAGCGACCACAAGTCTAATTTTTCTCCCTAGAACCAAAGACTATGAAGTTGAGCAAAAACCTGTAAAATGGAAAACTTAAAATTTGATGTTAGTGTTTTGGGGCCTGCTTATGCTGTTGTGAAGACTAGGCTCATAGGTGAGGTAGTCAAGTCCCCTTGGTCCTTTATATTATAGTAAGCACACATGAAATTAATTGATCTTTTGGAAGCAAATATGAATTCATACCTTATAAGATATGACTACAAAATCAAGACAGATGTGAAACAAAGAACAAAAAGAAGAGGGTATGCAAAAAATAAGAAACAAGTAGCAAAAATATTTCGTAGTCCCTAAGTATGAATCGCAAATTTGTGTTGCAAAGAATAAAATAGAAAAAACAAAAAGGGAACAAATAGAGAGAGAAAAATTACCCCCAAGTCAACAAGAATTTTTACCGAATTCACACCCTATAAGAGAGGACCTCAAATTTGTGATAGAAGCAAAAACTAAGATAAGAGGAAGCAGAGAGAGATACTTAAAGATGATCTACAACTATACACAATTTTGTTAATAGAAAAATCTAGAGCTAAAAGAATAAACAAAATCTAAAATGATAAATAAGAAAGTAAAGCAGAAAGACAAAAGAGAAAAGAAAAGAGAGGCAACAACCTGTAGGGGAATCGTCCCCTAAGACAAACCTAACTATCCCTCCTACAAGTCCTTCTGAGATGGTGAAGCGGGCTTAAGAACTTGAGAAGCAAAAAGTAAGTGAGTACAATCTATCAAAAGCAATTGATAACAAAGAATAATATGTTTGTTTGTTAGTTCACACTTCACTTATTCGTTGCTAGTTCACACATTCTTTTTTTCAAAAGGAAGTCCGATACCCCCTACTTATAGGGATTTCTAAGGTGAGGCGGGAAAATGATTTAGTTTAAAACATAAGGTTAGGATTTTAAAATGTGAGGTCAGCTCAAGGGTAAGAATTCCTAGGATTTTGAAACCCTAAATGGCCTATAACCTTTCAGAATCACAAAATTATAGTAGCTAGACCCATGTGCAGTTTTTCTATATTTTGGGGTACCAAATGATGTCAAAATATAGGTAAACCTATACTCCTAAAAAATATCTTTTGAGCCAAATCCAATGGTAGTGGTTTTGAGAAAATTGAAGAATATTTTATTGAGGAAAAGTTGGCTCAAAGATGACCTTACTTTTTGAAGCAATAAATGCTCAATTTTAGGTCTTTGAAAGATGAATTTGGTTTGGTTGGTTAGAGGATCAATGTATGAGGGTGAACTGATTAAAAATGATGACAAGTGGGTCAATTTTTAGTGTCTACAATGATAAAAACTATACATGGACTAATAATAGGACAAACTAGAACCTGATAGCAAAAAATAAATACATGCATAATCTTATGTCATTGGCTATATGAAGGGACTTGTGCTAAAGTTAATACCTTGACAAGGATTGGTTTAAATAATTGGCCAATAAAATTTAAAATGATGGTTAGTGAATTTGAAAAAATATCATATTTTAAATATGAGCAAATCTGTGAAGAACATCCTCAATTTGTTGATATGATAGTGTAGATGTGGAATTATTTAGGAAATAGTGAGTTGTATACACTTCCAAAACAAATTAAATCAATGACATCTAGATTAAAAGAATGGAATAAGAACAGTTTTGAAAATAATTTTTACAAGAAAGAGTATACTAAATGATGAAATTGAAATGGGGGAGGTAGGAGATATTTCGCTTTGGCTGGGAGACCACATCTCCATTATCCCTACTCCCTCCCCTGCTCCTCCATTGGTGATCCTAGTCATATCCTAGCTTCCTTGGAGGTGCCTTCAGGAAAGTTACCTCCTTTTTCATTTTTTGGATTTTTCTAGGTTGTGCTGGTGGGAGAGGTTGTCTTTGTTGCAGATTAGTAGTGCTTCCTTAGTGGTCGGGTCATCTGTTGTTTGCCCGATGTGTGAGATGGTCCTATTAATTCCTTTCCATATTTTTGGGTATGGATCACGGGTGAGGGAGGTAGGAAGTCTCCCACTCTGGGAAGGAGACCATCTCTCCATTCTCCCTACTCCTCCAATTGTGTAATTGGGTTCTCTCGGATGGTTTCATGTTCTGGATTCAACAGGTTTAGGCTACTTGTGGTGTGATATGTTACTTGCCAGATGTGTGAGGTGATCTGGTATGTTATTTTCCTATATTTTTATGGTCTTTGGGGTGGATACCAAGTTCTTATTTGTCATAGGGAAGGCCTATTATAGACAATATCCTAATCTAGTAGTAGTGGATCATGGTTGTGTGACATTTGCAGTATTTCGGTAGCATTGGTCCTATGGTCATTGGTGTGGAAGTTCTTATGAACTTATCTTTGTGATTTTTTTATGGCCATATTTGAGGGGTTTATTATTAAATTTTAGGGTTTGCCCTTGGTTGGATAGGGTTCTTTCATCTTCTAAAGAGGATCTTGTTTCTCTGGACTCCTTTCCTTATAGCAATTTGAGGTCTTGGGGATGGACCTAGTGCTTTCACAATTGCTATTGAGGACGGTTCTAGGTTTGGTTTCTTTTCCAGTTGGTTGGAGAGGCCCCTTCAGTGGCGATGTTGGTGGTCTGCATCTTCTCAAGACTGTCTCTACTTTTAGCTCTATTACCAACTTCTTCCTTCTGCTAGATCAGTTCCTCTAGTCCAGCTGGTTTTTGAAGGGTTCTCTTAGTGTGGAACTTCTCTCCTTGTTTTGCGTTGCAAAAGCTAGTTTTCCTAAGCAGAAAATGTTTTTTAAATTTTTATGGTGTTTCATTTAGAATGGGAAGCTTATGTTTCAAATTTTATGATTCTTAGAATTTCCCTCATGTTGGAACTCAGTTTCAATTTTTAGATTCAATTTTATTTGAATCTGATATGTTCCCTGAGTGGGAACTCAGCTTCATTTTTTAGGAAGGTGATTGTTTCCATTCAAATTTTAGCCTTTTTTCTAATTTTAAGGTTTGTGCGATTGTTTCTTCAGTCCTTATGAAACCTACCTTTTATTGTCGTGTGAGTCTTGAGACGATTTTGAGGAAACCATCTCATGTTTCTCTGTTTTACCAGTGAGATGATCTCAGGGAGATCATCTCATGTTGGTCAGAGATCATCTTCGTACTCTTGTTTCTTCCTAGATATTCTTTGGGAGGTTGTATCTCTTGTTTTTTCCTCTTTGTAAAAGGTTTGGGAACCCTTTCAAAACCCCCTTATCTATCAAAAATAAAATAAAAGAGAAACTTTCAAAATTCCAAAAAGGTGAGCACAATAATCCAAGCTCGGAGGAAAGGGAGTTGCTTAGTGAATATCATAATATTTTGAGTAAGGAAGAGAAATTTTGGAGATTAAAATCGAGATAGACTTGGTTAAAAAAGGAGATAAAAACACAAAGTTTTTCATAGGATGGCAATAGTATAGAGATCAGCATCCAGAATTAGTAGAATTAAATCAATAGAAGGGGTTTGGATTGAAGACCAGAGCGAAATAAGAAAGGAGGCAAGGCTTTTTTACCAGAATATTCTAGGATCAGAGGAGATTGAAGTTCTTAATGATAAACTACTGCAAGAAGTACCTTCAGTTATAACAGATGAAGACAATAGCAAACTGATGGAGCCTATTACTCTGGAAGAAGTTCATTCAACTCTTTTCTCTTTTGATAAGGATAAATCCCCAGGTCCAGATGGACTCTCTACAACATTCTATCAACATAACTGGGAAATAGTGAAGGATTCTTTATTGGTGGTAGTGGAACAGTCTAGGGTAAAACAATACATACCTTATAAAATAAATGCAACATATCTTACCCTAATTCCAAAAAAGAAGGATGCAGAATTGTTTGATTCATTTAGGCCCATAAGCCTATGTAATATGGCATATAAGATAATCTCCAAAGTGATGGCAAATTGGTTAAGACCACTATTAGACAAAATTATTTCAGAAGAGCAAGGAGGATTTGTGAAAGGGAGACAGATTCTAGACGGGATCATAGTAGCTCATGAAGTAATGCATTCAACAACTTCTAGAAAAGAGAGAGCAATGATCTTAAAACTTGATATGAATAAAGCCTATGATAGGGTTAAATGGGATTTTCTTTTTGCAGTATTAGAAAAGTTTGGATTTGGGAAGAAATGGGTCAGATGGATTAAAGCTTGTGTCTCTACAGTATCATATTCAGTGTTGGTCAATGGGCTAGTAACAAAATCATTTAAAGCCAAGAGGGGTCTTAGACAAGGAGATCCTCTATCACCATATTTGTTCATTATTATGGCAGAGGTATTGGGAAGGAACTTGAAGAAGGCATACAAAGATGGGCTAATAAGCGGACTTAAGGCTAGTAATAACATCGACAACATCACCCATCAACAATTTGTAGATGATACAACCCTTTTTGGGAGGGTAGGGAAAAACAAGGCCAGAGCTTTGAATAACTTATTAAAGGAATATGAAAGAGCGTCAGGGCAAAAAGTTAATAGGACAAAATCCAAAATTTACTTCCTAAACACTCCAGCTAGAATCAAAGCAGGGATATGCAGGTTACTTCAAATGGAGGAGGCAAATTTACCAGCAACATATCTAGGGATGCCCTTATTTGAGGGGAGAATGAGGATAGAATTGTGGAATCCAGTTATAAGTAAAGTTCAGAATAAACTACCAGCATGGAAAGGTAGATGGTTATCATTAGCAGGAAGAGTGCAACTAATTAAATCAGTCTTACAGGCCATTCCAACATATTATATGTCCTTGTATATTATGCCAAAATCGGTAGAAAAAGTTTAATCTATATTATGCGGTCATTTTTGTGGTCAGGATTACATGATAAAAGGAAATTTCCTTTGGTGAAATGGAGCAAGGTGTGTGATGATAAAACTAGGGGAGGTCTCGGTTTAAGAGTTCTTATAGATGCAAACTTAGCTCTAAGGGGAAAAGTAATTTGGAGATTGTACAAAGAGAGTCAAAGACAATGGGCAAGAATTCTTCTAAGTATATTGAGCCCAATGACCCAAGCTTAATATTTATTGCATTCTCACTACCAGATGGTTCTGCACTATGGAATGGTTTAAAAAATCAATTGATCTAGTGATTAAAGGTCTAAGATGGGTGGTGGGAACTGGAGAAAAAATTCTATTTGGATGGATACTTGGTGTGATAAAAAACCACTCAATCTAGATCCAATTTTGAAACCATGGATGAGATTACTTCAAGATAAATATGGTGATAGGGTTTCAAACATTATGTACAAGGATCAAGAAGGAAGATACAAATGGAAAGAAGATTTTTTTACAAGTATACCAGACATTGTTGCTAGGAGGCAGTTGAGCAGAAAGATAACAACAATGATTATTCCAAGGGGAGCCGAGGATAAGTTGATTTGGGAGTTGAATAGCTCAGGAGAATACACAACAAGAAGCGGATATAATGTAAAGCACCAACAAAATAGGAATACCACAAGAATATGGAGAGATATTTGGGATAGCCTAAGCATTCCAAAAGTCAAAATGTTTGTATGGCTAGTAGGTCATAGGAAAATTTTATCCTAGGATAACCTAATGAAAAGGGGTTTTCATGGCCCCTCACAATGTGTTCTATGTAAAAAGGAGGAGAGTATAGACCATCTCTTGGGACATTGTTCAATAGTCTAGGAACTATGGCAATGGATTCTTAATATGTTTGGTAAATGCATGGTGATGAATGGCAGAATTGAAGAATGGTTAAAGCAATGGCAGAGCACTTTTAAAAGTGAGGCGTTACAAACAATCTGGGATACATCGAAAGATACAATACTTTGGACTGTATGGCTGGAAAGGAACAAAAGAATATTTAAAGGAAAGGAAAGCAGTTTAGAGGTAATGAAAAGGAAGATTTGTTTAGCCATAGAGGAGTCTAAACCAACCCTATCAACTCACCCAATCCCTAATCTTGAAGCAGAGAGCCTTGATAGATGGAGTCAAGTCATCAAATGGAATTATGATGTTGGGTATAGGAGAAACAAAAGGAAGGCAAAGAATATAAAGTGGAAACCATTAAAAGTGGAGTTGGTCAAATTGAATTTTGATGGAGCATCTAAAGGAAATCCAAGACCAATAGGAGGAGGAATAATTAGAAATAATAGGGGTGAGATTTTGTCACATTACGCTTTCAATAGTGGATTTAAGACAAATAATGAAGTTGAAGCTTGGGTGGCTTTGGAAGGGTTAAAAATATGTAAACAAATGAAATGGAATAAAGTATGGATGGAAGGTGATTCACTAATAGTAATAAATGCAATTTTGAGGAAAGCAAAGGCTCCATGGAACATACAAGAGATCATTGTGGAAATACAAGACCTTGCTATAGAGTTTGAAGAAATCAAGTTTACACATATGTTAAGGGAAGGGAACAAATGTGTAGATAGGCTAGCCAATAGAGGGGTTTTAATAGAGGATCGTGAAGTTAAATTCTCTTTTCCATGGTTAGAGGAAGTAGTAAGTTTAGTTGAAGTTGACAAGAAAATGTTGATTGTCTGAATCAAATAATGATTAAGATTTACTTTAATGTTTTCCATTGGTAATATTTGTTGTATTTTATAACATTAATGTGTTTTCATATAAACTATTTATTATAATTCTTGTGGTTGCACTTATGCTTTAGGAAGGAAACTAACAATCCAGATCTGGTAAAGTGGACTATGATAGTGTGAAGTTTTGGAAATATTACTCTACTAAGATGTAGTGCATAGATAGTAGAGGTGGAGTTTTGGTATTGTGAAGGCTGTTGTAAGAAAATGTCAAGAAGAAGGATGTTGAATTTTGGAATATTTGTATTTACAAAGAAAATTGAAGAAGATCTAGAAAATGAAAATCAAGAATTCAGACTTTTTATGAAAAATAATGTAGGTATCTAGCTATAGCAACTCAATTGAGATGAGAATTGAATCTGTTTGTAAACTCTCAAGCTCTAAAGGAGAGAGTTGTGATTTGTCAAGGGTGGGGGACCCAAGTACAACCCCTAATATTAAATGACTAATAACAATATGATTAACTTATTATTATAATAATAAAATTTATTCTTATTAATAATGAAAGTAATATAAGTGGATTATTAATAGATTTGATATTTAATGAGGATACAAGTTAAATTTGAAGAGATAATGGATATAAGTTTGTTGTAATAATATGTGGTGATGATGTAATGTGAGTTAATTATAACAAATTGAGAAAAAATAATGAAAGTAATATTTTTGTGTGAATATATTTATTTTACAAAAATTAATCTTAATCAAACTAAATCTATATTAAGATACAACCCTATGAAGTCAACCATCTAAAACAAGGGTAGTGATAATTTTTCAAGTCATGAAAAATAAAATTGTAGATATTTATCAATCAGGGTTTAGATGATGGGAGGAGCAATGGAGGGCTAGGGTTTTAGTGAGGCAAGACATTCTATCTAGGCATAGAATTTTTTAGCTAAGTTTCTTTTTCTCTTCTTTTTCTTAGAAATTTTGCATGTAAATTATTTTAGGTTTTTTTCATATATTATAATTGCTATAGGATATTCTAGTAATTTTTAGTAGATTTTGAGTTTTAGTTTCCTTCCCATGGACCGATTTATAGCTAAATCCTTAGAATCATCTCTAGTAGTAGAGGTTAGTGAGTGCCTCATAGAGGATGATCCTTGTATCTCAAAGATAGGGTAATTTTTGGTAAATTTAATGGGTCTTGGCTAGGGGCTTCGACCTTGAGAAAATGGATTGATAGGAGTTGGAAGTCTCTAGGAGTGATTCTATCCTTTCTTCCCAAAGGTTTCTTCCTAGCCATTTTTTGTTCTAGGGAGGAAAGAGATAGAATCCTAAAAGGGGGTCCTTGGTTTATGGGAAGAGTAGGACTCTTCCTTACCTATTGGTATGAAGGCTTTGCACCTAAAAATGTAAATCTATCCCTAGTACTAGTCTAGGTTAGGATGTATGGATTACCCATTGAATTTTAGGAAATAGATACCTTCAAGGCAATAGGCAACACTTTAGGAGAATTCCTTGAGATTTCAGAAACTACAAAAGATGGATTCTTGGCTATTTATGCTCGGATATTGGTCATGATTGATATAAGTAAACCTTTACCATAATCAATCATTCTTAAGTATGGGGGTAAGTTGTGGACCCAAACCATAGATTATGAAAATATATCTTTTAGATGTAGAAGATGTCATGAGGTGGGGCATATTGAAAGATCATGCCCTAAGAAGAGTCCAACAGAAACATATGTAGAAAACCACAAGAGAAACTTACAAATGGATATGGATGAGGATGGTTTTCAACTTCCAAAAAATAGGTCTAGATAGATGAAAGTAAATAAATAGTGGAGACCAATAAGGAAGGATATTGGAAGAAATACCAATTCTTTTGAGGCTTTAGCCTATGAAGAAAAAGCAGATCAGAGCTTAGAGGACATAATACAACAAGTTCAAAATATTAATAAGGAACCATCTATTCAATATGATTCTGATTTAAGGATGAACATTCTCAATGAACCTAAGGAATGTGTCTCATCAAATTTTGAAGACTCTCTTGAAGTACCATGCACCATTCAAGAGAAGAAAATTGGTAGATAAAATGTAGTGTTAGATGTTAATACCTCTACCATTAATAAGGAAATACTAAAAAATGAGTAGGACAAGTCAAAAGCTTTCGTAGTAGAGCTAGGAGAGGATAAGTCTAATGAAAAAGAAAGTTGTGAAAGAATATTGAGGAATAGAATAATAAGACCTACTCTTGATATAGGTAAGGAAAAAGAGGAAAACCCTCAAATTATCAAGTGAGATCCAAGGAAGCAAGAGCAAATATAGAGAAAGGAACACAAACTAAGTTGGTTGAACTTCTCTTTACCAAACAACAAAATGATATTGGTAATTCGTAGGTGGGGCCAATAGCCCCTAATGAGATATGATTACCATCTCATGGAATATAAGGGGTGCTAATGCCCCCTCAAAGTAGAGGTGTATCAAGGACCTCTGTTTAAGTAATAAGCCTGATATTCTTTGTATCTAGGAAACTAAAATGACAAAGGAAGAAGTTTCCAAAACTATGAAAGCAGTATGGGCAAGATGTGAATGGGATGTTATGGATTTTGAAGGAGTGATAGGGGAAATTCTAACATGTTGGAATCCTATTAGAACCTCTTATGTAACCATTCATAAAACTAGGCATTGGATAGCCTCTTTAGTCACATGTTACTTTGTAGATATTTATTTCATCCTTATCAATGTCTATGGACCTACAACTCAATTAGGTATATTAGAAGTATGGAGTGGGATTGAAGCCTTTATGAGAAGTAAAGACCAAGAAACTTGATTCATGATCATAGGAGATTTTAATGCCATAACCAAGTTAGATGAAAATTTTGGGGGAATTAGGAAATTAACCCAAAGTATGAGAGATTTCTTAACTTTTATTCAAAATAATAATCTATGGGAGGTTGAGTTTGAAGAAGACAACTATACATGGACCAACAATAGGAGAGGCCATAACCTAATAGTAAAAAAATTAGATAGATGCATACTCTTATATCATTGGCTAGATGAAGGGACTTGTGCTAAAATTAATACCTTGACAAGGATTGGTTCAGATCATTGGCCAATAAGAGTTAAAATGGTGGTAAGTGAATTCAAAAAATATCATATTTTAAATATGAGTAGATGTGGGAAGACCATCCTCAATTTGTTGATATGATAGCACAAATATGGAATTCTTTAGGAAATGGTGGGTTGTATACACTTCCAAAATAAATTAAATCAATGACATCTAGATTAAAATAATGGAACAAGAACACTTTTGGAAATATTTTTGAGAAGAAAGAACTAAAAGATAAACTTTAAAATTTCTAAAAAGGTGATCATAATAATCCAAGCTTGGAGGAAAGGGAGTTGCTTAGTGAATATCATAATATTTTGAGTAAGGAAGAGAAATTTTGGAGATTAAAATCAAGATAAACTTGGTTAAAAGGAGATAAAAATACAAAGTTTTTTCATAGGATGGCAATAGTACAAAGATCAACATCTAGAATTAGTAGAATTAAATCAGTATAAGGGGTTTGGATTGAAGACTAGAGTGAAATCAGAAAGGAGGTAAGGTTTTTTTACTAGAATATTCTAGGATCAGAGGAGTTTGAAGTTCTTAATGATAAACTACTACAAGAAGTACCTTCAATTATAATAGATGAAGATAATAGGAAACTAATGGAGCCTATTACTTTGGAAGAAGTTCATTTAGCTCTTTTCTCTTTTGATAAGGATAAATCCCTAGGTCTGGATGGGCTCTCTATAACATTCTATCAACATAATTGGGATATAGTGAAGGATTATTTATTGGTGGTAGTGGAATAGTCTAGGGTAAAATAATACATTCCTTATAAATTAAATGCAACATATCTTACCCTAATTCCAAAAAAGAAGGATGCAAAATTGTTTGATTCATTTAGGCCCATAAGCCTATGTAATATGGCATATAAGATTATCTCCAAAGTGATGGTAAATTGATTAAGACCTTTGTTAGACAAAATTATTTTAGAAGAGCAAGGAGGATTTGTGAAAGGGAGATAGATTCTGGATGGGATCATAGTAGCTCATGAAGTTATGCATTCAATAACTTCAAGAAAAGAGAGAGCAATGATCTTAAAACTTGATATGAGTAAAGCCTATGATAGGGTTAAATGAGATTTTATTTTTGTAGTATTAGAAAAGTTTGGATTTGGTAAGAAATGGGTTATATGGATTAAAGCTTGTGTCTCTATAGTTTCATATTCAGTGTTGGTCAATGGGTTAGTAATAGAATCATTTAAATCCAAGAGAGGTCTTAGATAGGGAGATCCTCTATCACCATATTTGTTCATTATTATGGTAGAGGTTTTGGGTAGGAACTTGAAGAAGGATAATAAATATGGGCTTATAAGTGGACTTAAGGCTAGTAATAACATCGACAACATCACCCATCAATAGTTTGTAGATGATACAACCCTTTTTGGGAGGGCAAGGATAAACGAGGCTAGAGCTTTGAATAACTTATTAAAGGAATATGAAAGAGCATCAGGGTAGAAATTTAATAGGACAAAATCCAAAATTTACTTCCTAAACACCCCAACTAGAATCAAAGTAAGGATATGTAGGTTACTTCAAATGGAGGAGGTAAATTTGCTAGCAACTTATCTAGGGATGCCCTTATTTGAGGGGAGAATGAGGATAGAATTATGGAATCTAGTTATAAGTAAAGTTTAGAATAAACTACTGATATGGAAAGGTAGATGGTTATCATTAGTAGGAAGAGTGCAACTAATTAAATCAGTCTTATAAGCCATTCCAACATATTATATGTCCTTGTATACTATGCCAAAATCGATAGAAAAAGTTTAATCTATATTATGTGGTCCTTTTTGTGGTCAGGATTACATGATAAAAGGAAATTTCCTTTGGTGAAATGGAGCAAGGTGTGTGATGATAAAACTAGGGGAGGTCTTAGTTTAAGAGTTCTTATGGATGCAAACTTAGCTCTTAGGGGAAAAGTAATTTGGAGATTGTATAAAGAGAGTCAAAGACAATGGGCAAGAATTCTTCTAAGTATGTTGAGCCTAATGACCCAAGCTTAATATTTATTACATTCTCACTTCCAAATGGTTTTGCTCTATGGAATGGTTTAAAAAAATCTATTGATCTAGTGATTAAAGGTCTAAGATGGGTGGTGGGAACTTGGAGAAAATATTTCTATTTGGATGGATACTTGGTGTGATAAAAAACCACTCAATCTAGATCCAATTTTGAAACCATGGATGAGATTACTTCAAGATAAATATGGTGATAGGGTTTCAAACATTATGTACAAGGATCAGGAAGGAAGATACAAATGGAAAGAAGATTTTTTACAAGTATACAAGACATTGATGCTAGGAGGCAGTTGAGCAGAAAGATAACAACAATGATTATTCTGAGGGGAGCCAAGGATAAGCTAATTTGGGAGTTGAATAGCTCAAGAGAATACACAACAAGAAGTGGATATAATGTAAAGCACCAACAAAATAGGAATATCACAAGAATATGGAGAGATATTTGGGATAGCCCAAGCATTCCTAAAGTCAAAATGTTTGTTTGGCTAGTAGGTCATAGAAGAATTTTATCCTAGGATAACCTTATGAAAAGGGGTTTTCATGGCCCCTCACAATGTGTTCTTTGTAAAAGGGAGGAGAGTATAGACCATCTCTTGGGACATTGCTCAATAGTCTAGAATCTATGGCAATGGATTCTTAATATGTTTGGTAAATGCATGGTGATGAATGGAAGAATTGAAGAATGGTTAAAGCAATGGCAGAGCACTTTTAAAAGTGAGGCTTTATAGACAATATAGGATATATCAAAAGATACAATACTTTGGATTATATGGCTAGAAAGGAATAGAAGAATATTTAAAGGAAAGGAAAGTAGTTTAGAGGTAATGAAAAGGAAGATTTGTTTAGCCATAGAGGAGTCTAAACCAACCCTATCAACTCACCCAATCCCTAATCTAGAAGTAAAGAGCCTTGATAGATGGAGTCAAGTCATCAAATGGAATTATGATGTTGGGTATAGGAGAAACAAAAAGAAGGCAAAAAATATAAAGTGGAAACCACTAGATGTGGAGTTGGTCAAATTGAATTTTGATGGAGCATCTAAAGGAAATCTAGGACCAATAAGAGGAGGAGGAATAATTAGAAATAATAGAGGAGATATTTTATCTCATTATGCTTTCAATAGTGGATTTAAGACAAATAATGAAGTTGAAGCTTGGGTGATTTTGGAAGGGTTAAAAATATGCAAACAAATGAAATGGAATAGAGTATGGATGGAAGGTGATTCACTAATAGTAATAAATGTAATTTTGAGGAAAGCAAAGGCTCCATGGAACATACAAGAGATAATTATGGAAATTCAAGACCTTGCTATAGAGTTTGAAGAAATCAGGTTTACACATACGTTAAGGGAAGGAAACAAATGTGTAGATAGGCTAGCCAATAGAGGGGTTTTAATTGAGGATCATGAAGTTAAATTCTCTTTTCCATGGTTAGAGGAAGTAGTAAGTTTAGTTGAAGCTAACAAGAAAATGTTGACTGCCTGAATCAAATAATGATTAAGATTTACTTTAATGTTTTCCATTGGTAATATTTGCTTTATTTTATAACATTAATGTGTTTTCATATAAACTATTTATTACAATTTTTGTGGTTGCACTTATGCTTCAGGAAGGAAACTAGCAATCCAGATCTGGTAAAGCGGACTATGATAGTGCGATGTTTTGGAAATATTACTCTACTAAGATGCAATGCATAGATAGTAGAGGTGGAGTTTTGGTATTGTGAAGGTTGTTGTAGGAAAATGTCAAGAAGGATGTTGAATTCTGGAATATTTGTATTCACACAAAAAATTGAAGAAGATCCAAAAAATGAAAATCAAGAATTCAGACATTTTATGAAAAATGATGTAGGTATCTAGCTATAGCAACTCAATTGAGATGAGAATTGAATCTGTTTGTAAACTCTCAAGCTCTAAAGGAGAGAGTTGTGATTTGTCAAGGGTGGGGGACCCAAGTACAACCCCTTGTTCTCCAGCAAAAAAAAAACTATATCCAAGATATACCAAAATGAAAGTGTATTCTAATACCAACTTACAAAACATACCCACAACACACATTGTATATATAGAGAGAGAGATAGAGAGAGATAATTGAATTGAGTAGGGATCATGGATAATGATGAGAGAGATACTAATATTGGTGTAGAAGGGAAAGAGTAGGAGAGGAAGCCCTTGGACCAAGGTGGCCACATCAATTTTAAGGTCAAAGGACAAAAGCATGATAGAGAAAATTTGTGGGGATCCAATAGAAAATAATATTTGCTTGCACTTGAGAAATGAGGCTCTCAATGCCAATTTTGGTTAGCAGGGCCAAGACGGAGAAGGGAGGAGAGAAATTTCAAAGTAAATTGGTAAGAATTCTCAACCAATGAATATTTGACCCATTGGTCATTGACAATGGTATGATGACTGAGTCAATGATATATGAAGAGGTTGTAGTGGACTACAGTAAAGAGCCTGAGGAATATACAAAGGCTTTAATTTTTTTACAAGGAAGAACCTTTTGACATTTGGTATAAATAGGATAAGATACATTAATGACTTGACTTAGACCCATTCTATAAGTTCTAATTATCTTCAAACCCTAACCCTAGGGCATACAAGTAGGGCAATGAAGAAGAGTTAGTGTTACCAAATGAACCAAAGTAAGCACTGAAGGGAACATATTGGAAGATAAGCAAACCAAGCAAAAAAAGAGAAAAAGAAAGAAAAAATTTTGTGTAAATTATGAAAGTATCTAGTCTAAATAGTTCTAGGTGAGGATTTGATACTAGAGCGAGTTTTATCACTAAAGGACAAGGCTTTGGTAGGTAGATTTATGGGTTGCTCCATAAAATAAAAATCTCTATGAGAATGGATCAAGGTTATCTAGTTGGAGGTTCTAGGTTGTACTTCTACATATTATTTGATGATGAAGGGTTGGATAATTTTTGTCTTCCAAAATGCAACAGACATTATAATCATAAAAATAAAAGATCAAGTTGGGGGCTCAACATTTTAAATCTAAAACTTTGGAATTTTGTGTTTGATCTATGCTTTTAGAGGACTAATACCCAGCCTATCTGGGTTAAGCTACCCTTTTTACTGCTTGAATTATGGAATGAAATAATATTGCATGAGATTGGAAACTACCATGGAGTTTTCCTCGAAGTATATTCAAAAATCTTAAATGGTATCCAAAAAATGGTAGCTCATGTCTTAGTGGACCTTGATCTCAGTTTAGAATTGTTGAAAACATGGATTTCATGTAAAAAAATTGGACATATCTACAGAAGCTTGACTACGTCAAGGTGTCATTTTGATGTAATAATTATCATCATTATGGTCATCTCAAGGTGGATTGTGAAATATACGAGAGTAGAGGGAAAGGGGTTATACATAAGGAAGTTAGAGATTCTTCTAGTCTTAAACATTTAGAGGACATAATGACAATTGAAACATAGATAGATGAGGACCCATTCAGGACCTCAAAAATGCTTAAAGAAAGGTTTTATATCATTGGTGTCTAGACAAAGGAGAAAGAGTTGGATCTAAGATATTGTACTAGGAAAGTTTTAAATGAGGGAAGGGAGGCCATAGCTATAATAAACAAAGTGTTTGGAGTATTTTATCAAGTATCCATCAAATCCCAAACCTAATCTTACCCTTTTCTAGGGATGGGGGATTGAAATATAATAATGATAAACTTGCTTTACCATCTTGCTCTAAATTTTGCCCCTATATGGATGTCTTATCTTGCCATAGTTTTGATAGGACTTTGCAAGAGGGTGGTGTTGTTCCTTCATTTTAGGAAGGTGGGGAGGATAAATATTATGGTTAGAACGAGGAATGGTAAGGGTTTTAAATCCAAGGGGGACTCTAAAACTTCTTTCTATCAAGGGCTTAAAATTGGTAGAGAAGGGTGTAAAACTTACTAAGTTTTGACCCTCTTTAAATAGAGATATTTTAGACCAAGGAATCAATTTGGGCTTAAAAAACCCTAGTAGGTTCTCTTCTCCACTAAAGTCCTTCAAATCACCATATTACAAGCACATTTTCTAGCAGCTATGCATTAAAAGCCCTAAAAAAGGTAAAGGATATACTAGGTATGGTCAAGTATCAAGGGGTTTTGGTCTTGAGACAAGTCAATCTCAATAGTTTAAAGTAGGAAGGAAATCCAACTTAAAAATTGCACAAAGAAATTTGAGAAGGAAATTTTATCTGGTAAACAAAAATTCATAGTTGGGTTTCTTAGAGTAGGATAGCCTTAGAGGAAATGGAATCAATGATCATCCTCACTTTAAATGTTAGAGGGCTTAGTGCCCCTCATAAAAAATAGCCCTAAATGTGTGTTTAAATTTCATAAGCTAGATATTATTTTTATCCATGAGACTATATTGGATGCAAAAAAAAAGTAATAGCCATCCTCACCTCTCTCTTATCAAGTTAGAACTTTGTAGGGATAAACTCAAATGGAATATCAATGGAAATGTAACAGGATAGAATTCCTCCTTCCAACTAGTTGACAAGGTATATGCTGAGGCAGGTGTGGTTATAGACTTACATTTTATGAAACCAGAAATTTTGATTTCTCATAGTCAATCTATATGGTCCTTATGATGGTAGAAGGTAGTTTTGGGAATAATTCTTTACAATACGTTTTAAAAGAAGAAAATATAGTGGTGGGGAGGGGACTTAAATTTTATAATAAAAATAGAAAAAATATGGGAAGAGGAGGCCAGAATCGATTCTAAAAATATAGAATGAAGGGTTGTGTGATGTAGAACCTATTAAATTAGTTTTCACTTGGAGGAATCAAATAACTAGAAGATAGGGTTTTTCTAAAAGGTTGGACATATTTTTAGTTTCTAAAAACCTCATAGTTGAAGCAAGAAGACTAAGGTATTGGACAAATAAATATGAGGGATTTGATCATTCATCATTTTTCTTTCAATTAGAAAAATATCAAGAGAAACTAGTAGGACCTTTCAAGTTTTGAAGATGAGGAATTTATAAATATAATAAAATATGAGTGGAGCCATATTAAAAGTAAGGTAAATAGTGGGAAGAAAATGCAAAGATATAATCTAAACTAAATCAGTTGTATAATCACAAAAGTAATAAGTTTTTTCATATAAGGAGAATTTATAGGTCAAATATTTGGAAATAAAGGAAAAGGAAATTGCTAGAATGGGAAAATGAAAAGTAGAGCACTTTGGCTAGAGCAAGGGGTGAGAATACAAAATTCTTTCAAAAGTATGCAAAATAAAGAAATATGATAAATACCATCTGGGATATGAAAGGTGAGGATGGACGAAATATGAGAAGGTTTCAAGAAATAGTTGGATTAGGAGTATCCTACTTTAAGAAATGTATCAAGAACCCAATAGGAAAATATAGAAATAAATCATTAAGCTAACACTTTATCTATCTAAGATGGTTAGTGATGAAGTCAAATAAGTTTTGATGACAAAAGTTACTAAAGAGGAGCTACAATCAACAGTTAAATATTTTTATAAAGGGAAGATTTTAGGACCAGATAGTTGGTCCATTGACTTTTATGTGGGTTTTATGAGTTGTTATAAGAAGATAGGTGGTTGAAGAATAGAGTACTTTTGGGTAGGTACTCGGGTCTATCAATACAACTTCTTGGCCTTGATTCCTAAGAAGGATAACCCAAAATCCTTTGGGGAGTATAAGCCTATATCCTTGTATAACACTCTCTACAAAATCATCTATTGCTAGGAGGTTAAAAGGGTATTTTAAGGCTTCTATAATAATAATTTAGTTTCTTGAGTAAAAGATAAATCCATGAAGCTATTGGTGTTACTCAAGAAGCACTTCATTCAATCAAATATGGGAAGCAACAAGCAATGATAATTAAGCTTGATTTGAAAAAAGCTTTTACTAGGATAAGTTGGTTGTACATCAAAATCATAATAATTCATATTGGTTGTAGTTTGTAAATTTGGTATTATGATCCTTTTGTTTTCTTAATTAATTGTTCAACTTCTAGCTTCTTCATCCTTCCAGAGGGCTGAGATAGGGATACCCCTATCACCCCTATTATTCTTTCTTGTCATTGAAGGGTTGAGTAAAATGATTAAAGAATATAAAATACTTGGAATGATCAAAGGCATTAAAATGGAAACAATCTAGTTGGGACTCACTTATTATTTGTGGATGATATACTCTTATTTGGAAATAACACCTTAAGAGAAACACTAAAATATAAAGAGTTGTTAGATTTATAGTGTGATACTGTAGAAATGGAAATAAACCTCCAGAAGATTGATATAACTTTTAACAAACTGTAACCATGACAAGAAGCAATGATAACTATTTTTGGCTTCAATATAATTGAGTTTGGAAAATGGCTAAAATATTTGGGGTTTAGGTTGAAGTCAAATAATTATGGATACTAGGACTAGATTTGGTTAAACATTAAAGTGGAATAAAGGGTAACTTTATGGAAAAATAGATTTTTATCATTGGGAGATTGTTTAACATTCGTGAAATCAATTTTGGAGGCCATTCCAAAATATTGAAACTCAACTTATATTTTTATTAAAATAGTAGGAAAAAGTAAAAATACTTCCAAATCATTTGGACAAGAAGAATGGTGAAGGATGCAACAACTTTGGTTAAATGGAGTAATATTGTCAAACCTAAATTAGTAGGAGGATGGAAGCTTAACAATATATATAAGTTTGGAAAAGCACTAGTTTCCAAGAGTCTTTGTAGATTTATAACTAGTAAAGTATTATTGCATGAGGTTGTCAAGAATAAATATTTTGGTTCCATTTCCTTTGAATAGTGGATTAGACTTCCTATCAAGTCAATGACAAATGTTATTATCATTTGGAAAGCATTAGTGAAGGCTTTTACATTAGTGGGCAATTTTTTGTTTGAATAATAGGAGATGGAAAGAAATACTAGGAAAATATCCCTAGCTAAGGAATAGAGGAGATTACCATTTATCTCCAAATTTAATAGAACGTCTATAAATATAGGGGTGCAAGGTATTGGTAGATGTAACCTCTAGGGATAGAACCAATTTGTGGAATCAATGGTGGCTTTTACCAAAAGAATTACTTTTGAAAGGAAATGAATCTAAACAATGGAGCAATTATACAAGGGGCATAACAAGGGCTTTTATAAGACTGATATATGAAGAAGACTCTTTAGTATGGTCAAATAACCCAACTAGTGGACAATTTAGAACTAAGGATACAAAGCAATGTTTAAAGATAATAATGAGGAGGTTCTTTGGTGGTGGAGTGGGATTTGGAAGGTGAAAGTACCCTTGAAAATAAACAATTTTCTTGGTTAGCATTAGCTAAGAAGGCATTTACATGGGATTTTCTATGAAAAAATTCCTTGCAGGGTCCAAGTCAATGCAACCTATATGAAAGGGAAGAAGAGACAATGGATCACCTACTGATTCTTTGTGGTTTCTTGAGAGAAGTGTGGAGGTCTATTTAACCCATGACTAATGGGAAGGGACAATGGCCAACGAGGAATATTTTGGAGAATATGCAAAAATGGTTCAAAGACAAAGGAATAAAGGAATACATGTGCATTTCATTAATAGTGGCATGGGGTCTTTGGTTGGCAAGAAATTATATGTTGTTTGAGAGCAATAAAATTCCATATATATAAGTTCAAGCTCATATCAAATATAAGTATGAAGGCATAAAACAAGCCCCAAAATTAAAATTTTTAAGGTAGGTTGGTATTTTAACAATGGATATTACAAGGTCTTGGGCTTTTTTCAATGGAGCTTCCCAATATAGTCCAAGTAGATGTGATGTAGGAGTGTTATATTAGGACGAAAATCACAAGTTCACTTTCAAAGCGTGTCTTGGTGAAGGACTCAATAATGTGGTATATTGGAAGGCTTTGATATTTTTTATAAGAATGATAGTGGAACATGGAATAACAAAACTTCAATTTTTTTGTGACTCAAAATTGGTGGTGGATTGGGCTTCAAGATTAGTAGGGATGCAAAATTTGATACTTGGGCCTTATTATAAATTATAAGTAATTGAATTTGCTAGAAGAATCATTTGCACAGATCTCTTATAAACATATCTACAAAGAACTAAATGAGGAATAAGATGGTCTATTTGTTAAATAATATATTACATTATTGGGTACATATCAATGTACCACCTTTGGTACATAACTAGAGTAGGAGTTTACTTTAGAGTAAAGTTAGTTAGTTACTTCAAGTATTGTAATAAATGCACAAGTGTCAATGTGCAAGTTGTAAATGTACAAGGAGTCCACTTGTACATCAGGTAGATAGGTAGAGTAAGGGCCAAGGAATCTATCTTCCTATATAAATGCCTCATAGTGAGTGCTTTCAAGATGTAGTAGTAAAAATAAAGAGTGTGTGGTATATTTTAGTAGTATGGTACAATGTAGTCCTTTCACATATGTTCATGGAATTTTCATGTCCTCCGTTATATAGCATTGTACTATTTTCATCACTTTCATTAATGGCATATTTCTGAGTTATTTGTAGATGTTCATCTCATTACTTTCTTGCATATTATTTTGCCATCAGTTTATAGTTATCTTATATTAGTTATATTGCATCTTGTGGTTGTATTTCTTGTACTACTATACCATCAAAAGCTAACAGTGGTATCAGAGCCACATTAAATCATATGGGAAATAGGGAGAGCCACAAGTGAGACTGAGAGTGGATAGTAAATATCATTTCTATAATTTTTGAGATTGCAATTGGCTAGAGTCTTTCCACAGGGTTACAAAAAACTTGTGAAGACTAGGACTTAGTGTTCATTTTACTAGATTGACAAATCAACTAGTGAAGACTGATTATCTCTAGATTTAGAATTTTTCCAGTCCTAATACTTTGTTGTAGGGAAAGGAGATTCAAATAAACTTGGGAAGCTTCCTACATAGAGCTAGGAAGAATATCTTCTTTGGCATCAATAAAGCACCAAAAGCAACAAGTGGAATATTGGGGACTTGGAGGCCTAAAGAAAAGGTCGCATTGTTAGATATTGCAGACCTACAAAGTGCAGAAGAATAAAAGGCCATAGTGGCCTTATTTTTTATTCAAGAGACTCTAGAGAAGATTCTAGAAGAATATAGAAGATTGGTTATCTCGATTACAGATTGAAAAAATCAACCAAATAAACTGAAGAAGACCTACAAGAGGTTTCATTAAATAACTTCCAGTTTTGGAATATTGGAGTTTGGTGATCTCCATTAAAGCTTACAGATTGCAGAGTGAAGAAGGACTAGCAAGGTCCTATTCCAAATTCCAGAAGTAGTAGACTACAGAGATCTAAGAGGAAGATCTCATTACCAACAATTCCATAGTAGAAGGTTGAAGTAAAGGTCTCATTAGGAAGACCATAATAGCTATGATATTGAAGACCTAGGAGAGATATGTAGGCAGCAAATCCACCTCCCAAAGAAGAAGAAGTGATCAAAGGGATTTGCTCAATTTTGATAGTTTTGACACAAGTGATAGTTTGCCCAAGTTTTGTAAATCATACAGTAAGGGGTAAAACCATACAACTGGAATGGAAAATCATACAAGGCAGTGGCAAATCATACAAGGTGCACCGAAATTCACCCAAATGCAAGGGAAATGTAATTTCAGAGTGAAATGGCGCATAGATTTGCTAACTAAGGTGTTAAACTTAGTAAAAAGCCAAATTAATGTATTCAGTTGTATATTGGCAGTTGTAAATAATGAATTGCCTCAGGAACCACTTTGGAATGGCCTGGGCAACGTTATATAAGGCCTCATTTTCAAATTTGTAGGTCTGGTTGCTAGAGTGAATAGCTAGTACTTGTTAGTTGTTGATTCTCTGAGTTATTGCAATTACATTGATAGATTTTCCATACTGTAATCGAATCCATATACATCAATGAGCATAATGATGGTTGTGGATGACTGTGTACGATTTTGGTAATGATGGATGGTGATTTATGGATGAATTTTGATGTGTGTGTGTTTCTATGGAATGTTATAGGTTAGTTTTGTGCATTGTTGCAACCCTGTGGTAGAATCTGGTACTGGTGAAACCTGGAGAATGATCTAGGAGCATGGAAATATCAAGGAACATGTATTGAAAGGTGTTGTATGATTTTTGGCCGTACTCATGCACATGGAATCTCTCAACAGTCCTGTTAGGATGTTTTGCCTATTGTGGAGATTGTATTGATTGGTCTATCAAACCCTTACAAAACATCCAGGAGAGAGATTGGAGCAATGGAACATCTAAACTAGCATCTGACTGTGTCGTTGGTTCGTACAAATCGTACATCGTCACCCTTACAAATCGTACAAAGCACTTTTACCCGATTTGGTAAAACAGGCGATTGAGAGAAACTTACCCGATTTGGTAGTTTTGGGGAATCGACTTGAGCGATTACAAAACTGTGTACGACAGCCTCCAAAACTGAATCTATCAATTTTTTTGAGTGTAATATCGTACCATCTATGACACTGTATGATTTGAGATCATACAGTGTAGGCATTTGATGTCCGTACAAGGTGATTATAGTTCGTACAAGGGTAGTTTGAACGGTCTTAAGACTGTACGATTTGGTAATTGAGTTGGGCTTAGCATATTGATCATTATCAGCCTTGGAAAATACCTCCCTACTAGGAATAATCCACCCCTATGCTACATTTGGCACCGTTGCCTTATCGAATCTGGCATTTTTTGTTAAAATGGGTCAAAATTGATGAAGTTGAATACTGAGACTGGAGGTGAATGATGGACACCAGTACATGGAGCCATGGGAGATGGGAACTAAGAGACAACATTCTAGTAAGAAGGAGCACAAGGATTTCTCAAAGAGAAAACACAAGTAACTCAGACCGTAGTACTCAAGAACCAGAGATAGAGCAAGTTTGGACATCCGAAGAAGGAGACTTTGAGGCATTGTTGATAGAGATAGAAGACGAGGAAATAGAACCGCCAAGCGTAGAGGCAAGGGTTGACAAAGGAAAAGTGCAAGAAGATAGAGAGTGGATGGTGACACCTGAGAAAGTGATAGAAGGGTTGCAAGAGAGTGCGGAGGATGGGAGTCAGGCACCAGAGCAACAGGACGTGAGGTCTCAGGAGGACGGACCAAGACCATCTCCCTCACATCAACGAAGGAGGTCATGAAGTGAAGATACATGAGAATTTGGTCATCGAGTGGTGGGACAAAACAAGATACCTCGAATTGACACTTCTGATGACAACGGGAGTAAGACACCCCCAAGGAGGAATCAGACAGAGATTCCATGGGATACCTCAAGTGATAGTGATGACTCTCCTAAGATGGCTAACAAGGCAGCCAAACAAAGATGTCCACCATTTTTAGGTGAGGGTAAGGAAGACCCCACATGGCATATAGGGACTTGCATAACCATTTGGAGAGAAAATGGTGTAGATAGACCTGAGGATTGGGTAATCCTATTTCCTGCTACCTTGAGAGGATTGGAAATTGATTGGTATTTGAAGAGAGAAAATACCATAGATTTTTAGACTTGGAATCAGATAAAGGAGAAGTTCATTGAAGAATTTTGACCTTTAAAGGATGATGGAGACATTGTTATGAAACTTTGCGTGATGAAGCAAAAATCCGATGAGGATGTGAAATCCTACAACCGTAGACTAAAGCAATTAGTCGATAAGATGCAGATGTCGTTGGTAGATGTTCTAGTAAAATGGTGGTTCGTAGATGGATTACTTCCAAAATATAAGAAAAATATGAAGGCAGTACCATCAAAAACATATGAAGAAGCGCTTAAGCACACAAAGAATTTTGAGAGTGAATCAAAATAAATGTATATAGGAATCTTGTCTCATCCCAAGTTGAAGGATTCAGATAGTGAAGAATATGACACTATATAGAGGATGGTAGCATCATTTTGCAAGGAGTTTGATAAGTTGGTAAAAGAACAAAATATCAAACCTGATAGAAATGACATGTGGTGCATGAAATGCAAAATGGAGGGACATACAAATATGAAATGTTCAAGGAATGACTATTGCCATATTTGTAATGTGATGGGGCATGAGGTAATGCTATGTCCGTATAATGCAAGAATACATCCACAAGTATTGTCAATCTAGGAGTAGGAAGAGAAACCGAAGGCCCAAGGAAGCGGGCAACAAGCAACAAGTGGCGGTTACAAAAATAGTAGACGAGGTGGAAGATCAAACCAAGGTAATCAACAAGGAGGACAAAGTCATTTACAGTATGATTCGAAAGGTAGACCGATCATACAATGTCACAATTTCTAGGAATGGGGGAATTTTGTAAAAAATTGTCCTGCACCTCTGAGGCAAGAGACATCACAAACAAGCACTACACATATGTGTAGATGGTGTGGTCCGAGGAACCACAAAGAAGAGAATTATCCAAAATAGGTGAGTTCGAGTAACCCATAGAACGTTAGTTATTTGGACATCGAAGTTCCTCAAGTTAAGGAGGAAACTCAGGAAGTTTTAGTCGTGATGAGAAATCAGGCTAAGAAGGATAAGTATCCAGAGCCAGCAAAATAAAAGCAATGCTGGCAAGTAGCAAAGAAAATATTGCAAGAGGAAGCTGAGAAGACTAAACAAGTAGAGTCGAGAGCTGGTAAGGAATTAAGAAAACCATCAGATCAGGAGATAGTTGTGCAAAATCTGGTAGCACAGGTTTTGGATACCATAGTGGAAATTAAAGTATCCAACCTGTTAGAAGCTATTCCAACATTACAGAAGGTAATGGTGGAAGAATTGCAACCATAGAAGGTGATGGAAGTGTAGAGCCAACCAATTCAGGAGGAGGAGCAAAAATATCAATTTATGGATCCAACTGTATTAATGATTGATGTGGGAAAGAAACCTGCATTAGTGCATATGGAGATCTTAGGGCACAAATTGACACAAGTTATCATGGATGGAGGATCCAACATCAATGTGCTACCTGAGAGAACTTGGCTAGAACTAGGTGCTCCATCTCTATGGGCACCGAGCTTCTGGTTATATGGTGCTGACCAGAATGGCATTGAGATAAAGGGAGTCTTAACGACACAACAAGTAATGATAGTTGAACAAGAATTTGTCTTGGATTTCATTGTGATTACAATGCAGAAACCTGCATACGATGCTCTCTTGGGGAGAGGTTGGCTACGAGTAGCCAAAGTTAATCACAATTGGGGAAAGAATTAGATCACTTTTAAGAAGGGACAACACAAATACATGATTAATCTAGCCAATCAAAGAGTTAGTGAAGATGTAGCTACAACAGATGAATCAAAAAATTCCTCAGAGGATGAAGGGCATGAACCTGATGGGGAAGGAATGTTGTACCTAGATGAATGTAGCGAAGATGAAGCTCGATCTGATAGCGGACTTCTTCATTGGAAAATGGAGGAGTACAAAATGTTTCAGCCCAACTGCCTCTGTATTGAGTCAGAGGAGATCAAGGAAAAACAAGATAAACCAAAAGTTAGTAAAGAACCTAAGAAGGAAGTAGAAGAGAAATGGACATTTCCAAAAAGCTTTGTAGAGTATACAATAGGAGATGTAGAGATTGATACAAGACAAACACACCCCGAGAATGTAGAGAAAGCTATGAGTGAACCAAAAAATATCAAATATGAAGGACCTCGGATAGTGGACATCAATCTAGGAATGGAGGAGGAACCTAGGATGATCCATTGTGGTGATGATTGGAATCCGGTATTGAAGGCAACAACTTTTAAGATATTCTTGGAATACAAGGATGTCTTCGCATGGACATATAAGGACCTGAAAGGAATCCCACCAGAACTATGTGTCCATAAGATTACACTAATTCCTGGTGCTCAACTAGTAAGGAGGAGACCATATAGAATGAACCCAAAGTATGTTGCATTAGTGAATGCGGAGATAGAAAAGATGCTAGAAGCAGGAATCATATTCAGGGTGACAAATAGTGAATGGGTTTCACCTATAGTGATCACCTTGAAGAAGGAAGTTGATAAGATCAGAATATGCATGGACTTTAGGAGTCTAAATATTGTAACCATTAAGGATCCCTTCCCCATTCCCTTCATAGATTCTATCTTGGAAGAAGTTGCAGGACATGAGATCTATTCATTTTTGGATGGGTTCTCGGGATACAATCAAATCAGCATCACCGAGGAGGATAAGCTGAAGACCACATTTATTATGGAGAATGGCATCTATGCATATAACCGAATGCCATTTGGGCTCTATAATGCCCCAACTACATTTCAGCGTATCATACTGTATATATTTGATCAACTAGCAATGGGGAACTTCAAAGCATTTTTGGATGATTGGTCCATCTATGGGAAGATCAAGGAGCATCTTCCTACCCTTAGTGAATGTATGAGTAGGTGTAGAAATGCACAGATATCATTAAACCCAAGGAAATATTTTTTGATGGTACCATATGGGAAATTGTTAGGACACATTGTGTGCAGTGAAGGATTGAAGATAGATCCTGATAAGATCCGTGTGATATTACACATGGAAGAACCATTTGATGTGAGTTCACTCAAACCTTTTCTTGGTTCGACAGGATACTACCGAAGGTTTATCAAGAATTATGCACATGTATCCTACCCATTAGATTCTTTGATGAAAAATAATATTCCTTTTATATGGATAGAGGAGCACCAAGGAGCCTTCGAGGAGTTAAAGGCTAAGTTGGTGAGTAGTCCGATTTTGGTGTTTCCTAGTTGGGATAAGGAATTCCATGTCCATGTTGATGCTTTGAATTTTGCAATTGGATGTGCTCTAGCACAAGAAGGATAGTTTAGGCTAGATCAACCTATTTTATTTGCTAGTCACCTTTTGTCAAGGCTAGAGAGAAACTATAGTACAATAGAAAGGGAAGCTTTGGGAATGGTATATGCAGTTCAAAATTTTAGGCATTACCTATTGGTGAATCCCTTTGCTTTCTATGTTGATCACCAAGCCCTATTGTACTTGATAAACAAACTGGTGATCCAAGGATGAGTCAGTAGGTGGCTCATCACCCTCTAGGAGTTCGTATTCTGAGTAGTGGTGAGACCTGGTAAGAAGCATGTGATTGTAGACCAGTTGTCTCGGATACGATCAGGGGAGCCTATAGGAATAGGAGTTCTTGATGAATTTTTGGATGCATAATTATTCACCATCAACGTTGTTCCATCATGGTACAAGTTGGTTGGCCAATATCTATCCACAGGTGAGTTGCCACAAGAGATGACGACAATTAAAAAGAAGAAAGTAATCATGAAGTCAACACCTTTCCAGATAATAGCAGGATTACTATATAAAATGGGAAGTGATGGTATCTTGCGGAGATGTGTAATGGATGGAGAAGTCAAGGTAGCATTGAAGGAAGCCCATGCAGGCTTAGCAGGAGGACATATGGGACTAGATGCGACCACTAGAAAAGTATTTCTAGTAGGGCTATGGTGGCCCACACTGTATAATGATGCAAAGGAGCATGTGAAAGCATGCGATACTTGCCAAAGAGTAGGGAAGCCGGTCAAGAGGGACTTTATGCCCTTACACCCATCACAACCACAAGAGTTGTTTGAATGATGGGGATTGGACTTCGTAGGACCATTGAAGACATCTTAGATATGGAAGTGTAGATACATCGTAGTAGCAACAGAATACCTGACAAAGTGGGTGGAAGCAAGAGCATTACCTGATAATTCAGCCAAAAGTATAATGAGATTTTTGTATGAGCAGGTAATCATAAGATTTGGTATTCCACTACAAATAACAAGTGATCATGGAGGACACTTTGTTAATGATATTATCAAGATGTTGACAATAGAGTTCAAGATTTTACACTCATTTTCTAGTCCGTACTACCCCAGAGCGAATGGGCAGGTGGAAGCGACAAATAAAGTCTTAGTATCTACTCTATATAAAACCTATGGAATAGAGGGAGCAGACTAGGAGGAAAGGCTACCATCCATTTTGTGGGCATACAGAACAACTTTTAAACCAACAATGGAACATACACCTTTCCAACTAATGTATGGATAGGAAGTAGTGGTGCCAATCGAATTCTTGATACCAAGTTTGAGAGTCACGGTAGAGCATCGCTTGGGGGATCAAGAAAGTTTGGAGGAATGACTGATGACACTGACCAAGTTAGATGAAATAAGAGTCATGGCACAATGGGCGATTGAGATAGCTCAAAAAATATGGAAGGCATGGCATGACAAGCATTTGAGGAAGTTGGAACTTAGTCTCGGTGACTTAGTTCTAAAGTTTAATGGGAAAAGAGAAATCAAGCTAGGTAAGCTAAAGATGTTATGGCTTGGCCCTTATAAAGTAATTGAAGTAATGAGTAATGGAGCAGTCAAGCTATAGAACTTGAATGGGATAGAGGTACCCAATACTATAAATGGCTCAAAGTTGAAGCCTTATAAGGTACAATGTTTATTCATTGCTTCAAAAGAAATTGAATGATGAAGATGAGTAGAAGCTCAAGATGAGGCTCACCATGAGCTAGGTCCATCATAGGAAGAACCTAATATGGGACTCACACGCTTATTTGTAGAAGGGGAGGAGACACAACTAATAGTTGAACAACAAGAGTTGGCACCTCGACCCGATGAAAGAAGAAGGATGTGAGTACATGTCAGAAGGGCTGATGGGACCATACGAGAAGGAGAGGAGTGGGTTTCTCCAGAACCAAGAGGCTATCAAGAGATAGCACTATTACCTAGAACTACGAACACAAGGTACCCACAAGTAGAACATAGGGAACTACCTCGATAGATGGAAGGATGAAGAAGGATAAGGTTAATAGTGCACAATGAAGATAGAGTGGACACATTCGAAATGGAAATCCCAGAGGATAATAGGGATGAAACTGTAGATGAGGAATTAGTTGGAATTTCTCCATTGGCTTAGATAGGGCTATTATAGTAGAGGATGAGAATGCAAACTCAATAATTACAAGAAGAGTATCAAACATTGCGGAGTCACAATGCGAGGTTGAGGGAACAACTCATCCAGGAGTTGGATGGTACCATACGAAGACTGGATGAACAGAGGGTAGTTAGACTGCAAGAAGTTGAAAGTGAACCTGAGGAGGTTGAAGGATTAACTCCAAGAAATGGTGGAGGAAATGAAGGTGCAAGCACAAGTTCGCCACCCCCACCAAGTGAGCAACCAATGATAAATGAAGATGCAGAAGTACTTTGGCGAGACATAGAGGAGGCCACCACATCACCTGAATTACAAGGCAACATATTATTGGATATGATAGATTCTAGTGATGAAGGAATGTCATGGTTGGTAAGAGAGCCTAGTGCAGATAGTAGTGATGATGATGAGCTAGAGAATCCTCATAATCCTCAGAGAGATCATGACCCTCCAACTAGTGCATCGAGACAAAGACAATCAGGGAGAGCTCAAAGGGGTAGACCCTATATTGATACGCAAGCTTATACAATAGCTCATCAACAACTGAGAAGACAAATAAGGGAAGTATAGATATTGGAGAGAGTGATGAATTTACCAACCGATTGGGTAGAACAGAGGGAAGAGGGTCGGACCGACTCTAGCTCTGAGACAGACTTCTCTGATGCATATAGAGAAGTATTGGCATCTTCATCCCCCCAGAGATCCTTTGAGGAAAGAATATGGAGATGTCGCTTG
Organism: Wollemia nobilis; assembly: GCA_028583015.1. Lineage (NCBI taxonomy): Eukaryota > Viridiplantae > Streptophyta > Pinopsida > Araucariales > Araucariaceae > Wollemia > Wollemia nobilis. Next base: position 11,433,751 of record JAQPPZ010017220.1, on the reverse strand, counting down.
GTACGTGCTGATAGGAGAATCAGAACCTTGTGATAGTTGTCACCTAATCGGAGTCCACTAGCCAATATTGAGTTGGTAGAAATTACTCCTGATAATCGAGGAACAAGAGGAAGAATTGGACAAAGACCTCTAAGACTCCAACAAGGAAGGGGAGGAGGTAGGCGACCAGGGAATAATCGAGATCATGATGATGTTACAAATAGAGGAGGTAGAGGATGAGGAAGGTTCTGACCCCCTACTCCTAGATGGTCGGGAGATAATCCTTTAGCATGCATGAATTGGACAAGGAACCAATGAGGTATACCAAGAATGAGAGGCATGTTACCAAACTCTGTAAGATGATGCACATGGGGGCAACCACCCCTAATCAGACAAGGACCTCAATGAGTGATGGGTAATAGGCGATTACTCCAAGAGAGGGAGGAATCACCAATAGTACAGAGAAGTCCGATGCCAAGAGGAAATGGATGGGGTAGATACCCACATGGTAGAAACCTTGCTGGAAGAGGAAGGATACACTTTGCAGAGGAAAGAAACTTAGGCCAACAACGAGTTCGATCACCAAGTTTGGAGCAAGAATTGATCCATGGAGATAGGCGAAGAAGTCACTCAAATGATAGTAGAGTGGTAAGGACACCACTACCATGGGATCAATCACCTGCATGGCAAGAAGAAGGACCACCAGGTGAGGAGACTCCAACTTGCCATTGTACAATTCCAAATTGTACACATTGTAGGGGAAGAGCTGAACATGCAGTAACATCACAGGCACAGACAAGCCAACCAAGGGAACAAGGGGTACAAGAGGACACCATTACTCGAAATGTTATGGTCGAACCTCCAGGTCAAGATTCATATGGGATCGTACAAGTGAATGTCACTGTACGATTACCAAGACGGTAAGTGTAAATAGACTAGGATTGAAAAAAAAAGAAAAAGAAAAATGAAAAAAATGGGTGCCTTAGTTGTGAAAATCCCTCGGGATGCAATTAAGAAGGAAGTGGTTGAAAACCGGAAATGACGGCCTCTTCAGAAAGGGAGAAATTGAAAATTTTCTCTAAGTATAAAGATCGTACACAACAAAATTAAAGATGAAATTGTACAAATGATAGATCGTACAAAGTAAAAGTGACATAGAGTAAGGGAAATCATACAAAATGACATGTTGTACGATTTAGATCGTACAATGTATGATTTCAAGTAGGATGTACGATTTCCAACTACCCAATTAATGCGGCATGCACGGGAGAAAGCAACGGTTGGAGGAAAAAGTAGGGGAAAAAGATGAAATTTCAAAAACTTTTGAGTTGTCAATCATCCATGCAAGATGGAGGGAAAATGTGCAAAGTGGCACAATTTAAGTTGATCGAATTAGGGTTTAGTTAGGGTTTTTTGAGCACTTTAAATAGGAAGGCAGAATTGCAATTTTTATCAAATCGTACAAGTGAGAATTCAAATTTTTTAGGAGGACGAAGGTGGAAAGCATGCAATTGGAAGAAGAAGACCATATGGGCAGCCAATTTCATTAATAATTTGAATTTTAAGGACCCATTTTTAATTAGCACTAGGGAGTTCTTTTCATTTTCTAAAAGATTCAACCCAAGAAAGGAGGAAGAAGAAAACTAGGGTTTACTCCATGAAAAAGGGAAATTCAAATTCCAGCCAAGAATAGCAATAAAATATAGTAGAATACATCAAAGTATGGATGTAGAAGTGAAGAATTATTGTTGGGAGTCCGGAGAAGTGGAGAAATTGAAGAAGTATGGTGGAAATTGCAAGTTGTTAAAGATTTAAACCCTAAAAATTGGTATAATATGGAAAAAAGCGAGTTGAGGAATGTTGGAGGAGATAAGAGAAGTCCGTACAGCTATAAAACTACCACCATAATTTTCAGTTTGAAATAAAATCATGCTAGAGGTGAAGGAGTGGAAGATTGTTCTGAAAAACACAGAGATGATAGATCGAGGCAATCCGAAAAATGGGTAGATGAAGGATTCAACAAAAGAGATCAAGATTTTGAATTTTTCACAACCTAGGGTTTGAGAAGTCATGTTGTATGATTTTGGGGACAACATGTACGATTTCCAAGGAAATTAGCAAGAGTTTGGGTGATTTTCAGGCCATTTCAGGTAGCTTTAAACAAATCGTACGAAATCGTACGAAAGCATATGGATTCCAAAGGGGAAAGCAGTAAAAAGCAACATCGTATGTAGTACTATCATACTGTATAGTCTCAAGTTGTAGATGTACGATTTGATGAAGATAGGATGGTTTGAAGACTAACGGCTAGAAATCGAACTATGGGAAAAAAGGTAGTGTATGATCCAGAAGTGGTTGGCAAGGGTAAAACCATACAAGAGAACAAAGAACCATACATTGTACGATTTTATAGTAAGTCGTACGATTTTTGGTATGCTTTCGATTGTGGAAAGAGGTGATGTGGATGTTAAGCTAATCGGTGAGATGTTGAAGGAATGATCTCAACAGAAGAGTTTGGATGTCGATTAAGGTGGATTGCAGCCAATAGGGTGGAGAGATCACCAGGTCCATTGCATGAGAGAGAGGCATACCCATGGTAGCACCAAGGGTGATAGTCTCAGTCCCATGATTGGCATGGTAATCATCCTTGGAGGAGAAGAGGATATAGGCCATGGAGGGGACAAAGACATTGGCAGGCAAACCTGAGAAGAACACCACCAAGGCACCAGGAGGAAAGAATGGCACAAGAAAGAACCTCACGGAGGGAATTGAGAAGTGAAATTCATCTGCTAGAGTAGGAGGAGCATCTGAGCAGTGGATAGGAAGAATGTCAGGTGGAGGTGACAAAGATTACATTTGTGCAACATGGAGCGGATGCATGCAGGAAGTGGTGGGATGATGAGAAGAATAGGAATCATCCTTGGAGGAAGACGTTCGAGGATGCTCATGTGGTGGTCATTGCACAAGTTCTACCATTCCATAAAACATTCTTCTAGAACTATCTATTACAGATAGTTCAGGCATATAACCCTATGACCTAAACTACCTATGTCAATGTGGGCAAGAGGTCAGTGAAGGTGGATATTTTGGTAGAGACATTTCAAAAAATATTTGGCTTATTGAAAGATGGTATGGAGGTAGTAAAAATATTGGTAGATCCAATAGAGGCATACCACCTCGTCACTACCATGACCACTATCAAATCATTGACTGAGGTGAAGATCTCAGGTGCAGGAACATGTGGAATAAAATAGAGCTAGTTGAAAGGAGAACATTGGCAATGTGCAATGAATACAATCATGGCTCGACTGTCAGGAGATATAAGGGCCATAGAAATGCCAATGTGGATGGCATAATACGTAGAAGGTATCACCAAGGGGATTCAATATGATTGGGGTACCTTTCTGGAAAGGAGAATGCATGAGGCACTGATGAAGAGGCCAAAGAATTTTGGAATGACCTTCCATGCTATTGGATTGTTATTGAATGTGGTCATAGAAGTAGGAATGCAATTTCTAGGATTGACGCCACCTCGAGAGATCAGACCAGGACAATCGATGATATTGAAGTGGGTGAAGTCAGTGCCATTATCAAAAGTAACTCTGGAGAGACCTCGAATAAGGAGTGAGTGACATATTAGTGAAGCTCAAGAAGACACTACTCCGGAGAAGGATGTTGATGTGCATCATAGGTAAAAAAGGCCTAGATGACTGGAATAGGAGCTAGAACAACAAGCACCAATACAACGGCAGTAGGAGCAGCCACTCATTCAAGAAAGGGAGAAGAGGTAAGGAAGCCCCATACAAATAATGATGAGAAGAGTGGGAAAGAATGATGAGCAAACTAGTTCTAGAGGTACAGGAAAAAGAACAGTCAGATTCAGAAGCGACGAAACTGGATGAGTTGTATTGGATAGAGGCGGAGAGAATAGTACAATCTCCACAAATCTTCCAATATTTTGAGAAGATGAATGCTTCTAAATTTTTTAAAGGATTTGAGGTAGGGCAAGATGGAGTAGCCACTACTCAGGAAGAAGTAGAAGAAAGAAGGAATACCATGGAGGAAGAGCCCAAGAAGAAGCCTCGTTACAAATTTGTAATAGGAAGCTCAAGTAAGAAAGATGCATCGATAAATATGGAAGCATCACAAGAGAAAGAAGAACTTGTTGCTGAACAAGTCATAACAATGGACACACAACAAGTTCAGGAATAAGAAGTGATAGAAGAACAACAGGATTGAGCAAGAAGTAGCCCAGGAGAATACTGAAGAGCAACAGGTGGGCTCGATCGAATCAGAAAAGGCCCAAGAATAAGTTGAGCAAACAATCTCAGGAGGAGATTGTGAATATTGAAGATAGTGAGGAGGAGAAAATTGTAAAACAATCTCCACCTCGAGAGAATATAGATATAGTGAGAGCACTTCAGGAGCTTGGGGGAAGCTCTAGCCACCATATGGATGAAGAAGATATATGAACTCCTACAGAGGAAGAACTACGAGGAATGCAATCCAGTTATCTTCTAGAAATACCATGGTTCCATAGAATTGCAACTAAAGAGGAGGCACATGGAGTAGAAGATAAGGTGGAACACTTATTTTCTCAGTTAGGCCATGTGATCAATAGTGCCAGACTAGAATTTTGCATTGGCCATGTGGGAGAATTGAAGTTGTGGGAAGAACAAGTGTCTCTCGAATTGGAGAGGATAATAGAATGGGTGAGCAGTGTAGAGCATACAAGGAGGATAGCAGACATTCATGCACAACATCCATGGAGGTTACCCAAGGAAGAGGTAACAACAATGTTGGGAAGGGAAGACTTGCCAGAAGGGGTGGTCACAAATTACAGGAAAGATCCAAGGAGGTACTTGGATAGAGTCAACCATCCGACCTGTCCCACAAATACGATAGAAGTGGAGTACAAGAGGGTTGCTACGGGAGTGGCCATCACCCTGGAGGAAGTTGAACTTCCTAACACACTGGATAGAGTGGCTGAGCATTGGATTGGAACAAATCCATCAGCTCAAGGAGGCGCAGAAGGAGGAAACTACAACCACTCAAAAGGAATTGGCCGTAATGGAAGAAGAACTACAGAAAAGCAGAACTACGGTAGAAGAGAAAATAAAGAAGTTGGAGGATGATCTGTCAGGCCTCAGAACTGAGTCTGAAGCTAGAATTAGCACGCTTGAAGAGGAAAAGTGACAGATCTCACAGATGGTAGAGGATAAAATTAAGGAGTTGGAGGCACAACTCAAAGCAAAGGATGAGCTGATGACAGCTCAGTTGGCCAAAAAGAGTGAGCAAATGGCAACACAAGCCAAGCAGATAGAAGAGCTGATGAAGGACAATAAAAATTTGAATGAAATGGTCCTAGAAAAGCAAGCTCAGTTGAAGATTAAAGAAGACCATGCTCGAGCTATGGAGGCTGATATCAACCACCACCTACAGACCATTACTGAAAAGAATGAAGAACTTCAGGTGGCAGCTCGAGCAGAAGCTCACTGGAAGGAGAAGCTGAAAAAGAGTGCCTCAGAATGGGAATAGCAGATGATGGAGTTCCTGAAAACTGTCGAGGAAAAGGCTAACTTCCACGGGGAAAAAGTAGTACAGATGGGAAGCTACGCGGCCAAGCTGAAGAATGAGTGAGAAATGTATAAGTCACAAGTCAAGGACTTACAGGCTGTAGTGGCAGATTATGAAGCACAGTGGAAGAAGCAGAATGAGTCGGCGAGGACACCAACCAAAGTAAAGGGGAGGGCAGATGTAGGCAGCAAATCCACCTCCCAGAAGAAGAAGTGATCAAAGGGATTTGCTCAATTTTGACAGTTTTGACACAAGTGACAGTTTACCCAAGTTTTGTAAATCATACAGTAAGGGGTAAAACCATACAACTGGAATGGCAAATCATACAGGGTAGTGGCAAATCATACAGGGCGCACCGAAATTCACCCAAATGCAAGGGAAATGTAATTTTAGAGTGAAATGGCGCATAGATTTGCTAACTAAGGTGTTAAACTTAGTAAAAAGCCAAATTAATGTATTCAGTTGTATATGGGCAGTTGTAAATAATGAATTGCCTCAGGAACCACTTTGGAACGGCCTGGGCAACGTTATATAAGGCCCCATTTTCAAATTTGTAGGTCTGGTTGCTAGAGTGAATAGATAGTACTTGTTAGTTGTTATTATTGGTCATCAAATCCGCATAGGAAAGGACTTATGGTGGGTTTGCGCGCCCTAGACCTACGACCAACATTGAAATGCCGAGGGGAAGATATGCCCCTCATGCCAATATTTGAAGAAATGTCGGCTCCTATACTAATCTACTTTTGGGGTTTGAGACAAGAGTGCAGGAAAGAAATAAACAGGGTAAGGGTTAGGAAAATAAATAAAAAAGGGTAAGGGTTAGAGAAAGAAATAAAAAGAGTAAGGGTTAGAAGATGATGATTTAAGGTGGGAGAGAACAGAAGCACGATTACTCGCTAACAACCCGAATAGCAGTAGGAAATACCAAGAATAGCACGAAGGAAATGAAATGCTAAACTTCCTATGTATCCTCTGGACGGGCTTGCAGGGTTCTCCTTTCTCTCTCGCTGTAATTTAGGGTTCAGAGTAACAGTAATTGAGATAAGGGAATAACAAAAACCTCAATCCACCAGGAAGCATAAAAGAAAGCGACAAGGCATTTTTCCTCTCCTATGTATCCTTCAGGGTGAATTTCAGGGGTTCAGTCCCCGATCGCACACCAGATTCAGGATTCAAAGTCTCAGTATGCAAACGAGAAAAGACAAAAGAATTAAGCACAGAAGGCAGCATAAAAGAGAGAAATAGAGCACAAAAGATCTTTAGTATTAAACACAGGACATCAAGTTACAGCAGCTTTCTAGCAGAAAGTTCTCCCCCTTTTACATTGCAAAGCCTGGGTTTTTATAGAGGACCCGACCCTCTAAATCATTATTACAAAAACAATGGAGTACACCCTCGAGCTCTGAGAAATCGGCTCCTCGTTGATGTTGCGGATGATCCCTCAAATCGGCTACCAAAATTGGTAAGGGTGACCGAGTCAGCCGAGGAAAGACGCATTAAATGAGCCACCTGGGTGTCCTTAGATTGCAGGCGCGATGCTTGAGTGGCGGCCATGCTTGTCGGGCTCTTCTTCTCGGGCTGATACTTCGCATCTAATTGCCAAAAATGAGCAGCGGGCTTATCGAGCAAGAAAATATGCATTTATGAGGTTCTTTGACTGCCTCGGGAAAATGCCCAACTTGGGAAGCATTCCTAGAAATCGCCTCGCTGATTTTTGCTTCGCAAAACTACTTCAGGGGTGTGAAGTGTCGAAGCCGATCTCCCTCTATCCTTCGCTGCTTCGTTGGTGAAACTGCTTCGCTGATAGGTCGAGAAAATGCTTCGGGCCGATCTTCTTTTGAAACGGTGGTTCGAGGGAATTTTGGCCAAAACACTTTTTGACCTCTACTGCTTCGGGTGAAAACTGACCGAAGTGGGTTTTAGAAATACTTCGGGCCTGAAGTAATTTCTTTGCCTTAGCTGATTTGGGCCATCTTTTCTTCTTCGGCGAAGTTGCTTGGATGCCGCTTCGCAAAATTCTTTGCCCGAAGTAGTTGTTGGGAATACTTCGGGTGTGAAGCATTTTGTTTGCTTTCTCGACAAAGTTCTCACCCGAAGTGATTATTTGAAGTGCTTCAGGCCCGAAGCTCTTTTCTTTTCATTTTGTCTACCAGGGGGCGATAGGGAAAACCAAAATTGCTATAACTTATAAACAAAAGAAAACTTTCAACAAAACAAATATTATACAAAGCTTAATTTTTCTGCCCCTTGGTGGAATGTTACAATATTGTCAACATTCTTGGCGGCTCGTGGGGCAACGAGCTCGTCTCGGTGGTAGAACCCTCAGCTTTTATCCATTGGGCCAGAGTTACCTCCAGACCCCTCTCTTTGCTCCTTTTTTGGGGGTGCTTCCATAGCTTGTCCTTCCTCTTCCTCTTCTCTCTCCTATTCTTCCGCTACTACTTCTTTCCCCATTGCCAATGCTTCTGCTACGTCTTTGGCCATTGGCAATGGGTCCAGGAAGGCGCGGATGTCTCTTAAGGTTCAGCGAATCTGGGTCCAGATGCTTTTCGTGAACAGCTCCTGATCCTCCAGGGATTTGACCAATGCGCAAAACTTATCGATCTACCCAATTTTTGTATGCTAGGACCTAGTGTACAGATCATTTAGGGAGGTGGTGATTCTACAGTATTTCAATATGTAATCGGCAACCTGCTTCTCTGTTATTGGTTCGGCCCACTCGTCTATCTCCGAGACATCGCCTTCAAACTGCTGCCACTTCGGCATGATTTCTTCCTTGGCTAAGGGCTTCCCATCATTATCCGTGAAGCTTGGGAAGCCTAAGGAGGAAATGTCCTCGAAGTAGCCCATCGACGTGTGCCTCTCGCTCTCAAATGTGCCCAGTAGGATTTTCACATTTTGCGCTTTCTTGGCTATGGAGAAGAAGGCACAAACTGTGGCCTGGGCGGTTGACCAATCCCTTGTTGTTCGACTCATCGCTGTGAGCTTCAAATCTTGATACCTTGCATTTTGGACCTTGAGGGCCAGCTTGAGTTGGACTCTAACATTCTGAATGACCACTTCGACGATTGGTCCTCTTTCGACGATGGCAACCTGGGCTTCTATGGTGTAAGCTAAATCTGAAAGGGCACTGGCAGCCCGAGACCTAAAATTCTTGAGCAGATGTGAGCGAATCTCCTTGATTTTGCTCCTATCAAGTAGCCCCAGGATTTCCTTCTCATGAAGCTGTATTTGAGCTTGCAAGATCTTACTTTCAAGCTCCTTGGCCCTCAAATCATTTTTGGCCTGCCTTTGTGCTTGATTCTCAGCTGTGCACTCCAACTGTGCTATCTGCAGCTTTAGGGCGTGTGCTTCTTTCTACATCAGCTTGCACTGCTCTTCGGCCTCTGCCAATTTGGAGCGAGCTCTTGCTAGCTCCTCCTCCAGCTTGATGTTAGCACTCTCGGCTTCGAACCTGCACTTTTTGGCAATGTTGGCATGCACCTTGAAGGTCTCGATTCCAATGTGCATAGAGGCGGACTCCTTGTCCACGTTCAGATGTTCTAAGTCCTTTTCTTTATCCTGATATTCATAGTCCGCTGGAGTCATTTCATCTAGGGGCTTTTGGAATTTGGGTATCTTCTTTACTTTATGCAACTTTCCCGCCTCAAAATTGAAGACGACACATTTCTTTAGCGAAGCATTTTCCACGTCCTTGATCTGCATGTGGTTCGGTTCTATGAGGATGAACTGCTTCGCGGCAAACTTTCCTTCGTCGGTTACTTCGGACTGAAACCCCTTGAAGGCAATTTCGATCGTGCTTTGTGAAGCCGAAGCTAGGAATCTAGCTTTTGCGGTTGAAGGCGCTTGCTCTCCGTGATCTTTTGAACAGAGTATAGACAAAGAACTGAAACCCTATATACAAAAATACATGCAAGATTTTTTTTTTTTTTTTAGAGCGATATAAATACCTCAGCGATTGAAGGTCTTCAGGTGGAGACCATTGACGGAGATTGGTAAAACTTGGCCATTCACATCTTTGAGGATGAAGGAATTAGCCGAATTCACTTTTATTATTTCAAACGGTCCGTCCCAGAATGCATCCATTTTGTCATGATTCCCAGGCTTGGCCTTCCATGAATCCCACCTCCATACCAGGTCTCCTGCTTTGAATGTGCGATCGGATGATTTCCTTTTGAACCATTCTCGGGTAACCTCAGAATGTCATGCAAAGTTCTAGTAGGCCTTTTCATGTTCCTCTTCTAGTCATAGTAGCTGGACCATGCGTTCCCCCATCGAGTTAGCTTCATCTTCTTCTAGCAACTGTAATGCAAGGATCTCAATGTGAGTGGGCAGGATGGCCTCTTTGTCGTATACCAAAGCATAAGGTGAAGTCTTGATCGACCTTTTGATAGAAACCCGATCAGCCCACAAAGCCCGATCCAGAAGGAGGTGCCAAGTTCTTTTGTTTTGATCAATCAGCTTTCTCAGTATCCTCAACAGGGTTTTGTTGGTGGATTCTACCAATCCATTGCCCTGGGGGTAATAGTTGGAAGACACCTTGTGATATATCCCATACTTGTATAGGAACTCATTGATCTTTGCGCCTGTGAAACCAAGACCATTATCTGTAATAATTGCTTTTGGGATACCGAAGCAGGTAATCAATCCTTCCAGGAAGGTGACGACGGTATCTTGATCGGCATGTTTGGTGGGGACTGCCTTAGCCCACCTGGTGAAGTAATCAGTCGCAGTCAAAATGAATTTGTGCCCAGTGGAGGAGTTTGGCGATATGGCCCCTACGAAATCTAGTCCCCATTGCTAAAAGGGGGCTTCTACTTATATCGATCGGAGTGGCATCGAAGCATTTCTATTTTGGTCGACGAATCTCTAGCATTGCTCGCACCTTCGGCAAACGAAGAAGGCATCGACAAAGAGTGTGGGCCAATAGTAACCCACCTTGATTATCTTTAGCGCCATCGCTCTTCCAGCAAAGTGTCCTCCAGATAGTCCTGAATGAAATTCGCCTAGGATTCTCCTCTTATCATCATCTTTTATGCATCTGAGGAGGACGACGTCGATGTTCTTGAAAAACAGGCCTTCTGGGCGCATAGTGTATCGGGCGGACCGCATCCTGAAATGTCTTCGCTACAAAGCATTCAGATGTGAGGGGCATATGCCGGTGTTGAAATATTCCACTATTTTTTTGACCCAATATTTCTCGACCTCTTCCTGATTAGCGAGGCATTCTCCTATTGGCAAGTCATCCGATTGATAGTCTATTATTTCGGCCGTTGCACTCTTCGCCAGCTCTTAACATAATGTGCGACCATGAACTAGTTTGGTAGTTTTGATCTCAATATCAAACTCTTGGATTTTGCTTACCCAACCAGCTCTCTTGCTTCCCAGTTCCCCCTGAATAATGAAACTATGCACATCGGGGTGAATGACGAAGACTGTGGTTCGACTCTGAGAAATGAACTATTTAAATTTCCTAAGAGACTTCATTACTGCATGCACTTGACGCTCGATGAAATTGTACCTTTCCTCATGGGGATTGATTATCTGGCTGAGGAACGCAATGGGACGTTCATCTCCATCTTCCCCTTTTTGTGTCAAGGCCGCAGCGTAGCTTTCAGGTTCTCCTATTGCATACAGGATAAAATCTCGGCTGTAGTCAGGGTTGATCAAGACTAGTGCCTGAACAATTCGGGCCTTGATTTCTTTGAATGCTTTCCTCCTCTCTTCTGTCCAGACAAATTTTGTGCCCTTCTTTAAAATCTCAGACATCGACTTAATGACCTGGGCGAAGTCTGGGACAAACTTCCTTATGAAGTTAATCTGACCGAAGAAAGATTGAAGGCCCTTTTTATCGACTGGGATTGGGATCTTCATCAGAGCTTTGGCTCTGTCAGGATCCACAGCGAGACCCTTTTCCAAAATAGCGTGTCCCAGCAGCTTTCCTTCGCTGACTGCGAAGATAGACTTTTTTGGATTAATTGAAATGCCAAATTCTCGACATTTTTTGAAAATTTGTTGAAGATGTTCTGGGTGGTTTTCTCTCCTTTGGGAGAAGACGGTCATGTCATCCAGATAGATAACGATAACCTTGTTCAGAAGCTCTCCAAAAGCTAGGTCCATCGCCCTTTGGAAAGTAGCTCCTGTGTTCAAGATGCCAAAAGGCATTCGCTGGTAGGCGAATGTGCCCCACTTGGTTGTGAACGCGGTCTTATGCTGGTCTTCATCCCTGACCCAGATCTGATTATATCCAAAAAAACCATCGAGCAGGGAGAATCATTGAGCTACAGCCACCGAATGCAAGATCTGATCGATCTGCGAGAGAGGATAGTGGTCCTTGAGGGAAGCATGATTCAGGTTGCAGAAGTCCCTGCATAACTAGATGTCTCCGTTCTTTTTTTTTATAGGGACCAAGTTCGCTACCCAGGAAGAATGCTTGATGGGATAAATGATCTTTGCTTCAAGTATTTTTAGCAGTTTGGCCTTCATCAGGACCTCGATCTTTGGATTAACCAGCCTTTGCTTTTGTCAAAAAGGTTTGGCCCCTTATTGTAATTCAATTGTATGTTGGATCAGTTGCCGATCATATCCCTTGAGGTCGTGATAAGACCAAGCCACGATATCTGGGTACCTCTTACACAAACATCGGATCCACTCTATTTCTTTTGAAGTACAATCGGTCCCGACCTTTATTACTTTCCTAGGTTCCAGTTCTAAATCTTGATATCGCTGCATGCTGATCTGGATCCTGTGAGAGAGTGATCGATCATTTTGATTGAAAAGGCTCTCAAGCGTGATCAATCCCTTGGGAACGTGGTTGTTCTTCAACTGGATCAATCCTTCATATTCCTCTTCATCAGGGCTTTGGTCTTCGACCATAGTGGATTCTTGGATCATGAAATTAACAATCTGCTCGTCGTTGTCAAAAACTTGCTAGTGTAAATCTCTGTCTGGGACAGAGGGTCTATAGATCATCCTTACAGCCTTCGTCTTATGCACCATATCATCCACTGGAGAATATCGGGCTGTGATGGATGCTAAGACATCTGCATGTCGATTCTTTTCTCGTGGAATAGACTGTAGATTGAGGGATTCAAACTGGTCGAACAGGTCCCATACCCTATTGTGATATGATTTAAGATAGTGCTTCTTTGAAGAGCATCTATTGGTGACCTGGTTGCAAACTAGTTTAGAATCTCCAAAGATTTGAATATGCCTTATGCCTAACTTGTCAGCTTTCTTGAGTCCCAAGCACAAGGCTTCATACTCTGCTGCATTGTTGGTGCAGCTCCATGTCAATCGGTAGCAATACTCCTTTTGCTCATCGAACGATGAAATCAGAAGGATTCCTGCCCTAGCGTCGTTCTTGCATCGGGCACCATCGAAGAACAATTTCCATAGTCCTTGAGCAGAAACCTTTCCCTCCATTTTGGCTGGTTTCTCGGACTTGGTGATGGTGTAGCACCCCACCTTAGTCTCTATCATGGCATTGAAATATGCCAATGAAAATTCATCTTCACAACACAACTGTGCGAGGGATTCCTGGACCAGATCCACTTGCTCTAGTTCCTTCACGATCGTATGCACAGGGCCACTGCTCTCTTCCTCGGACATCTTCTGAACCAGGAACGTAGAAGGATTTTCATTATAGATATTCACCTTCTTCCCTTTGAAGGGGATCTCCAGATGAGTGTAGTCCATGGACAAATATCCGCCCAGCTTTGTCATGAATTCCCTCAACAAGCACATGTTGAAGTAGGGCTCAAGGTCCACGACTACCACCTCTTTTATGACTGTGATTTGAGGTGTCTTATGTAGTCGAATAGGAATGTCTTTGATGACACCTACAGTCTTCACTGGGGTACCGTCCAGCTGGAGGACTCCATGACTACTTCATGTGTATTCCATGCCTATTTCCTCGCATACCACCTTCGGCATTACTGTCGTCACAGCTCCAGAATCTATCATGCAGTTATGCATGATATACCCTTCCATTTGTAAGGATAAGTAGAACGGTGGTGGTCTATTTTTCCTCGTAATGGACGTGGACAATGTCTGCACCAGGGTGAGCGGCTCTGCCTTATTTGTATTGATCCTCTTCAATGATTCTTGCAGCAGGTCCACTTGTCCAGGAAGTTGCAGAGCATCATACAAACTGATTTTGGCTGGAATTCTCTTCAATTCTTCTACAATGTTGTAGGCCGGGGAGATATGCACCTCAGGTTCCTTTCTCGGTTCGTACTTGGTGCGATATTTCTCTATCGCTTCGACCCTTTGTCGCTTGGTGAGTGAGGGAAACTTGAGCTTCTCCTTAGTCTGTTCTTTGGTCTCCACCTGAGGTGGTTCGATAGTGGCCTTTTGGGCCTTTTCTTTGACTGGAGCTGGCAGAGGAACTTCACTCGGGGTTGAAGAGGATGGTTGTCCCTTCTCAAATTGAGCATGTACCTTCAAGGGAGCCATCTGAGTAGCATCCACCTCTATCGTCCTTTTACCTCCCTTGGTAAGGACTGCGATTGGCTCTTCCTCATCGATGGACAAGTTTTGATCCAATTGTCTAATAACGTTGACTTGACTGCCCTGACTACTGCTAGCTAGTGTCTGCACGTAGTGTTGATGTAACATGCATGTATTCTCCTCGTGAGGATCATTACATGTAGAGCACCAGTATACATGATCAAAAGTGCTTGGGACTTCATCTATTGTAGCATTTCTTGTCGAAGCTTTTCCTTGATGGACCGCTTGATCTTTGGTAAGTGTAGGCGTGGGATAAGACCTTCTTGGTAGAAACTCTTGTTGCGCTTGCTTCTTCTTGACAACGGTTATGTCGTTGGAAAAGGTCTGCACTATGGAATTTAACGATTGCATTTCTTGCAGTATCTTGGCTTGCATATCATCGACCTTGGGAACTAATGGTAAAGAAGCCATAGTTAGTATCGGAGGTAGGGCAGGATGTTGGAGGGGTGTTGGCAACATTGGAAATGTTGGAGTGATAGTGGGCGGCATAGTCGAAAGTGTGGGGAAATGTATCTGTGGAGCGGTGATCTGTGACACAACGGGATTCGGGTTCCAGGATGAGATCGGATATGCAGGGATTACAAAAATCTATGGAGCTACTGCGCTTGCTTGAAGGAACTTATGGAGTATGGGCATTGGCATTCTTTGAGGGAGTTTACCCATGGCTATGAGGTCTGTTTTTGCTTTCTTGGCTAACCCATACAACTTTGGGAAAGTATTGACATTTGAGTACCTTATCATAATACCGATATCAGGGTTGAATGCCAGAATGAAGTAGTATGCTACGGCTTCGTCAGTTGGGTGAAGTCCAACTGGGACTCTTTGCCAGGTTCGAGCGAACCCAACATTGAAGTCTGCAATCTCTTCTTGTGGATGCCTTTGGATTGAAGTGAATTACTGTAGAAGAGAAGTTGGATTGGTAGACTCATTGAAGCCTTGCATCAACTGTCCGGCTAACTGGTCCCATCTCATAATAGTGTCGGATGGCAGAGATCTGTACCAATAGAGGAGTTTTCCTCTAAGGGAGAGAACCAGGAGCTTCACCATCACTCGCTCTTTTGTGATATCATGGATCGTCGCTAGGGAAATGATGTCTTGTATATTCTCTAAAGCAGTCTTTCCGGTTCCGTCGAATGTCGAAAGCTTTTTATTGTAGGTGGTGGAACTTGCCCTTGGCCAGTGATATTCAGCGGTGACGAAGAATTCCATGCTAGAAATAATCTGGGCGGCGGTTGCTGCTATTGTTGTTGTTGTTGATGTTGTTGTTGTTGTTGTTGTGCCATATTTGTGCCTGGGTTCTGTGGAACAAAAGTCCCTGAAGTCCCTCTTAGGTTGCTTGTCAAAAGGCCAATGGGAACGGAGGCACTAGGATGCTTCGG
Source organism: Wollemia nobilis (assembly GCA_028583015.1). NCBI lineage: Eukaryota > Viridiplantae > Streptophyta > Pinopsida > Araucariales > Araucariaceae > Wollemia > Wollemia nobilis. The sequence goes on along the minus strand of JAQPPZ010017220.1, from coordinate 11,418,305 downwards.
TGAGTTGGGAGGATTCGGAGGAAAACTAGCTGTTGTGCTATCGAAAGTTAGGCCTTGCTTGTCAATAGCAGCCTCTTACGAGGATGTCTCGCGTAAGAGATATTCGAGGGTAACTAACCTAGAGCGTTCCCTAAAGGTGTCAATATCAAGCTCAAAGAACTCGGTTTTCTCTCCTTTATTCCTAACTCTCCATCTTGTTTGCATGAAGGCACAGGCTTTAGTACTGGTCTTTACAACTTGAAGATTCTCGGGTAAAACAGAGTCGCCAGATGCTAAGAGTCTCTTAGTAACGAGAGCATCGATTCTCACTACTACTCAGGGGATGAGACTAACCGGATCTCACCGGGAACTTGTCAGAACTACTAGCTTCGATGAAGACGGGCTAGAAATTTTCTCAAATATGGGACCTTGTGTCCCACCGAGCGTGCCAGAAACTGTTGGTCATCAAATCCACATAGGAAAGGACTTTCAGTGGGTTTGCGTGCCCTGGACCTACTACCAACATTGAAAGGCCGGGGGGAAGAGATGCCCCTCGTGCCAATCTCCAGAGAAAGGTCGGCTCCTATACTAATCTACTTTTGGGGTTTGAGACAAGAGTGCAGGAAAGAAATAAACAGGGTAAGGGTTAGGAAAAGAAATAAAAAAGGGTAAGGGTTAGAGAAAGAAATAAAAAGATTAAGGGTTATAAGATGATGATTTAAGGTGGAAGAGAATAGGAAGCATGATTACTCGCTAACAACCCGAATAGCAGCAGGAAATACCAAGAATAGCATGAAGGAAATGAAATGTTGAACTTCCTATGTATCCTCTGGATGGGCTCGCAGGGTTCTCCTTTATCTCTCATTGGAATTCAGGTTTAGAGTAACAGCAATTGAGATAAGGGAATAACAGAAACCTAAATCCACCAGGCAGCATAAAAGAAAGTGACAAGGCATTTTTCCTCTCCTATGTATCCTTCAGGGTGAATTTCAGGGGTTCAGTCCCCGATCGCACACCAGATTCAGGATTCAAAGTCTTAGTATGCGAACGAGAAAAGACAAAAGAATTAAGCACAGAAGGCAGCATAAAAGAGAGAAATAGAGCACAAAAGATCTTTAGTATTAAACGTAGGACATCAAGTTACAACAGCTTTCTAGCAAAAAGTTCCCCCCATTTTACATTACAAAGCCTGGGTTTTTATAGAGGACCCGGCCCTTTGAATCATTATTACAAAAATGGTAGAGTACACCCTCGAGCTCTGAGAAATCGGCTCCTCATTGATGCTGCGGATGATCCCTCAAATCAGCTACCAAAACTAGTAAGGGTGACCAAGTCAGCCAAGGAAAGACGCATTAAATGAGCCACCTGGGTGTCCTTGGATTGCAGGCGCGGTGCTTGAGTGGCGGCCATGCTTGTCGGGCTCTTCTTCTCGGGTTGATACTTCGCATCCAATTGCCAAAAATGAGCAGCGGGCTTATCGAGCAAGAAAATATACATTTATGAGGCTCTCTGATCGCCTCGGGAAAATGCCCAACTTGGGAAGCATTCCTGGGAATTGCCTCACTGATTTTTGCTTCGCAAAAATACTTCGGGGGTGTGGAGTGCCGAAGCCGATCTCCCTCTATCCTTCGCTGCTTCGCTGGTGAAACTGCTTCACTGATAGGTCGGTAAAACACTTCGGGCCGATCTTCTTTTGAAACGGTGGTTCGGGGGAGTTTTGGCCGAAACACTTTTTGACCTCTACTGCTTCGGGTGAAAACTGGCCGAAGTGGGTTTTAGAAATACTTCGGGCCCGAAGTAATTTCTTTGCCTTAGCTGATTTGGGCCATCTTTTCTTCTTCGACGAAGTTGCTCGGATGCCGCTTTGCAAAATTCTTCGCCCGAAGTAGTTGTTGGGAATACTTCGGGTGCAAAGCGTTTTGTTTGCTTTTTCGGAAAATTTCTCGCCCGAAGTGATGATTTGAAGCGCTTCAGGCCCGAAGCTCTTTTCTTTTCATTTTGTCTACCAGGGGGCGATAGGGAAAACCAAAATTGCTATAACTTATAAACAAAAGAAAACTTTCAACAAAACAAATATCATACAAAGCTTAATTTTTTTGCCCCTTGGTGGATGTGACAATATTGTCAACAGTTATTATCTGAGTTATTGTAATTACATTGAACGATTGTCTATACTGTAATCGAATCCATATACTTCAATGAGCATAATTACAATTGTGGATGACTATGTATAATTCTGATAATGATGGATGGTGATTTATGGATGAATGTTGATGTGTGTGTTTCTATGGAATGTTATAGGTTAGTTTTGTGCATTTTTGTAACCTTGTGGTAGAATATGGTGCTGGTGAAACCTGGAGAATGATATAGGAGCATGGAAATATCAAGGAACACGTATTGAAATGCATTGCATGATTTTTTGCCATACTCATGCACATGGAATCTTTCAACAGTCTTGTTAGGATGTATTGCTTATTATAGAGATTGTATTGATTAGTTTATCAAACCCTTACAAAAAATCTAGGAGAGATATTGGAGCAATGGAACATCTAAACTAGCATCTTACTATGTCGTTGGTTCATACAAATTGTACATCATCACCCTTACAAATTGTACAAAGCACTTTTACCCAATTTGGTAAAACAGGTGAGTGAGAGAAACCTACCCAATTTGGCAGTTTTGGGGAATCGATTTGAGTGATTACAAAACTGTGTACGTCCACCTCCAAAAATGAATATATCAATTTTTATGAGTGTAAAATCGTACCATATATGACCCTGTATGATTTGATATCATATAGTGTAGGCATTTGATGTCTGTACAAGCTGATTATAGTTCATACAAGGGTAGTTTGAACGGTCTTAGGACTGTACAATTTGGGAATTGAACCGAGTTTAGCATATTGATCATTCTCATCCTGGAAAAATCCTCCCTGCCAAGAATACTCCACCCCTGTGCTACAAGGTCTTAAGGAGAAACAAGGAGAAGGCTTGGAGAGCCTTATTATAGAGTTCATAGAAGGTCATTGGAGGAGTTCCTACGAGAACTCATTGGAGAAATTCACTACCAAGGAGAAGTTCTTGATAGTGAATAAATTGGGACAATTGTCATAATCTGACAACAAGCCCAAGGGAGAAATATTTGGCAAGGAATAAGCCAAATTTTAGAATACCTAAAGACTTTTAGATTCTTGAGAAGAAGTTCTATATTGAAGTCAGAGTTCGACAAGGAGGTTGAAGTAGAATCAAAGTCACCTACTATAGTTAAAGGGAATCAAGTTTAAGGGTTTTTGATGCTTTAGAAAGGTGAGTTAGAGAGTTGTTTTAGATAGCCAAGTAGAGCTGCAAGTTTGTTTTTGTTAGAGGTAGAAATAAGGTGAATCTAATAACCTTGCAATCCTTCATCTACAGAGTTCCTTAAGGTAAGCAACTTGGGTGCAAATAGGTTCACTAGTTGAACTTTAATTATTTGGTTAGTTATCAAGTTCCATTAAGCACCTTATTAGAGTTTCAAGAAGTTGCAAAGAGAAGGTTGCATATTATAGTCTTCAAGAGAGTGCAAAAGAGATTTTATTTTAAGGTTATTTTAGAGGGGGAAAGCTACCCTACCACGTACAATTCCCAAAAGGCTGGATCCTCAAAGGTAGAAAGCCTTATGGGGTGAACCGCGGGGACTATGTTGTTCTCTACACTCAGTGCTAGGGGGACGGGTTCACTAGGAACGGTTTAAGGACTCGCTCCAATTCCTCAGTATTTCGGGATAGTTTGATGTATTCAATTTCAAGCAATCACCTAAGTTTGGATTTTCTAGATCTATGCTATGAAAGATAAAAGAACAATGCAAAAAATAGAATGCAAGAATACAAGAGCTAACCTAATATGATTCTTTCTTGAATGCTTTGCTAACTAAGGGTTTTATCGAGAAAACCTTTAAAGCAAGGGCATAAGATAAATGCACAACATTAACCCTAGATGCACACTATATGCTCTTCACTTTCATATGCCTAAGAACCAATATTCAGATCAGATCTTCAACCAATAAAATAATTAGAGCACTTATCTTGACTGATGGTTGATTTAGCTTTTTTAGCCTCTTGTCCAATGATATTAGAAATACTTGTTTCTACAAGATAGCTTATGAAACACTTAAAAATGGAATTAGCATTAGGGGGCCTGCTTAGGCAGTTGTACAATAATTCTTAGAGGCACATTAGTTAAGCCCCCTAGGTCCTTTTATATGACCTTTGAAAACAAAAGTGAAAGTTGACATTTGGATAATTAATCATAAAAAAGTAATGCAATGAACAGAAAATAGATTATGCTATCATTCCCTAGATGCAATTTAGAAAATACTCATGTAATAAAAATTTGAAAAATACCCCCATTTCAATCCTGGGCAAAGTCGTGCCTCGTAGATGGCTAGTGTGATAATGCTATAGGCAAAATCGTGCTCCATCAGAATGGAGGCATTTTCACTTTTGTGAGCAAAAACCCTAAATTAGGGTTAGCGAAGTCGCGCCTCGTCGGGACAAGGTGCAATTTTGCTTTAGAGACATGAAAAATAAAAGATAAATGCAGAACATAAATAAATGTAGAAACAAAGTGTGTACAACCTAATGGACAATGCAGAAGCAGACATAAGAGATCCAGGTATTCAAATCGGCACTCTCTTTCCTTTCAGACTACAACACGAATCCACCAAATTACACAACAATCCAAATCAATGCAGCAGAAGATCAAATCTAAAATTCATACTTTGGGGTTAGCTTGTAGAAGAAACAAGAAGTAGAGTAAAAGTAAAATGCGAGCACAAATTAATCATAAGAATATTGAGCTTAATTGTGTCTAAGATCGTTCATCTTTTTTAAAGAGTGAGATTAACCCCTCCTTTTATAGATGAAAATCAGGGCAAAAAATGTGGTAAAAGCAACACAAGTCAATGCCAAGTACGCTGGAAAATGTTAAACCTAGGTTTTAATAATTAAAACCCTAAAATAGCTAAATCATACCCCATGTCAATGGGGTGCGATATCGCTTCTGCAAAGTCGTGTCCCATCATAACCGGGTGTGATTTCGCTAAAAGGCTAAAGAAATGCAAGGTAGGGGGAAAAGAGGCTTACCCTTGTCTAAGGAAAGGGTTAGGGGCCTCTTGGTGGCTCTAAGATTACCCACTGAAAGTGGTTCAATTTTTGTGTGTCTACAGTTATTACCTACACATTAAATAGGAGTTGGATATATTTTGATAGAAAGAAAAATATCATCTTCCTATTGTTTAGTTGAAATAAAGAAGACTACATTAAGTTGCAGATTTTACTAGTGCATGATTTAAGATTCATTAGAAGTGATAAGGTGAGATCAATATTGCATTATGCTAGTTGTTTTAATAATTTCTTAAGGTGCACTAAGTATTTTAAGTTGTAGTAAAAATTAGTGCATATTTCAAGTTAATTTGAGGGTTCATTTACAGGAGTAATAAGGAGAAACTATTATTGCACTATATTAGTTATTCAAAGTTCACTAAGGATTATTAGTTAAAGTGAACATTAGTGCAAATTTAAACCTCTAAAATTAATTGCATGGTTAAAATCTTGGATTCATTGGTGCTAAAGTTATCCAAGTTAGAGGTTAGTGTTGTTTGGCAAAGAAGGTAATAATACATTACATCTTGCTCTCAAGGAATAGAGTAGAGTGCCGCCATATTTAAGAAGCAAGTGAAGCTTCAATAGGAGACATATAAATTCGGTGTAAAATATAATATTGCAAAGGGTTTTGCATTACATTGGCACTAGCTTTGTCCTTTCAGTTACAACAAAATAGGACAAAAAAATAGTGTCTTAAAGATACTATTACAAGCAAACTTCGAGCAAAGTAGAGAGTCATTCCAAAGGGGTTCAATTTCCATCGCTAGCAAGGTAAAAGCACACTCAAGGTGCTTGAGAATAGAGCTAGTACTAGAGATCTCGATATCATCATCACCAAGGTATATCAAGACACCAACTCAACATCTACACAACAAGCAACAACAACAATCCTACGTAAGAAACTAGCACTCATCACAAGGTGAACAATACAAAGGACAATGTAGAACATCCTATGTATAACAAGGAGTGTCTTACCAAAGCTCCAACGTGGAAGAACCACCATCCAATAGGGAGCACCATTGCAAAGCTTGATAATCTTCATAGTTGGAGCCAACCTTGTTGGAATACATCATCCATCTTCATTGGAGAAAAGGAGAAGCCATCTCACAATTTGTTGTCACAGAAGAGGAAAAATAAAGCTTGCAATATTTGGCAAGAATACATTGATAAGCCTTCAAAAATTGGCATGTTGAAGGTAAGAGTGCATGCGAGGAAGGCTCAAACACTTATCTTGACAAGGATGGAATATTGTGCCACTTGGCACAAAGGTGTAAAGAATATTCAAACCCTAATGCCCATGCTCAAGGAGTAAGAGTGGTCAACCAAGTAATGCTCTTATCTTATCTTCAATGCTCAATATAAAGGCACCCATCTAAGTAACGCCTTCCATCATTGCTCTAACATCCAAGATTTTTCAAATGCTCAACAAGAAGGAATTCATCCTACGCCATGTGGTCTAATGCTCCTCAAAGACAAGCGCTACTCAAGGAGGAGATGAAAGAATATTGGAAACACATCATGCCAATTGGCACACCCATCAAGAATGTGGTAGCGCATCTATAGCTACCATAAAAAGGAGCAGTCTTGGAGAGAGTCGAAGTGCATTATAAGCCTACATTAAGTGAGAGTGTATTCAAAGCTTGAATTCAAGAAGTCAAAGATGCATTTAATATTGTCATAAGAGGATGCCCACTAGCCTGTCATAAACTAGAAAGAGGATACAATGCATTTCAAGGAGTTTTAGTGCTCATCAATCTTACTGTTGGAGCCTAATTTGACTCAAAATTTGTAACCCCCAAATTTAAATTTTTGGTTTCAATCAAAATGCTTAATAATGCTGGTCAATATTTCAGTCAATGTGAGTCAATTGATTTTTCATGGGCTTATTTGATAAATTTAACCTTGGTCATTAATAATGTGTGCCCCTTTTAACAATGCTAAATTATCTTGATAAGAGTTATGACAAAATTTTATTAATCAAACTATTAAACAAACCAAGCTCTAATCTTCCTAAAATAAAATCCCCTTGGACCTAGTTCAACTGATAAATCATTAAGTCGTAAGGTCAAAAAAGAAATTATCAAGGTTGTCATGGTCTAAAGTTTGAAAGTCAGATATATGAGCCTAAGGTCAAAACTAATCTTTAATTAAAACCACGAGGGTATGCACCCCATTGCGTTAAAAATCGACCACCTTAGATCAAATACAAAGGCCGCATTCAAATATGATTTAATCGAACGATGATGTTTTAATAAATCGATTAAGGGATAATTCAAACAAGTCAAAAGGAAATGCTTGAAATAAAAATATACCTCTTAGGTTTAAAATCTAAAAACATGTGTCCTTTAATCTGACGGTAGCGCTTAAGCAAAATGTAAATCCAACGGACGTGCTCGATTTGACTAAACCACTCTTTAAAATATTGTGGTCAAAATAATTAAGGGTATGCGCCCTTTTAAAATTAAATATCAATACAATTGGACAAATCTGATGATTACGCTCGATCAAGATCTAATCCGACGGTGGCGCTCTCATTAAAAGTGCATAAAAAAGGTAAAAAAACCCCATGAGATTAATTAAATCTATTAAAAAATATTAGTAAGGGTCTAACACATCGGATAATCATCCCCCTTTCAGCTTAATAAAATTTTAAAATCATGTGTCCCTTGGTAACTAAGTAACTAACCCCACAGTTTGATCGAGATCAACGGTCGTGTCAACATTGATTGAGATCTGACGGCTGCGCCAAAATCAAGACCCAAAAGAGGAAATGGTAAGATATTGGGAAAAGAAAAGGTAAAGCCAAGATTAGTTATGCATTAGTGAAGGTATAACACATTGCTAATTTCCCCCTTTAGGCTTAAATCAAGATTAATCAAATGTAATAATGCGCCCCTTTCGGCTATCGAGTATGCAGCTTGCAGGAGATCTAACGACAGCGCTAGAACAAGTTCAAAGATCAACGAATGTGATCCATTATGCGATTTCCTTTTATCATACAAAGATTCAAAGTAAAAAGGGGATCAATAGATGTGAAGGTCTTTTTCAAGATCTAAAGGTGGTGAATAAGTGAAAGTCAAACAAAGGGATGAAACAATGCAAAGATCTGATGGTAGCGCCCATCTCCACTCGGATTCGACGACGACGCATTGTTAAAAATGATCAAAGGTTAACTCACAAAGTTTCTGATCAAATAATTAATTAAATGCATTATTAATTCGAATAAAAGCCCTTAATCAAGTTTTATAATTTTGATATGAGGATAATCTTCCCCCTTCCTTTTGCTAAACATTGCTCATATACAGTGAATCCAACGGATTTGCTCCCTCTCGAGATAATCCAACGGTGATGCACGCTTCAACAGTAAATCAAATGGTAAGCTTAAACTGGAGATTGATTAATTAAAATTTTAAGCACATTTAATAAGGGCCCTAACACAATATTAATCACCACCTTTATTTTTATTAAGTCAATACTAAACAAGGGATTTTTCAAAGCATTTCCTTTTAGGCTATCTAACCCGCAGGTTATAAAAAATCCAAGGCAGCAACGGAACCAAGGTTGATCCAACGGTTGTTCTCAATCGTGGTTATTTAGAGAAATCTAGGATACCCAAGACAATGACAGGAACTCACACCAAGAACCAAATCTTATGGGGATTCCTAGGATGATTGTTGCCCCAATTAAAATGTAATCGATCCCAAAAATTTAATTACCGTTTCGAGCCAAGGTGACATGAGGATCAAAATGGAGGCCACCCCTATCACATGTCATAGTCCCATGTTAGAGAGGGAGGAGCTTCAGAGACCAATAGCAGAGCTTTAAATGATTGCAGGTACACAAACCAAAGAACCCAAAAACACATAGGATGACGGGCTTTACCCGCCATCAAAGCCCAACCTCGAAAGAAATGTGTTGGAAAATTTCCTTTGGCCCATTTTAAAAAGTAGTTGGTAACACCATATTAATGAAAAATGTGCGAGAATATCAAACTCATTTCGCCACCCAGTATTTGAGCTCACCAAATTAGCAAATTTACAACCCTAGTAATCCAAGAGCAAAAATTGGTATGCAAGAAGTATAGAGAGAAGAAACGTTTTGAGCTTCCTTATTTCATAAGAACTAAACTCGCAACTGTGAGCACAATGGCATCTTAGGGAGACGATTTTACACCCGAAGATACCAGAGAAGCAATAAAAATCATTACAGACCTATCACCATACTCTGAGATTTTTGGACTGCCTGTACCTGGTAGCATAATGTATTAATTCACACAGAAGTGTGGAGTAGACAAGAAGCCTACTCCAGCACAACAGTACGAGATAGAAAACACATGTATCAAAATTTTTGCTCATGTGATGGAGAATGATGATAGGACCCCGTGGATAATTGGTTGACCTATTTTATAAAGCTCAGAGGCTACAATACAAGGGTTTCCCCAGAAGTAACGGATGGAATAGTAACCTCAGGAAGTTGGTGTATCCAAAAGTTTACTTCTCCTCAGATTTAATGGCATGGTTAGTAGTAGCATACGATGAAAGGACCACAACATTTCGAGATAATAAGGATCGACCAGTATTCAACACAAAAGTCGAGCATATCAAGCAATTTTTCAATTTAACAGAGGATACCACCTTTTTAGTTAAAAAGGTAATTGAACATCAATCTCGAATGTTTACAGGATTAGAAGTTTTCAAATATTTGTTTGATACACATGAGAAAATAGTTAAACAATTCCCAATTAGGAAGACTGCTTTTAGGCCATGGGTCCAAGACTTTTGTGATATGATAAACATAGTCTTAGGAGTACAGGATATCAGTATGATGGACAAAAAAAAATTGTATTTAGTAGCACAATGCAATCGGGTGTATAATACCCCAATTTATGCATGGGAATTAGAATTGAGTAACCAAATACATGAGCAAATGGTAGAATTGAAAAAGGTTGTTTTTGAACAAAGACAAGAGATGCCATGTTTTTCACAATACTCATTTTTCATCCACTTGATAGCGGGACAATTAGGAGAAGAATCTCGAAAAATAGAAGAAGTCATTAAAAGCCCCTATGTCCAAACCATTGTTTTGAGAATACATGAAGTACGGACTCACATGGGCTGTTCTACGACCATTTTATGGTAGAAATCCATTGGGTTTTAACTAGCGTACTTCCTGAGAGGCTAGGGCCAGGAGTAAGATATTTTATAAAAGAAAAGGAGATTGGGGATTTCTTTTTCTCATAAGGGTTCACTTATTTTAAGCTCTATGGGGCCAAAATTCTACCTAAGCTATTACCAATGTATTTTCCATTATCCCTAGCAGCTCTGGAGTTATGTAGGCAAGTGGTATAAGAAGCCAATATGATACTATTGAAGAAACATGGTAAAGTCCCCTGGCTCAATGTCCCATGTCGTTTTGGGGACTATATATTTGTTGGCTACCCTGCACTACTCAAAGGTATGTTTGATTTAGATACTATGGACTTCAATGAGATAACTTGGAGGTTTTATGATCCAAAGGGGATATACAGTAAAATGATGGAAAAATGGGAGTATGCTCAAATAAAGCATCGAAAGGATGCTTATGAAGAAAATTTATTGGAAGCCATAGAAAAAGGGATAGATTTACGTGTGGTATGGGATTATTTCCCTCCTAAATACAGGGGCAACACACAGGTTCATGAAGCCTATGATTACCCTATAGAATTGAGAAGGCTTCAAGAAATTTTAGTAGAATCAGTAGCACCTATTCTACAAGGATCAGCTCAAGCAATCAAGGAAATCGTTATTAGAGTTGATAAAAGAACAGGGGATTGATCAAAAGCAGGTCACTATAAATACTATAGATATAATAGAACAATAGGTCAGGCCTCCCGTAGGTGATCATATCATAATAGAGGCAGCACCAAGCACTTCCCAAGAGGTTTCCAAAGACCCAAGCACAGCTAAAGGGAAAGAAATTGTGACCACACCTATTAAGAAATCTTCTCCCCTAGAGCAGGCTATAATTCCCATTTTTGACAGAGTATTAGTTGTAATGAGTGTGAAGAAATTGGCACCCATGGTTGTCCCTGCCTCTTTAAAAATAAAAGAACAGGAAGTTAAAGTTCCATTAGTGGTAAGGATGAATATGAGAAGAACTGGTGGATATGGGGGTATGTTCTGAAGTCACCAAGTAAAGAGACAAACAAATATAACAACTATAGAGAAGAAGAAGTCGAGATTATCTTTACCTTCTACACAAGTTTTGCTGGAAAGGACAGATGAACAAACTACTTTCACTACTGCAAATGAGCAAGAATTACAGGTAGTGGCAGAGATTGGAAATATAGGAGAACAACTTATAGATGAATCACAATTAGAAACATATGTATCAGATATAGCAAAGGTAAATCTTCCTACCTTGCAAGATCCACTTGTCTTCAGAGTCAATGAGGAGACCGGGGGTTCATCAGTACTGGGAAAATAATGTGAAATGGTTAAAGTTGTCAAAGCAATGCAAAATCAAACCATGGACCAACTGGTTGAGAAAATTATAGAGTTAAGAAATCAATTGAAAAAATAAGAGAAGGAAAAAGTTGAAATGAGAGAATTAATAAATAAACAACAGGAAGAATTGGCACAAAAAGACACTCCAAAGGTACAGCCGCCTTCAGTGGTAAAGATTCAAAATCATGCCTATTATCTGGATGCAATGAAGAAAAACATGTAAATAAAAATATGAGCTCATGCCAAAGGGCTCACTGAGATGTTTAGGTAGATTAGAGTGATTCAAATTTTTGCTCAAGAAATACAGACCTTAATACAGGAGAAGGAAGAAGAATTTGAAGTCATTCGTCCTACTCTTGATTTAATAGGAGACAATTTTGAAGAGTTGCAGGGTCAAGAGATAATAACCCATGATGGCAGTAAAATCCAGTTCAAAATTGAGTTCTTGAAAGCAGCCATGTTTGGGGTAAACCAGGAAATATGGATCGGTGTTGTAACTGAAATAGATAATCTGATAGAAGATGCAACAGGTAAAATGGATGATATTAGTTTGTCCTTAGACCAATTCTTGGAAGCCTCGAGTGTAGAAGAGCTACTCAAGCATATAATAGAAAGTTTTAATTATGATTCAGATGATGAGTCAGAAATAACTAGACAATCCATCTTTCTGGTAAATACCATGGAGATGTTGCTCATCCAATATGAGAGAAACAAGCCCATTCTTGCCATACAAAAGAACATAATCTTGTAGGAAATGAATATGTTGAGGTTTGCTGCAGCCTTTGACACAAAATTTTGGAGACTAATCGATGAAAAAATAAAGTGGCTACAGTAAGTACAAAAAGGGAAAGAAATTGAAACTTACAATCAACAATTGGAAGTGAGTTCAGCACAACAAGGACCTGTGCTAACATAAAAATTCTCCAAAGTCGTTAAAGAGCCAAGTACTCAAAAGGAGATAGTTTAAGAGGAAGCGGTAGAAAAGGAAATGGTTGTAAAAGAAGTAGTGGAAGAAAAAATATATTCTCCAAACCCCACCATCATTGGTTAAAATAAGTTACTATTTGAAAAGTTCAACAAAGAGGGTACAACCCAAACAGAAAAAGATAGTGAGAATTAGTTGTACCATTTTTGAAGATCAAATTAGAAGAGGACAAGTGTAAGGCCAAAAATAAACCAAAAATAACAGAATCAAGAACCAGTAGCTATAAAAGGAAGCAGACTGGTTCAGATTCATCATCAAGCAATTAGAGAATAGCATTTTTGCTAAGAGTTATACTTGATTGCCCTTTAGAGTTGTGTTGTTGTATCTCCCTTTTGTGTCTATTTTTCTCATTAATTATTTTTTCTTCCCTTTACTGTGTAGGATTTTGATGCAAAAGTGCTCAAGAAGCTAAGATTATTTCCTATCCTATTGAGCATGAGATTCAAAGACTCTACTATTACCATATTGGAATAAGGAGAGAGGAGAGACCTGTTACATTATTTGAAAAGAGTCTTCTTCATTGTATTGATGTATTTCTTTAAGGAAAGACAAATTTAAAACGCATTCTACCCACTCTGCATGTAAAATTTTATGAAATCAATACAATTATGAGTTTCATTCATGTTATATCTTTGTCATGGTACTATGTGTCAATGTATAATGGATTACATTATTTGAATGCATTATATACAGGTTTTTGATATTGCTTTATTTTATGCATTAATGCATACAATAAAGCAATACCAAATATGCGTTAAAGAGATAGAATTTCATCCATATGCATCCATCATAAATAGCACATCTAAACATCTAGATCACTTCATATCATCATCATCATAAATAAAATAGCTATCTAGTGCATGTCATCCATACATCACATCATATAGCATCAAATTAACATAAGCATTGCATCCATGTGCATCACATAAAATCAAAAATACACAAATAAATGAGTACACATAATGAGCCAAAATGATCAAATCTCATATATATATATATATATATATATATATGTGTGTGTGTGTGTGTGTGTGTGTGTGTGTGTGTGTGTGTCTGAAATGAGTACATAAAGTATATCAAAAATACTCGTAGGCTACATCCGTGTAGGTCCTCGACCTTACACAAAATAGTATATAAAAATAGCAACTCATGTGTATGCTATGGAGGGCCTGCACCCCCAACTGGAGAGTCACCAATATCACCTCTGTCATCCCTATGCCTCCCGTGCGAGCTAGCACCATGTGTACTAGAGGACATATATATCCTCCCAGTCTTGTGAGTCCTGTGACTCGAGCTCGTAGATTACTACCCTATAGTCCTAGATCTGGTCTGCTAGGACCCTGAAGCATGTGGATCCTCTAGAACCTGCCCACCTATCAGTCTAATCCATCTATCCAGTTGAGAGATGCGAGTTGCCCTTACATTGCATAAATCATTCCCCTCATGTACGAGGGAAGTAATCCACCTAATCTTGATCATAGGGTCATGGCCTCCTGGAAGTTTGAGTGTTGGTGTTGAAGGTGGTGCCATGATAGAACGAGAAGATGGCGGGTCACCTCTCTAAGCTTGGGACTGAGCCAAGCCCCTCTCTACTATAGTCATCGCCTGTCGTGCCTCTGCTAGCTCAAATGCTCTAGTCAGCTCCTGAACTCACCCCTCTGTTGTTGTAGCATGCTCTATCGTAGTTGTGGCTTGCTCCTGGGCCTCCTAAAGTCGTATCTCCTTGTTAGATAACTTTACCTCTAGCATGGCGATATATGTATCCTACTGTAGCTGCTAATACTGTAGCCTCCCAAACTGGATCTAAAAATTTGCTACCTAGGCTAGCAGTTGCCCTACCTCACTATCTAGAGGTACCTCACCCTCATCTAAGCCCTCATCCTCGGCCTCCACTTGTGGTGCATCCTTTGTACCCCATCCACCCTTAGTTTGTGGGTGTACATTGTGCCCTTGTGGATTAGCCTTCACTGCCTCCTCAACCCGATCGAGAGTCCTAGATCCCTGCCATCGAAATAGGGACCACCAGGTATCATATGTTGGGGTGGTCTCAACAACAGCAACTCTAAACTCTGAGAAATCATCTATAGCGTCACCTAGAGCTATAGGCAGCATCCACTATAGATCAGTCTCTAGAACTAGCCTCCTATAGAGAATAGGCAACTCTAGAATGTCCTATACCATGCCAAAATGACGTAGGACCTGCAAGTAGAACTGGTACTCATAGATCTCAGCCTTGCGACCGAGTAACCATTTATCTCGTCTAGCCTAGCTCTAGAGGTCAGTCTCTGCAAAGAGATATAGTATAAAGAAAAATCTAACTAAAGGCTAATTAAATAGCTAAAAATGACCTAAAAAGAGATAGATCAAGCAAAAAATAGCTAAAATACAAAATTATGCTAAGCATGATCAAAAAATTTAAAAATACATCTCATAGGTGCAATAAAATGGCATTAAATGCCAAGAAAATCACAAAAAAATTGAAAATTTTGCAAAAAAATTTATAAAAAGGGGAACCGCAGGTAAAACCCGTGGACCGCCCAATGGTAAAAAAAATTTGACCATTGTAATTCAAACCTAATCGTAGCCGATACCTGCAGTCCCCAAACGGTTAAAGGGGAACCACAGCTAGCAGCTACGATCTAGGGATATGACCCATTTCGGGTCTTTTCCTAGCCGAAAAACAAAAAAAATAATAATTAAAATTAATCTAAGCTAGCCTAACCTAGGGTGTGGTTCATTGCCAATAGTTTAGTGTGATTAATTAACCAATTCATTAATTTGGTTTGTTTTATTAGTAATAAATGCGAGGAATTGGTTTCAAATTACCTTGCTCGCACTGAGGCCTCGACTGGAAGAAAGTTGTTCGTGGTTTGTCATTCTGATGTGTGAAAGGTAATAGGGTTTCAATTGCATCAAGTTAAACTCTCACACCTCTCAGAGCTCTTCAAATTGCAGTCACTATCAAGGAATAATGAGGAATTTTGAAAATGATAGATTTTTAAACCTTTTCCTATTTTCGTCAAATCGTAGCTGACACTCGCGGTCTCGGGATTAGGGTTTTTTGCCCGCTGGTCAGACCTACGATTCCCAAAATTTGAAAATTCCAATCGCAGACTACACTCGTGGTTTGAAAATGGTATCAAAAATAGCAAAATCCCACCATGGGAGGGTCTTAAATGATAAATTAATGTCTCCTAATGGATCAAATTTCAATAAAAGCAATCAATTTGCAAATTTGGTGATTTTTAAGCACTAGGATTAATCACAAATTCAAAATAAAAAAATCAAATAATCAAAAGCCAAATGCACATCGTATTCAGTTATTTACTCTATACACTTGGCGGTTGCAAGGACTTGCACTCCATGCAATCCGATGAGATGAGTAAATAACCATAAGGACATTTGGGGTAAAATTATCATCGTTGATTTGATATGCTTATTTTCAATTCCGAAGAAGGCCTTTGAGGTTGGACTGCTCCACGAGAACGAGGCGTCTCATGTCATTTCTTCTATGACATATTTTTCAGCAAATCATCAACAGAATTGATTCAACACAAAACTAATTGGAGTTGTATAATTTTGATTTCCTAAGGCGGCTATTGTAGCCCGACTACTCCATGTAATAGAAATGTGCAATTACTATTAATAGTTGGAATCATAAGTTGGACTAGGCTTAGCCAAGTAATTAAATGTTCGATTATAAATTTGTTTAGATCATTCATTATGGTCAAGCGACTTTGTCGCTTCATACATTATCATTACCCTCATTGACTCATCGCTTGAGGGGGTAGTCATAATATCAAATCATAATCAAAATCAACAAAAGATCCCTGAAATCGTAGATCCCTTGATCTTGTCAAAATTGTGTACGTCCTTGTGAATCATTGTCAACAACTATCATAAGCTTACCCTTTTGCTTGGGGAAAATAGCAAATATGATAATTTTATTTATAACTCTCATTCTTTCGATTATATAGGCCTAACTCCTATTGTAGCACCAAAGCTACTTGAATGTCTGATGACGAGTGCAAACTCTTTCAAGTTTAAGCCTCCAAAGAGTTGGAAGCAATGATTCCAGGATGCGCGTCCTTTTGCTGGACCTGGGATATCTAATGTTGATCTGACTGATGATCATCATAGAACCTTTGACATCATTTTAGGTGGTGTATTTTTTCTCACGCGTTGTTCGATCTTACAACATATATCAAAAGGGCATCTATAGACACCTAAAACGTGTCAAGTCGATGGTGACTACTCATATGGACATGCTAAAAGACCATATGGAATATCTTGGATAGACTCCAAGATAGAGCAATGGTTCTAACCACTCAATTTGGGCTCCTTGACCTATTCAATCTAAACCGTAGCTGAGACCTACGGTTTATAGATTGAACCGTGACTGATACCTACGATTTATAGTCTGGACCGCAGTTGTCACCTACAGTCTTAACCGAAGTTCAGTTGGCCTTCATCCGAGCCAAATCGATTTGAATGGTCGTTTGTTCTAGAAGAATGCGGTTAAAGGATGCAAGCTTCCAATCCAACTTTCCTAACCACCCCTTATTGTTCTTGGCTTCTCCATGAAGCCACCCCTAGCCCTTGGGTAGTCCTATAAGTACCCCTCAAAAATAGGGTAAAAATATCAATGGAGTATGGGAGATTAGAGCAGCAAAGTCCTGTCAAATTGTACACTCACTTGAGAGTATTGAGATAGATTCATTGCCAATTCCTTTGCTAATTTGTCAAGCATCATGTCAAATTGTGCCATGGATGCCCTAAGGAGCTAAAGCGCCAAGAAACGCTAATTTGGGCAAACGGAGGCCCTATCGAGCAATTCAACCACCAAATTTGTTAGAGGACACTGAGGTGACCCTTGATCATCAATTTGACAAGGAGGATCAACCTCATACCCCTAATTTGGAGAGCAAAACTACTTGGTTTCTCATCGTGCCTTTTAGCCATGGTTTACAGTGCATACCGCTCATCAGAGCTATAGTTTGAATCAGGTGTAAGATCTCCTTATTGTTTCTTTTCCAGTATGTTTAGCTAGGTTATATTAATCGTTTCAGCACTTTATTTGGTAGTTTAGAGACTCTAGCTGACCGAATTATAGATTTGAGTAGATTTACTTCATTATAGCATTTATGACATTAATGGCTTCTTTCCATGCTTTCATGCTTTATTTCACATAAGTAGGCCATTAGATAGTTAGTTGTATTGTTATTTTATGCATATCTAGGAATATTTATCGATTTAACATAGATCTAACACATTTTGTATGATTTCTTGATTTCACATGTTTATAGCATTTTTGTGTTCAATTTCCTCAAAGGACCTCATCATGAGAGGTTCCCAATACTTTTAATGCTTCTCTGTTATTTTTTGGCTGCAGCAAAGCAGGTTCGAAGAAGACTCAATCATTCAATTCCTTCCTCAATTCGAAGAAGAAGGCTAACTCCACCCTAGAGCAGTTTGTGACTATTTGGAAAAGCATTAATAGTGTGCCTACCCCATTAGGGGCCTTGGAATTGTATCAATTGTATCAACATTTTGGATGACCCTAAGAGGGGCATGATTGTAACTGAGATCCATTTTCAATATTAATAAAAGAAACATTCATTTTAGTGTTATATGCAATCTTGTTTGTCATGTTATGCTTTCATGTTGGTTTCAATTGATGCATGAGATAGGTGCACGCTTTTTGGGATAGGTCAATTTTTTTTGTTGGTCAAATTTTAGTTTTATTACGATATTCGAATAATTCTAAGAGCGCCAATTTTCTTTTCCCCCTTCTCTCTGTTCATGTCAAAATTGTTTTTTTTTTTGCTATAACATCCCAATGAATCTAGGCATCGGTCTACATAAGGCATAACAAATGGTTATTTTCTTGCTTGGTCATTTTTAATACATATAGTGTTACATTAATCTGGAGCGTGTAATCAACATTTTATCATATAATTACCGCTAGGGTTTCCTTACCCGTTCTGTAGTTTTCCTTTAGCAATAGTCATGTTTATCAGAATGAAGAGGCAGGTTGACCAGAGCCTGTAATAGCTCATTGGTTTCAAATGGATTTTTGCAGCATGACAATCGAATCCTATGGATGTAAGAATTGGTTCCAATAGTTTTTTGGCGCCATTGTCGGGGAGGACTTGATAGAAATATTTAATTATCTTCTTAATAGTTTTCTTTCAACGATTATTTTTAATCAATGGACGACTAGTCAAAATAAAGAACCAGTGTCTTTAATTTTTATATTTTTAGTGTTCTTTATTTGTTATGTCCGTGATTCTTGTTTTAAAATTGCTTTTTGAAGTAAGTTTCTACGTTTCTTTATTTTCTTGAATTATCCCAAGAACCGACTCTTGTGAGGATGAGTGTTAATATCAAGCATTCTTGATAAAGTATACGTTGTTCTTTCTGCACCCTAGTGCTGGCGACTCTGTCTAAACGAACCCAAAAGATTAAAATAAAAAATAAAAGAGCATAACATGTTGGCAAACACCAGGAGAAGCGGTAAGGAGCTATTCTCAAAACTCGAGAATCTAGAGGTATTTATACATAATCAAAAAACTCCACTTTTCAAGAATACTCTGTATAATAGTAGATCAAATTCTAGCGGTAAAAAGTACGTAAAGAAAAATAAGGATCAGAATACTTTTACTGTTGATACCACTATAGATGAAAATTTGAATCCTGTTATAGAAGATACATCTGATTATTTTCATTGTCTGATTAATAGTAATACTGAGGTAGATAACCCATTAGATTATATTCAGGCTACCCAGACCCATATCCCTGTAGGTGTTGCTATTGCAAATCTAAATCCCATTATACCTACAGTAATAATGGCCCAAGCAAATCAACAAAATCAGGCTAATGTCCATTTATGGAGGACTAATAGGTATAGGCCTTTTGTGTTACCTACAAATTTAAATGCCTTGCCCAGTAAAGCTCACAAATACCTTCCAAAATTCTTAGGAAATAGTGCAATAACTAGAGAAGATCATATCAAGAGTTTCTTGTATGCGATGGATAGTCTAGAGGTTGAACATGAAGATGTAGTCTTAAGACTATTTTTATAGACTTTAGAAAAATATGCTAGAGAGTGGTTCAATTCCCTTCCCGACAATGATATCCCAAACTTCACCAAAATGGAAGTTGTGTTTCTAAAGAAATATGGTGAAAGAAAAAATGAACAATCTCTGTTAACTGAGTTAGCCACTATGAAGAAAAAAGAGAATGAGGTTGTTAGTGACTTTAACAGAATATTTTCAAAGACCAAAAACAAAATCCCTACCAACCTTAGGCCTAGTGATATTCAGTCTATTTGTTTTTACAAAAATGCTTTTCAAGGAGAGTTTAACTATGAGCTGAGGCAAGAACAAGCCACTACCATTGATGGTTGTATGGAAAAGGCAATGGATATAGAAAGAAATATGCTTGATAGTGGTAAGATGAAGCCTTATTCTCTAGAAGTCAACCTACCTGATAGAAAACCTAAAAGAGTAGCATTTGATATACAAAGAAGAACTAAAATTGATCCAATGGAGAAATTGACTAGTCAAATGACTGAGATGCTCAATAACATGAACAACAGGATAGCAAGAATTGAAAGAAACAATGGTAATAATGGTGAATCTTCACAAAAAGAGTGACCACATGTTGACAACCATCCTCCTTTTAAGAAAAATTTCAATAGGAATTGGGGAAACAACAATGGTTCTGAAGAAGGAAATAGGAGTAGGAATAATGGTAACAATAGCTAGAAAAATAGAGATTCTGATAGAGATCAAAACAGTGTTCCTAACCCCATACCATCTACCAATGTAGTAGAAGGCTTTCCCTATTTTTTCTCTACTTGTGATGCACCTCATAACCCTGATGCATGTGGAATTCACCTAAGTGACCAACACAATGTAGATTTACATGCTGAATCAGAAGAGGATATAAGAATCAATGCTTGTTGGTCTGTTGAAGATGAATCTAGAGAAAGGTTGTTTGAAGAAGATATGGATAAATATGCTTCAAATCATCATCCTCAAATCTTAGTAACTGAAGGAACTAAAATCTTGCAAAAATCACATGAGTCAAGATATGACAAGATGAAGCAAGGGAAATTAATCCCCACTGCTCAAGAAGTTGAAGAATTAGAGGCTACCCATACTTTGAATTTAAGAAATAGGACTATCCTAGATAGGATAGAGAAAGCCTCTACAAGTGAAACAAGAAAACAAACTTTCACAAATAAGAATATCAGTAAAGAGAAAACTGATAGAATCCTCAAAAATATTACTCCTGAAGTAATAGAATCAGAGGAAGAGATTCCCAAAGAAGAAAGTAATAAACCACTGGATATAAAGAAGATAGAATTTGATGTTGGGTCAGAACTCAGTAAACAAAAGGTTAACATCACATTTGGAGAACTTATGAAAGTTCAACAATACAGAGAACAAGTCTGCAGAGCATTTGGATTAGTGGAACAAAAAGAAGACCCAACTTGCCATGCTGCTAGACAAAATCAACATGATACAAGATCACCATCCTCTGTCAGACCCTTCTATGTATCATTGAGGTATAATTCAGATGAAGGGGAAAGGTATGTGATTCATAATTGCATGCTAGATAGTGGAGCCTCACACAATATCATGCCCAAATTAATAGCTGATCAAATGGGATTAATCTATACTAGAGATTCTGCCCCTATTTTAGTAATGGATAGCAGACAAATTCCTTGTGTAGGGGTGATAACTGGATTGTTGGTTTTCTTAGATCAACACCCCAAAAAGGGCATAGTCATGGATGTTGCAGTAGTTGATGTTGACCCATTCTTCTCACTATTACTCAGTAGACATTGGGCAGAACAACTAGGAGGTTCAATTCAATTGGACTGGTCCTATGCTACAATCCCAATATCAGATAAGGAGAATATAATTTTACGAAGAGAACCATTTAACAAGCACTCCATAGAGTTAATTCAAACTGATGAAACAATGATAAACTTAGTAAACTCTATGGAAGAAAAAGGGATGGGAGTTTACTCCATATGGCACAACCCATTCCTGGTGGAAGTACCAGAAGCAAAGAACATGGATCCAGAAGTTATGAAAATAGTAGATGCTGAATCAGATAGAGTATTAACCCAAGAAATGTGGACCATGTCTTTTGATGGAGCTAAATCCCAATCTGGAGCAGGTGCAGGTGTTAATTTGACTGATATAAAAGGAAATTACCTTGGTATTCCTTACAGACTAGAATTCCCTTGCACAAACAATGTAGCTGAGTATGAAGCCCTACTGTTAGGGTTAAGAAAAGCAAAAGAATTAGGCATTAACTACTTGACTGTAACAGGGGATGCAGAGCTTATTATACAACAGATCAAAGGTAAATATCAGACCAAACACCCTAGGCTTAAGCAATATAAAAATGCAGTATTGGAAGAAATTGATAAATTCTTAGCTTTCAATATCTCATATATTCCAAGAGAACAAAATCATGTTGCAGATATTTTAGTTGTAAATGCCTCAGGTCTAGATCATCCAGAGATAACTACAGAATATATGGATAGATTCCCAACTATTTCAGTCTATAAGCCTTTTGTGCCAGATAACATAGTCTATCTACAGGTCTTTCAAGATGATATAGATATTAAGGATTTTATGACTCTAAAAAATCAGTATGCAGATGTAATCTGTGATGAAAAGGATGAAGATAAGCTAAAATACCAAATAGGAGAGCCAGTAGAAGTAATCCAGTTGAAAACAAATAAAATACCCAAAGGATTAGTTTCTCTAGAGAGTCTATTTGATGATTTTGACAAAGCTTATAAGCCTTTAAGTAGAGAAGTAATATCTGAAGACATTAACATTGGTTCAATGAAAGAACCTAGAATAGTGAAAGTAGACATGGCCTTACCTACTAAAGAAAAAGTTGGATATATCAGTTTCTTGAAAAAGAACAAAGAACATTTTTCTTGGACTTATGAAGACCTTAAAACTTTCAAAATAGATGTAATGACACACATAATACCCCTGAAAGAATATTCCAAACCATTTAGACAGAAACAAAGGAAGTACAACCCAACTCTACACCCAATAATGCAAAAAGAGGTACAAAAATTGTTGGATTCCAAAATAATCAGAAAGGTAAGATTTTCTTCCTGGATATCCAATTTAGTACCAGTCAAAAAAAGAATGGGGATATTAGACTCTGTGTAGATTTTAGAAATTTAAACAAGAGTTCTTTAAAAGACAATTACCCATTACCCAACATGGAACAATTATTGCAAGCAGTAGTTGGCTCAACTAGATTGTCTCTGTTAGATGGATTTTTAGGGTACAATCAAATTCAAATAAATCTAGAAGATAGACATAAGACAACATTCACTACGCCTTGGGGCACATTTGAATATTTAAGAATACCTTTTGGACTAATGAATGCAGGTGCTACTTTTTAGAGGGCAATGGATTTTGCCTTCAAAGGATTAATGTTCAAAATTGTAGTTGTATACCTGGATGATATCACAGTATTTTCTAAAAATCCAGAAGATCATCTAGAACACTTAACTGCAGTTTTTGCTCGGTGCAAGGAATTTGGAATTTCTTTAAATCCCAAGAAATGCATATTTGGGACTACACAAGGAAAGTTGTTAGGTCATATAGTTTCAGAAAAAGGAATAAGCATTGACCCAGAAAGAATTGAAGCCATTTCCAAAATTCCCCCTCCCAAAAATTTGAAAGGTGTCAGGTCATTCTTTGGCAAGATAAATTTTATTAGAAGATTTGTTCCAAATTTTGCAGAGATGACCAAACCCATAAATGATATGGTTAAGAAAACTGGAGAAATAAAATGGACAGTAGAGAATATGGAAGCATTTAACAAAATCAAAGAAGCCATATCAACCACTCCAGCCCTAAGCTGCCCTGACTATTTTAAATATTTTAACATCTATTCATATGCATCTGAACATTCAATTGTTGCAGTTATTTCACAAAAATATGATGAAAATAATGAAAGGCCAATAGCCTTCATGAGTTCAGGATTGAAAGGAGCACATCTCAAATACACCTTGCTAGAAAAACATGCTTATGCAGTCATCCAATATTTAGAACACTTCAAAGGTATATTTGGCTCAAATAAGGTTTACTACTGCATCCCTTTTATAGCAATAAAAGATATTTTTTCTCAATCAGAGCCATTAGGAAGACCAGCAAGATGGATGGTAAAGCTTCTACAGTATGATGCTGAATTCAAAATAGTTAAAACTATCAAAGGACAAGGTTTGGCTAAACTATTGGCTAACAAAGAAGAAGAAGGATTTGAAAATGTTCTCACAATAGATGAGGCATATGATGTCAGAAGAATCAATAATATTGAATGCAAATGGTATGAAGAAATTTTGTCATACTTACAAACCCTTTCATTCCCTAAAGATATGTCAATAAACAGAATGAGGTCAGTCAAGCTTCAAGCCCAGAAATATTATATACAGGATGGTGTGCTATATTGGAAACACCCTGATGGAGTATTATTAGTCTGTTTGTATGAAAGTGAAGTCCCAAAAATAATTAATGAATTTCATGATGGTTTCTGTGGAGGACATTTTTCTCCAAGAGCCACAACTAATAAAATTATGAGAGCAGGATATTATTGGCCTTCCATTTTTAAGGATATATATAAATATGTTAGGAACTATCATAACTGCCAAGTTTTTGTAGGAAAAAAGTAGCTAGCAGCCATGCCTCTCAAGCCAATAATCATTGAAGCACCATTCACCCAATGGGGCATTGATTTAATTGGAGAGATCAAGCCTAATTCATCTGGCCAACACAAGTGGATCATAACTGCAACATATTACTTTACAAAGTGGGTAGAAGTTGCACCTCTGAGAACATCCACTACTACCACTATCATCAAATTCTTGGAGGAAAACATTCTGACCAGGTTTGGAGTTCCTCACAAACTGGTTACAGATAATGCTCAGTATTTTGTTTCATATGAAATGGTAGAGTTTTGTGTTGAATATGGAATTGAGCTATCCCATTCTGCTAATTATTACCCCCAAGGAAATGGTCTAGCTGAGTCATCAAATAAGAATGTAATAACTAGAATAAAAAGGTCATTAGGTAAGAACAAAAGAGGGTGGGACAGTGAACTTAAATTTTCTCTATGGGCTGATAGGTTGTCTATAAAAAGAAACACAGGAAGAACCCCCTATGAGATGGTATATGGAGAGAAGGCCTTATTACCTTCAAGAATAGAAAAATTGGCACTTTCCCTCTTATTACAAGACCATGAAGACCCCAATCCCTTATAGAGAAGGCTTGACCAAATTGTCCTATTAGAAGAGCAAAGAAGAGAGACCCTTAATAGAATGATGGAACAAACCCAGAAAACCATAAAATTGTTTAATAAGAAAGCCAAGGGTACTCCTTTTTCTCAAGGAGATATAGTCATCTATTGGGATCCTAAAAATGATAAGCATGGTGAAAAGGGTAAATTTGAACCTAAATGGATTGGTCCATACCAGATAGCCCATGTTATAGGGCAGAATACTTACAAGTTGCAGACTTTGCAGGGAGAAATAATGGCTATCCCTATTAATGGCCAACACCTCAAAATGTACAATCCCTGTTGAAGGTGAAAAATAAAAAATATATGTAAATATAAATAAAAAAAATAGAAAAACAAAAACCCCAAAAATAGAGTGATGTATTTTAAGCTTTTCTTTTCCTATTTGGTTTAGTTATGAGTTTACTGTACACATGATATTCTTAGTTTGATGAGTATACATTACTGTTGATTCCACCAAAAACATAAATAAAAAAGGAGATTTATTTTAGACTCTGATGAGGTTTACAATTTTTCAAATATGAGTGTTTATGCAATGGTTATCTGATATGAGATAAAACAAGATGAAAACAGAGTTGATTGAAACATCATGTCAAAGCCTCACATTACAAATGATACTTAAGGTGACTTCAAAGGTCCAAAGAACCGAGTTATCTTTGAGAGGGTGGTTAAGCTAAAAATCATTACACTCATCCTTTTAGCCAGAAACTAATCCTCAACTCAGGCATACTCTTTGCACAATTTGCTTATATCAAATACTTCTCAAACGAGAAAGAAAAATTAAAATAAAGTAAAATTGAGTCACTGCCTGAGATATCTTGGAAAACCTCTATCGGGGCTATAGACGCTTGACTGGCAGTAGGGTAAAACCGGATGGGATTAGAAGCAACTCCACCGGGGCTATAGATGCTTGACTGGCAGTGGAGCCCTATAGAATGGTGAAAATTTTTAAGAGTGAAATCACATATTAGGCTTAACTATTTTGCTCAGATATGGCAAAGTTCTGAAAGACTTAGAAATCAAAATAAATGCACAAACACACACATGGGCTTAAACATGATGGAGCAAAAAGCTTTTGACAAATTTTGTGTAATCATATCTTATAACTTAGCTAGAACAAGCATTACAATATATCTCAAAAGCTCATCTGTTTCTAAAATTCTGGCCCTATTTTTTCCAAAAAGTGAATAAAAGGAAATTACAGTTTTTCAATACTCTCTTACTTTGATGTCCTGTCATTTGTACAGTTTTTTAGTTTTAAAATTGTAATGTTTTGTTGTTTTTAAGTTTTGTTTATCAGTCTTGATGATGTGAATTTGTATCCAAATTGCAATAAAACTAGGAGATTCTATGGTTCTCAAGTGCCTCATGTTTTCAACACATTGTCCCAATCAGAGCCTATGTTGGAGCCAAATTTGACTCAAAATTTGAAACCCCCAAATTTAAATTTTTGGTTTCAATCAAAATGCTTAATAATGCTAGTCACTATTTCAGTCAATGTGAGTCAATTGATTTTTCATGGGCTTATTTGATAAATTTAACCTTGGTCATTAATAATGTGTGCCCCTTTTAACAATGCTAAATTATCTTGATAAGAGTTATGACAAAATTTTTATTAATCAGACTATTAAACAAACCAAGCTCTGATCTTCCTAAAATAAAGTCCCCCTTGGGCCTAATTCAATTGATAAATCATTAAGTCCTAAGGTCTTAAAAAGAAATTATCAAGGTTGTCGTGGTCTAAAGTCCAAAATTCAGATATGTGAGCCTAAGGTCAAAACTAATCTTTAATTAAAACCATGAGGGTATGCACCCCATTGCGTTAAAAATCGAGCACCTTAGATCAAATCTAATTAGGCGTAAATCAGAAATGGATGCGCCTTTAATAAATGATAAAGGAAAATCAAATATAAAGGATTTGATTAAACCACTCTTTAAAATATTGTGGTCAAAAGCATTAAGGGTATGCCCCCTTGAAATTAAACATCGAGCTAATTGGATAAATCTGACAATTGTGCTCGATCAAGATCTAATCCGATGGTGGCGCTCTCATTAAAGGTGCATCAAAAAGGTAAAAGACCCCATGAGATTAATTAAATCTATTAAATAATATTAGTAAGGGTCTAACACATCGGATAATCATCCCCCTTTCGGCTTAATCAAAGTTTAAAATCATGTGTCCCTTGGTAACTAACCCCGTAGTTTGATCGAGATCAATGGTTGCGCCAACATTGATCGAGATCCGATGGCCATGAAAAAATTGAGGTCCAAACGAGGAAATGGTAAGATATCGAGAAAACAAAGGTAAAGCCAAGATTAATTATGCATTAGTGAGGGTATAATACATTGCTAATTGCCCCATTTCGACTTAAACCAAGATTAATCAAATGTAATAATGCACCCTTTTGGCTATCGAGTATGCAGCTTGTAGGAGATCTAATGGTAGCGCTAGAACAAGCTCAAAGATCAATGGACGCGATCCATTAATTTTATATAGAAATTAAAGTAAAAATCAATGGATGTAAGGTTGATCAATATCTAGTGAATAAGTCAAAGTCAAACAAAGGGATGAAACAATGCAAAGATCGATGCATCATCTCTGATCCAACGATGAGCATTGTTAAAAATGATCAAAGGTTAACTCACAAGTTTTTGTAATAATTGATTAAATGCATTATCAAGGCTAAGAAAATCCCTTAATCAAGTTTTATAAAGTTGATACGTGGATAATATTCCCCTTTCTTTTGCTAAACCTTGCTCATATACGACGAATCCAATGGATGCGCTCCCTCTTGAAATAATCCAACGGCGACGCATGCTTCAAAGGTAAATCAAATGGTAAGCTTAAATTAGTATTTGATTAATTAAATTTTAATCACATTTAACAAGGGCCCTAACACATTATTAATTGCCACCTTTATTTTGATTAGTCAATATTAAAAAAGAAGTTTTGAAGCATGTTCTTTAGGTTATCTAACCCATAGGTTATAAAATATCCAAGGCAACAATGGAACCAAGGTTGATCCAATGGTTGCGCTCGATCGTGGTTATTTAGGGAAACTTAGGATACCCAAGATAATGACAGGCACTCACATCAAGAACCAAATATTATGGGGATCCCTAGGATGATTGTTGCCCCAATTAAAATGTAATCGATCCCTAAGATTTAATTATCATTTCGGGCCAAGGTGGCACGAGGTTCAAAATGGAGGCCACCCCTATCACACATCATAGTCCCACGTCGGAGAGGGAGGAGCTTCAGAGACCAATAGCAAAGCTTTAAATGATTGCAGGTACATGAACCAAAGAACCCAGAAACACATAGGATGATGGGCTTTACCCACCATCAAAGCCCAACCTCGAAAGAAATGTGTTGGCAAATTTCCTTTGGCCCATTTTGAAAAGTAGTTGGTAACATCGTATTAATGACAAAACATGCGAGAATATCAAACTCATTTCACCACCCAGTATTTGAGCTCACCAAATCAGTAAATTTACCACCCTGGTAATCTAAGAGCAAAAATTGGTACGCAAGAAGTACAAAGAGAAGAAAAGTTTTGAGCTTCCTTGTTTCAGAAGAACTAGACTCACTACCGTGAGCACAATGGCATCTTGGGGAGACGTTTTTACACCCAAAGACACTAGAGAAGCAGTAAAATTCATTACAGACCGGTCACCATACTCTGAGATTTTTGGACCGCCTGTACCCGACAACACAATGTATGAATTCGCTCAAAAGTGTGGAGCTGATAAGAAACCTACTCCAACACAACAGTACGAGATCGACAATGCATGTATCAAAAGTTTTGCTCATGTGATGGAGAATGATAACAGGACCCCATGGATAATGGCCGACCTATTTCATAAAGCCTAGAGGCTACAATACAAGGGTTTCCCCAGAAGTAACAGATGGAACAGTAACCTCGGGAAGTTGATATGTCCAAAGGTTTACTTCTCCTCAGATTTAATGGCATGGTTAGCAGTAGCATATGATGAAAGGACCAGAACATTTCGAGATAATAAGGATCGACCAGTATTCAACACCAAAGTCGAGCATATCAGGCAAGTTTTCAATTTGATAGAGTATACCACCTTTTTAGTTAAAAAGGTAATTGAACATCAATCTCGAATGTTCACAGGATTAGAAGTTTTTAAATATTTGTTTGATACACACGAGAAAATAGTTAAACAATTCCCAATTAGGAAGACTACTTTTAGGCCATGGGTCCAAGACTTTTGTGATATGATAAACATAGTCTTAGGAGTACAGGATCTCAGTATGGTGGACAAAAAGGTTTTGTATTTAGTAGCACAGTGCAATCGGGCGTATAATACCCCAATTTATGCATGGGAATTAGAATTGAGTAACCAAATACATGAGCAAATGGTAGAATTGAAAAAGGTTATTTTTGAACAAAGACAAGAGATGCCCTATTTTTCACAATACTCATTTTTCATCCACCTGATAGCGGGACAATTAGGAGAAGAAGCCCAGAAAAGAGTAGAAGTCCTTAAAAGCCCCTACGTCCAAACTAGTTTTTGGAGAATACATGAAGGACAGACTCACATGGGCTGGTTCTACGACCATTTTATGGTAGAAATCCATTGGATTTTAACCGACATACTCCCTGAGAGGCTAGGGCCAGGAGTAAGATCTTTTATCAAAGAAAAGGAGATTGGGGATTTCTTTTTCTCATAAGGGTTCACTTATATCAGGCTCTATGGGGCCAAAATTCCCCCTAAGTTGTTACCGATGTATTGTCCATTATCCCTAGCAGCTCTGGAGTTATGTAGGCAAGTGGCAGAGGAAGCCAAGATGAGACTAGTGAAGAAACATGGTAAAGTCCCCTGGCTCAATGTCCCGTGTCATTTTGGGGACTATATATTTGTTGGCTACCCTACACTGCTCAAAGGTATGTTTGATTTAGATACTATGGACTTCAATGAGATAACTTGGAGGTTTTATGATCCAAAAGGGATATACAGTAAAATGATGGAAAAATGGGAGTATGCTCGAATAAAGCATCGAAAGGATGCTTATGAAGAAATATTATTGGAAGCCATGGAAAAAGGGATAGATTTACAGGTTGTATGGGATGATTTCCCTCCTAAATATAGGGGCAACACACAGGTTCATGAAGCCTATGATTACCCTACAGAATTGAGAAGGCTTCAAGAAATTTTAGTAGAATCAGTAGCACCTATTCTACCAGGAGCAACTCAAGCAATCAAGGAAGACCCCTTATTAGAGTTGATAGAAGAATAGGGGATTGATCAAATGGAGGTCACTGTAAATACTACAGATATAATAGAACAATAGGTCAGGCCTCCCGTAGATGATCATCTCAGAATAGAGGCAACACCAAGCACTTCCCAAGAGGTTTCCAAAAACCCAAGCATAGCTAAAGGGAAAGAAATTGTGACCACACCTGTTCAAAAATCTTCTCCCCCAGAACAGGCTATAATTCCCATTTTTGATAGAGTATTAGCTGTAACAAGTGTAAATAAATTGGCACCCATGGCCATCCCTACCTCTTTAAAAATAAAAGGACAGGAGGTTAAAGTTCCATTAGTAGTAAGGATGAATATGAGAAGAACTGGTGGATTTGGGGGTCTGTTCCGAAGTCACCAAGTAAAGAGACAAACAGAGATAACCACTACAAGAAGAAGAAGCCGAGATTATCTTTACCTTCTACACAGGTTTTTCTGGAAAGGACAGATGAACAAACTACTTTCACTACTACAAATGAGCAGGAATTACAGGTAGTGGCAGATATGGGAAATATAGGAGAACAACTTACAGATGAACCACGATTAGAAACATCTGTATCAGATATAGCAGAGGTAAATCTTCCTACCCTACAAGATCCACTTGTCTTCAGAGTCAATGAGGAGACCGAGGGCTCATCAATACTGGGAAAAGAAGGTGAAATGGTCAAAGTTGTCAAAGCAATGCAAAATCAAACCATGGACCAACTAGTTGAGAAAATTGCAGAGTTAAGAAATCAATTGAAAAAAGAAGAGAAGGAAAAAGCTGAAATGAGAGCATTAATAAATAAACAACAGGAAGAATTGGCACAAAAATGATACTCCAAAGGCACATCCCCCTTCAGTGGTAAAGATTCAGAATCATGCCTATTATCTAAATGCAATGAAGAAGGACATGTCAATGAAAATATAAGCTCATGCCAAAGGGCTCACCGAGATGTTTAGGCAGATTAGGGTGATTCAAATAACTGCTCGAGAAATACAGACATTGATACAGGAGAAGGAAGAAGACTTTGAAGTCATTCGTCCTACCCTTGATTTAATAGGAGACAATTTTGAAGAGTTGCAGGGTCAAGAGATAATAACAAATGATGGCAGTAAAATCCAGTTCAATTTTGAGTTCTTGAAAGCAGCCATGTTTGGGGTAAACCAGGAAAGGTGGATCAATGTTGTAACTGAAATGGATAATCTGATAGAAGATGCAACAGGTAAAATGGTGGATATTGGTCTATCCTTAGACCAATTCTTGGAAGCCCCCAGTGTAGAAGAGCTACTCAGGCATACAATAGAAAAATTTAATTGTGATTCAGATGATGAGTCAGAAATGACTAGACAATCCACCTTTCTGGTAAATACTGTGGAGATGCTACTCTTCCAATATGAGAGAAACAAGCCCATTCTTGCCATACAAAAAAATAGAATTTTGCAGGAAATGAACATGCTGAGGTTTGCTGCCACCTTTGACATAGAAGTTTGGAGATTAATAAGTGAACAAATAAAGAGGTTGCAACAAGGTCAAAAAGGAAAAGAGGTTGAAACTTACAGTCAACAACTGGAAGAGAGTTCAACACAACAAGGACCTGTGCCAACAAAAAAAGTCTCCGAAGCAGTTAAAGAGCCAAGTACTCAAAAGGAGATAGTTCAAGAGGAAGCAGTTGAAAAGGAAACAGTTGTAAAAGAAGTAGTGGAAGAAAAAATAGACTCTCCAAACACCACCATCACTGGTTAAAATAAGCTACTATTTGAAAAGGTCAAAAGAGAGGGTACAACCCAAACAAAAAAATATAGTGGAAGCCAACTGTACCAGTTTTGAAGATCAACTCAGAAGAGGACAAGTGTAAGGCTAGAAATAAACCAAAAATAATAGAATCAAGAACCAACAGCTATAAAAGGAAGCAGACAGGTTCAGATTCATCATCAAGCAATTAGAGAATAGCATTTTTGCTAAGAGGTATACTTGAGTGCCCTTTAGAGTTGTGTTGTTGTATCTCCCTTTTGTGTCTATTTTTCTCATTCATTCTTCTTTCTTCCCTTTACTGTGCAGGATTTTGATAGGAAAGTGCTCAAGAAGCTGAGATTATTTCCTGTCCTATTGAGCTTGAGATTCAGAGACTCTACTATTACCATATTGGAACAAGGAGAGTAGGAGAGACCTGTTACATTATTTGAATAGAGTCTTCTTCATTGTATTGATGTATTTCTTTGAGAAAAATAGAGTTAAAAGGCATCTTGCCCACTCTGCATGTAATATTTTATGAAATCAATACAATTCTGAGTTTCATTCCTGTTATATCTTTGTCTTGGTACTGTGTGTCACTGTGTAATGGATTACATTATTTGAATGCATTATATACGTTTCTTTCGTTGGTCAAATTTTAGTTTTATTACGATATTCGAATAAGTCTAAGAGCGCCAATTTTCTTTTCCCCCTTCTCTCTGTTCATGTCAAAATTGTTGTTAAATTGCTATAACAACCCAATGAATCTAGGCACCGGTCTACATAAGGCATAACAAATGGTTATTTTCTTGCTTGGTCATTTTAATACATATAGTGTTACATTAATCTGGAGCGTGTAATCAACGTTTTATCATAGAATTACCATTGGGGTTTCCTTACCCATTATGTAGTTTTCCTTTAGCAATAGTCGTGTTTATCAAAACAAAGAGGCAGGTTGACCAGAGCCTGTAATAGCTCGTTGGTTTCAAATGGATTTTTGCAGCATGACAATCGAATCCTATGGATGCAAGAATCGGTTCCAACACTTACTAAGAAACTTCTATATAGAACCTAGAAAATGATAAAAAGGATAAAAGTAAAGAGAAGATACTTTTGCAAGAATCATGTGATAGTATGTCTACTAATGAAAGTGTAGTAACTAACTCCAAAGACAAGAATAAAGAAAAATAAGAAGAAGAGGGACCAAATCAAGGAGGTAGACAATGCACGGTGAATTAAAGATAATACAAAGAACTAGATCAAGCTGAAGAACATCTAAAGATGAAGATCCATATTGAAGACTAAAGTCTTCAATACCCAAATAATGTAATACAAGGGGGTGTTAGAGAATATATTACATTATTGGGTACATATCAATGTACCATATTTGGTACATTACTAGAGTATGAGTTTACTTTAAAGTAAATTTAGTTAGTTACTTCAAGTATTGTAATAAATGTACAAGTTAGTCCACTTGTACATCAGGTAGATAGGTAGAGTAAGGGCCAAGGAATCTATCTTCTTATATTTTGGCCTCATAGTGAGTGCTTTCAATATGTGGTAGTAAATATAGAGAGTGTGTGGTATAGTTTAGTAGTATGGTATAATGTAGTCATTTCATATTTGTTCATGGAGTGTTCATTACCTTCCATTATATAGCATTGTACTATTTTTATCACTTTCATTAATGGCATATTTTTGAGTTATTTGTAGATGTTCATATCATTACTTTCTTGCATATTATTGTACCATTAGTTTATATTTATCTCATATTAGTATTCTTGCATCTTGTGGTTGTATTTCCTGTACTACCATCCCATCAAAAGCTAACACTATTAAACACTACATTAGATATTCTAGTTGGTACTTGGTTAAAGTAGTGTATGGGACTATGATTCCACCATAGTCTACTCCCTTTTGATACTTTTTTCCTTCTAACAGAAGTCATTGTTTAGGATACTTTTTGTGTTCTTTTTTATGTTTTTTAATAATTAAGGTCATATCTATAAGATGACTAATGGATATAGGGTTGAAGTACCAAAATGACATATTATAAGATGACTGGAGGCCTGCACAGGCTATTCGTAGTTTTTACTATATCAAGTATGATAGAGTTTTCAAAGAAATTTGAGTTATTGTTGGGATATTTTAAAATATCTCTTAATGTGGTTGTTTAGTAAGGTTATATGAAGGTATAAAATACCCTTCTCATTGTATTTGTTTTCAAACTTTGAAATGAAATTTGTTTTTTTAGGATGTATATATATATATATATAATTAGTTAAAATTAATTACTAAAATTAAATTAAATTAAAAAAGAGAAAGAGAGAGGGGGGTGAGGGGAACTAGAGAGGTTCTAGTTAAGGTTTTCTATATGTTACAATAATGGATTTATAAGTTTTTGTTATAGGATGGATTAGGGATTTCCAAGATGTAATGATCTTAAAACCTTCTTATCTATTGATATATAAGGGTCATTTTTTAAATGTCTAAGGCCTCTTTTACTTTTCTCTTACTCTAATGATCTTCTCTTGTTAACAATTTGGCTTCTTCTAAACAAATATGATGGTCTATTCTAAATGAATAATCTACTAATGTTGGCTTAGCCAATCTATTGTGTTGTATATAAAACTAATGCTCCTTCAACATAGTTGTTAAGGATCTTCCAATTTCACTAATGTGTGGAATCCTACATGATAAAGAAATTATATAGACACTTTTATAGAGTTTAGGATCTACTATATATTTCTCTCTATCTACCATTCCTCTTAATGTCATAGTTGGTTTGAAAGTTATATCTAAATTATTTATGATTCGTTAACTTTTTAGATGTTCCTTAGATAAATTGTAAAGTAACTATAATACGCTTTGAATCTCTCTCCTTCTCTTTCTTTTATTATTTTCCTCTTTTAAAAGCCTTGTAGATTTGATTTTCTATATAACCATTATCCTTAAAGACTTTTAAAAGATAAGCCTTTTCATCTTCTAAATGTTCTATGTCGGAGACCCTTGCTAATTTATTAAATACAACTATCTTTTGAGTTGGATGTTTATGTGATTAAGCTCTTAAGTAAAGATCAATGTGGATATTTTTTCTATATACACTATGTCCTAATGTACCATTCTTGTGAATGAGGATATCTAGGAAATGTTTTTTATTTCGTTCTTTATTTTCCAAGGTGAATTTTGTATGATTTGATAGATTATTTAAATTATTCAAAAATATTTCTAATTATTTCTTTCCATGAGTCCAACCTATGCTATCTTGAAATATTAAGCCAAAAAACTCTATTACACAATGGATCCCAAAGAATAAAAAATAAACTTAGATCTTATCCTTTGTAAAACATCTTGTCAACTTTGTCACAACTAATTTCATCAATGTGAACTTCCATATCTACACTCATGTATTCACCTACATGAGCTCATTCATCTACATGCATCTCTCCTTGCATGAACTTGTCCATATTTTCATGTGTCTTAATTGTCTCTATGCATATTACCATATATGTCACCTCATACTTGTCTGTTTGTGTGCATACTTGTGCAAACTTCTTTGTCAGCATACATGTTTGTGTAGTCATATTTACTTGCATAGACTTCTTTGTTAGCATGGACACCTTCATTAGTGTGTACTTCCATGGCAACATGCACATCTTCACTTGCAAAAACTTATTTGTTAGCATACACTCGCACATCACCTTTGCACATGAACACTTGCACATCTTCCTCATGCACGAACACTCATATGTCTCATTCATGTGTAGCCACTCAATTTATCCTTTATGCATGAACACTTACGCTCATTCTTTGTGCATGTTTGCTTGTGTGTCTAGTTACACATCCACTTATGCATCTATTTTATGCATTGGTCATTTGTTAGCATAACAAACAAGTTTGTTTTCTTGTGTTGTAATCTTTAATCTCCCCTCTTCCTGAGAGAAACTAAATCATTTGTCAAGTACACTATAACCATCCTATTTTTGTTATGTACTTTCCCAAATGATATGCTTGTCACAACTCCATGTTATTAAGCTTGAAGCAAATTTAAATAGACAACAACTATAGAATGTATAAATGGAATACAATTCATTGCAATACAAGTACACTATGGGAATACTTACAAATACAAATGGATACATTGCACACGACATATATCCTACACAAGAACTATCAACAATATATTGATGAGCAATCTACCAACAATTAACTCTGACCAACAATACACTTTTTTCAACAACAATCTCACATAAATGTGTACTTATAGACACAATAGGACTAGTAGACAATTGAAAACTACCCAACTACCTCCAAAGTGCATGTTCTATTCAACATTAAAATACACCATTACATTACATTACTATAAACACTTTACCACATACACACAAAATACTACATGGCAACTTATTACAAATAAATTATGGACACACCTTTGTACATATACATTTCTATGCCCAACACATGCATTCATGTAGATTTGTCAAATCGTATGCCTACATTGATAAGCACAATTGGCTCGAGCCTCTTCCACGTGGGAATTTTAGGGTTCAAATCCCATGGTCACCTAGGCAATAAATTTACTTTTAGATCAAATAATCCATAGAGATTCATTTTTAGGGAATTGTGACATGTTTGTCTCAAAAGCCAATGTAAGGCCAATACTCACTTCCTTCAATCTATACTTTGTATTTTTGGTGACTAACCTTAGCACTTGGACTTGACCCATTTAAACTAGTATATTGAAGCTAATGTGGTGCTCTTAGATACTAACATAACACTTAAATTATTGAAATAAAATAAAATATCCTTGTATAGAAAATGTTTATGATGAACTATCAAATGCCATTAGCTCAAATGGTTAGATTCCTTAACTTTCAAGGAGGATACCCAGGTTTAAATCTTGCCAAGTGATACATGCATACTTGCAAATAATTGTAATACCACTATATGGTCATGATTTAACATATGTGTCTTGTTTCAATCCCATATAACCCATTTAAAAAAAGACGTCTATAATGAACCAAATGCTACAACTTATCATCCTCTCATTTGTAGATGGTGTTAAATGGAAGATAGCTATTTGTAGAGGGCTACAATCCACTAGTCCAAATAAAGTGCAAAAAGTGTTGAGTTTGAAGTGAAGGAAGGCAACTCAATTTTAGACTTTAAATTTTTTTTGTTCTTTTGAGTCTATTATAAACAACAACCTTCTAGAGGTCATATATTCGTAATACAAAAGTAGAATTTATCTAATTTTTAAATGGTAAGTTTTTTGAGATCCATGCATTAGTATTAAAGTTTTGATCTTATTTTGCTATCTTAAAATCGAAATTATGTAGGAATTCAATGGACCTAAAATCTATTATATCTATAGTATGAATGGAGCATATTATTTCGTTTGAGACAACAAAAATGTAGTCATACCATAGGAGTAGAGGACTATGGATATATATGAAAAATAATAATCCACCTTTTACATAT
Source organism: Wollemia nobilis (assembly GCA_028583015.1). Taxonomy (NCBI): domain Eukaryota; kingdom Viridiplantae; phylum Streptophyta; class Pinopsida; order Araucariales; family Araucariaceae; genus Wollemia; species Wollemia nobilis. Next base: position 11,380,899 of record JAQPPZ010017220.1, on the reverse strand, counting down.
TCTATTAGGAGGCAAAAAAAGTGTAGGTACAGAAAGACAAGAGTTATTGTTTATTCTTTTTGTATATATATGTTTAAAGTTTAATCTTTATACTAAAGAGTGCAAATATCATAATGCTATTTACAAGAGATTTAAGAAGCTCTTTAAGAAGGCCAACACCATTCAATTTAATAGATTAAAAATCAAGCTCAACACTTTAATGTTAGAGAATTTCAAGAGTAGCAACAAATATATCGACCAATTTAAGAAGTTTAGAAGTCAACATCCTCTCTATGAAGATAAATAAAAGAATAACCTTGAGTATGTGTATACTGTTTTTAAAAAAAATTATCTTACTTTCAAATCTTTTATAATTGTCTAGTTTAAAAATTATCTACATGTTTCTCAAATAATAAAATGATCCATTTATTGGAGAATCAATCACCATCTTATCTAGTGTTAGAATTTGTAATATTTTCTAAAAACATACATTCACCACAATTATATATAGATGTTGAAGAATATTACATAATTTGGTACATACAAATGTACCCCCATGGTACCTTCATGGTATGAATGTAAATATGTAATAGGTTAGGGTTTGATTCTATAGTTTAGATGAGTGATTTATAATTCCCTTTATATAAGTGTCAATGTGCAGGATATGCACAAGTGTCATGTAAGGAAGAGTGCAAGTGTGTGTATTGAGAGAATGTGCACAAGTATCATGTACGTAAGTGTGCAAATATATAATGTGATGAATGTGAACAAGTGTCTTGTATTAGTAGTGCATGTAGGAGAGTAAGAGTCATGTAGAAGTGTGCAAGTGTCATAGATTCAAGTATGCATGTAAGAAGAGAGTGAAGAGTTTAGTATACAAGTGGCAATATGAGAAGCCAAAGATCAAGAATAGGAAAGGTTGCATCTCCCATATATGTGAGGAAAGCAATAGACAAGTATTGAAGAGTCATTTTCTATGTCTACATTATGGAAACAAAACTCCGTACAATAAAAGAGAAAATGGTTTGTAACGATCACCACATAGCAAGCATTGATAATAAAGTTTGTATACATATTTTGAGCAATTTATATTGTAAGTATTCTTCATGCATGTACATGAATGATTTTGGCTATTTACATTCATATTTGATATTATAAGTGAATGTTATTTCATTATTATATTAGTCTTGATATATATATATATATATATATATATATATATATATTATTGCTCATATATATAATTTTACTCTTGATTATTAATATTTTGACCTATAATATTATGGTTTAATTATATTGGGACTTGTGATATTTTGAGATAGTAAGGTTTAAAAGCCAATAGTGGTATCAAAGTTACCACTTAACTCTATCCATTTTTTAATAGAATTATAGATGAAATTAGACTCACAACTCAGTTGGAGGAATGAGAAAAAAGAGAACTCTTATGGAAGCAAAAATCTAGGATCCAATGGCTCAAAGAAGGAGACCGAAACACAAATTTCTTCCACAAATCTCTTCTAGATCAAAGATCTCACAACTTTATTTTTTCCTTGAAATCTAATTCTAGAGACGTTATCTACACTTGGGATGGCATGAACTTTGTTTTTGTCAATTACTTTTCTAATCTATTTGCTACTACACCTCTTGACTCAACTTCTCAATAGAATATTCTTCGAGCGATCCCTACTCTTATCACTTATGAGGAAAACTTTGTTTTGATTACTCCATTTACTATCAATGAGCTTCAACATGTGGTTTTAAAATACAAAAAGAAAAAACCCTAGGTCCTGATGGTTTTCCCATCGAGTTCTATTAAGAGTTTTGGGATATCCTTTATGCTAATTTATTAGAGGTGGTGGAAGAAGCCAGGAAAGACAATGAAATTTTAAAGGTTATTGATAATATTTATATAGCTCTTGTCCCAAAAGCTCAAGAGGTAAATCATATGTCATCTTTTAGACCTATAGATTTATGTAATGTTCTTCTCAAAATCATTACAAAGATCATGGCAAAATGGATGAAGTCTCTTTTGCATAAGATTATCTCCCCTGAACAAGGGGGTTATGTGGAAGGGCATCAAATAGTGTATGAGATAGTTGTTGCTTAAGAAGTCATCCATTCCATGGAAATGCAAAAATCTCCATCTATGTTCATTCATTTAGACTTATCTAAAGCTTATGACAGAGTGGATTGACACTTCCTTGTCAAAGTTTTAAGAAAATTTCGCTTCTCTTAGGATTATATGGACTATATTATGGGATGTATCTCTTCAATGTCCTACTATGTTCTTATCAATGGTAGGCTTTCTCAACTATTCCCTGCTTCCAGAGGTATTAAGCAAGCTGACCCCCTCTCCCCTTATTTATTCATCATTCTTGCTAAATGCTTGGGTGGGACTATAACCAAAAACAAATAAAACATAACCCTTGAGAGAATTACCATTGCTCGTGGAACTAGACCTATTGGTAGACTTTCATATGGTTCCCTAGTTTTCACTTTTGCTGAGAATTTGGGCATCCTTTCCAATAACCTTGTTGAGGGGTATGGTATCCTTAGAGGTCTTCAAGAGGTTGCTAAGGTTGGATGGAAAAAGGTGTTGGTTAAATTTGAATCTCAAGTCATGATTAATTTTTTGAAGTCTCTTAAGAATCATAAGGTTGATTGGAGAATAAAAATGATTGTTGAGAAGATTAAATTAATCCAGATGGGCTTTTTCAAAGTCGAATACAATCATGTGGTCAGAGAACATAACAGGAATGTTGATGATTTAGCTAATTATGCATTGGACAAAGGTAATCTTACTTACTACGACCACCGTCCCAGATGGTGGGATTCGTAAATAAGGGAAGCTCTTTTTTCTATCCTTTATTTGGATGGCTCTTGTACGAGAGGTACCTAGTTTCTTTTTTCTTTGTTTTGCTTCTCTTTGGTTCGATCAGGGTATTTTAGTTTCCTTGCTCAAACTAATCATTCTTATGTTTCCTCTGTTGAATCTTGCCTGAATAGCCTTTTGGCCTATAAATGCCAAAGTTGTTTTTTGTTTTTTCCTTATTTTTGATTTTTTCCTTCTTTTTAGTTTTTCATTGCGTTTTTGTTGTTTTTAGGTTTTTTGTTGAGCCTTGGGTATTTTTGGCGGAATAGATACCCCTACCTCCTTGGGACTTACCCGAAAGTGGCATCCCAATTAGGGTGTTTTCCACAAACAACATAAGGAAAGGATCTTAGACTATTGAGAGTAGTGTTCAAGTAGTGTTTAAGGCACTTAAGCAAAGGAGATCAGTCTATTGAAAGCAAAATTTAAGAAGTGCTCAAGGCACTTAAACAAAGGAGGTTAGACTATGGTGAACAGTACTCGAGAAACACTTTAGAAATGGATATTAGGCACTAAGGAGAAGCGCTCAAATAGCACTTTAGTAGAAGGATAACTAGTAGAGGGGAGAAGCTCTCAAGAAACGCTCACATAGAAGGATAAATACCAATGGAGAGAAGCACTTAAGAATCTCTCACATAGAAGGACATATAGCAGATGAGAGAAGTGCTTAAGCAACTCTCATATAGAAGGACATCCAATAGATGAAAGAAATGCTTAAGAAACACTCACATAGGAGGACATCTAGCAAAGGAAAGAAACACTTAAGCAAAACTCACATAGAGGAAACCAAACAGTAAATAAGTGCTTGAAAAATTCGGTAGAGAGTAGCACCCATAGAAAAGAGGTTACAAGTAGTACAAGTGAACACAAAAGAGCTCGATTTACACTCAAGAAGCTCTAATAATAATAGTCGCAAGCGAATTCCATCCAGCATAACATCCTCATTCCCAATTATTAATCTTCAATAAAGAGGAGTGAAAAGCAAAAGAGTGAGGAAATCGTAGAACCTATCCAGCAAAAATATTTGGAAAATAAAGTCATGTGAAGTGTTATAGAAGCGTTATCGAAGCATTGTGTTATTATTACAAGTAGTATAATGCTTGATTCCTAAGCACATGAAATGGCCAGTGCAATAATCTTTTCTAATGCCTAACTCATGTTTTAATGTCATGCAAACATTGAAAGCTATTTGAGGTATCAGGAGGATTGATTAGTTTATTGTAGTCTTCAAAGACATTATACAAGCAAGGAGGAATATAAGGTAAGAGATATTTATTTAACCTAATTAGATTAAAGACCTAAGTTAAAAAGGTTAATAACTTAGGTACTTTGATTATTAAGTTGGAGTTAAAGGTTTTAATGATTTGATTATTAAGTAGGAGTTATAAGGTTTTCTACTATAGTTTGAAATTAATATTGTAAACTTTTAATTTTTTAGTTTTTAATATTTATTAAAGTATGGAGTGATAAGGTTTTCTACTTCAAATAGGATTTAAGTTTTTTGAATTTGATTTTTTTAAAAGTTTCAAGTTTGAAGTTTGATTTGCAAATTTTTTGTTTGAGTGATTATTGAGAAGTTCTTTGAAATTACAATTTATTAATTTTCGAGATATAAGGACTTCAACTTCAAAGAAATTAAATCATTAAATTGCATTTTATGGAATACAATATGAAGATCATAATTAGAAAGAAAATACTAGAAGTTATAAAGTTTGACATTGGTAAATTGATTGAAAAATCTAAGGGTAAGCTAGATATGGCAATGCAATTCATCTATAGAGAAGCTATGAATGAAAGCTTTGAAACATTCAAATATTATTTACATTCAAATCTTGTTGAAGCAATTGATAATTCTAAGGATGATATTATGATACCTATTGATATAGGTAGTATAATGTATATGGCATTGCTTTCACTTGAACTTTATAAATATGAAAATCAAAAGCAAAAAGAGTTGATTGAAACTCTAAAGAGTAAAACAATGTTTGATCACTGATCAAAATGAATCATGTGAATCATCTCTAAAAACAATGTTTTATTCTTCATGCAATACTGATATTCCAAGCACTTCAAATTCAAGAAATTATTACGATGCTTTAAGCAAATATTTAGAAATTATAGGAATAAAATAAGCACATGATCCAAAGGTCAAAAACAAAGAAAAATACCATGAAGATGAATCAGAAGTACATGAACCAGAGGCCAAAGAAGAAGCTCAAGCAGTTCGTGAACTATATACAAAGTTTGAAAAACCAAATAATGGAGATGAATGAGAACTCATAAAAAAATTCAAGAATAAGTTGTAGATGAATCTCAAGTAGGATATCATGCTCAATGCAAGGTCATATGAAGACAAATATTGAAGACTAAAGTCTTCAATAACCAAATAATGTAATACATGGGGGTGTTTAAGAATATTATATTATTTGGTATATGCAAATGTACCCCCATGGTACCTTCATGGTATAAATGTAAATATGTAATAGATTAGGGTTTAAATCTATAGTTTAGATGAATGATTTATATTTCCTTTTAATGTAAATGTCAATGTGCAAGATATGCATGTGTCATGTAAGTAATAATGCAAGTGTGTATTGAGAGAATGTGCACAAGTATCATGTATATAAGTGTGCAAATATGTAATATGAGGATGTGCACAAGTGTCTTATATTAGGAGTACATGTAGGAGAGTAAGAGTCATGTAGAAGTGTGCAAGTGTCATAGAGTCAAGTATGCATGTAAGAAGAGAGTGAAGAGTCTAGTATACAAGTGGCAAGATGAGAAGCCAAAGGTCAAGAATAGGAAAGGTTGCATCTCCCAGATATGTGAGGAATGTCATAGACAAGTATTGAAGAGTCACTTTCTATGTCTATATTATGGAAACAAAACTCCATACAATAAAAGGGAAAATGGTCTGTAATGATCACCACATAACAAGCATTAATAATAAAGCTTGTATATAGATTTTGAGAAAGTTTTCTTCATGTATGTACATGAATGATTTTGGTCATTTACATTCATAGTTGATATTATAAGTGAATGCTATTTCATTATCAAATTGACCTTGATATATATATATTTTATTGCTTATATATATAATTATACTCTTGATTATTGATATTTCAACTTATAGTATTATGGTTTAATTATATTGGGACTTAAGATATTTTGAGATAGTAAGGCTTAAAAGCCAATAATAGAATAATAGAAGAGTGAAATAAAGATAACAATTAGATAAAATAGAGAGAGATGGAAAAAATAAGGGATGAATGCCCATAGACAACCCTATGATTTCACCTGAATTAATACAATGGATCAGTCATTAGGGATTATTTAGAGTGATACCTAATCCTCAATTATTTTTTAACCTTTGAATTACAATATTTAATGCATTAAACCTTTAATTTAGGCTAACCATATAAGTGGTTTTGTAACAACATTCCTCACATGACCATTGTTTAAATATAGATTGATAGAGTTTTTTGCCTTTTCTTATAGAATATGGTATTGTTGATAGTCATTGTGGATGCAGTACCAGGTACATTCCTTAGCGATTACGAGAGGTTTGGCAAGAAAGGGTAAGAGGGAAGTGATGATCGGCTCGTGAGTACATGGAAGCTAACTTACTACATTTCATGTAGGAGCACTTTGGATGTTCTACATTATGGTGTGAGCATTATTCTAAATGGTTGTTTATTTCTTGAAGAAAAATAATGTTTACGTATAATTTAGTTGGCAATGAAAGTGCCAATTAGCACGGGAGCCTCTCTTCATTAAACATTTGTGAATTAATGATTGATAGTGTGCTTAGTAATAAGTTTCTAGGTAGAAAAATAAAATAAAAACATGTATTAATATATGTGTTAGATAATAAATGAAAAAAAAGTAAATTTTATATACCTATGTTTTATTGCATATGAGTTTGAGAGGAATGGTGATGATAACAATCTGGTAAGTGGCATGTAATTTTCATTATTGCATCTTACTTTCTCATATTCTTGTGAGCGAAAAGAGGGGGATTAGTTGAAGTAAGAGGAGTGTATGCGAAAGGGGTATCTTGCATGGGAATTTTGGGAATTTAACTTGCATTGGGAATTCAACATTCAAAAGGGGTATGCATGTTTTGGGGAGGGGATATGGCTTTTGGGATATTGCATTTGGAAGAGCTTTCATTGAATGTGTAGTGTCAAACATTATTCACACGTGTGTTTTCTATGGGGTTGCATCAATATTTTGTTTGATAAATTGTTGTGTTGAAAAGGGTTAGATAAATTCTCTTAAACAAAAGTGTTATTGTTATATATATAGTTGTTGTCTGAATTGAGGATTTGTTTGGAATTCTTGTGTTTTTGAGTAGCAATTTTGGAGTATGTTAATGTCTATACTAGAACTTTCGTAATCAAAATTTACCACATTCAAGTGAAATGGAATGATATTTTCGTAAGTGGATGCTTTGGTAATTATGAATGTGCTAAACAGGAAATAATTGTTTCCTCTTGGTTTTATCTAAAATTTCTAGGCTTTGAAATAATTAATTCTCAATATAGGATATGAGCTAGCCAAGAAAATTTGGAAGGAATGTTCTTCACAATGATTCATGCAAGGCTTCATCTGGAAAGATAAATTTATCTGTGTAGAAACATAGACAATATGGATAAATTTTTAGTTTGAATTTATGCATGTTTGGAATGATACAATCAATTAAATGGGAGACTGCATTTTGCTTTCTAGAAGTGCTATTGTTTGGTTGTGCATGTTTGCATGTCTTTAGACCAACATTTAAAAATGTAGATAAGTGCATTTCATATAATATATATCGAGCCTGATTTGATCCTAAGAAACACACCATAATACATGTCGTTCGATGTTGAAGATGAAGGTAGTTAATGTGGCTGTCATGAAATGAGACAAAAGTCACATACCCTCTCAGGAGTGCTCTACAGTGTTGCCGACATGTGACTCTGTGTAGAGAAACACATACCTAGTTTAAGACGTCACAATGGGACTTTGTACCATGGCTGGAGAGATTAATTGTATGTGGTGAATTTGAAAACCTACAGAATTGAGGAATTGTCAAAACGTTGTACTCAAAAAGAGAATTTGTTAAATTTTGTATTTTGTGGGACTAGAGGCTATAGGAGCAAAATGTAATCTTCTCTTCGTGTTATATTGGCATTAAATTCTTTATTATGAATTTATAATAAATTCAAGACAGATGAAATGTGTTTCCATTATCGTTTCTCAATATCTCGCTTTTAATAGTTTTGATGTAGAAAACTATGGCGACATCGAATGTTTGATTATTTGAGAAAGAAACAAAACTATTAATCTAGTAATTCTTAGATTAAACTATTGCTACATGTGCATATTATTAATGTATTAGAAGTATTTGCCAATGGAATTCAATTAACGAGTATAGCTCTCCGACTTTAAGTAAATTGTTGCTGAAAATTAATGAAAGTATTATAATATTTTTGATCATAGTAATCAGAGTAGGATGTTATATTAAAGCTAGTCTTCTATTTTGTAGACCTTTACCGGTAAAAAAGTTATGTGAAGAATTTGGAGACTCCGATATTAGAATCTTTGAGTTGTGTGCGTTGAAGGAGAGAGAAATCCTTAACCTAGTAAACTATTGTTATGTGTTTTATTGCCTTTTAATCTTTACCTTGAAACAAGCTCTGAAGCCATGTTCCGAAGTGTTTTCCACTATCAACTTCATCTTATAAATTGTATAAATGATTTGCTTAAAGTTATCAAGAAATTAGCAAAATGATGTATTAAATATACCTTTAATTGAAAGGATAATATGTTATTGAATAATCGAACATTCAAGGAAATATTATTATATTGTCATTACCTCTTGCCCTAGTTGGCTATGTACAAATAAAGGTGATGATCGAAAACATGCTAGAGTCCTTATTTGGTTTAGACGAAAGTCGATTAATTAATGTGAACATAAAATTAATTAAGCATCTTGACTTTTGAAAGAGGGTGAATATGTAAGTAATTTGGTTGACTTGATTTTTATTTCAAAACTAGTAGAGTAAGTGAGCCCCTTTGATAATGGAAAGCATAGCCATGTTAGAAGGTTGATTATATACTATGTAAATATTCTAATTGGGAGTTAGCCAAATATTTACAATAACCTGAACTAACATGCTAGGGTTATTTTTACTTGTTAAAAATTAGTGAATATTCATTTAAGTTCTCAAGAGTAGCTAGTAGGAGATTAAGCTTAGATTTAGTTAAAGTGGTTATTAAATTATATTGTTATGTTAGTTGTATAATTAAATTAGGATATTTTATTTTGCTATAAATATTTTGAATAAATTATTAAAGGATGAACCACTCCGAGACATAGAAGCCTTAGGGTATATGAAGGATGATTTAAGGAAGAGGTTTGAATTAAAATTTAGTATATGATTTTAATATGCATGTTTTGTGACTTATTAACCTAGATGAGGAGATAGTTAAATATAGGCCTCAAACAAAACATATGAGGTACATTCGTTATTTTGAAACAATAATCTACATGATCTCCTTAGTATAATTCATCGAGAAGGATGAGTTAATATACATACACAATGTTGTTGGAATGCGAGCAAACATTCAATGTGGCTTGATAACTATCGTGGTATGGTAAAATAAGATCAGAACAAGTGATCTTGCCAGTACTAGTAACGAGGTATGGTATGGAACGTCACCTTTAGATCGTTGCTCGGGAGTACAGTGATATGTTATATGTTTCATTTTGACTAGAAGTTGACTAGTAAAACCATGCAACTAGTCCAACCACGACGTTTGGTATAGGATAAACTATCATGAGTCATAATAGGCATGAGTGACTAAAACTAGTGTCAGGGTAATGACATGGCTCTAGCTGACTCCGAGTAGTAAGACAATCAACTAGACACTAGGCATATGTACGCTAACCCCCTTGCATATGTAATCTGAACAGTTCGGTTGATTAAGTCGAAGTTCAATATGCTAAGGGACGAGGAAAGTATGTGTCCACCCTTTAGGTGTTATGGGCCCTAAAAGATAACCCCAACCATGGATCGACCCTCATGCCAGAATAAGAGGACGTTAAATGAGATAAGTTGATTTCACAAAATGACACTCTCTACGAGATTTGGCCAATCTCGTCCACTTGGTTGACTGTCTGCAGTAGTCCTGAAACCTAAAAAATGATATGATATACCTGTAATGGTTAAAAATTATGTTAATGAATCATTGGGTGAACCCTAATTGTTGTGAACATGAAAGCACTTTAGGGGTTAAAACAATAAACTTAAACAAAAAAATAATCCTAAAAATTTGCTTGGCTTATTTGTGTGGTACAACCAGGTGAGTAGACTTGGATTGTTACATGTTTAACCAATATCACTAAGAGTGAATATATTAAGACTTTACATAGGCTTACGTATAGAACACCCATAAACTTACATAATAAATCTTATAAGCTTTAAAAAAACCTATAGGCTCACATAGAAAGTGCCCATAAATTTGCATTAAAAATACCTATAGATTTATAAGAGAATAGAACACCCATAAACTTAAATAAAAAATCTTATAAACTTAAAAAAAAACCTATAGACTTACATAGAAAGTGCCCATAGATTTACATTGAAAATACTATATGTTCATAAGAGAATGCCCGTAAGGTTATATAAAAAAACACTTTCTAAAGTGGACACCATTGAATATAAAGGAATCCAAACCCTTGACCTCTTCACAACAAATACCTTACATTCACCGTTTTGCCAAAACCTTTTAATCTAATCCATTCAAAATATATAATTTTATTAAAAATATGATGCATACAACCACTAAGGGCTAGGTGGATTTGTAGTTGTCTATCTTGCTAGACACTTATCAAGAAGAAAGTTCGGTTCAAACCTCGGGGACATGCTTATTACAAAGGTAATAGTCTGATCTAAATCCTTTGAGTCTATGCCAGACCGATGATGACGGTATGAATCCAAGTATGGTCCCCTCACGTCGGATCAACAATAATAAGATGGTATAAAATTATTGAGAGCAAGCCCTATGATTTAAACTTTACACTTAATAGTTACTAAAAAAAATATGTGAATGTAATCAACTCCCCTATTAAATATAAAAAAATTATACATACACATGAAACATTATATATTTATTTAATTAATTATTAAAGATATTTACAAAACCACAAATATTGAATTCTTAACCTCCTTAACAAAAACACCTCTCATTTACCAATCTATCAAAACCTTGACAAGATCTCATTATCTTATTTCATTAAATATTATAATATAGATCTCCTAATGCACACGCACACATAGATATAAGAGAACTAGGTTTTAAAGTGGAACCAGCTTTCATCGTAAATTTCGTGATCACAAAAACTTTTCAACCAAATCAATATTTCAATTCTATCTACTACAAATAATTTAATTTAACATCCCGAAGCTATAGGTAATAGATCATTCATTAAAAAAAAATATTAATTTATTTAAATTAATATTTTAAAAAACACTTTTAATTTTAGTTATATGATTAATGTTTTATTTAAAAAAAAATTAAGTGTAGAGTTGTAGCGATTTATCACACTATCCAAACCCCCAAAATAAAATTGTTTTAAACAAAAACATCCTTCAATTGTTTAAACACGCCTCACTTATAACTTGATGAAGACCTCTTTAAATCCATAAAATTATTTTAATCTCAAGTTTAGCCTTCTCAAGTGTAGTCGAGTTTTTCAGATATTTATGACAAATACAAAGAAACACTTGAAAACGGGTCTATGGCAGAGTTATTTGAAGACAACAAAATAAAAAAAGTTGGAGAATTGCTAACCCAAAAGGAACAACATTCTCAAAGATATAAAGATCATATGATATGATTTTAATAGTTGTACTTCCGTATTTGAGGTTCCATAGACCATATTTGGGTCTTGCGGACGTAATTAAAATCTTTCATCTCATTTCATTAATATTAAACGCCAACAACATCATATCAACTCTATTCATTCTAAGATTTTTTTTTTAATACATAAGGGAATCAATAACTTTTTTCATTGCTGAATGGCATATGGTGTAATGGCAGTTGCCTAGTTATTATCATCCATGTGGTTGTGAGGTCGATTCCTCTTGTGTTTGCTCGAACGAGCGCAGATATTTGTAAAAATTTGTAAACGATGTTTAATATAAAAAAATAACTTTTTTTATTTTCTACTACTAAACCTCGGTTTTCAAGTCCTTGGAGCTATCTCTATAATCCTTTCCTCACCTCAACCTAACATAAGAGACCACCCATAACTCAAGATTGGAAACATCGTTGTTAGGCTGACAAGCACTGAACAGAGTCAGGACAACATCTACTTTTGCCTTGAGAAAAGCTTGACTTGGAGGCGTCGTTGTTAGGTTGACGAGCACTTAGCAACCTAACATGAAAGACCATTGATAACTCGGGATTGGAAACGCCATTGACTAATAAACACTCAACGAAGTCAAGACAACATCTACTTTTGCCTCGAGAAAAGCTTGCCTCCAAGTTTTGAACTTGGAAACGTCGTTGTTCGGCTGACGAGCACTCAGCGGAGTCAAGACAACATCTACTTTTGCCTTGAGGAAAGCTTGCCTCCATGGTCCTCTCTTGATAAGAACCAAAACTTACCAATCCATCCAACTCTTAAGACTGTTAGAGTTAAAGTGCACTATGCCTTCACCTTGACACTTGTCAGTTTCACTTGACAAGTGTCATGTGTTGAATATAGGCTTATGCCGATATATTGTAACCATTTTTATCAATAAAATAATCCCTTCAATTTCACTCCCAACATTTGGTATCAGAGCTCTAGGCGGTCTCCTGAGCTTGTGAGTTTGAGGGGGGATTTCCCTCAAATTTCCCCCTCTTTTTTGTTTATTTTCCATATTTTTTAAAAAAATTTACCGAGGGAGTATGCTCTCCATCATTTGATGGATCAGAAACCAGACGTAAAAAAAAAAATTTAGTGATCATTTTTCCCCATATGTATCCGTCCGCAGAAACGGGATACCATTAATGGTTGCCCCTGAAGCTTCAAGCTTGGAGTCATGAACTAGTTTTTACAATTTTTTTTAGGGATCATTGTTTTTTACAGGTTGCAGGTAGATCTGGCAGGTTGCGGCACTGGTCTGTTGAAGGGCGCTGGTTGAGAGAATTTTTTTCACCATCTTCGTGGGCACACCGGTTAAAAAAAAAAAAGATTTCACCATGCTGCATGATCGAGTTTGTTGAGATTTCTTGCTGCATGATTGAGATTGTTGAGTTCGTTGATGGAGCTTGTGTGCTGACATTCTCATGTTGCCTGTAATTTTTAGTAGACAACATAATTGATCTATTGTAGATCTAGCCATGATCACTACGTTGATTTTTTAGTGCGCAATCAGGGGCCCTCGAAGTGTTGTGCCTCCCCCAAATCCATGGCTGAAAACGTTGTCTCAATCCTGACGCAAGTGACGAATTTAACATAGCCATCTACATTATGTTAAGGAGGAGAGTCTGTTTGAATGCTGAGTGTAGCGGATGATAGTGATTCATGAGAAGTTTTTTTATTTCCACTTGAGATCTAGCCTATTTGTGGCTGTTGTGGCTGCTGATTCGGGTTTGCACTGGATACTGATTGAGACTGCGCTTGCCTTTGCTACATTTTCTTGACTGCAAATGTTGTTGCGAAGATGGTAATGAAGACTGTTGCAACTGTTGTTGTGGTTGCTACTGAGACTGCGGCAATTGCTGCAACTGCTGCTGAGATTGAGATTGTGGCACCTGGTATTAGCTGTTGTTGTGGTTGCGATGACAACTGTTGTTATGGCTGTAGAATGCCCTGCTTCTGGTTTATTTTTTTGCATCCTCATTTCAGCTGTGACAAAATCGGGTGCGAATCAGGAACGAAGGCTCTGTACCCCAAGTTAAGGAATTTTGATATGTTGAAACTGCATTCTTGGGCGGAAGGGCTCACAGAGTTTGTCGATGGCAGAAACCAGGAAAGCACCAGCGAGGTATTGAATGCGTACTACTCTACGACGCTGTTGGAGTTGGTATACACATTTGTTTTTTGTTGGGAGCCCTCTGCCTCAGGGTGGCCAAGATCGAGACCCGGCCGCGAAGAGAAAGCCTAGTGCGCGTCTCCATCCAGAAGATGAACCTGCCCAGATCCCCTTTTCGAAATGTCCGTCATCTGACAAAAAAATTGCGTAAACATGTTCTCCTGATGATGTTGTACGCGAGCTCATCCATGACGGTCTTGCCAACACAAGTGGCACCGTTGGCCACAAGGAGCGAGACGGCCGCCGTCGTGATCTGGGAGTAGTTGCGGATGCTAGGGAGTGCATCGCCGTGCTCGATGTCGTTGATGATCTCCACATGCTCGATGTTGTCGGCCCTAAACCTGGAGAGCACTATCGGTCTCATGATAAGTACGTGGGAGCTTAACCGAATCTGATGACGTGTCCCTCCACGTCAAAGATGTCTTGGACTGCGAAGGCGAGGTTCGTGAGCACATGGCGAGCTATGGGGGGCGCAGGCTGCGACAGCGGGAGAAGCTGAAAGTGCTCGACAAAGGCGCCAAAAGGGGTCCACATGGGGTCCACATTTTATTAAAAGGATACTTTTTAAACAAAATGAAGAACATACTTTTGTAAACCTATTGTAAGGGAACTTGTCACGTGAGGCTGGGGAATGATTGTAAAGAGTGGTCGACAGCATGGCCTCATTGTATTTGTTTTTAATATTTTTCCACATAGGAAGTGGAAGTGAAAGGACTGATGGTCCATGTAATTCCCCTGCAAGGGAAAAATTGATGATGTTTTTTATTTCGCCAGAGAGCGATGCCGCCACAGTGCGAGGTTTTAGTTGCTGCCTTGGAGAGGCATGTTGTTTTTTCATTATGATGAAGGCCCCTTTGATAATGGAATATAGGGGTATTTATAGTCGTTGGAAACGTTTTTCCATGACGGACACAATGGTGGTGTCATATTGTAATTTTGAGGTTGTTTCAATTGAGTTTTTTAGCCTCAAAATTTTTCTACCTTGGAGTGCACTTTCGATTGTACCCGACACTCCCAAGGTACTTTCATATGTGATCCTTGTACCTAGTGATCTTTTCTATACACTTGGCGAATGCAGTGGCTAGTTACCCATGCATTTCGGTGGGATGACATGGTCACCATAAGGACACTTATACTAGGGACTACAGACATAGACACCCTAGACTCTATCCGAGGTCTTTTTCGGATCTACTTCTGAAGACTACAGACGAAGACACTTCAAAAGATTCTCTTCTTTTCTTCTTCTCTCCTCCTATTTTGATCTATGGCTCATTTTATTGTATTGAGTGCATTTTCGACAAAGACCGACACTCTTATATGGCTCGTTTTTCCTTTGTATTAGGTGCATTTTCGGTAGAGACCGACACCTTCTAGATTGAGTTCACCATGAGGAGGGATTTCATACTCATGGTGAATCTAGTCAGTGACCTACGAGAGGCAACATCCTCTGAGGATGACCTACAGAGGCAACAGACCCAGAAGTGGCTGACCCTGAGGCACCCATGATGACCCCGAGGCACTTAGACAGGCTGACCCAGTGGCAACAGACCCGTGGAGGTGGCTGACCCTGAGGCAACAGACCGAGATGTATACATAGTGAATCTAGCATTATTCACAGTTGGAGAGCCAAGAGCACAGAGCACGAGCCTAGACCAAATCAACAATAAGCGAGGATGATAGGTTGTTTTAGAGAAGTCAACATTAAGGGGGAATGTTACCTAATGTTGACTTGCTTTGTTTTTCTTTAGTTAGGATAGTGCACTTTAAGGGGGAATGTTAGAGTTAAAGTGCACTATGCCTTCACCTTGACACTTGTCAGTTTCACTTGACAAGTGTCATGTGTTGAATATAGGCTTATGCTTATATATTGTAATCATTTTTATCAATAAAATAATCCCTTTAGTTTCACTCCCAACAAAGACTACTCTAAAAAAATTTAATTAAAAAGACCTATACTCACTAATTTTTTTTGTTGATGACATAGAAAAGCTGGTCACAACAAATGTATGGTTCAAACCAAAGAATTACTCACTAAAATTCATCACTTCACCAAAACCTTCATTCCTCCAAAACCTCATTATCTAATCCGACCATGTGATCACAATTTAAATCCCCACAATTCAAACTACGGAAAAAAAAAACCTTTATGGCTACTAGATATACCATGATAGTACTTCGCATTATTTAAAAAGAACTTCACAACGCGTTTTTTAAAACGGTGCACGGGCACAGGCGTCTGTCGACCAAAAAAAAAAAAAATCTCACCGTTTTCTAAATTTAAAAACGGTACACGGGCACAGGTGTCTTTTGAAAAAAACAAAATAATCTCACCGAGAGCTGAGCATCGACATCAACTCCAACCACTACAAGACAATTTTAAATATCTTTAACCTAGTGATGTACACATTTGTATATTCTCCCGAATCGGGGGTGAATTTCATGTGGTACCTTACTCCTCAACCCGTGCTATTGTAAGTTCTGAAAACTGCAACATCGTTGCGGCTTTTGCAGAGGCGAGGGTTTCGTAATTGAGTTTTATTTCATCATAGTTATGTAAGAAAAGCAAGAATAAGATAGAAAGAAAGGGCATATCATTAATTGAAAGAGGTTTAACAATTTAAGAATGGCGGGCGTCCCTCCTGCACAGCAGCTAGTGGCGGCTCCTCTTCTTCCTCCTCCTCCATGGATGATCAGAGGTCTCTTGCCCATGCCATTCCTTCTCTCTCTTTCTCGTTCTCTCTCTCTGTTTTAATGGATGATTGTTTTCTACCTCTAACTTTACGCTTTACATCCAAGAGCAAAGCATTCAAAGATTTTGCGATTCGGTGGTTCGAGGTCGCGGGTTCAAATCCTGCGGTGCCCTGCCCTGCCAGTTGTCAGTCTTTAGTTGCGGTTTTGCAACCCTATGTCTCCAGAACCGTGGGCAATAGAATATTCCTGTGCATAGTTCTCGGAGAAGTACATAACCTGGTTCTTTTCATTAAATAGAATTTGCGAGGATGCAAGGAACCCTCGACAGGCAAATTATAAGATGTAATGATGCCGATTCAAAAACAACACGGGGTTGATTAAGGAGCAGGAGCAATTTGAGTGTAAAAATATTGAAGCTTAAGGAATTGATTAAGGAGCAGGAGCATTTTGAATATAAAATTATTAAGGCTTTAAGCGTTTAGGTTTTATGCAGAAGTGGGCATTGCGAAGGACGGATCTTGAAGAATAGAATGAAATCTATGCTATTAGAAGATACAGGCCTATGTGTTATCTTGCTTAGACGATGATGGTGTGAAAGTCGTTACAGATTAAAGGGCATGATTTAAACTATTCTGCAAACTCACGAGGAGTGAGTGATTGGAGCCCGTATAGTTTGAGTTGCGAAATGGGAAAACAAGTCTCTGAGTCATTGGTGGAGAAGGGGAGGCATGCGTTTTGAACATGGGTCTTATGGCTAGAGCATACCCTAATTGAGATTAGAAGGGTACTGCTGGATTTTGCACGGTAAATATCATTGCGATGATGCTTTCAGGTTATAGCTAGACCATATTCCAACGAACATTAGAAGGGCAGGGCAGGGGCTGAAAATATGAGAATGTCAAGCTCTAGAACAAGTTTTGTTTTCTCACTTTTTTTTGGTCTTATCAAAAACGATAAGTGGGAATTGTTATCTGAACAGTGTATTTTCAGTAAATCTATCCAGAGGACAAAATTGATGTAAAGGGACCGGAGATGAATTATATGTGTGGTTCAAGATGGTTTTAAGTTAGGTTTAGTGCATTGGAAGGAACTTTAAACCGTCCATCTAATGGACGTCAGGTGGATTTAGGGTACTTCTCTTCTCTAGATAGCATTTGTTACTGGAAACTATTCGTAAAATCTTTTCATCAAACTATGAAAGCTCTTTCCGTGTAATATGGCTTCAATTATCAGGTAAGCTGTCAGCATTAACAGCGACGAAGGGCTTTAGGTTTTGCCCTTTCTGTTAGCCTTGTCCTTCAAAAAAAGGCCCGGGGGAATAACCCGAAGCAAGTAATTGTATTCAATTCAGACCGAGTTCATTTTACTTTGTCTATTGCGTTGGAGAGCAATCTATTTAAATTCAATATTCTAATATGCAAGCTGGGGCTGATTGGAACAGTTGTTCTTTGTTCAAAAGTAACACTGGGGCTGATTGGAACAATTGTTCCGTTAAAGTTTAAAAGTAACAGAGGGAGACGTTTAAGAGTTTACTCACTTCACTTAATATCTGTAGCCTTTGATACATAAAATATTTTTTTCCATTTTGTATTATTCATGTATAAGATTAATCAGAATACTGAAACACATTCTCCACACTTTTGTCTGGGTTTGGTCCCAGTCCATGTCTGTGAATCCTAATCATGGAATAAACTTTTTAAGGAATATATCTATATACGTCCACTGTTTTGTGGACCCTGCCTCCCTCTTTGGTTGCTTGCGATCATCTGAAGTGGTGAGTAGTTAATACGAAATGTTACTAATAAATTTTGATTATTTTATGCCAAATAATCAACTTTATCAAAGTATTTGAAATGGGAACCTATTTGTAACGGGAATAGACTGTTATTCTGTCCATCAGCAGCTTACTATATCTTGGACATTTAATTTTATATGTATTTTAAGATCACTTTGAACACAGATAGTTCTGATTATGTATTTCGAATTCAGAACATGGCAAAACTAGCTTGCCACTTATAGGTCTATTCCATCACAACAAGCTTCAAAAGTGAGAATTCTCAAACTTGTCCAAAAGAAATATGTATAGGTCAATAAGGGTTACTAAATGAGGGAAAAATATCTATAAAAAATGAGTGTAGATTAGGAGTTAAATTGATAGTCAGGGCAACAAAAAGGGTTAATTTGTTTAACATATGCATGTGGAGGTAGAGTGTAAATGTTCTTAGTGTGAGATGTGTCTTTCATGGGTGAATGAGAAAATTTGAACGAGGGAATGATAAAATTTAAGTGAGGGAATTAGAATCTGGAAAAGGGTTTATCCTTTGGGTTATCTCCTCCTCTCCTTCTCCAAGACACTCACATATTTTATTTTATTTTATTTTTTGTATTTTAGGAGAACACTATTTATTTTATCAATAAAGCATTGACATTATGTAGAAAATCGAGTTTTAGGGCAAGAGCAGATTCAAACTTGTAAACTGAGGCAAAATCAACGATAATATTAATATCATTCCCAAATTTTAATATTAATATCATTCCTAAATTTTACCAACTTATCGTTTTGGTTGGAATTTTTTTGGCTTTTGCTAGAGGTGTACAAGTAGCATAGGATCAATGATGGAGAGGGGCCAAAGATCCTCTTTCTTAATTAATCCTTCAACCAATTGATGATCTTTCTAAGAGTCTTCATGTTTTATTTACTCATTAGCTAGTGATGCCTCGCCGTGTTCTCATATATTTTCTGTTTCAGAGTATTTTGATAAGAATTCTTATCAAGATCAATAATGTTCATGTCCATTTAATAGGAGTATGAATGATCAGAATCAGTTGAAAGCCTGTTTCAAAGAAAAATATTGATTGATTGGCAGATGAAGGGGACATGTCACCAACCCATTGGGACGAGAGGATTCATACCCTTGGGTATTGAGTGGAGGTGATGTGTCTACATGGAACATAACTTTTTAACAATTATTATCCAACCAGGTTCTCTTAGTGCTGGCCCTTATCTAGGAAGCATCATTAGATTCTGTGTTGGGCTTTTTTGGAATAGTTGGTGATGATAGCAAATGTGCTTCTACTTTACATCCCATTACTGAGGTTGTAATTTTATGCTATACAGCTGTTCCACTTCAAGTTTGGCTAATTTTCATAGTACTTCTTGGTAACTAGAGTGCATTGAGTCCCATTGGCCTGCTTTGGCCATATGTGGACATTAATAAAATTATCTTATCTTTGTGTGGGGTTTTTTAAAGTGATGTTAAAGATATTTTCAACCTTCAAATCCAATTTCTGAGGTTTGGGGTATGTTTCCTGATTTTTTTTTCTGTTTGAAGGAGATGTGGCTCTGCTATATTTACATATGTACTATATCATCCGGTTCCAGACTGAATCATCTATTTTGAGTGCCAGGTTCCAGACTGAATCATCTATTTTGATTGCCATCGTTCTTAGATGCCATTATTAATGTGCACATCTACATTTGTCCAAGTGCCTACTTTTGGGCCTTTTAACTACTGGGACAAAATTGTCCAACATATTTTCAATGTCCATTTGTGAATTTCTTCATCCCCAAAGTACAATATTTTTAAAGTTCAATTTAAATAGGAGCTGATGATATCACACATGCTGAGCGAGAATAATGGCATATGGAATGCCTGCTGTGCCCAAGAATCATGGCCTGGTTCAAGGACATTTTGTTTTCTCTCCTTAGATAAAAACTTGTCGATAAAAAGTCTTGAGATGAGGTAGAAACGATAGTTGCTCTGTATGACAGTTTTTAATGAATTTTATTTTACAAAGGCCATCTCCTTTGGTTCATAACCATTAGATTTAGACAAAGCAAATTGTGTGAAAATTTGCAACACTACACCTATCAAAGTGCAAGTGAAATTTATCTTACTTTTGGACCTTTTAACTACTGGGAGAAAATTGCCCAACATATTTTCAGTGTCTATTTGTGAATTTCTTCACTTCCGAAATGCAATGGTTTTTAAACTTCAATTCAAATAGGAGCTGAAGATATCACACATGCCGAGAGAAGATTATGGCTGACAGAAATGCTGGCTGCGCCTGAGAATCATGTTTTTCCTACTTAGATTAAAATTCTACAACAAAAACCATTTGAGATGAGGTAGAAATGATAGTCGTATTGTATGTCAATTTTAGAAGAACTTTAAATTTTTTTACAAAATCCATCTCCTTTGGCTAGCGACCATTAGAT
This sequence comes from Wollemia nobilis, assembly GCA_028583015.1. Taxonomy (NCBI): domain Eukaryota; kingdom Viridiplantae; phylum Streptophyta; class Pinopsida; order Araucariales; family Araucariaceae; genus Wollemia; species Wollemia nobilis. Next base: position 11,360,063 of record JAQPPZ010017220.1, on the reverse strand, counting down.
TTAGACAAAGCAAATTGAGTGATGAATTGCAACTCTATTTATCTCATTTAAGTCAAGGGCAAACTTAGATGACTCCTCTGGTTTGTTCAGAGAAAGTCAATTTATGGATAATGATTCATGAAGTTAATTACTGGGAGCCCCCATAGAACAGGGTGGGTTTACACAGGCATGGAAGAATTTGAAATTACATTATTGTACATGAGAGCAAAATAGGTCAGTGAGACTAGTACACATTTAGAAGAACAGTGGATAGGAGCACCCAATAACCGTGGGTGACTTCGAGAAAGAAAGAAATAATGAAAAGATAGAGAAATTATAATAATGTCCTTGATTGACCAAAGATAGGTCAATGGGACTCAAGAATACAAGTGTCACCAACTAACAGGAATGGTAAAAGGAACTTCTACAACAAAAAACAATCTAGCTAAAACTAAAACCAGAAAGCAATAGAACTGAATAAGAGGGGGGCCAAACCCCAAACAAATCAATATTAAATAAGGTACATGACACAAAATGACCATATAAAAAGAAGATGCCTTGTAAAAGAGAATTGTTGATGGAAGTGGAATGGAGGACAAAGATTTAGTTTGCACCAGATTTATAAAGGCCATTGTCCTCATTGATCAATTTGACTATATCTTTAGAAGAATTGCTTGGGTTAATAAGGTTTGGCTGAACAATCATGGAAGTGAGCAGGGTACTCTTCCTCTTGCCTCTACCAACATCTATGAATGAGTGTCTTCCTCATGTAGAGAAATGAAATGAAATATTATTAATGCCCTTGGTGGGCCAAAATAAGATTCAAGGGACTATAAGAAGGACAATCATGACTGACAGCTAGCGGGCTAAAAAGCCCAACAAAGAAAAGAACTAAGATAAATACAAGACAAAACCCGACAACCGGGCCAAAGAGAAAAGGAGAAAGAAAAGGGGGACCAGAGGGGGGAGGGTTGCAGTCCGAAAGAGAGTACATGCCAAGAAGAACAGAGAGAGAGGAGGAGGGGGAGGGAGCAGCCCAAGAGGGGCAAGCTCTAAGAACCCCCAAAAACTAATCTCTCCTAACAGTTGAGGCCGAAGTACCGGAGTTGAAGAAGTCCATGATATGTCTCTGTCCATCGCTGGTTTGGAACCCTGACAAGCTGTGGGTGCGCTGTCTAGTGACCCTGCTCCTGTCCGAACTGGATGATGTGGGGCGTTTTCGTCTGGAGTCACCTGAACCATTGGAGCGGGTGAAGTATGTAGCGATGAGCCGATGTTGAGGAGGGTGAGATCCATCTGGAGGAGAACTTTTATGTCATCGAAGTTGAGTTATCTCCCTAAGAAAGAGTGCAAGACACTGCTGGTCCGGGTATCTGAAGAAGGTAGAAACAAATCGAGAATTGTCCTTGAAAAGGCAGTGGAATCTACCCCGGATCTCATAATAAATGGGACAACAAAAGATAAAGTGATGAAGGGTTTCAACTTCACCCAATGAGCAAAACAAGCAAATCCGCTCCTTCGTCGAAATATGGTGGTTTGACTCAATTCGGAGTTGGTGAGAACACACCCTGAGTTGCCCAATAGTGATCCGAAGACTATGCATTGTCTGCTGTTGAAGATATTGTGGAGGAACTATTCTGCCCTCTTGTCTATATAGGAAGTGCTCATGGTAGAAAGACAGCTTGGGGGAAAGAGGGGCAATAGGAGAGATCCATGTGCATCTGGTGTACTGGAGACTAACATCCTTTTGAATCTCGTGGAGCATCTTCTCCTTACCAAGCTAAGAGGGGGGGAGAACACCCAAAGAATAAGGGGGGAGCCTGTCCATCCGTATATGAATGCTGGCTAGGAGGGCATAAACCTGAAAATACCAGCTCTTCCGGCCCCCTCGAGTACTCGTAGAGAGTTCCATCGAGGAGCGAAAGGCGAGGTAAGGGTACTGCTTGCAACCCGCAGGGGTATCTCCTAATGTACGGATCCTGTAAAGATAACTGATAATCAAGAAGATAATCTCAAGTTGGAGAGAAGCCCCAAACTCTGTCAAAATAATAGAGTGGGGGACTGTGCCCTTACAACAAATGAATCGTCGAAGAAAGAGTGTCTGGACTCGTTCAACTCGTGAAGAAAGAGTGTCTGGACTCAGTCGGGCCAAGACTAGGACCCCGAACCACTGACCCATAAGTAATAGTTGGCTTGACCAAGGCATCAAAGATCCTCATCTTCACAAGTATAGCTTGAAATTGTTCTTTGAAGCAATTCCTCTCTAGCAACTCTGAAATTTAAATGGAAGAGAATAGCCGACCCTCTTTGGCCTCTTTGGTGGTATGAGAATAAAATTTGAGGTACTCTGGTGGCCAGTTGTGGAGGAAGATGCCTCACAAATCCATCAGTCTTTGTTAGTGACTATTGTAACAAACAGGTGCTTGACACCCCTAATGGTTGAAATAGGCCTAAAGGAAGTTACCAATGTGGTGGTTTTAGAGTCCCTTCCAGAATCTTATGTCCAAAACTAATTATTTTGCACAAAATAAAAGACATAATTTCTAGTCTGAATTACTAGAAGTGGCAGTGAGGGACCGTTTTAGGTCCCTATGCAAACAATGATACGTCTCTTGGAGACAGCATGCTGTGAAAGAAAATGCACCAACTAAAGAGAGCAAAGATGAAAGATCTGAGCACCCCATCAAGTATGATTGTCTGTCTTACCTTGTGATTTGTGAGAAAATAATGTCAGTTGGTCAAGGGGGATGGGAGGGCCATCTGACAGATGATGTTTAGAACATAAAATGGTGCCATTGACAATGTGCGATTTGACTTCATTTTTTAGTAAGAATTGTAAGGTTGATGCTGAATGATAGGGCCCTGGGGAGTAATCCTCAGTGCCATCAAAACATTTTAAGCGTTGGTTGGTTAGAAAGCAGAAGAGGAAAATGTTGATGAAGAACTTATAGCATCCAAGACCAAAGAATCCCTTGTATAGGTCAAGAAGCTGACACCCTTTGTGTGGCTTAGAATCACGTGGGGAGGCTTTTGGCTCAGAATGTTTATTTTAGGAGGATGGTGAGGGATTTTTTTTTCCCCCTCACTGGCAGTGCTGGGATTAACAATCTGAAGGTTTAGCATTGCCAGTCACAACCAGTTTCATTACCTCTTCCATATTTTTGAACTGTCTGCAATGCTAGCAATTATGCCCCATTGCCATTTGAGTATGCTTCTTATTGCTACAGCTATCTGGTATCATGATGTGTCTTATTCTATTACTAAATGCAGGTATACGGACATTGGTATGTACATTCCATGGCCATTCCTAAATCATTGTCCTCATTATGCACATTGGTAGTGAATGCATAAGGAAAGTCAAACTTATCTTTACATCCTTCTATATCATAGGGTCTAACTACTATAGGGACCTTGATGTACTCATCTTTGACAGTCACAATCAATGTAAAAGCTTGGACTAACTGTAAGATCATAAAAGTTAAATTTTCTTTCTTACGAAAACAAACATGCAGGAAAATAATAAAGTGCAAGCGTATAAATGATGGCAAACCTTTAAGAAAATGCAAGCAAAGTCCTAGTGCTATTTAATGAATGGGACAAATATTTGATACAATGAAATTCTTTCTTTTGTGACAAATAAGCCTACCAAATTTTACATGCAGCATCAACTGGAGCACATATACACTTAATAACTTCTAACCTTATGAAAGTCCTAACAATTTTATATCTTTATTCTGAACGCCAAATTATTAATGCACATGGATAGTGCCACTATCCTAAAATATATTATATACGATAGAGTGTGTACTAATGTTGTAGTTGCAACTTCCAAGACTCTTGCAAGTCCTGAGAGTACTTGAGGGTCTGCGAGTGACCCTGGGCAATTCTGTTTCTGTAAAGCCTAGTATATTTTTTTAACCCTTATTTTCTGGGTCATTGATGAGTTTTTCTCCAAATTGTGCCGTAAGCTGGAGTCCGGGTAAAAAGATAGGCTTATTGTGTTAAAGACAAGTTTGAGCTTCGATATTATGGAGTGTGTGTGCATGTGTGTGCATTGATGCATGGGTGTGAGCCTTTATTTATTATTAACTTGATTAAAGGGTTGAAACCCAAAAAGGTACACTATTGAATTAATAATAAAGTTAAAAGTGAAAGCCTTCCTTTGTTCATACAAGGGGGTCCCATATGCCCATTAGGCATGCTGGCTTGGTTGGGACCTTGAAAAACAACCTCTGTGTGTGAGAGAGAGAGAGAGAGGATGTTTCATGAATAATGCCTGCCATCGTAAAGTATATTGTACATGATATACAATAACATCTATATGCACATATTTTTTCATTTTTCCTAAGTTGTCATGGATATGGTCAACGTCTAAGTCTGCTACCTCGATCTCCTTGCCTATATTGCTGCGGCCTTGTATGACTGTTGACTTGGTACAATGTTGCACCCTCCTATGCGAGTTCAGATTATGTTTGCCTTACTAAGAGTTGCTTTGTCATTGCAGTTTGGTGTGGTACTTGACATTTCAGTAGGTCTCATTAGATATCTGATGTGGCACAGCACAATTTGAAAAATCCCCTTGGATTTGAGTGGTCCAGTTTTCTTGTTATAGTTCTTTGACTGAATTTGTTTCCAGATCTTGATGATTATTTGTTTTAATTGGCATAATTCAGGTCCTAATGCGACTAGAGCTCCAGTTGTGAGTGGTCAACCTCTTGCTCCTCAATCTCACTTGGGAGGAAACCTTTCTGCTTCAGGACCACTGGTAGTCAGGGTTTTGAAATTAAGCATCTGATTAGCTTCTCCATACTTTCTTAGCATGCAATTTTTATCATTTTATCAGTTAATGTTTTTATAATGCAATGGTTATTTTATAAATGTGCAGCAACCTCGTCGTCCTAGCTTGGATTCTTCTGAACTTACTCAAAACTTTGGGCCTCCACAAGCATTGCAGGTTTGACCTGGATATTGCACATAATTTCATGACACTTTTCAACTTCTTTTCCTCTGATCTAACTTATATTTTTTGCAATTTCAGCCTGCAATTCCATCACAGCCAGGACTGAATTTTATGTCTCCAACAAGCACACAGTTTTGCTCACCAATGTTTGCTACGAGACAAAGCATAGCAGAGACAAATTTGGGGGGTCCATCACAAGTTCAAACCCCGCCTGTGCAGTGTCCACAAATTCAGCAAATTCCTCTTCGGTCAGAGCAGCAGACACAACTTCCACCCTCTTCACAAGTTGCTTCTGCACCCTTTGCTCAGCAACCTCCTCCAGCACATTTATCACAGGTGTTTTCTGCACCCTATCCTCAGCAGCATCCACCAACACCTTCATCACAGTTGCTTTCTGCAGCATCCTATTCTCAGCAGCCTCAACCAACACAACCATCACAAGTGCTCTCTGCACCTTATGCTCAGCAACAAAGGCCCATGATCATCCCTCCTCCCCAACCTCTCACTGTGCCTGCACCTCCAGGTTTATGGGGTTTGAGAATGCCCTCCTCATCCTTTACGGTATAGTTTTTTAGTTTTCATTTTAATTTTTATGACTTGTGCAAAATAGAGTAGCTGACATGTTAAGTTGTGGGCAAGTTGCATTCACCTTTTGTTTGAAAAAGGCAGATAGGATTTAATTCTTGTTCTAAATCTTGACTATTTTTCTTTTTAATTTCCAGTTTGCAACTTCTTTGCCTCGTACTCAGTCTCAGAACATGTCCATTGCTCCTCCTCCTCCTTCAAACGAATCGTCTACTCAATCTCAACAGATGCCAGTGCTGTCTGGGTCTCAGCCTTCTGCTGCACATGCAAGTCAAAATAATGCTTCTTTTCTTCCTCGGGAAATTAATCAGGGGGAACGACCTCAGGTTGGTGTTGCTTTTGCTGCTTTGCTTCTAAGTTTATTTTAATATGTTTCTGTGGTTGTACTTGCTTAATTGTAAAATTCTGTTAAATTTTCCATCACATCAATTACGTACTGTTCATATGGGTTGTTCTTCATGAACATATGCACTAGTTACAGTCAAGTAGTCTAAAGAAGATTAGAGGAGTGGCCAATATCAGCCACTTGCAGGAGAGGGAGTAAACTAAATTTTTGGGCATTGCAAAAACTTCTAATCATTGTTTACTGTGAAATGCAATATTTATATATTTAGAAGAGATGCCATTGATTGAGCATATCTGGGAGACGTTGTAAACTCTCCTTATAGAATACAAATACCCACTGTAGGCTAAGATCATACTTGGATGACATATATGGTGAATGCCAACAGCAAAACAGAAGTGCTAGTGATGAAAACTTCCAGAATGACTTGATTATGTTAGCATTTGAGATCACGTGGGTAGCTGCACTAGGAATTGTGCACAACTGGCGTGATTAGGCAGTTTTCCCATATGTTGTATCCCCATTGCCTACCTTACATTTAATTCATTAAATATTTACCTGTTTATGAGCAGGCACATAGCTTTAAATGAAAAGTGAGGATGCTTATGGTCTTCTTCCTGGAAGCACTATCTTTTGTTGATGGTCACATAGACTGCATGCTCAACATCTATAGATAGCATACTTCTTTAGTAAAATGATTTGCCTGTCTTTTTATTCGTTTCAAATCTACGTATATGAACAAAATTGATACATGTTAAATATTACTTGGGTAGAAAAGAGGCTTCTCTTCCATGAAGTATCGGTAGTTCCCCCCCTCATTTATGCCTCCAGTTATTATTTCTTTCCTCAAATTGAAGGTGTTTATGAGGTAGACATAGTCCAAGTCTTTTCTGCGTTAAGTAAAAAAAAATTGATAGGTGCTAACATCTACATTTTCAAAGATAACTCTCTAAGTTTTGAATCCTCTTTCTTTAATGTCCTGAAAGCCTACCATGAGATTTGCACGTTATGTCTCTTTCTCAGGATTATGCAAACAATGTAATTGTTTTATCGAATTCTAGTTTATAGACAAAAGCATGGTTTTACATTGATTATGAACTTGGGGATCAAATGTTTTGAGAAGATGGAACCTGAGGACTGAACAAGCAACTTGTTGAGGGTTGCCTTGACTGCTTGGTTGCTTATTTACAACAAAGATTTTTCTTTTAGATCATCTCTTGTAGATGGTAAAAGCCAGGTAACTATTCAGTTGGGATTCAATATGCATACATTGTCTGGTCCTATTCATGATAGCTAACTGTGGCTTTTGAAGGACCAAGCTAATGCATGCACCACCTTTATATTAGTGTTTCTTCATTTTGATAGGTTATTGTTTTAGACTCTAGTAAGTTGTTCACTATCTCAAAGAGTGAGAGAGGTTATCGGTTGAAATTTATCATGAACTTGGCCGGTGAAGGTCTTGTTGCTTGCACACTGCTTTGACCATTGTTCTGATGTTCATTGCATTACCAGTTCTCTAAGGTATATGTGTTTCATGATGTCATTTAATGTTAGTTTGTATAGAGTTCAGCTTTGCATTGTTTAAGATAAGTGCACTTTGTGAATTATGCATGCTGTGCATCAAGGAACAGGGAAAGTTTTTGCCTTTTTTGGTCTAGGCTCCTATAAACTCAATTTTGATAGCATTGCTTGTCTAGATTTGGCACAACCATTCACAGTTTAATTTCTTATGATGAGTTGGCATATGTAGATTTCTCTGAGATCTTATATGTGGCAGCCTCCTTCGTGTTATAATGCGTACAACATTTTTGAATTGATGAGAGCATCTTCTTCTCAAAGATCATTTGCTGTTGCCTAATGATCCAGTGCTACTTATTCTTCCTTGCTTTTATATAGAAGGCACTTGTTGGTCACGAATCCGCCATGAGGAAAGGATTTTGTCATTATTGCGCCCTGGACCCGCGAACCAACATTGAAAGGCCGGAAGGAAGGGATGCCTTCCGGGCCAATCTCCGGAGAAGGCCGGCTCCTTGCGGGGGTTAGTAAGAAGAGAGTGCAGGAAAGAGATAAAAATGCGGAAAGAATTTACAAATGAGAGTGGAGTTGGGTGGGGGGAACTAACAGTACGGCAACCAGCAATCACCAATACTTACTGCATTACAAATATAAAGCATGACTGAGAACTGCAAAATCTAAGTGTACTTCCGATACTTAAGCAGTGTACGCACAGCTACAATGGCTCCCTAACAGACATTCCCTACAAGGAACTAACAGTACGGCAGCGCATCAATCACCAGATACGTACACTAACATGAGTAGAAAGCAACCTAGAGATATCAGAGCCAGGTATGTGTGTCGTGTAGAGAATTTAACCGCACAGCTACAATGGCTCCCTAACAGACATTCCCTACAAGGAACTAACAGTACGGCAGCGCATCAATCACCAGATACGGACCAGCAACGTAACACACAACTGATGAAACTGCTACCACATCTATTCTATGTATCCTTTTAATCTATGAAGTACAGAGGGTGCTTTAAACAAGCAATGCTAAAGGCACCTGATCACCAAATGCTGAAATGAATCAACGAGCCGTGACACAGGTTAGCCTTAGGCATGAATATAAAGAAAGGCAGCATAAAAAACAGAAGCAGCAGAACATAACCAGGCATACAAATTATATTTATAAGCAGAAGCACGGTTACATTGGTTCCCTAACAGACATTCCCCTTCCACCACCTTACAATGAAAACGTGGTGGCTATTTATAGCCCAAAGTTCCCCCCGTTACATTAATGGGCACAACGTCCCAGTCAAACATTAGCTGACAAAAGCAGCCGCGGAACTGTTGATGCTGACTCGTCGGGCTGGACTGTACTCTCGGCATGGTCTCCCTGAAGGTTGAACAGCCACGTGGCAGCGCGTTGGGTAGAACTTTATATTGACAGGAATGCGGGTAGCTGAGGTAGGTGGAAACTCACATCAGCATTAAATGAGGCGGCTGGCATAAGTAGTGCGGCCCATGCTTGTCCTTTTTCTCGGCATGTATTGGCTCAGATCCCAAAGCTGGACACTTGTCGGATGATGCTGCTTGACACGTGTCTGCTTTAAAAGGCAGTCTATCCAACTTCGCCCGGGATTAGAGCGCAATCGGGTAGCACAGGTGAAAAACAGCATGATCGGGTTGACCTATTTCCCTACCGCGCACCGGTCAAAGGGCGCAGTCCGACTTCGTCGCGAGTCGGGTTGCGCACCGGCACTTGCTGATTCTCACTGCTGTTCGGACTTCGCCTTGGAAAGGGGGAGCAGTCCGACTTCGCCCCAGCACTTAGTCATTTTTCCTGCCAGCGTTACAAGGTGCGCCCAGAAAGAGGAGCGAAGTAGGACTTCGCACCAAAACTGGGCGAAGTACGCACTTCGCACCAAAACTGGGCGAAGTGCGAACTTCGCACCAAAACTGGGCGAAGTACGCACTTCGCACCAAAACTGGGCGAAGTCGGACCGACTTCGCACAAAAAACTGGGTTTCCTGGTTCAGCCTTCCCGGGCCATAACTTTTGATCCGCTGACCCGATCGCCTATTATGATATATCGTTGGAAAGCTGGCGAGAAGATCTGCAATAATAAAATATCCAGGGCTCATTTTGTCCATTTTATCGCCCCCGTTTATGGCCCGCAAAATCCCGAACACCTCAGCATGCCCTGACACTTAGCCATTTTTCAGGGCAACTGCTGTCAATTTTGAGAAGAATGAGAATGTAGGGAAGAGAGAGAAAGGGGGAGAAGGAAGAGCAGCTCTCTTACAAAAATTGAAAACATTGCACCCCGTGCAAAATGTGACAACAGGCACCTTCAGAGAGCAACCGTTGCTTGTAAGTGAGACCTAAAGATTTTGAGCATGGCCTTGTTTATTTCTTTTCCCCCAGATACATTATCACAACGGGCAACTTTATAGTCCCAGGATTATAAGATGAGTTCCAACTATCTTCCTGGAATATGTCAGCCTAGGAATCTCATTATCTAATTGATTTGCTGGTATATTATATCATACAGTGCACCTCTAGAAATCTTAAAATATTTAATGATGAACATGATGAAATATGATTCTTGCTATATCCTTTCATTATCAGTTTTAATACACCATATAGTGTCGACAGTTACAGCATGGGTTTTACAATCGATTTTGGTCTTGTATATTTTCAAGACTTAGGTTTTATAATCATGAACTCAACTTATCAGGCCTAGGAGGCAGCTGCATGATGAATGTCTGGTTAGCCTCTTGAAATTGGCAGTCAAGAGCAGGAGAGAAAAAATGGCAAAAATGAGCATTTTCCCCGTTTTAAAACTGGTTTTGCGTCCTGCTGTACATGCACAAGTTTTCATGATTTTTTTGCAAGAAATCTGCAATTTTTTGCAAGAAAATCATCGATTTCTCACCAATTTTTCAGCTCTGAGAAAACACTGCAATTTTCTTGCGGTGCTGAAAATCTCACGAGAAATCTGAGAAATCATGAGTTATTGATAATTTTTCTAAATATAAACAAATCCAGAAACTTTGAATGTTGCCAAAGTTGATTAAGATCCTGGACATAGAATGTTGCACATTCTCAGGGCAATAAGGTACAGTTGTTATTTATCAGTGAAATATGGTGATTAATGCACTTGTATATGGCCCTTTGGGTTCTATTTGGAAGGTTCAAATCCGAAGGGGGTAGGGTATGTATGCCTCAGAGGCAGATAGCACAACCGGAGTTCCTCCTGCCACGTATAGTGGACCTAGAGGATTACAGGGTGGTCTGATGTGTAATGCTCATGGACCTTAAAAGTCAATTTCAAACAGACTTACACAGCAAAAGGCTAGCCAATTGGTCGTACAAGGAATCGGATGCACAATATCTGCATGCAGCGCCTGCAAAGTCATAAATGCCTGCAGGGCAATTGTTTTAAGATGTTGACATCAGTCAATGAATCTTGCAAACTCTGTCTTATTTTCTTAGTAACATGGAGACTGTTAACCTTTATTGTAACTCCCTAGCGCAGAGAAGTCCAGAGAGCAATAATGCTTGAAATGTTATCATGATTTGTAGTGATAAATGGAAAAAGATCTTTCCCTATACTAATTTCTCTTCCTTGATCACTAAGTATAGCACTAATAGGTTTGTGGATTTGGCTATACTCCCTACATAATCTTCTTTAACATTTTTCTAGAACTCCTAATGGAGAGAGTTTACAGTCTTAATGCCATATTCTTACCACTAGCCATTTAATTTATTCTGATTTGAATTTGTCAGGTAGCAGCTGTGCAAGCTCCAAGTTGCAACATACAAGTCAACTCTGATTGGCAAGAACATACAACCTCTGATGGGAGAAGGTAGAGAGAATAGTACTGCTAGATTTACCAGTCAAGTTTGTGCTTGAAAGTAGTCACTTATTGGATAAAGATATATATATTCTTTTCCCCCCTTTTGGTGACTTTTACTAAAACCATTGAAAGACTTTATACATTTACAAATCAAAATTTGAATTTTTTGTTTTGTAGATATTACTACAACAAACAAACAAGGCAATCTAGCTGGGAGAAGCCATATGAACTGCTGACTCCATTTGAGGTTAGATATTCTCAGGTCTCTTGTTATGGAAATTTTATCTGACAAATGTACATATCTTTTATTGAAACAGTAGAGATCAATTCTTTTATGACAAGAACACTGTCTTTTATCTCAATTAGTTTGATGATGTTATACTTTATCAATAATGTGGCTCAATCTATCAAATTTGTTTCATGCGATTTTGATTCTTTGAATGGTTTGTTACTATTTTGTAGATGTCTTGCCCAAAGCTGGTGGGAATATTAGAGTTTATTTTGGCTGACTCATGAAATTTCCATACAAAAGTTATCAGGACAAAAAATGTTTTTGTTATGATTTACGTCTTTTTGAATGCAAATGAATGTAGCTGTATCAGGGCCATATATGGATAGGACCCAGACTGGCTGTGCCTATTCAATATATATATTTTTTCTAGAATATTTGATACATATCCTTGCCATATCCATATTTGGATCCATATTGCATGTGCTGGATACGGTTACAACTTACAACAGGTTACCTGGAGTATCTAGAAATTTCCACCCACCCACACACACAGAGACAGGGAGGGACAGAGGATGTACTTCAGTTCTGTACACTGTAGGCTTCCTCTGTGTAGAAAATAGTTAAATGTATATATTATCACTGTTATCTTTATTACTTTTTGCTTGAGAGGACTTATATGCCATGACTTTAGTTTTGAATGTTGGAGGCTTCCTCTAAAATGGGAAACAGTAAAAATATATAATGCCCACGTTTATGAATTAGCATTCTGATTTTCGCTATAAAATATAAACACAAAGTACTAACATTTAATGTGAACTACAAAACACCATAGCATTCTTTGTTAATATTTATCAACTGTATCATAAATGCCAGAGGGCAAAATGTTGTGAATTGATAGTATTGACAAGGTCAATATTTATAGAATAATAGATGCACATATATATCATTTCTACATTTATATTTATGCATTGAATTAAGATTTGTGTTGGAAGGAAAATATATGCATCTAAAGAGGCTTGAGAGGTATGTGTTCACAGTTGTAAATAACCAAAGTAGAGGCATATTGCTACTATAGAATAAAGAACCCCTTCTACGACTGTTAACTTCTGATCAAAATTAGAAATCCAGAAATGAAGACACAAAGGCAGTCTAAAAATTATGTCCCAACTGAATCTATAAAATACATGTCTGACATATGGTATATACAAAATACACCAACAAAAAGGAGATAGTCCATCATCTTTTTAAATCAGAAAAGGTTTCTCTAGAATTACTTTGACTTATTTAATATCATCTTCCTTGTCATGTTGAGGAGCAGCAGAAATGCTAAGAATATTATCTTGCCTGGCAAGCCTCACCAATCTGACCTGAACTTACTAGTTGAGAATTATCAAGAGCTATATGAGAATGAGATCTGGAGGAATTATCACCAGCAAGATGCATAGCTCCTGATCCCAGAAACCGATTTGCATATCAGTATGTCATTTACCTTGAAAAGAGGAACTCACCTCATTTGAGTAGGGGAGGAAGAGGATCTAGGAGAACATTGTCCTTGGACAATTTGCCTGTCAATTGATATCTTAGGCCATCCTACACAATCAAAATTAGGTAGTTGTTCCCACTCATCATCTACATCCTAAGGATTATTCACTGATTAACCATGTCAAGTGCATTAGCTTGATCTTCACTTTGAGGTGATCTGAGCTTCTCCCTACTATGCATGATTCACCTGAGGGCCTTTGGTGCGTCTTCTTTCCAAAAATATCTCTCTTCAGGTATATTTAAACCTGGTTCTCACATGCCAATTTTTTGTATGCTACCCCAGATCTACCTGCTATCCATGTTTCTTTCCATCAACATGTCACTTCCTTTTTCCAGTGGATATCAGGAGAACTACATAGAAATTATGCATGAAGGCAGTTGATTGTAAAGGATTTTAGACAGATTTTTTCAAATATGGCATTGAATCACTTGTTTATCCCATCTTAAGAGCTATTTAATGAGGTTTTTATATCATTTATCCCATCTAGGGAAAGTTCTGATCCAAATAATTAGACAGTTATCATGATTGGATATACATTTGCTAAGCTTGATGCCACTGTTTTGGATGCGAAGCTTGTAAGATAAACATTGAGCAAGAGGCAAGCTGCTTTCAAGAATAAGCATTAGACTATTGACCATATTTTCACTTGTTGATGTTAGGTACAAAAGAGTAAACAAGAAAAACTATTGTTTGATATTCCACATACAAGAAGCAGTCCCACAAAGATGAGACAAGATTTGTAAGAAGGAAACCACAAGGGGAAAAAAACCTTCGTGAATTAACTAGGAATGCAAAATGCTCAAATCCTTGATATGCAAGCTTACAACAAGGCAATATAAAAATCCTCTCAGATTTCAAAGAATGGCTCTAACACAACTTTCACACAATACTTGCACCTCAGAGACCTACATCCTACTCCTATTCAAGCATGAACAAGAGGAGTTAAAGAGTTACAAACATTACATCACTGCTTCTTACCTTCCCATTTGTGTGTGCTTGAGTGTCCAAAAATTCTCTATGTTTTGGCAGGGGTTCAGTTGATTAAATACATTGGACAATAGATTGCTTCAACCCAAAATTGTAGGGCATGTTTTTAGCATGAAGTAAACATCTAGCCATTTCAGTAATGTTTCAATGTTTTCATTCAGTAACACCATTTTAATCATGTGTACGAAACGGTTATTTCATGCTTAATTCCATGACATTTTGAATAATTAAGAAAGTCATTACTAACATATTCAGTTCCTCTATCAGTCCTAAGGAGTTTTCAACTTACAACTAGATTGCTTTTGAATAAACTTATGAAATCCAGTAAAGAAACCAAGTGCTTGATTTTTAGATTTCAGGAATTAAACCCCATGTTCTTCTGGAGTAATCATCAACAAAATTAAGTGCATATTTCCTACCATTAAGAGAGAGATTTTCCATAGGTCCTACTACGTAATTATGCACCGAATGTAACTTTTCACCTGCATACCAAGCTGTGCATTTGGGAAATATTTCCCTATGGATTTTTCCAACCATACAACCTGTGCAAGTGTTATTAGATATAGCAATTTGTGGTAGAACATCAACCATTTTAAGATTATTCATAAGGCAAATACTCTTAAAATTGATGTGGCCTAATATTTCATTCACAAATTGTTTTTGTTAAGCTTATAAACAAGAGAATAATAAATGCTAGTGGCACTGAATTCATAAAATTTGGAATTGGGCTAGGGTTTGGTTGCAATGTTAGTCTTGGGGCAGTTTTTATGCCTTGCTTCTTCAGTCTGCAAGGCCCATCCATGGTAGATCCCATGGACGGCAAGAAAGCCCTTGCATCCATTCTTATTGTAATGTCCCCTTCCTGACTTATTAGTCCGACAGATGAGATTAGCCTACTCACGGGTTCCCGTAGGCTAAATTGGGTGGATGGGAACCCATGGTGATCATATTGAGGCCACTTTCAGTCTTTAGTTGCCGGTTTCGGTGGCTTATTTGGTAATTGGGAGGAAACTTACTATTTATAGTAAGTCATTTTGCTAGGGTTTCAGCCAGAGCGGACGGTACGACTGGATTGTTCGGCGAAATGGGTATCCAAATCTATGTTTAGTTGGAGGTTTGGTGTGGCAGAGCCTAGAAATTTTAATGTCCGAAGATTTATCTATATAAAATTAAATTAAATATTTAATTTTATATAAGTCATTATGTTTTATGAAAAGGTTATTTAGAAGTCACTTAAATAAATATTATTTCATAAAGTGACTTTAGTTGTGCAATAAGGGGGGATGTCTTAATGATGGAAAATAAAGAATATTCTAGAAGCAAATTTGAAATTGAAGTTTTTTTCCCTCCAAAGCCATCGACCTCTTTGGAAGACTCTATAAATTGGGGTTTGGGCATTCATTTTTGGGCATCCAGATTTGAGAACAAGCTTTGGCATTTTGGGAGACCACTTGCAGAGGAATTTGCAGGAGTCGAGCTTATTGGGGACGACAACCTCCAGTAAGGGCATCCACTTCGGGTATGAAAGATTACCCCTGGCGGATTTATTGTGGTGGTTTCATCCAGAAATCACACTAGGGCGTTATTGTGAAGTTTGACAGAAAAATTACAGAGAATATTGGAAGGGTTTGTGGCTCCATTCTTCATTGTTATTAGCAGCAGCCATTCCCTCTCTGGCCGTACCATGCAGGGCCAAAATACTGGTGCGATTCAGATTGCATACATCAGGGTTTGTGTTGCAAAGCCTTGACATCTTTATAGCAGGCATAAGGATCAGAAAACGTGGCATTCTGAGTGGAGATTCTGCAGAACGTTGAACACACAGCCCTTGACAGCCGTACTGTACCTGACAGGAGCTAGGCGTGACAGTCCTGGACTGAATCGCTTGGGTTTGGGAATGATAACTGTGTCAAGAAGGGGCGGTGGCTAGTAAGGAGGACTCAGCAGTGCATATCAAGTGGGGAAGCCTGCAGATTAGTCAATATTAATCCTTTTCAGTCCTTTCAGATCGTCTGGTAAATATCTGATGTAAATTTCAGACAGTTATAAGTGTGAAATGTTTAACTTCAAACTATATTCCTTGATGGGTTTTGAGTATTTATGTTAGTATCCTTCCTTGTCCGAATTTCTGGTGTGTTTGTTGTATAAATCTGAAGTATTTGTGAGTTTGAGTAAGCTGATTAAGAGTTTCAGTTTCTTCCTAATTATTTTCAAAAAAAAAAATACAAAAAATCATATATTGCAAAAACACAAAAAATTAGAAGGCAGATCCGGGTGGGTTGTTACATGGTATCAGAGCCACGTCAACACTGCCATCCTGTGGGGATTTGTGCTTTTCATGAGTGAAAGGGACAGAAGAGCAGCGGAAAGAGAGAAGAAAAAAGCAATCCAAATGGGGGAACGAATTAATGAAGAGCCAAGCCTCATAAACGTATTAAATGCTCTAACCAGAGCACAGGTTGACATGCAAAGAGAAATGCAGAGAAATCAGCAAGCCATAGCTGAAGCTTTGAGGGAGGTAACATCAAGTTTACGAGGAGCTAATATTGGAGGACAAAATGGAGAAGCCAGTACATCACACCAGCCATTGACAAGGGGAAGCAGTAATACTCCTAGACCTACACAACCCTCTTTCATTCCGAGAGAGGAACCCCTTGAACAAGAGCAGCAAGTGATATCAGATGAGACCATGATAGAGTGGTGGCGTCAGTATGAAGCTTTTCCTGAAGGGCTTAAAGCTAATTTGTCTTTCGAGAAGTATTGTGCACAAAAACAAGGAAGAGCAGAATTTGGAGGTAGACATCAGGATCACCGAAGACAACCAGCTCCGAATGACCTTCAGCAAGCTCTGAACAAAATAACCATTCCTCATTTTGACGGAAGTGGAAAAAGTACAGCAAGGGCTTGGGTTGAAAAACTGGACAGCTTCCTATCGCTTAGGCCAATGCCAGAAGAAGAGGCAATCAAATTTGCCACATTACACTTGGACGGAGCAGCACATGACTGGTGGTTTCACGGACTCACCACATTGGGTCATGGGACAATCACTACATATGATGAGTTTACTAATAGACTCATTGACCGTTTCGACAAGAAGGATCCAGAACTGCACTTCCGGGAGTTGGCTCAGCTGAGGCAGAATGGATCAGTTGATGCTTTCATTGCAGAATTCCAGGGGCTATCAGTTAAGGTGCAAGACATTTCTGAAAAAATATTGGTAATCCTCTTTGTAGAAGGCTTGTCCGAGCCACTTCGTGGATGGGTGAAGGCTTTTGAACCGCAGACATTACAGGAAGCAATGAAGAAAGCCCGCAATATGGAATTTGCTGTTCCGAAAAACAAACCTTCATTTAAACCATTTCAGGGCAGCAAGGAAAAAGATAAAAAATATTTTTACAAACATCCTCAACAGCCAAAGGTGGAGCAAAAGAGGTTAGGGGATGAGGAACTCAATGAACTAAGAAAGAAGAAATTATGTTTTCACTGCAGGGAACCATGGGACTTGTCACATAAGTGCTCTCAGAAGGCTCAGGCAAGGAAAATGGCACAAAAGGAGTACTTTGAAGTAGAAACTTCCGAATCAGAAAAATCAGACCAGCAAAGTGATTCAGATGACAGTGATGATGAGAAAACAGGAAAAGAGCCTGAAAAGAGTGAGACAATAGCTCAGCTATATAGCTTTCAGAAGGGCAGTTCATTCAAGGTTCGGGGGGTCCTGAATGGGCAACGAATAATCACTCTTATTGATACAGGAGCGACACACAATTTCATTGATGCAGGGCTGATCGACAAGAGGGGAATAGAGACTGAAAAATTTGATGGATTCAGAGTTCTAGTAGCAGACGGATCAGCAATTCAGTGTGATCGCAAAATCTCTAATCTACGGATCAGATTAGGAGAATATGATCTTAATGATGAATTTTATGTTGTCAACATCGGTGACACCCATGCAATCCTGGGAATGCAGTGGATGCGATCTCTTGGAGAATTCACTATGAATTTACATGCCATGGAGATGAAGTTTGAGGTTGCTGGAAGGAAAATTGTCTTAAGAGGAATGTCAGATGGAGGACCAAGAGTTGTGTCTATGAGACGTATGGAAAGATTATTTAGACATGATGAGATTGAGTGGGCAGCAGAATGCCTTATCATGCCAGCTGGTAAGGAAACACAGGTAGTCACCTACCATCCGGAGATACAGAAGATTTTGACCAGACATGCCAAGGTGTTTAGTGACATACCACCTGGGAGGCCACCAGAACGTGGAACAGAGCATATCATAGAATTAGAGGATGGGGCGAAGACAGTCATTACTACACCTTACAGGCACCATAAGAGGCATAAGGACGAGATCGAGAAGGCGATCAAGGAGCTCTTGGACATGGGGCATATTCGACCGAGTAAGAGTCCCTTTGCTTCCGCCGTTGTGTTGGTTAAAAAGAAGGATGGCACATGGAGGATGTGCGTTGACTATAGAGAGCTGAACAAGAGGACAATAAAAAACAGGTATCCTATCCCTCGCATAGATGAGCTTATTGATGAGCTCCACGGTGCCTGCTACTTTTCGAAGATTGACTTGAGGTCGGGGTATCACCAAATCAGAATGAGGGAACAGGATATAGAAAAGACAGCGTTCAGGTGTCACCTTGGCCACTTCGAGTTTTTGGTTATGCCATTCGGCTTAACCAATGCCCCAGCGACATTCTAGTCCTGTATGAACAGGACTTTCAGCAGACAACTCAGAAAATATGTTTTGATCTTCTTCGACGACATCCTAGTTTACAGTCGCACTTGGGAGGAGCATCTGCAGCATCTAGATGAGGTATTGAGCATATTAGAGCAGGAATATTTTTATGCTAAGGAGTCGAAGTGTGATTTTGGCATGACAGAGCTTCTCTATCTAGGACATATCATTAGTGCCGAGGGTGTACGCATGGACCCTGAGAAGATCAAGGCCATTATGGATTGGCCAACTCCTACGAACCTCACTCAGCTTAAGGGGTTCTTCGGATTGTGTGGATTCTACCGGAGGTTCGTGAAGGGTTTTTCGCAGCTAGCTGCTCCGCTCACCGATTTAACCAAGAAGGGGGCATTCTCATGGTCAGATACTGCACAAAAGTGTTTTGAACACTTCAAACAGGTCATGTGCTCGTGCCCAGTATTAGCTATACCAGATTTCTCTCAGCCATTTGAGCTTCAGTGTGATGCCTCGGGAGAAGGGATTGGAGCGGTGCTAATGCAGAACAAACATCCGATAGCCTTTGAGAGTCGGAAGCTCCAAGGGGCTGAACGGGGTTACTCGGTGTATGACAAGGAAATGTTGGCCATTATGCATGCATTGGCCAAGTTCAGACAGTATTTGGTAGGAGGTCGATTCACAGTGAAGACTGATCATAACAGTCTTCGATATTTTCTTAACCAGAGGGATCTCAATGAGAGACAACAGAAATGGGTTAGTAAGCTACAAGCTTACGACTTTGACATTGAGTATGTCAAAGGTAAAAAGAATATTGTAGCAGATGCATTGTCTCGGAGACCGTATTTGGGAGCTATGTCAGAAGTCTCTGCAGTTTGGAGAGATGAAATTTCTGCTGACTATGCTAAGGACCCTTGGACATCTAGTTTGTTGGATGGCACTACCTTAGATGACAGATATACAGTGGTTCAGGGGCTGATAATGTACAAAGACCGGATCTTCCTACCGCACAATTCCAGTTTTAAGAAGAGGATTCTACAGAACTTCCATGATGATCCCACAACAGGACATGCAGGATTCTTCAAAACATACCGAAGCATCAGGGAGCGGTTTACTTGGAAGGGGCTCAAGAACGAGGTCCTTCAGTATGTGAGAGAATGTGCCATCTGTCAGCAGAATAAAGATGAGCACACGTATCCCGCAGGGTTATTGCAGCCATTACCGATTCCTAACCAGAAATGGGAGGGAATTTCCATGGACTTCATCACTGGATTGCCCAAGGTGCAGGGCAAAGATTGTATATATGTGGTAGTTGACCGGCTGACAAAATTTGCACATTTCTTTGCAATTTCAGCAACGTTTACAGCAGCTCAGGTGGCCGAGTTGTTTTTCAGAGAGGTGTTCAGATTACATGGGATGCCTAAAACAATTGTCAGCGACCGAGATAGTAGATTCCTGAGCATGTTTTGGCAGGAGTTATTCAGACTTGGGGGCACTGAGCTGACTCCCAGTACCAGCTATCACCCTCAGACCGACGGTCAGACAGAGATAGTGAACAAGTGGTTGGAGGGCTATCTTCGAAATTATGTCTCGGGTCAACAGAATGCTTGGATCAAGTGGTTGCATCTCAGTGAGTTCTGTTACAATACTACCCACCACATGACTATAGGGATGACTCCATTCAGAGCTTTGTATGGTTATGAAGCCCCGAGCTTCATAGACCTGTTGCTTGGTGACAGCAGAGTACCCAGAGCGAAGGAGGTGTTACAGGACAGCCAG
This sequence comes from Wollemia nobilis, assembly GCA_028583015.1. Taxonomy (NCBI): domain Eukaryota; kingdom Viridiplantae; phylum Streptophyta; class Pinopsida; order Araucariales; family Araucariaceae; genus Wollemia; species Wollemia nobilis. The sequence continues at coordinate 11,339,598 of JAQPPZ010017220.1, read as the reverse complement.
GACATCATGAAGGCCCTGAGGGACAATATATACCAGGCACAGAATCGACAGAAGATGTATGCCGACCAACATCGGGTAGAACGTAGCTTTGAGGTTGGTGATATGGTATACCTCAGTTTGCAGCCCTACAGGCAGTCCACTCTCAAGAAGAGTGGAAAGGAAAAGCTGAAGCCGAGATTCTATGGGCCCTTCAGAGTCATCAGACGGGTCGGAGAGGTAGCATATGAGTTAGAATTACCTGCAGGCAGCAGAATCCACAATGTCTTCCATGTGTCCCGCCTCAAAAAGGCCCTCGGTCACAATGTCACTCCTTCTACAGAGCTACCACCATTAGATGAGGAGGGGAAGTTAGTTTTGGAACCTGAGGCCATCATCAGTTTCAGAGAGAAGACGCTAAGGGGGAAAGTGATTACAGAATACTTAGTCAAGTGGAAGCACCTGCCAGAAGAGGATGCTACGTGGGAAAGTGAAGAAGTATTACAGCATCCAGAGTTGAAATTGCTTGAGGGCAAGCAATTTCGGGGAGGGCGGACTGTAATGTCCCCTTCCTGACTTATTAGTCCGACAGATGAGATTAGCCTACTCACGGGTTCCCGTAGGCTAAATTGGGTGGATGGGAACCCATGGTGATCATATTGAGGCCACTTTCAGTCTTTAGTTGCCGGTTTCGGTGGCTTATTTGGTAATTGGGAGGAAACTTACTATTTATAGTAAGTCATTTTGCTAGGGTTTCAGCCAGAGCGGACGGTACGACTGGATTGTTCGGCGAAATGGGTATCCAAATCTATGTTTAGTTGGAGGTTTGGTGTGGCAGAGCCTAGAAATTTTAATGTCCGAAGATTTATCTATATAAAATTAAATTAAATATTTAATTTTATATAAGTCATTATGTTTTATGAAAAGGTTATTTAGAAGTCACTTAAATAAATATTATTTCATAAAGTGACTTTAGTTGTGCAATAAGGGGGGATGTCTTAATGATGGAAAATAAAGAATATTCTAGAAGCAAATTTGAAATTGAAGTTTTTTTCCCTCCAAAGCCATCGACCTCTTTGGAAGACTCTATAAATTGGGGTTTGGGCATTCATTTTTGGGCATCCAGATTTGAGAACAAGCTTTGGCATTTTGGGAGACCACTTGCAGAGGAATTTGCAGGAGTCGAGCTTATTGGGGACGACAACCTCCAGTAAGGGCATCCACTTCGGGTATGAAAGATTACCCCTGGCAGATTTATTGTGGTGGTTTCATCCAGAAATCACACTAGGGCGTTATTGTGAAGTTTGACAGAAAAATTACAGAGAATATTGGAAGGGTTTGTGGCTCCATTCTTCATTGATATTAGCAGCAGCCATTCCCTCTCTGGCCGTACCATGCAGGGCCAAAATACTGGTGCGATTCAGATTGCATACATCAGGGTTTGTGTTGCAAAGCCTTGACATCTTTATAGCAGGCATAAGGATCAGAAAACGTGGCATTCTGAGTGGAGATTCTGCAGAACGTTGAACACACAGCCCTTGACAGCCGTACTGTACCTGACAGGAGCTAGGCGTGACAGTCCTGGACTGAATCGCTTGGGTTTGGGAATGATAACTGTGTCAAGAAGGGGCGGTGGCTAGTAAGGAGGACTCAGCAGTGCATATCAAGTGGGGAAGCCTGCAGATTAGTCAATATTAATCCTTTTCAGTCCTTTCAGATCGTCTGGTAAATATCTGATGTAAATTTCAGACAGTTATAAGTGTGAAATGTTTAACTTCAAACTATATTCCTTGATGGGTTTTGAGTATTTATGTTAGTATCCTTCCTTGTCCGAATTTCTGGTGTGTTTGTTGTATAAATTTGAAGTATTTGTGAGTTTGAGTAAGCTGATTAAGAGTTTCAGTTTCTTCCTAATTATTTTCAAAAAAAAAAAATACAAAAAATCATATATTGCAAAAACACAAAAAATTAGAAGGCAGATCCGGGTGGGTTGTTACACTGATAGACAAGCGGTTCTAGATATGGAAGAAATTTGAGCTTTAAATTTTGAAACAACAAAGGACATATTTTCACCAAAAACACCAATTGGCACCCCAGGTAGCTTCCTCTGGTCAAATCAATGATTGTTACTGTGTAGCTGAGACAAATTGAGAATAAGCATTAACCCTCAGGCAATGGCAGATGATTATTTTTTAATCTTCAGAGGCATGTTCTAATATGCAAATTCATGGGGGTTCACATCACCCTCTGCAGCATAAGATAAGATAGGATAAGATAATTTTATTAATGTCTCCAGATGTCCAAGGTAGGCCAATGGGACTCATTGAAAAGAGTTGTTACAATGCACTGTACTACAAAAACAAGCTAGACTAGATATTTCTTTTTTAGGTGTTTGTATACTGTGTGTGTGCGCGTGCTCGCGTGCTAGTGTATGTGCTATGTAGAGAGATAGACAGTGATAGCTAAATTGAAAGGCTTACCCAAAATCTTGCCTGTTGGAATGCACCACAAGCTTATAATAATTTTTCAATTTAGAGCATGCTCATGGTGCTTGAACCGAGGTTATAATGATAGCAAGTGGTGTGTATATGTATGTATGTGTCTTTTTAAAAAAAATTATTATTGTTTTTAGAGGAATGTATGAACCCTCAGTATATCTTCAGGTCCGAAAAACTGTATCATTACTGTTACCTGTATCCTGCTAACTTAGATTATGTCCTCAATTTTCTTATAGATTTTGTGCTTTTTTCGTTCATTTGCAATAAAAATGTGGCCAGATGGAAGGATGAGTTCTTTCTATCCCATGTTTCCTATGAGGATCATAAAAAATTTGAAAAGTAGCAAGAAGCTATCATCTGTCTTGCTTAAGGTTCAGTAGAACTGAGTCCAAAGAATTTCCAGTCACTGGCTTATTGGACTGAATAAACAGGTTAGTGTGCCTTGCCATTCTGCTTTTTGGCTTGATTTTTGTTTTAATGATGTTTTAGACATCTTGTTATGCTATTTTTGTTTGTCACTCATGGCCATTAATTTCATTTGGATCTAATTTCTTCTTAGGGACAATCAGATTTCGTGTCCTGTTTGATTTCCTATGTTTTCTTATGTGCTTACAAGCTATATTGTTTTAGTTGTTTGATTTTCTCATAAGATTTGAATGCATGCAATTGTTTCCAAATTAATTTTGAAAAAGAAATGAATATGGGAATCAATAACTACTATTTCACGGATGATTCATTGGCCTTTTTTTTATGTTACGTATTATAGCAAAAGCTGTGAGAATCATCATGCTATGGCTTGCTTAGACAGTCAATTAATCTAGTTTATTATCTCTTACTGTAACAGCGGGCAGATGCATCGACAAATTGGAAGGAGTTTACAACTTCTGATGGACGAAAGTTAGTAGTTGCACAGAATTTATTATCGGTTTTATAAGTGGTGAAAATTGTTATCTTTATTGGAATGGAGCCCATATTCTTTCATGTAAAAGATAAATTGAAACTCTTCTTGATCAGGTTGTATTTCTTAAATCTATTGGCTAAATGTTTTACAGATATTACTACAATAAGGTCACAAAACAGTCAAAGTGGACAATGCCAGAGGAAATGGAGGTTTGTCATATTTTCTTCCCTGCTGTGCCCTTTTATGTTTTCAATATATGGTTTGGAATCATTTACTTTTAATTTTATCTATTGACATCAATGTGATGGAAATTTTAAGGCACTTCACTTTCGATCCATCAGGTAGCCCGGAAGCAGGCTGTTCAAGCAGCAGTGTGCGTGATTCCTCCAAAAGCCGAAAATGGGGAATGTGCGGTGGCTTCACCAACATCTGTAGCTATCACAGATTCTTCTTTGATGGCATCTTCAAATATATCTGTTGCTAGCTCATATTCGACTAATTCAATCTCAGGATCTGCAACAGGAGGGTCTGTGATCAAGGCAGCCATGCCACAGACATGCTCAAGTTTACCTTCTGTGGCTCCCCAGAAAGATTCCTCCTCTGGTGGAGTTTTGTCATCAGAAATGCTTGCATCAGTTTCCACTTCATGCATGACTAGTTTATCTGTAGCTATTGTTTCTACATCACCTACTGTTATGTCCTCCTCCCCGTTGGCAGTGTCAACATCTACAGACACACCTTCTGTAACTTCTACAACTATTTTGACATCTATGTCTGTTGGAACAACTATGACTCTTACAGCACCTACAGCTGATGTAGAAGCTGTAATTGCTACAGTGCCATCCACTTCCAGGTCAACTTCACCTGCAGAAGCTTTGTAAGTATTTTATTTTGGAATTTGCTTTTATGGCTATTAGCAGTCTTTTATGAAGATTGTATGCATTGTTTGGGGCATATTTGCTATCAAGATATGATATTCCTTGAGAAGCATGAATCTTTTCACCATGCACTTGAAATGCATTTTAGTATTTCTTTGTGAGGTACTTTTCCTGGATCAAATTGCCTAAGGCATTTCGACCTGCACCTTGAGAAGCATGAATCTTTTCACCATGCCCTTGAAAAAATGCATTTTAGGATTTCTTTGTGAGGTACTTTTCCTGGATCAAAGTGCCCCAGGTATTTGGACCTGCGCCTGATGCTATTCCAGCTAGGGATGCTTGCACTTTTTCCCCAGGAGATTGTCCTCCAGGCATCTTCCATTGAGAGGATGATCATGGCCTTTCAGATTGATTGCTTCGTTTTTCAGACCCATCTCAGCTAGTGGAGACATTAGATGATTATGGTTATGCATCCATCCACATACAATATAAGCCTAGTCAGGTGACATTACAATACCAGCTGATGATGTTGGACCCAGTAGCAGGCATAGGGTGACAGCTGCCCCTCTTACAGAAACCAGATTTTGTGACCAGGCCTGTTTCAGCATATTTTTGACCTCTTCAAGTAGATCATCGACCTAGATGCTAGAAGAATGTAGAGTACTCATATATCTCTAAGACTAGCACCATAGGCTCCTCTGCCTAGGTCACTCTCCAGAGGACATCATCAACATTTGTACTGTTTATTTTATTTTGCTGTCAGTGGCTGTAAAGATTCATCTGCTTACAGTAAGGTTTAGGACCTTTTGCTTGACCTACTGTCTAGTTGCTGTGTCTTTTGGGATGCTAGTTCTTCTTGTCATTGCTGTATCTAATGGAGATTGTACTTTTAGAGCTTATTGATTTGTAATAGGTCTTGTATTTTTGTAGGAATTTTGGATTTAAAATTTTCTTAGTAAACATGTTATTTTTTTGTTTATTTGCTTTATTTTTTTTTGTTTTTGGTGTAGCAGGAGATTCTTTAGTTACTTGGTTATATTGCTATCATTGTTTACTACACTGTCAGGTGGCAGGGCCGTTCACCTATGTTAGTCATTTGTGGACATTTTCTATAATTGAAAGGTTATGTTTCAGAACTCAAGCTTAATTAAAGCTTGGAGAATTTTAATATTTGGGTGCTTTTTGTGATCGTAGGGGATGGGGCTTTGCAGTATATTTTTTGGCCATTTTTCAAATGCCCAGCTGGTCTAGAGCTGTTGCATAATAGTTATGTCACTTGGTGTCATGTTCTTGGGAAGAAAACTTAGTATGAAAATTGACATAAAATTATATGAATAGTGGTTGGCTGTTCATACAATCAACCATGTTAGAACTTAAAAGTCTTTACATTCTTCTTGGAATTTCAAATTCTGCTATTATAGATTAGCTATAATAGGTAGCTGTTATAGATTGCTATAAAATTTGTAGAGACATTTTGAATTTGAAGATGTTAGCTATTCTCACCAAAAAGCTACCTTGCATGAATAAGAATACAAGTGTACTACAGCAATCTTTCAAAAGACTGGAGTGAAAAAATTCTCCCAAATAACAGTCCTAGGTTGCTTTTCAAAGAATGGAGTAGAGAAGTAAAACCTATTTATAATAATATGAAGGAATCTTCTGTGATACAATGGATCTCATATAAAATGACAGATGTCATTGGAGTTATAAGAGCAAGAAGATTAGACTCTAAAAATAGATTATCCTTGTGATACAACATGACAAGAATCTATGACAAACCATGATGACTAACACATTATGATAAGCACATAGACTAGTGAGGAAATGTATGGGAGAAGAGGATAAAAACAAAAAATTATCCTTGTTTACATATTCTTATTACCTACATGTGAATAATAGGACCTTGCACTAATTTATGACATTAGAAATTAATATTCCTGAAGTTGGGAATTAGACATTTTTCTAAACATAGATACTATTATTGATTATAAAAGGCATCTATGGCATGCTTGTTGAGAAATGTAGCTTGGACAAGAACTTTTTGCACAGGCTTCAGTATGAACGTGCTAGAAGTGGTTCGAGACATTTCTAATTCTATTTTGGAATTCACTTTTATTTTCTTTTTTTGAAGTTCACTTAAGTGATTCTATTATGAAATTCACTTAAGTGATTTTCTATTTTTAACCTTACATCTCAAGATGAGATGAGATCTAATCTTAGGGTTAGAGAGATTAGGGTTACCTTTTTCAAGGATAAAAGAAGGTCAAGAGTGTTTTATACACACAGAAAGAAGAGAAGAACAGATTGCAAAAGGAAAACTACAAGCTTAGGAGGAGAAGAACAGTGAAATTTTTGGCCAAAAAAAGGTAGCAAGAGAGCAGGGTGTTCTGCTGTAGTTGTAGCCTCCTTTATTTGTGATAATTTAGATTCAAAAATATATTTAACTTCCGTTGTTCACACTGTTTATTTTTCCAGCCATCTGTGTGATTGTTGCATGTTTAGATATATTTAATTTCAGATCTGATTTATTTTAAAATAACATAGGACAACAACTATCTAGGGTTGGGAAAATTTACATGGTATCAGAGCTAGGTTCTGTGATTGAGATCCTCAAGGGTTTACAACAGTAGATCACTGCTTGATATTAAAAAAAAAAAACAGCAGTTAAAGAGTTTCATATTTTTTTGCTTGAAGGACTAAGCTTATTTGCAGGACAGTTTCTTTTTGAGTCATTCATATTTGTACAGCAGATCTCAAAGATGGTAGCAACTAGCCTCATATTTGAGGATAGATTGGAAGGTGCCTCCAATTTCTTGCCCTGGAAAGTTACGGTAATGTTCTTATTGGAAGAGAATGATCTTAGGGATATTGTCAAGGATGATCTGACTTTGCCTACAGATCCGCAACAATTGGCAGCTCAGAAAAAGAAGGAAGTGAAGGCCAAGCAGATGATCTTGGATGTAGTGAAGGATCATTTGATTCCTCACATATCCGAGAAGACTAAGGCAAAGGAGATGTTCGATGCCCTGGTTAGCCTCTACCAGAGCGAGAACATAAACAGGAAGATGATATTGCGGAACAAACTCATATCTATGGAGATGACCAGATCTGACACCGTTACCAGTTACCTGATGAAGATCACGAAGATTCGTGATCAACTGGCAGCAGTAGGGGAGAAGGTTGAAGACACAGAGTTGGTGAACGTGGCACTTAATGGTTTCTCAGCTTCATGGGAACCATTTGTCAAAGGCATCTATGGTCGTGAGAACTTTGCCATCTTTGAGAAACTGTGGGATGATTTTATTCAGGAGGAGACTCGCATGGAGTCAAAGGCCAACAAGAAAGGTGGTGATGATAACCATATCTCAAAGATTAGATTGTGATAAAATTAGAAGGTAACTAAAGCACTTTCTAATATTTGATAAATTGTGATAAGATTTAGGGTTGTAGTAGAAAAGCTTCTCTTTAAATAGGGGTGTTTTCTACTACATATTATCATATCTTATCATATCTTGTCATATTGACTTGTGTTGTAGTTTATGTTGATGCATATTGTTGCATAACATTGAAGCATTCTTGTACAGTTGAATCATTGAGTAATATAGTGAGCTTCAGCTCTTTTTGGACAAACCAAGAAGGGCAAAGGTAAAGGACCCAACAAGGGTAAGGTAAAGAATGAGGAGTCAACCTCACAATCAGGGAAGAAGTACTTGAGCAAGATCAAGTGCTTCATTTGTCATAAGCACGACCATTATGCATCACAGTGTCCAGACAAGAAGGGCAAAGGGAAGCAACATCAGATGCAGGTAGCAGCCTCTGCAGAAACTCAGATGAGCGAGTTTGTTGCCAAATTCGAGAAGGATTTCACATCGTTCTCTTGCCTTTCTACCAGCACAGTTCCAAGAAATGCTTGGAACGTGGATAGTGGGGCATCTCGGCACATGACATCAGCCCAACAGTGTTTTACCAGTCTACAATAGCAGGACTCAGGGGTTCAGGTTGAGCTTGGTGATGATACTAAATATCCAGTTGCAGGAATTGGTACCATTTCTTTTTGACTCTAGTCAGGGAACTCTTTAGACTTTTATTATGTTTTGTTTGTTCTAGGTCTTAGGAAGAACTTGCTCTCAGTTTCGGTTATGGAGGATAAGGGTTATGCAGTGGAGTTCAAGAACCATGTCCTTATTAGACCAAAAGAATCTAGCCCGGAAACAACACAAGTAATAGGGGTTAGAGAAGGTAGTCTATACAGGTTGCAAGGTGAACCTGTTCGAGCCCTAGTTCATAGCAGTAACAACTTGTGTGAGTTGTGGCACAAGAGGATGGGGCACCTGCATCATAGAGCGTTGCCTATTTTGAGGGAGATAGTGATAGGTCTTCCAAAGTTCAGCATTGAGCAACAGGGAGTATGCAGAGGGTGCACGCTTGGCAAGCATGCCAAGGCTGTTTTCCCAAATAGCGAGCATAGGTCTAAGGAGATACTAGATCTAGTACATTCGGATGTTTGTGGACCGATGTCAGTAGCATCAATTTTAGGTAGCATGTACTATGTTTCCTTTATTGATGATTTCTCTCGCAAGACATGGATCTACTTCTTAAAGACCAAGGATGAAGTCTTTAACAAGTTTCAGGAGTTCAAAGCTCTAGTTGAGAATTAGACAGAGAAGAAGATCAAGGTCTTGAGATCAAACAATGGGGGTGAATATACCTCGAAGGAGTTCAATGGTTTTTGCAAGCAGGCAGGAATCAAGAGGGAGCTGACTGTTCCATACAACCCACAGCAGAATGGGGTTGCAAAGCGAAAGAATCGATCCATCATAGGGGCTGCTAAGGCCATGATTCATGATCAAGGCTTTCTGATGTTTCTTTGGGCAGAAGCATGCAACACAACAGTCTACATCCAGAACACGTGTCCTCACATGATCTATTTCCGCATCTTTGGATGTCCAGTTTAAATCCATGTTCTGGTAGAGAAGAGGACCAAGTTGGAGCCCTCCAGTAGAAAGGGTTTATTTGTAGGATACAGTGAGACTTCAAAAGCTTACAGGGTTTATATTCTAGAGAAGAGGAAGACAGTAGTGAGCAGGTATGTAAAGTATGAGGAGGACGTTGCATCCAGGAAGCCCCATGAGCCTATTCCAGTGATAGAGAATGAGGAGCAGGAAGCTCCGAAGGTTGAGCCAGGGTCACCAAAGACACCAGTGGTTTCTAGTTCAGGACAAACCTCAGGGATGCTCAGGAGAATGTTGAGGCTCCTAGCAGCATGATTAGGGAGAGCAAACCTCCAAGGAAGTTTTCAAACTACATGGCATTGATGAGTAACATCATAAATTCAAAGCCTTCTAGTTTTCAGGAGGCAACAAACCAGCAGGTTTGGCGGGATGCCATGGTGGAGGAGTACACCTCCATTATGAAGAATGGTGTTTGGGACATAGCGCCAAGACTGGAGGAGAAGTCAGTTGTGAGTTCCTAGTGGCTCTACAAAATTAAGCATGCTGCAGATGGCAACATCGAGAAGTTCAAGGCAAGGTTTGTGGTGAGAGGGTTCTCCCAGAAAGAGGGAGTGGACTATGAGGAGACTTTTGCTCCAGTCGCTAGATACACTTCCATTAGAGCAGTTATGTCTTTAGCTTCATCTATGGGATGGCGGATTCATCAAATGGATGTGAAGACAACTTTCCTTAATGGGATCATTGAGGAAGAAGTGTACATAGAGCAGCCTTAGGGCTTTGAGGTAAATGGAAAGGAGTCCCATGTTTGTAGGCTAAAGAAAGCCTTATATGGACTCAAACAGGCACCGAGAGCATGGTATTCCAGGATAGATGGATACTTGCAGAGTGTGGGCTTCACCAAAAGTGATGCAGATCCTAATCTATATTACATATTTGTTGGGACTGATCTACTCATTTTGGTGCTATATGTAGATGACTTGTTTCTTACAAGTGTAGAGAAGCTCATTGCAGGGTGCAAAGCAGATATGGCAGTTGAGTTTGAGATGAAGGACATTGGCATGATGCATTACTTCTTGGGTTTGGAGGTTTGGCAGAGACCAGGGGAGATATTCCTTGGGTAGGGTAAGTATGTAGTTGAGATCCTGAAGAGGTTTTAGATGGAGGACTGCAAACCTATGGCCACACCCATGATCACTAATCTGAAGAAGGTGACAACTTCAGATTCAAAATTGGTGGACCCTACGTTGTACAGGCAACTAATAGGATCCTTGATGTATTTGGTCAAAACTCGACCAGATATATGTTTTGCAGTGAACACCTTGAGTCAGTTCATGGTGGAGCCAAGGCAGGAGCATTGGGTGGCAACAAAACATGTGCTCAGATACTTGGGCACGGTGGAGTATGGTCTAAGATATCTTGGAGATGGTGAAGTGAGGTTGCAGGGGTATACAGACTCAGATTGGGTAGGCAATGTAGCAGACAGGAAGAGCACCTTAGGGTGTTGCTTTAGCTTGGGATCAGGCATGATATCCTTGTTTAGCAGGAAGCAAACTTCTGTGGCACTTAGCTCAACAGAGGACAAATACATGGCAGCTAGTATTGTTAGTTGTGAGGCCATCTGGCTTCGCAAGTTGCTTACAATATTGATTGATCAGGAGTTGGATCCCACGGTGATATACTGTGATAATCAGAGTTGTATCAAACTCTTTGAGAATCTAGTATTTCATGACAAGTCCAAACACATAGACATCAAATATCACTTCATATGAGACAGGATTTAGAAGGGAGCCGTAAAGCTCTAGTATATTCCCACAGATCAGTAGGTAGCTGATATTATGACCAAGCCCTTAGTGAAAGGGAAGTTTGAAGCATTCAAAGACAAACTTGGATTGGTGCAGAATTCCTTCCTCGCTAAGAGGGAGTGTTGAGAAATGTAGCTCGGACAGGAACTTCTTGCACAGGCTTTAGTATGAACGTGCTAGAAGTGGTTCCAGACATTTCTAATTCTATTTTGAAATTCACTCAAGTGATTTTCTATTTTTAAGTTCACTTAAGTGATTCTATTTTGTAATTCACTTAAGTGATTCTATTTTGAAATTCGCTTAAGTGATTTTCTATTTTTAAGTTCACTTAAGTGATTCTACTATGAAATTCACTTAAGTGATTCTATTCTGAAATTCACTTGAAAGTGATTTTCTGTTTTTAACCTTACATCTCAAGATGAGATGAGATCTAATCGTAGGGTTAGAGAGATTAGGGTTACCTTTTTCAAGGATAAAAGGAGGTCAAGAGTGTTTTATACACATAGAAAGAAGAGAAGAGCAGATTGCAAAAGGAAAACTACAAGCTTAGGAGGAGAAGAACAGTGAAACTGCTGGCCAAAAAGTCAGCAAGAGAGCAGGGTGTTCTGCTGTAGCTGTAGCCTCCTTTATTTGTAATATTTCAGGTTCATAAATATATTTAACTTCCGCTGTTCACGCTGTTTATTTTTCCAGCCATCTGTGTGACTGTTGCATGTTTAGATAAATTAATTTCAGATCTGATTTATTTTAAAATAACATAGGACATCAGTTATCTAGGGCTGGAAAATTTACAATGCCATTGCGGAAAGGGTTCTGATTAGAAAACAATGATCAAGACTAGCAACTAGCTCACACAACAAACACAGGTAAGTTGATGTAAGACTACTTTGATATCAAATCTATGGCTGAACTCTTTAAAATCAGCCATGAGTTTCTTTTCAACTTTGACATGCTTTAGAACTATAGACATTAATGCATTGAGAGTAGCCAACTCAATTTATAGGTTTCTATAATGACCAATTGTAGAACTCAGTTTCTCATAGCTTCAGCAATCTGGTTTCCTTTTGCATAAACTCTTTAATGACTTGCTTAGATCATATTTACCTGTCATTATATTTAAGAGATACTATGAAATCTCCGGTATTGTGTATTTTTGAGTCATGTTTTTGTCCACATTCGATTCTTCATTGTTTCTTCTGATCTTGTTGGCTAGTCCGTTGATGTCTTTGTCTACTTGGCAGGAGATTGGCTGTTTCCATTGTAACAAACAATGTAAGGGATGTCTTTGATAAAAAGGAAATTATTTAGCAAAGGACAGACTGATATCAGTGGCATGGAAGTTTGAGTTAACCTGTAGTTGTGTGCTATTATTTATCCCATTTTGCTTTGAATAGATATAATTTCTCTTTTCCAATATGCCAGATTATCTATTCTCTGCTGCTTCTTTGGAAGTTATAGCTTGATTTTCTAGCATAAGATTTGTATGGTTTGCCTCAATATGCAAGGATGTAGTCAAAACATGGTTATTGTGTTTTAGTTAGCCAAGGGTTTTATTGTTGTTCAAGTAAGTGGATTTTTCATGTCCAAAGGACAGATAACACTAACAATCACTTTCCGATTGAAAATTCCTTTCTTTTTCCGCTTATATTTTTGATCTGCAGGATTCCCTTGTCAATCATTTTGTCCACCTAACTTATTGGAACATACTGGAAATCTGCTTTTGCTTATGCTTTAGATCCTTTTAGCCTTTTCCAAGAGCATTCCTCTGACTAATTTATGTCGTCTTTAACCAGCAAGTCCATCATTCCCATGTTGAAGCATAACTTCAATCCTGGATTTAAATTCCTTCATACATTTCATTGACTGAAAGCTTTGGCCAACAGTAGATCACATATCAAAATGACATTTCTTGTATTCCCAGGCCTTAATTTGAACCTTCATTGATGTTGAGCTTTATAAAGACCTTGGAGCATGAAGGTGTAGGTGGTAACATGGCCCTTTTGTTGGAACGTTTTGTTATTTTCTTTAATGGCGGGCATTCATCATCATTTTGATTTTATTTTGTAAATGTTTTCTTCTGAATTATGTTTCTGTTATATTGGATATCCTTTGACAAAAACTCAATGATGTTTTAGCATTTCTGGTAATTTTGTTTCTCTATGTTGTGAAGTGAAGAAAAAATGAATATTTAACAAACTGTATCCTGATTTTGCAACTTCTTTGTGTTCCAGGGTAAACATGGACAAAGCTAACTTGGGAGATAAGGAGGGAGAGATAAATGAAACTTCTGCACAAGATCTGGAGGTGGGTTTGTACTTGTGTCCTTGTAAGTGGCATAGTCAGAAACAGTCTTGGGTGTGTATGTGTGTGTGTGTTTAAAACCGTATTTTGGTTTTCAGCTAGCATGGTTGCATAGCCTTTTATGATCAACATATGGAAGCTTCATGGCATTCCAAAAATTAGTCAGTAACCAAGATCCCATCTTAACTAGCAAATTTTGGTTAAGGTTATTTGGGTCACTCGGGATAAAATTGGCAAGAAGGTGCTGTTATCACCCTCAATTGGATGGGAAATATTAACGAGTGTTTAGAAGTTTGTCTTTGTTGCTTTGTGTGGGACAAGCAAGCACAATGGGTCAAGTGGACATCCTTGTCAAAGTGGTTGTATAACACTTCATATTACATGTCCTTGAAGATGACACCATTTGAGGCCCTCTATGGATATCCTCCACCTTCTATCATTACCCACTTGCATAGCCATTGGAAGGTTCAAGCTGTGGAAGATCATCTGGCCCACCAACAGGGAGTTTTGTAACATGTTTGAGACAAGTTAGAGTAGCTCAGAATAGAATGAAGCAATAGGCAGATTGACTTAGTAGTGATGGGCACTTTCAAGCAGGAGGCCTGGTCTTTCTGTGACACTAGCCTTACAAACAGGTCTCCTTGAAGCAACAAAAGGGTAACAAGCTAGTCTCCAGTTCTATTGACCTTATAAAGCCTTATAAAGTTTTATCAAGGATTGTAAACGTGGCCTACAAGTTGGAGTTTCTATTGTTTTCCAGGATTTATCCAGTTTTACACATCTCTTGTTTGAAGAGGGTGAGAGGCCAGCATGCCCCTACCCAAATGAATTAATTGGAGCTTGTAGAAGAAGACAAACTCAGCTTTGAGCTGTAAGTAATCATGGCCATGTGAGTTTATCAACTAAGGAATTGTGCCATCACATAATACTTGACAAATTGGACAAAGCTAGTTTCAGGATGAGTTCTTGCAGAAATATCCTTGCTGGCAAGTGTTTAGGGCAACACTTTTAAAAAGGGGGAGTGGAGAGGTAATGCCTCTATTCATAGGACCATTAGGGTTAGGGTGTGGTCAACTCTTGGCATGTGTGATAGAGGAGTTCTAGTTGTGGGATGACTACTTAAGGTTAGGGTCTATTCCTAGCTAATTAAGTCTATAAATAGAGAGCAGGTATCTCATTCAAGGCATTAGTTGTGTTCTCTTGGTTTCTTTTTGGGTTATCTGTAACGGGTCATCTATAATGAGATGCGCCTTTTGGAGGCATCCTACTTGAAGGGGTTCAACACTTGTCATCTGTATTTGGATTTCTATCATTTTGTGTTTGCTCTTGCATTGGAATTCTTCAGTGCTTAATTTTTATGCACTAGTGGATGGATGATCTGAAGTTGCTGTTGTGCTATTAGAAATTGTTAAGTTCATTTTAGTAGATCATTACTTTGAATTTGTAACCTTGCTAATTTTTTATGTCAATTCTCTTTAACGAACATTGTAGAGAAGATATCAGGATGTTGTATGTCAGCAAGACTGTGCAATCTGCCAAAACTAGGTTTTGCTCGATTTTGGAGATGTATGAATAATATCAACTTATTTCATCCCTACACTCTTGCATAAATTGTAAACCCTCACTTCATTCGGGATAGAGATGTAGAGAAATAGCAGAAAATGTTACAATATACAGAGTTCATCATATACATAACAGAATTGCAGATATAATACCAGCGAACACATCTAACAGAGTGTCTTAATGTGGTATAAAACTGAGGTTCAGAAACATCATTGCTGAGCTACTCAGAAAGAGATTTTACAGTAAGAATTCTATTTGGACAGGGAACTGAATGAGAACGTCCTTGCACTCCTATGTATGCTGAAGAGGTGCTTGCTGACTGACTTCTGTAGCGAGAGAGGTTCTGATTCGAAAATTCTCTCCCTTTTTCTCCCCTCCATGGATAACACTTGGATAACCAAATTGACCCATATGGCCTATGGCCTTGTGGATGTTAAATTCTACTTTACTTTTGCTTTCTGAAATGCCTTTTTTTTTTGTAGGGTTAAGGGGGTTCTCATTTATGCTTTTTTATTTTCTTTTGCTCTTTTGTGACCTTAAAGAAGATACCAAAGTTTTATGATGATCTTTGCAGATCACAAAGTCATGAGTTTGAAAGTCAACGTCATGGGTATGTAGATATTAGCAACTTGGGCAACAAGAAGTCAAGTGGTGGGATATTTGGAATGAAGAGTCAAAGAGCAAAGAGGAGTCAAAAAGCAGAGAGAACAATATTGTTTTTTTTTGAAGTCAAGCAAGATAAAATTTCAAAGTTTAGTTTTGTTCTTGTTATATTCTATCAAATGGACAAACTTTGCAGGACTCCCAAGTTGTGCTAAGGGATTGCCATCTGACTACAAAGATCAACTATAAAAGGGAAAATCAATAATAACCTATACTGGAGGAGCGAGCAAGATGATGACCTGGCCTAATGAGCAACTCGTATAAAGACTTGGACCATGTGAGTGTGTCAAATGATATCCCAAACTAAGTTGGCAAGCTAGAAGATAACTCAACAATGGTGAGAAAGCCAAACAATGTTTTGGTTTTTAAGAGCAAGTTGGACAAATGCCTAGATCATGTTAGGAAGTTGGCCAACAATTTGGATAAAGCTAGCAAATTGGCTATTGGATTACATAAAGTCAACAATGGTCTATTGTCTTGACAAGCTAGCAAGCCAGGAGATAGTCTAACAAAGACAAAAAGAATCAAGTAAGAGGTGTAAAGACCAAAGGCCTAACACCGAGGAGGATAAGTAAAGACTGATATATTTGACAACCATCATACAAATGACCTGCTATAATTAATGTAAGATGGGATAAATTTGTAGAGCTTTTATGATTGGTTGAGGCCATTGCAGCTCAAGCATATGAAACATTTTAGGAGGCTATTGTATGAATGACCTGTTGATTGCATTTTCAGTTAAGAACACCATAAAAAAAAGTTCATGTAGAAACAAATTATTATTGTTGTTCTGCCTCAATTACTTTATTAGGATACATTACTACTTTTGATCATTAAAGTGCTTGTGAGGACCCTTGCCAGTTGCTAATTTTTTTGTGAAACTTAGAGGATGAAGATAAATAATCCTTCTAGCCTTTTCAATTGGTGTGTTGTTTCATTTTTGGTTGTGCCCTTTAAAATGTTGGGTTACACCTTTTTACATTTTGGGTTGAACCATTCTTTTGATTTGTAAGGGATTCCACCAGAGTTGTGTGTGCATTGGATTTCATTGTTTCGTGGTGTACTGAAATATACCAACTCAGGAAAAACAAAACACTTGCAGAATTTTACAACAAAATATTGCTCAAAACCTAAGTTGCAGAAAACTGGAAAATACAGCAGAAATAACAACAAAATATTTTGATTTTTTTATTTATATTTGCCGCAACAGAAATAGACTAAGAAACCCTTACAAATCTGATATGCACTTGTCAAACACAAAACTGCCTCCAAAACTGCAATAACAACCTCTCCAAGGTTGGACGTTCACTTCCTGGAGCAATATTTGGCCAATGAATCACTTCCCAGGCTGAGCGCTCCACCTAGGGTTCCAAACCCTCTCAAATCTGATGCCAAAAACAGTCTTTGAAACCTCTGATCTCAACAATGGATGCACACATGCAAACCCTGAATGGATTTGCCTCTTCAATGGGTAGATAGCCCTAGGGTTTTACCCCTTCAAGCCTCCAATGGATCTCTCCAAAGGGAACCCCAATAATCTCCTGCAGCAGAATGCAAGAGCCCAAAAGAGCAAAGCTCTCCCAAATTCCAAATTCTCCAAATTCACAATGCCCACAAATGAAACCCTAAAGTCCCTTTTATTCTCAAACCCTAAAGTGAGATTAAGTCCCAGCCTTAGATTTAACCATGGAGGGCTGAGATTAGATCTCAATCTCATAAGATCCAATGGCTATGATATAATCTCATGTTGAGATCACTTAAAGTCACTTAAGTTATATTGGACCCCACCCAACAAAGAAATAAAAGAAATAATAATAATAATAACTTTCGAAACGTCACTTTGTCAAATGCCTATAATATAGCTTTGTTTTTGACACAAAACCCTCCTAATACCATAATTAACTCTACTAACCCATATACCAACATTCAAACTTGTCAAAACACACTTATTAACCCCTATAACTCCTATTTTAACCACAAAATATGACGAAATACTCTCAATGACGCCCAAACACACTTAAGACACAAAAGACAATATTTACAATGCTGGAATTATTTTGGGACATTACAAGTCCGCCCCTCCAGAATTGCTTGTCCCCAAGCAATTCATCAAAGCTGGGTGCTTCAAAATTTCTGGTCCCTCCCAAGTAGCATCATCTTCCGGCAAATCCTTCCACTTCACCAAGTATTCAGAAAGAACCTTATTCCTCAATCTTTTCTCCCTCATATTCAATAATCTTTCAGGAATTAACTCTAACTTACCTTCTTCATCAATAGGAGGCAAAGTTTGTGAAGGTGTAACATGCTGTCCCAAAGCTTTCTTCAAGCAAGATACATGAAATACATTGTGAATCCTACTGCTTGGAGGCAATTCCAACTCATATGCAACTTCACCAACTCTCCTCATCACCCTGTAAGGTCCATAAAAACGTGGCTGCAACTTTTCTGCACCACTCTTCTTCAATGTGGTTTGCCGGTAGGGTTGTAATCTCAAGTAAACCATGTCATCCACATTAAAACTACGTTTTGTCCTGTTTTGATCAGCATACTTCTTCTGTTGATTTTGGGCCTGTTGTAAGTTCTCTCTCAATGATTTCAAGATGTCTTGATGTTGCTGTACAAAATCAGCAGCGGTGGGCACCCTACTATCCTCCAAGAGCAAATCAGAAAACTTAGGAGGCTCATATCCATACAATGCCATGAAAGGTGACATTTTTATGGACATATGATATGAACTGTTATAGCAATACTCTCCAAGAGACAACCATTTTACCCAAGATTGTTGCTGCCCTGTAACATAGTTCCGTAAATACCCTTCAACCCATTTATTAACTATCTCTGTTTGCCCATCAGTTTGTGGGTGGTAGCTAGTGCTAGGAGTGAGTTGTGTACCACACAATTTGAAGAATTCCTGCCAAAAGTTACTCATGAACTTGCTGTCCCTATCATGAACTATGGTTTTTGGTAAACCATGCAACCTGAAAATCTCCTTAAAAAACAGATCAGCAAGTTGTGTTGCTGATGTAGTTACTGTAATGGCAAAGAAATGAGCATATTTTGTCAATCTATCAACTACCACAAAGATGCTATCTTTACCTTGAGTTTTGGGCAAACCTGTGATGAAATCCATGGAAATGCCTTCCCATTTTTGGTGTGGAATAGGCAAGGGCTGAAGTAGACCAGCAGGATGTGTGTTTTCATGCTTGTTTTGTTGGCATGTAGCACACTCCCTAACATGTCTCAAGACATCTTCTTTCAATCCCTTCCAAGAAAACCTCTCTTTCACCACTTTGTATGACTTGTAGAATCTTGGATGGCCTGCCAAAGGAGCATCATGTAAGGCTTCCAATAATTTTTCTTTCATTTTTGATTTCGGCACTAAATAAATTCTGTTTTTGTACAAAATCAGCCCATCTCTGATTTTGTATCTCTCATCTACAACTTCCCCATTAATGATGTCTGAAGCAAATCTGTCCTTAATATATTCTGCCATAATTTTGGCCTTCCAATCAGCTTGTACAGCAGTAATAGCATGAAATGAGGGGTTTCTAGAAAGTGTATCAGCTGCTGTATTAGCTTTCCCTTTTACATATTGAATCTCAAAATCATAAGCCTGCAATTTAGTCACCCATTTCTGCTGTCTATCACTTAATTCACGCTGTCCTAGAAAGTGTTTAAGACTGTTATGATCAGTCTTAACTATGAATTTGCTGCATACCAAGCATTGCCGAAATTTGGATAATGCATGCATCACTGCAAGCATTTCTTGCTCATAAATATTAAATGTCTTCTCAACTGGACTGAGTTTTCTACTCTCAAATGCTATAGGCCTCCCCTTTTGCGTCAATACTGCACCAATCCCTAAACCTTTAAGCATGTAAAATGTGGCTCCCCATACAACGTCCTTCTTCTTGAGTATTCTTTCCAAACTGTTGGCTGAAATTTGCTGCGGATATTGGTCTTTTATGCCCCTCAAAGTGATCACCTTCCCATTACATCTGAATTTCATTTCCAAGGTTTTATAGTTGGTGTAGATACCTCCCAATGAATATAACCATTGTACCCCTAAAATAGCATGAGGGATACCTCCCATCATTGGATATACATAAAAATCATCCACCACTGAATAATTACCAAAACAGATTTTTACTTGTCTAACCACTTGGTCACACCTAGTAATTTTGCCATTCCCATTCTTAACACCAAAACCAGAAAAACTTTCAGTTTTCAGATTCTTTTCAGCCACAAAACCATCATTTATGAAATTATGAGTAGCTCCTCCCTCAATTAAAATCACAGCAGAATGATTGTTCAACTTTCCTGGCACCTTCATAGTTATAAATTTTGACTCACCAGTAATAGATGCCAAGACTCCCTCTTCTTCATCTAATTCAGGAGATGGCTGCTCATGTTGTTCTAATTCTGCAAAATCTGCATCTTCATACTCACTTTCAGAATCTGATTTTTCAATTTCTTGTGCATTTTCATCCTCATTTGGCACATAAAACTCTACTAAATAATTCTGCCCCTTACCTTGACATTGGTGGCCAGGTCCCCATTGTTTTTTGCAAGAAAAACATAAACCTTTCCGCTGTAACTCCTTCCTAGTTGCCTCATCTAACCTTGGTCTTTGCTGATTTGGGTTTTTAGGTGGTTGGAAGCCCTTATTCTGAATCTGATTTGTTTTGTTTATTGGCTGTCCAAATTTAGAGGGCTGTCCCCACTTTGGTTTACTGCTGTTTGTGGAGGTTTCAAGGTCAAAAGCAGTTGAAACAGCCTCATCTAGAGTCTTAGGCTTGAAAGCCTTTGACAAACCTCTTAAAGGTTCATTTAAACCCTTCAAGAAGAGGTGAATAATCCTATCTTCAGCTATATCAGTGACCATAACTGAAATTTGCTGAAACTCCTCAACATAGCTAGCAACCGAACCCTTTTGTGTAATAGTAGCCAATTTACTGAAAAATTCATTTTCATCTTGCCTCTCAAACCTATCCAAAAGTTTAGTTGCAAATACTTCAAAAGAATCAATGGTTCCATGGCCTTGAGTGAATAAGCCATGCTGCTTTTGGGGCAGGAATTGAAGTTGTTGTCATGCGAGACAGATACTCCATCGCTTTTGAGAGTCACAAACTAAAATCTAGGGAATGTTTTAATCAATTTATGGTAAGGAGATATCAGCAGAGATATCATATCCAACACTTTTGCCTGGATACATGTATCTGCATATCAGATACAGCTATGATACTTCTTTGCCTGGATACATGATCTGCATATCAGATACAGCTATGACACTTCTTGGATACTGTATCCAAGCGTAGCCAAATAGATGGATACTGTATCTAGATCTCCGAGTATATGCCCCTCTTTGGACCATGTGTAATGCATCTATATATGGCCTAGGCATATCTAGAGTTCTATGGATGACATGATATTAGAAGAGAAGTACACGTTTTTTTAAAATAAATTTTAAATTTAGGAAACAATGCAAAAATTTTCTTAAATAGTGAAAATATCTTATTTAAAACTCATATTTGTGAAAACACTTTTGTGTTCTAAGCTTTTTAGTTTAATATATAAAATATGTTTGCTTTTTATAATGATGTACCTGGCTGCATCCATATTAGGGTCTTGAAAATTTGTCATATCTGATAATGTATCTTTATTAGATATTGTATCTGTTTCCATGCATCGTAGAATATTAGTAATCATACATCTTTTAGAAAAACGCCAACAAGATTTATTGGGTTTTAAGTTTTCAGTACAAATAGATCATGATAGCCTTAAGATATTTGCTTCAATGAAAAAACCTTAACCATAGAACAATAGAAGCGGATATCCAAGAACAAACTTTTTATTTTGAATTTTACATAAGAAAGGTAAAGATAATCAAGCTGCCAATTCTGTACGCCAAAAGAAAAAAGTTCCTACTTACACAATTTTGGTAATTCTCCCATAAATTGATTGAGGATGCTTAGGCAGATTACATTAAGAATGAGGAATACCAAGAAACTATTTATAATATTGATGTGTATCCACATTTTTACTCTGCTAAAAAAAAAGAAAAAAAAGATCAAAAGTCAAATATTTTTACTCATGCACAGCTTCTCTAGGGATTTTCTTTAAAACTTTGTTCATTTTCGCTGCTTTATTGTGAATTACTGAGGCCAATACTAATTATATGACTAAAATATATGATTTAATACATGAGATGAAGAGTAAATGGGTAACAAGATTTTCATATAATCAGGACAACGTACAAACTATTTATTTATATATCTATTCATTTGTATTCCTGCGTTTTCTATCTATCTATCTATCTAAGGTCGTATGTTTCCAGAAGCTGCTTATATTTCACTTATATTTAGGGGAATTCAAGAAGTGTGAACTTGCATTACTTTTAATGTCCTTAAGTTCCTTGTCTTGTTTGGTAATAGATGATTTTTGTCAGTAGTCTTGAGGCAGTCCTTAGTTGTGGTATTGATGGGGTTGATCTCTCTTTATTTCAGGAAGCCAAGAAAGCGATGCCTGTAACTGGAAAGATAAATGTCACACCTTTAATGGATGAAAAACATTTGCCTGTCATAGAGGAGCCTCTGACATATGCTAACAAGACGGTATGAATCAGATTGAAATACTGCAGACCTCATGGAATTATAATTATTTATTGCTTTGATTTGTATACATGTTTTTGTAAGCTGACCATGTTTGCGTTTCTAATCAGGAGGCAAAACTTGCTTTCAAACAATTGTTAGAATCTGCACATGTAGAATCTGATTGGACTTGGGAACAAGTAATATTTCTTAGTTTTGTTTTTATTACTGTCTTTATCCATTATGAAGATTTATTTTCTTTCCTTCCTCTATTGTTTATGTATTTTGGTATTTTTTGTACTGACCATATGCATGATCTTTCCTAGGCAATGCGAGTGATCATCAATGATAAGCGATATGGAGCCCTCAAAAGCCTGGCAGAGCGGAGACACGCATTTAACGAAGTATCATCCTATTTCTTTCGTGGTTTTTCAAGTGACTTTCCCTAGAGTGTTATGTGTATATAGATACATACACACTAAATTGGTTTTAAATATACACACTCAACACATGCAAGTCGCTCTTGTTTATTAGATGCTTCCGCTTCCCTCTTTTTCTCCGATCGAAATGCTCTTCCTAAGACAAGGCCGACCTATAGAAGATCAAGCCGATATATATATATATATATATATTGTGTGTGTGAGAGAGTGAGAGAGAGAGAGGGGATATATACATACACACACATATGTATATAACATCTATATATATACACACACACATATTAAATTGGTTGGAAGGGATTGAAGCATGCCCTGCCCCTATGACATCATGACCGCTTTCCCACATAGTCGTATTGACAATTATATACATATTGCCTGACAAGATTTGAACTAGGGTCCCTGCCTTGAAAGTCCACATTTTTAACCACTTGAACTCATGCCATTTGATATTTTTTTTTTAAAATTGGTTGTATGAGATTGAAATGGTCCCCTTAAATGTTACGGTTCATCCATGGGATTGGAACGTTGGCTTATGGTGTAAAAATTCTTGCTTTCCACCACTTGCCCAAATCTTAATAGGCTTCCATTTATTTAATACTTAGTCTTTGTATGTTATGCAATTTACGAATAACCAGTTTTTATGCTTGCTTGTCATTTAGTATACGGCACAACAAAAGAAACAAGAGGCTGAAGAGAAGCGCCTTAAGCTAAAGAGAGCACGTGGAGACTTTCTTAAGATGCTGGAGGTAATCTTATGCCTTTATGAAGGACATTATAGACTCCAAGCTGAATCAACCTTCACTTTTACCTTTTTATTTTCTTTATTGAGATAACGAGTCAAAGCCATAGAAAGAGTGGTAAAACTAGATGGACAACTAATGTAGTAATACACTTATTTTTAAAATATTATTCAGGAGTGCAAGGAGCTTAAATCGACAACACGTTGGAGGTGTGTTCATTCACTTCAAAGTAGCATGGTTTATCATGTGTAAAAAATATGCATGTAGCGTATGATTGTCAAGGTGTTTCTGTGTCATTTAATATTTAGATCCTTTGCTAGTTATGTGCCCAATTTTGCTTTTTATGACTAGCTAAACTGATTAATGTAATGCTGTGTACAGCAAAGTTGTCTCTCTTTGTGAGAATGATCCAAGATTTCATTCCATTGAGCGAGGAAGAGAAAGAGAGGAGCTCTTCAAGGATTATATACGTGAATTGGAGCACAAGGTTTGGGATTTTTTTAGAAGTCTGTGTCTAAGGTAGTATGAACAAAATGTGTGTGGTCTACTCAAAGATCATTATTATCAATATTCTTTGAGCTTGTTGCATCTGCACTACAAATATCCTATGTAGATATAGCAATTAATGCAAATCTGGAACTATTTCATCTTTGTGACTTTGAGCTTTTCAAGGTATGCCTTTTATTTTTCTTTTAGTTTTTTTTATAAATTTCACGAAGATTGAATATCTTTCTAAACATTTGAGAACTATATTTAATTATATCTGAGAGTGTATATTGAATTTGTTAAGATTCTCTAGATTGCTACTACATTCTCTATTCATAGATTACCTTTTCTATAATAAAAATAAATTTGATAAAATACAAGCACATGTTCTTAGGCTTCAAATCTACATAAATGTTGAGACAAGAATTTCATTAGTGAAGCATTTTGTTGTGAATATTGTATATCAACATTTCCCATGATTGTAGATGGAAGCTTAAATGGGCAGAAAACATTTTTCTCTCATCATTTGGCTTGATGGAACAAAGTTTGGTGAAGATCCATAAAGTCCTTTTCGAACAAATGTGTTATTCTCAGACACATGGTTATGGGATCAAATCTTCAATGTCTTGAAATAACTTTCGTTATGACAATATTGCAAGTAGAAATTTTCACCCAGTTTTACCTAAGACCAATATATGCGTTCATTCAGGCTTCAGCTTCTATATTATTTGAAGAATATATTTTTGGTCTAATCGTTTTGCGTACTATTATATTAGCAAGGGAATGTGTCTCAGAAAATAGTGCAGGATTAATGTAGAACCTGATTGAAGTCTGTGAAGATTATGTTGGATTTGAGATAAGATAAGAGAATTCCATTAATGTCCATGGATAACCAAAGTAGGCCAATGGGGCTCATGAAAAAGCATAGTTATGAAAATTGTGCTCTAATCCAATTTTTATGATTCAGGGTGTCACCGATTGAATTGACATCAGAAATCATGCTTTTGAAAAAATTGGCTATTATTGCTGTTTTTTTGAAAAATTTGCGATTCCCGCGGTGAAAAATCAAGCACGGCCGCGTGGGTAGAGGAAAGGTTTATGAAATTGTTTTTTTTTTCATTGTCTCTCTTTTTTACTTGTTCTAAACTAGAGAGAGGGATTTGCGTACCAGCTACCACACCAAACAAAACATGCTAGTGCATCTTAACAGCCAATGTTTTTGTAGTTTGAAAGAATCTAGCAGCTATCAACAACCGCCAACAGGAATGCTATACATTATTAACTGATGAAATTCTCCATAAAAAGATGTTGAACTATCAGTCCAAACTTATTGCTCAATTTTTGTTATCCTAGAAAGAAAAAATCAGTGTTGCAAACATTGGAACTAATGGGCAGAGTGAAACTAACTGTTACACAAAGCCTAAAACACCTTGCGAAAGACAAATTTGGAAGCCTAATATCAAAAACATCATTTAAGTTAATTTTTTGGTGTTTTATTCAGCCTATGAGTTGTTGAAGTCCTAGATTAATAATTTCAGCATCCTTTTTGCACCAAAATGCAAACAAAGAGGAAAATTCACTTTAGATTGTAAAGGTATTAATGGTTTTGCCGTTGAGGTTTCGGGGTGTTGCCCTGAACCCCAAGGGGATGCTGCCCCTCAACCTTGCAAGAGGGCTCCTGCCCCCTTGACCCCTAATATAGGTGGTGACGGGTGTTAGTAGCCAAGGCACAAGAAGAGGCATGGGCACAATGACAAAGAGAGACTAGAGCTTCTGCTAGGGAAAAGGGCATAGGCATTCAAAGATTTTGAGGCATTGTATTTGTCATGACTCATGACACATTTTGTAGTTTTTACCTGTTTTATATTATAAGCAATACAAGAATATTTGAATTTTGGACGATTAAAATTTCTTTATTTAAGATGTTTTTTGTCACTTTCATGAGTAGTTTAATTCTTTAAGCTTGTTTCACTTGCCACTTTCATGTGTAGTTTAAGCTTGTTTATAATGTTAATTCATTGTGATATGTATGAAAAATACTTTTTTTTCAATGAAAAATTGCATTTTCTTTGTTTTTTTTTTTGTTTTTTTGCTGATTTTTTGCCAATTCCTGATGTTTTCCAATTCTTTTTCCTTGCTGATTACAATCCGATTCCGATTTTCTCAACTATGTGAAAAAGAACTGTGCCTATGCACTGTATTACAATGAATAAAGCATATAAAATTCAGTAAACTACACTAAACAGTTGTATAACATCAGATTGTAGCCTAGAGAGGTGGATCCATTAGTCGGTAAAACCTAAAACTGTAAGATTAATGATGAAGAGATGAGGGAAACATCAGTCAAGGGAAAAGAGAGAAATAGAGAGGAGCTTAAGTGTATCCAAGTATCCAGTCAATTCGTTGTGGAATGTGAAGTAGAAGCAGGGTTGCCATCATCACCAACTATCCAAAAATAGCCAACATAGGATCTAATGATGCTCCCAAGAAAAAATCTATGAGTAATGGGGCTTGGTAGGGTAATTTTGGGAGGCCCCTCAAAACTCTTCTAACATCCATGGTTGAGGAACCACTAGAAGATAAGAACCTAGTAAGATGTGTTTGTTTGCAACTCTTGGACATGTGAGGGGAGGCCAAAACCCAATGTCATAGAGCCATAGTCTCAATGTGACATCTACTTATTGGTCTTGATGACAAAGATAGTGAACAAATGAGGTGATTAATTGAGTGATAGTTGGTCTCTCATGTAATACTTGATGGGATAGAGTGGTAGCTTCTTGAAGGTGCAAGCATGTCTGTTTAGGATAGCAGAAAAACAAGTCTTTATAGACACGATAGTATTTCCTTTGAATCTCATAATAAATAGGAGATTTAAAGATAAAATGCTCTTCAATCTCCACCTCTAAGAGGAAGCAAAGACGACATACCCTATCTTTGCGAGTGATATGGTGGTTTTCCCCACCCACAATTAATGTGAGCATTCTTTGAGCTGAACAAGAGGGATCTTGAGACAATGTGTCCAATGTCATTGGATATTTATAGGGTGAGCAATAATGCCATTCTCAATCCTTATGAAATGCTCAAAGTAGAAGGCTAACATAGGACTAAGAGTCTAAGGTTGAGCAATGCATAGAATAGAAGGAAATATTCATTAGGAGTAGTTGATTGCAACAACATAATTTTTGATTCATTGGTTATACTGATATCGAATTTGGCTAGTTTTGTTAGTTTTAATCAAACTATAACTCCTAGCATCAATATACCATGTCTTGGTCACATATGCTAACATGTAATATTGCAGTCACATGATGTAGCATTTAATGCTGGACCTAGGTGGCTAATGAATTTCAGTATCCAACATAGTTTTGAATGGCCAAGAACTAAATGAATTAGTCCCTTCATAAAATCTTGCATAAGTCACTTCTTAGAAAACGAGGGAAAAAAACAGCTTTATGCAATTAGAAGAATACAACATGAAAAGTTTGTGTTTTTTCTGCTTCACTGCTTCAACAGATTTGGAACCCATGTCAATAGAGGGATATCTGCCTTCCACCGCCAATTGTATTTGCATAAACCTACTTGGGGTTCAGTTTGCAAGTCCTTCCTTCAATTTTCGGTGAGCTTCACAGTCACATCTTTGCAAGATATACACCATAGTTGAGAAAATCGGCAAAAAATCGGCAGAATCCCGATTTTTTAAAATGCCGATGCAATCAGCAAACTATCGGCGATGCAAAGATTTTTGAGGATTTTTTCAATAATTCGGCAAAAAATCGTCAAAAAATCTGCAATTTTTTTTTTTAGGCTTGTGGTTAATTGCGGGTTTTTATATGCAAGCCCATTTTTCAGCTGTTAATGTTTGAACTTTAAAGTTTAAACCCTAAACCCGAAACCCTAGTCTAGGGTTTTGGGTTTTTTTTTCCTCCTCTTTTTAAGTAAATATTGTTGCTTGATAACTATGTATGCAAGCCCATTTTTCAGCTGTTAATGTTTGAAACTTTGAACTTTGAAGTTTAAACCCTAGGGTTTAGGTTTTTTTTTTTCCCTCCTCTTTTTAAGTAAATACTTGTGCCTGGTAACTATGTATGCAAGCCCATTTTTCAGCTGTTAATGTTTGAATTTGAAACTTTGAACTTGAAGTTTAAACCCTAAACCCTAGTCTAGGCCCTAAGGTTTTGGGTTTAGGTTTTTTTTCCTCCTCTTTTTAAGTAAATATTGCTGCCTGATAACTATGTATGCAAGTCCATTTTTCAGCTGTCAATGTTTCAATTTTAAACCCTAAACCCTAGCCTTTTGGTTTAGGGTTTAGGTTTTTTCCCTTTTTTTTCAAGTGATTGTAACTTTGTTGTTACTTGTTTCCATGTGCAAGCATATAAAAAATGAAACCTTTTTTTCCTTGTTGTTACTTGTAACTTTGTACCTTTTCATATTATAAGCAATACAAGATGTGTTTTGTCACTTTCATGTGTACTTAAAGCTTGAGCCTTGTATGATGTCTTGACATGAATTATTGCTTTTATTGCAATATTTGATTTGCATAATGTTAATTCATTGTAATATTCATGTAAAAAACTTTTTTTCAATGCAAATTTTCATTTTCTTCGGTTTTCTTTTTGTCGATTTTTTGTTGATTCTTTCCCCGATTTTTTGCCAATTGCCGATTTTTGCTGAATTTTAAAAAAGCCGATTCTTTGCTGATTCTGATTTTATCGACTATGGTATACACATCTCTCTCAGTCTTGGAATGCCAATGTTTTCAACAACACTTCCAAGACATATCTCCAAAGATACGCCTCTTTGATTGCATCATCAATCTCACAATCCTGTATGGATTTGAGATTTGGGGTCCAAGGCTAGGGTGTGTTGATTGGGATTACATTGAGAGGGTCTAGACTATTTTGCTTCAGCTATTTATCTGATGGAATAGAATAATTCCCTAATGTATTATTTAGACTGAGTTTTTTACTCATCCTCTTCACCTTGAGAGCATCTTCAAAATTATTTTTCAGCTTCATTGCATTAGATCTGTGGGTGACTACACTTCAGGCCAAGCGAGATACCCATATTTGGCACTTTGCTCCTCAGAATGCATTACCTCTAGGAGCACTTATGGTTGTCATCGTGGATGGTACTTAGAAGTTATTTCTCTTCTTCAATCAGTTTGCATCTCCATAAATCAATTACTTCCATTTAAATTCTCTTTAAATGCTCCTCCCTCACCTTCATAGCTAGAGGGTAATTAATCAAGCAATTATAGATGATGTTTATCGATAACATATGTAGATCACTTTGGTCCTTCCATCTCAACCTCTTAGTCTTAAGTTGGCCTTCTACACTAAACATTTCATGAAGGTTGTGAATGACATTATTATTTGTCCTAATTATGTTGACTGACATTGAACACAGTCTTAGGATTCCTCTTGGTCAGCTCAGAGTATGCTCATGTTAGATGTGGTTGGAGACGGACCACCATATTCCTTGAGAGGATAGGGCATGTCGTCTTTGCTCTATTCAGTATGTGGGGATCAAAGAACATTTCATCTTTAGGTGTCTTGTTTATTATGAGATTTGAGGGAGGTACTATTGTTTGTATAGACATTTAGGTGGATTGCTTGCCACTGTTTTCGGCTATCTTGATCAAATATGCTTGGCTCTATACCTTAGGGAAGCTATCACTCTTCGACATTAGTTATTATAGGGGAAAAAGACTACTATGCGACTAATCACCTCATTCTCTATCTCTATAGTCGAGTGGAATAAGTATTCATTTGAAGCTACAACTCTCAAAAATCTTAATGACATATTTGTGCAAACCTTCTCTGGATACAAGTCTGCCTACTAGGGCTTTAGTTCTTTCTTCTTTCTTGCAGTAGGATGAGACTATAGTTCTCTAGTATCGGGTTCCGGCCACCTGTCACATATTGAAGAGTTGTAGATAGACACAACGTACTAGTTTCTTGTCCACTTCTATTGGTTCCATAGCCATGGATGCTAGAAGAGTCTTGAGGGGTCGAACTCCATCTGTTTCCAGGATTATCCAACTAGGCCTTCTTAGTCTTAGCCATTCTCTTGGAACCATCATTAGATCCTGTGTTGGCCTTTTTGGGATATTTGGTGATCGATGACTGTGCTTCTACTTTGTATCCCACCATAGATTAATGTTGGCACTTGGATCCATTGAAGCTCCTTTCTATGTACCATGACTTCTAGCTCTCTCTTCATCATTGCTTTTAGTTAGGGTTTATCCATTTTGGATAACCCTTGAGGCTGTAATTTTATGCCATACACCAGTCCCACTTCAATGTAGTTTACACTAGATTCTTTACTCTAGTTTTGTTTATTTTCATAGTACTTTTTGGTTACTATGGGGCATCATAACAGCTCTTTTCAATGAGTCCCATTGGTCTACTTTTGGCCATCTGTGGACGTTAAAATTATCTTATTTTGCTAGAGGGCTTAACCCTTCTTTTGTTGGGTTTACTTTCCTTTGGTTTTGTCCTTGTGTATCTCTTGTTTGTGTCCTTAATGCTTTTTCTTTCTGCAGCAACAGTGCATTTATCCTAGTAGTTTTGAGTCTCATTGACCTATTTTTAATTTTAGTCATTTGTGGATGTTAGTAAAATATCATTTCATTTCACTTCTGCATCAACAAATCCCTGTGCCCCATTGTCTGTTTGCTATCTGTAGTCTCATTTAGCCCAATCAATATTGAATCTATTTGTCTGAAAACTATAATGCAATGATGAAAAACACCTTCCTAATCGTAACTCCTTACACAATACACACATACTAATACTAGTAATTTTTGAACTAAAAGAAGGATTCTTATATCAAACACTGTCTTGGTAAGAGACATGCAGATAGTGATAGGGCATTGGTTTCTATCTAATTGCCACAACACTTATTTTTTTCTTTCTATAAATTGGTTATATGGGATTAAAATGGGCCCTGCCCATATGATATCATGATCCTTTACCATGGTATTACAACATATTTAAACCCTGTTCTCCGCCTTGAAAATCAACATATTTAACCAGCTGAGCTCCTGCCATTTGATATAATTGCTACAACACTTGATGATGCCCATAAGTCACTTTTTTGCCCCAAAAATTGGAAAAAAAACAAAAAGGATTATAATTCATCATAACTTCAATTATATTATACCCTTGTAAGTAATAGACATTAGTGTATGAAGTTTAAATCTTATATTCATGAAAAATAAATTTTATAATTTTTTCAACCTCCAAATATGTCCCAAAATTTGTGCAATACTTCAAATTCCTCCAGGGTTTTGGAGCTTGTTCTAAAATTAGCCATTATTTTAATAATTATGTTAATTGGCCTTAATAAATGTTTTGCTTCAACCATTCAGGAAGAGATGATAATTAAAATAAAAAGGTAAAGGTGGACTTTTAGGCCCCAATCTACCAGCACTCCGAGCCCCTTCTTAATTGTAATTGAAGTTTTCACTTTATCGTATATATAACATTCAAATTTTGCTTATAGGTTTTGACCTTTTGACCAAGCTCATGGTCAGTCGAGCATTGCCAATGTTTCTCTCTTCAGTTATTCAAATAGCAAAGCAAACATCGGAATCACAGTTTGCAATCATGGAACATAATGCTATATAATTTTAAACATTCTCAGATATTTTACAAATGACTTAGCACATCTCTGCACTAATTTTCGAAGCCCTTGTTCTATTTATTTTTGCTTCATTAGTCCACTGTCTTTGTATTAAACTTCATGGTTATCTATAGTGAGCTCATAAGTGAAAATATTGAACTGAAGAATTCTGCTTTCAATGTGCATTCAGGAAATGTATTTTGCATGGGAATTATGAACAATATAGCGGATACCCAAATTTAATCACTTCATTTAATATGGTGTAATTCAAGGTGAAACAGAGCAATGGCTGCCATTATTTTCGTAGAATTTTATTCCATCTGATCTTTCCTTTCTGACCATAGGAACGGGACAGAGCACGTGAACAATGGAAGAGGAATCTGAATGAATATAAAGAATTTTTGGCATCTTGTGATTTTATTAAGGTGTGCATAGGTTTGATTTTGGTGCACAACTTGTATGTTGTATTATTGTTGTTTCTATGACAAAAGGGGTTATTCATGAATTTGAATTCTGATTACTCTACAGGCTAATACTCAATGGAGGAAAGTACAAGACCAGCTTGAAAAGGACCAAAGATGCTATCAGCTAGATCGATTAGATAGATTGGAAATTTTCCAGGTATTTGTACAGGTCTTGTCTGGTTATATCTTCTTGTTGATTTTCTAAGGTGCTCTTAGCAGACGGATTTGTAAATGGCTGCAGGAATATGTGCGTGAACTGGAAAACAAAGAGGAGGAAGAAAGAAGGATTAAGAAGGCAAGCATTTAGCTAGACTGTCATGCCTAGTATTATATAAGTAGTTTTGTAAAGGTGGATCATTATTATAAGTTTTATTATATATTGTTGTGCAGGAGCAATTGCGCCGGAAGGAACATAAGAATCGTGATGAATTTAGAAAGTTACTGGAAGAGCATAAATCTTCTGGTGTGCTTTCTGCTAAGACAATTTGGTCTGACTATTTTCTCAAGGTATAATCTGGTACTTCGTTAAATTCTTTTTGAGTGCAATAGAGTTTTCCATGTAGCATTCTTTCATTTTCCTTGGACTTGGAATATTGAGCAATTCCTTTGGTTTCATGGATTGTAGGTTAAAGATTATCCGGCATATCAAGATGTGGCATCAAATACATCTGGCTTGACTCCAAAAGAGTTATTTGAAGACGTTGTAGAAGAACTGGAGAAGCAGGTAAATAACAACTTATACGTGAAAATGTTAACTTGGACCTGGTTGCCATTTAGGCCTTTCTCTGCAGACATTTCAGCTATGAGAATCTCAGTTTTGGCTTGTTTTTTTTCCTTACATGAACTGTAATTTATCTGAAAGTAAGAATTTATTTTTATCTTGCAATGCAGTATGATGCAGATAGATCAAGGATAAAGGATACCATGAAGATGATGAAGGTGCTTTTCTGCCATCTACATTACTAATTTTGTTTAGAGTACTTGAAATGTTTACTGATGTTATATGATTGTTTGCAGATTGCAATAACATCAGCATCAACATTTGACAAATTCAAGGACGACATTTCTGAAGCAGGTGACTTGGCGCTGATATCTGAACCAAACCTTAAGGTTAGTTTCAGATTCATATTTAGTTGTATGCTTGTAGCTCATTTGCGCTACTAGCTAGAAGAGATTGTAGCTCTCCAGGGCTATGTTTCCTCTGAAGCAAACCGTTGCATTACTAGTGACCTATCGGGCATTTACATGTGGCTTTGGCCTGCAAACTCTGAGCAGTAACTTGGATGTTGCAGGTATATTGGGTGGGTAATTGGTCCATCCTTTTCCACTTTGTTTTTTGTTTTTTTGTTTTTACTCCCTGTTTGGTTGTTGGGATTTCATGGATACCCATAACATGATATTATTTCTCATGAACACTGTATAATTCCATTGTTAACGTATTAAAGTGATTTTCTAATGAGATGGAATAGCCATTGTAGCTTTATATATACTTGTATTCAATATATTCATTTGTCTGGTTTTGTAGTCTATGATCAATTACAAATACATTTGTATATGACTTTGGTACATTTTCATGATTCTGTAAATGCTAAGATGAGATAAGTTTATTGGCTTTGTTTGCATATTTTTGTATTTTTTTGCTTAGGGCATGCACATGTGCCCTATTTCATGTTCTCCCCCCACACACACGAAAAAATGCATTATATATTTATCGTTAAGAATTATATCCACTGAATAGTAGTATGACATGGAAAGTATCTCTCTCTCTCTCTCTCTCTCTTCACACACACACACATGAAAAATTATATCTACTGAACCTTAGTATGACATGTAAAGTCTTTCTCCCCCCCCCACACACATGAAAAAATGCATTATATATTTAATAATTTATCATTAAGAATTTTATGCATTGAACAAGATTATGACATAAAAATTCTCTTCCTAAACATTCTAGGAGAAATGAAATGAAATGAAATATTATTAATGTCCGCGGTGGGCCAAAAAAAGACCCAAGGGACTATAATAAGGACAATAATGATTGCCAACTAGCAGGCTAAAAAGCCCAACAAAGAAAAGATCTAAGATAAATACAAGACGAAACCCAACAACCGGGCCAAAGAGAAAGGGAAAAGTAAAGGGAGAGCAGAGGGGGGAGGGAGCAGCCCAAGAGGGGCAAGCTCCAAGAACCCCCCAAAAACTATTCTCTCCTAACAGTTGAGGCCGAAGTATTGGAGCTGAAGAAGTCCATGATATGTCTCTGATCAGCGCTAGTTTGGAACCCTGACAAACTGTGGGTGCATTGTCTAGTGACCCTGCTTCTGTCCGAACTAGATGATGTGGGGCGTTTCCGTCCGGAGTCACCTGGTCCATCGGAGCTAGTGAAGTATGTTGTGATGGTCCGATGTTGAGGACGGTGAGATCCATCTGGAGGAGAACTTTTAATGTCGTCGAAGCTGAGTTATCTCCGTAAGAAAGAGTGCGAGACACCGCTGGTTTCAATATCTGAAGAAGGTAGAAACAGATCGAGAGTTGTCCATGAAAAGGCAATGGAATCTACTCCGGATCTCATAATAAATGGGACAACAAAAAATAAAGTGATGAAGGGTTTCAACTTCACCCAAGGGGCAAAACAAGCAAATCCGCTCCTCCGTCGAAGATGGTGATCTGACTCAATCCGGAGTTGGTGAGAACACACCCTGAGTTGCCCAATAGTGATCCGAAGATTATGCATTGTGTGCTATTGAAGGTATTGTGGAGGAACTATTCTGCCCTCTTGTATCTGTAAGAAGTGCTCATGGTAGAAAGACAACTTGGGGGAAATAAGGGCAATAGGAGAGATCCAAGTGCATTTGGTGTACTGGAGACTAACATCCTTCTGGATTTCGTGGAACATCCTCTCCTTACTAAGCCGAGAGCGGGGGAGAACACCCAAAGAATAAGGGGGGAGCCTGTCTATCTGTATCTGAATTCTGGCCAGGAGGGTAGAAACTTGAAAATACCAGCTCCTTCGGCCTCCCCGATAACTCGGAGAGAGTTCCATCGAGGAGCGAAGGGCGAGGTAAGGGTACCGCCTACAACCCTCAGGGGTATCTCCTAAAGTACGGATCCTGTGAAGATAACCAATAAGTAAGAAGATAATCTCAAGCTGGAGAGGAGAAGCCCCAAAATCTGCTAGAATAATAGAGCGGGGGACTGTGCCCTTGCAACGAATGAATCGTTGAAGAAAGTGTCTGGACTCATTCAACCCGTGACCACTTAGTCGGGCCAAGACTAGGGGTCCCAAACCACTGACCCATAAGTAATAGTTGGGTTGACCAAGGCATCAAAAATCCTCATCTTCACAGGTATATCCTGAAAATGTGCTTTGAAGCAATTCCTCTCTAGCAAAGACAAAGTTGCATATCCCTTACACACTCGAGCCTGGGTGGCGGGTTTCATATCAAAAGTGGCACTGGTGAAAAGAACCCCCAAGTACACATAAGAGGTGGTGAAATCGATCTCTCGACCTTGGAAAGAGAAGTGGAGATGAGATAGAGCCTCTTTGGTAGTATTGAATACCATAAACTTGGTCTTAGAAAGATTCACCGTCAATTGTTTCGAGTCACAAAAAGCAGCAAACTTGTCCAGATGGCGCTGAAGCCCCTCAGGGGAAGAGGCCAAAAGAACAACATTATCAGAAAGAGGTGAATAGAAATCAGCACATAGTGAAGAAGGCAACCATCCTCTGCGTGAGCATTCTCCTTAATAAAAGTCTCAAGCTCGTCAATGAAGATCCCAAAAAGTGTTGGGGAAATGAAACATGTGTTTTTTGCTTTGTTGGTAAAGAACTAATATCCTTATGTATCCATCTCACTTGTGCTCTTTGACTAAAACCTCCAAATCGTGCTAAATAGCTTCAACTTATGTAAATTTAGTTTGAGAGGTATCCTTTTAAAACACTTCTCGGCAACACGTCTTCCACAAGAAGAAAAGACCAGTGATATGAAACATATGTTACAGTTTTTATTATGTATCTGTTATTATCTGAATCCCCAAGACCCGAATTAACTCAAGCAACATTTCTTTTTGGAGGAGTGTGGAAGAAAAAAATATGGAAAATTGTGCTTGGGATGAAGGCTAGAATCCTTGAGCAGGTGAATATCTCCAAAACAAATGAATAAGAGATTCCTTCCACAAGCGGTGCAATTGGATTTTGAGACTCCAATCAATGAACAAAGGCCTTTACTACCAATTCACGATGTATCATGGGCTTTATAATTCCGTTATATATTTTGTTTTTATGTATAAGGTTCCTATAATTTTAAATGGATGTGTTGCATCTCCATTTTATTATTGTCTTCGAAAAGATGTGCTCTTGAAATGACTAGTGATGGTACATCTTGGTAGAGGTACGTTGGTAGTGATGATGAGGATGCTGGTAGATGATGTTGGCTGTCTATGTTCATTGTTCTGTGTAGTACACTCAACTAGACAAGATGTATTACAAATAATTGGAGTATGAAGGATGCATACTCTGTATTTGTGTGTATCTATAAGTTTTTCCCATTGTGCATCTTCATTTATATATAATGTCATTATATTATGCTGTCTTGCATTTAATTTTTTTATGCGGAAGTTCTAGAATGAAGTCTTCTTCCAACCTTGGAGCATCAAAATAGGCAACACAACCACAAACACTCTCATAGTGGTGATTGGATCCACTGGAGCTCCTTTGTGTCTCTATTTTACCTCAACTTCTAGCTCTCTTAATCATTTCTTTTAGAATGTTAGGATTTATTTATTTTGGGTAACCCTCAAGGCTGTAATTATATGTCATATAGTTGTTTCACTTTAGACTAGTTTACTCTAGCTTCTTTACTCTAGTTTAGCTTATTTTCATGGTAACTTTTGGTTACTATGGTGCATTGTAATTTGTAACAGCTCTTTTCAATGAGTCCCATTGGCCTACTTTGGCCATCTATTGACATTAATAAAATTATCTTCTTATCTCATTTTAGTCTCAGTGAAAACCTAGGTTCCATAGGGACGTGTGTAGAGATTTGGGGTTGTCTCGAAGACATGTATGGACGTCCCAAAAAGCCGTCCTACTGCCCCAGAAATGTGTCCTCGCTTGGAATAGCCATTCTGCCATCTTTGTCCCAGAATTTCATGGAACATAGGTGAAAACCAACACAAATTGGTTACAACCAACATGGCAAAATACATGACCACATCAATGATCCTCCATAGAAAAATGCAACCTATGTCTTTTGCTTGCTTAGTGACATGACAAAATGGCCACATTGCACCACAAATGCAAATATAAACTGCCAAAAGGTGTCTATTGCACGGTTTTACTACATGAAGATAAATGTCAAGCTTTTACCAAAACTTGAAACTTTGCTTTTTTTCTTAATGCTCAATTGAATAGGTCTTATTAAAAGGAGTTATGAACAACTTGTAATTAAACAACCAACTTTTCTTCAATTATGCACTAGCTCAATGAAGTTGAAACCGATTCATGCCCTCTCAAACTTGGCTTCTTTGCATGCTTTCTTCCAACTGAACTCTACACAAAAAATAAATCTGAAATTAGGCTTTGAAATGAATCTGTATTAAAAAAATCAAGAAACATTTTTTAAGCAGACTCCTATTCCCTTGGTCTTCTCCTCCTCCTCTACCTACCGAATCAAAAAAGGTAACCCTTTTGATTCAGGAAAGCAATCCCATTGGTCAGCATAGAAAAACCCACCAATCAATAGATGAATAAAGTTGATTGACAAAGAAATACAATTCATTCCAATTGCGATGTTAGGTCCAAGCTTTGTCATGTTCAACCCCTTCGGCAACATTGTGAAAAATCATATCCAATTTCCAATATGGAAACCAAAAGTGGGTCCAATCAATTGAACCTTGTTGCCATCATCCTGCGGGAAATTCTGAACAAAAAAGGAGCTCATATCTTAATCCATCCATTAAATTGTGTGCCAGCAAATGGATCCTTAATGGAAAAGTACAATTGGGTGCTTTTTGGTTGGAGTCTTCCTAGCTGGTTGGTTGAAATGATCATACCACTTGCAGGATGAAAGAAACACTTCTAATGGGCCCAAAACATATATACCTCAAGTGTAGATTTTTCTATATTTTTGGTTGGAGTCTTCCTAGCTGGTGAGTTGAAATGATCATACCACTTGCAGGATGAAAGAAACACTTCTAATGGGCCCAAAACATATATACCTCGAGTGTAGATTTTTCTATGCTGCGTAATGAACATGTTAGTGGTTGCAAATTCACTTGGAAAACAACACTTCTTTGTGCATATATACCACTGATAGAAAAATTGCTTAAAGATGCCATGACTAATGAATTTCATTCCTGCATATGGTCACATGAATGCGATGTATGACCTCTTCCTCACAAATAAGAACACATGGTCAAAGTAGTTAGAACATCCCCTAACATACCTGATGGTTGCTTTTGCTTGTTAATTGGACTTTGAAGTGGTGGAATGTCGAACTGCTTAATCACATTCCTGTATTTAAAGCTTACACAAGAATTGAGAGTCGTAGACACAAATTCATTCCTTCTTCTCCAATGTAGAAGACTGAACTTTCTATGGCATACTTGTACATTTTTGGAGTTGCAAGTACTTGAATCTTGGATTGATTAAGGTGCCACGAATTCTTCATTCTCCTCCAATGGAGCATATACAGAAACTTTATGCTTTTCCCTTCTCAAATACTATTAGAAAATTACACTCTTTTGGAGTTGCATTATGCGATATACCTCAATTTTTACATCCTTGCACATTACAATGAAAGATTTTAGCTGGCCAAAAAAGTACAACGAAAATGCAATCATCCTCATAGCTTTCATGAACTGAAATGTTACTTGCTTTGTTCAACTTGGCTTGAACAATTCCCCTTTGCCTTCTCCTTGGTTAGCCACATGCTTGCCAAAGCTCAACCTCTTGCTTGGTTGATGAGAGATTTGCAATTCGTTGGTGTACCAAGGTGAAAACTTCTTGTTTTTATTTATTGTCTGAAATATTTCATGCTTCAAGTGGAGATTGAAGTTTCTTTCACCAACAAGGTGCTTACAATGTTAAACTCACCACTATCAGCGACTTACATTATACGAAAACAACATACTTGGTTGAGGCACGCTTGCTTGATGAACGTCTAAGTCTCTTTTCAGATGAATGACATACTTTAACCTTAATGAAAGAAAAACTCTTTTTCATGGATGGCAAACTCAGAACATGCAGGGTGTCATAAATATTGACAATAGAGGATTTGAATACTAACATAGCTCTAAAATTTGTAACTATTATACTGCCATTTGCTTGGACTGGTCCAACCAAATTTCAACTCCATGGGCTTTGCAACAACATCATGGTTATTTTTTAAAACCCTTGCTTTCTCTTTAGAGACCCCTTCTTTGCATTTATAAACCAAAAGTTTCCTAGAGATTCTTATTGTTAAGTTTCTTCTTACCACAATGCTCACATGGATGAAGGTCCCCCAAAAAACTTAAGATATATGACCTTGTTTTCCAAAATAATCACAAGAGAATGGGAAACTAAAAGGCTGATGTTTATTTCTCATTCTATGGATGCATACTTTATTGTGCTTGCCTTGTTGGGATATTGTATTATAGTTGTCCAATGTGGTAGCTGCTATCAAAACACTGCTCTCTTCATGGATTTACATTGCACCTTAGCTGGAATTCTTGTTTAATAGTTTCACTTACCTCTTTGTGCAAACTTTGGGGCAGTGGTGCCTTCTTCTCCTTAACATCAGAAGATGCATGCTTATCCTTCATGGAAAACTGCCCTTCCAAGAGCTGTATTTTGAGGCTTTGAGAACATTTCATAGGATTTCTCATAACTTGGCCTTAATTGCCCATCTTTTTCAAAAGCTTGGAATGTTGGCCTTTAGTATGCATTTGAAAACTTCTACAAGAATCACTGCACTCTTCTATTTATACAAAATCAGAATCAAGCTTATTTACCATACTTGTTTTGGTCATGGTAGTAGTTTCTTTGGTGGAACAATGAGGAAAATTCTTCTCTTTCTCCATATATTTACATGTGGGTTGGAGTTGAGCCAATAGCTCCTCTTTGGATACCATCACTTGTTGCAACTTTTGAGTTGTTTGCAAAAATATGCTTTTGACTAGTGTAATTGATTCATGAACAATGCCACTAACTCCAGCACAATGGTTCTTGATCGGAAAACTTATTTTCTACCATAGCAAATAGCTCTTCTTTATCTTGGAGCTTTGGCTTCAACTCTTTATTATCTTTTATGAATTTGGCAATCCCTTAAGATTTGCTGCTGAGGGGTCTCTTGCAAGTCCTGAATCTTATCCTTCTTCTCTTGGAGCTTTTTGCTGCTGACTTCTTCTATATTTCCCCATATCTCAACAAAAATTACACACATCACTTTCGTCAAACACTGACTTGTTTACACACACAAAAACCCACACAACTAGCAAACTTCACACAAGACACAAGGAACTTGCTACTTTGATACCAATATGATACATGGCGGCCCTTAGATGACTTAATAACATAGATATTTTCCCAATAAAAATAACACATTACACTTTGCTTAATGGACCAAAACAATGAAAAACACAGTAGAAACTTGGTCATGGAAAAGTAGTTGGGACACATGATTTAGTGGGAGACCACCTTGGGAAAAAAACCATGGGAATATGCTCCTCATAGCTTATATTGTTCAAATAAAATGAATGTAAAACATGTATAAACCATAGAACATAATGAGAGCAGAGAAAAGCTCAAACCAGAGTAGAGAAAAGCAGAGTTAGCTCGGAATCAGACTGGAAAAAGAATCAAGAAAAATTGGGGGAAAAATTGAAAAAAAAAAAACCTGCAATTTTTCATTGAAAAAAAGCTTTTTTCATGCATATCACAATGAATTAACATTATGCAAATCAAATATTAATGGTGTAAGACTATAAGCTTAAACTACACGTGAAAGTGGCAAGTGATACAAGCTTAAAGTTTTAAACTACACATGAAAGTGACAAAACACATCTTGTATTGCTTATAATATAAAAAGGTACAAATTACAAAATGTGTCAAATACAATGCCTCAATGTCTTAGAATTCCTTTGCCCTTTACCCTAGTAGAAGCTCTAGTCTCTCTTTGTTGATGTGCCCTTGCCGCTTCTTGTGCCCGTGCCTCTTCTTGGTCCTTGGTCACTATTTCCTCCTCTAGGTTTTCAAAGTTTTGTAATTCATTGGGGGAGAAGAGAGGCTCTTCCTGTTGCTCCTGGTGTAGATCTGTGATCTATTCAGATGATGGATCAATATCACTTAGGTCAATGGCCTCAATACTTGTATCTGTAATTCTTTCATGGTGGAGGTGAAGGTTGTAATGAACAAACACAAAATCATTCAACTTTTCTTGTGTAAGCCTATTGTGCTTTGTGGAGTGTATGTGCTTAAACATATTCCAATTGTGCTCACAACCTGAAGCTTTGCATGGTTGAGATAAGACTTTGATGGCCACATGCTACAGATTGGGTGTATATGCACCAAAGTCCTCCCACCATAAATCTAGAAACAACAAATAAAAAAGAAGAATTTTAATAATTCACATGTAAAATTGTAAATTGAGATTATTTTTTAAAACAAAATCAAAAGACAAAATAAATAATAATTCGATGAGGGTTACTTGGCCTCAAATTTGACCTTGATTGAATGCATTGATCGGATGGGAAAAGGACGCCCCCACATTCCTTATAATCTTGCATCTCAGACTGTGCCTTATCGCGGAATGGCTTATCAAGGTACATGCGGTCAAGGCAAGCTCGAAGGCTCGATATCATTTCATAATCGCCATTAAATGTATCAAAACAATTTTTTTTTGGGTTGAAATAGTACCCCATTGCATGAA
Organism: Wollemia nobilis; assembly: GCA_028583015.1. NCBI lineage: Eukaryota > Viridiplantae > Streptophyta > Pinopsida > Araucariales > Araucariaceae > Wollemia > Wollemia nobilis. The sequence goes on along the minus strand of JAQPPZ010017220.1, from coordinate 11,297,810 downwards.
GAGGGCTATGTGTCTTAGATGTCCATCATTTGTCAATGATATCCCAGATGGGACCGTATTTGCTATGGGAATGTTCATAAATTGAGGAAATTGCCTCTTTTACCCTATCAATAGCCTCATATATATCCCATTGCAGATTGTTATCCATCAACAAGATGGAGAACCCTCACTGAAGGAACACCTGAAAAAAAAGGAAAAATAATTAAAATAAAAATATTTTACAACAAAAAAAATTTACAAATTACAATACAAAATTTGCAAATGGAAAGATATTTTAAATTAAAAAAAATAATAAAATAAATTAACAAAATTATTCTTGTACCTTGATGGCCTCATTCATGGCTATCCAAAAGGCCTCAAACAAATAGGCATATACCTTTTGCCCCTCATTGGAGAGTCGGTATTTAGCAATTTGTTCGGAATTCCAATCATTGCTCACAAACATCTTCAATGACCCTCTTGCATCATAGATGCTCTACAATGTCACGAAGTTTGTGGCGAAGCATGTAACTCCAGCCTGCACTAGCTCCCTCCCACCAGTAAAAGGTTGAGGACCCATGCAAGGTTGTAGATGAATTTTGTGATAGTCTTGGAATTTTGTACAACCTCTGCCACCAAGGTAATTTCCCAACGTCTTTGAGGAGCAAATTGAGACAATGGGCTGCACATGGGGTCCAAAAAATAGCAGAAAACCCCTCCTCCAAAATCTTAGCGGCTACTATATATGTTGTTGCGTTGTCATGATTTGGACAACATTCTCCTCCCCGACCTCCAACACAACCTCTCCTACCAACCCTGTAAGCATTTCGACACTCTTAACTTGTTCCGATGCATCTAGTGATTGAAGGAATACAATTCTTATAGAAGCAACCAAAAAATTAATTAAGGTTCTTTCCTTCCCATCCGTACACGGTACAACCATCAAACATGATACTACAACCCGTCTTCCTCCACACCCTGCGCTGGTCTTCAAGCACAACCTGAAGTATAAAAACATAAATTTTTCATGCATGTGTATAAATTTCATCCCCTTTGATTTTTTGAAGTTTGTTTTTTGTATAAATTTTTCATGCATCATTTTTTGAAGTTTGCTTTTTTAAAAAGTAAAAACAAAATTTAATCATGCATGTGTATAGATTTAAGCACAACCTAAATGTTGTTCACAAATTGTTGAAGGAAAGGGCACCTAGGGCCATCAAAAGTCGGTGCCTTAAATCCTGCGCCTCAACTTGCGACAACATCTATCATGTGCCGCCAATATGGAGACCTTGCCACATTGAAGGGAATGTTGAAAAAATACCAAAAAGTGGCAATGGCTGTCCTTTCTGCATTGTGCGTCACCTGGTTCTATACGACCATACCCTCAACTGTGGGTTGTGCCTTTGGCTGGAACGTTCTACAAAATGGGACTCATCCATCCAACTCCTTGCATGTGCAACCTTTGGACTCGAATTGTCATGGTGAAACCGGCTAAAGGTGCTGCCAGTACAGTGAAGTCAAGAAGGGGGGGAAGAAATGGCCTTGCTTTGCCTTCGTTTGAGGTCTTTTTTTTCCTATGAGCTAGAGAGCATGGCATCTACAACATTCCTAACTTCATCCGACACCTGTGGGCATGGCTTGACATCCTTGCTAGTTTTCTTTGCCAAATGGAATTTGAGGCGGTATATATGCCTCCATGAATAAGAGACCCACAAAAATTGCAATAAACTTCCCCTTTCTTTTCCCCTCCCTTTGCATACTTCCATGTTGGATCTCTTTTTGACATTTTTTTATGCCTGCACATGGAAACAAGTAACAACAAAGTTACAAACAATTACTTATAAAAAAAACCTAAACCCTAGACTAGGGTTTAGGGTTTAAACTTTAAATATTGACAACTGAAAAAATGGGCTTGCATACATAGTTATCAGGCAACAATATTTACTTAAAAGGAGAAAAAAAAACTAAACCCTAAATCTTAGACTAGGGTTTAGGGTTTAAAGTTTAAATTTTGACAGCTGAAAAAATGGGCTTGCATACATAGTTAAATTTATCAGGCAGCCATATTTACATAAATGGAGAAAAAAAAAACCCTAAACCCTAAACCCTAGACTAGGGTTTACGGTTTAAAGTTTGAAAATTGACAGCTGAATAAATGGGCTTGCATACATAGTTATCAGGCAGCAATATTTAATTAAAAGGAGGAAAAAAACCCTAAAACCTAAACCCTAAACCCTAGACTAGGGTCTAGGGTTTAAACTTGGGCTTGCATACATAGTATTAAAAGGAGAAAAAAAAGAATTTTCAGAAGTTTTTCTTGCCTCGGATGATCCTTTGGGGGGCTGTTGGTGGCTGCTGGATTCCTTTGAGCTGCAAAAAATCCAGTATGAGGATGCCCTTGTGTGTTTTTCTTGGTGTGGTAGCAGGTAGGCAGACCCCTTTCTCCGATTTGCAACAGGTAAAATGAAGCAAAGTGAAAAAAACTGACTTTACACTGTTTTCTCTTTACGTGCGGCTGTGGCTGATTTTTCCAAAGAAAACCAATTCCGTGGCGATTTGACTTGAAAAAATCGGAGAATCGGTGATTTTAAACAATCCAATTCTCTCAACCTTCTGCTTTCCAATTTCGGGAAATGTAACATCTCCATTTTATGTTTTTCATGGTGAAAGAGAAAGGGTCATAGAAAGTCAAAAGTCATGCCCTTTGTTCTTCAACTTCTCCTCCAATGACCCTTCATTTGCCAATGGTCCTTAATGTTTGAAAATGGCTTGTCCATTTGACCAAGTGTTCTATTTGGATCAATGGGCATATTGCATTCTGAAAAAGGTATTTTAATTTAGGCATAACTTTATATAAGGGAGGCATAAATGAATTTGTAAGAAAAGGGAAAAAATAAAAATCAAACTAGGCATTGAAATGGTTGTGAAAGTCAATATTTTGTTGACAAACTTGGAACTTTTAGCACCCTTTTAAAATTGGAAAAATTGAAATTTTCACGACTATTGAAGGCTCAAGGCCAACACTCTATCAATCCTTTTTGATTAGATTCAGGTCTTGTTGGTTACGAATCTGCCATGAGGAAAGGATTTTGGGTTAATGCGCCCAGATTCGCCCACCAGCATGAAAGGCCGGAAGGAAGAGATGCCTTCCGAGCCAATCTCCGGAGAAGGCCGGCTCCTTTTGGGGGTTTTCTGATTTAAGCTAAGAGTACAGGAAAGAGATAAATGAACAGAAAGGAATTTACAAATATACGTGGAGGTTGGTGGGGGGAACTAACGATGCGGGAACACACCAATCACCGCTACTTACTTGCATTATAAACACAAAGCATGACTAAGAAGCTGCAAAATCTATGTGTACTTCCGATACCTAAGCGGTGTATGCACGGCTTCAATGATCCCCTAGCAAACATTCCCTACAAGGAACTAACGACACGGCAATGCATCAATCACCGACATACGTACACTAACATGGGTAGAAAGCAAACCTAGAGATATCAGAGCCAGGTATATGTGTGACGTAGAGAATTTAACCGCACAGCTTCAATGGCTCCCTAACAGACATTCCCTACAAGGAACTAACAGTACGGGAGCGCATCAATCACCAGATACGGACCAGCAACGTAACACACAACTGATGGAACTGCTACCACATCTATTCTATGTATCCTTTAAACTATGAAGTACAGAGGGTGCTTTAAACAAGCAATGCTAAAGGCACCTGATCACCAAATGCTGAAATGAATCAACGAGCCGTGACACAGGTTAGCCTTAGGCATGAATATAAAGAAAGGCAGCATAAAAAATAGAGACAGCAGAACAGAACCAGGCATACAGATTATATTTATAAGCAGAAGCACGGTTACAATGGGCACAGTGGTTCCCTAACAGACATTCCCCTTCCACCCTTTACAATGAATTCATGGTGGGCTTTTATAGCCCGAGTCCCTCCCGTTACATTAATGGGCACAAGGTCCCGATCAAACATAAGCTGACAAAAGCGGCGAAAGAGCTGCAAATGCTGACCTTTTGTCGGACCGGATTGTACCCGCAGCATGGTCTTCCTGGAAGCTGGACAGCTTCGTGGCGGTGTGTTGGTCTGAACTTTACTCTGGCAGTGATGCGGGTAGCTGGAGCAGGTAGAACCTCCAATCGGCTTTAAATGAGGTCTTCGGCATGGCGGTGCAGCCCATGCTCGTCCTTTTGCTCGGCACGTTTCGGATTTAATCCCGAAGGTGGACACTTGTCAGATGATGGATGATGCTGTATGACACGTGTACGCCTTGGAAGGCAGTTCGTCCAACTTCGCTTGGGATCAGAGCGTCTCGGGTTGCGCGGGCGGAGAACAGTGCAGTCGGAAAGGCCTTCATGCCTTGGTCAAATTCTGAGTTTGTCTCCCTACTGCGCACCTGTCAAGGGCGCACTCCGACTTCGTTGCGAAGTCGGATTCCTGAGTGAAGCTGGTGTCTGCCGCCGTACGGACTTGCTCCAGCACTTATCATTCTTCTGTCAGCCTGCCAGTTGCAAGGTGCGCCCAGAAAAGAGGGCGAAGTCAGACTTCGCACAAAGGGGGAGTGCGCCCAAGTGCGGAACTCGCACCAGACACTTAGCCATTTTTCGGGTAACTTCTTTGGGAAAGTTAAAAAACCAGGCTCGGGGACTCCGAGAAAGGGGGGAAAGAAAGAGAATGCGGGAAAGAAAAGGAAAGGAGAGAAGAAGGAAGGAAAATAGAGGAAGAGGGGAAAAGAAGAGCAGCATTGTTACAAACTTGAAAACATTGCACCCCGTGCAAAATGTGACAACATTTACGGCGGCTCGCGGGGTGTCGAGCTCGCCTCGGCGCAAAGAATCCATGCCTTCATCCTTTGGGTGGAGAGGAACTTGCCTCCCCTGCCTTTTCTTGCTCTAGCTGTTCTCCTTGCGGCAACTGTTCTTCAGATTCATCTTTGTCAGTTGCCTCCTCAGAATCACCTTCCGAAAGCTCTCCATCTCTTGCTTCTGCCTCGCAGATGCGAGTGTATGCCGCCTGGGCTTGGCGCCAGGCTTCTGCCTCGAATGGCCGGCGGTCAGCTACATCTTCTAATGCTGCGTGGAAAGCAGCGACCGCGTGCAGGTCGATGGTGAGGTATCTTTTCTCTAACTCCTGGAAGTAGGAGCTGATCTTGCAATATTTGGACACCATCTGAGTGACCTGATTGTCTTGGATTGGCTCAGTCCAGCTATCAATTTCAGCTGTATCTGCTCGAAGGACTGCCAATTCCTTTTCACCTGATCTAGGGTGAGAAGCTCGCCATTCTCAACAAAACCTGGGCACCCTAGTTCAGAAAGAGCGCGAAAGGGGGCCAAACAAATGTCTCTTTCATGTACGAATGCGTCTAGCATTCGTCTGGCCACTCTCACCTCTTCAACTTTTTTGAAATATTTGTGCAAGGTCACCCTTGCACCTGCCCATTCTGCAGCGAATGAGGACACGGGAGAAAATTGGAGGCCGTTGCGCTCGCGCTCTGAAGATTTACCGCCAGGTCCAGCCATTGCTTCGCCCGACGTTCGGCCTCCTCTACCACAGGCTTTCCACAGGCGAGAAACTTCTTGGATTACGGATGCGAAATCCGGAAGCGCCATCGCCTTGTAGGTGTGGGGCTTGCATTCCCGCAGCAAACCAGCCCGCATCTCCTTAACTTTCTTCTTTGAAAAGACCGTCGCTTGAGATGTTCTCTCTGCAAGTTGCGACTGCGCCTGCTTCAAAGACTCTTGGAGCTGAGAAATCTGCTCCAAGGCTGCTTGCTTTTCGGTTGCGGCCTTTTGCTGGGAAGCGGCCAGCTGGGCTTTGAGTTCATCTATTTCTTGCCGCGCCGCTTCCAGCTGCTCAGTGGACCTGGACAGGTCCTCTTCAAGCTGTCTTGTTTTGTCTTGCAACCCGAAAAGCTCTTCCTGCTCCTCCAGACTTTTGACAAAGAGATTATCAGCTTTGCGCATGATCGGTCGAATCTCGTATTGCTTGTTGATGTCGTCAAAGCTCTTCTCCTTTGTCCGGAGCTCGTAGTCCGCCCTGGTCATTTCCCGGAGAGGCTTCTTCACTTTTGGGATTATCTTCTCTGTTGTAAGCACTCTCCTCTCGAAATTGTACTTGGCGCGCTTTACCGGGCGGCTATCTCTTCAGGTCTCCTCCGTTTCAGGTTACGGAGGAAAGAGACAGAATATTCTACAGCTCTCGTTGCCAAGGGCAAGTCGTCTGTATTCTGGAGGTCGTCCATAAAATCTGGTTCCCCCAGCCTAGGGTTCTGCTGAGACGTCTCTCCTGCGGGAATGGGATCAGGAGGAACCGGATGGACACTGGAAGGTTCGGCCGCTTCTGGGGGCGACCGGGAAATGGAGATGGGGGCGGCTGATACTGCAAGGGTTTGAAGCGGCTGAGATGGAGGATGTGACAGTGAATGGACGGCCTCAGCGCTAACTTCGGGTGAAGGGTTTGGAGTTGTGCTCAGAGATAGGGAAACGTTAGGGTTATGAGCAAACTGATCAAAAGAATGGGGGCCGCTAGAAGGACGTGGAGACGGGGAGGATGATGCGGCCATAGCTTGCTCGGATTGAGCGGGAGACGGAGTGGGGGTAGGACTGGATGAGACCAAAGAGACGGGGGCAGCAAACGTACCTGCGGGCTCCGCCTGAGCCGATGCCGGGGGGATGTCTGCGCTTTTGGTTCCGGCGGCAGGCTTGGGACTGCCTAGAGAAACTGTCCCTGCGGCGGCAGGACGCGGCTGCGGCTCTGCGACTGGCTGCTGCACTATCAGGCTAGGTCGCCTGATTTTTTCAACTCTCTTCCTTTTCTTTTCCTCTGGAACAATGGTTGGATCCGGGGAAGGAGATGAAGCAGGTGCAGCAGGTGCTGATGCTCCCACGGTAAACTTGTACCGGGGTTTGACTTGCAGAGGGTCTGCCGCAACCGGTCTGCTCTGTGGCGGCGCTGGCGCCTTTTGTGCCTGAGGGATTGCCTCGGGCGTTGCTTTGACTAACTCTTTCGCCTTCTCAGGCGCCGCCTTGGAAGCCACGGGCTGCATTGGTTCGACCTGGATGTCTGCTGGGCCCGCGCGGGCAGTTGCCGAAGTGTACAACTGTTGGGAAGGAGACCCTCCTTTATAGTCTTCAAAGGGGCCTCGGGGAACGTAACCTTGATATGCGAACGGCCGCCAGCTGTCATGATGCTGGTCATAGAGAACCGAAAAGTCGTCATCTACGGCCAGATTCCTTCTTGTGGATTTGTCGTGCTGCGTGCGGCATCTCATCTTCCAGCATTCAGTAATCTTTTCTTTAGACCAGTTAAGGCCTGCTATCTTGGATAAAAACTTTTTAAACCCTGGAGATGTGAACTGGTGGTCCGGGTTTCGCTTGGGGTCATATGTCACCTCCTCGCAGTAAAAATCCTGCCAGGGAGGAGAAGCTTCCATCAATTCAATTTCCCAGTCAAGGTCCACATGGACCACATCGCACTTATCTTCGGTTATATCTGCCCGGGGGCAGAGATGTGTGAACTTTCCCCTTATCCCATATGGGTCATACTTCCAACGCTGCGGCAGCAGAACCAGGCCAATCCGGGAAAACTCCTGCTCAAGGTAGACATGCTGTCCTACCTCAGTAATCTCAACGTTTGCCCAGGAAAGAGGATATTGAAAAATCTGTCCTCTCTTCTTTCCTAGACCGAACTCCTCTTCAACATAATCCATCTGCCGGGCAACCTCCATCCCGAACAGATGCTCTGTACACCAGTAGGGCAGCAAATGGGGTTTGCCCTTGAATCCGTAGATTCTGACCACAATTCCACGTCGGTCAAACGTCCCCGAGCTTCGGTTGCAAAGCGCTCGTCATTTCTCTCGGGGGGGGAATTTCGCTTTCACTGAAGACGACATGACGAATCCCAGAAAGTTGAAGTTGAACTTGTAGTAGGACCCTTTCCGGTATAAGTCATCCGTCCAGTTGTAGACGGGCTGTGGCTCTCCCCTCTCGTTGACCTTCTTTAGGTTCAGGATCGGCATCAGGGGGTGCAAATGGTACAAACAAAGCCAGGCTAGAACAGAACTGAAACGAAAATCGGTAGACTGCCTCTTACGGATCTTCACCAGGCTGGAATGAATGGCGTAAGCCAGCCAGTCTGCCCAGTCAAAAAAGATGGGGCGCTTTCCACTTCTCTGCGCCGCTGGTTCGTAAGATTCTCCACACAGGAGACATTCTGCCAGCGCTAGCTGGTACGGCTGTACCAGCTCATCGGAGTCGCAGCCGAGAACCCATGCCAGAATGGTATATAGATACTTGCTCTGGAATTTCGCCAAGGGCATGGGGCCGGTTGGCCTTGTCCAGCTGCAAGCGGGGCGTTCAATTCTGAATTGAGGAAATCCCTCATCCGTTTGGTATTCGCGAAGCGTCCCGCTTGCTCGCCCAAATTTATCTTTCTGAGGATTGTGTTGGAGTCGTACTCCAACCACAGGGCGAAAGGGTGGACGATCTCCTGCGCAGTGTGAACAAGGGTTTACCGCTGGAGCTGCAAATTTGCCGGGTAACGAGTCTGTAGTGTCGACAATTAGGTCTACCAGTTCCGGGCATTGGTGGACAGGAGGGCACAAGAATCTGAAGAGGTTGGACTTGTACGCCGCTCCGAAATGGTGGGAGGGCGAAACTTTGTCGGCCCAGCTCTCCACATTTGACCGCAGCTTCGTCAGGCTCATAGAAAAAGAGCCGTCCACGTATCCCGCCAAGTAATTTACTGGAGGTGGTGGGGCTTGCCCACGTTGTACTTTTTTAGGCCGGGATTTTGACTTTCTCTCTGGCGGGGTTTCACTTTTGAAAACGCCCGGCCGCGGTAAATCCTTTGGTTCGCCACTTTCATTTGGACTGCGGCGACACGGCATCTTTCCTCTGTCCATCTCTCCGAATCAGCAATAATTACAAGTTCAGGGCGTCTACAGCAGATTTCGCTGTCACAGGAATAATTTGCACCGTTTAAGGAATAATCTGTGCAATCTGGAATGTTTGAAAACATCTGACCCCCTTTTCTAGATAAAGACAGCGCCATTAATGCCGCGCAGGAGGGGGTAGGTCGGCTGAGTTATGCTTCTTTGGTGGCTGCGCAGGAGAATGTTTGGAAAAAGTGCACTCCGGCAGACGTGCCATGCTCTTTTGCTTGCACTTTCGTTGAGGAACGTGCAATCATTAATTTTGTCTTGGACGTTGCGCCATGGCTGACGTCACTGCCGCAATCCGGGCACACTGCTCAAGAAAGAACCTTTGGTGCGGAAACCCACCTTGAAACGGTCGCAACGCGCCTTGGGCCCAGCTTAGAACTTTTTGAATATTTTATTCATTTTTGAAATTTTGCCCAAACTGGCCCAGAAACGAGGCGTAGTCGGACTTCGCCCAAAGTTGGGCGCCCGGAAGTCGGACTTCGCCCGAATTTCGGGCGAAGTTCGAACTTCGCGCGAAGTGCGCGTTTGAACCGTTCCTTCTTCTTTTCTTTGCCGCGCTCAAGGATTGAGCGCAGTCTGGTTTCTTTGCAACCTTCGGACTTTGGCCAACACTTAACGTTTTCTGCTCCTGTGATGAGCTGCTGCGGTGTGAAGATTGAGGCGAGTTCGGACTTCGCCGAAGTTCGGGGAAGTACGAACCGCGGAGTTTGCGCGGAAGTTGTGCTGAGCGCGTACTTCGCGAAGTCGGCGAAGTCGGACTTCGCGCGCGAAGTCAGTCTTCGCTCAAAGCTGAGCGGAGCCTGTCCTTTACGGCTTTCCCTTCGTTCGAGCTTCGCACTTGGCTGGCCCGAAGTCCGACTTCGCTGCGAAGTCGGACTTCGGCCAACACTTAGTCAATTTTTTCCTTTTTTTTCTTTGTTTGCTTCCTCCTTTTGCACGACCGAACTTCGCCCCTCCTGAGGCGGCAACGGCTTCGTTGCGAAGTCTGTCTTTCTCTCCCATGTCACAGTTAAGCTCAAAAAGAATGAAAAATAACAATTTAAAAGCTGAAAGCTGGAAACTATACATGCTGGGAAATGAAAATGCATAAGGGAAATTTTTACAAGGAAGGGCCACTCGGGCACCTTCAGCAGCGGTAAATTTTTAAGTGGAACCCGTTGACAGGGATAGGCAGGAGCTGACCCTCCATATCCCGAAGTACATAGGCATTAAATTGGTTCACCCGGGCAATCTGATAAGGGCCCTCCCAGAGAGCATCAAACTTCCCGTGATTACCGGCTTTGCTTTATATGAGTCCCACTTCAGCACCGGGTCCCCGATTTCGAAAACTCGGGCGGTGGTGCCTTTGGCAAACCAGCCTTGAGTGGCTGCAATGTGATCAGTGAAGGCCTGGTATGCACTTTCTCTGTCTTCTTCCAACTGCAGGAGTTGGCACAGTCTGTCGTCCACCGGGTCTCCGCTGCTCCTGTCTTCGTCCAACATCCACAGGGCAGGGATCTCGATGTGTGATGGCATGACAGCTTCTTTACCATAGACGAGCGCATAGGGGGACGTTCTGAGGGATTTCTTGAACGCAACTCTGTCCGCCCACAGCGCCCGGTTCAGGAGCAAGTGCCAAGTCCGCTTGTTTCTTTCAATGGTCCCTCCGGATGATCTTCGGGAGGTTCTTGTTAGTAGACTCGGCAAGGCCATTCCCCTGCGGGTAGTAATTAGAAGACATCTTGTGATAGATGCCAAGTCCGCCGGTGTACTCCGTGAGTACAGCGCCTACGAATCCCGGACCGCTATGCTGTCACAATTGACTCTGGAACCCCGAAGCGGGTAATCAGGCTCTCAATGAACCTGATGACCGTTTCTTGGTCTGCGTTCTTGGTCGGGATCGCCTCTGCCCACCGTGTGAAATAGTCAGTAGTCGTAAGAATAAACTTGTGGCCGGCAGAGGAGTTAGGAGAAATCACCCCAATGAAGTCTAGACCCCATTCTTTGGAACGGAGTCTCGGCTTGAATCGGTTGAAGGGGCGGGGGTGCTTTTACGTTTCGGCCAGCAAACCTCGGCATTGATCACATTTAGAGCAGAATGCATGAGCGTCTGCGAATAGAGTGGGCCAATAGTACCCAACTCTTATTATTTTTAAGGCCGTTGGCCTTGAAGAATGGTGACCCCTAGGCATCCGGAATGAAATTCTCCGAGGACCCTAGGCTGGTCAGATTTAATGACGCATCGCAACAGGATGCCGTCGATGTTTTTGAAGTAAAGCCCCTCGGGGCGAAGAGTGTACTTGAGTGCACCTGGCCGAAATCTCCTTCGTTGTGAGGCGTTCGGGTGATCGGGACATCTTCCGGTGCAGAAGTATCTCACCAGTTCATCTGTCCAATCACTCCCCCTCCGATAAGGAGTTGGCTAGGTAGATGCGTGTCGTTGTGTCCTCCCACTTACAGGCGGAGATGCCGGCTACAGCGCTTCGGGCCAATTCCTGACACAAGGCTCGGCCTCTGATAAGCTTGGTGGGCCGCACTTCAATGTCGAACTCCTGGATTTTTGCAATCCATCCTGCTCTCTTGTGACCCGGTTCTCCTTGTAAGATGAAGCTACGAACATCCGGGTGAATCACAAAGACAGTAGTCTTGCTCTGGGAGACAAAGTGCACGAACTTTCGAAGGGATTTCATAACGGCGTGAACCTGCCGCTCTATAAAATTGTACTTTTCTTCATGCGGCAGAATCACTTGGCTCAGGAACGCTATGGGGCGCTCCTCGCCATCGCTTCCCTTCTGAGTTAGGACTGCAGCGTAGCTTTCGGGCTCTCCCACTGCATACAGGATGAAGTCCTTGGAGTAGTCCGGGTTTGTCAACACCGGAGCTTGTGCAATTCGGGCCTTGATCTCCTCGAAGGCTTGCTCTCTCTCATCAGTCCATTCGTAACGTGTATCTTTCTTAAGCAGTTCGGCCATAGGCTTGATCACCTGTGCGAAGTCCGGGATGAACTTCCGCACAAAGTTAATCTGACCGAAGAAGGACTGCAGCCCTTTTTTGTCGATGGGGGCGGCAAGCGAACGAGGGCTTACGCTCTGTCGGGGTCAATGGAGAGGCCTTCCTCGGAGATGACATGTCCCAGCGACTTTCCTTCCTTCACCGCGAAGACAGACTTCTTCGGGTTTATAGAAATGCCGAATTCTCGACAACTCTCAAATATTTGCCGTAGGTGCGAAACATGATCTCCTCGTTGGTGAGAGAAAACAGTCATGTCATCAAGGTAGATGACAATAATCTTATTGAGCAGCTCTCGGAAGGCCAGGTCCATGGCCCTTTGGAATGTGGCACCGGCATTAGATAAGCCAAACGGCATGCGGCGATAGGCGAACGTCCCCCACTTGGTGGTAAACGCCGTCTTATCTTTGGTCCTCATCTTTGACCCAAAACTGGTTGTAGCCGGAAAATCCATCTAAAAGTGAAAATCTCCGGGCTCCAGCAACGATATGTAGGATCTGGTCGATTTGGGGAAGCGGATAGTGGTCCCGGAGGGAAGCCTGATTTAGGTTTATGAAGTCGACACAGAGACGAATGTCGCCATTCTTTTTCCTCACGGGCACCAAATTCGCGACCCAGGATGAATGTTTGATGGGGTAGATGATCTTGGCCTCCAGCATCTTCAAGAGCTCGGTCTTCATCATGGCCTCAATCTTCGGATTCACGGCCCTCTGCTTCTGTCGGAATGGCTTGGCGCCATCCTCTAGCTCAATAGTATGCTGGATGACAGTTCTGTCATACCCCCTCAAATCTTCGTAGCACCAGGCCACGATGTCGGGGAATTCTTGGCATAGTGATCTGATTTGCTCCAGTTCCTCCGACGTGCAGTCTGTTCCGACCTTGATGGTTTTACCAGGTTCAAGTTCCAGGTCAGCATACTGCCTCGGGTCTACTTTGATCCCGTGGGATATTGCTCTGTCATTATGATCAAAGAGACTTTCTAATGTAATCAGTCCTTTTGGGACGTGATTATTCCGTAACTGTATCAACCCCTCATATTGCTCGTCATCAGGGTCTCTACCTTCGATTACACACACTTCGTTAACCAGGAATGTGACGATCTCCTCGTCTGGCCCGAACACTGCCCAGTGGGTGTCCTTATCAGGCACAGAAGGCCTGTAGATAGTACGAACCGGCTTCGGTTTCTGGACAACGTCTTCAGCCGGAACGTACCCTGGCTCCAACAGACGCCAGAATATCAGCGTGCTTGTTTTTCTCACGCGATATTGCCTTAACATTCAATGAGTCGAATGACTCCATCAGGTCCCACACCCGGTTGCGGTACGCTCTAAGATAGTGCTGTTTGGATGCGCACTTCTCCGTAACTTGGTGACACACCAGCTCTGAATCTCCAAAAATCTGCAGGTGTTTGATTCCGAGCCTCTCCGCCTTTCGCAAACCCAGGCACGGGGCTTCGTATTCCGCCGAGTTGTTAGTGCGGCTCCGAGGCCAGCTTTGTAGGTATAGTCCTTACGGATTCCGGTTGGAGAAACCGGAGTACCCCTGCACGGCGCCATTCTTGCATCGCGCGCCGTCAAAGAAAAGCTTCCACAGCTCATCGGGTGCAGGTCCTACCTCCTTCGCAGCTGACATGTCAAGCCTCTCGGGCTGTACAATGGAGTAACAGCCCTGCTCTGTTCCGATTACGGCATTGAAGTCCCACAACGAGAACTCATCTTCAGGCTGTAGTACTTCGAAGGGCTTGCTCGATCGGCTCCACTTGTCACCGGCTCTTCCTCGACAAGCTGGACCATGCGGTCCATCTCTCCTCAGGGTATCTTGTCTACTAGGAAGGGGAAGGCTTCTCATTAAAAATTTTCGGTCTCCTTCCTTTGAAGGGCACTTCCATGTGTGAGTAGTCTAGAGACAGGTACCCGCCCAACTTCGCAGTGAACTCCCGAGAGAGACACATGCCGAAGTAAGGTTCCAAGTCAACAACCACGACCTCTTGGATGACTACGATGTCGAGAGCTTTGTGCAGTCGGATAGGGATGTCCTTTATGACACCAACTGTCTTGACAGGGGTGCCGTCCTAATGCGGCACGCCTTGGCTGCTCCGTGTGTATTCCATCCCGATCTCATCGCGAGACGGCCTTCGGCATCACGGTCGAGGAAGCACCGAGAATCCACCATGCGATTGTGAACTATGTGCCCTTGCATCCGCAAAGAGAGATAAAAGGGTGGCGGTCTGTTCTTCCCAGTGGCGGAGACTGTCAAAGGTTGAACCAGGACAGCAGGCTGTATCTGCCTGCCGCTCTTCATGTTCTTCAGTGATTCTTGCAGCAGATCCACCTGGCCTGGGAGCAGAAGAGCATCATACATGCTGATTCTCGCGGGCGTTCTTTTCAACTCGTCTACAATGCTGTAGCCCGAGGTACTAGCTCCCTCTGCTTGTTTAGCCGGCTCATACTTCGTCCGGTACTGCTGGGTGGCCTCAACTCGCTGTCTCTTGGTCAGAGACGGGTACCTCAGCTTCTCCTGGGCTTGTTCTTTGGTTTCAGCTGGAGGCTGAGGTACAGGAGCTTTAGCCGGAGTTGGGGCCCTCGTTGGAGGTTTGGCTGGAGCAGGGGGCAGCCTTTCTTGGAGAAGGCTTGGTGGAGCTTTATCTTTGGATGCCTTCTCTTGGGCTGTGTAGGGCCACAGCCGCTTGTATGGTGGCAGCCCGCCGGGCTGCGGTTTCTCTCTTCTTGCGTAGACTTGCAAAGGCTTGGCCGCATCCGCAGCTTTCTTTTCTTCCTTGGCAGGCGGCACTAGATTCTCTTCTGGGAGGGCGAAGTTGGCTTCGCCGTCCAGGATCATATACAGTTCATCATCCTCTATGGCGTTGCCGGCCAAGGTGCTGGATGTAGTGCTGGTGCAAAGTACAGTCTTCCTCCGAATGCGGGTCATTGCACGTAGTGCACCAGTTAACCTGGTCGGGAGGACCAGGCGGGTCTTCTATAGCAGCATTTCTTGGAGGCGGACGCCTCTGCGGGGTGTTCCGGGGCTTTGTCTTTCGTCAGCGCGGGTGGCGCATATGGCCTTCTAGGAGCAAGGTCCATCTGGGCCTGCTTTTTCTTCATAGCGGTCATGTCATTGGACATGGCATGGTATCCGGAGGCCAAAGCCCGCACTTCCTGTAGAATCGTGTTCTGGATGCTGCTGTCGGGTGGCGGCAACTGTGCCGGTGGAGGCAATGCGGCCAATGGAGGAGGGTTAGAATAAGGTGCGTCTTGCGGGGGAGCGGGAAGTCTCTGGAAAATGCGGAGCAGGAGGAGGCGGGTGAGGATAATGCAATTGAGGCGGGCCGTAAGGAGTTACGACCGGCGCTGGATTCCACTGCTGCTGGGGCTGCTGTCCTGATGTGGACGGCGCACCGCCAGAAGCAGGAGGATACTGGGATCTGGGGAAGTCGGGATGAATGGGTTCCTGCACCCTGGACGGAAGCCTGCCGATGGAGATAATGTCAGCTTCAGCTTGCTGGGCAGCCTCGTACAGCGCAGGAAACTCGTCAATTCTGGCGATCTTCAGCAGCAGGCATATGTCTGAGTTGAAGGATCTCAGATAGTAGTGAGCAGCCATGCCGGGTGAAGGCCGAAGTTCGCGAGGTACCCGTTTCCGGGATCTCGCAAACCTGATGTTAAAATCAGACACCTCCTCTTGAGGATGTCTCTGGATAGCTTGGAACTGATGCAGTAGAGAAGTAGGGTCAGCAGACTCGTTGCATCCTTTTACGAGCCTCCTGGCAAGCTGGGGCCACCTTGTGATGGATCCCTCTGGCAGCGATCTCCACCAGTAGAGAAGCTTTCCCCTCAGGGAAAGGGCCAGCAGACGGGTCTTCACACTCTCATCGGTAATAGTATGCAGTGCGGCCGGGGCAAGGATGTCCTGGATGTGCTCGTACGCCGTCTTGCCGTAGCCGTCGTATGTGGGAATAGACTTTAAAGCAGCGGGGGCACGGCTTGCTGTCCGACCGGGGCCAAGGGCCCCGTAGGAGTCCACCGCCGGGAAGAGATCATCGTCATTCGGCTGTTGGGCAGCCATTTCTTCTTCTTCTTCTCCGCCGTCGGTTGTGTACTCGGTGTCGGTACTTTCCGAGGATGCAGGATCTTCTTCTTCCTCGGCCTCTTCTATTTCGTACTCGGCTCCTCCGACTTCGGCTTCGGCCTCTTCTTGGATTTCAGCCTCGGCTTCGTCGAAGCGAGCTCGCGGATCGGCCGGCCTGGGAACTTCGCCTCGGCGTTGATGTCTGGTTCGTAGAACTCGGGCGGGCTTCTCGGATCCCTTGCTTGCCACCTTCTTGTGTGCATGAAGGTGCTCTGGGACCGGTCTCTCGGACTCAGAGGATTTGTTCGTGCAGAGTCGCCAGGTGTTCGGATTTGGAACAGCAATGAAGCGAACACCGGTGCTTCAATTCTGTCGGGGGTGAGAAACTTCCTTGTCTCACCGAGAGCTCAGGATCCACTGTCAGCGCCAGGTGGAGACTGATCAGAAAATCTCTCTTCAAACGTGGGACCAGGGTCCCACCGGGCGTGCCAGAGAAACTGTTGGTTACGAATCTGCCATGA
The DNA here is from genome assembly GCA_028583015.1 of Wollemia nobilis. Lineage (NCBI taxonomy): Eukaryota > Viridiplantae > Streptophyta > Pinopsida > Araucariales > Araucariaceae > Wollemia > Wollemia nobilis. The sequence continues at coordinate 11,281,303 of JAQPPZ010017220.1, read as the reverse complement.
GGAAAGGATTTTGGGTTAATGCGCCCAGATTCGCCCACCAGCATGAAAGGCCGGAAGGAAGAGATGCCTTCCGAGCCAATCTCCGGAGAAGGCCGGCTCCTTTTGGGGGTTTTCTGATTTAAGCTACGAGTACGGGAAAGAGATAAATGAACAGAAAGGAATTTACAAATATACGTGGAGGTTGGTGGGGGGAACTAACGGTGCGGCAACACACCAATCACCGCTACTTCTTGCATTATAAACACAAAGCATGACTAAGAACTGCAAAATCTATGTGTACTTCCGATACCTAAGCAGTGTATGCACAGCTTCAATGATCCCCTAGCAAACATTCCCTACAAGGAACTAACAGCACGGCAATGCATCAATCACCAGATACGTACACTAACATGGGTAGAAAGCAAACCTAGAGATATCAGAGCCAGGTATATGTGTGACGTAGAGAATTTAACCGCACAGCTTCAATGGCTCCCTAACAGACATTCCCTACAAGGAACTAACAGTACGGGAGCGCATCAATCACCAGATACGGACCAGCAACGTAACACATAACTGATGGAACTGCTACCACATCTATTCTATGTATCCTTTAAACTATGAAGTACAGAGGGTGCTTTAAACAAGCAATGCTAAAGGCACCTGATCACCAAATGCTGAAATGAATCAACGAGCCGTGACACAGGTTAGCCTTAGGCATGAATATAAAGAAAGGCAGCATAAAAAATAGAGACAGCAGAACAGAACCAGGCATACAGATTATATTTATAAGCAGAAGCACGGTTACAATGGGCACAGTGGTTCCCTAACAGACATTCCCCTTCCACCCTTTACAATGAATTCATGGTGGGCTTTTATAGCCCGAGTCCCTCCCGTTACATTAATGGGCACAAGGTCCCGGTCAAACATAAGCTGACAAAAGCGGCGAAAGAGCTGCAAATGCTGACCTTTTGTCGGACCGGATTGTACCCGCAGCATGGTCTTTCTGGAAGCTGGACAGCTTCGTGGCGGTGTGTTGGTCTGAACTTTACTCTGGCAGTGATGCGGGTAGTTGGAGCGAGTGGAACCTCGGATCGGCTTTAAATGAGGTCACTGGCACAGGCAGTGCAGCCCATGCTCGTCCTTTTGCTCGGCACGTTTCGGCTCAAATCCCGGAGCTGGACACTTGTCAGATGATGGATGATGCTGTGTGACACGTGTCTGCCTTGGAAGGCAGTTCGTCCAACTTCGCTTGGGATCAGAGCGTCTCGGGTTGCGTGGGCAGAGAACAGTGCAGTCGGGAAGGCCTTCATGCCTTGGTCAAATTCTGGGTTTGTCTCCCTACTGCGCACCTGTCAAGGGCGCACTCCGACTTCGCTGCGAAGTCGGACTGCGCACAGGTGAAAACTGGTGTCTGCCGCCGTACGGACTTGCTCCAGCACTTGATCTTTCTTCTGTCAGCCTGCCAGTCTGCCAGTTGCAAGGTGCGCCCAGAAAGAGGGGCGAAGTCGGACTTCGCAAAGGGCGAAGTGCGACTTCGCACAAAGGGCGAAGTGCGAACTTCGCACAAAAACTGGGCGAAGTGCGAACTTCGCACCAACACTTAGCCATTTTTCAGGTAACTTGCTGGAAAGTTAAAAAATCAAGCGGGGACTCCGAGAAAGGGGGAAAGAAAGAGAATGCGGGAAAGAAAGAGGAAAGGAGAGAAGAAGGAAGGAAAATAGAGGAAGAGGGGAAAAGAAGAGCAGCACTGTTACAAACTTGAAAACATTGCACCCCGTGCAAAATGTGACAACAGGTCCTACAAGCAGGGAAAGGTCAATCTTCTATAGCGAGTCTTTACTTGGCTGTTTTATTTTTGAGTGATGTGGGTCACCCTTCGCAACTTTTGGTGGATTATTAAACTTCTTCTGACCCTTGGTGGCTGGTGTTTGCGCTTTTTGATACTATTTCAGCTTTTCAAATATCTTACTTTCATTCGCTTTCAACATTTCCAGGACTTATGACATATTTCATGTTTTGTGTATATTACAAGGCAAATCATTTTGAACAGTTCTTGTTGATTGGATAATTTACTGCACTTGGTGACATAAGGAGCTGTGAATTTTCTTTGCATGAGTGATGTGAGGAAAACTCATTGGAATAGAAGTTGAATTTTTTGTCTTCTAATTTCTTTTCTTATATTGTGTTTTTTTTCATGATATGCGTATTTGATTCACGACTCTACTATCTTGAGTTTAAAAATATTGATGTTGGGCACCATAATTGTCAGCGATTTATGGAAAATTTTGGAGGGAACTGGTGTAATTCATATAGATTCTGATGCTAGGGCTAAATTTGATTGCCAAAATGACATGGCGTCAACCTTAACCAAATGCCCTTATACTGAAGAAAATTATGCACTCCATGTTTTATATATGGACATTATGCATCTGAGTGAAAGATTCCTTATGAGAAGCTTCAAAAATGAGGTTCATTATGGTGTGTGGTAGAGAGCTTGCATAGGAGGGATTACGGTGAAGAACATCTGCTGCTGATTATTTTGAGTTGGTTTTCACTATGACTTATGAATTTGTGACTTATGCAGATGATTGGAAAAGATATTCAGATGGATTGATAGATTTTTGGTTGATGTATACAAGTATGACTAAGCATATGATCCATAAAAAGTTTTCTTCCTTTTTTGGAGGTATATGCAAGAAAAATGTCATTCTCTCAAATTGTCAGAGCACAGAACACATAGGTCATTTGGCATTGGATTGTTGAAAGTTTGACTTTCCGTAGGTCAGAAAAGTTGATACATGATGTATGGTATGTACTCACCTTGAAAACACATTTGTTCTCACTCATCACCATTTGAAAAATGGGTGCCAAATTGTATTGGACGCATGGGATGGTGAAAATTAATTAAAAAAAAAAAAGAATTGTAGAACCTTGTATATGTGAATGAAGATGGCAACTTGGCAAGGATGCATTTTCAATTTTTCCTTTGGTCATGTGAACATCATGTGCCAGTTGCAGAAGCTGAATCTATCTTATGATGGCAACTTTGGCATTGGTAGTATGCACATCTGAATGTACAAATTTTTTCATGGTTGAAGCGAAAAAACTATGGTTGAGTGTTTGTCTACTTTGTGAGGCATGCAAATGCTTCCTAGGAGTTGTCATGGAGCGCAAAATGGCAATTGCATCTTGTGCATACTGGTATTTCTGATATGAGGATTTCTTCCGTATGTGGAATTTGATACCTCATTTTTTTCCTTAGAACTTTCTAGATTGATTTGGATGTATTGCTATCATCAGTTAAAAACTTTTACTAACTTTGTAAAGTTCTAAAACTTAGTTGGACGAGAATTGGATGAGAAAATAACAACTATGAGGATAGACAGAGGAGGCAAATAAATGTCTAGTGAAAATAATGATTTTGCAAGAATGTGGTGCTTAAAGGTAGTTCACTATTGGTTACACTTCATAGTAGACTGAAGTTGGTGAATTGATGTTCGAAACATTGGCAAGAATGGTTAGAGTAATGGTGCATTTTAAATGTTTAAATTTAAATTATAAGGAATGGGTAGAGACAGACACACAAATATCAACTTGCAAAATAGATCTCCTTCTTCAACACTTGAAGGGGTGATAAATTTACAACTTGGAATGAATTTGAGCCTAGGATAAACTGCTTGCATATTTTTGGATCCCCTTATTATGCATTATTTCCTAGGGAGCAAAGGAAGAAATTGGATGCTTGGAATACAAAATGTATGATGATTGGTCGTTCAGATGAAAAGAAGGGGTATAGACTTCTTGAATATGGCATAATCAAGTTCATTCTATGTTAGGATGTATTTGATGAGACCGAGTCTATGGATGTCTCACAACTTGATCAAAAACTTTCGAAAAAAAACTTGTAAAAAGAAATGTTGGAAAAAATATGTAAAGGTTCCATTGGTATGTTTTTGATTGGCATGCAAATATAGGATAGGTCAAGTCTTCATGAAGAGAACTGTCCGACACTTAATTTGGCATATAGAAGAATCCTTGGAGAATAATTTGGATGTTTTTCAAATTAGCAAATGTCTTCGAAGTCAAAATGAATTAAAAATTCACACATTTCTTTAACTCAATGGAATTTAAGATATTCAATTCAGGAAGTTGAAGACAATTCAGATTGGGATGGATAGGTTGGATGGTTGTCTTTAATCTCAACTCAAAATGCCTAAGAAGGCTAGGCAAACCTTGAAGGATTTCAGGGCAGATAAATGAGTAAGACGGTCAGATAAATGAATAAGACAAGATGCCACGATACTTGGAAATAGGTCAACTGTGATCTTTTGTTTAATGTATTCATTGAACTTACATCTTTTGAAGAGGCAACACACTAGGAGATATAGAAAAATGTGATTAACGTACACTATGATGCAGATATGATAAATAACTTATGGGAACCCATTAGTTTCAAGTGGGCTTATAATGTTAAGTGTAAGGATTGTTTGATTGCGAAAGTCTATGCATGGTACAAAGGCATAAAATACAAGAAGACTTTTTGCTTTCATAACAAGAATGGAACACAATCATGATGGTCATTGCTGTTGTGCACATGATGGTAGGAAATTACATGGGATAGACACAAATAGTGCTTTCTTGAATTATGATTTGCAGGAATGTACCAATCATATGGATTTGAAATGAAAGGTGAAGATCATAATGTATGTGTGTTGGTCAAAGTACTTTATGGTTTAAAGCAAGCACTGAGGGCTTGATATGCAAAATTGAATGATTATCTTTAGAAGTTCAGCTTCTCATGCATTGAGGTATGATACATTGCATGTGTGATTGTAGGGAAAGAGTCTGGTGATTTTGGTTTGTATTTTAATTTCATTAAGAAGTACATCAAGGGGCCCACAAGAAGTTGAAAGAAGAATTTGAGGCAACAAACCTTTGTCATCATCACCACTACCATGGCATTGAGGTGTGCCAACAAGAACAAAGTAATTTTCATTTCTCAAGTCAAATATGTTGCTGAATTGTTGAAAATTTTCAAATGGATGAATGGAAACATTTTCTCACCTATGTGGAACCCCACTACACTCTGGATAAGTAGGCAGATGCCAATCAAGATTGCAAATTATCTAGTGTTCCATGGAAAATTAGGCATGCCAAAGTAAAGTATCACTAATTTACTTGGTCACAAAGAAGGTCGTATAAACAGCTAACCGCACTTCAGAGGACCAGGTATCGCACATCTTCACTGAAGCACTAGAAATAACCAAGTTTACAAGATCAGAAAATCACTTGGTGTTCACAATAATTAAGGTTTTTGATTGGGGTGGGGGGTGGGGTTGGGGAGGAAGAGGAGATGTTAGATTAGATGATCAAAATTTTGTTGTATATTGGGGTGAACGTAGGCAGTAACTAAGTCACCAAAATGTTAGAATGTATCATGCTTTACAGATGTAACCTAGAATAGCTTGATTGGTTAATTAAATTCGGTGGTTAAGGCCGTTGCCTTTAGCAATGTTGTAGGTTGCCTATTTAAGGGCCTCATTGCTGTATCAGGAGGTTGACAGTCATCTCCTGAAGCTTTGTACGCCTTTGTTTTCAAATTTGATGCATCCTATCTGGACGCTTTGCTGTTCCATGGCTATGGAGTCATAGCAGCAGGCTAATACAAGCAAATATCATGAGTATTATGCCAATAGGGATATTGAGACAAACATCAATTTTGATCAAGGAATAGTCAAGTGCAACATATCTATTAAGGCTTGGACTTATGACTTTTGTGTGGCAAGTGCTCCAACTTGCCAGAAGGACATAGCTTGATAGCCAAATAGAAGTGTACTCTATTGTTGTTAGTTACTTATAGATTTTATTAGACATTTATGGAATTCAGGTCTAGTTATTTGTAGCTGAGAATTTTAGACCACCATATAAATAATCATTGTAACGACTTTTGACAATATTCATGCAACTTATCCTAAATAAACAAAGGGGACAACTAGGGTGGAAAATGATCTGAACGAAAAATAAAAATGTAGGTTGGTTACGGTGGAGCACCTGTAACAAGGTGATGATTCTTTACGTTTTTATGATTTTATATACAGAAGAACATCCCCAATTCTGAAAATAACATCTGAAATTCTTCCTGAAATTTGATGATTGATCTTGGTTAGAATATGTGTAAGCTAGGTAGTAGGGGTTGCTGTGAACTTGTGATAAATGGACACTTATTTCAAAAACAGTGTCCCTTTGCTTTATTGTTAATGCATTTTGAGGCCAATTAGATTTTCACATGTTCCCTTTGTAGGCTTCCAAATAATACATAGATAAGGAAGGACTGCATTGCAGAATTGAAATCTAGTTATTCTGAAGATGGCATTCTTGATTGGAGGAATCTTATGTATAGGTTGAAACATAAAGATGACCCTAACACACACTCTCTCTCTGTATATATGTATGTGTGCATGTGTCTTAAATTACGTAAAACGGCTTGACAAGGATACTATGTCATTTATGAACATGATTTTTTGGCTGCTTAGAAACCAACTTTGGTACATCTAATTTCGTAAAGATGTTCTATTTTTTTCCCCTTAGCACATATCCATTCAAATTCTTTTTAAATGCAACACTCTATCTTCTTCTTGATAAGAGAGTGATTAATCAAGCAGTTAGAGATGATGTTTATCGACAATATACTTATTTTGCTTGGGTTGCTCCATCTCAATCTCTTAGTCCTAAGTTGACATTCTACACTTAACATTTCATGAGGATTGAGAATGGCATTATTACTTATTTTGATTATATCCAACGACATTAGACAACCTTCGGATTCCTCTTGGTCTCAGCTTAAGAGTGTGCTCACATCAGTTGTGAGTGGAGATAGACCACCTTATTCCTTAAGAGAATAGAGTATCCTGAACTTGCTCAATTGAGGTGGTGGAATCTAAAGAACATTTCATCAGTAGTTTTGCTTGTATAGAGACTCAAGTGCATTTATTGCCTCTTTTTTCAGCTATCTTGACCATAGATGATTGGCTATGTACCTTTGTACATCTAGTTTCATAAAGGTATTTTATTCCCCTCCCCCCTTTTCTTAATACTGTTGGGAATCACATATCCATTCAAATACTTTTTAAATGCTCCGCCCTATCTTGTTCCTGATAAGAGAGTGATTAATCAAGTTGTCAAAGATGATGTTTATCAACAATATACTTATATCACTTGGGTTGCTCCATCTCAGTCTCTTAGTTTTAAGTTGACATTCTACACTAAAAATTTCATGAGGATTGAGAATGACATTATTGGTCGTTTTGATTATACCCAACGTCATTAGACAAAACCTTAAGATTCCTCTTGGTCAACTTAGAGTGTGCTCACATTAGTTGTGAGTGGAGATAGACCACCATATTCTTCAAGAAATGAAATGAAATATTATTAATGTCCGCGGTGGGCCAAAATAAGACCCAAGGGACTATAAGAAGTACAATAATGACTGCCAGCTAGCAGGCTAAAAAGCCCAACAAAGAAAAGAACTAAGAAAAATACAAGATCAAACCCGACAAACGGGCCAAAGAGAAAGGGAAAAGAAAAGAAAAGGGAGAGCAGAGGGGGGGAGGGCTGCAGTCCAACAGAGAGAAGTGCATGCCAAGAAGAACGGAGAGAGAGAAGGAGGGGGGAGGGAGCAGCCCAGGAGGGGCAAGCTCCGAGAATCCCCCAAAAACTAATCTCTCCTAACAGTCGAGGCCGAAGTACCGGAGCTGAAGAAGTCCATGATATGTCTCCGCCCATTGCTAGTTCGGAACCCTGACAAACTGTTGGTGCGCTGTCTAGTGACCCTGCTTCTGTTCAAACTGGATGGTGTGGGGCGTTTCCGGTCGAAGTCACCTGGTCCGTCGGAGTTGGTGAAGTATGTTGTGATGAGCCGATGTTGAGGAGGGTGAGATCCATTTGGAGAACTTTTATGTCGTCGAAGCCGAGTTATCTCCCTAAGAAAGAGTGCGAGACAACGCTGGTCCGGTATCTGAAGAAGGTAGAAACACATCGAGAGTTGTCCCCGAAAAGGCAATGGAACCTACCCCGGATCTCATAATAAATGGGACAACAAAAAATGAAGTGATGCAGGGTCTCAACTTCACCCAAGGAGCAAAACAAGCAAATCCGCTCCTCCATCGGAAGATGGTGATCTGACTCAATCCGGAGTTGGTGAGAACACACCCTGAGTTGCCCAATAGTGATCCGAAGACTATGCATTGTGTGCTGCTGAAGGTATTGTGGAGGAACTATTCTGCCCTCCTGTATCTGTAAGAAGTGCTCATGGTAGAAAGACAACTTGGGGGAAAGAGGGGCAACAGGAGAGATCCATGTGCATCTGGTGTACTGGAGACTAACATCCTTCCGAATCTCGTGGAGCATCTTCTCCTTAGTAAGCCGAGAGGGGGGGAGAACCCCCAAAGAATAAGGGGGCAGCCCCGTCTATCTGTATCTGAATGCTGGCCAGGAGAGTAGAAACCTGAAAATACCAGCTCCTCCGGCCTCCCCGAGAACTCGGAGAGAGTTCCATCGAGGAGCGAAGGGCGAGGTAAGGGTACCGCCTGCAACCCTCAGGGGTATCTCCGAAAGTACGGATCCTGTGAAGATAACCGATAATCAGGAAGATAATCTCAAGCTGGAGAGGAGAAGCCCCAAACTCGCCGTAATAATAGAACGAGGGACTGTTCCCTTGCAACGAATGAATCGTCGAAGAAAGAGTGTCCGCACTCGCTCAACCCGTGACCACTCAGTCGGGCCAAGACTAGGGCCCCAAACCACCGACCCATAAGTAATAGTTGGCTTGACCAAAGCGTCAAAGATCCTCATCTTCACAGGTATATCCTGAAAATGTGCTTTGAAGCAATTCCTCTCTAGCAAAGACAGAGCCGCATACCCCTTACACACCCGGACTTGGGCGGCGGGTTTCATACCAAAAGTGGGACCAGTGAAAAGAACCCCCAAATACACATAAGAGGTGGTGATTTCGACCTCCTGGCCCTGGAAAAGGAAGTGGAGATGGGATAGAGCCTCTTTGGTAGTATTGAATACCATAACCTTGGTCTTAGAAAGATTCACCGTCAACTGTCTCGAGTCACAAAAAGCGGCAAGTGTGTCCAGATGACGCTGAAGCCCCTCAGGGGATGAGGCCAAAAGAACAACATCATCAACAAAGAGGAGAATAGAAATCAACACATGGTGAAGAAGGCAACCATCCTCTGGGTGAGCGTTCTCCCTGATAAAAGTCTCAAGCTCGTCGATAAAGATCCCAAAAAGTGTCGGCGAAAGGGGGCATCCCTGTTTCACTCCTATGGTGCTAAGAATATTGGCTGAAAGCCCTTGAGGGGAGCGAAACCGACCTTTCACAGTCTCATATAACCGTGTAACCGCTGTCAAAAGCTGCCCAGAGATGCCAATTGATCGAAGCCTCTCAAGAAGTAAATGTCGAGGCACCGTGTCGAAAGCTTTCTTGAAGTCTACAAAGCAACAATAAACCTTCGAGGACCTGGAACGCGCCTCCTCAATAATAGCTCTGAGGACTAGAATGTGATCCGTGGTCTGATGATCTTGCCGAAAACCAGCTTGGCCAAGAGCCCTGAAACCCCCCTCCTCCAACCTTCGAGAGAGAAGCACATCCAATGCTGTGGCATAGAGCTTGGCAAAGATATGCCCAATCATGATAGTCCTATAGTTATTGGGTTCATGGGGATCACCTGCATTATGAATGGGGTGAATGATACGCCGAGTCCAGGACTCAGGAAACCCGAACAGTACAAGCAAGATTAAAGAGATCAGCAAGGGGCCCAACAAGAGGGTCAATACCATGCTTCAAAAATTCCGCCCGTAACCCATCCAAATCTGCCGCTTTGCTTGTACAGTAGTTTCCAGATAGCCTGCCTGACAAGACCAATAGAAAAGAGGTGGCACGAAGAGGGGGGGGAGGGAACAGAAATACGAGGCTGATTTGGGATGGTATAAAGGGAAGAGGCATGGATGGTCCAAGAGGAAAGATCGATCCCATGAGTAATCCGATCACGGGGGAGGATAAGGCGCCATAAGGATTTAGGAGATTGCTGAAGGGAGTGGATAAGATCAAGTCGATGCCGAGAGAGGAAGAGACGCTTCTTCTTTCGAAGAAGCATCCTATAGTCTTTGTGAGAAATGGCATGGGGCTGGGAAGGATTTCGAATGGCATATTTCAACCTTCGGTGGGCAGACTTACATTCCTCATCATACCATATGTTCATGGGGCAATGACCAGGGGGACGAGGACGAGGGGGAGGACGAATAGTGTGGGGGTATGATTCCAAAGCAGCCTTCCAAATAGTTTGGACCAAGCAAGCAAAACGATCGGAAACATCGGAAAGAGAAGACACCTTGGGGAGAACATGACGCAACCGGTCCATGTAGGTAAAGGAATAATAATAGTCAAAGTCTATAGTGACTCGAGGGACTGAAGGGGAGGGAGGAGGGGGAGGAGTAACAGGAAGGGAAACAATGGATAACGTAAGAGAAAGAACTGAATGATCGGTAAGGGGAGGAGGGTGATCAGAGACGTTGAATCGGGAAATGAATGGAATGAGGGTGGTAGAGGAAATAGCATAGTCGACGACACCGGCTCCACCACTATGAGGAAAGCAAGTAAACCCACTAGAATCTGGAAAACAAGATATACCATTGAGAAGAACTAGCCTCGTTGGATTCACCCAACTCAATAAGATGCTTACCATAAGCAACACCTGTGTGTCGCTGGAGGTTCGAGCAAAACCAAGGTCCTCAAGATCCAATTCCCGAGTCTGCATCTCATCGGTTGTGAGGTCATGAAGAGAAACCTGCATAGGTCCGGTCCGAGCATTGAAATCTCCCAACATAAGTATCTCCCCTGAAGCCGAGTATCTAGTAATGTCCTCATAGAGATCCTGGAAAGGGTCCCCGTCCGTGTGAATAACAAAATTGGACGTGGTGGGGGGAAAGTAACAGGTGGCAATGTAGATATCCCAAAGAGGTGGGTGACGAAGGATTTTAATCCATAAAAACCTGGAGTGGGGGTCAGTCGAAACCAAGGAAACCGAACCCTGGAGCTTATCCTTGATAAGAGCAGCAACACCTCCCTGATCCTCTAACCCCTCCAGAGCGTCGAGTGAGTTGCCGACAACTGGACCACCAAAAGTAACCAGAGATAACTGGAAGGGCCCGCTCGGGACTCTCGTGCGTCTCACAGATAAGAATGATGTCATGTCTACCAATCACATCAAGAAGGGACCCTGGGGCAGACCACATCATACCATTGCAGTTCCAACAAGCTATAGCTAGCTTATCTGCCACCCCCTTCCGTGCCGATGGAGTCATTTGTTAGGCAAGGGTTTGGACCAACCAGGTGGGGGAGAGTCCCTAATCACTGCACGCAAATTACGAATAACTGCCCATTTGTTAGCTTTCCTGGCTGCGGCTACTTGTTCCCTAGCTTTCTTCAATTCTTCAACCTGGAGTCGCGTAAGGTCCTCATCAAGGTAGATCTTGTCCCGAAGAGTAAATAATTTCCGTTTGGCCCTCAACGCCTTCATACGCTCTTCCGCATTTTTGAAGCGTATGACCAATGTGGAGTCGGGAGAGAACCATGCTCTCTCGAGAGTAACATCTGTTAACTCAAGAGTGTTGTGAATGAAGGCATTTCCAGCTTGAAGCGGATCAATAGGTTTGGGCACCCCAAAAACCCTAAGATTACAATACAATATGCTATCTTTGCTCAATCAAGGAGGTGGAACCTAAAGAAAATTTCATCTTCAAATGTGTTGTTTATTACGAGATTTGAGGAAGAGGTAAAATTGCTTGTATAGAGACTAAAGTGGATTGATTGCCACTTTTTCAGCTATCCTAACCATAGATAATTGGCTATGTACCTTTGGGAAGCTATCACTCTTTGATGTCAACTATTATAGGGGAGATCGACTACCACTCACATAATCACCTCATTCTTTCATCCTATCTCTAGGATCAAGAGTAACAAGCATTCATTTGAAGCTATAGCTATTTGGAATGTTGATAGATTTGTGTGCCTTTATCAACCAATGAGAGTGGCTACTAGGGCTTTGATTCTTTCTTTTTCTTACATGTGATGGGACAATATTGTTGTTCTTCAATGTTGGGTTTTGGCCACCCTTCATGTACCCAAGAGTTGCAGAGAGATGTAACTTACTAATTTCTTATCCTCTTTTGTTGGTTCCATGGTCATGAATGCTAGAAAAGCCGTGAGGTGATCCAAGCATGTGACCTTTTTGGGGCATGGCTTTACGCCTGAAAATGCTTGAAAATCTATTTTTTGATCTTGATTACACTGTTAGGGGCATAACTTTGTGCTTGGGACTCCATTTTGATCCATTCAAGAATCATTGGAAAGATTAGAGGGACAACAACAATTTCAGCAAGCAACTTTGTTGCAGACCGAATTGCCAACAACTTTGTGGAAAAAATGCAAAATAAAATAGTTACTAAAAATAGTAATTTTCTATTTTTAGATTTTCATAGCCAAAATGCATCTCTAGCCATGTTGACACATTAGTAGAAGATAAAACACAAAAGGACAAGTCATATGTATGTAATTTTCAATTAAATGCACTTTGTAACTCATGGAAGGTGAATCACCATATTTTCATATGAGTGACCTTCTAACTCATGGAAGGTGAACCACCACATTTCCATGTGGGTGACCTTCCATATTAAATACAATGGATTTCCAACACACCAAAATTATTGTATAAAGAGAGATGCACCTTGATTGTAAAGCATGAGTAATGGATGCAATGTCATAGCCTCACATCTCTTCTCAAAGATTGCTTGCATTGTACTCTGGTTTCTAAGCAATAAAATCATTATGCTATTTTGCTTATATATTTTTGTGTTCTGGTTTGTTATACTTCGTTATTTCTGAATTGCACTCTCTCCATATTTCTTAACTTGAAATTTTGAGTTTTGTCGTAGTCAAAATTTTGAGTTTCAAATCATGAGGAGTTGAATTCCATGTCCTCTGAGCATTATCCAACTAGGTCCCCGTTGTCTTGGCCATTCGCTTGGGAGCATCATTAAATTATGGGTTGGCCCTTTTTGGATAGTTGGTGATGACAACGAATGTGCTTCTGCTTTATATCCCACTATAGATTCGTGTTGGTGCTTGGATCCAAAGGAGATCTTTTCTCTCTCTATTTTACCTTGATTGTTTGCTCTCTCTTCATCATTATTTTTAGTATGTTAGGGTTTATCCATTTTGGGTCCAAATTTTGAGGCTCTAATTTAATGCCACAGTTATTCTACTTTAGTGTAGTTTACTCATGTTTCTTATTTTTTGGTTGCTACTGTGTGTTGTAATAGCTCTTCTCGACAAGTCCTATTGGCCTACGTTCGTCATCCGTAGTCAAATTCATTATAAATTAAGGAATCAAATACTTTGCTTAAACTTGACAATTAACCATAACTCAAGTTGTTGCTAGGGTAACCAATATTATACTCTATGATCCACCACACCCAAAAAAGAGGTATCAAACTTGCATTTGAATAGAAGCAATCTGCTCAATAGAAACACACAACCAAAAACTAGGAGTACTATATACTATGTTAGCAAAAAAGGCTAGCTTGCCATTGTAAGCTAGGTGAATCTCTAACTCCACTTTAGACGTGGTTTCCCTATGTTGAAAAGAAACTGGGGACATTTTGTACAGGGAGCAAACCTTTAACACTTTGATGTTAACATCGAGTTGTGGCAGGTGTGTGGGGGGTAGTTGGCCTTTTGATTTATAACCGGTTCATTGTGATGCCTTCTTTATACAAGCTGTTGTTTCTAATGGCACATTTGTATGATGGAATTTTGTTCTTTAATACCTTGTTCTTTGTAGTTAGTGTAGTGTGTGTGTCTTAATAATCCTAGATTGATCTTCTTGTGGTATTTGAGTGGTTTATGAGCCCCACCACTTGCCAAACTCTTTGCAAATGGGATAACAGGATTAGATGTGCAAGCCCTCGGTTTTGCTTATGTGGGATTCCTCATCCTTATTAACATTGAGTCGTGACACGTGTGTGTGGGGTAGTTGGGCCTTTTGATTTCTAACTGGTTCATTGTGATGCTCTTCTTTATACAAGATGTTGTTTCCAGTGGCATATTCCTATGACAGAATTTCGTTCCACTTTAATACCTTGTTCTCCTTAGTGTAGTGGGTGTGTGTGTTAATAATCTCATATTGATCCAGTTGTGGGACATGAGTGGTTTATGAGCTCCACCACTTGACAAACTTTTTGCCAATGGGGTAGGAGGCTTAGAGGTGCAAGCCCTTCGTTGTGCTTATATGGGATTCCTCACCCCTATTAACATGGACTCATGGCACATGTTTGAGAGGTAGTTGGCCATTTTGATTTCTAACTAGTTTATTGCGATGCTCTTCTTTATAGAACCTCCAGTGGCATATTCATTTGATGCTCTTCTTTATGCAAGCTGTTTTGTCTAGTGCATATTCCTATGATGGAATTTCGTTCCACTTTAATACCTTGTCGTTCTTAACATTCATGTGCTCATTGTGTCTTATACCATAAGTGATTGTATTAGTCTAGCATGTTATATGGCTTGATATATAGTTCTTCCTTTAGCTCCTGCAACTTACCAATCAGATTGATTTAGAAAGGGAAATTTCTCTATTATAATGCATATTGTCAAATACCTATCTCTGTATGGAAGGAACCATCCGTCTTGTGTAAACCATTTGGAGTTTTTTAATGAGAATTCAGAATGGTCTTCCTTTTCTAACAAGCATTCTTGTATGTTAGCCATTTCTGAGCTGTGTGCACCATCTCGCTGGTTTGCTTCACCTTCTAGACATGTGTTGTATAAGGAGCAAAAAGGGTATGTTTGACAATAAAGAATGAAGGAGCACTTCAGAGAAAGATCATAGGAGGAAAACATTAGAAATGGTGAAAGTGTAACAACCCATTTCCAACCAACCCGAGAGAGAGTAATTTTTATTTTTATATAAGTTCACAAGTAAGGTTCATAACAAAGATATTCCCATACTCTCTTGTTTTTCATAATTAAGGCATAACCACATTTGAGTTCTTGTTGTTGCCAACGACACTCAAGTGGACAGGACAGGCCAATGTCCCGTAGCTATTTCCGGGATTTTTTTCTAAACCTCCACGGTTAGAAAAGATGCATTCAGTGGTTTCCCCACATTCCTTATACTTTCCCCGAGTATAAGGCAATTTAACCACAGTGTCGAGATTACCCCTTGTAGTATGTCAAAAGGGAACGCCTTTTCCCTCACCATACATAAGTCAGACTATGTAGGTGCTACTTGGCGTAATGCCTTAAAGTCTAGTTATCTCATCTTTGCGATGAGACAACTAGTACTTAGTGCTTAATTACCACACCTCCGTGGTGGGCTAATTAAGGGTATTATCACTTCGCGTGATAATACACATGGTCACCTGATCCTTCCCGATCAAAGCGCCATCACTTGCTCATGTTGCGAATGATTTCCTAACCTCCGTGGTAGGAATTGTTGTTCAAGCTCCACGTTTAAGAACCTTCCTCAAAAGCTCCACACTTTAGGGAATACATCATTGCGACTGACTTAACTGTTGCCTCCCGCAACTAGCCAAGTCCATGAGAAAGATCCTATTGAAGGGTTCTAACATGCCTTACTAAAAGCATACCCTTCCAAAAACCCTTCATAATCCAAAAACATAACATATGTTAAAACCATTAACATGTCTCTCTCTAAATCAAAAGTACATGATGCCTTCATTGCTTATTTAGGAAAGAATAAATCATCTTTAATTCATCTCTCAAAAGCATTAAACATTTCATAACTGCATGTTTAATTACAATTATACCACTGGCTAGAAAATTGCTTGAGCAAGGGAGCAATTCTTAATAGACAGGGATGACCTGATAGTCATCGAAAAACCTGCTACTTAAGAACAAGGGGTGGTATAATGTGGTTGCTTGGTAAATAAGCATTTAATGGTTTTGTGCTTGCAATTAATACTTGAAATGAATTTGGCAAAGGATTCATTAAAACGAGGGATATTAATAAATATAGAGGTATTATTAATCCCCAAAAAGTTGAATATCAGCGTTAATAATCGATATTTTCTTTTAATAAGTTGTGTGGCTTTTATTGGGGGCCACTCCCATTACAAAAACAAAACATTACATTGCTCTCATTACATTTCTAACAAGTTAATTAAAGCATATCCAACTTTGCCTTTTGATCAAAAGATATTCGTCATTGCCTTTCTATCAATCTCCATCTTCCTCAAGCTGGTAAGTTTCCACAATCAACCCCTTTTGATATCAGATGCCTTTTGAAATTTAAATTTTGCCAAAATGAAATTCAACACCACTAATGGCTAAAATATTTGCTGCCCAACTTCTATATCTATAAATATCTTGTCTATAACAACCTCACAATTTTTTAATACCTTTTTTTAGGGTTCTTATCCATTCTCGTAATATTCCAACATATTATTTTCATTGTTATTTGTGGGTTTAGCCCAACTTCTTGTTAGCACTTGTGATATTTGCTTTTGTTTTCCCATATCAATATCCCCCTGGGTTTCTTTTTCTCTTTGTTTTTGCTTCTTGTGTCTTCCTCTCTTTTTTTCATTCCCATTAATACTTTCAACTTCATTAATCTCTTCAATCTTCTCACAGTGCTCATAGTAAGACTTATCATCTTTAAGTTTGCCTTGTTTTGAAGGATTTGAAGTGCAAGGAATAACCTCAAAAGCACAATCTTCTTTTTGTTGCCTTAGAAACCCTAAAGTGCAAGGATGCTCTTCTGAAGCAATTACCTTCTTATTTTGCTCTAAATATAATCTGTCTAGGCTTCTGAAGATGAAATGAAGGTATATTAAAGCTTAAATTAAAACATATAATCTGCCCAGATTTCCAAAGAAGGTAAGTATATACATATTAAAACTTTAATTAAAACATATAATCTGTCCAGGCTTCCGAAGACGACGGAATGAAGATATATTAAAGCTTTAATTAAAACATATAATTTGCCCAGGCATCCGAAGAAGGTAAGCATATACATATTAAAACTTTAATTAAAACATATAATCTGTCCAGGCTTCCGAAGAAGGTAAGCATATACATATTAAAACTTAACACATATAATCTGCCCAAGCTCTAACTTGGGGGGTGCACAGGTTGAAAACAGGTAAACCTATTTATATAAATCCTCCATTTAATTATATAAATGCACAGGTCTTAAAAAATATGAAGTGCACAGGTTGATATATATATACTCCAACGTGGAAGAAGATAGATATGTATTAAGTTTAACGTGGAACGAAATTCCTACCATGGAATATGCCACTAGACTTGCATCATCACATTAACCAGTTAGAAAGCAAGAGGGCCAGCCCCCCACACACATGCCCAAACTCGATGTTAATAGGGGTGAGCAATGAAAAACAGCATGATATATATATATATATATATTATTTTTTTTTTCCACCCTTCAATAGAGTAGCAGATTACCTGGTATTAGTCTATGAAATTTCCCTCTTGTTTTTCTCGGGCTTTCCCTTCCAGGTAGCTCTCCCTTGCTTCTCCTCTTCCTTTCTCAGGTTTCCTCACTTCCCCTGTTCCAAATGGTTGCGCTTACCTTCATTTTTTTTTTTCAACTCGACAAAACCCCCATATAAAGACCAAAGATCATGCAAAAATCATTGTTGGAAACCGCTCCCCTGAATTTTCTCCCATGCTATTCTTTTCCCATCAAAGCATGCATTGTCAACAAAGTAGCGTATCCACTAAATTTAGGATTTTTTTTTTATTAATAGAAGCATCTCCCTAAAAAAAGCTTCTTATTAAATTTTCACTTTCTAACTATAAGTTTTCCAATTAAAACTAAAGTTTCCAATTTTAGAATGCCTCCCAACGATTATGAATAACATAATAACGCAATAAAAAATAATTATCAATCAATTGTCTAATAACACCATTAATCAAGTTTAAGGATTGATTTAATCATCCTTTCTTTAAGTTAATCAATGGTTGATATTGATATCACTTATTAATATATTAATAGAACTTTAGATCTATTAATATCATTTTGAAAAGAAATGCTTATCCTACCCATTCATGCACCAAACCTCTGCAAAATTAAAGATAAACATTACTCAAACACAGGCAAACCAAAAGAGGCACTTGTCAAGCATATACATCTTTTGCCTATGTCTTCAAGCAAAATATTTTACGATAACTTCCAGGTTATCAACTTCCTGCTATGGTGGTTCCCTTGCTTATAGCAATCTTCCAGCCAATGGTGTGAGACATATATATACAACACACAAACATGAATGCAACTACATGCAGGTATATCCTACCCTGGAGCTATCGTAGACTATATAGTTTGGCCATCATTTCCTTTAATTTGGTCTCTCGTTCCCGATGGTCAACTTCCTCGTCCACCAACGAGAGTACCTGGTCTTGCAACCATACATAACATCAGTAGTACCATATTCTTGTATAATATAACCAATCATATCAAATGCAAATTAACCATTCATAATCATCATGCATCAAAGACTAAGCATTGACTAATCACACATTAATACATAATCCATGTTATTAATGAGTCTTGCCAAGGAGGGCCGTGACAAAAAGTTGTCGTATATAAAGTGTCCAGGGATGAGTACCTTTCACCAATATGGAAGCCTTCATAAACTTCTCTAGGCAATAAAGGGATGAATTTCATGGAAACAAATGTAGGCAGCCAATCTAATCAGATGGACGCGGCGCCACCTTTGGGAGTTAATAAGTGCATTTTGTATTATACATAAGTAGTTTTGTTAAGTGTTGTTACATGTGATGATCAATGAGTTGTAATGACTGTTGATCAGTAGTGTTATGAATTGTCATTTTGTATGTGCCACAGTTGTGAATGTAATAAGACAATGTGTTGTGTCTTGTGTACCAGGACAAATCTTAAAGAATGAATCCCAAGAAGTGTACATTTTAACAAGAGAAGATGATAGAATGGTGAATGCCTGAGTGGATATTATTTATGCTAGAATAATAAAATTATAAATACCTATTAGGACAAAGAAAATGGGGAAACTAGGAAAGACCTGTACAAAATAAAAGAGAAACACGGGATCCAGTTTGTTTTCCCAAACAATTTAATTTCTGTTTCTTCAGTAATAGTAATAATATTTTATATTTTGAGTCACTCATCTACATATGTTTATTTAATTGAACAATGTCATCCTTTATATATTCATTTGTTGCAATTTTAAGTTTTTGCTAGATCTCCTTAGCATAAATAGCTGTTACCAAACAAAGCTGTCTTGCATAGGCTATAATAAGATAATATGTGGTATAATCTAAAGACCAAATAAATTATTTGAATGTGAAAAATGCTAACATTTTTTGAAAATTGAAAAACATAGCATAACAATGTAGCCTTTTGTGATATTGTTAACTTAATTTCCCTAAAGGAGAGATTTTTAGAAGCCATGTTTTTTTTTTTGTTTTTAAATTTGTTATATAAGGTTGAGACATGCCCTACCTATATTACATTATGACCATATTATAACAACATTTCAATAAACCACATTATCATGACATTACAACATGATGTGTTTTCATGGGCCGCCTTATCATGGATGTGCCCATAATAATGCAGAGATGTGAACTTGCGTCATGTTCAAATAATTGCATCTCTTTTACCATTCCTTCACAATGCTTTGAATGACATCCATATTTTATTTTACAAAAATACTTTCTATTCCTTTTTGGTGAAAACATGAGACTTAAATGTTTTGTGCAAAGCATTGGTTCCAAAAACTGATATAACTTGCCCCTTCTGAGGAGAGGAATCAAAGCACTCTGTTTGGTGTTAACTAGCACCAAAAGAATCTACAAAACAGCTTCTACACAGATAACTTTAGCAAATATGAAAGGCTTGGATATTTGCCAATGCATCTCGAAGAAATGTTAGATAATTCTCTTTTTTTCAACTACTTTTGAATCTTTTTTTCCTGTTCTGTTGCTGATCTTAAAAATGTTGGAATTATATGTAATCTATCATCTTTTATGATTTTTCGTCTTGCTTATGCAGCTTATATTTGAGGAGTTGATTGAGAAGGCAACAGAGAAAGAAGAGAAAGAAGCAAGAAAGAGGCAAAGGCTTGCAGATGACTTCAAAAATTTGCTGCTTCATACAAAGGTTGATAACTTGATATCATTTCTTTTGATCTGATAAGTTCTTGTTTGTACTGTTTCTTTTGTTCTATCATCTAATTCTTGATGGTGAATATGACTTTTGATAGCTAGTCTACTGTTACTTATAGTTGATCTGATTTTTGATGCCAGTCAATATCTGCTTCCTCAAGATGGGAGGACTGCAAACTGTTGCTTGAAGATACTCAAGAGTACAGGCACGTGTAAATTGCAATACAACCTTTTGCTTTTTTTTGCTAAATAGATGTATAACTTTGCAATTTTCAATTAAATAAGATGGCTGTGTATTTTCAGGGCCATTAAAGAGAGTACCTTTCGTAGGAATATTTTTGATGAGTACATTGCCTATCTTCAGCAAAACAAAATTGAAAGAGAAAGGGAACTTGAAGAAGAAAAGGTTTGTTAATATTTTTTGGTTAAACTACATCCTCTATGCTACAATAAGCCAAATGTACTTATGTATCCCGTCTTATATATACTTTATTATTGTATTGATATTGCAATCTGTTAAAGGCTTAACAAGAGGTTAATATGCATTGGCATTAGATCTCACATTGAGACTTTTTGATTTCAATAAATCCCAAGTTGTCGCTAGAAGCTTCTATTCATTCATGAAAAAGAAGGCTTATGTCAAATCCTTTTGGGGAGTTACATTGAGTTGATGTTGATGATTTCACTTATAATAAAAGCCATGATTGACTTACATTCTAGATTCGTAATTCATACTTTCACAAGATCGCATGCCATAGGGAATATATTATATCTTGTGAAATTTCATCTTTTATCATTATCATTTTTATCCAACTTATTTCTCCACAATATGACTTGGAGCTGAAATAACACATCCATCACATATGCAGAATTAAGTATTCTGCAAAATACAGGCATAGTTAACATAAAAAATTAGACAGCGGAATGTCAGAAATAGAAATATCTTTATTGATTATAACTGTAATGTACACGATTTCCAATATGATTAGCACCAACCTGTATATAAGTACTTATTGGAAAGCAGGTATAATATTTCATGATGGATTGGTTGCTCTAAATTTACTGACCCAGCAAGCACGTATGAGGAAGGAACATTGCAAGCACATGGGTTGAAGGCATCTTTGAACACAATGTTATATTTGGACATAATGTTACTTTAACAAACTGTAGAGCCTATTTCTGCACCAAAAAACAAGATACACAACCAAAGACTTCATTATGTCTTGGTAAGATACGAATGCAATATCATGTATAGGAGACAGGCAATCCTTGATGTCATCACCTTAAGGCATCACTAATCTGAGACTCCAACCATCCAGTTTCCATCACTCGGCTGAATCAGAACAGTGAGTAAAAATTCATATAAGAAATTCATAAAGTATAATTCATTTTGTTCATGCATTTTTTTTTTTTTCATTTTATTATATATCACTTGATTTGGCCAGTGTCTCTTTGAAAAAAAGTTAGCTAGTTAACCACCAATTATTATTGGCTTGGCAGGAGAGATTTTTTTTGGCTAAGGAATCATCTGGATTATCTTTATGGTTCATTTTGTTTTATTAGTCATTTATTCCAATAGCCATCTTAAATTAGTGGCCATTTACTTCAATCACCTTTTTAAATTTCATGTGATTTGGTAATAATCATAATTTATGGGAACCCACAAAGCATGAAAGTATGTCAAAGTTCAAACAATGTTTATAATTGAGAGGAGCACGCTACCACATCAACTCAGACTTTCACCCCAATGCCTGCTTGGGATTGGCAAAGTTTTTAGTATATGGGATTGAAATGGGCCCCACTTGCATAACATCATGACTACATTCCTGCAGTATTTCAACGAACTGTATTATCTCAGTATTATAACAAACCATATTATTGTGGCACCCACGGGTATTGAACCTTGGTGGGATCTTTGTTACCAAACATTCTCACCCATTGGACTTCAACCCCATGGGAAAATGTTGAGGTTCACCCATGGGATTGGAACCTTGGTTTACGGTGTGAAACTCCTCACTCCCCACCGCTTGCCTCAAACCCCTTGGGAGTATATCTCACAATCATTACTAATGTGGGACCATCTATTTATGTATAATTTAGCAATATGTACACATGCATGCACCCACTAACCCACCCACACCTTCCACAAGGGAATTACTCCAATTACTCTTTTCAATGAGTGATCATTTACCATTCATAACATGGATAACTTGAGTAAATGACCACTCATTAAAAATAACCATTGTAGTAATGACTAATATGAATGCAATGAAAATCACATTAAAAATTTGAAATATTATTGGTTTGCTATGGGATTATAAAAATTTCAATTGCCCATCTATTATCAGCTTTATGGGTCTCACTCCAGTCACCCATGTTATTATTTAAGTCATTGCTTGCATTGTATAGAGTGGGTTTTACTCCACTTATGGCTTGCATTCTGTAGGATCAGTCTCACTTTATTTATTGCTACACCCAATAGTACAGGTCTTCCTCTAGTCATGGGCTACACCCAATAGTACAGGTCTTCCTCTAGTCATGGGTTACACCCAATAATATCAAGTCTTAATCATTCAAGTTACACTCAGTGGCGTTATCTTTCTCCACCAAGCATTATTCCTTGAAAACAAAAAAAGATCTGTTCGTTTATGCATAAGAGCTGAGTGCAGAGAGATTATGCACATATGTTGAGAGTGGTTCATGATGTATACTTTTGATGGAAGTAGTGAAATGACCTTGCTATTATAATATTTTCTTTGCTGTTAGTTTCTTTTTCTTTACATTGTTCTTGTTATTTGTTGCTCTGTTATGGAATATGTAAATACGTACTACATCATGCTTGGTCAGAGCAATTTCAACAAATATCAGGTCCATGGATTTTATGTGAACAGAAAGTAAAGTACAAAGTCAATTAAGTACACAGACTGTTCATACCTCTTGAAGCAATCTATTGGACGGCTAGAAAATCTCAATCAATATGAAAAAGATGTACTCAATTCAAAAAGTTGCTGCAAAATGTCAAGGCAGGAATTTAGAATGGTTATGGTTTAAAATCTTTGTGCTTGAATATTTGTTTTGTTTTTTGTGGTCAATCTATGTTTGTCTTAAAGGACATCTTTAGTTTTTTCCACAATGCCCAAGTTTTCACTCTTCTTTGAAATCGATAATATATACCATAAAATCGTTGAGTCTGTGAAGGTCTCCAACTAGACATGGCCTCAATCTGGAATATATTTTATGATATTGAATTAAAAGAGTGTCTTTGGATTCATTGAAAAAAAAAAACAAGTAGTGAAATCTAAGATTTGAACCATTGTCCCTAGGATTGGACATAATGTTAGGGTTGTGGAAACTTCTTGACAGAGCAGGACGTTGCTTCTTTTTGTCATGGTTAATGATTGTGATGTCATGTGGCTTTTCTGGTGTTTGTTGTGTGTGTGTGCTTTAATTTGTTAAATGGGATTGAAACGGGTCCTACCCGTATTACATTTTATGCACATGGTGGTGTTACAAAACTTGGCAATTATCCCTGTATTGCTTGGCAAGATTTGAACCTTGGTCTCCTCCTTGAAAGTCAAGGAAATTAACCGGTTGAGCTCATGCCATTTGATTGTTGTGTGCTTTTGACATGTAGCATGATATCTTCTATTTTTTAATTTTGCATGGAATAGTACCTAGTGCTTCAAACTGCTTCCACTTAGCTATTCTCCTTATTGTTTTGGTGTTGAGAGTTTTGAAAGATTTTTGCAAAACGCATCGAGAGTTGTGAATGGCTTCTTTTGCAAAATGCCAAGGGCCTCTAATGGAGGCAGCACTGTGTTATAGTTTTTTTTCATTTATTTGTATTTCTAGATGAAGCGGAAAAATAAATTGTCTTCTTTTGTTAGACTTCATATGGAGAAAAAATGGCTGCAAATGACATCGTCTTCTATCTTTGTTTCCATTGTCTTCTACAAGGCTTTTGGTTGAAATATTTGACATTGTTTGGAATTCGTACAACTTGGTGTGCAATTCTTTTGGCAATATTGTGGCTCTTTTGATGTTAAGGGTTTTGTGTTCTGTAGATTTCCCTTCTATATATCTCAGTCAAATAGGTGCTCTCGTTGTAATGTCTTTTGCATCTTCTTGGCATTTCCTTGAAAGGATTTCCATATATTTAGTCAAAGATTACATACAAGGGTGGTTATTCCTGTGAAGTGTTAGAAACTACATCTGTCCTTTGCATTTTCTTTTGGTGAAACATCTTTTGTGCTTGATTTTGTCGTGTTTGTTCTCCATGGTGACTTCCAAAGACACGCCTTTTGCAGATATCTTTATGCATCCTCTCCTATATTTCCCTATGCATTCTCTACACTAAGGGCCTTCATAGGATATATTGCTTGTAGGTAGGCAAATTGATATGTCTAGGTAGGCAAATTGATATGTCTATTTTTAGTAAATAAGTTTTGTCATTTTGGTGTTATTTTGTAGTTGTACGCAAAGTGTTTGATGAAATGTGTGTACATATATTTAACTAATGTTATAAAGTCATAATTTAATATTATATGTGATAAAGTGAAATATTAGCATGTACAACAAAGTCATAAAGTGACTTATGAAATGAAATGTAAATGTAAGCTAATGCAAGTCAAATGTAATTTGGGAGAATGATGAGGTGTCAAGTAGTTAGAGGGTGCAACTAATTTCTAGTTGTATAAATATGATCCTTGCCTCATTCATTCAGATGTAAGGTTGATGGAGGTATGCCGATGGTCGTGGAGTTGGCCGACGCATATGCTTGTATTGAAAGTTGTGGTGGCTGGTTGTTGTTGGCTGTAAATGGTTGATTGCACCAAAGGGAGAGTGCATTGTTGTAACCAATTAGATCTGTATAATGTTGTATGTGCAAGAAACCCTAGAATGCTATTGCCACACAAATGGCAGATTGTATGTTATTGTTGTACAATTGTTGTTAATATAAAATCTGCGTATTTTATTTATTATCTGCTGTTGTTATTGTACATTGCTTGTGTGTATTGTTATTATTAAAGTGCTGCAGATCTGGAGATGTATTTAAGTAGAAATGGAATTGAGTTTTAGTACATTAAAAATCATTTCTATATTTTGGCGTCGTTGCCTCTATGACATTGGGTCAAGTCTCGTGACATGGAGTTTTGAGCAGCAAAACCCTTGGGAAGGAGCACAAAGACAACGATGGAATGCAGCCAATAACACCAAAGATGCAGATGAAGAAGAGGATTTATTTGTTGATGTTGATGATGAGCCGTACAATGGGACATGTACGATTGACATGCAAAAGGGAGGAGAAAGGCAGACTGTAGAGGGTTTGCATGATAGAACGACAAATGACATATGTGGTACAAGTGATTGTCGTTCGAATAACTGTCGTTCAAATGCATTGCTGAGTGGTCGTTTAGTTGATCCAGCATATTGGTGTAAATCCAGCTGCAAGAGGTCAGAACAAATACCTCCAATCACATGAAATTTGCAAAAAATTAAAAAAATAAACCTGTAATGATTTTATTTTCTCATTCTTGGATCCACCCTAAATCTTAAAGCCCTAAAGATAAGAAATTACTATTTTTGGCAAATTGTCATTTTTAGCCAAAGACCTGCTATTTTTAGTAACTTGGGAGAAAAACTAAAAAAAACACTAAAATCCATTTTTGGGGCACTAGATGAAGGAATTAGGGCCCAAAAAATTTTGAAAAGGCCTAAAAATGGTGATCTAGGTCCCTTTGTGACCTAGCCATGACATTGTCCTCCTCAATATCTAGCTCCTCGTAAAATCTCAAGTCGATCTAATGGTCGGATCAAAAGTTATGCCCTCCAGAAGATAGGCTCCCGCATCATTCTCCTCTGGTTGAAAAGAACTCTGCTCCTGCGAGTTCCTCTGATCAAACTCCTGCAACTTTCCTCTATCAATATTTTTTAGTTCCCACTCTGAAATCCAAGTATTATCTTCTTGTTGTAAACCTTCCCACTGTACCAAGTATTTGTTGTAGCTTCCCTGCCTGGTACTGATTATCTTCTTATCAAGTACTTGCACAATTTTTTCTTTCTTCTTCTTGGGTATCTGTTGCTCCCAGTTTATGTCCTCTTCTTCAAATTCATCTTCATCCCCATGAAATTCATACAAATCTATAACATTAAAAATTGGTGAAATATCAAAATCATTAGGCAACTCCACTTTATAGGCATTATCATTCATCTTCTTCAAAATTCTACATGGTCCAATCTTCTTATACTTCAATTTGTTATATGTGCCCTTTGAAAACCTCTCCTTCCTGAGGTGAACCATCACCATGTCTCCCACCTCAAATACTTTTATTCTCCTACTTGCATCTACTACTATTTTATACTTTTCATTACTATCTTGCAACTTCTTTCTGACACCTTCCTGCAATTCCTGTATGTGCTCTGCAAATGCCTCTGCATCATCACTGATTTTACCCTGAATCGGTAGATTAATCATATCTAGCACACCATTGGTATTCTTACCATAAAAAATCTAAAAAAGAGATTTTCCTGTTGATCTGTTGACTGAACTATTATATGCAAACTCAACTTGTGGTAAGGCTAAGTCCCACTATTTTGGTTTTTCTCCAACAATACACCTTAGAATATTTTCCAAACTTCTATTTACTACTTCTATCTTCCCATCAGTTTGGGGGTGATATGCACTACTAAACTATAGCTTTATCCCCATATTCCCCCATAGAGTCCTCCAAAAGTGACTCAGAAACCTTGTGTCTCGATCTGAAGTGATCATTTTTGGAACACCATGCAGTCTAACAACTTCTCTAAAAAATAAATCTGCAACTCTAGTAGCATCATTAGTTTTCTGGCAAGCAATGAAATGTGCCATCTTAGAAAACCTATCTACTACAACAAAAATTGAATCCTTACTTCGTTGTGTGTTAGGCAACCCCAACACAAAATCCATGCTCAAATTTATCCATGGTCCTGTAGGAACTGACAAAGGCATATAAAGCCCTGTATTCTGTGCATGGCCTTTAGCCATTTGGCACACTCTGCATCTTAACACAAACCTGGTTATGTCCCTCTTTACCTTTGGCCAATAATACTTCTCCTCTACAAGAGCAATCATCTTGCTCACTCCAAAGTGCCCAACCAAACCTCCATTGTGCAGTTCTCTAATAATGTTCTCCCTCATTGAACCAACAGGAATGCACAACTGCTTCCCTTTAAACAAATAACCATTTTGCATCAAATAATCACAAACAACACTACCAACTTCTCCCAACACTGGATTCTTACACTGCTTCACAATATTACCAAAATCTGGATCATAATCATACATTTTCTTAATTGCCTCAAATCCAACTACTTCATGCTCCATAGTAGTCAATAATACTACACGCCTACTCAAAGCATCAACAACTTGATTTTGCTTACCTAACTTATGCTTCAAAACAAATGTATACTCTTGCAAAAATGATACCCACTTTGCATGCCTACTATTTAATTTCTTCTGGGTATTTACATACCTCAATGCTTCATGATCAGTAAATAACACAAACTCTTTAGCCACTAAATAATGTCTCCAATGTCTCAATGCCTGCACAATAGCATAGAATTCCACATCATAAGTAGAATATTTCTTCCTTACCTCATTCAAATTTTCATTGAAGAATGCTATAGGTCACCCTTCTTGACTCAACATGACTCCAATTCCCACATGTGAGGCATCACAATCAACCTCAAATAGTTTGCTAAAATCTGGCAATATCAAAATAGGTACTTCTGACACCTTCTTCTTCAATAGTTCAAAACTCTCTGTTGTTGCCTTTGTCCACACAAATTCTCTCCCCTTCGTGCACTCTGTTATAGGTGCAACAATGCTACTAAAATTCTTGATGAATTTTTTGTAAAAAGTCACCAAGCCATGGAAACTCCTCACCTCTATCACATTTCTTGGAATGGGCCATTCCAAAATTACCTTCACCTTCTCTTCATCCATCCTTACTCCATCCTCTGAGATTACAAATCCCAAGAACACTAGACTCTTCTGAAGGAATCTACACTTCTTCAGATTGACATACAACTTCTCCTTCCTTAACAACTCTAACACTAATTTCAAATGCAACAAGTGTTCTTCTTCATTCCTACTAAATATTAGAATGTCATCAAAATACACAACCACAAACTTACCAATAAATTCTCATAGTACTCTATTCATCATCCTCATAAACGTACTGGGTGCATTAGATAATCCGAACGACATCACCAACCATTCGTACAACCCATATCTTGTCTTGAAAGTAGTCTTCCATTCA
This sequence comes from Wollemia nobilis, assembly GCA_028583015.1. Classification (NCBI taxonomy): domain Eukaryota; kingdom Viridiplantae; phylum Streptophyta; class Pinopsida; order Araucariales; family Araucariaceae; genus Wollemia; species Wollemia nobilis. Next base: position 11,252,773 of record JAQPPZ010017220.1, on the reverse strand, counting down.
TCTCCTTCCCAGATTCGAATCTGATAGTATCCACTATGTAGATCAATTTTGCTGAAACATCATGCTCCTGCTAGCACATCCATCATATCATCCAATCTTGGAATTGGAAATCAGTACTTGATTGTAATTTTATTGATTGCCCTACTATCCACACACATCCACCATGTATCATCTTTCTTTGGTGTCAATAGTGTAGGAGTCACACATGGACTCATACTTTCTCTAACAACTCCCTTCTTTATCAATTCTATCACTTATCTGTTCAACTCCTCATTCTGCATGGGACTCATCCTATAGGTTACCTGATTTGGAAGAGCCAATCTTGGAATTAGATCAATATGATGTTGAATATCCCTTTTTGGGGTAATCCATCTGGTAACTCCTCTGGTATGACATCTGCATACTCTTTCAACAACTTTGCTATTGTGGGTGGTATAGCAACATCCTCAGTATCCACCTTCTTTGTTGTCAACACATAACAAAACCTAACTTCCTTCATCCCTATGACAAATTCCTTAGTTGTCAATAGGCTTTCACTCTACCCTTCTTCCTTATGTGGTAACAAGACCACTTTTACTCCATCCTTCTAGAATGTGTAAGTATTCCTTCCCCCATCATGGGTAGCCTTCCTATCATATTGCCAAGGCCTCCCCAATAATAAGTGACATGCATCCATCGGAATTACATCACACCATACTTCATCCTTGTAGGTATTCCCAATTGAAAACTTAACTAGACACCTCTTATCTATAGTTACCTCATTCCCTTTCTTGAACCATGATATGCGGTAGGGATACAGGTTCTTCTCACACTTCAAATTAAGTTTCTCAACCATTTCATTTGAAACCATATTTTCACAACTACCACTATCAATAATTATCTTACATACCTTTCCTCTAGATGTGCATCTTGTTCGAAATATATTCGTATGTAACCAGGAATCACCACCATCATTATCTTGTACTTTCTCCTTCCTTGGGATGATCATTGTCCTCCTTATCATGAGATTTTCCCCCATGTCTGCAACAACTTCTATCTCTTCTGCCTCAACTAGATTGACTCTAGCTTGTTCTCCTTATCTTCTTTCTTGTGTGGGATAGTGTGAACACTCAAAAGCTCTGTGCCCTTCCTCACCATATCTATAATAGGTATATTACCTTCGTGGGCCATCCCAATTTTGTCCTCCACCATAGCCTCTTCCTCTCTGAAATCCTCCACCTCTCTGGTGGTTACTTTGACCCTGCCCAGACTCTTCTTGTTTCTCTGTATTAGAAGATTCTCCCTTTGAGGGATTAAATCCACCACACCCTCTGACTGGAGGTGATGATGGTCCTTTCTTCACTCCTCTTCTAAAATTACTCCTCTTATGTTTCTCTTCCGCTTTTAATGCTAACTGATATGCATCCTCTACACTATGGATCCAAAGCATACTCAACTCATCTTGTATGGCATAACTTAATCCATTCACATACCTTGCAACCTTCTGTTCTTCTGACTCTTCAAGCTCCACTCGAATTGATAACTTGTAGAATTCGTTGGTGTAGTCCTCGATGCTTTGATCCTTTTGTCTGAGGTTCTAAAGTCTACGAAACAATGTTTGGGCATAATATTTAGGCAAGAATTTCTCCTTCAATTTTTTCTCCATTTTACACTAGACCCTAATCTTTTCCTTTCCTTTTCTTTGCCTCTCCTTCTGTAGATGATCCCACCAAATCAATGCATGCCCTTTCAACTTCGTGCATGCAAGCTTCACTTTCTTTTCCTCTGAAAGGCTTTTCCACTCAAAGAACTTCTCCATGCTATTCAACCAGTCTATCAACTCCTCTGGTTTCAACCCTCCTGCATACTCAGGGACATCAATCTTGATCCCATCTCTATTTCCTTCCAAGGCCCTAATCAGCCTATCCTCAAAATGATGCTCCTCTGGCTTCCCCTTTGGTTCTTCCTCTACATGAACCTCTGATCTGTTGTCTCCTTCCACAATCTCATTATCAGAATCTAGATCTATAAAATCCATTGGATGTCTTTCCCTCATATGGGCCATCATTCCAGTCAATTGAGCAACTTGTGCCTGCAGCTCCTACATATGCCTGTTAACCTAGGCATAACCTCCTCTTCCTCTCCTCATGCTAATATGATCTATGTTATTCCAAATAGAAAATAAGAATAGCAAAATAAATGTAATCAACAAGATTACCTTCTCTTCCCTAGCAAGATCCAACTTGCTCTGATACCAAATGGTGTAAATCCAGCTACAAGAGGTCAGAACAAATACCTCCAATCACATAAAATATGCAAAAAATTAAAAATAAACCTGTAAATGATTTATTTTCTCATTCTTGGATCCACCCTTAATAATGCAATACAAGGGGAATATATATCCCAAGAGAAACCCTAAATCTTAAAGCCCTAAAGATAAGAAATTACTATTTTTGGCAAATTGTCATTTTTAGCCAAAGACCTGCTATTTTTAGTAACTTGGGAGAAAAACTTAAAAAAAACACTAAAATCCATTTTTGAGGCACTAGATGAAGGAATTAGGGCCTGAAAACGATGATCTCTTCGTGACCTAGCCACGACATTGTCCTCAATATCTACCTCGTAAAATCTCAAGCCGATCTGACGGTCGGATCAAAAGTTATGCCCTTCGGAAGACAAGCTCCCATATCACATACACTATCGTTCAGTTAGTTGTCGGATTAGCAACTGACGTGGGAGTGTACAGTTATCGAACAAAAAGAGTTGACATGAGTTTTTGTAAAATTTTATCAAATGATGGCAACAGGTGACGATCTTTCAATGATGCATTGTTCAAATTTTAGAAGTTGACAATGACCCATAGTTGAGAAAATCGGAATCGGATGAGAATCTCCTTGGGAAAAAATCGGATCGGAATCGGCTTGGGAAAAAATTGGATCGAATCGGGAATCGGAAAAAATTGGAAAAGAATTGGCAAAAAATCGGCAAAAAAAACCGAAGAAAAGGCAATTTTTTTTTTGAATTTTCTTTTTTTCATGCATATCACAATGAATTAACACTATGCAAATCAAATATTAATACTGTAAGTGATACAAGCTCAAACTAGACATGAAAATGGCAAGTGCTACAAGTTTAAAGCCAAAGTATTAAAGTTTTAAACTACTACACACGAAAGAGACAAAACACATCTTGTATTGCTTAATACTTATAATATATAAGTTTATAACAGTACAAAATTACAAATTACAAAATGTCAAAATGTGTCATGAGTCAACTGTCAATCAATGTCTTTGAATGCCTTTTCCCTTTGCCCTACTATAAGCTCTAGTCTCTCTTTGACTTTGGTGCCTTGGTTGTGAGGCTTGTGCCTCTTCTTGTGCCTTTGTTGCCATCTCCTCTGCTAGGTTTTCTAAGTTTTCAATTTCATCCATGTTGAAGAGAACATCTCGTTGTTGCTCCTCCTCCTGTGTGATCCAATCATTAGATGGATCAATCTCGTCTAGGTCAAAGGCCTCGGTACTTGTTCCTGTAATTTTCCTATGGTGGAGGCGAAGGTTGTAGTGAACAAACACAAGATCATTCAATTTTTCTTGTGTAAGCCTATTGCGCTTCTTGGAGTGTATGTGCTCAAACATACTCCAATTGCGCTCACAACCTGAAGCGCTACATGGTTGAGACAAAACTCTAACGGCGAAGCGTTGTAGATGGGGCGTATATGCACCAAAGTCCTCCCACCATAAATCTGGAAACAACCAAGAAGAAGGAAACTTAATAATTCACATGTAAAATCCTAAATTCAGATTATTTTTTAAAACAAATTCAAAAGACATGACAAAATAAACAGTAATTCAATGAGGGTTACCTGGCCTCATAGTTGACCTTGACCGAATGCACATTGGCGATGGGAAAAGGATGCCCTCACATTTCTTATAAGAATGCATCTCAATCTGTATCTTAGCACTTATTTCTTCATCAGGGTACATGCGGTCAACACATAATCGAAGGCCCGCCATCACCTCATAGTCAGCATGGAACGTGCTGGAGTAAAAAATTTTGGGGTTGAGGTAGTACCCCGCTGCATGAAGAGGGCTATGGAGCTTAGATGTCCATCGCCTATCAATAATATCCCAAATGGGACCATATTTGGAATGGACATGTCTATAAAATGAGGCAATTGCCTCTTTTGCCCTATCCATAGCCTCATATATATATGCCATTGGTGATTCATCTCCATCAACAAGACGAAGAACCTTCACCAAAGGCTCTGTCACCTGAGAAAAAGAAAAAATTATTTAAATAAAATTTATAAAAATATTTAAAAATACAAGATTTGCAAAAAGAAAATATTTTAAAATTTAAATTAAAAAAATATAATTAAAATATATTAAAAACTTAATCTTGTACCTTGATGGCCTCATTCATGGTTTGCCAAAAGGGCTCCTCAAACACATATTCATATACCTTGTCCCCCTCATTGGAGAATCGGTATCTAGCAGCTTGCTCAGAATTCCACTCCTCGCTCACAAACATTTGCTTGAGTGACCCTCTTGCATTATACATGCTTTGCAATGTCACGAAGTTTGTTGCAAAGCGTGTAACTCCAGGCCGCACTATCTCTCTCCCACCGGTAAATTGCCTCATGAGGTTGAGGACCCAAGAATGGTTGTAGATAAATCTTGTAATTGCCCTAGACTTTTGTACAACCTCGGACACCCAAGGTAATTTCCCAATGTCTTCAAGGAGCAAATCAAGACAATGGGCTGCACATGGGGACCAAAAAATGGTGGGAAATCTCTCCTCCAACAACTTGCCAACTGCTACATATGTTGTTGCGTTGTCCGTGATGACTTGGACAACATTCTCCACCCCAACCTCGATCACAACTTCCCCCAACAACCCTGCGAGCATTTCGGCACTCTTAACTTGCGCCGATGCATCCACTGACTTGAGGAATACCACTCCTCCTGCCGAAGAAACCAAAAAATTAATTAATGTTCTTCCCCTGCCATCGGTCCACCCATCAGACATGATAGTGCAACCGTTAGTGCTCCACACCTTGCGCTGCTCCTCAAGAATAACCTTAATGTCAAGCGTGCATTCATGAAGGAGAGGGCCCCTAATGTCATCATAAGTTGGCGGCCTAAATCCTGTGCCGCAAGCTGCGATGGCATCCACCATGCCTCGCCAGTATGGAGACCTTGCCGCATTGAAGGGAAGGTCAGAAAAATACCAAAAATTACCAATGGCCTTCCTGGCTGCCCTATGCTTGTCCTGGTTCCACGAGGCCATACCATCAAGTGTGGCTTGTGTCCCTGCCCCAAAATTGGACTCATCCATCCCACTCCTTGCCGGTGCCGGTGTTTGTGCAGTTGATGGACTCAAACCTTCATGCTGAAATCCCCTAAAGCCAAAGGGGTTGGTCCCACTAGTTGTTGTATGAGGCTGAGAAGAGGGGGGGGTTGAAATGGCTTCAAATGTTCTTTTCTTTATCTCTTTTTTTCTTGCTTTTGAAGTGACAACTGCCATGCATTCTCTCTCAACATCAATTGGCACACTTGGGCAGACTCTAACATTCTCACCCGGTTTCCTTGCCAAATGAAATTTGAAGCGATATACTCCTCCAGGTATAATAGTTTTACAAAATTTGCAAAAAATTTTTCCTTTCTCTTCTTGTTCTTCTCCATACTTCCATGCTATATCTTTTTTATCTTTTTTCCCGGACCCTGACATTTTCCTGTGGCTGCACATAATAACAAATAACAACAAACATTTACATAGAATTACTTTAAAAAAAAAAAAAAAACCTACACCCTAGTTTGAACTTTGAAACCTTAAAATTGTAGTGCAACTGCAAATCTGAAAAGATGGACTTGCATACATATATTTTCGGCAGCAAGTAACAATAAAGTTATAAACAATCTTTAAAAAAAAAAAAACTAAACCCTAAACCCTAGTTTGAAACTGTAAACGTTGGCAGTTGAAAACATGCACTTGCATACAAATTTTAGACAACAAATATCAAACAAACAATTAATTAAAAAAAAAAAAAACTAAACCCTAGTTTGAAATTTTTAGAGTAAACCCTAGTTTGAAGAATACTTGATTTCAACTAAACCCTAGTTAAATAAATAAAAAACTAAACCCTAGAATTACTTAAAAAAACTAAACCCTAGTTAAAAAAACTAAACCCTAGTTTGAACTGGCATACTTGTTTCAACTAAACCCTAGTTTAAAAAAAAAACTAAACCCTAGTTTGAACTGACATACTTGTTTCAACTAAACCCTAGTTAAAAAAATTAAACCCTAGTTTGAACTGGCATACTTGTTTCAACTAAACCCTAGTTAAAAAAAAAACTAAACCCTAGTTAAAAAAAAAACTAAACCCTAGTTAAAAAAAACTAAACCCTGGCATACTTGTTAAGTTGTTTCAACTAAACCCTAGTAAAAAAAAAATTAAACCCTAGTTTGAACTGGCATACTTGTTTCAGTTAACCCCCAGTTTAAAAAAAAAAAAACCTAAACCCTAGACTTGCATACGTGTTTCAACTGGCGACAACTAACAACAAAGAATTACTTAAAAAGAAACCCTAAAATCAGTTTGCTTACCTCAAATGAATCCTTTCGGTGGTTGTTGGTAGCTGCCAGGATCCTTCAAACTCCAAAACAATCCGATGTTGGTGACTACCAGATTCCTTCAAACTTCGAAAAATCCGGTGTATTGATGCGTTTTAGGGTTTTCCTTAGTGTGGTAGCAGGTAGGCAGACCTTTCTCTCAAGCTTGGAGGAAGAAAATGAGAAAAAATTAAAAAAAAACACCATTTATCCCGTTTCCTCTACGCATGCCGCCGCGGGGGTTTTATTCGCTAGAAAATCGTGATTCCTATTTTTTTTCGAAAAAATCACCGATTTTTTCGAAACTGCCGATTCCGGTGCGATTTTAATCGGATCTTCTTGGAATCGCAATTTTCCGTTTCGAATCGTGATTCCGATCCAATATTCGCTACAGAGGTTGACACAACGAGATATATCTATTTTTTGCGCACAGGATTATGTTTGCCACCCACATGGAATGCTTAATAGGAAAGATGATTTGTGCCTATAATAGCTTAAGAAGCTTTTTTTTATTATTGCCTCAATTTTTGGGTTGACATGCATTTACTTTTGGCAGAATGGCCTAGCCTCGGGTTCCAGCTCAATGTTGTTCCTATCATAGAATTTTAAGTCATATGTTCGTGCGATGACATCTACGTATTTGCTTCATAGTTCGTTGAACAAATGGACCTCTTCTTTAGTGCAATCTTGTCCCAAATGTAAATTCTTGTCCTTGGATACTTTGATGGGGTTGTATGAGGATGTCTTTACCTTGATGCTCGCCTTCTTAGAGCTATCATTTGGATTGAACAAGTTGTCTAGCATGATTAGTCCTTTGGAAATTGATTGGTCTTGAGCTTAATTAATCTATCCTTAATATCATTTCCATAGTTATAACTTATTCTTTTCATCCGCATGTTGAGCCTTTTTGATAAGGCATTCTATAATTTGCTCATCATTATTGAATACTTGCTAACGATTTGGATTGTTAGGGATAATTCCAATTCCTTAGGCTTATCCTACATGTCTATTGTTGGGTCAAATTTTGTGGCCAGAGAGGCTAGCTCATCTGCTTTGGCATTTAGTTCCCTAGGAATTGCTTTGAACTCGTAAGTATTGAAGCTTTTTAACAGATCTCAAACTCTATGCTTGTAAGCTTTGAGATGTTTATTTTTGGTAGCACATTCTGAGTTGACTTGGTTTATAACTAGCTCAAAGTCACCAAAGATTTTAATGTTTTTGATGCCCATTTTCTTGGCCTTTCTCAATCCGGTACATAACTTAACAACATTGTTAGTCCAATTGAACAACAAACTATGAGCATAAATCAATTGCATATCTTGAGGATCAATTAGCTGATTACTAGCATTTGCTCCATTCCTTGTTTGTGCACCATCAAAGTGCATTGTCCATGTACCCTCTAGATCTTGAGCCTATTTGCTTCTTAAAGTCGGGACCATGGTAGGCTCCTTAGAGATAAGGTAATTCCCCGGTTTAGTCTCTTTACAATTCACTGTTGAACCTTCTTCTTCTTGTAAAATTCCTATGATCATGTCTATCTCAGAAGTAAGCTCTCCTTTGGTGGATTCTTCATCTATGAAGTTAGGGAGCTTATTCCACTTTACCACACCATCATCTTCAAGCTTGTGCAAGAGGTAATTTACACGGGGGCTAATTTTCTATTTTGATGATCTTGCCATCCTTAGGCACCTTCATGTAAGTGTAATCCATGGCTAGGTACCCATCTCCTGCCAACTTCTTGATCCATTCTTGTGGTAAAAGCATCCCAAAATAAGGAAGTAGATTGACCATGATGACTTCATGAACAACCATCAGATTTGGATGTTTTGCAACCATAAAAATCAAATCCTTTAACACCCCTAGCACATTTACTCTTGTTCCATCTATTTATATAGGATTTTTGGTGGTCTTGGTGTATGTGAGTCCCATTTCTTTGCAGACAACTTTAGGCATTACGGTCATAGCGGTCCTTGAATCTATAATACAACTCCTTAGCAAGTAATTTTCTATCTTCAATATGATATAAAATGGTGGTGGCTTCATCGTTTTTGGCTAAGGAGCTTTTAGTATGTTTGTTGCATTCATCTGAATATCCAATGGATCTTCTGCTATTAGGGTTTTTTGTTTAGCTTGATTGGGTTGTGTTTGCTGCTATCTGGTTGCCTTCTGTTTGGGGTAACTCCTCTCTTGCTCCATAAGAGATTCATGGAGCAAATCCCTTCGTCCTAGTAAGGCTAGAACTTCCAACATGCTAACTTTGGTTGGCGTCTTCATTTCTTCGACAATATTAAATCTGAATTCAGTAGAACTACTTTCACTATGTGATATGATTTCCTATACTGCCATGTCGTGATTGTGCATCTTTCACTGGTTAAGGACGACCTTTTCAAATGGTCCTTAGCCTCCTTTTGCAACCTCTTATTCCTTTTGCTTTTTAGCCACCACTACATCCTTTTGAGTTTCTGGTTCATTTCCTTGCAAAACATTGACTAGTAAAGTCATGGTTGGCATATTCTTCATGTGTCCTGTAGAAACGAAATTTAACGTACTGAAACTCAATTCCATTTCTACTTATATAAATCTATAGATCTGCAACAATCAACAATAACAATACACAAGCAACATACAATAACAACAATAATGGCAATTGATAAATAACATAAGCATATTTTATTTTAACAACGATCAACAATAATGATACACAGGCAACATACAATAACAACAACAATGGCAGATGAAAAATAACATAATCAATTTTACATAATACTTATTTACATATTTCATGTGCACTTTTCCCTTGACGACGTCTCAAGTTCGCTGTACAAGTTGTACAACCTCATTGACTTGGACTTGTACGATGCTTTCTAGAGACGTGTCATCTTGCCATCCTGTTGGTTCCTCCATTGTACGATCTGTATGGTTGGCGTCGTCGACAAGAGGTTCAGTCATACGATCTTCTTGACTTGTATGATGTACTGTCGTACGATTGTCATCCTCATCTACCTGACTTGTACAACGCCTTGTCGTACAGTCTTGCTCCTCTATTTGACTTTGTACAACACCTTGCCGTACAGTCCTCTCTTAACATCTGATTTGAATGGCATCCTGCCGTACAATCTCACTCTTGCCTTGTACGACTGTCTTTCGTATGACTCCTACTTGAGTTTCTTTGAACTAAGTCCCCTTCCAGACTTGGTGACCAAGTTAGCCTTCTTATTCCTTTGCGAACTTGCTGAACTCGTCCTTGGACTTGTTCTTCCTCATTCCTTCGTTGGTTCCTTCCTCGACCATGCATCCGTGCCATGGCCCTTCCCCTGATTATTCGGCAAATCTCTTTGTTTTGGGATTGCCTTCTCCCAGCTCCAGGCTGTCCGAGATCCGTCCAATTCCTTGGTCGTTCTTGATGATGTCTTTGGTTTTGTCGTGGCCCTCGAGGTGGTCTTGATGGCCCAACCTGATGGTCACGTACAAGTTGATTGTTTTGTGCTGGATCAACGAATGGTCCTTGCGGCCCACCTCGTCGATCCTGCAGCCTAAGGGTAGCAGGAGGGAAATTTCTTCCCCTCGAGCCACCGGGAGGGAGACCAACCAAACTCCTCCCTTGGCTAGGTAGCCTTAGACCACCGAGAAGACTTGATTGTCTCCCTGCGTTGCCTAAGTTACCTCTTTGTTCCTGTTCTTGAGGTCTACTGGGTTCTCCTTCTACTTGGATCCTTAGAGGTGTATCCATCAAATGTCTCCTTTGTCTTCTGACTTCGTCCATTTGTCTTCTAAGTTGCCTATTTGCATCTAAATAGCTTTGTACCTCAGGACAAATTTGTGGTTCTCTATATCTTCTCAAGAGATCAGATTCAGAACTTGAACTATCTTTTTCAATATTAACTGGAGGAAGGCTATCACTACTTGTATCAGTCACCCAATTCCTTCCTTCATCTTCCGGAGATGTTGGTGCTTCCATCACATCTCTCCACAATATCTCGGCAACTTCTTCCCTACTTAGTCGATATTGTGCTAGATCATCAGATTCCTCCTGTCGCCTTTCTTCTTGCCTTGTTCTCTCTTCAACTATTCTTTGTCGTTCAAGTTCCGCTTCTTGTTCTTGTTGCCTTCTAGTTTCTTGTTCATCCATCCTTTGTATTGTGTCATCCAACTCCTGGATAATTTGCGCTCTCATTCTTGCGTTATTCCTGCGCAAAGTTTCATACTCTTGCAACCGCTGCGTTTCTTCTACGAGCCCAATTTGAGCTAACAGGCTTAACCCTGCCAACTCCTCGTTCCCAATTCTTCCTCCATTCTTGGGAATCAACATATCCTGCTCGTATTCCTCTGTTCTATCTGGGAATCGTACGTGCACCCATACTCTTCTTCATTCATTTGGGTGAGGTACTAATTCTTGTTGTTCTATTATGGGTTGCACTTCTCTTTCTTCTGTAAATAATCCTCTCAATCCCATATCATCTTCTCGATCTTGGTGATTCTCATTCTCTTCTAGGTTTTGGCGTTGTTCATTATTCTCTAGATCTTGATGCTCTTCATCATTTTCCAGTTTTGGCTTGGCTCCCCTCGTTCATGGAGCATTCTTCGTTGTCTTCTTCTTTTTGCCACTTCTAGGGAAACAAACAAACATTGTTCTTTCACTCTATAAGGTTTCAATCGTGACCCATTCACTGTTTTGGGAACCATTGTCCCATCCAGTTTCTGCAACTTCACCGCACCATTTTCCATCATCTCTATTACTTGGAAGGGTCCAAGCCATAATGTCTTTAACTTTCCTGGCTTGATCTCTCTTTTGCCATTATACCTTAGAACCAAGTCACCTAGTTTCAACTCCATCTTTCTCAGGTGCTTGTCATGCCACAATTTTCTCCTCCGTTGGGCCACTTTTGTTGCCCACTGCGCCATAACCCTCTTCTCTTCTAGCTGAATCAGTGTCGCAAGCCTCTTCTTTAGGCTTTCCTGGTCTCCTAAATGGTTTTCTACCGCTACCCTCAAACTGGGTACTAGGAACTCTACTGGCACTATTGCCTCTTGCCCATACATCAGCTAGAATGGTGTATGATTTGTTGTTGGCTTAAAGGTTGTCCTGTATGCCCATAGGACTGATGGCAACTTCTCCTCCCAATCTGCTCCTTCTATCCCACAGGTCTTATACATTATTGATACCAAGATTTTGTTCGTCGCCTCCGCCTACCCATTTGCTTTGGGGTAATACGGACTTGACAACAAATGCAAAATCTTGAACTCAGTCGTCAACTTCTTAATTACTTCATTCACAAAGTGACCTCCCCTGTCACTTGTCAATTGAAGTGGAATTCCAAATCTTGTTATTACTTGCTCATATAGAAATCGGGTTGTACTCTTTGCTGAATTATCCGTAGTGCCCTTGCCTCTACCCATTTCGTTAGGTATTTAGTTGCCACTACTATATATCAACACTTTCTCTTCTGACTTGTCCTTAAAGGACCCACAAAGTCTAAGCCCCATCTTTCGAATAACTCCTGTGGCTGAGATGGATGCAATGGCATGAAGTCTCTATGTAACGGCTTCCCAGCTCGCTGGCACGTATCACATGCTTGCACAAACTCCTTCGCATCGTGATAGAGGGTGGGCCACCATAGCCCTACCAGAAGCACCTTCCTCGCGGTCGCATCTGGTCCCATATGCCCTCCGACCAATCCTTCATGAGCTTCTTTCAATGTTACCTTAACTTCCTCCTCCATTACACATCTTCTTAGTATTCCATCTGGTCCCATCTTATACAGTAATCCCGCTATCAATTGAAAAGGTGCTGACTTTATAATAATTTTTCTTCTCTCTGTTGTTGGTATCTCCCTTGGCAGCTCCCCTGTGGATAGATACTCTCCTATCATCTTATACCATGATGGTATAGTGCTTATTGCAAACAATTGAGCGTCAGGGAACTCATCTGACACTCCTCCTACAAGCTCTCCTGAGTGAATCCTTGATAATTGATCCGCTATAACATGCTTCTTTCCGGGTCTGACCACTACCCGAAATACAAACTCTTGTAACGTGATGAGCCACCTGCTAACTCGTCCATGTATAGTCGGTTTATTAATCAAATACAACAATGCCTGATGATCAACATAAAAGGTGAAAGGATTAGCTAGCAAATAGTGCCTGAATTTTTGGACAGCATACACCATCCCTAGCGCTTCCCTTTCGGTTGTGCTGTAGTTTTTCTCCACTCTTGACAACAACCGACTTGCAAAATAGATAGGTTGATCAAGCCTAAATTGCCCCTCTTAGGCCAATGCACATCCAATTGCAAAATTGGATGCATCTACATGGACATGAAATTCCTTATCCCAATCTGGAAATACCAGAATGGGTGTACATACCAGCTTTGCCTTCAACTCCTCGAAGGCTCCTTGATGCTCCTCTGTCCACCTAAAAGGAACATTCTTTCTGGTCAAGGAATCTAATGGGTAGGACACATGGGCAAAATTCCTGATAAACCTTCTGTAGTATCCTATAGATCCCAGAAAGGTCTTCAATGAACTCACGTCATGTGGTTCTTCCATATTCACAATGACGCGAATCTTATCAGGATCTGTCTTCAACCCTTCCTTGCAAACTATGTGTCCCAATAATTTGCCATATGGCACCATCAAATTACATTTTGCTGGATTCAAAGCTAAACGAGCATTCATACATAGCTTCATGCATTCTTCAAGTGCTTGCAAGTGCTCATCCTTCCTTCCATATATCGACCAATCATCTAGGAAAGCTTTAAACTTCCCTGTCGACATCTGTTCAAATATATACAGAATAATCCTTTGAAATGTGGCAGGGGCATTACATAACCCAAATGGCATCCTATTGTATGCATAAATACCATTCTCCACAACGAATGTTGTCTTTAACTTATCTTCCTCCACGATGCTTATCTGATTGTAGCCGGAAAACCCATCCAAGAATGAGTAAATTTTGTGTCCAGCTACTTCTTCCAAAATAGAATCAGTAAAGGGGATTGGGAAGGGATCCTTTATTGTAACAACATTTAGACTTCTAAAGTCTACACATATGCAGATTCTATTCACCTCCTTCTTCAAAGTAATTACAATTGGTGATACCCACTCACTCACCGTAACTTTGAAGATTATGCCAACATCCAACATCTTTTCAATTTCTGCATTAACCAAAGCTGCATACTTTGGGTTCATTCTATATGGCCTTCTTCTTACTGGTAAGGCTCCTGGGATCAACTGGATCCGATGTACACACAACTCTGGAGGTATCCCTTTCAAATCTTTATATGTCCATGCAAAGACCTCCTTATATTGCAAGAAAATTTTGAAAGTTGTTGCTTTCAAAACTGGGTCCCATTCATCTCCACAATGGATTATCCTTGGTTCTTCTTTACTTCCTAAATTTACTTCAACCATCTTTGGTCCTTCATATTTGATACTTTTTGGCTCATTAGTTGCTTTTACCACATCTATCAGGTGTGTTGGTTTTTCATCTATCTCAACATCACCAACTGTATATTCTGCAAAATTTTTGGGGAACATCCATTTTTCTTCTTCTTCCTTAGGCTCAGCCTTCTTGTTACTTTCATCAATTTCATCATGAATTTCTTTGGTCTCCTCTATCTGTATACAGAGGTAGGTGGGCGGAAATATCTCATACTCCTCCATTTGCCAATGAAGGAGCCCACTATCTGATCGGTTCTCATCTTCACTACATTCCTCTAGGTACAACATTCCTTCCTCATTTGGCTCATGTGTACTATCTTCCTTCGAAGAACTGCCCGACTCATCCATCATCGCAAGATCTTCACTCATAGTCTGATTTTTCAAATTTATCATATATTTGTGTTGTCCTTTCTTGAATGTAAGCTGATCCTTTTCCTAGTTGTGATTAACTTTGGCCATCCTTAGCCATCCTCTTCCCAACAATGCATCATATGTTGGTTTTTGCATTGTTATCACAACAAAATCCATGATGAACTCTTGATCCACAATCTTCACCTTTTGAGCCGTTAAGACTCCCTTCATCTCAATACCATATTGGTCTGTGCCATATAACTTGAAATTCGGCAACCATAAAAATGGAGCCCCAATCTCCTTCCATGTCTTCTCTGGGAGCACATTCACACTTGAACCTCCATCTACAATGACTTGCATCAACTTATGATCCAATATTTCAATATGAATCAATGCTGGCTTTTTCCCAACATCAATCATTAATATAGTTGGATCAATAAATTGATCCTTCCTCTTCACCTCTTCTTTTGACTGGCTTTGCAGTTCCATCACTCTTTGTGGCTGTAGTTCTTCTCCTAACTGCATGTAGTGCTGGTATGGCACTAAACAAACTTGCCACCTTCACTTCTATTGTCGTATTCAAAACTTGTGCTGCCAATTCGTGAGTTGACGCCTTTCCCTCTAAGCTTAATGGCTTCTTTAACTTCTTCTGTTCTGCTAGCCTCTCTTGCTTAGCCTTCTCTATCTCTTCTTCTATTGCTTTTTGTGCTTCCTGCCATCTTCCTTTTTCTATGGCAGGATCGGGGTATTGATCCTTCTTTGCTTGTCCCCTTGTGACCACAAGTACATCCTCCTTTTCTTGTTTCTTCTCCATAGGAGGCTCCCCAATGTCAAGAAAATTGACATTCTGCGAGTTGCTCGTACTCGCCTTCTTCGGACAATTCACCTCCTTATGATTGCCTAGACCACACCATCAACACATTTGTGGTACATTATTTCCTATTGCTCCTCTTGCCTGAGGAGTGGGACAATTCTTTGCAAAATGTCCCCATTCCTGACAATTTCGGCATTGAATGATCGGTCTTCCATCCGAATCATACTGCAATCGACTTTGGCCACCTTGTCGATTGCCTTGTTGGTACTGCTTGCCTCCTCGACGGTTATTCTTGTAACCACCGTTGGTCGTGCCTTGCCCATTCCTAGAGGTATTTGGTTTTTCTTCTTCTTCGCCTTGCACCACCATCGTTTGGTGCCTTGCGCCTCTTAAATTGAATGGACACTCGTTGATCGCATGTCCCAGTACCTCGCATATATTACAATATGCGCTCTTCGGACAATTTGCATTTGTGTGGCCTTCAGACTTACAGTCTGAGCACCATATATCCTTTTTCTCTTTTCTAACTTCACCCTTAACCTCCTTGATCATTCTATCAATTTCCTTTTTCATAGATTGAATTGCATTCTGCCATTCCTCCTTATCACTATCAGAGTCATCACTTCTGATATGACCTCCAATTCTAGCTATTGTTTGCTTGGCCTCGCTTTCAAAGTTCCTTGCCCTTTCATAGGCTTCCTCATATGTCGAACTTGGTATGATCTTCATCTTCTTCTTATATCGAGGTAACAATCCATCGATAAACCATCTTTTGACCATTCCATCTGCTGGCAACTCCATCTTATCCGTGAGTTGCTTCAATCTTCGATTATAAGTCTTGATATCTTCATCCCTCTTCTGTTTAGTAGAATAAATTTTGGTTATAATCTCTGTGTCATCCCTTAGAGGTCTGAATTTTGCTTTGAATTCATCTACTAGCGTATTCCATGAGGTGAAGGGTTCTGTGCTTTCTCTTTTCAAGTACCAATCTATTGTGATTCCTCGCAATGTGGCAAGAAATAACTGTAACCACTCTTCGGGTCATCTAACTCCATTTGCTTTCCAAATGGTTGTGCAAGTGCCTATGTGCCTTGCAGGATCTTCTTTCCCTTCTCCTGTGAAGGGTGGGCATTTTTGCTTGCCCGCTCTATTTGCAACATTCGCCATTGGTAAGTGGTTATCCTCTCCCACTTCCTCGTCACTCGATGATGGCTCTAATGGTATTTCAGCCCAATGTCCTTCCGTCCTAGGTGGCTCTACTGGTTGTTCCATTTCAGGTACTTTGGTCCTAGGCACCTCATCCACTCGTGGTGTCTCTTGACCTTCCGTGTTTCCTTCAAATAGCCTCCTTCCAAACTCTGGTGCACCTTCACTTCGTGACCTTCGCAAATATACGAACTATGGATCTGGTCTACTTGCCCAAACACTCACGTGGGGTTGCTCTGGTGCCTGACTCCCGTCCTTTGCACTCCTTAGCAAACTCCTCCCCTCTTGCTCGGGTGTTACGTTCAGTCTCTTGTATGACATAGTATGAGAGTCTTACTGGCAAATCTTTAGTCCTTTGTATGGCAGTGACTTATACGTTATCACACGTACAAGAGCACAAGCAACAATCCAATCCTAATCGGCAACACTCCTATGAGTTTGCCCTCGTATGGTCTGGTCGTCGTACAACTTGTAACTTTCATTAACTGCTGCAACCCTTGTATGGCTTACCTGCATACTACAAACATGCAATTCCTACACGTTGCCGCAATGCAAAAGACTGACCAACTCTAACTCAGAGAATAGCAATGCAACCTATAAACACAAGGTAATAATACACATTAATACCCTAACAGTCTCATCCACAAACAATGGTAATAATCTGCAATCCATGCAATGGCAGAATTGTATTAAATACTCCAGGGACTGCTGTAAACAACAGTACAGTTGCAATTACAATGGCTGTAACCAGCCTACAATAGCATCAACAGTCCTTCACAGCAACACAATACATGCTAATCCCTTATGCTCTCCTGTCCTCCGTACATCCGCATGCACTCTAAGGCTATCCTCTATGCCATCATATACAATACATGCTGTAAAATGAACGGGGGGGTGTCTTTTACTGCCTGCCTGGGCCCTTTCCAAGCGGTTCCCAGGACAGCGCATCAATTACAACTGCCACCTTGAACTGAACGTGCATGAAATTATCAACTTTTCCTAAGGTTCTAAGTGCAATTTATTAAATTGCCTTTTCATCCTAATTTCATCTTCATTTCATGTAATTTCACTTTTCATTTCATTTCACACCATTTACATTAATTTCATGTATATTTCATATAAATTTCATTTTACAAAAAGTTAACAAAACTTTATACATTTTTCATTTCTTCTTCTTTTGGGAAGCAGTTTTGCTGCCTACATGTCCTTCATGCAGGGGTTTGTATAGGTCCCTTGTCTCTTAGATGTAAAGGTGGTTGTCCCCTCCTAGACATTGTAGTGCTAGTATTCAGTTCAACCTGCTTTTGAGATACTTCTTGTGGGGTTGTTGGATTGTTTGATAGCTGTTTTCCTTTTGCTCCTTGCCCCAACAACTTGTTGCTGATTAATGCACACGAAGTGATCGTCAAAGAGGAAGTCGTCATCTTCTTATAAGACACCAAAATTAAAAGGTACAACGTTATTTGGATTAGGCAGCACCGGAATTGTTTGTTGAACTGGACTGGCTGATTGATACATTGGTTGATTCATCATAGGTGATTGATTTGCATTCAGTACTATGTATCCCAATGCTACAGCCTGTTGCGCTTGGCATTGTTGATTATATGCCTCTTTGTGAGTGTTCCTTATAGCCATAGCACATTCAATAGGATTATGTCTAGCGGTGCAAGCAAAGAGCCATAGGGTATTGATTTTTGAATTCATGTTGACCACATTGTTTTTCATTTGACTTTTTGGTTGTCTTCTGTTGTTGCCATCCAATGTTAGGCTGCCAGCCACTGTTCTGCATCTTTTAATCCATTGTATTGATTCTGAGAAGGGATGATGTTAGTATTATTCAGTGCTAGAGCTAGTAGAGCAGGCAATTAAGGCTAGAAGGCTATAGAAGAAAGGTTGTTCTATCTAGGAAAGGTCATCATATAGGGGGAATTTTTCAATGGATAAGTGGGTATGTTAGAGGATAGTTGAGCTACTTGAGAATTTGGGATCAACATCATTGTGGGAGGCGGTCTTGGCATTTGTAACATAGTTTGGGCAATGTGGGTGACATAGGCCATAGGTCCGGCAAAAGGTAATTTCCCAACTCCAACAAGTACGTCCTTTGCATGGGATGCTTCCTCAAATGTTGCAGCTAAGGTAACATGATTAGCATTGCAAATCATTAACGCCAAATCCAATTGTAATCCTTTTATGTAACATGGTAGAGCTTGCTCATCGTTAGGGTGAATGTTTGCTCGAATTAGATATAATATTCGCATGAATCAAGTATTATAATCATGAGTGTTTTCTTGATGATGTCTTTGCATAGCATTTAATTGAAAAAAACTGAATATGCATTGCCTAAATTATCAAACCTCTTTACGAAAGGTTCCACAATGGAGTCCTAGATAACCACGAATTATCAAACTCACCCCCGTACCATAAAGCTGTTTTATCTCTTAATGAGTATATGAGTAAGTGTACTTGTTGGTTATGAATCTGCCATGAGGAAAGGATTTGGTATAATGCGCCCCAGATTCGCCCACCAGATTGAAAGGCCGGAAGGAAGGAATGCCTTCCGTGCCAATCTCCGGAGAAGGCCGGCTTCCTGTGGGTTTTTAGTGTTTAAGATAAGAGTGCAGGGAAAGAGATAAAAGTGCGGAAAGAGAATCCAAATGTGATTGGAGTTGGGTGGGGGGAATAAGCAGCACGGCAATGATCAATCACCACTACTAACAACATTCATATACAAAACACACATTGAAACTACAACTATCATTCATCCTATGTATCCTCTATCTATGCATTCCAGGAATACTTGATCATTAAATACCAGAGTCCAGAGTTCAGTACAACAGTAAGCAATGATACAAGAAACATGAGGCAGAAATGACAAGGAGAGGCAGCATACAAAATGAAGACAGTAAGCAGAGCCAAGTATGTATCTTATATTAGAGGCAAACGCACAGCTACAATGGTTCCCTAGCAGTATATTCCCCTTCCACCCCTTTACAATGAAAATGAGGGGGTTATTTATAGCCCCAGTTTCCCCCGATTACATTCATGGGCACAAAGTCCCAGACAAGACAATAGCTGACACAAGCGGATGAATAGCTACTGATGCTGACTCCTGTCGGCGAGGACTGTACCTGCAGCATGGTCTCCCTGAAAGCTATACAGCTACGTGGCAGCGCGTTGGGTAGAACTTCAAATCAGCGGGAAATGAGGGTAGCTGTGGCAGATGGCACTTCACATCAGCCTTAAATGGTGGCAGTTGGCGTAGATAGTGCGGTCCATGCTTGTCCTTTTCCCCGTCATGTCTTGGCTCGAATCCCGAGGTTGGACACTTGTCGGATGCTGATGAATGACACGTGCCTGCCTTGAAAGGCAGTTTATCCAACTTCGCCCAGGATCAGAGCGCTGTCGGGTGGCGCAGGTGGAAAACAGCGCAATTGGGAAGGTCTTCTTGCCTTAGTCATTTTTCTGGGTTTACTTTACCCAACTGCGCATCGGTCAGAGGGCGCACCCCGACTTCGCTGCGAAGTCGGGTTGCGCACCGGTACTTTGTTGTCTTTACCGCTGTTCGAATCGCAGCATCGGAGAGGGGCGCACCCCGACTTCGCTGCGAGTCGGGTTGCGCCCCAACACTTAGCTGATTTTCTGCCACCGATTTCCCAAGTGCGCCCAGGAAGAAGGGCGCACCCCAACTTTGCTGCGAAGTTGGGTTGCGCCCTGACACTTAGTCAAATTTCGCCTGTTCCTGTTTGCTTGCGCACTTCACATTCCCTACTGCGCTCCAACTGGAGGGCGCACTCCGACTTCGCTGCGAAGTCGGGTTACGCCTTGACACTTAGAAATTTTAGGGAACCTTTGCTGGAAACTTCACTGGGGGGAGAAGAGGGAGGAAGGAG
Organism: Wollemia nobilis; assembly: GCA_028583015.1. Classification (NCBI taxonomy): domain Eukaryota; kingdom Viridiplantae; phylum Streptophyta; class Pinopsida; order Araucariales; family Araucariaceae; genus Wollemia; species Wollemia nobilis. Next base: position 11,232,482 of record JAQPPZ010017220.1, on the reverse strand, counting down.
GGATGAAACTGCAAGGAAGAGGGAGGAAGGGAGAAATGAAGAAAGGGAGAAAAAGGAGGAAAGGAAAAGAGCAGATCACTTAGAAAAACTAAAAACATGGCACCCCGTGCAAAATGTGGCAACATTCCTGGCGGCTCGCGGGGTGTCGAGCTCGCCTCGATGCAAAGAACCATGCCTTCATTCTTTGGGCGCAGAGGAACTTCCTTCCCCTGCTTCTGCTGCTCTGACCGCTTCCCTCGGGGCAACTGTTCTTCAGGTTCACTTTCAGCAGTTGCCTCCCCAGTTTCGCCTTCTGAATCTGAATGCTCTCCACTGTCGGCCTCCCACTTGCGAATGCGCTCGTATGCAGCCTTGGCTTGGTCCCAGACTGCTGCTTGGAAGGGCCCGAGGTCGTTGACCTCTTTTAATGCTGCGTGGAATGCAGCAATTGCGTGCAGGTCGATGGTGTTATATATTTTTCCCAATTCCTTTAGGGAGGAGTTGATTTTGCAGTATTTTGACACCATCTGGGTGACCTGAGCTTCCTGAATTGGCTCTACCCAGCTATCAATTTCTGCTGAATACAGCCAATTCTGCTTTACAAATGGGCGCACTCCGACTTCGCCCAGTTTTGACTGCGCAGTCTGACACTTAGCCGTTTTCTTGCTGCCTGTTTCCCAACTGCGCCCTTCGGACGGTGCGCAGCCCGACTTCGCTCTTGCTGCCTGTTTCCCAACTGCGCCCTTCGGACGGTGCGCAGCGCACCCGGACTTAGTCATTTTTGCTCCATATTTTCAGCTGTCTTCTTCCGAACTTCGCACTGTTTAAGGAGCGACACCCGACTTCGCTGCGAAGTCGGGGTTTGCCTTAAGTCCTACTTGGGCTCTTTGAAAAATTAAAAACTGAATGCTGAAATATATACATTCTGAAAACTAAAAATGCAGAAGGGAAATCTGTACAAGGAAGGGCCCATTGGGCACCTTCAGTGGTGGTAAATTTTTAAGTGGAACCCATTGACGGGAATGGGGAGAAGCTGTCCCTCCATATCCCGGAGCACGAATGCATTAAACTGATTTACCCGGGCAATCTGGTAAGGGCCTTCCCAGAGGGCGTCAAATTTTCCGTGGTTGCCCGGCTTTGCCTTCAGTGAGTCCCACTTTAGCACTAAGTCCCCGATCTTGAAGACTCGGGCGGTGGTTCCTTTTGCAAACCAGCCTTGGGTCGCTTCAGCGTGTTTGGTGAAGGCCTGGTATGCTTTTTCTCTGTCTTCCTCTAACTGCAGCAACTGGCACAGTCTGTCATCCACTGGATCCCCGTTGCCTCTCTCTTCGTCCAACATCCAGAGAGCGGGAATTTCTATGTGTGTTGGCAGGACTGCCTCCTTGCCGTAGACGAGCGCATAGGGGGACGTCTTGATTGATTTTTTAAAGGCTATTCTGTCCGCCCATAGCGCCCGGTTCAGGAGCAGGTGCCAAGTCCTTTTGTTCTTCTCTACTGTTCTCCTGATGATCTTCAGCAGATTCTTGTTGGTGGACTCGGCAAGGCCGTTCCCCTGAGGGTAGTAATTGGAAGACATTTTGTGATAAATGTCGTATTTGCCGGTGTACTCCGTGAGTACAGCGCCTGCGAACCCCGGACCATTGTCCGTCACTATCGACTCAGGGACCCCGAAGCGGGTAATGAGGCTCTCGAGGAACCTGATGACCGTCTCCTGGTCCGCGTTCTTGGTAGGGATCGCCTCTGCCCACCGCGTGAAGTAGTCGGTGGCGGTAAGGATGAACTTGTGCCCAGCTGCAGAGTTCGGCGTAATCACCCCGATAAAGTCCAGACCCCATTGCTGAAACGGAGTCTCGGCTTGGATCGGTTGAAGGGGCAGGGGTGCTTTTCTGTTTCTGCCAGCGAATCTCTGGCATTGATCACATTTTGTACAGATCGCATGCGCGTCTATGAAAAGAGTGGGCCAGTAGTACCCAACTCTGATTATTTTCAAGGCCGTGGGCCTTGCAGAATGGTGACCCCCAGGCATCCCGGAGTGAAATTCTCCGAGGACCCTGAGTTGGTCTGTTTTCTTGACGCACCGCAACAGGATGCCGTCAATGTTTTTGAAGTAAAGCCCCTCGGGGCGAAGAGTATATTTCAGTGCACCTAGCCTAAACCTCCTTCTTTGTGAGGCATTCAGGTGGTCTGGACATCTCCCGGTGCAGAAATACTTCACCAGGTCATCTGTCCAGTCACTCTCCTCTGGTAAGGAGTTGGCTAGGTTGGTGGTTGTTGCTGGATCCTCCCACTTACAGGCAGATATCTCGGCTGCTGCGCTTCGGGCCAGCTCCTGGCACAAGGCTCGGCCTCTGATAAGCTTGGTCGGCCGCACTTCGATGTCGAACTCCTGGATTTTAGCAATCCATCCTGCTCTCTTGTGACCCGGCTCTCCTTGTATGATGAAGCTTCGAACGTCCGGGTGTATCACAAAGACAGTTGTTCGGCTCTGGGAGACGAAGTGTCTGAACTTCCGGAGAGATTTCATAACTGCATGAACCTGCCGCTCTATAAAGTTGTACTTTTCTTCGTGCGGCTGAATCACTTGGCTCAGGAATGCTATGGGGCGCTCTTCGCCATCGTCTCCCTTCTGTGTCAGGACTGCGGCGTAACTCTCGGGTTCTCCCACCGCGTACAGGATGAAGTCCTTGGAGTAGTCCGGGTTTATCAACACCGGAGCTTGTGCGATTCGAGCCTTGATTTCCTCGAAGGCCTGCCTCCTCTCATCAGTCCATAAGAATTCAGCGTTCTTTTTCAACAGTTCGGCCATGGGATTGATTACCTGTGCGAAGTCCGGTATGAACTTCCGCACGAAGTTGATTTGGCCGAAGAAGGACTGCAGCCCCTTCTTGTCAATTGGAGCGGGCAAGCGGAGGAGGGCTTCTGCTCTATCAGGGTCCACGGCTAGGCCTTTCTCGGAGATGACATGCCCCAGCAGCTTACCTTCTTTTACCGCGAAGACAGATTTCTTCGGGTTTATGGAGATGCCGAATTCACGACACCTTTCAAATATTTGCCGCAAGTGGGGAACATGGTCCTCTCTCCTGTGAGAGAATACGGTCATGTCATCCAAGTAGATGACAATAACCTTGTTGAGCAGCTCTCGGAAGGCCAGGTCCATGGCTCTCTGGAATGTGGCGCCAGCATTGGATAAGCCGAAAGGCATGCGCTGATAGGCGAACGTTCCCCATTTGGTGGTGAATGCCGTCTTATGCTGGTCCTCATCTTTGACCCAAATCTGGTTGTAGCCAGAAAAGCCGTCTAGGAGGGAGAATCTCTGGGCTCCAGCAACTATATGGAGGATCTGATCGATTTGGGGAAGCGGGTAATGGTCCTTGAGGGAGGCCTGATTCAGATTTCTGAAGTCCACACAGAGACGAATGTCTTCGTTCTTCTTCCTCACGGGAACCAAGTTCGCAACCCAGGATGAATGCTTGATGGGGTAGATGATCTTGGCCTCCAGCATCTTCAGGAGCTCGGCTTTCATCATGGCTTCGATCTTCGGATTTACAGCCCTCTGCTTCTGCCGGAATGGTTTTGCACCATCTTCTAGCTCAATGGTATGCTGGATTATATCTCTGTCATACCCCTTCAAGTCCTGGTAGCACCAGGCTACTATGTCAGGGAACTCTCGGCACAATGTTCTGATCTGCTCGAGTTCCTCTGCGGTGCAGTCTGTCCCGACCTTAATTGTTTTTCCAGGTTCAAGCTCCAGGTCGGCGTACTGCTTAGGGTCTACTTTGATCCTGTGTGATATTGCTCTGTCATTCTGATCAAATAGACTCTCAAGTGTAATCAGTCCTTTTGGGACATGATTATTTTTTAACTGTATCAACCCCTCATATTGCTCGTCATCAGGGTCTCTACCTTCGATTGAACACGCTTCGTTAACCAAAAATGTGACGATCTCCTCGTCACGATCAAACACCCGCCGGTGGGTGTCTTTATCGAAGCATGAAGGCTCGTAAATGGTACGGACCGGCTTCGGCTTTTGGACAGTGTCATCAGCCGGAACGTACCTGGCTCCAACAGACGCCAGAATGTCAGCATGCTTGTTCTTCTCACGCGATATAGCCTTGACATTCAATGAGTCGAACGACTCCATCAGGTCCCATACCCGATTACGGTACGCCTTGAGATAGTGCTTCTTGGAGGCGCACTTGTTCGTAATCTGGTTGCACACCAGCTCCGAATCGCCGAAGATCTACAGGTGCTTAATCCCCAGCCTCTCCGCTTTCCGCAAACCCAAGCACAGGGCTTCGTACTCCGCCGCATTGTTGGTACAGCTCCAGGCCAGCCTGTAGGTGTAGTCCTTCTGGATCCCGGTTGGGGAAACCAAAAGTACACCTGCACCGGCGCCATTTTTGCATCGTGCGCCGTCAAAGAAAAGCTTCCACAACTTTTTTGGTGCAGGTCCCACTTCTCTTTTGGCCGACTTGTCAAGCCTCTCAGGCTGGATGACGGTGTAGCAGCCTTGCTCAGTTTCGATTACGGCGTTGAAGTCCCGCAAGGAGAACTCATCTTCCACTTGCAGTAGCTCAAGAGCTTGCTCCGTCATATCCACCACCACCAGTTCTTCCTCCGTCAGCTGAACCATGCAGTCCTGCGCCTCTTCTCCGGGTATCTTCTCTACTAAGAAGGTGGAAGGCTTCTCGTTGTAGATCTTCAGTCTCCTTCCTTTGAAGGGCACTTCCATGTGTGAGTAGTCTAGAGACAGATACCCTCCCAGCTTCGCAGTGAACTCCCTGGAGAGACACATGCCGAAGTAGGGTTCCAAGTCGACAACCACGACCTCTTGGATGACCACGATGTCGAGAGCTTTGTGCAGCCGAATAGGGATGTCTTTAATGACACCGACTGTCTTGACAAGGGTGCCGTCCAGTTGCAGCACGCCTTGGCTGCTCCTTGTATACTCCATCCCGATCTCGTCGCAGACGGCTCTCGGCATAACGGTCGTGGAAGCACCAGAATCCACCATACAGTTGTGCACTATGTACCCTTGCATCCGTAATGACAGATAGAAGGGAGGTGGTCTGTTCTTCCTAGTGGCTGAGACTGTCAGAGGTTGCACCAGAACAGCGGGTTGTATCTGCTTGCCATTCTTCATGCTTTTCAGAGATTCCTGCAGCAGATCAACCTGGCCTGGGAGCAGAAGAGCATCATACATGCTGATTCTTGCGGGGGTCCTCTTCAGCTCGTCTACTATGCTGTAGCCCGAAGTGCTAGCTCCTTCCGCTTCTTTTGCCGGCTCATACTTCGTCCGGTATTGCTGAGTGGCCTCAACTCTCTGTCTCTTGGTCAGAGACGGATATCTCAGCTTCTCCTGAGCTTGTTCTTTGGTTTCAGCTGGAGGCTGAGCAGCGGGAGCTTTAGCCGGGGGAGCTTTCGCTACGGGAGGCTTGACTGCGGGAGTCTTCTCTTTGGCTGTGTAGGGCCACAGCCTCTTGTCAGGTGGTAGCCCAGCAGGTTGCGCCTTATCTCTTCGGGCGTATACCTTCAAGGGCTTTGCAGCGGCTTCAGCAGACTTTCTGTCTTCCTTGGCAGGAGGCGGCAACAGATCTTCCTCTGGGACGGCAAAGTTGCCTTCGTCGTCCAGGATCATGTAGAGTTCTTCGTCCTCTATGGCGCTGTCGGCCAAGGTCTGGAGGTAGTGTTGGTGCAGTGTACAGTCATCCTCCGAATGCGGGTCATTGCACGTAGTGCACCAGTTGACCTGGTCAGAAGTACCAGGTTGGTCCTCGATGGCAGCATTTCTCGGAGGGGGGCGCCTTTGCAGTTGCTGCTCCGGGGCTCGGTCTTTTGTCAGTGCCGGGGGCGGATATGGCCTCCTTGGAACAAGGTCCATCTGGGCCTGTTTCTTCTTTAGAATGGTCATGTCGTTGGACATGGTGTGATATCCAGAGGCCAGAGCCCGTACCTCCTGGAGGATTTTATTCTGAATATCATTGTCAGGAGGCGGCGACAACTGAGCTGGGGGAGGTAATGCAGCCAATGGAGGAGGTGTAGAATATTGTGCATACTGCGGGGGAGCAGGGAGTGCTGGATAATGCGGAGGAGGAGGAGGCGGGTTAGGATAATGTATCTGCGGCGGGCCGTAAGGATTCACGACCGGCGCTGGATTCCATTGCTGCTGGGGTTGCTGTCCTGAAGTGGACGGCATCACCCCAGAGGCTGATGGGTACTGAGATTGAGGAAAGTCGGGGTAAATGGGCGGCTGTACCCTGTGCGGGAGTCTGCCTATGGAAATGATATCCATTTCAGCTTGCTGGGCAGCCTCATACAGGGCGGGGAATGAGTCTATTCTGGCTATCTTCAGCAGCAGGCAAATGTCTGAGTTGAAGGACCTCAGGTAGTAGTGTGCAGCCTGACCTGCTGAAGGTCGGAGTTCGCGAGGTACTCGTTTCCAAGACCTCGCAAACCTGATGTTGAAGTCCGACACCTCCTCTTGGGGGTGTCGTATTATTTGAAATTGATGCAGCAAAGAAGAGGGATCAGCAGGCTCGTTGCATCCTTTCACGAGCCTGCCGGCTAGCTGACGCCACCCTGTGATAGATCCCTCTGGCAGTGATCTCCACCAGTAGAGAAGCTTTCCCCTTAGGGAAAGGGCCAGCAGACGGGTCTTCACACTTTCGTCTGTAATGGAATGCAGTGCAGCCAGGGCCAGAATGTCCTGGATGTGTTCGTACGCCGTCTTGCCGTAGCCGTCATACGTAGGGATGGACTTTAAGGCAGCGGGGGGCACAACTTGCTGTCCGGCTAGGGCCAAGGGCCCCGTAGAGTCTACCGCCGGGAAGAGATCATCATCATTCTGCTGGGCAGCCATGTCTTCTTCTCCTCCGGTGGTGTACTCGGTGTCGGAACCGTCCGAGGATGTAGATTGCTCTTCAGCCTCGACCTCTTCGATTTCAGCCTCGGGTTCTTCTACGCGAGCTTGGTGATCAGCCAGCCTGACGCGCTCGCCTGGAGCGTCAATGTCAATTTCGTAAAAGTCAGGCGGGTTTCCCGGATTCCTTGCTCGCCACCTTCTTGTTTGCATGAAGGCGTTAGGACCGGTCTTTACGGACTCAGAGAGTATTCAAGTACGTGCAGAGTCGCCAGGTGCTCTGATTTTTAACAGCAATGAAGCGAACACCCGTGCTTCGATTCTGTTTGGGGGTGGGAAACTACCATGTCCCACCGGGCGTGCCAGAGAAACTGTTGGTTACGAATCTGCCATGAGGAAAGGATTTGGTATAATGCGCCCCAGATTCGCCCACCAGATTGAAAGGCTGGAAGGAAGGAATGCCTTCCGCGCCAATCTTCGGAGAAGGCCGACTTCCTGTGGGTTTTTAGTGTTTAAGATAAGAGTGCAGGGAAAGAGATAAAAGTGCGGAAAGAGAATCCAAATGTGATTGGAGTTGGGTGGGGGGAATAAGCAGCACGACAACGATCAATCACCACTACTAACAACATTCATATACAAAACACACATTGAAACTACAGCTATCATTCATCCTATGTATCCTCTATCTATGCATTCCAGGAATACTTGATCATTAAATACCAGAGTCCGAGTTCAGTACAACAGTAAGCAATGATACAAGAAACATGAGGCAGAAATGACAAGGAGAGGCAGCATACAAAATGAAGACAGTAAGCAGAGCCAAGTATGTATCTTATATTAGAGGCAAACGCACAGCTACAATGGTTCCCTAGCAGTATATTCCCCTTCCACCCCTTTACAATGAAAATGAGGGGGCTATTTATAGCCCCAGTTCCCCCCGATTACATTCATGGGCACAAAGTCCCAGACAAGACAATAGCTGACACAAGCGGCTGAATAGCTGCTGATGCTGACTCCTGTCGGCGAGGACTGTACCTGCAGCATGGTCTCCCTGAAAGCTATACAGCTACGTGGCAGCGCGTTGGGTGGAACTTCAAATCAGCGAGAAATGAGGGTAGCTGTGGCAGATGGCACTTCACATCAGCCTTAAATGGTGGTAATTGGCGTAGATAGTGCGGTCCATGCTTGTCCTTTTCTCCGTCATGTCTTGGCTCGAATCCCGAGGTTGGACACTTGTCGGATGCTGATGAGTGACACGTGCCTGCCTTGAAAGGCAATTTATCCAACTTCGCCCAGGATCAGAGCGCTGTTGGGTTGCGCAGGTGGAAAACAGCGCAGTTGGGAAGGTCTTCTTGCCTTAGTCATTTTTTTGGGTTTACTTTACCCAACTGCGCACCGGTCAGAGGGCGCACCCCGACTTCGCTGCGAAGTCGGGTTGCGCACCGGTACTTTGCTGTCTTTACCGCCGTTCGGACTGCGCACTGGAGAGGGGGCGCACCCCGACTTCGCTGCGAAGTCGGGTTGCGCCCCAACACTTAGCTGATTTTCTGCCACTGATTTCCCAAGTGCGCCCAGGAAGAAGGGCGCACCCCGACTTCGCTGCGAAGTCGGGTTGCGCCCTGACACTTAGTCAAATTTCGCCTGTTCCTGTCTGCTTGCGCACTTCGCATTCCCTACTGCGCTCCAACTGGAGGGCGCACTCCGACTTCGCTGCGAAGTCGGGTTGCGCCCTGACACTTAGAAATTTTCAGGGAACACTTGCTGGAAACTTTACTGGGGGAAGAAGAGGGAGGAAGAAGGAGGAATGAAACTGCAAGGAAGAGGGAGAAAGGGAGAAATGAAGAAAGGGAAAAAAAGGAGGAGGAAAGGAAAAGAGCAGATCACTTAGAAAAACTGAAAACATGGCACCCCGTGCAAAATGTGGCAACAGTACCATGATGTCTTCTTCTTGAACGTGGTGCATTGACTTCAATGGGGTAGCTCATTGAGATGATCCAAAGCCGTTTTACTTCCGTTCTTGTCAAGGTAGGTAATGAATGCATGGCAACAGTCAGAATGGAAGAGTAAATTATCAGATTTAAATGTCCTTGATTTGACCAATTAGGAATCTGATTTTGAGGCCTCGCCAATGCAGATGCTTAGTAATTTTAAGTCATCTATTGCGGATGTTACATTTGACCTTGAGGTGGGGCTATGTATGTTTGAGGGAGTGGCATATACGGGACCATTCGTTGATGTGGGAAACCTTGGGGGTTTTATGGGATGGCATGATACTATGGCTGAAATTGAGGTTTGGATTTTGCATGGAATAGAGTTGGGTGAACTAGATTTGGATTGGGCAAATGCTGGAGCTTAGGCATCGGTGGTGGATTTTGCAAGTCATATTGCAGGTTTTGTTGATTTGGTTGGTCATAATCAGCTGCAGATTTTGCATAGGCTGACTGACTGAGGGCAACATTTGATTTAAGGTAGTACCTTGAATGCCTTTTGCTTCCATTAATAGGTGACGTTTGTCAATTTTGTGCAGTGCTTATAGGCAGGAAAATTGACCAATGAATAAGTTTTGTCATTTTGTGTTATTTTGTCATTTGTATGTAAAGTGTTTGACAAAATGCGTATGTATAATCAATAAAGTCATAAAGTGAGTCATGAAGTGAAATGTAAATGTAAGACAAATGCATGAATGTAATCTAAAAAAATGATGAGGTGTTGAGTAAGTAGGTAATTGGAGGAAGCAACTACCTCCTTAGTTGTATAAATAAGACCCCTACCTCATTCATTCGTGGTTGGCATGGTATAGAAGGTTGGTATCAAAGGTTGGTGATGTATGTTGGCATTGCACATTGTGGTAGAAGTTGGGTGTAGCTAGACATGTACTCTTGAGATATCTGTGCTGAGCCATTTGAACTACTATGTCGGGTTGTTTGAATGTTGTTCCAGGCAGTTTGAATGCTATGTCTGGCCGTCAAAATATTGTGCTAAGCTGTTTGAATGTTGTTCCAAGTATTCTAAATGTTGTGTTAGGTAATTTGAACTACTATGCCTAGTCGTCCCTTTCCTGGCTTGTCAGCAGTGTGGGTCATTTCAGAGGAGGTTGGGCCTTTGCAGGGATGTTGTCTACTCTCAGATGCCAGTTTCTTGGAGACATTCTGAGCTTGGATGATGGACTTACTATTTTTAGTAAGTCAGTGATTAGGGTTTCTGGTCGAGCGGACAGGGTAATGATATTCCTCGCCATATTGGGTGTCCAGATATCTCTTATGTTGCTTGATTTTTGGCCTTTCCGGACACAGGTGCAGAGACTTACTATTTTTAGTAAGTCAGTCAGGGTCAGTATTTTGGGAAACGGATTTTATGACTGAGTAGTTCGGCGAAATGGGTATCTTTTTCTACTTTCATATCTTGGGTCCGACATGAGGAGATAGATTATTTTAATGCCCGAAGATTATTAATGTAATAAATTAAATAAAAATGTAACTTTATAATGTTGGGCATTATATTTTATTAATTGGATGTTATAAGGAGGTCATATAACCACTCAAAATAAAGGGCATTAAATAATAAATCAAATTAAGAGGGGCTTGACATGGTACGACCCCCTTGTGGGACATAAAGTGAAACAATTAAAAAATTAAATAAGATGGAGCTTTCTAGAAGCCATCGTGAGTTTTGAAGGAGGAGTTAAATAGGGGTCTTGAGCTCATTTTAGATCATCTTTTTGGCTATTGATATTGATGATTTGAGGAGAAGACTTGCAGAAGGGTTTCTTGCAGGGATTTTCAGCTTGTTGGTGACGAAAACCACCTACAAGAACATCATCTTCGGAGTTGAAAGACACTCTCAGGGTGATTCTGGGCATTCTCATCTCAGAGAGTGCATTGTGCATCAATGTTGTTGATTTTCAGCGAGATTGGACAAGGGTTTGAGCAGCGGACATGGTAATGATATTCCTCGCCATATTGGGTGTCTAGATATCTCTTCTGTTGCTTGATTTTTGGCCTTCCCGGACACAGGTGCAGAGACTTACTATTTTTAGTAAGTCAGTCAGGGTCAGTATTTTGGGAAACGGATTTTATGACTGAGTAGTTCGGCGAAATGGGTATCTTTTTCTACTTTCATATCTTGGGTCCGACATGAGGAGATAGATTATTTTAATGCCCGAAGATTATTAATGTAATAAATTAAATAAAAATGTAACTTTATAATGTTGGGCATTATATTTTATTAATTGGATGTTATAAGGAGGTCATATAACCACTCAAAAGAAAGGGCATTAAATAATAAATCAAATTAAGAGGGGCTTGACATGGTACGACCCCCTTGTGGGACATAAAGTGAAACAATTAAAAAATTAAATAAGATGGAGCTTTCTAGAAGCCATCGTGAGTTTTGAAGGAGTTAAATAGGGGTCTTGAGCTCATTTTAGATCATCTTTTTGGCTATTGATATTGATGATTTGAGGAGAAGACTTGCAGAAGGGTTTCTTGCAGGGATTTTCAGCTTGTTGGTGACGAAAACCACCTACAAGAACATCATCTTCGGAGTTGAAAGACACTCTCAGGGTGATTCTGAGCATTCTCATCTTAGAGAATGCATTGTGCATCGATGTTGTTGATTTTCAGCGAGATTGGACAAGGGTTTGAGCATGTTATTGGTTGAACTTCATCAATAAACCCCAACAACCAGTTTTCAAGGGTTTTGTGGCATTTTGGAGTCTTCTTTTTGTTGGCCGTACAGTTCCAACACAGGCTGTACATCATTTGGGTGGAGAAGTCCATAGTTTGAAGCTTATGATTAGAAATTTGATTTCTGTACCTGTTGATAAGAACTCAGACTGAAATTCCAGATTCCAAATAAATTCGGGTACTTTAATTTTTGATCATTTCCTTTAAAGGGTTCGTAGTTATATGTATGTATTATCTTGGCTCCAAATTTCATGTTGATTGGCTGAGTAGTTTGTAAGTTATAGCTTTCCAAGTTTGTTGTTCATGCATTTTCTGCATATTTTCATACTTAGAAAAACTTTAAAAAATCAGAATATCACACAAAACCCAAAACATTGCAAAAACACCAAACACAGAACATGGCAGCATATTACATAGCTAGACATGTACTCTTGAGATATCTGTGCTGAGCCATTTGAACTACTATGCCGGGTTGTTTGAATGTAGTTCCAGGCAGTTTGAATGCTATGTCTGGCCGTCAAAATATTGTGCTGAGCTGTTTGAATGTTGTTCCAAGTATTCTAAATGTTGTGTTAGGTAGTTTGAACTACTATGCCTGGTCGTTTGAACCATAGTAGTCAGACTCTTTTGGACTCCCGAGTACTCGGCCGAGTCCGAGTCCAAGTGGGCTCAGCCGAGCCGAGCCCACTCCTTTTTTTTCTGGACTCCTCCGAGTCCGGCCGAGTCCTGGGCCGAGTCCGAGTCCGACTTGGACTCCCGAGTCCCGACGTCAGAAATCGGCTGGCCCAAAAAAAATGGAAGTTTAAAAAAAAAGAAAAATTACGTCTAGGGAGGTTAAGTGTTGATGATGCTCCACGACTTAAGCATCCATGTTAACCAGTGCGCAATCACAAACAAGACGCTGAAATCTTTGTTTATTATATTAACGAGAGAATGTGCAATTTTGCTTCTCAAACCTTCAGAATGCTTATCCCTCAATTATAATTTATTTTAATACAAATATATCTTTCTCCGATGGATACATCATCCGCGTCTTGTTTGGGAATGAGAATCGCTTCAGAATGCACGTATGCATGTCCTGTGGGGTGTGGCGGTTTGGGCGGAGAATGGCATGAGTTTTGGAGGCGTTCGATCAAGGAAGGCTTGAGGCCGCCAGTGCTGAGACCTCTTCTAGAAAGTTCATCGCGCAGTTCTTGCACCTTCATTTTCTTCCATTATTTTCTCTCCTTCAATGCACCCTCTCCTGTCGCCGTCACTGCCACCGTTGCTATTGCAGCCAATACACACCATCACGCGGCAATGGAAAAAAATTAAAAACGATAATTTATTTCGCTCTGAAACCCTCGACTGTCAACGAAACAATTGCTACACACGAAGCTCCCCCAGAATAATGAATGTCGCTTCTACCTTGAATTTTGGTAAGCACTTTTAAAAAACAGCCTCCCATTCTAAAACCGTAAAAATGGCTATGATTAAATATTAGTTTTATTAATATATGAAGAATTTTATTTTCAAATTTTTTTCTCAGGAACCTTTTAATAAAAGTAAAGTTAATAGATCCCAACCAACCATCTAGGAAATTAGATCTAGACAACCCACTGATTATTATTAACCATGGTATTTGAATATTTTATTTATTAAACATGATGGACTAAGTTAGGGTGATTCCGTCCCATGGTTTCTCTAATGAACATGGTATTTGTAATTTTTATTTATTAAACACGGTGGACTAAGTTAGGGTGATTTCGTCACATAGTAAAGTTTATTATTATTTAATGTTTTGTGAAATGTTAATAATGTTTTTGAACTTTATATATTAAGTTTATTTTATCATTATATTATTTATTTATAATTTTATAAACCAAAGTGGTCATGCTTGCAAAGGTCATAGTCTATTCCGAATCCTCTGAGTGCACGCCAGATCGACAACGATGGTATGAATCTCGAGTGACCGGTGGTACTCTTCATGCCGGGTTATAAAATAATGAGGTGGTATAGGCTTGTTGGGGGCAGTTACTAAAAATAGTGTGGATCTAACCAACTCCCTATGTATCCAAAATACAAAATTATAAAACAAAATTACTAGCTTGCTATTAGAATATGCTCCTTCCTCTTGTTAATTTCTTATTTGTACAATGTTGAATGTTGAGTAAGTGTGTTAGAATATACTAATAAGTAATATTCATGAAAAAACTTATTTTTTCAATAAAATTTGTATTTTTTTCTTTTTTCCGAGTTTTTACCGAGTCTTGCCAAGTTTTTTTGCCGAGTCCCGAGTCCGACTCCCGAGTCGAACTTTCCGAGTCCGAGTTTTGCTACTATGGTTTGAACTATTGTGCCAGGCAGTCTGAACTGTTGTGTCGGGTAGTCTAAATTGCTGTGCTAGGTCGTCTGATATATGTTGTGTGTGTAGTTTATGCATTGTAATTGTAAGTTATTAACATTGTATATATTTTTATTTAAAAACGCTTTGAAGAAACAAGTACAAGATATTTTAAAGCCATTTGTGTACATCAAAAGATCTTCATACCAAATAATGTAATATAGGGGGGTGTTGGAGAATATTACATTATTTGGTACTATGTGAATGTACCCCCATGGTACAATTGTACATTTGTAAATATTAGAATAGGGTGTGTGATTTATATTTCCCCTAAAGTATGTGTCAATGTGTAGGATGAGTACAAGTCTCATAAAGTGTGCAAGTGTGTAGAAAGTCAAGAGTCGTGTGTATGTGTCAAGTATACATGTGAAAAGTCATGAGTTTTTTGTCATATGTGAAGAATGTGAAAGGATGCATCTCCCGGATGTTTGAGGAGAGCAATAGTTGAGTATTGAAGAGTCATTTGTAATATTATTTAATGGAGACAAAGCTCCATGCAATGTAACTTGAACTTGTTGATTTATGAATAATATTATGAGTTTGAGAAATAGTGTTGTTGTTCTATGAATGTGAGTTATTGACCTGTGAGTTAAATGCTTTTATATTGTAGTTAATATTTGATTCTGGTAAATAAATCTGTCAGATAATCTAGCTTAAAAGCCATCATGCTAAGGTATCCTACTAAGTTGACCAAAATGAAGATGGAGGTGTGGATGAAGGATTTTGACTTTGGTTGGTTGTGTTTGCCATTGACTCTTTTACTTTTGCCGCAGTTGGAATTTGGTCGCTAGCTTTATGTATCCACACGACAATTATCTTTTTCTTCCCTTTTGTATTTCTCCTTTAGTAGGGAATGAGTTCAACTGGGCAGGATTCTTTGCTTGATTGTTGCATCTTTGATCCCATATTCTTAAGTTGGGAACATGTCCTGTTTGTACCTGCATTGACAAAAGTTTCTAGTTAGAAAAGTAACTTTTTCAGAAAAGTAGCAACTTGCTCCTTTTTTGAAAAATAGTGATTCGCTCAGAAAATACTAAAAAATTTGTGGAAAAGAGATAGAGCGAACCACTATTTTTTGGAAAGGGACAATCCGCTCTTAGAAAATAGGCGATTTGCTCGTAAAACACATTGAAAATTTTGTCTTGAAAATTAGTGAATCACTTGTGCAACGAGCAAATTGCTCTTTCAATGACAACTTGGCAAATAGCTTTTTGCTAGTAGCAAATCACAATTTCAAGCCAAAAAAAGTTAGATTGCCAAATTTGATGAATCGAGTTGAACAATTGCACTTTGCAAAAAAAAGGATTTGCTATTCGAGAATTGGAATGCGAAGCTCTCGAATTTTTGTTAAGGTGCATAATGAAGTTGCCATTCCACAAAGCAGTGACAATTTTCACAAATAAATTAGGAAGATAGGTCCAATTAGATTAAAAAATTTTGCAAAAGGGGACTAGGCCTGATTTCAATGCGGAAATCAAGCCCTTGGTCCCATCGGGCATCCACAAACCTTTTGAATTCCAAAAAAATTCCAATTGCTATTTCACCTCACGAATTCGTTTCAATAGTTGGAAGGAGAAACGTGCCTCCTTTGACCTCCAAATTCAGGTGGGCTCCTCATTATCCTTGCTAAACTAAGCTAAGTACCGAAAATTAAATGCGTGAAGGTAAGTGTGCGAGGGATTAAAGTAAATTATTAATTATATGAAAGTAAAATATGGTTGTAGCCATAGCAAGGTTAGTGTGTGATCAATCAAGACATGAAGAAATTGAATAACAACAATGTGCTTCTATGCACTTGAAATTGAATAATAGGAAGAAAGGACTAAAAAGTAAAAGGGCAATTCTGCAATTACTATGCATTACACAATCCAAAAGAGCAGTGCCACAATTGGAAAACAAATGTCACTCCAATATTTCTATTATTCCCAAAATTAGAGCAAAGTACAATGTGGAGTCCATAGAGTGTAGCTTTGATTTCTTCAATGGCCAAAAGATTTTTACAATAAAGCCCATGGCTCCTATATCTAGAAAATTATTCACCTAGGAGTTACTTGAAGTAACAAATTTCTACTCTTAGTAAATCTACAAAATTAGGGATATCTTTAACAAAATGATGCCCACCAAATGTAACATTGCTCCAAAATCATCCCTAAACTGCTTATAAGCCTTCTATCTCGCTTTTGGTGCCACAAAATGACAAAATGTTGCTTTCTAATTAGTTGCCTCGAATTTTGTGCTTCCTTGTTACGATTGGTCTGAAAACTAGTGATTCACTCACTTGGGGGGAATGGTTCGCTACTTCTCTAAACAATGATTCACTTTTTGAGAGCCAATCACACCTTTTGAGCAGATCACATGTTGAGTGAATTGCACCTTGAGGAGCAGTTTGCAACTTTGGTGTCAAATTGACTTCCTGCATCTCAAAGGCCTAAAGGTGTTTTGAAGGCTTAAATTATTTGACCCTTAGTTTTTTGAGCCTTCTAATCATTGGAAAGCCGAAGGTAATAGCCAATATGCTACAAGCATATGTGTCATCTATTTTTTTTTATTTTTACTATATTTTATATAATAATTTAATATGTCATCCCTTATAGTCCCCATAAATCCAGCTAAATCCCAACTATTTTAGACAATTGTCTTGTTCCATCCTATTGTCTCAATCTTGGAAACTTCATGGAAAATTAGTATTTAATTTCACTTTGCTTTTATTCTTGATTACTACACTATGATGTTTCAATTGTCTGAATGCCATTGTTGCATATTACACATCCTCATTTGAGCATTTATTGCTAATTAGGTGAATATGCAATGGCCTCATAAGTGCATAAGATATCTGCTTATTTAATAGCTTATGAGGTATTTCTTTGTATATTTTCAATCTTGATTGTATCTTTTTGCACCATGGCATGTACAGTTTCTAGTATAAGTAGTACGTTATTCATGATTTCATCTATGTGTGAACATCCTATCCATAAAATCTTGAAGTTGTTCATCCTTGTCTCCCTTCAGTCATAAAAGTTAGAATTCAAGCTCTTGATTTAATATTCATTCTTCTTTAAGTGGTACCATCCCAATGGTTGCTTCTTCCTTGTTATGTCCTTTTTGTCAACTACACAGTTAATCTCTTCTTATAAAGCTTGATTCTTTTTCCGACGTATGTTTGTAAGATTTTAGATCACAAAGTTTGTTCTTAACTCCAATCCTCAATCTTGGCAGGAGGAACTGCATTCAAAAAATTGCTTCTTGTCCATACATTAGTTCGAAAAGAGTTTGACCAATGGGAGCTTTCTATGTCATGTTGTAAGCACACAAGATCCTTGGTAGTGTCTTTTCAGTTCATCCCTTCTATGCTATTGGAAACTTGTATGATGGAAACCATAACCTTGTTTGTTGTCTTTGCTTGTTCACTAGCTCCTGAGTCTTAGGAACCTGAAATGATTGAAAAATTTAAATCCTTGGTAGATGTTGAATGTTTTTTTAAACAAAATGATCACTTCTGTAAGTTGTCAAATGGAGGGTGATGCTGGACAGAGTAACGATTTGCTTGTACAAGAACTTATCTATATGTGGGGCCAAATTATCTAATAGAGCCCTTGCTTCAACTACTTGGCAAGATATTGCATGCAATTATGTCGCACTTCTACCGTCATAGTTGGCACAACTTCTTGAGAGGACGAGTAGAGTCTAACTGCAAAATTTCAAATGTTGTTGGGTTACATTGGGAAGCATTGCATAAAGTCTCTTTTTCAAGACTCATGTCTCATTACAATGTTTTAGTGCCTAATTTGGGTCCATTTTGTACAATATCCCATTGATTACTTAAAAAGTCCTTGTCTTTCTTAATTGTTGTCTTTTGCTCAGCTTTCGATAACCATTGATTACTTAAAACTTGCCAAAGACCAGAATTTCCTAATATACTTCTATGAGGATGGTACGGTGATGATGATGAACAATTAGACATAAGGTTGTTTGGATTCATTTATTCAGTTCTTCCAAACTGATTCATGTATTCAGTTCTATCACATGATGTTTCCTTGGCCTCACAATATTAGAAGCAAATTCTTGGAATAAAAGCAACTGTCAAATTATTTGATCCTCTATGACTATTTCGCTTACTAAGGATGGCAAAGCCTGATTGTCAAGATTGAAACACAAATGGGTTTTTAATGAAATGCCTTGACTTTTCCCTTGAGTACACCCTAACCAGTGCCTCACATTTAGTGGTACTATAAGTCATTTCTGCTGCGGATAACCATGGGCTTTCCACATATATTAGTGGTACTATAACTCATCTCTGCTGTGTATAACCATGGGCATTCCACATATATTGGATTACTTAGCTTATGAATGCCTTCTTGTGACAGTGTACATTTTATGGAATATATAGGAGCATCTAAATGTATGGGAATTTTTTTGTTTTATTTGGACTAAGAAAGAATGAATAGACTGTTACTAAGAATGAGATGACTGAGGATCTGTCATGGTGCCTTGATGACCTTTGAATGTGGGAAATATAGGGGAGGCAAACTCTACCTTTGGGAAACACATTCTTGTGTTTCATCATATACTCATGCAGCTCATACTAAGGTATGAACCTCATTTGTGGTAGAGAGCCAACAAACTGAATTGAAGTTTCTTCTATGGCTAAAGGGAGATATTTTTCATCATAGAAATGTCATCGTAATTAAAGGGCATTTTTGGTGAGGAAGTTGACTTTTGCAGAATGACAGATTTTCTCTTGGGAAGGTTGGCAAAACAGATATTTTGGTGCACCTTGGCATTCTTTTTCACGGCACTTCCAAAAATCCAGAAATGGTAACCTTTCAGAATATTGGTGGCTCTCATACTTTATTAACGTATCTTCTTCAACTCCAACTGCTGGTAGAGAATGGAACAAAGAATGGCATGATTCAAATTTGTAACTTTAGTTGCCAAAAGACTGAATGCTGTTTTTATATCTTCTTTAATTTCCAACTTCTTCCATGCTTACCCTTGTTAGGCTTCTTCCGGTCAAGGTCATACGTGTCAGTACACATATCTGTTCTTTAGATATATAGTTCACTATTATAGCATTTTTTGTGATATCAACATGTAAAAAGCTGAGGCAAATTGTCTTCTATCTAATCTGTTCACTCATCAACAGACATGATTTTTTGGCTGTCTTGTGGGATTCTTAAGGGTCACTATTTTTTGGACATAATGCAGTTGCTCAAAAGGGGTGAATCAGAGAATTAGTGAACTTGGGCATGTTTGAGTATTGCTGTAATGATATCTTACTTTGAAAACTATGAAAATGTTAAGTGGTGAGTAGTCTGACAAGTAAATTTGTAGATATTCTAGTTTCTAGTGTATGGCCAACATGACAGGGATAGCTTCTATACATGATGGCTTTTACACTAGATGGCCTTTGGGTTTGACACCTCTACTTTGTTATTTGTTCAAGAAAAGTCAAGTCTTGGTCTTGACGATGAGTGGGATCTGCTTAATTCATATATGTAGATAATCAATTACACTTGTGGAGCAAGCTACAACTATTTTGATTTACACCCTACTCCGATTTGGACAAAGCATTAGGTCGATTGAACATCATTTGCCCTCGTGATAGGATTCTGATCATATAGGCTTCTGGTTTATTTAACGATGAAAGGCAACCAAAAGAGATATTATTTGCAAATAAAAATGTCACTTTATATTTAGTTTACGTGAAGTGAAATTTATATTAACACTACTCAGGTTTTTCTAGGCAATTGATCCTTGTGAACTTACTGGACTATCACATTAGGCTGTGGGTTTTCGTACAATTTAACTTGATTATTACTGATTTCATATGTGAAATATGTTGATTCTGTGAACTTTAATTTTGTCCCAGAAGAAAAAGGAGAAAGAAAGGAAGAAAAGGAAGGAGAGAAAGCACAAGGATAAAGAACATGATCAAGAGGAGCAGCGGCTCAGAAGGGGCCAAAATTCTTTCTACCATAATGCTGATGACAGGGACTATAGGGAACAAAATGATGAGCAATTGAAGGGCCAAGAAAGTGAGAAAGAGAGAAAACATAAAAAGCACCACCATAGGAGCACTGAAGATCCAAGCTCTGATAACGATGATAGAGAGGATTCTAAGAAGTCCCGCAAGCGGCGAAAAAAATCATCACGAAAGGTAGTATGTTGCTTCATGTGATGTAGAACTATTGACTAAGCAAAATCCAACTTTTGATTTTATGTGACTTACTGATTCTGTTTCTCTCCTCATTATATGTGAAAAAGCATGGACATGAGTCTGGAACTCATGGTGAGCACAGGCGAAAACGGAATAGGCGAGATCGAGATGAATCACGAGCGAATGGATCAGTGGAACATGAGGATGGAGAAGTTAAAGACGACGGTGAATATAATTAGGTCTCTATCTTCAACTCATTATTTGTCATTTAGTGAACTCAAATTCATGATTTTTGCATCAGCTTTACCATGTTCACTAATTACAATAAAGGTGACCTTTAACACTTTGGTAGCTTATTTGCAAATATTAAGGATCAATTTTTGAATTTGTAAATTTTATCAGATGTGCTTATTTGTGTATTGTGTATCTTGAATATTAGATTTTCTTTGTCAAAATATGAAATAAATTTATCTTCTTTAGAGATTTTCTCTTTTGCATAGACAACATTTTATAACCTTTTCTAAACTAGCATAGTTATAAGGGCACGTGAAGGCATTCTTAGCAGAGACATTGATCTTCTTTTGGAAAGCATCTTTACTTTTATTTTATTTATGAAATAACTATCAAAAGTAAGGAATTCTTTCTTCATATGTCCATTCTTGTATTTGTTGTTCTTGAGTACGTGTATTATGTAGCGTTCTACTGAAATGAAAGATTACTTAAGTTAGTCATCATCTATTTCAATATTAGTTGTCTTTTGGTGCTCAGCCATGGATGTATCAGTTTATCAAAATTATGATTACTTAGTTGAATCTTAATCTGCTTAGGATTTATTCTCCCTAACAATATGCACAACATGCCTGGGGCAGTATGTTTGAATGTTTTAGATGATTTTTTGTTGAATCTGAGAGGAATTCTTGTTCCTTGTATACAAGTTAGTCAAAGAATTCTATTATTAGCTTTGCCAGTTGAATATCAATTATTCCTATATAAGCTTCTAGTCATATTCTAGAGCATCTCAGATTTGTTATTAAACTATGATGGTAGAGTGTTTCTTAGCTTTATAATTTGAATTGGGCAAAGGGAAGGCACAAAACTGCAGCAAAATAAATATATTGCAAATAACCTGAAGCAGAATATAACATCCAGAAGATCATAAAATTAGATAACCTGTTCCTTCATGGAAATTTATAATTAAAAGATCAAAAGAGAATAAAAATACCTGGAGGCATGTAACATTTATTTCGAACAAACTGACTCAAGTGAAGTAAGCAACTCTTAAAACCATGGAGAAGAAGGTGATCAACAAAGTAAAAGAGCAATTGCATCTTTAGTGTTTGATTACAGCATTGTTTTGGACGAAGACCCAAAATCCTTCTTCTTCTTAAGGTTCAATTTGGACAGAAGGAATGTGATTCTACTCTAAAAGATTGTGTCAAGCATGCTGAGAAATGATACAAAGGAGACAAATAGTCTATAAATTTGTGGCATTCAAACTTTACATGAAACCTTCTCTGCTGGTACGGAAACTTTTATTTTTATTTTTTATTGAGTAAATACTTCTTATACATATACATATCCGTCGTGGGGATTGAAACCGGGTCACATCACCGATAATTTGATAATGCAAGTGGCGTCCTTGCTGGTACGAAAACTTTTACAAGTATGCCATGTTTCATATAGAATAAAAAAATATCTCAATCGCTTTATATGATCTCTTGTCATTATTTACAAACTAGATGCCAATGCCTTTTAGTACTTCTAATGGAAAACGTAATATGCAGCTATGAGAGGTCCTGGTGATAGCCAGATTCTCTCATAAAATTCTCCTACGATATTAAAATGAGAAACCTGAAATTGATTATTATTCAATTGTGAGGTAAAATTACATTATTTTATATTTATAGACATTTTAAGAAACAATTTAGTAAGACCTTGGAAAGAAGTTGAAATATTGAAAACAATGAAGCTATAGATCATATACATTTCTTAATTGAATGAAGATAAAGAATGCCTCTTCTGAAAATAAAATTCTGAATGTTAATATTTGTATTGTTCCTGTGCAAACAGCAATAACTATGCAAGTGATGGAAATGGTATGTGAACCATTAGTAATGAATTAGAAGAGCTGAATTGAGTGCCACTTTTATGTTGATGTACAAATAGGACACTAAAAAGCTTAAAGCTCATAAAAAACCATAAAAAAGAAATGAAAATAAATCCTTCCAGAATATCAATTTTGATGGTCTACAAATTGAAAAGAATTAAAAGATTATAAGATGAGTTGTAAGATCAGTGTCTTCAATTCTCCAACCACTACATGTATTATCATATGCATAGAATAATGTCTATAAACGATCTAGACTAATTGAAATGAAGAGAGGACTGAAAATGAATGGTGTATGTTCTTTATTATATTACAGGCGTTCCTTTTGAGCATAGTTGAGAAAATCTGCAAAAAATCCTGATTCGAGCCGATTTTTCCCGATTCACAGCCTAGCCGATTTTTTCAAAAAATTGTGATATGCATGAGAAAAGCTTTTTTTCAATGAAAAATTGCATTTTCTTCGGTTTTTTCAATGAAAAATTGCCGTTTTTTTGCCAATTTCCCCCCTTTTTTTGCCAATTCCCGATTTTTCCTGATTCTTTTTCCATGTCGATTACGGTCCGATTCCGATTTTCTCAACTATGTATTTGAGAAACCTGCAGAGCAGTCAATCTTGTTGGCAAATGATAATATGCAAATGCAAATACAAAATTCCAATCCTTTTCTTTATTGCATTGATAGAACATGTGACATGAGAGCTAGCATGATGTTATAGGCAGAGAACAGACTGCTTTTCAGAAATATCTGTTTGGTTCTGGATTACATTGGAAACACAATGTAATATTTCAAGCAAGATGGAAATAATGGCCTCATCAACTTAAACACATTACTAAGAGAACGTAGAGGTCAGGACTTATTTTAGAAAGGAGATCATTGTACATATAGGTAGAACATCTAATAAATGTGTAGACAACAATGTAAGATGAAGTTATGGATCTTCCGTTGCTTGAGCTTCATTAGGAATACCAACACCAAGAATCATCACTGAATTTGCTTTGGAATACAGCACCCATAATAGATATTCTGCATGATAAGAGGAGCAATGATTTCAGCATATACATGAATTTTTTATAAAATGAAACAAAATGAAAAAGTGTGATAAATTGCAATGCCATAGTGTTTAACTACAGAAATATTAGATACTTTAGTCAGATCATCAATTTCTACAATCTGACTTATAAACAAGAAAGATATGAATAGTATTAATTAGTTAGAAAATCCTTTTAGTTCCATAAGCTTTATGGTTTATCATAAATTTATATTCAGAAGATTTAGCCCTTAGCAACATCTATTTCAAGTCAATCACTAGCCTCTTAAAGCTTGATTTGAGATTAATAAAATACAAATAAGATGTATATGAATGAAGCTCAGTTCCCTGAAGTTCATGCTAGACATATTTGAAATTTTAATATTGAATGGGAGAAGGAAAAGAGAGACGGCAGAGGAAAGAAAAAGAGTTCAGTGCTTTTAAATTTATTATTTACTCTTATTCTGCTAAACACGAATCAGACCATTGTATCTTCCTGTTTACTATTTGCACTATTATTCAAAGACCACCCTCTGCTCTAGTTAAGCGTTGATTATTAGTTAAAATTGGGGAGAGTGGTGTGCAAGTGAAGTATTAAGGTTGTAAACTGATCAAGTTGGTTTTGCTCTATGACACACGGTTTATCAGCATGTTGAACTAGGATTTGAGAACCTGACTAATTGAGTTTGGGTCCACCTTAGAAAACATAGATTTAAGATTTATGTTATATATAGAGAAGTAAATCATACACAGATGATTTCCATCTACTGTTCAACAACTTGTGCATGATTTTTGCTATTTGGCTTAAAAATATTAATCTCCAGATTAGCTTGTTAAGACCATATACAAAAGGGCAGTTTGTTCACCAATAAGAACATTGATACTGTATATTGATGTTTTAGGCTATTACATTTGCTCTTTGAAATGGAAAGAAATGGCATCAGACACAAACAAATGATAGTTTCTTAAGAATAATTAGTAATCTTTCTTGGTACATACAACTTTGATCAGCATGTTTGGTGAAATGAAGAAGTTATCACTTGTGCAAAATTCTAGCTCTGTTGTCTCTTTCCCTTAACCTTGTTGTAGATAGTAAATTTGCATGAAGTGTACAAAGTTACCTTGCTATAGCTTGTAAATTAGCATGGAGGAAACAAGAATTTGAGAAGAATTCTCAGAGAAGACTATAGACCTAATCTTCATTATGACCTCAAACAACAAAAAAATAAGTGTTTTTTATCATACCCCCTGTCCTAATATGAATGAATCCTTAGCTGATGAATTATCTTTTTTCTTTAATTCAGTTGTACACCATGTGTGAATTTAAGATGCAAAGATTGTGCAATATCTTTGTAATTTTGGATTATATGGAATGTATTGGGATTCTCCATAGGAGTTACATCATTATCATAGTCCTTGATGCTTTGCACTAGCAATTACATGGAATCTTCTAATCTAGTTAGTTTGATGGTAGTAGCAATGTTCCATCAATATGGACAAGAAGATTGAAATGAATCAGCCAGACACAGTCTCCTAGTCTTCATGGATTGGAATGTTATTTGCATGGTTGAGATATTGCTGCTTATTAGTTTCCAGTTAATGGAATTCAGGTAAGTATATTTTTCTACTGAACTAGATTTTACATCCAATTTGATGCAGTCATTTGTATTAAATTTTGTTTGCAATGTAATTTATGTTTATATTACTTGTGTGATCTTTCCAGATTTGAAGTTATTTAATAATGTAATACTTGTTCCTTGTCAATCTATTAAAAATTAAAAAAATTTCAAGTATGGAGGTAATTTAATTCCCCCCATCCTTGTAGTTCGGTGAACTGAACGGATGACATTTTTATCACAAATTCTGTGAACTTTATCTCAATCTTGATCTAGACCAGCTCGTTGCAGAGAGTTGGACACCATTATATAATCAAAACACATTATATAGTGTAGAAACATTTCACAAACTGAAAGGTGCTGATGAGGGGTTGTTAGAGCTAAAGTACTTAATTAATCAACATTTCCCAAGCTATTGCTCTAAAATTCATGTAGTGATACTGGATTCAAGCTGGAGAAGAGTCATCAATATCCTTTTTTTGGTGGGTACTTTTTTGGACCATAAAATTTGCTTTTTTTTTTCAACTGTGTGGATATTAAACTTGTTAAAGCTTTTAAAAAATGACAATCAAGACCCAACTCTTAGAGATATTGGGATTTTCATATTCCTACAAAAGTTGAATGGACACTTGTGTTCCTTCCTTTAAGCATGGGCTGTATTGACATTTCTGCTTGAAGCGAACAGTAGTAGTATCTCATACCTTACATATGCCACACTTGTATATAAATGTGATTCTGAATGTTTTATTCTATTTCATCACAGTTCATTGTTATAGGGAATTATTATTTATGAATTTCATGTTCTCTATGTTGCTAAATCAATGACCAACTCCTCTTTTTTATTTTTTAAAAAGGGGAAAAAATAATAGTTCAAGGAATGAGTAAAATATTGCACCAAGGAACTTGAGAATTGAATTATCTTATCAACAGAGTTGCATCAAAAGTCTTGTCTTAAGAAAATTAAGATGTCTAACATTGGATCTCTTGCCTCAATGGGCAGAGTCTACATCCTTCTTCAGACAAGTAATTCTGGAGTTAACATACATAACCAAACCATGGTTAAAAAGGTTCAGCTCTTCTGAGCTGAGTGGAAAATTATAATGACAAGGTTGCCTTGCATCTTGTCCTCCAAGGGAAACCAGCGGCAGACAGTATAATCATGTACCTAACTAGTTGCAATTGTCTTTGATCATCCAAACATCTACTAAAAGAGGATCAAACTGGGGAAGATTAGCAATAAATAGCAATTGAGTTCTGCTTGCTGACATGCCTAAGAAGTCCTGTCAGATTGACATTTCCCAGAAACATGTACCATTGGTTCTGTGCTCCCAGAAACAAATGCATAAAGAGTCTGATATGCCAACCTTGTTGAGCTTGATTTGACTATCGTTCCCTGGTGAAGCACTTACCAACCCAAAACTTCGTGTGAAAGTTCTTGATTAATTTTTTTTTGTCACATAATCTTCATCTTTTGTTCAATCAGAAAACAATAACAGATTTGTGGCTTGCGGAGTAATATAAATCTTTTTGTTCTCATTAGAAAATATTTTCTGCTACTCTGGTTACAATCGCCATGGGAAAAGCTTGTTCCTCGAAGTAGCTTCTTGGAAAAAGTAACTCTCAGGAATCCTTTTATTAAGCTCATGGAAGGCTGGTTTTTTGAGCACTTGGGTTTTGAACGCAGTTTAGATCTCTTTCTATGGGCCATTGGTATAGTTCATGATTGCAAAGGTCTTCCTAGCAGTAAAAATGTTTTTGTTAATCTTTCTCAGATTAACAAGTTAAGAGGCCAATCTGGCCACATGGGGAAGAGACGAGCCAAATACTTCTCGATGCGTCATCCCAAGCACCACGTGGTTGCTCATATTGTGAATTAAGATTAGTTATATGTTGTGATTCAGTCCAAATTCTCATGAGAGGGGCTTACCATGAGAAAAGTAACCTTATTTCCTTTTCTGTAGTGAGTGGTTAGAATTTGGTGTAGAATTTGAATTTTACCTTTGACAATCTCCAACTTAAGCCCTGGCTATCCATTCTTGTGCAAAAGATTGTAAAAGTAAAAACTCTTAAGAGAGTATCTAAAAGATAAAGGAGAGCATCACATGAATGATATACACCACCTTTTACATATGCATATAATGATATAAGCAAGTATTTTCTTCCATTTCAGTACAATTGACAATCAAAGTCTGTTGTCTTTTTATAACTTTCACCTTTTCAACTTTTCAGCACATCCTAAGGTTATATTAGGTTTTTAGTGCTCAAACAATATTTTCTTCAGAACACTGTTTGCATGTTAATATATTCATCTTATGTAAAGGCTTCCTGTGTTGTCTTCCCTTCCTAGAAAGCTTTATTCCACCACTTGTTGATTTTCATTATATGTGAAAGAAGTTATTGATTGGAGAGCTACTTTGCACACATTGAAATAACTTAATGTTTTTTGTGTCTCATTTCATTGAAGAGAATGGTAGTGGGAAACAGGTTGTTGTGGTTCTATGAGGGATGAAATGGTAGACATGCCGTGTTATCTTACACTATTCAAAATGCATTAGTCCTTTCTATGGTATTTGTTTTAGATGACTTTTGACAAGGACACATTATTTGCAAGTTTAGTGTAAATTCTTGAAGATGTTTGATTCCATTTGCTTTAACTATTTTATGCTTCATGATCTGGCTGTTGTCCATTATTGTTTCAATGCTTTTATTCCACCATTATTGTCTTTCATGTGACCTGATTTGTTTCTAGTTTTATACCCATAGGGTTTACTCCCAGTCCATGGTTGTCTTCTTCCTCTACTTGCATTCTGTATGATTTGGAATTGGCAAGACCCAATTTAGCATGAGGTCGAATGATTGAGCCCCAAGGTTGTACAAATGTTGAAACAGTATATATAAAGGTAAAGGGTAAAACAGTAAACTTTCATTGCTACCACAAAAGGGTCTCATATGGCAATTAGGTGTACTAGCTAGGCTGGGCAAAAATTTACCTTGGTATTTCCTTCACATTTTACCATCCATTCTGGATGTTCTAGTAATGTTTTTTTCGAGCTTAAAGTGATAGGGCATATTCCTCTTTGGTGTGATATTGCATGTCCATGGAAGGTTCAAATTAGCTTGTTACATATTTGAATATTCATTGTAAACTGTCCAGCATTAGTGGTAGATTAAAGGAATAAAAGTAGAATTGCATGCTTGTTGAATCCTTATATACTGAAATGAGAGAGGTTGGTGATGGCTTTGATACATCATGGAAACTTTGTTCTTGCTCCCTGTATTTATGATGTGCCATTTGAGTAGGGCTATATAAGTGTCCATGGTTGAAAGAAATGTTCAATCTGATTTCTATGAAATACAGGTAGATATAAGTCTGGTTGTGACATGAACGTTAAAAATTGGTTGTTTCAATCTGAAGTGAGCAAATGAAAATCTTTTTCTTGAGATAGGGGACATTTGTTAAGAGAGGGCTTTTCACATTGTACGAGAAGTTACATGGCAAATAAGTTATGTTCTTTTATAGGCAGCCAATTGATCTGACATAAAGCTTAAGGCTTCGAAGCAAAATGCAAATCAGAATAAAACATGTTTTTGGCATATTATTTAGTGAACCGCCATAGAGAATCAGCAAAACTAAAGGGTTTTCTTGCACTAACTTTCAGTTCCTTCTAATTAAGCATAAAGGTGACCCAACTATATCTATATGGTATTTGTTGAGTGCTTGGCAATTATAGTTTTGAATTTTTATACTCTTAAGTCATATTAATGGTAACCTCACATGGAGTATCTGAACCCACAGTGAAGGGGAAAAATATGTATGTTTCATAGTTTTATATAAATTACACAGTTGTTTAATTTGTTGCTTCATGCATACCCTTTTATTGCTTTAGATAGGCCGGCATCCCATAGAGTGCTTATGGGAATTTAGCTATTTTGTAGGCAAGCTATTATTATGTATAATATAAAATTTTATAGAAGTGTTATTGTATATCTTTCATTACAAATATTTTAGTCTTATTGCATAAGGCACTTGATACCCTTATCTATGAATTAGATATGGGTAGTGATGAATATGATAATTCCCAGATACTATATCCAACCAGATCCAAAAACATGTACATCCAGATCCAAAAACATGTACATCATAGTTGGATATATCATTATACTTGTATTTAGGCCATATCTAATGCATTTGGATATGGCCTGGGCACATTTTGAGTTGTTTCCATGACATATATTAAAAAAAGAACAAATGGTTCTTTTAAAAATAAACTTCAAATAGGAAAAGCATTTAAAAATCCTCTTAATTATTGAAAAATTCATATTTACATCTTATCTTTGTGTAAACTTTACTATGTTAAACACACATGTATTTTATAATGTTGCATCCAATCATATCAGTATTAGGGGATCATGAAAATTTGTTGCATCCATATTGGACACCATATGTAATACAGTATTGATTTCCTTGCACCATAGCTAAAAGTAGAATATGTTGTTAAATATAGTTAACATATGAATTAAGTCTTATCAAATCTTAAATTGACATGCATATCTTATATACTGAAACATATAAGAAAGTAAGATGTCATTATATCACATGATTCTTGTTTTCCTATATAGAACTTTGTATTTTTTTCATTTTCATTATTTAATATTCTATCAAGCTCTTTGGACATAAATAAGCTTTTTAGATTTCTTATGCCACTATTAGACCCTTAGAAGGATTAAGACTTAAGTAGTAATATAAAGGTTGGAATTTTAAGCAAAAAAGAAAAGGAAGTTGCGGATTCTTTGTTTGTAGAGGCAAAGGTTGAAATTGTTTAGGCATATATATTGAATGCTTGAGAACAAGATCTTTTTTCCCATATCTTCCTTAGACAAGTCTAGTTGATTAAATTTGATGGTGACTTTGAATTTGAGACACAGATGTAAGGTGGATATTGGCTACCAATCTTGGTAATAGTTTCATTTTATCCAACTCCCTTCTCTATATATTTCTAAGAGAGAAATTAAGAGGTTTATAAGCAAAGTAAGATATTTCTAAGAGATTAAAATAGGACTATAGTAAAAAATTGCAACTTTGGAACAATCTTAGGCGCTTCCAACAATTTACTTTGGGTAGAAACATGCATAGAACCCCAAAAGTATAGAATTGCTTGAATTGATGATTTAGATTTTCTTTATTGAGAGCAAGGGTAAGGTGGTTAATAATCAAACAATTTGATCCTACTTTTCTTCTTCAATGAACATGATGCATTATGCTTTGAGCTTCATTTAGTATGACCATATGTGTTTATTTGATAGCACTTGGAATTAGAAAATATCAAATATTTATTTTAGAGATTATTTCCTTGGCAACTAGATGATGAAATATGCATCATTTGATTAAGCTTTGTATATAAATTTCAAAAAGCTTGGGTGGGTTAGTCTAGTTTTATTAGGAGAAAGGGAGTATGGTTGGCAATCATCACTTCTTGATCAACATTGAAGAAATAGGGCAAATAGTGATCTATAGAAGGCTGCATTTATTCCATCGTGATAAGGTGTAGTTGACCTCCCACATATATTTAATATCCTTGAATGGCAGTGGTGATATTATGGGCAATATTTCCTCTATTAATTGGAAGCTGAAAGACCAACACCCATGCAAGAGGTAAGCATGTGAAAATCCTATAATACCATGGTTTACTCTCATTTCATGCCATTCACAATGGAGTAGCAAAAATGTAGCAAGCT
This sequence comes from Wollemia nobilis, assembly GCA_028583015.1. Classification (NCBI taxonomy): domain Eukaryota; kingdom Viridiplantae; phylum Streptophyta; class Pinopsida; order Araucariales; family Araucariaceae; genus Wollemia; species Wollemia nobilis. The sequence continues at coordinate 11,201,933 of JAQPPZ010017220.1, read as the reverse complement.
ATTGTTGTTTTGAAAGTGGCCAAGTGACAAGATTACAATGGGAGATTTTGCAATAGCTTCTTTGGAGGATGTGGTAATGGGTGCTATATATTGCCCTCTTTGCCTTTTGTCACCCTTAATATGTAATATCTGGTAGAGAATGGTGTTAAGGGATTGCAGAAAAGCTTTTTAGTTGGTAGGAGGTGACACATGGATTGAGAAGGTGGTCGTGGCCATTTCAGGACAAGAATAAAGGGCATTTGAGCAAATGCTAAGGTTCTAGTCAAGAATTGTGTGGTGGGGGATTTGATGTTGGCTCTAGCATGGAGGGGAAGCAAACGAAGAAGAAAGGAGGAAAGAAGAGAGAGTAGGGAGGGAAGGACAACTTGGCTACTTAATATGGCCTCTAGAGAAGAGAAAGGTCAATTGGGCTTAAGATTTTGGATGAGAATATGAAGTTAGTTGACAATGAAGAACAGATCTTGAAAATTAGGAATATAGGCTGTTAGAATATAGTTGGTTAGATTTATATTTGTTTATTCTAGGTGTCATATAATTGTAACAACATTGTCTTTTTAAGCATTGATCAATTTCTATTAGATTCTTGCTAAGTAATTGAATCCAATATTAACATATATATGAAGTCATTGAGATAACTTGTAGATAATTTTAATGTGGTCTCAAAGCTATTGAAGCTTGTTTGCAATAGACCTTTTTTGCGTTCTCTTTGAAGTTGTTGCTTTCATTGCATGCAAGGTGCTATGCTTTTGAAGGATTGGAGTTGCGTATAAACTTCAATATATATCTATATAGAGGGGCCAAAAGGTTAGTTGTAGAGTACTTGATGTGTTTGCTAGGATATGTTTTGAAGAATTTATGAAGGCCTAATAAGAAAGTGGATGTTTGCTTAGATATAAGAGGCTTGTTACAATAGCAAAAGTGAACTTGGGTGCAGGCTAACCAGTTAAAGAGATTGATGTTGATTGAAAGTCTGATTGAGCAGAAAACCAATTGGAGATAATGTTTGTAGCTGTTTAAGGAAAAAAAAACAAATCTCTACAAGGTGAGCTTGATGTGAGGATTTTACATGATTAGAAGTCTAATCAAGTTGGTTTGGTAGATTTTAGACGTTGATTGAAGCAAATATATGATGTGAAAAAGTTCGTTTGGAGATAGACATGACAAAGTAGAACTTCGATTGAATACAAGTTTGCTCCTCCACAAGCTGCTAGATAGATCTGAATAATGGATTGAAATTCCAATTAGAAGGGGATTAGAAGTGGTAAGACACAATCAGAGGATCAAAAGTCGATTAGGCTTGAAATCAGAGGATCAAAGGTCTAATCATCAAGTAATTCAAAATTTCTATGTTGGTCAAATGTTGAAGGTTTAATCAATTGAATTTAGGAGCCAAAATTGGCTCACTCTAGAAAAGAAGTCAGACATATCAAACTTGGTTCAAAGGGTTAGAGGGGAGCAAAGGTTTGATATTGTGTAGCCAACACAAATACAAAGCAGATCAAAGGTCCACTATCTATTGTTGAGTCATTGGAGTCCAAGTAAAGTGGAGGTCTGTCTTAATAAACCAAAGGTTTGCTATTGAAGGAAAGAGCATAGAACTTAAATAATCATAGCAACAATTATAGGTGAAAGTGTGTGCATAACACAACAAACTTATAAACTCTAATTATACGAGATTCTAAAAAATTATCAAGGAAAAATAGTGTACCATAGTTGGAAATATCATAACTAAACTAGTAAAATTTGGAGGTTTCTCAACAATTTGACAAAATAAAAAGTACATCAAAGAAAATAATTTGATTTGTAAAAATATTTAAAATAGAAGTTAGGGAGTCAAGCATTCAATTTTCTGTTAGATTTTCTTTAAAAGAGTACAATTATAATTCATGATCATGAATGATTGAAAAATCCAACAAAATGTAACATATTGAAGCATTTTTAAAACAACTTTTTTGAGGCTCCTCAAGCACAAGATCTTAGAGGTTCTCCAATCCTTGAGTATGTTTTGCTTTTGTCATTAATGCCTCAATGTCCTCGATGTCCTCAATGAACACAATATCCTTTAAACCTTTGATCTAATTTGAAAATGAATTCATGTCATCCAAGTCAATCCTATCGTAAGATTTGGTCCCCTCCACCTTTTTGAGGTGGAGCTGGAGATTCTTGGGCCAACTTCTTGTGCTTCTTGGTGTGTATGGTCTCAAATAGAGACTAGTTGTGCTCACACGCAGAAGCCCTATAAGGATCATTCAAAATGCAAATGGAAATCCTTTGAAGATTAGGCATTTTAGCATCATAATCTTCCCATCACAAATTTGAAAAAATGAAATTTTGTAAATTACAAATTTACATTTTTAATCTCGTACATTGCAAGTAAAGTTCGATTTAATTTTCTTTTTTTTTCCTATCTGCAAGGTCATCCTTGATTCAACACAAAAGGAGATGAAAACAAGCCCCATTGAGTCGTTTTGTAGGCTCGCAACTTGATGGGGATTAGGTGATGTTTACCAAGGTCATCTATCATCCTCTTAGCTCAAGTGTATAAGCCCCCTACATCGCTTCGTCATTATGAAAATTGGGATTGGAAAAGAATTTGGGATCTTATAAAGTAGCATGTTGCATAATAAGGTTGATGGAGTTGCCTTGTTCATTTCTTATCAATAATTTGGGAAACACTATCGTATTTGTGCCTATTACCTTCATAATAGTGTTTGATGGCTTCTTTTGCCCTATCCATAGCCTCACACAAATATCCTGTTAGCAGTTGATCTCCATCTACAAGTCTTCCCTTCATAATAGTGTTTGATGGTTTCTTTTGCCCTATCCATAGCCTCACACAGATATCCTGTTAGCAGTTGGTATCCATCTACAAGTCTTCCCTTCATAATTGGTAGAACCCTAAAGGTTCTAACACAATTTTAATAAAGAAATAATTAAAATAGCATCTAAATTAAGAGAATCGCTTTTAGATATGAATCGCCTTTTGTATTGGTTTTGGAAATCCCTCCAATGGGTCTAAATAATATATATTCTTCTTGTTGGATGATTTGATATGGATGACCAACCTAATATATATATCTACCCTAAAGCTACGTTGGTGAAGATACGTGATGGTTCACGTTATGAAGGGTTGTGATGGTTCATTTTATGAGTTAATAATATAATAATTAAATGATTAATAATACTAACTAATAATGTTAGGATTGAGGATCCTAACAATAATAGTGTTTGATGGATTCTTTTGCCCTATCCATAGCCTCACACATATATCCTGTTAGCAGTTGATCTCCATCTACAAGTCCAAGAACCTTGACCAAAGGTTTCGTCACCTGCAATCAAACAATAAAAATTAATCATCGTATAAAAAATTATTTAAAAATAATAAATCTGAATTTTTAAATTTTAATTAAATTATAAAAATACTAAAATTGAAAATTTAGATTCTAGAAAGCCAAAAACTTACCTTGATTATTTCCTCCATGCTCACTTGAAACACATCATCGAAGCTTTGTTGGATGACCCTCTTTGTTACCTCCTTTGCAAGATATGGTGAGACACACCATTCCTTACAAACATCCTCTTAAGAGCAAGTGGTATGACTAGAACTTTTTGGAGGGCAATGAAATTGGAGATGAATCGGGTAATATTTTGTGTGCTCTCTTATCAACATGAGCATCCATGTTTGATTGTATATGTATATGGTAATGTTCTTTGCCTTCTCAATTGTAGTCTTCACACATGATGGTTTGCCAATGTCCTCAAGGATGAGGTTAATGCGATGGGCGACACATGGACTCCACAAATTAGAGGGGTACTTCTCAAAAGGTTGTTTATAGATACATAGGTCCCCACATTGGCCATCACTTCTTGGACAATATTCTCTACTCCCACTTTGACCACAACCTCCTCCAACAAGCGAAATAACAATTGTGCATCCCCTTTTGAGAGGCATCATTTAACTTCAAGAAGGCCATCAATCCACTTGAAGCCATTAAGAAATTGAGGGCATGGTTCCTCGCATCTATTCATCCATAAGATAAATTTTTGTGCCCTTGTTTACTCCACAATTGTGTTTGCTCTTTTATAAGAGCATGCATGTTGGGAGCACGCTCCTATAATAAAGGCCCTTTGAAATATTTTACAAGAAGAGGCTTCATCCCTTTGCTAATGTTGCCTAGTGCCCTCACCAAAGCATTCCAATAGGTGTTGTTCACAACATTAAAAGGAATGTTGCATTAGTACCAAAAATTTAATGTTGTCGCTTAGATTTCTTTCATTTTCTCCTTCTCCCATAGGGTAGTCTCAAGGATTGTATGCCTTGTATTTGAGAAAGGAAATAAAAACCCTCCTATATGTGTAACCTAAATCTCCCCTAAAGAGTTCTAGATGTGATTGCCAAGTATGAACTCTTATGCAATACCAGTGACATCCTCATATTGAACCTCATTCTCATAGATAAAGCCCCTAGGCCCTACCCCAACAATCTAATTGCAATCTTAGTTCTGTTGGCCGCTCTCTTCTTCGCCTCTTTGGTTGTCATCCAAGCCTCGACCTCATGCTTTATCGTATCATCCCAGTGATGGGCGCATCTCTTCATCATGACCTTTTGTCCCAACAAGATGAAATTTGAGGCAACGGATGCCTTCTCTTATGTCTTTGCTGTAATATTTACAAAAAACTTGTTTCGACAAAGTTCCTTTTATATTGTGTTTCCACATCAGGCCCCTCCCGAGACTTGGAATTGGGGTTGTTGGATTTGGTTCATTATTGTGGGTTCCTTGGTCCTCACTTGAAGAATTTATCAAATTTTCCTAAAAAGGTAAGTGGTGACAGTTTAGGGGATGGTGTTAGAGACATTATAAATAGTAAAGAAGAGAAAGTGAAGGGAGAAAACCCCCTAAGAAATGCTTAAAGAAATAAACCTTGTCTTTTAAATCTTGCCTAAACTGTGAAATCTCAAAAAACAATTGAATTGTGAAATCCTTACCCAAATATGTTGGAGAATTTTCAAATTTGCAATTGAGTAGGAAATAAAATAGTACAAAAATGAGCCTTTTGCCTTTTTAAAAGTCGTTTCTATGTATTCTTGTTCTTGTGCAAGATTTTGCAAGAAATTAATGATTTTTGACAATTTTCTTGTCAAAAAATTGGTGATTTTGTGACTTCAAGAAAATGATTTGATTTTATTGGCAGGTGGGTTTCTCTTGAGATATCAATGTTTTTTTCCTACCATGGTGTTTACAATCATAAGGTAGTGGTTTTTGAGTATATAGATTTGGCTAACGTTGTTCTTGGATATGAGACAAAAACTACTACCATTTATGATTTTGGTAAGATAAGGAAGATATTATATTTTTTAATCCTTATTATAAATGAATTTATTCCAAAAGTCACAATGTGAATTGGGCAAGCATACTTTGGACTAATTTGAAGAATAAGTTTGAGACATTAAGGCATGCGCAGTCTTTGAAAAATATTACTTTTTATTGATTTCAGAATACTCATATACCTAAAGGATCTAACAGATCAATTGACAACCATTCAAAAAATAATAGAGGATGAAGACATATTCTCTTTGGTATCATGGGAATTACTTCTATCTTTTGGTATCACGAAGATATGTCATAAGGCAATTGCGAGACCATCAAAGTAATTACCTTGTCCAATGTTCTAAGCAAGCATTTTTTGCTCTCACATTTATGAATTCACAAGTTTATAAGATTTAACTATTGCTCATAGTTGTTTAGCATAAGTAGGAAAAATTAATGACATGCAAAGAATGGTATATTGTTTTTTTTTTCTTTCTTTCTTTCTTTACAATAACAATTATGCTTTGGTTTGGTGACTCTTGGATGATGAAATTGAGGAACTTTGAGAACTACAAACAAGCAAATGACAAATTGTAATTTGATGTGAACTTATTTATTTACTATAATTTCTATAATCATTCAGGGTGAAGATTAATGTCTATGGCCATTTAAGGTGGTTAAAAATAGAGAAAATAATATACATTTTAAATCTTAGCTAATATGTCGAATGTTGTGATATGTTTTTAAAGTGATAGTTAAATATTTAGATAGATATTGAAGAAATAAAATATAAATACCTTAGAAAATGTGTACCCATGTATGTGTGTATATAAATGATGAATGGAAACTACTTTGAGGCTCGATGCCCAACAATTGTGGAATTGGTAACTACATTGAAAAGAAATACCAATATGTAGGATAATCATAAAAATGACTTCCAAAGGATCAAAAACTTCTATCGCTTGAATCCATAGTTAGGCACATCAACTGTGGGCTTGTACCATGCACCAATAACAACCTACCTTAGTTGCATAATGATTTTTTAGGAGGAAAGCATGATCCAAGTTGCCCAATTGATTATCAGTAGTGAAGGGTTGTACTTGCACCATTTAATAACAATAGCAATGATTGTCAAGGGTCACCATATACTATCATTTGAGGGGCCACATGATGCATGAAGATCAATAGCCATTTGATGACCACTTGGGAAATATATATTATTTTTAAAACATGTTATTGTTATGATCAATAATGTAATACATTATTCAAGGTTATATCATCCATAAATGAGTGTTAGTCACTATCAATTATTGTTGTTTAGGGTGCTTAAAGAAGCTACATGATGCTTGTATACTAATATTGTTGATATCAAGGTGTGCTATGTTTTAAAGATAAGAAAGAATGTAAAGAACCACTAATAGTTTGATAACTACTTGATGTTTTAAGGTGTGATGATTCAAATTTGAATGCCCTTGAGCTTAGATCTCAGTTTTCCTATTTTGGAGGGAAAGTTTTAAGTTGGTGACCCAATTGTAGGATTTTTTCTTGCTATTGGTGTTGCCTTGCGATTCAATTGAGAGCACCTTTCCTTCTGGGTTCCAGTTGTAGGTTCCTTTGTGCCTATTGTCGAATGTCCAATTTTTGATCTACTATGGTTTGGACCTCAGGTTTTAGAGCTCCAACTCTAGGCGAGATTTCTAAAATTTGAATTTTAGTTTCAAATGACGATGCTCGTTTTAGGTGGGCTTGATTTGAATTTGCTTTTGGTTGGTCCCCGATGATTTAATTGCTAGATTGTATCCAACCGGTTTTGCTCTCTTTTAGTGTGAGGTACTCCTTGGGTTTGGCTCGGGAGTACCTTTGTTATGCTTTGTAAAGGTTTGGGGACCCTTTCAAAACCCCTTCGTTTACCTAAACAAAAACCACTAATAGTCATCTATAAGGTCTTTAGTGAGGCTACATAATATGTGGAAGACTAATAACCACTTGATGACCATATGTGACACTTTTATTGTGCATATTATAGTCCATCAACCATATGCTAGCAACATACGTTAATGAGCAACAATATTAATTGTCAAGTGATATGTAGGAGGACACATGATACACAAACATTAATAATGACTTGATGACCACTTCGACACATTTGTTGAACTTATTATTTTTTATAGTTCAAATAGTAACTTAATGCATTGATTTTTAGTTTTTTTTTTTTTTTTATCAGTAAATAATTTCATTAAGTGGGTTTTGAAAGGGGTCCCAAAACCTTTTTACAACAGGTCAGCAAACCAACCATAAGGTCAAAGGCAGGCCTTTGAGAAATAAAAGGAGCATAGGGGATGGTCCCAAAGGGACCATCACCAACAATAATACAAACTGGGATGCGAGATCAACTCGTACGCTGGATCAGCCCGAACACGAGATCAACTCGAATGCAAGATCGATCAGGGATGTGGGATCGACCCGTATATAAAAAATATAAAAAAGGGCCCGCCACCTAAGCCCAGAGAATAAAATAGAAGAGAGCCAAGGAAAGAATTTTTACAAGTTTAAAAAGGCCTCCACGTCAGGCCAATGCACATGGGAAAAAAACAAAATAAAAACAAGGCCTCCATGTCAGACCAAAGTTGCACGTGAGCAAGCCTTATGAAAAGTTAAGTCCCGCCCAACACACATAGGGAAATATCAAAAAGCATTCTCACCCAGAACTAAGCAGGGAGAGCAGGAAGTCCAAGATAAGCCTGAAAATAAATATCCCGCCCAAAAATCGAAAGTGGAAAATTTGAAAATTGAAATTTGAAGAGGGTTCCCACCCAAGGACGACCTGGGACGCAGATCAGGATGAAGCAAAGCAGCAAACAACAACAAGGTATAGTCTAGGACGTAGTAGCGAGACAACATGGGAAAAGGTATCAGGACCCTCAGAGAAGCAACAACGAGAAGCCTTTGCACGAGCATATGAAATGGATCAACAATATTGGGGATCTCTATAGGCTAAGAGATCTCCATGCACACCAGGTTGAACTATGAGGAAACCGAAAGGAGCCAAGGACAGTAGCAGCACGCGCAAGGAAGGGATCCTCGAAAGCCACAACTGAAGGAGGATCAACTCAGAAACAGGATGAGGCCCAACCCCAAGGCCACAAAAATGCTTTAAGCATCCACCAAACAGTAGGTCCAGCAAGTAGCGTCCCAAGGCATCACATTGATTTTTAGTTTTCACCATCAATTAATGGGTGCTATTATTTGCCAATAATCATTATTTAGGCTGTCATGAAAAGTCATGTGACACATGAATATTGGTTAGTACTTGGGACACATTTGTTGATCTTGAGGTATGTTATAGTGTGGATCACATATTAATGGCACATTACTTATAAACTTGGACCATCAATTAACATGCATTAACAATCGCCTCTAGTGTGTGTTATGACTAACAAATCTAACATCTCAAACAAACAAGTTATAATGTTTGGTTTTCATCTCATTCAATTCCATCTTGTTCAACATTTAGGAGACCTTTGCTTGGTAGTATTTTGCTATCTCAATGTTGTACTTTCCACCTAGCATGGCTTTCATTCCCATATCATGAATTTGTCATAAAAGAAATGCTCTACTTCATGATTCTTAAAATAAAGGCATTGCATATCCTTAGAAAACTCGTACATTTATTAGCATGAGAAGTTAGTTTATTTCCCACAAGCTTTTAGCATAATATCAAAAATTAATCTTGAATTATAATTGTCATACTAATACTATTTTCCACAATTTGCTTATTAACCAAATCATAAGGTATCATTTAATGCTTACAACTAGGGGTGATCCAATTTAACGCAAATTGTCCTAATATCATGGTTATTGAAATAAGCATTAATCTTCACTTGAGGCCATGACCACCTTTGTATTGTAATCATTATATTTTCCTTATGGGTCTATGTGCACCTCCTAAAATGACCTTTTTGTATAATAATATTCATATCCAATGGTTGTTCTTAATACCTAACATTTAGTAATTTGTAATTTGGGTTGGTATTTATACCCCAACTTGTCCAACCATTTAGTTTATTGGTTGGAGATCATTGTTAGTGAGAGATTATTGGTGTCGAAGGACATCTTTCATATCTTTGTTCTCTATGAGTTATATGGTTTTCTTTGTTGAGTAACATGTTTGATCTTATTCGTCTTGAACTATATTACAAATTTGAACATGGTATTAGAGTGTCTTGTAGCACAATAGTTTGATATTCATGTAATTGAAGGTATAAGAAATAGTAATGAACAATGCACATTAACAATAACAATCCATCATTGTAGTACCTTGCAACTACCTTTGCAAATTTCACAAATTTTGGAGAAGGATGCAATACCGAAGATTAGACAACAGAAAACATCCTCAAAATCTCAAAATTTGGCTATGAATAGGGATTGGTTCACTTGCAAAATCTTGTTGATCGGTTCGAAAGAGCGATTCACGTGCTTAAGGGGACCGATTTGTTAGAGAGTGATGCACTCAATAGAGGTATTTGATTTGCTTGCAAACTGCGAGTGAATCGCTTGACAAACTTGAGCGAATCACTCGAATTGTCACATAAGTGAAAATTGACACGAATCTTGAGGAAAATCTTATAGGAGACGAGGATTTGGCATGTAGTGACGCACTAAGTCATTTTGGAAGTATTCTAAGCTTGTTAGATGCACGATTAGAGGTATGTAAATTTGGAGGTGCAACATTTTGTTAAAGTTGTCCCTAAATTTTTACTTTGACTAGGAATAATAGTTTTTCACCCTAGGTAACTTAGGGGTAAAATTTTACTATAATAGGGGCCTAGGGCCCTCATTGTAACTATATTTTGGCCATGAGAATTCAAAGCTACACTTTGTGAAACCCAAATTGTGAAACCCCCATTATAAATCATGAGGTTGTAAGAAATTGGCAAGCCCTTATACATCCCATTAGTGGCACCGCCCGCTTGGTTTCGTAAGTGCACGACTGTGGTGGCCCTTCTAGATCATCTTGTCATTCACTTATCAATTTCATAGTCAAATGAATCGGTGGGCATTGATGTTATTTGACCTCTCATGTGTTGATTGATCATACACTATCCTCGCCATGGTGTAAAAGTCGTATTTGTTTTAATTTTTTTGCACTCTAAACTTCTCAAAATTTTATTTTTTGATCTTTATTTTTCATGCATTTTATTTTCTACACTTTATTTTCATGCAATTTAGTTTAGATTAGTAATCTACATGAGGACAATGGGGAGCTAACCTCGGAGGTTGGGAGAAAGCATTGGCAGTCCTTTCCAACCTTGTTATAACTTGGATTGGGGCCACAAAACCTAATTTAGAAGTCAAGACAATTCCTCGGTTCAACAATCATATATGAGAAAAGTAAAGGATCATATAATTATAATTTATATTACTAAAAATAGAATGCAAAATACAATCTTTTGTAACTAGAACATTAATACAACAATATACACACTAGAATATGATATGATGATAGAAAAAACGAAGGTGGGGGTTCTCTATATAGCGGTCAAGTAAGGAGTAGTTACATAGTTGTATAACCACTTGCTTGTATTCACATAATTGACAGAAATTGACCTTGTACATAACACAAACATATCAATAATGTACATTCACTCATGCAACATAATCATACAAATATAGGTCCGAGGTGTAGACCAATTGGTTCATCCAAACCCCATAAGGGGGCGGAGGTCCAAGGTTCAAATCTTGGGCCTCGCAGGACTAAACGCTTGTCCCTTTCCTGGTGCTTTCAGTGGCGTAAAAGGTTTAAAATGATTGTGGCATGGCGGTTATAGGGGCGGACTGCGCGAAGATCTATGTGGCGGCTTTTGGGGCGGACAACGCAGAATACTATGGTGGCCATAAAAGCTGGACAGCCTGCCTGGATTCATGGCGGCTACCGATTCCACCATGTTAAAAAAAAAAAAAACATAATCATACAAATATGAAATATATACAATCGAAATCTATTTTTTGCATACTCATCAAATGCACAACGTGCATTCAAGGTATTGATGACACTTATGTTGGTGCCATGTGAAAGTTGTCGTGTTATAATCCTTGTTTATGATACTAAAGGTGACTTACAAAATATATGAGCTGATCTAGCCCATGTAGCCTCTCTTGCACAAACCCACACCCAATTGTGAAGTTATCACATCAACATGGGCATGAAATTTTGTCCCAATCTGGAAACACTTGAATTGAGGCGCTTATCAATTGAGGCTCGTGTGTTCAAACTCTGCAATGAAATTCCTTCTACATTTCTAGTAGTTACATTGTTGTTGTTGTTTGTGTCTTTATTTTGTTTGAATTGACATAGACATTTACACACCTCTTCCTTCTATCTGAGATTGTGTCACATCTGCACTTTCCTTGGATTGTCGTGTTTGCACGTCTTGCTGTGTCATGTTTGAACATTCTTATTAGTGTATGTTATTGCATAGATTATCACGTTGGTTATCACATAGATTCTCACATATGCTATGACATTTTAATCTCATTAACATAAATCATTCACTAATAGGCATAAATATCGAACATGCATCCATAATAAATTCCACAATAATAATCCATAGAATAAAATAGAGATAGATAATACCCTTGAGATAGGGCAACACCAAATATTAGTCAAGGAAGGAATCACTCCACAAGATCTCCAAGCTTCACAAGCCAAGACTCTTACAAAGAATACTTCATATGACATCCTTTTACAATTGTGGGTGCATCTCTCTTTATATAAGAATGTGATGGTTCACCTTCCATGAGTTAGAATGCCACCCATGTGGTTATTCACCTTCCCACATTCATATCCCTAGGTACCTAACAATGTACTTCTTCGTCATGATTACTCTTTGTTTCATTCGTTGTGCAATGCATTTAGATCTTTGTTCAACTATTTGCATTGTCCATGGCCACGTCCACATTTGCACACTCCTTGTGGATTGCCAATCATTAACTTTTGCTTCACTTTAGATGTCATCATAGTCCTCGATCTGGACTTGTTGTGATAACAACATCAAATGTAGCATAGTCGTTTGGTAGACCTACCATTGAAGGTACAAGAAATGCCAAATAACAATGCACTTTAACAATAACAATCCATCATATATGCATAGAGTAAAGGGCATGAGAATTTCTACTACCATAAATGGAATGCATAATACAATCAATTACAACTAGAACATCAACATAGCATATACATTCTATCCAAATGCTACAATGAAGTAGGGGTTATCTATATAGCAATTGAGTGTGGGAAAGTAGGTACACAACTATATATCTACTTGCCCATACCTCCTCAAGTACAAAACATTAATCCCATACGTAAGATAAATATATCAACATTGCACATCTACTCATACAACATAAAACCATATACGATCAAAATATATTATTTGTGTTCTCATCAATTGTGTGCATGCACATTGAAGGCTTTGATGCCTCTTGTGCCAACAACACATCAAAAATGATCTCTTATCGTTCTTGATCTCTTATGTTGATGGTTTTAGAGGAGTTTTTTCTTAGAGGAGCAACTTGGAAGCAAGATTTTGGATGGATTTTATTTTTTTTAGGGTTATCTAGAAACCTTAGTTTGAGCATTTGGAGTAGGAATTGTGATTTTAAGTGTGTTGCTTTAGTGAACTTTTATAGTTTGAGAGATCGATGTAGAAGAAATATTTATTGACATGTTCTATTTTTCCTTCACACTAGTTAGAGAGATCGATGTAAAAGAAATATTTATTGACATGTTCTATTTTTCCTTCACACTAGTTAACAATCAATTTATTGATTTTTCTTGCAATAGCAAACTTTAGTGAAGTTGTGTTTCTTAGAAGAGAATCTTTGGGGCAAGAGCATAGATTGGTTTTTTTAGGATTTTTTCTAAGAACTTAACTTGTTTTTTAGGATTTTTTTCTCAAAAAGCCCTATCCTTCATCCTTTTTGTTTTTTATTTTTGGAATTCTATAGATGTGAGGGGAAAGCATTTAACATCTGTCATCTTAAAGAAATGTCGAGCTCTAAGATACCATCTTTACTTGCCAAAGGAATTTTGGGCATAATATAATGTAGTGCAAGGATGTCAAGGTTCCAAGTCCATAAAACCATCACTTATAGAATCCCTAAACCCTCATCTAGCCTAGATAATGAAGGGGTAATTTAGACTTTATTATTTTGAGAATAGTTGTATAAGACCATCCATCAAGGGTTACAAAAAGAAGATAACATTTTTGAAATTCTTGTAGAAAAACAAGGGGGGCCCTCAGTTCAACATTTCATAGCATTATATTGGCTAGGGTATTTTGACAATGTTCGAGGTCCTTTGACTCCTTATTCAAGAAATTTCAATTGATTTCAGTGCTAAGAAAACAATGTGTTCATTTGAGAAGGGATGAGTGGCACATTTAGGGCTTATATGCAATGGAACCATTTTGTTTGATGCATGTCATTCTCCCCTCAACAAGCTGTAGTGGCATAATGGATATAAAATTTGGATAAATAAATAGAGGTCTTGGATTTAATCTTAGGTATGCTATTTTGGGTATGAGGAGAAAGTGAAGGAATCTTGTTACACCAACATCACTTTGGTTCTCAACAACAAGCAATGCCTGTGTCATTAGTGGATTGAAAAAAAAATATTAATGGATGAAAGGTTATTGGTTTGAATCATCATGTGTGTTGTTTTGATAAGTGTTTTGTGGGTTCAAAGGGTTTCACCTTGTCTTACACGACATTTCATCTATAAAGAATGCATAAGGCATTTGGCTAAGGCCTATGTGCTTTACATAGAAGATTGAAGGTTTGATTTCTTTTTGGAAGATATTTGGTGGGTTCAAGAGACTTCGTCTTGGCCTCCTTGGTTTTTTTTATTGATAGGATGTGTTTTATGCAAGAAATTGAATATGTAAGTCTTGTTTATACATTGAACAGTTCGACAAAATTTTGTAGTCTCTTATGAGTATTGTTTCAAGCGAGCTTGTGGACCCTTTGGTTATTCCAAAGGAATTATCTATGGGAGGGTAGTGGTTCGATCATATTGCTTATCCTCCTTAAAATATGATGATGACATTGTCTCTTTTTGTTTCTTTGGACTTATTTGAAGTGGGCGAGGAGGTCTTGACTTGATCAATTTGAATACACAATCTTGCTCATAATTTGTTTTTTCCTATGAAGACATCACTTGGTTTCCTCTTCAAATATGCATAGTGGAAACACCTCATTCACTCACAAGATCTAGTCAACATTTGTTAGCAGTGTCTAGGTGGTGAAAGTTGGTGGATAACAAATTGCACGGATCACAATATACTACCATGTAGCAACACTTGTATTTATGAACATAATTACGTGTTTTAGAAAAATATTTTTTGTAAGTTTTGACGACATTCTTGGGTCTAGCTTAAAGGGCACACATATATTTCTCACACAAAAGTGGAATTTTCTTGTTATTTAAATCATAGAGATTTTAAACTTTATATGCTATTATCATTCTTCTAGTCTTATTCAAGCACCTCTAGAGCAAATTTGTGTAGGAACCTCTTAGGCCTAAATTTGGTGTTTTTCCATTTTAACAAGATAACATGTAGCATTTAAATGAATCACATGGTAATATTTCTCCATTGGTTTGGGAGAAGTCCAAAGAACATTTACATGAAAACATAATTATTGGTTCTTTAAGGAAATCAAGTGAGGTTTCACCTAACATCTAAATGTAGCAACTTTTCAAGTAAAATTTAGGTTGATTTGTGGGTTTTGGAGGAAGGATGGGCACAAATCCCTATTGTGTTTAGCATGAATCTGACAACTTGATGATATAATTAAGAATTTAGAGTGCAATAAAGCGCTTCTTGAGATTTTACGAAAAATAACAATACCTTACAAAGCACACATGTGGCTATGCACTCAACATATTGGTCTTCTCCATTTTATCAAGAGTGTGTTGTTGATTTTGGAGCCACAAGGTATATGATCAAACACCACCATCTTCCTTTTGGCTATAATGACTAGCATAGTGGAGAGAAGGTTTTCATTGATGATGATTCATCCATACAAGTTTCAATATATTTGCTTCTAGATGATGTGATGAGTCAAATCAAATTTGCAAACTTGGTGAAGCTCTTCCATCCTCCAATTGGAAAGGATTTGTGACCATTGTGACTAAAGCTAATGGCACTAGTGAGAGATGACACTAACAACTAGGTCACACCAACTTTGTAACCTTGAGGCATATGAGTTGTCTTAGTGTGCTTGATTCTCTTGTATCTATTATTCCAACTAATGGAGTTTGTGAAAGATGTACTTTGGGGATGCATCACCATGATTTTTTTCTTAAGGAGAAGACTCATCGTTCCCCAAAGCCTTTATAACTTGTTCACAACATCATTTGTGGTCCTATAATACATAACTCTCTTAGGGAACATGTTATTTCTCACTTTTGTTAATGATTTTCTTAGTTCTTGTGGATTTATACCATCAAATCCAAAGATGAAGCCTTAGAAGTCCAAAGCTTTTCAAGGAATTGGTATAGAACCAAAGTGGTAAGCAAATCAAATGTCCAAGGTATGATGACATTGGATAGTACACTAGTAATGCCTTTGAGGACTTTTTGGTAGCTAATGACATTTGTTTACAATGAACCATTCACTACACTCTTTAGTAGAATGGGGTAGTGGAGTAGAAGAATAATTTTTTTTGGATATGGCTTATTGTATGATGCATTCCATGTATAGGGAGCTCATGTTTTATGGTGAGGCCATGACTTACATAGCTGTAACAACCCCAATTATTACTCCTTATCCACAATATTTTTTTTTACACATATATTGGTAGGAACCTAGGGTTCCTAGCACATAAAATGATAAATAAATAATAAATAACCTAAATCTAAAAGAATCGCCTTTTGATATTGTCGGGAAGTCCCTTCAATAAATTATATTATATTTTATATTCATGGATATATTAAATGATAGAATCACATAGTGTCTTATACCCCTTTAGGGTTATGAGTGAAGAGTCACCATGCTTCCTAACCCTAACCCTAATCTTATAATAATATAATAATTAATATAATTAATTATTATATTATTTATTAATATAACCATAGGATAACATGTATTATTATTATTATTATTAATTAATTAATGTTAGGATAGTATCCTAACATGCCATCCCTCTTTGAAGAGCTTTGTCCTCAAAGCTAGAAAAATTTGGAAATATGCTTCTACAAAGTTCGCCAATCTCAACATCACAGGCTTCTTGTAGTTAAGTTTGTCTTTTAAAAAAAAAACTCAATTGTCACCTATAATGCACATTAACATCGGCCACTTCTCATCTATTCACAACTTCTTTCTGTCAACGACTACCTACGTGACGTCTATGCACAATCTAGATGGATCGTTGCATCAGATTGTATGCACAGAAGCCCAATGCGAATGCATCTTATGGCTTCTTCGTCGGAGTAACTTCCCCTAACTGTCCAATCCATGATATTCATAACATTTTCTTCCTCGTATAGTTTCTATGCCCGTTCTAATAGGATTTGAATTTCCCAGGGAAGATTGATATAATCTCTTACTTGGAACTCCAAGGAGAAAGGCGGCTAGTGTCAGAATCACACCTCCCGCAACCCCCAATATTACGGGTAAATTCTTTGAGGACTTCCAATGTGGTCCTAGGAAAAGGTGAAAGACGAGGAATGCTATAAAATGAGTATGACAGGTATTGAACTCCCTCTTTTTTAGAATAACAGTGCTCTATATTATTTAGTGCATAGGACAAACACGATGTGCAATCTTCTATGGAGATGGTCTTTCTTCTAAGTTGTGATCATGATAGTTGGTGAATTTGATTGTGTGATTCTCCTCCATAGTATGTTTGATGAAATAAAAGGGCTCTATGAATTCGTTAAGTGTGGCCATCTACCAAGTGTCTGTTACCAACTTGAGTGCCATGTGCCTATGAATTTCTTCAATGTGGCTTGATGCTTGTAAGCTTACATGTCGGTAAGTTGTACACATAATACCTGCAAACTACGTACACTTTCAATGAAATGAAAACAGGCCCCATCTATCAACAATCATCATTTCCATTAGTAGTCACTACTCAGTAGTCTTTATATCATCTTATTTTGAAGTTCATCTCGTATCCAAACAAAATGGAACAGTTTTCACTTCAGTTTTTTTTTTTGAACGTAGACAAAATATGATATAGATACCTAATTGTCCTTCTAAATTGTATACAAAAAGCTTCCATTTTAACCTTATAAGAAGAGACAACAGTTAGAAAGCTTCTCTTTTAACTTTATTGATTTTAACCGCCGAGTGATATAAGAGTCCATCTTAAATCTTATTGATGAACACCGGTAATAACTAATGTTCACCACAACGAAAAAGGGCGGCCTTTTACGCACGTAGGCTACGATATATTATTTTTGAGATAATTTGCTGTCATTCCGATTCAACTTTAGTGTATCCCATCACTTATATGTTATCATTGAACTAATGCTCTATTGGCACCTCCATTAATCTTTTCTTCTCAAACTCGTTCAAAATTTTCAATGATCATGAGATGCCGCAAAAAGACATCCCTAGGATGAAATCCATGAATAGATAGAAAAAAATATTTTGAATAGACAAATCCCTCGTTCGTTCTCCATGTATGGCAGAGTATGCGCACAATAGATATTATCACCCATAACTTAATCGATGTGTTTTATAACCGACTACTGTGTTTGACGTTCGTTCGCAACACAGGAGTGTGAGAGCTTGTAAGGAAGAACTTTTTCATGGCACTTAGAATTTAAGGGAAGCCAAATGTATTTTTGTTTTTAATTTCTTATTTTACGTTTGAGCAGTCATCTAGCTTGGCGGTGTGGTTGGTGTGGTATGCGGTTGGCCTGCAATTTACTGGACCGAGTTCTTTGCTAGATTTCATATTTGAAGTGGAGAGATCGTTCATCGACCTTTGGTCTCCTGGTTTGGATGGTCACGATGGGCTTAGGCTTTGAACATGGCTTCGATGATGTGATTCCCATAAAGCCTGTGGTTCCTCACATTTTTAAACACATGTTTTGTTATATCTCAGGCTCGATTTCCCTTTCGAAGAAGAGTAAGCTTGAGTTATTGACGAAAATCTACCCAACAAAACTCTAAAAGATGGCATTGAATTTGAGATGGATGCTCACAAAGCTTTATATTCTGTCCATTATCTGTGATTTGTTCCAGGTTTTTGTGAACCAAATTAAAGACGTGAACCACTGTTTTATACTGTCCACATTTTTCAAAACCAAAAATTAATGATGAAAGGATTCATCTTGAATGTCACTAAGAATGAATGACAGTGCATGGCGTTGGTCCTCACATGTAGATTCAGAAAATTTTGACAAGTCCTTCACTTTATGTGCCCAATTGTTTGAATTACCACCAAGCCGAGCGACCATTTCAATCAAATAGAAAGGATGGTAATGGTACTTTATAATTTTTAAATACGAATTCAATTGCAGCCGAGACAATTCCACAAAGAAGGATCATTGACATTGCATAGGAAATGGGAAATGGCAGAGGTGGCCATGGAGGCGGACGGGCAAGGCTGCATTCCTTAGATTTTGTTTCTTTTGCTTTTGCAATCTGAAATTCACTTGCAACTAATTTGGAGCTATGAGAATACTCAAATGTAACCTCGCTGGGAATGATGCCCTTCACGAGGATTGGACCTCCTAAATTTTGAGAAACAATTTTAGTAGCACCAGGTGAAGGAGAGAAATAAGGAGCTTTAGTGGATGTTAGTGCAATGGAAATAACTTTATGATACTGAGCACCTTGAGCCTCTATTTTGTTTGCATAGGTGATACTAGGTTGGCTTCCACTTTGATATGCATTGTAATTTTTAGAAACTTTCGTTTCTTCCTCTGCATTAAAAAGAACATTGCAAACAACATTGGAGATATTGCAAACAATATTGGAGATATTTTTAGGGTTTGGATTTTTTTTCGTTCTTGGGGAGTGCAATGGGTACCCTCTGGGATTCCCTGGTTATGGGATCTTCCTCCACCTGGGATTCCATGGCTATGGGATCCTCCTCTACTTGAGATTCCATGGCTAGGGTCTCCTCTTGCATTTCCATTAAATATTGTATAATACGATCAGAACGTTCCATTTGTTTTTTTTTTTTGTTCAATCATTCTTCTAATTTTTGCAATGTCATTTTCATTTCCTTGACCAATGTGGTTGGATCCATAAGGCTCTGATACCAGATGATAGGAACCTAGGGTTCCTAGCACATAAAATGATAAATAAATAATAAATAACCTAAATCTAAAAGAATCGCCTTTTGATATTGTCAGGAAGTCCCTTCAATAAATTATATTATATTTTATATTCATGGATATATTAAATGATAGAATCACATAGTGTCTTATACCCCTTTAGGGTTATGAGTGAAGAGTCACCATGCTTCCTAACCCTAACCCTAATCTTATAATAATATTATAATTAATATAAGATTAGGGTAGGTTGAAGCATGTGATTCAAACCTAAAGGGGTATAAGACACTATGTGATTCTTATATTATTTATTAATATAACCATAGGATAACATGTATTATTATTATTATTATTAATTAATTAATGTTAGGATAATATCCTAACATATATAAATATTCTTCTTCATATGGCAAAAGACCTAATCATGCCTTAGGACAAACATATTCCATTTGAATTGTTGCTTTGAAGGCAAATAGCTTTAGGAGATATAGATACTTGATCAGAGTCTCTTTAAGTAGAAGTGATCAACTTCTATGAAACCCTCATACCCCATTTGGTATGAGTACGTTGGCCAAGTGTTAGGTTTCATCCCACACAAAAGGGGAAAATCACCAAATGGTCCACCAAGACCAGGTGAATGCCTTGAATATGGGATACCCATCATAATGAATTAACCTTAGCAATGGTTATTCATAGATCTTAGATATGATCCACTCCATCTAGAAGGGATGTCTAAGACAATAATATCACTATTGTGATAAGAATCCATGGAATGTCCTCTTAAACATGATTACATAACCTTAAACCTCTTAGAGCATATTGGTACACTCTTTGTTTAGGCAACCCTCTTGTTGCTCACATTGAGTTCATTACAAATGGACATTACTTGTCCTATACGGGTGTTTTCCTCCACATGTAAGCTTAATTCTTTAGTGTAGAGTGTAGGGTCTATCTTGGTATGTGGATCAATATCATTTTGCCATATCGAGAGTTTCATTCCACATAGTATTCTATATTGACTATCTTGAGTGTTTTTGAGGTGATTTTAACTTCGTGAGGCCTTTTCATGGTAAAATTTCTTTACACCACATTCTTAGGTTTGAAGCATTACATGAGAATTCTACTTAAGCAAGGTTTACATTCCATTCAATAATAAGTGTATAATGTTTAGATTAGCATAAATCCAATTATCCCCTTAAGCATTAGCCTCTATTACATAATAGTTCTTGGAATTTGACATAGAATAGCCAATATATGTATAACCAGTGTTGTATTCATAAATAGTTATTCCACAACAATATAGAAAGTTAAACAAATCCCATTGATTCATTAACACATTTAGATAAGCATACATCCTTCACATGAGATTATTATTTGAGCAACTCTACCTAACTATATCATTACCCATCATATTTCAAAAGTAAATGACACAATTGCATTACATTAAATTATCAACATATTAGAAATTAAGCATACATTTCTAGCATCCATACATCATTAATCCTACTGAAAATTTAGCATACATTCTATCATGTTTTGGTTATTCTCAAATATAGTGCATGAAAATAAACATTACATCATTCATCAAAATATTTAACATCTATTTAACTTGCGCAACATCCATAAGAAATAATAAGCAAACCACAAATTATTGACACGGAGATTTATCCTGGGAAAACCTAACGGGAAAAACCCAACCTCCACAATATATGTTCTCCTCATTTTCATAAACTTAAGGTGTCAAGCTTACAATCATAAAAGGGTATTTACAGATCTCTCTTGGGCAAATACAAGTAAAGGGATACAACTATCCCATGTCAAATTTATGATGCCATTAAGGAATTGCCCCAATTCCTTTCTTCAAATCTTTATAGTATTATCATACCCATGATAAATTCATCTGTTCCATTAATATTCATAAGACCATCAAGGATTCCTCTAGAAACCATGGTGCAAATAAGGACTCCAATACCGTACATTGTTCATGAAAAAACATTAGAATTTACATTTTGGAGAAGTCGTATTGATTTAGAGGGAGTTCCATGTGTTCCCTTAAAATGAACTTCGAATTCATTCTTTAACGTTGATGCAAATTCAACCTTCACTTCATAAAATAAAGTCCCATACCTTTAATTTATGAACCATAATTCTTCCTAAATGAATGCTTTCAAATTACCAACTATATACCTTGTACTTTCTTTAGAATGGGGCCTTGGTTAGGCAATAGATCCAAGAGAATAAACAATCCTTTTTGTGGCAAATGTAGCTAACTCTTTTATAAAATAAGAATAATATCATCACTATTTGTTTTATTATAATGGCCATATATTTTCATGCTAGATTGGACTCACTTAACCTTAATTCCTTCATTAGTTTCCTAGTGCCTTTCGATTTCCTATACCAAAGACTAAGGCTAATTTGTTTCACCTTTATTAGCCTACTTTTACCAATGGAAAGTATTAAAGGTGAATTATTAGAAGTGGTTGTTGTCACCTCTTCACGAATAACCCCGCAAATTGGGGTTTGCTTCACATGATAGGCGGTCATGACCCCTTTATTCAAAATAGAGGTGTAATGTATCGGTTCGACTATCTTGGTTAGATGCTTCTCCTCTAGCGTCTAGACTAAAGAGCTACACCTAACCTTTGGACTATCCGACCCTATTGCTTGGTAATTGATTGAGAGGAGGTTTCCTCTAAATGTTTTTCCTTAGAGCTAACATGGTATTTATGTGGGTCGAGGTGTTCCAAACCAATTACACATACCAATACTTCCTTGCCTACGGAAGTCATCAATTATCTCGGTTATACGCAGCAGTTTGGGGTAGGGCACTATTGGGGAAGCATTGAATGAATGAATGAAAGATTTTAATTACGTCCATGAGACCCAAATATGGTCTATGGGACCTCAAATATGGAAGTACAATTACTCAAATCATATCATATGATCTTTAATATCTTTGAGAAGGTTGTTCCTTCTCCTGTTGATTTGTGTTAGCAATTCTCCAACTTTTTTTATTTTACTGTCTTCAAATAAATCTGTAATAAACTCGTTCCCAAGTGTTTCTTTGTATTTGTCACGGATATCTGAAAAACTCGGGCATTTATAGATGAAGTGTTCCTCTGTCTCTACTGCCCTTGTGCTGCATAGAGTACATATCCTTTCTTCCCATTGTTCTTTGGGCGTTGTCCATCTCCCTGTTTCACATCTAAGCCTATGAGAGCTAGTCCTTATCCGAGCAATGAGTATTTTTTCCTTCCACTTGATTTCAGCGCCTATATACGCTTTTTCCTTGTGGTCATACGTTGGGTTAAAATTTGCAATATAATATTGTCTTTTCCTGCTTGCATTTTTCCACATTCCACTTATGAACTTTTCATTCACATAATTTTTAATGTCTTTGTTGACATTTGGGCATTCATTTATGTTGATTTCCCAACGTTTCATCCATTTATGATTTTGTTTCATCCACGTATTCTTTCGCCTATGCAACTCTTCGTCCCCTAAGCTGCTCTAGGCCATCTATCATTTGTCATGTTTTCTGTTTTTTTCAAGTAACATAACGACTTGGTCATAGCAATTGCTTCTAAAGGGAACATTCCAGTTTCAGCTAGAATAATTTCATAAGGGGTTGTGGCCTTAATTTTGAGAAAGTTTGTGATTAGATATTTTTGAATCCTTTCTATTTGCCTCCATTTTGCATTTGTTGTGCCACTAGCCCACACCTCGCAACCATACAACAGAACCGGTGTAACAAGTAGGCCAAATAAGACCTTGGTGGTCTTCCGGTCCCACAACTCGGCATTCCTACACTGTTTTGAAGTGCATATAGTGCTCTCCGGCCACTTTGAGTTCTTTTCATCCTACATGTATTCCAATTAAGTTTGTCATGAAAGTCTATGCCCAGGTATTTGTATTCTACTACTACATCAAGCGGTTCTCCTGCAAACTGAAATTTGAGTTGTTGCTTCTTCTTTTTCTTGAAAAAATCATAATTTTTGTTTTGCTCGTGTTCACTGCATCCCAACTTCTTTACAAAAGAGTTCTAGAGCTTGAAGGTGATCTTCTAGATCTTTGGTTGTTTTGGCCACAAGAATTACATCATCTGCATACATGAGGAGTTTTACCACATATTTGGCTAAATGCACACCCTCTCCCCCAAATTTGTTTATCCATTCTTCTAACTTGTCAATGTACAGCCCAAATAAGGTCGGAGATAGAGGGCAACCTTGTTTGACACCTATGTCACTACCAAAACATTCGAGATAACCCTTCTCGTGTTACGATTCTAGCTTTTACATGCTCATATAGTACGTGAACTGCTACCTGTAGTGAATTGGAACCTCTAGCTCTTCCATACTGCTCCATAATTTTTTCCTAGGCACTTGTGTCAAATGCCTTTTTGAAGTCTACAAAACAGCAAAAAGCCTCCTCTTTTTTGTCCCATATTTTTTCCACTATGTGTACGAGCGTGATACGGTGATCAATAGTTGAGTGCTTGGGCCTAAAACCTGCTTGCCCCTTTGCTCTCTTTCCCTTTTCTTCTGCCCATATCTTGATCCTACGCTCTATCATACTCCCAAACAACTTTGCAAAGAGAGGGTTGATCATGATAGTTCGATAGTTTGAGGGATTATTTACATCTCCACTTTTAAACAAAGGAATGGTCAAGCTAGTTGTCCACTCAGTAGGGAAGCCATTTTGTATGACCTCATTGAAAATTTCTTTGATTTGCGGTGCCAAGATATCTACCCCCCATTTTATATGCTCTGCTTGAAGATTGTCTATGTCACGGGCTTTTCCAGTTGCTAACTTTTTTATCCCTTGAATAATGTCTTCAATTGTGAAAAGTTCTTTCTTGACAATGATAGTAGGGGGTGTCTCCTGCTGGTTACTATGTTGATACAATTGTTTTGAATACTCCAACCACTGATTAACTGTTATGTTATTTTCAGTTTGCATCCTTTTCACGCTTAGTTCCTTCCAAAATTTCTTTGGTTCATGCTTCCCTAAATAAATCAATTCTTCCCTCCTTGTTTTAGTGTATTCTTCTTTTTTTGCCCTTACGAGTTTCTCATATGCTTTTTTGTTTGCTCTTGTTTTACCCGTTGGTTCCTTTAGTAATCTTCGCATTTTTTTGCAATCTTCATCGAACCATGGGTTGGTTGGGAAGCTATTCCTTTCTTTCTTTTTAGGTTTAGCTCTCTTGCATTTGTTTAGAGCTTCTTGAATAACTTGCATTAACCATTCACTCTTCTTGTAATCTCTACTCTTGTGATGTAGTTCTTCCCTTTCTGTAACTTATTATTTAATCCTGCTCTAAAATTTTGTCGATTTTCATCTGTTAAGAGAATGTTTCCCTTGTGAGGATATTTATTTTGATTGCCTTGCAAGTGTTTTTCCCTTGGTTTGTCTCCATGCATTCGAAGTTTCATAACAATTGGGTTGTGATCTGACTTAAGTTCCATTGGAGAATCTTCCACTTCTAGCTCCTCTATTTTTGGTATGTAATTCTGTGAGCATATTACATAGTCTATTACACTTTGTCCCTTATATGTTTTGCATGTATACTTTCTTGAATTTTTCCATTTGTTCATCCCATTGCAAATAATCAAATTGTATATCCTGCAAAGACCTAACAACTCTTCTCCATATTGCGTGATAGCCCCATGCTCATCTTCAAAGTCTTGGTCCACTGTTGATTTTCCTCTTCTGGCATCCAAAGAGGATTAATCTCAATATATTCGTTACCTTCTAGAATGTTAGCTTGCTTATTTGTTGTCCTTGCATTGAAATCTCCAATTAATATAATATCCCCCAACTTCATGTATATTGAAATGTCTCTTTTTAGGGAGGAGTATGGGTCTTCTCTGTTAAGGTCATGTTTCTTATAGAATTTAGAATTCTTGGGAGCAAAATAACATCTTGCTATGCTAATAACTGACTTATTTTCTAGGATCTTTATCCAAATATATTGTTTGTTTTCATCTTGTTTTTCAATTTTAATGACCCTATCCCATTCCTCTTTTATTAAAACCATAATACCCCCATGCCCTTTGCCATTTTCTGTTGCTTTATTCCATATTGCTATTTTTTTGTATCCCACAAATTATGGAGTCCTACATCCATCGTGTTCATGTGTTTTTGTCAATATGATTATATCTTTGTCTCTAGCAATGGGCCCTAACCCGGGTCCTCTTCTCCAAGGGAAACCTCTACAGTTCCAACTTACCATTGTAAGATGTTCCCAAGCGGGCCATACTCCCTATTTATTTTGGATTTGTTTAGATGTGATGTATGCCTTTCCATTTCTTAAATATGCCTGTTTCCCTTCATTCCTTGCTTGCCCTCACCTTTTCCCATTCCTTATTTCTTTCTTCCTCTTTGTAAAAATGTTAGGTCATCATCTAAATAAAATTGTGACCCTCTCAGCATGCCTCTGTTTTTAAGTAACCTTATTTTATCCTCGTAGCTCATCAATGTGACCCGAATATGTCTATCTCTGCCTCCTTCTCTCAGCTTGCCAATTCTGCTTACTTTTTTTATCTGACCCTTCCATTGTAATCGATCTGACAAGAAGTTCCTGGTTAAACGATTTGTGTCTTCCCTGTCCCCATAATCTTTCAACCCTTTGATGATTATATTTGTTAACTTCTCATGTCTTTCTTTCTCTTCTGTTATTTGAATTTTTACTTGCTTCTCTATCAACTCTTTTTGTTGATTGATTGGTTCTTTTACTACTTGAGACCATGTCTTTGTCTTTGCTAATTCATTTCGTAGCTCATTTTCTCTTGTTTCAATGTTTTGGAGTGTTTTCTGTACCTCTTTTATTTGATTTGCATTTGTTTTTTCCACCTCTATTGCATCATTGATTGGGGGATGGATGGCTTGTTTGAGGACATGCCATTCACGTTGACCCATGTTTGCAAGGTTTTGTAGCTTTGACACTTGCTCCTTGAGTTGGTTGTTTTCTTTTTCCAACCTCCGAATGGTGTTTATAACCTCATCTGATTTAGTTTCTCTTAATTTCTCCCTCCTTTCCATGCTTTCAAGTTTCTCTTTCATCTTCATTAGCTCTTGCACATAAAGTCTTGGTGCCCACATGAGTGGTGTAGTTGTGGGACTGTAAGTTTCTTCCTCATCTGAAAACTCATTTTGGTGATTTGCCTTTGATTGTTCCTTATTCTCCACCTGTTTATGTGGTAGAATATTTTTTATTTTTATTTTTTGATATGCCCTTTTCATTGTTGTTGCCCTTGCTCGAGCTTGTCGACGCCTTAATATCCTCCAATACTGTTTCTCATTGACATATATTGGTTCTTGCAATTGTTGCTTCCCTTCTTCCATTTTCAAACCCTTTATAGCCGAACCCTCTGTACTATTGATCCGTTGAAATAAATGTGTAATAAAACCCTCTTGCTCTGCCAAACCCTCCGTTGCAAACCCTTGCTGATAATAAAACCTTCTACGCGCAAACCCCTATAACGAATGTATTTCTCCTACCTACTTAAATTGTTTTATAAATCGAAAGAGGACAAAAAAAATATGCTTACCGATGAAATAGATGTTTAATACAATACTCCGTCGCAAACCCTCCTTGCTCTGCAAAAACCCTTTGCCGCAAACCCTTTAATTTTTTTGTGCTGATATTTCTTGTCTGGAGTGTACAGTTCAAATATTCTTCGTTCTATCGGCTCTGCTTCAGTATTCCCGTGCTCTGCTTCAGTCCTGCTTCGGTATCTTGTTAGCAAGCTACGATGTTAAACCAATTGGAGAGTCGTCTAGTGGTTACCACAACCTATTCTCTTCAATCCATGCCACGAATGCATCTAGGGAAGCAAGTATCCAACAATGCCTCAAGTGAAGCACATACGTATCTAGGGCATCATTAAAACAACAAATCAGAGGTGCTTAGTACATTAAACAAACCCTACATCAGTGCAATCGACACATTACATTGGTAACCATTGAAATACACCAAGCGACGGAGGCAGTTTAGGATGGATCGCCTACAATCAGAGAAATTGCTATTAGAACCAATGTAGCCAAATGAGCCTCAAACTCACCCAGGTTTGCGTATTGATTGGGTTAGATCTTCTTTCTGTAGGGAGTATTCTCAGTGTACAACACAGCGAAGGATGATTGAACTCAATGACCTAGAATCTGTTAGATTTAACAATGGATCGAGGGGTTTAATCAATGCAGGTGAACATTTTCCTGGGGCCACTTAACTAGATCGATTAGAATAAGTGACTCTCCCAGTAGCTCGTTGGGTACCCTATATAGTTAATGGTATCTCCTTGAATTGTGTATTCGAAAGGCTATAAATTTTGTTAATCCCCAATATTTCTATGCTCGGGTTTGAGGATCTAGGTACCCACCATCAGTTAGCGATGCATATGACAACATCCCTAGAATGTTTTTTTTTTTAAATGATCTACTCCAAGAATTCGAATCACCATCCAACCTCCTAGGGTGTACATGTTGATCTTCCCATAATCAATCCTTGGATACCCTGATATGCTTTCTTAATAATCTGTGTTTGTGACGAGTTTAATTGTTCTATTTTTTTTTCCCTTATTTCATTCAGCCCCTATAGGATAGGCGGACATTGTTTTTATTAGCACATCTCCCACGCGAAGTCGCGGGGTCAAATTTCACCGAGAGTCCTACACATTTTTTTTTTATATTTAAAATCGAAGTAACGAAAAGGTAATTTTCCTTACGATCTTTATCACGGAGGGATTGGAGTCAAGTAAAATACATTCCCTGACTTGGGGTATAATCAGTACTTATGATTGTTCAAATCATGATAATATGCATCATTTATGGTTTAACTAGACCATATCATAGGCCACTATTCAATTAAAGGTTTAGGAATTTCGCGTAAGCCATCATACTTCAACTCAATTTGTCTACAGGTAGATTGCCATGACCTATCGAAATTCGAATGAGAATCTTAGAAAAATACAAATTACTCTTTCAATAGAGTTGTTATCCTTCTTTGGAGTTCGATGGATGATTTAATCTAAATCATATTAAAATGAACATAATCTCTAGAAAATTTATGAAGACATCATTTAGCAATTGAATCATTCTCTTTTTTAGTACAACTGCAAATTTAAAGTAAAGAGGAAGGATTTGACCTGATTCACTTTCGGTAGTCCCTCAACTCCAAGCGGTCTCCTTCAAACTTTCAAGTAATGTCCCTTGCCCCTCCTTGATTACTCCTACTCTTCTAAGCCAGTTCCTTACTAAATATAAAAAAAAAAGTCTTTCAAGCCTTCTGGTTTTTGATCCACCCAAGGTGGAGAGCATACTCCCTAGGCCTTTCCAGACTTCCTAGATAACCTTTCTTCATAAAATATCTTTTATTTATAGGACACTTCTCCACTCATGGGCCAAATAGTGACCATAATATAATAATATTAAAAATATGCCTTGGACCCATTGTGACTCATCAAGTCATGTGGGGTGTACTCCAGAAGTAGGAAAAAGGGTCCTACAAGGGTAAGGTAAGTGTCCTTATTTTTGTCTTGTATCTTTTCCCATGGGGACAAGTATAAGACTAATACTATTAAAGCATGGATTGGGAACAAAGTTAGAACTATTATTGATAAGGTAAAGGACTTCCCTTTTAATTTCCACCAATATAAGAAAGTCATATGGGTATTTCCCAATAGGTAGGATAACCCATATGCTATTTAAAAATCCTCTAGTCCTTCTTAAGTCCCATCTAGGTTGGGTCCACTACATTTACACCTAATTTATCATATTGTTCTAATTTTGCAAGAGATAATTTCTCAATTTTATTTTTCACAAAATCTCATAATTAATTATCTTTTCTAAAATATAATTAATATTTTTCTATCCTTCCTAAAATTCTTTTATTGGAATTTTTGTAGGATTCTTTAGGGTCATGCCTCTTCTATTAGGCATTGATTGATACCCAAGATCAATTAATATTCTTTAAATAAGGTAGGAGGGTAACGTGTCATGACAATAACACATATCATTAGTATTGCATTGACATGTGCAACCAAAGGTATGGCACCGTTTGAGATAGAAACAAGGAAGAGGCCTTCTATTTTAAAGTATTTTTGGATCAGTTGCATGGGATCATATTTCTAAGGAGAGTTGAAACAATCATTAGGCCAAGATCATTAATGCATCCATATGTGTTATGGTGAGCAGTTCAAGGCTTATTACCTTAATAACCCATTTAACTGGGAGGTTCTCATTTATCATGATGTGGAGTTTGAGATTCCTTCTTTGGGTTTTTTTGGTCCACTCCCTACTCTTTTGTAGATTCTCCCTCAATTACTTTTGATACTAAGATTTAGTTTTTTGTGTTTGTTCTTCTAGTCCACTAGTTCTTCCTTCTCTTCTTACTTCTCCTTCCTCTTTTGATTCCTTTGTAGATGAGTGCAATCGCCTCATGCCTTGTGCCACCATGTTGGATGAGCTCTCAAATGTTGGTGGTGTGGTAGGATATTTAGTAACTCCTAATGATGTTTCTCTTCTTGATGGGATTTTATTTTGTAGATAATCCTATACCCAAATGGGGTCAAACTCTTCTTTAGGATGTAGATCCTAGAAACAATAACATCATTAAAAACCCCTACTCCTTGGGCCTTGCATTTAAGGTGGATGACTTTGGAGATCCACTCATTTAGTCTCAAGCTAATGAATTTCTTGGGTGAGAAAATGTAACACAGATAAAGTATGCTTCTCTCATAGAGAATCATACTTGAGAGGTGGTTTTCTTTCCCAAGGGAAAGAACATTGTTGTTTGCAAATAATTCCACAAGACCAAGTTTGGTGTTGGTGCTCAATAGAGATTAAGATTGTTCGCGATATAATGTTACATTAGCAAACTCAACATGTTGATATATAAATTCACTATATTTTATGACTTTAGTTGCATGGGAATGTTGATCCACTATACGTGCCTTTTGTGGAGCAATCAACAAAGAGCCTAACCAAATTCACACTTGATGTGACATTCTTCAAATTGCATGATCGTCTTGGTGTGGGAGTGTTTGTTAATGAGGGATAAGTCTTAGGGTCTCTCTCAATGTTCCTATTCAACTTAAGAGAGGATGCTAAAATAAGTGTTAGTCTTCACTTGAGGCCATGGCCAGCCTTTGTATTGTAATAATCGTATTTGCCTTATAGGCCCATCTACTTGCAAGGTGACCTTTTTGTATTATTATATTATTATCCAATGGTCAGCCTTGGTACTTGGAATTAGGTAAGTTGCACTTCGGGTTGGCATTTGTAACCCCACTTGTCCAACCACTTCCTTTATCAATTCAAAATTATTCTTCATTATTTAGTGAGAGATTATTTATGTCTAAAGATATCGTCATATTTGTGCTATTCTTATGAGTGACATATTTTTCTTAATTGAGTAATGTGTTTGATTTTGTTTGTTCTTGAATATATTACAAGTTCCACAAATAGTTACAAGTATAAAATTATAATAAGTTAAACATACAAGTCCAATTCTACAATATCAAATAATTTCACATATACATACATCTATATAATTTAGTCAAGATAGTACCTATATATTGTGTAACAAATATGGTTCTTCCAGTAACAAACTTTTATAAAAGCATGTTGAACTTAGGGTCATTTTGTTGTATTTTTCATTTAGCATCAAAACACAACTCTCAATGTAGAAAGCACACAAACATGAACATAAATTCTACCTCAGTGTTTGAGAGACAAACCCATCATGTGAGAATCATAGATCTCTCTCCTAATTTCACCCAACTATTTATGGATAAGAAAACTCTTAAAATATGACATGAATTCATCTATAAGAAAAGATAAATGTTTAAACATTGCCTTTCTTTTTTTTTCTCCCCTAGAAATTCCAATATCAACTTTCATCTAAATTCCCAACTCACAAATTATTTTTTACCACCACATTAACCAAGCAAATGTCATTAAGAATAAGCAGACTAATATCAACATTGATGCAATCATAAAAGCTGCTATAGAAAAAAACCTTGAATAAAATTTTAAAACTCCACATTTATGTAGACAAAAATATGGAAGAAATAAAAACCCAATCTTTTTATTAATTTAACTTTACAATCGAGCAACCTAGAAAAATATTGTAGCCAAACTCACCCTCACTGCCCCTCGCTTTTATAAAGAAGTTTACACCAAAACCATGAATTGACAAAACAATGGTCTCAAAACCAATTATATAATAAAACCATGGATTAACAAAACCATTGGTTCACAAAAATAGTCTCAAAACCATGTGTTTAAGATCATATGTTATAGCAAACATTTTGCTACTAGAATTTAATAACCAACAACCTAGATAATATATATTTTCAATTAGTTATATGGGATTGAAACATGCCCCACCCATATTACATCATCATCACGTAGTGGTATTACAACAAAGCTTGGATATTATCCATGTATAGCTTGGCAAGATTTGAACTTGGGCCTCCTCAAATGTTGGTAAATCTAACCAGTTGAGCTAATGCCATTTGATAACAATCCAAATAATATTAAATAATATATTCTACACATTTATGTCTAGACTCCCTTATGAACACAACCAACTAAAAGACATTTAAGATTTATATTATCTCCAAATCCGCATGTAACAACCTGAAAATCCAACCAACCCGAGAGATTTTTTTTTTGAAATCCTTAGAGATCTATATTGTAACGACCCTAAAATCAAGAAATAAGGAAATACACAAAAATAGAAAGATTTTTTTTTGACTAAGGAGAGGGATTCATAAACCCCTAACCAACCTTAGACCGACTTAATGTTTAACAACCCCTAAGTTTCTCAAGAACTATACCACACAAGATTCCCCTCATGCAAGTCCCTTCTACGTAGGTATATTTCATGTTATGCACATAATTATATCCATCTCATCATCCTTGATGACCTAGACTTATCACCTTCAATGATTAGAAGGTGTACACGCATCTCCATTTTCTATGCAGACCATTATGTTTAGGTATGCTACGTGTACTACGAGGTAAGCTATCAATCTTGTCCTCTGACAAGCTATATTAACTCAAGTATGATCTTCTATAAACCTAGTTACCATTCACCCAAAGGGGATCTCAAGCCCTTAGGTTACCTCTAAGTTCACCTTAGATCTTACTACTGAGTTCTTATGAAAAGTTATTCAAACATGAAAATAAAGATAAATCTAGATACTAAATCTAACAAAACATAATTCATTAAACATGCAAAAGATAACTAGAAACAT
Organism: Wollemia nobilis; assembly: GCA_028583015.1. Lineage (NCBI taxonomy): Eukaryota > Viridiplantae > Streptophyta > Pinopsida > Araucariales > Araucariaceae > Wollemia > Wollemia nobilis. The sequence goes on along the minus strand of JAQPPZ010017220.1, from coordinate 11,169,072 downwards.
GGAGCAATAATTAAAGAATAAACATGCATTAGAAAGGATTTAAATACATTCACATTAAATCAAATAGAATATAAAGGTGCATCAACTATATTGTTCATTTATTACATAAGCATGTATGGTAAAAATTCCATACCTTTTAACAATACATTACATCAATCTCATAAGGGAAATATCCCCACAAATCTAGTCTATTTGCATAAGTAAACAAGATGTAAAGTAGAGAGAAAACTTGTGCATTGGTTCATCTGTAACTTTGGTCCTCCCGTTCTTCCATCGATCAAGTGAGGATAGTAGGGGATCTAGACACTCACAGTTCAAGATGGGCATGCCTCTAAATGTATTTACTTATTTTATTGCCAAATTGCAACTATACAATCAACCCAGGCAATTCAACTATCTAATGCATAGTTGATATCATAGAAACTACTCTTTATATTTTTCCTCTCATCTTCCTCTAAGAGTATTTCAACAATACATCTAGATCACAGACTATACTTGCAATAAATGACTCAACCCTTATTCAACAATCAAAGTCCCATACCCTTAATTGCCAAATAATCTAGGTTCATATTTATTTACCAAATTAAAGTCAACTACTTTAATCCATAAATAAATCCCTTCATTTTCATTTCATAAATTAAAGTCCCATACCCTTAATTTACAAAACAAACTAATTCCATATTTATTCATTAAATTAAAGTCAACTACTTTAATTCATAAATAAACCCTTTTCCTTTCATTTCATAAATTAAAGTCCTATACCCTTAATTTACAAAACATACCAATTTCATATTTATTCATTAAACTAAAGTCAACTACTTTAATTCATAAATAAACCATATTTCCTTTCATTTCATAAATTAAAGTCCCATACCCTTAATTTACAAAACAAACCAATTTCATATTTATTCGTTAAATTAAAGTCAACTACTTTAATTTATAAATAAACCCTTTTTCCTTTCATTTCATAAATTAAAGTCCCATATCCTTAATTTACAAAACAAAGCATTTCTATTATAAGTAAAGTTCTCTAACTCTACTCATTAACAATTCATAAATCATTTTAATATAAATAAAGTTCTCTAACTCTACTTATTAAACAATTCATAAATCACTTTAATATAAATAAGGTTCTTTAACTCTACTTATTAAATCATTCACAAATCATTTTAATAAGCAACCAAGCTTTGGAACATTAGAGATGGCCTTAATTTAAGTAAAATCTCCGAAGACTTAGGGACACTTTGACAGCTCGATGTCAAGCATGACGCTCTCGCAGGCAAACAGTTCATCACAGGGATGAATAGTCTTGCCTTCGTGAATAGTTGTGCTTTTGTGGCCCAAGTTACGACAGGTTGAGGATGGATTACCTACGACGGTGAACGTCACCTCCTTTGCCAAGGGTAACGATGTCTTCTGGTCACAGGCCCGAGGAAATGGAGACAGTGGGGACGAAAAGCGCTCCCCAACTTACAGGCTTCCTTTAAAGGGGTACCCAACCACACAAGTCATCAATAACATGGTGTTGGCATTTTTGCCACACTAAAAATAAATTTTTAAATTCATCCAAGTATGAAATGCATCCAATGGTGAAAGAATCACCCCAATATCCTGAACAGTTTGAGAGATATTAAAGATTTTATCTCGAGAAATCCTGCCAATGAAGTTTAAAAATAAAATTTGAAGACTTTAGAAGCCCCGTAGAGGGATGAGTGAAAATTGGACAAAATGGATTTCCATAAATTTCATTGTTGTAGATCTCTTCCCAAAATTTCCAATGATATATTACAATAGACAATCGGGTCAACGAATCAAAAGTTATGGCTCCGGGAAGCTGTACCACCAAAAATCATTTTCGAGCACTTTTTTTGGCGAAAATCATTTTTCGGGCACTTTTTTGGCGAAAATCATTTTCGGGCAGTTTCTTCAACGAAATTGATTTTTGGGCAGTTTCTTCAGCGAAATTGATTTTCAAGTAGTTTCTTCAACGAAATTGATTTTTGGGTAGCAAAATTAATTTTTCAAGCATTATTTTTGGTAAAGACCAATTTTGACAAATGACCAGGGGTAGCCAAAATTAAATGTCATCATTTCCCAAAATGATCCGCTCTTATATGATGTTGCTGATTTTCGAGGCACCGCCCATGAAGGTGAAAATTCTACCGATGATTCTTGTTGAGTCCCAATATGCTACCAATTGTAAATGCTCGTTGATTTTTGAGGCATCGTTTGATTGGTTTGTTGTTGCTGCCGAGGAAGAAAATACTGCCGACCATGCCACCGACTTGCCACCATTGCCAAAATTTTATTTAATGTTTTTTAGGGGTAAAATCCTCTATAAATACTGTAAAACTTGATAAGTTTGAAGGATGGACATTTGCTTGTGAAACTCTCTGAGTTTAAACATTTGTTGTGATATAAAGACTATTTGGCTCTAAGTTCCTGATCATTTTGTGTATGTTTATACTTTATGCTCTGCATTTCTATTAGATTTATATCATCATTGGTGGATTAAATTCTGAATCTGGATTTGATTTTCAATGGGAATGAATGTTGGAATGCTATTGGAATTCATGCTTTATAATATGATCTAAGTTCAGTTTTGTTTTGTCTTTCTATTGAATGTTGTTAGTTTAAAATGGGTTGTTAATCTTGTTATTAATTCATCCCTACATTATCTCTCTGGCTCACAGCCATATTTCCCATTTCTTTAAGTTATTTTCCATTTCTTTAAGTTATTTCCCATTCCTTTCTATTAATTTCTTTTCCTAAACTTCAAACCAGTCTTAGAATAGCAAGGGAGCCAACCCTCTCTGGATATTGGCTAAGTATTTACTTTAGTCTTTCAATATTGGCCGAGTCTAGGGTTCACATACATTTTATCCTTAGGCAGATTCTTGACCAACACATGGTAGAGCTATACACACGATGAAATCACGAGGGTAAGCCTTTCACTCAGCCAACCATGATGATAATTACACATGGTAGCCACAATGGCAAACCTTCCACTCATCAAGCATGACAGAAAGCTACACACGGTAGCCACAATGGCAAACCTTCCACTCAGCAAGCACAATGACAAGTTATACATGGTAGCCATGATGACAAACCTTCCACTCAACAAGCATGACAACAAGCTACACACGACAACCACGATGACAAACCTTCCACTCAACAAGCATGGCGATAAGCTACACATGACAACCACGATAGAAAACCTTTCACTCAACAAGCATGACAAAAAGATACACCAGTAAGCATTACACAGTAAGCTTTACACCAGCAAGCTTTACACACAACAAGCTTTACACTAGCAAGCTTTACATTAGCAAGCTTTACACACAATTAACTTTATACCAGACAACCACGATGGTAGCTGAAGCTAAACCATGGCAGGGGACAACCACACAATAAGAACCAACTAGTAACACAAAGCAATAGGTTTAAATCCAACCTGGTTCACTGTTGCTTCCTTGGAGGTGGTTTGAGCAGCGTTGCTTCAATGTGCTTTTCGGAGCTCTCCTTGTCTCCCTATATTTTCCTAGGTTTTTCCTCTTCCAATCGACGTCTCTCTTCTTTGCGTAGTCTCCTTCTTTTCGTAATTTCCCTTCATACTATGGCATCCATCTTATCTACCTCGAATTCTACACTCATCGTTCGCCATCACTCCTCGTTCATTCTTGTCGATGGCAAGTCGGTAGCAGGTCACCAACCCCATTCTTTTGCTCAGACGTCATAAATGGATCTCCCCTTTGTCAAGGTTTGCAAGAGCTCCCATATCGAACATATATTAACCAATGTTTGAACTTATGGCAGATCCTATCCACCTTATTATTTAACGATTTAGTGGCCTTAAGGGGGGTTTCGAGATGGGAGTTCATTGATACCATCTCTTTTTTTTTTTGGTAAAGCTATTTATAGTAGAATTTCATTAATACATTTTTAAATACTACCTTGAAATGAAATTCTCCCTTATTTATTTAAAATAAAATATTTACTAACTTTTAAATGAAACCTTTTTCATCATTTAAAATGAAATATTTTTGAATTTTAAATAAAACATTTATAGATTTTAAATGAAACCCACTATCATTTAAAATTAATCATTTATAAATATTAAATGAAACTTACTATCATTTAAAATAAAACATTTATAAATTTTAAATGAAACTTACTATCATTTAACAAAGTATTTACTTTATCACTCTATCTACCTAAACACATAAGGAGTTATGAGGATAACCTATCCATTTATACTTCCCAATTTATTGAGGCAATAGTGATGAAGTAAAAGACAATCAAACATGTGCAATAGACAAAGAGGAAAATCTTTCCATCAATTTGGTCACCTGTCTCAGCCTCTAGAACTTACGATAGCTACTAGGCTATCAATCTGAGGCTCAATGTGGCTTAGCTATTGACGATTATCCCTAACCGAATGCATGCCTATATGAAGGTATCCATCAATGTTACCTCCGAGTTGCCTTATCATCATTTTCCCAACCTCAAGTACCCTCGCCTTTGGTGGATGACTCAACTTATTCCACTTATGAGTGTACCTAATTCTACACATTGGTAATTTGTTAGTAGTATCATGCTCTTCAATATCTACTAACATTGCATAGCTTCTTAATTGCACAGAATCAAATATTAAAACACCATAAATTAATACATTGATTTCCATGTCAAAAGGTCCATCTGGGAGGGTCATGACATATATCACCTACCTTACATACATCATTTATGAAGGTGTACACCCATCTCTACACCATGCATAAGCCCGTCTACATAGGTGTACTAAGCGTAATTGCAAATAAGCTATTTATCTCACCTTCATGATGAGCTAAATTATCCCTTTTAGTCTGTCAAAAGGGTACACCCATATCTATACCATACACAAGTTCGTTTGTGTAGGTATACTACGTGTATTGCACATAGGCCATATAAGATTTCCTTACTTCCTTTACCATACATAAGTCCATCTATGTATGTAATTTTTAGTTATTCGGCTCATCTAAAATATGGACCAACCCAAGCATCTATCATTTCACGTGGTAGTTCATTCATTGATACATTAACCTAATTTTTGCCTCCCACAACTATCTAATGTGAGGTTAATAAGAAGTTATGAAACTGGGTTTACCCAAAGTTTCCTTCTCAAAGGTACCCCATAATCCCTTATTTAACTCTGTCCAACTCTAATGAATAAAAGTCATTTTTACTAACTAGGAGAATATTCCAAGCATCACTAGCATGTATAAACCTTTCACTTCTTAGTGGGGTATTCCTAACCCATAAGCATATATTCGATAAATGTCATTCTCAAATAATCTAATATTCATTAGACCACTCATAAAGATTACCCGATCTTTATTTCTTAAATAGGGATATAAATAAGGCTATCTATTTAATTAAGCATTAAATAACACTTACATCCTTATCACTAAGAATTCACATAATTAAAATACAATCCCTATTAAATTTTATTAACAGACATGCTAGTTTATAAAAACATAATATCATGGATTCTTTATCAGCTACAAGTAAGAGATATGTTCTATTTATCTAAGATTCATTAAATGCAATATTAAAGGAGAAAAACATTTAAGCACACAACACCTCATATATCCTGGGAAAAACCCTTAAAACCCAACCTCAAATATTTCTTTTATTGTATAAGTTTAGTTTCTCTAATACAAAGGAATCCCATAATTCTTTTTTCCGAACATATGCATAAGAACCCCATAGTTCTCAAGTCTCCACCATGGATTGTTCTTTTAATCCATATTACATAAACAACGAGGGAATCCCATAATTCCCTCGAACGAATTCCACATTCATTTTTCTAAGGATGGTTTCTTACTTATCATTTAAAGGAATAACATATTTCTAAAGGTCTAATGTATCCATAACATTAGTACCAAAATAATACATAAGAATCATTTCATTTAATTAATTAAGAGCCCATACTCTTTGGAACAAAATAAATAACACCAAACAAATATACAGAAATGAACACTTTGCAAATAAAAGAATGATGTATCTTGTATTAAATAGGGGAGCCTGAATCTCCCAATATTACAAATATTTGCTTTTGAATTACCCCAACTGTGTTGGGTGCAATATTAAAATATGTGAGACAAGTGCTCAAGTCACAAAATAGGGCTTCTTCGGATAAATCAATTGGTGTTATTCCTTCCTCTGCTACAACTCCAAAAGGTGAGTGGGCTTTGTTATCCAATGCAGGGACCACTCTAGCTTCAATAGCTCTCCAAGATACCTGCTTCCTACATACACATGAAAAGAAACAAGGGGGTTTAGTAGCACCTGTATACAAAGATGAAAACTATGCAATAAAACCCTCGAACGAAATGATCATGCAAATAGAAAGCAAAAAACAATAAACCAAGTGCCTTGCTACAAATGAAAACTTACTGATATGGTCTATCATGTTCTCTCGGCTCTAAGAAATTGTGGGCGTGTGGTGGTGACTGGCAAACCGCACATGGGCGGTGGGTAAACCGTGCAAATGCAATTTTAATTGTAAAACAGTGGACTTGCGATTTCGGTTGAGTGGTAGATTGTTGCAAAATGGGACCTTCGAGATTCAGATCTCTCATCTCCTAAAGATATGTGCAGTGTTCTGGTCCTATTTTGATAGCTTGACGATACGAATGTTCAGCCCCTTTCATTTGGTCGGGTGAAGGTGCCTTTATAAGCTCCTTAGGGTTTTGGAGGGAAATGAGAGGTGGCAAGCCAAGATTGCCAAGTGGCAATCCTGGGTTACCAAATGGAGGGGGCAATTAGAGTGACTCACCCAGGGTGTCTCACTTAACTGGGGTGATGTGGCTGCAAGTGGAGTGCTATGTGGAGGGTTACCCCATGTGAAGGGAAAAAGGGGACAAGGGTGTATGAGATGTGGCAAGGGATGTTGGTGAGGTGGCTAGGACACATGTCTAGTGGGTAGGTAGGGTATCCTAGGTTGATTTTCCATATTTAATAAATCTAGAAAATAGGATAATGTGCAGGATTTATATACCTAAGTCTAAACTTAGGCATATAAATTTATTATGCAGGATTTGATGTGGGGTGGCAAATGTGACTTTGTGGATGACCAATTTTTGGTGTCTATAGATACCCCTTTTTGTACCGCATTGTGTGAAACACGATGCGGTATAAAAAATAATGACACCTGTATTTATTGGGTGAATGGACTCAAATATTCTCGATGCACAAGAATGACCAATTTTTGAAAATTTTGATGCTATTTTGATTTGTTTGCTTACCCCCTCAATTGGCGAATGGGTAAAGGATGAAACCCATGATCCAATTGACCAAATGTGGATGATGAAAGGAGGTGGATGATTGAATGATGCGAATGTGATATGTGCAAATGTATGACATTGAATCAACTTGATGCCCCAAGTTTGGGATTGTTTGTGTTTTACAAATTTACCTTTGGTTCATTTGTGGCAAATGTTGTGGTAAAACCATCAACCACATTTGGAGTTCTAGTTCCCTTGTGACTTTAGCAATTCCTTCCAAATGATGGGTTCAAGGAACCAATCATTCTAGGAATTCGATGCTTGGGTGATTTTTGATTATTACCAAATTTGATTTGATTATTTTTTGCTTTTGACCCAATGAAAAGGGTTGAAGGATAACCTTGTGCAAATTTGGTTTGAACACAACCAAGCTCAAATATTGAGGGACCTAGCTGATTAATGCCATTTTGATTTGATGATGAGTGTCCTTATGGTGAGCTATCCATCCTACTGGATTGCATGGATTGCTAGTCGCTACAACCGCCAGGTGTATAGGGTAATTCACTAGATACGAGGTTCACTAATTGATTTGGTGATGATGATGATGATGATTATGATGCTTTTGTGAAAATGGATGATGTGATTTGGTTGGGGTTTGCTTTTTTTTTAAACTGTGCATGTGCAGTTTTGTTTCCCTTTAATCGCGCAACCATGTTTTGCATTACAAACCGCAAGTGTGTATTTTCATGCACTCTGAAAATCATGGGTGTGCATTTTTCGTCGTAAAAGTCAACTATATAAAGGGGAGGCATGTTTTGATTTCATTATTTTGGTGTAACTATTTCTGGTGGTTTGAGAAGATTGTTTGAGATGGATGTTGGTGAGGCTAGTGGAGTGGGTGTGAGCATGGGTGTTGGAGCAGAAGCCGGTGTCCGCTTTGCTAAGGTAGGTGTCCTATCCCTTAGCTTAGGTTTTTATTCGTTTATTGTTTTGTGCGTTTTTGTCGTTTTGTTTTTTTTTCAACCACTAAGAGGGGTTGGTAAAATTTTGGTTTTTTTTTGTATTTTGCAACCACTAAGAGGGGCTGGAAAATTCTTTTGTTGTTTTTGATTTTTTTTTGCATTTGGCAACCACTAAGAGGGGCTGGCAAAATTTTGTTTTGTTTGTTTAAATTTTTTTCTGTTTTTGAATGCATGAATGGGGAAGGTTGAATTTTTTTTTTGAAATGTAATGTATGCAAAATGATGTGCAATGTTTTTGTGTTTTTATTGTTTTTGAGATGGAATGTATGCAAAATGATGTGCAATATTTTTGTGTTTTTCTATTTTTGAGATGCAATGTGTGCAAAATGATGTGCAATGTTTTTGTGTTTTTTTTTTTTTTGAATATGCACTGATGTGAACTTTGTTTGTGCTTTCAGGTGAAATTCATTACTGCTAGACATCGATGGCCCCACACCATATCCAAAGTGCAGAAAGCTCTCACAACTGATGATTGGAAGTTTTTGGAGGCTATGGGTTTAGAGGGCTATGGATGAGTAGATATTGTCCAAGTCGATGAGGAGATCTTATCCGCACTGGTGGAGAGATGGGACCCTAACAAGGGTTCATTTTAGATTTCGACAAGGGAGCTAACCATCACCTTGGAGGATGTTTATTGCATATTCCATGTTCTTATCGAGGGTCTACCTGTGAGGGTGGGCCACAACAAGTAGGCGACCCTTAGACCGATTTATGGAGATGATTGGGATGTTGATTGTAGGAAGGATGATATTTCTTACCTTGATCTCTACAAGGGTAAGAATTTGGGTGCCCTTTCGACCTTTTTGATGTATATATTAGGCAACATATTGTTGCCTAATAGCATGGGCTCGAGGTTCCCTTGGAACCAAGTATCTATTGTATTGCAGCTGATAGCAGAGCCTTATATTTATGCATGTGCCCTTGCACCCTTGTACCAGTTGTATGCAGAGTTGTATGAGGTTAAGAGATAGGAGCAGAAGGGCCTTAGTTATAGCTTGGTGCTTCAAATTTGGGCATGGGAGCACATCAGAGTTGGTCACACAAAGGGGCTACCTTGTGCTTGTGATGGTTCACTTCCTTGTACTCTCTGCTAGTGGGTTAGTGAGGAGTCTTCTCCTACTCACCCTCCTTGCATTGCAGAGATCTACCAAGACAACCTGAGTGGTTTTATGCGTGATGACATATGCTAGCGATCTTGGAGGGGTTTGACTTGGGAACAACTTCGTTGGGTGAGACAAGACAGGTGGATGGTAGGGAACCATGGGCAAGAGATGGAGTACATCTAGTTCTCATGAGTGATGAGACAGTTTGATGTGGTCCAGGGAGTTCCAGATGCTCCTATGATGTACAAGTGGTGGGGGGATGAGCTCAGTATTCCCTTGACTCTAAAATTTTGGATCATGGACAACGTAGCAGATGATGTAGAAGTTGATATCCTTGATGCAGATGATGCAGGGAAAATTGCTGACTATGACTCCTGGTTCACAGCACAAACTCCATGGAGGCCTATCCAGACAATGGATGATGCAATCAATAGGGATGAGCTCGATGCTGGTGAGTAGGTAGCTCAACAGTTGAAGTGTCATTGAGGCAACGAAGCTAGGAGGCCATATGATGTGGGTGCACAACCAATATATGTTGGCACTAGGGTCGACGAAGATGGAAGTGACGGAGGTGATAGAGGCCATGATGTAGATATAGGTGATGATGGTGATTATGGTGGAGATGAGGTGATCAGGTACAATATGATCCTCCTCACCACACAAAGGAGGAGTGGGAGATACAATAGGTGCAGCAGGACAACCTGGATGTTAAGGTGATGAGGCTGAAGGGCAAGGTGACTTGGCTTCAGGATGAGGTGGATGGGTTGCGTGGTAGGCCGAGTGGAGATGATGCCACTGCTACTATCATGGCTTGAGATTTAGAGATCATGAGGCTACAGTGTGAGGTGAATCGACTGTAGGATGAGGTGGATGGGCTACGGGCTAGGTCGAGCAGGGGTGATGATGCTGCTACTATTGTATCTCTTAGGGTAGAGTTAGCTCAGTGAGCGACACATCAGACGATGTATTTGAGGACTATCCATAGGCATACTGCTTACATTGCTATGTTGGAGAATATTTTAAATCAGCATCAGATTCCTCTACCTGTTCCTCCTTCATCATTAGTTTTAGGTTCTAGAAAGCATACTAAGTCTAGGCCAGTCAGCTCAGGATCTCATAGGCCATCTAGCTCACATGCTTCGTCTAGTTCTTAGGCATCAAATTAGGGGCCTAGCAGGGGTCATGGGGGCACTAGCTAGTAGTGCTTTATTACCTCTTTTTGAGTTTTTAATTTTTGTTTATGAGCCTTAGTGCTATGATGTATATAGCTTGCGAACATTTTTTACTTATGCATTTATATATATATATATATATATATATACATGGCTTTTATTATGATCATTTGTGTGTGCACTTTTGTTTTATTGTATGTATGGATGCATATGAAATGATGTGATGTATGATGTAATGTTTATTAATGCTATGCTCTAATGCTCTTTGGTATTTATAGACTTGCTTGATCAACATTATCTTATTGTTTAATCATGGGCACATATGAATGGTTTTGACTATGACATGTGATTATGGAAATGATATGGTATGATTGAGGTGGTGATCTAGGGTGTTCTTACAAAGACTCAAACATCCTAGTGATCTTAAACAAACTCTTTTATGTATCTCACAAATCTTCATGATGCAAGGGTTGTCCTAGTGGTTTCAAATTTCTCAAGGACCAACTGTGTGTGCAATGATTGTTCATTTCTCATTATGAGCTAGGTCAAACTAATCAATTGTAACTTATGCCAATAAGCTAGCTCATCCTAGAGCAGCCATAGGTCTATACAAAAGAAGGTCGCTAATGTGATAGACGTGGTGCCACGCGTAAGGATACCCCATTGCCATGTGGGATTCATTCAGCCCATTGTTGTAATGAGGATCACCCCATGGTTTTTGAGACACTAAGAGTTCCAGGGATTCAAGCTCCTTCCCTTCTTTTATTGCTTTTGATTTTTGGGATTTTATTTTTGATTTTGCTCATTTTTGTGGAGGAGCAACATGGATTTTATTGCTTTGGTATGCTTTTTGGGATTCTTGCTCATTTTGAGGAAGAGCAAAGGGAAACTTATTGCTTTGAGATGCTTTTTGGGATACTTGCTCGTTTTGAGGGAGAGCAAGGGTTTTTTTTTTTGAAATGATTTTTGGGATACTTGCTCGCTTTGAGGAAGAGCAAGGGATTTTCTTTTTTTTTGGAAGGGTGAAGGGGGAGCTTGTCCTTTTGTCAACTCTTAGGATTCTAGACCATGCACATAATTGGATGAATAGGGGAAACCTTTCACTTATGGCAATAGCAACTTTTGACTTCATTATTCCCAAGGTTCACAATGTTTTAAATGTGTGTGGTCCAAGAGAAAACTTGATTGACCAGGAACAATTTATTGCTTCTAAAGATTGTTTGACTTTGAATTGAGTTTGCTCAAAACACTAGGAATGGTTGAGTGATTGAAAATATTTGGAATTTGCTTATGGATTGATGTGGTTTGTGATGTTTGCAATACTTTTGATGCAATATTTTGAAAATTAAAAGACACAAAATATTTAGTGCGCCATAATCAGTTATTGCTAACAATTATACGGTATCTATCCTACTTTATGTGAGTCCCTTAATTATCAAAATATTATAAGGAAAGTTACATATTATTGTGATTGATGGATTGTTGAGTGATGTAGGATGCCCCTGATTAAGGCAACAAGACATAGTAGACTAGCGATCATCCAAATTAACCAAATGATCTCTAATATGATGAATGGTATGAACAAATGCCTAAAATGCATCTATGTAATGTAGGTGGAATGCATGGATGGATGTATGAAATGCAATGAATATTTAAGCGGAAATGCATGGATGGATGTATGAAATGCAATGTGTATGAAAATATTTTTGTCTTTTGTTGTTTTTTTGTTTTTTTTTTTTTTAAGCCATGTATGTATAATGCTTTTAACTTGGCTCAACTTGTTCTCACGGAAGGAGCAACTAAAATATGGGTTGATTGATAGGAAACATTTTGATGTAGTACTCATATTTCTCATCAATGGGCACTATGGGGGCCACATCTTTGGAATCATCGGAGGTGATAGATAGGACATCAAATTCTCCCCCTAAGTCTTCCTCATAGTCATCATCGAAGATATAATCATCAAAAATGTATTCGATCATGGCTATTTGCAATGTAATCTCTGGAAAAGCCTCATTTAGATAAGGTACAAAGTCAGGGTCCAGGTACTCATCATCACTATCATCACTTTCTTTGCTCTCCTCATTCTTCTGACTCAAGGGTGAGTCGTTGGAGTGTATGCTCGAAAGAGGAGTTTGAGGTAGATGGCCTATATCCTAGGCTAGAGCAATTATGCATTTCTCGATATTTAAGCTCAATAATGTGATGTGGACCCTGCTCATGTCATCCAAGGTCGTATCCCTACCAGTTAACCCTATGAAAATATTGTAAAGGGAAATCTGGGTTGGATAGATATTCTAAATTGGCATTAAACTCTTGTAAGGGTTCCTCATTAGGAGGAGGTGGATAGGATGAAGAATCCACTCCCCCATATATAAAATTGATCCGATTAGGATCCATTATGTACATTGCACCTATAGCTAAAGGTGGGTCGCATGGGTGACCATAATCTCTGATTGACTCAATAGGTGGTGTAACTATGACACTCTCAATAATGTACTCGCCAATGCCTGGATTGGCAAGATGCACTACAACTTGGGTTGGTTGGGATGTGGATGGCTCAGTGGATGAGGAGGGCACTTCGATGGTGGCTTGCGGTTCAGGTGGAGGTGATGGCTCCTCTTGGATAGGTGATCCTATCTGTGAGATGATGGGTGGTGATGCTTGAGGTGGATTAGGCTTGATGGGGTTGTTAGTTGATGGAGTTGGTTGGGCTGAAAATGTGAATGGTGTTTGTGAAGTGGGCGGTGTGGCTAATGAAGTTGGTGATTGGTTAGCAGGATGATTGGGTGTGGTGGAAAAATGAAATGTGGTGGATGAGGGTTGACTAGAGCTGATACTTTTGGATGCAAAAGCAGGATCAACTATCAATAATTCCTCTGGGATGGGGGCTTTTTATGAGGTGATGTTAGTGGGAGTGGTTTGAATGATGAGTGGTTGAATGGAGAGGTGGGTGGATGGAAGCAGTGGCTCATAAGGATTTGAGATCAAGTTGCAATATTTAAATGGCTCAGTGTCTGCTTGGATGCAATGTACTTTACCCTCGTGTACATATTTTAGACATTGGTGTAATGTCGAGGGCACACACTTCATCTCCCTGATCCAGGGGCGTCCAAGAAGTATGTTGTATTGCATCACCCCTTCCAAGATGTGGAAGAGTACATGAATAGTCTTCACCCCCATGGTGATAGGTAGAACTACGTTCCCCATAGTTGAGCATAAAGCATCATTAAAGGCCCTTAAGGTGAAGGTGGATGATGTGATATGGGATGATGGTAGGTTTAGGTGCTTGATGGTAGGAGTGGTAATGAGGTTGATGGAGGAGCCAGTATCAATAAGCACCCTCTTGAATGGCTTTCTATCAATATGAGTGACTATGTGCAATGGAGGATCTGGTAAATCTGATGATACACTCTTCTCCTCAAAGTCATAAAATACTATTGAGGGCTCCATGCATTTTTGTACACTCCCCACAAAGGTGTTGAAGGCATTAGGGTCTTCTGATTGCACTTCAATGGACTTTAGAATCTCCATCAATGCATCACGATGTGGGGGTGACTATTGTATTAGCTCATAAATTGATAGTTTTGTTGATGCCATTTTCAAACTCTGTGTTAACCAGCTTCCTAGGGTGATGATGGGGTGAGATGGATGACTTGGATTATGGATGGGTGGAGGTGGAATGGATGGTCCTAGTTGTATGGGGACACTAGGTTGTGCTGCAGGAGCTTGGGTTGTGTGATTCACTTGTCTTTTCCCATGGGTGACCACACTGATAGCCCCTACAAAACCTTGGTATAATTGAGACACATAGTTAACTTGGTTGGGAGGAACTATAGAAGTTGATGCTCTCATTGCTTGTTGATTTACCTCATGATGAGGCAAAGGTGTCTGGTATATCCCAAGGTTCTGATTAGGTTGGGCTAATGGATTGTCGACTTTGATCTTTCCCACTTCTAATAAATCTTGCACAATACCTTTAAACCCATGGCAAGTTTCGATGTCATGCCCTTTTTGTCGATGATAGATGCAGTATAAATGATCTTTGTAGGCTTTCAATTTTGGCTTGCTAGGGTCTTCGGGTTTAATCTTCAATAATGTGAAAAGTTGTGCCGCATACAACTTCTGAAAGATAGATGAGTAGGGCTCTTGCAATGGTGTGTAATTGCATTTAGGCCTAAAATGATGTTGTTGTCTTTTCGTAGGTTGCATTTGGTTTTGTACCTACTATGGGGGTGGAACCACTTGATAATTCAATTGTTGTGATTGTTGTTGTTGTTGTTGGGGTTGTTGGATCTGAACTTGGGCTTGTTGATTTGGTTGTGAAGGTTGGCCCAAGACTATCTGATTAACCTGAGCGGCCTTGGACTGGTCATGGTTATTCCCCTTTTGGTTCTTATTTTGCCACTCTTTTTTCTTAGGCTTGATATCACCCTCTTGAATCTTTATTTCCTCTATCACTCTGGCCTAGGTGAGTGCCTCGTCGAATGTTCTATACTATTGCAACTGTAGCAACAAAGATATGGGCTTGGCACAACTCTTCATGAACATTCTTGTTAGCTCTATCATGGGGAGGGAGAATGGCAATTTGATCATAACCACCCTCCAATGATTTCCAAAATCATGGATCGATTCATCATCGTATTGCTTCAAACTAAGCAGATCGATCAATGTGGTTTTCTTCCTGACATTCAGGGTGAATCACTCTAGGAATTGGTCCATGAGTTGCTCAAAAGTGTAAACACTCTGATGCGGTAAGTGATTGTACCAATCTTGGGCTTCTCCCCCAAGTGTTTGAGGAAAGGTGTGAAGCATGAGTGCATCATTGTTTCTGATCCTGAAACATGCGTTAACAAATCTAGTCACATGCTCTCGGGGGTCCTCATCCCCCTTAAATGTATCAAACTTCAACATCTAAAAATCAGTTGGATAAGGTGGTGCGGGTACCGAAGCATGGATCGAGTGATTGAGTAGCTACCTTAAGGTGGGCTTTTGATACTACAAACCTGGTGTCTGCATGGCAAGGCTATCAATCTGGTTCTGTAAGAACTAGAACTTAGGATCTTCCATAGGGTTAAAACCCTGGTTTACTTACTATTGTTGGTAATACTGTGCATTGTAGGTGGAATACGGATGATGGGGGATGTTAGGCTAAAATGCATGATGATATGATGGTTGATGAGGGTTCTGATATTGATGAGGTGATGGGGGTATGATAGCATGCTGACCTGATGAGTTAGCATACATGTGATGAAGTGGGTTAGTTGTTATGGTAGTGGTTGGAGGATGCAATACCCAAGATGGATCTTGGATAAAGGTGTGGGTTTGATGAGATGTTGATGGTGGGTTTTGATCAATCCTCTATGACTGTTATTGTGGGTCAGGATTAATGCTATGATTAGCATTATCTAAAATCATTTGTTGCAGCTACAAGAAGACCTACTGCATGGTAATCATAGATGATGTGGGCACAATCACATATGAGGTGGATGGTTGGGTTGGTTGTGAGGCAACCATGTTAGTAGATGTAGGTGGGGGGTAGGTGGCAAAAGGTATTACCATTGAATGAGGGATGATGGGATGCATGGGGTCTGTAGGGGTGGTAGATGGAATGGATGTGAGGACCTATGAAGCAACCTGAGTTGGCGCTTCATAAAGGGGGTTGGTGCAAATGATATTTTGATGTGGCAAGGTGATGGGTGACTAGCCAGGGTGGCAATAGTCGACTCAAAAAGTGGATTCATAAAGGTTGGGTTGAATTGCTATGGGTGTGTGGAGGTAGACTCCTGATGTAATGATGGTATGGTGTGAGATGGGATGGTAAGTAGTGGTAATGATGGAAAAACCATACTAGCAACATTCAGGTACATCCTAATGATATCCATGTCTACAAGTGTGACACGACCATCCATTGGTGTGGGTGGCTCACTCCTAGGAGTCTCAGGAATAGTGGTATGGGTAGCTCTATGCATAATATCTATGTCCAAAATAGGGGCACTACTAGAGGGCCCTACATTTAAGTTCTGGGACATAGGAGGAGGTACACTACCTTGCCCTACCATCGAAGTGTTAGGGACCTGACTAGCCTGAGATGGATCCATAGGGGAAGACAACTGACTCTGAATTAGTGCTAACTTTCTGGCCTGACCATGGGTCGTTACCATACGCTAAGGTGTGATGATGTGTGAAATGCAAGTGTATGTGTGTGAATGCATGAAGGAAGCACAATGCAAAACAACACTCAAAGCAAACAAACAAGCAAGGTTTTTGTTCCTAAGTTCATGCAAAGTTTGATTTTTTTTGTAAGTTTTTGATTTTTTTTTGAGTTTTGAAAGTTTTTGGAAAGAAAAAAAAATCGATGTGCAAAATATTTGCCCTAAAATGAATCTAGGATTTCACCTGTACGCCCACACACACATATCCGGTGATGAAGTCTGGATTGTGAATCCCATCAGACTATGGAGATGAAACCCATAATCGATGAGGGGACATAGGTCCTACCAGTCCTCACCCAGTCTCACTTGGGTAGCGATACACCCTCCGAAGAGGAATGCGTGCTATTTTCCAAGCTATGATGGTTCTTGGAGCCGACCTTGGCCACGAATAGGGTAATAATATGTTGGTGGTTGGTGATGAAGTCCAACCTTGTCCAACGTTCAAGTGAGTGTGTGAGGCTTGTTTAACTTATTGTGTGATGCAAACTATGATGCAATTCTATTTTTATGCCTAATGCAAAAAATAAGAAATAGAGAATAGCAAACAATTTAGATCAAGGGCTGAGATTGCTGATTTCAAGCAAGATCTGGCAAAGTTCTATTGTCAGGGCCAAACTGTGGGTGGGTAGTTGGTTTTGATAAATCGTGTTTGCATGGTTTACCAACTACACATGAGCATTTGGGAAATCCCAATTGCAGGTGCACGGTTTCAATTGAACAATAGAACATGGGTAGATCAAGCCCAAACCCCGAATGTGCCTAAGTTATTTCTAACCCGGCTATGCAGATGCTCTATTACCTATCGTGAAAATGTAGATCCTTTTATTTGTTTACTTTTTATGTTTTTATGAATGCTTTTATGAAAAGTAAAGATATCTATCCTAAGACCTAAATGCAAACAAGAGGCACACAGGACAGAGACCTTTAATCTAGCCTAGATGCAATGCTAAAAAATAGAAAATAGAGGAAAAAGGGTTTCAGGGGTACATACCTGTGTTCCTTTCACTGCTCCTTCTAGTGTGCTTCAACTGCAGGTTCATGGTATCATAGTGTTGAAACTGCCTGCGTGCATTTTGTCAGGTGCTCCACCACAGGTGCATGGTTCCTCAAGTCTAAAACTACAGGTGCACGGTTTTGTAGTAATAAGACCAAATCAACAACAGGTCTCGAATTCGTCGATCTCAAATAAAATCTTCACGTACTTTGAAATCCCAAAACCTACAACCACAGACATATATTAGTAAAGTAATTTAAGCAAGGCAAAAATAAATAAGACCCTTAGGGGGTCCCATCATGATCACCATTTTCTATAACAAAATAAATAACACCAAACAAATACGCAAAAATGAACACTTTGCAAATAAAATAATGATGTATCTTGTATTAAATAGGGGAGCTTGAATCTCCCAATATTACAAATATTTGCTTTTGAATTGCCCCAACTGTATTGGGTGCAATATTACAATATGTGAGACAAGTGCTCAAGTCACAAAATAGGGCTTCTTCGAACAAATCAACTGGTGTTCTTCCTTCCTCTGCTACAGCTCCAAAAGGTGAGTGGGCTTTGGTATCCAATGCGGGGACCACTCCAGCTTCATTAGCTCTCCAAGATACCTACTTCCTACATACACATGAAAGGTAAACAAGGGGTTAGTAGCACCTGTATACAAAGATGAAAACTATGCAATAAAACCGTTGAATGGAATGATCATGCAGATAGAAAGTAGAAAATAATAAACCAAGTGCCTTGCTGCAAATGCAAACTTACTGATCTGTTATATCGTGTTCTCTTGGCTCTGAGAAACCATGGGCATGTGGTGGTGACTGGAAAACCATGCACAAGCGGTGGGTAAACCACGTAGATGCGGTTTCGACTGTGAAACCATGGACGTGCGATTTTGGATGAGTGGTAGATTGCTACGAAATGAGGCCTTCAAGCTTCAGATCTCTCCTCTCCTCGGGACATGTGCAGTGTTCTGGTCCTATTTTGGTAGCCTAATGGTACGAATGTTTAGCCTCCTTGATTTGGTGGGGTGAAGGTGCCTTTATAGGCTCCTTAGGGTTTTGGAGGGAAATGAGAGGTGGCAAGCCAGGATTACCAAGTGGTAATCCTGGGCTACCAAATGGAGGGGGTAGTTAGAGTGAGTCACCCAGGGTGTCTCACTTAACTAGGGTGATGTGGCTGCAAGTGGAGTGCTATGTGGAGGGTTACCCCATGTGAAGGGACAAAGGGGACAAGGGTGTATGAGATGTGGCAAGGGATGCTGGTGAGGTGGCTAGGACACATGTCTAGTGGGTAGGCAAGGTATCCTAGGCTGATTTTCCAGATTTAATAAATCTAGAAAATAGGATAATGTGCAGGATTTATATACCTAAGTCTAAACTTAGGCATATAACTTTATTATGCAGGATTTGATGTGGGGTGCCAAATGTGACTTTGTGGATGACCAATTTTTGGTGTCTACACTCTAAATCAATCAACCACTTATCAAGACACTTAACTAATTAAGAGCCCATACTCTTAATCAATCAAGTACTTATCAAAACCAATTTCCTTAACCAATTAAGAGCCCATACTCTTAATCAATCAAGTACTTATCAAGCCACTTTCCTTAACCAATTAAGAGCTCATACTCTTAATCAATATAGTACTTATCAAACCAATTTCCTTAATAAATTAAGAGCCCACTCTCTTCATCAATCAAGTACTTATCAAACCACTTTATTTAACTAATTAATCTAAGAAGTCTATCTTTCCTAAAACAAATCTACTCTTTAAGATATAAGTTTAACCTTTAAAACTTCATAAATCACATCTACCTTTTCAGATGTAATTTTAACCTTTAAAACTTAGTAAATCAATCTACCTTTTTAGATATAATTTTAACCTTTAAAACTTCATAAATCACATCTACCTTTTCAAATGTAAGTTTAACCTTTAAAACTTAGTAAATCAATCTACCTTTTCAAATATAAGTTTAACCTTTAAAACTTAATAAATCAATCTACCTTTTCATTAATTGAAACACCTATATTTTGATATTCAGTGCCTATCCTTTCATTAATTTAAACATCTATATTTTGATATTCAAACATCTATCCTTTCATTAATTGAAACATCTATCTTTTGATATTCAAACATCTATCATTTCATTAATTGAAACATCCATTCTTTCATTAGTTGAAACATCTATCTTTCAATATTCAAGCATCTATCCTTTCATTAATTGAAACATCTATCTTTCGATATTCAAAACATCTTTGTAAATCTATATATATACAATTTAAATAAACATACTAATTTTATTCATCCTTGCAAATCTATATATATCCAATTTAAACAAACATTATATTTAAATTCATCTTTGCAAATCTATATATCCAATTTAAATAAACATTCTATTTAAATTCTTCTTTGCAAATCTATATATCCAATTCTAATTTAACAAAACTCTATTTTCATTTAAATATAAACCAAATCTAATTTAATGAAAACCCTATTTTCATTTGTTCATTCTTTCAATAAATGAAGTCTTATTCTTTCAATAAATAAAAACTCTATTAAATCATTCTTTCAATAAATGGAGTCTTATTCTTTCAATAAATAAAAACTCTATTAAATCATTCTTTCAATAAAATAAAACCTATTATTTAATTTAGCGAAAACTCTATTTTTCATTAAATCATTTCTTTCAATAAAATAAAATCCATTCTATTATTTAATAAAAATCTCATCTTTTATTAGATCATTTATTTCAATAAAATAAATCTTATTCTTTATTTTAATGAAACTCTATCTTTCATTAAATCATTTATTTCAATAAAATAAAGTCTATTCTATTATTTAATGAAAATCCTATATTTCATTAGATCATTTCTTTCAATAAAATAAAACCTATTATTTAATTTATCAAAAACTCTATCTTTCATTAAATCATTCTTTCGGTAATAATAAAATCTATTCTTTAATCCATTAAATCATTCTTTCGATAATAATAAAATCTATTATTTGTTCCATTAAACCATTCTTTGAATAATAATAAAATCTAGGTCCGAGGTGTAGACCAATTGGTTCATCCAAACCCCATAAGGGGGCGGAGGTCCAAGGTTCAAATATTGGGCCTCGTCGAACTGAACGCTTGTCCCTTTCCTGGTGCTTTCAGCGGCATAAAAGGTTTAAAATGATTGTGGCATGGCGGTTATAGGGGCGGACTGCGCGAAGATCTGTGTAGAGACTTACGGGGTGAACATCGTATAATACTGTGGCAGCCATAAAATCTAGACAACTTGCCCGGATTCGTGGCGGCTACCAATTCCACCATGTTAATAATAATAATAATAATAATAATAATAATAATAATAATAAAATCTATTCTTTAATTATAACATAATCTATATTTCTTGCTCTCTTAGGGGTTGCCCCCTAAGAGGCTTGGAAAATGGTCTGGTGCTTTAACGATCAACAAATATAAAGGTTGAAGGAGCATGGAAGGCTGGAGGCTGAAGGAGTGTGGAAGGCCGAAGGCTGAAGGAGCATGGAAGGATGGGATGGCTGAAGGAACATGAAAGGCTGATAAGGCTAAGGCTAAAGGAGTGTGGAAGGCTAGGCCAGTTGAAGGAGTTGCAACGAAAGTCTAGGATACTGAATGGAAGGCTGAGAAGGCTGAAGGAGCATGGAAGACTACTTACAATGAGAAAATAAAATTACAAAGTGCGAAGGATTAGGGATTTTTCCTAAAAAACATCTTATCATTTAGGAGCCATTTCTTCGCAAAGAGTTATCCGATTTAGTTTATTCTTAGACCAACTTGTGCAGAATTTGAATAGCTTTAAAATGAGTGGTCATATGCAAAAATTTGAGCAATATTGAGGGAGATACAACCCTATGAAGTCAACCATTCGAAATAAGGGTAGTGACGATTTTTCAAGTTGCGAAAAATAAAATTGCAAAGCGTGAAGGATTAGGGTTTGTTCTTTAAAAACGTACCATATTTTAGGAGCAATATCTTCACGAAGGGTTATCTAATTTAGTTGATTCTTGGACCAACTTGTGCAGAATTTGAATAATTTTAAAGTGAGTGGTCATATGCAAAAATCTGAGAAATATTGAGGTAGATACAACCCTATGAAGTCAACCATTCGAAACAAGGAAAGTGACAATTTTTCAAGTTACAAAAAATGAAATTGCAAATATTTGCCAACTAGGGTTTGAACGATGTGAAGAGGAATGAATGGCTATGACTTTAAAGATGAAGGAAACTAGTAATTCAGATTGGGTAAAGTAGACTATGACAAAATAGACTATGATAGTGCAATATTTTGGAAATATTACTCTACTAAGATGCAAGGCATAGATAGTAGAGGTGAAGTTTTGGGATTGTGAAGGTTGCTATAGGAAAATATCAAGAAAGATGCTAAATTTTGGAGTAATTGTATTCATACAAAAATTTGAAAATATCTAGAAAATGAAAATCAAGAATTCAGACATTTTATGTAAAATGATGTAGGTTTCTAGCTATAGCATCTCAATTGAGATGAGAAGTGTATCTATTTGTAAAATCTCAAGCTCTAGAGAAGATAGATGTGATTTTTCAAGGGTGGAGGACCCGGGTACAACTCCTTATTATCAAGCAAAAAAAAATCTATTCTTTAATTCATTAAATCATTGTTTCGATAATAATAAAATCTATTATTTAATTCATTAAATCATTCTTTCGATAATAAATCTATTCTTTAATTAAAATTACAATACCTTAATTCAATCAAAAGCGGTTAGTCAACCGAATCAACAAGTCAAGTGAGGGTGGGTCAACATGTCAGCAAATAAGACATTTCGATCAAAAGGGGGTTAGTCAACCGAATCAACATCTATTATTTAATTAAAATTCCAATACCTTAATTTGATCAAAAGGGGGTTAGTCAACCGAATCAACAAGTCAAGTGAGGGTGGGTCAACATGTCAATAAATAAGACATTTCGATCAAAAGGGAGTTAGTCAACCGAATCAACAAGTCAAGTGACGGTGGGTCAACATGTCAGCAAATACGACATGGTCATCGTCAGACAACAATGTATCACATCGATCTACATGCCATCGATCAAGGAGGAGATGGTGCCTAGACTAGCATAAGGACAACCATTCCCACTCAGTGGCTCCCTTGACCATCGAGTGGTGGTCTGGTAAATAGGGAAGGGTTAGCCCCTATAAGGTGCTCTATGTCCTCCCACATATCCCATGTGGGATTTTGTTGAAGGAGAGCTTGGGCAGCCCTACCCACCCAATCTCGTCAGAGCACCGATGTGGCACTCCAACAATGATTGTTTGGGGGATTTATCAAAGGTTTTAAACCTTTGAAAAATATTTAATCTTCCTTTAACTTGTTAGAGCACTGACGTCGTGATGACAATGTTGCGCTCAATGATGAGTGCATGGGAGAGATGTAACAAGCTACTAAGGTTGATCCCTGGTCGTAAGAAAGAAGAAATTCAAACCAGAGACATAGGAGCATAACAAACCTAGCCTGATGAGATTCCCAATCTAATGCCTAACAAAGGTGTACACTATTATTTTAAACAACAAAATTAACAAATACGATGGGGCATCTGTAGAGGTTAAAATGTATTAGATTAAATCATTTTATTTTAAGATATCTATCCCTGCCTAGCCAACATGGTGATTGTGGTGAACCGATTCCAAGCTAAGTAACAGTTCAAGTGCAACGGCCAGACATAGGGTCAAAACATGGGAACTTCCTTGATTTACAAACTTGATCGATTTACAACCACTAAAATTGATAAAACAAATAGAAATGAGAACATCATAAAATTAGTTCTTAAACGGGTTTTACAGGGAGCAAACATCTAACACATTGAGTTTCTTTAAATGGAGTCAAGCTCAGGCTAAGAAATCCCCCTTACAACAAAACTAAAGCAAAACACAAAATATAGTTGAATATTTTTCAAACAAGTTTGTGTACTTAGGAGGGACCCAACCTAGTTTTTCTAGAACACACAGTCCTTGAAGGCCTTCAAAAAAGCTTTCCATTCCTTTGGTTTCTTTTGATTCTTCTCCTCTAGCTCCCCAAGTTCTGCTTGTTCCAAGAATCGATCCATCCTCTTTTTAATGGATTCCCCAAGGATGCCCCAAATATTCCATTTTTCCATAAATGCCATTTACTCCTAACCACCAAACGTAAAAGCCTATCTACCAACATTAATGGCCCATGCACTCAAGGCAGCCATAGTAGATATTTAAATATAATAATAATTATTTGTTTGAGTGGGTGAGTTGGTTTATCACTGTGTGGAACTTAACAAAGGGTGTTGGTTGTGGCCGACCCAAGTACGATTTCCATTCCCTTTGGAAAATACACAAAAAAACCATTCCTCGCTCGTTGTGGTCGGGGGTCTAAGGGTTTTTTTGGTGCTATTTTCACCACTAACCAAAGTTTTATCTTCTTGAGTGGGTGAGTTGGTTTATCACTATGGGGAACTTAACAAAGGGTGTTGGTTGTGGCCAACCTGGGTATGATTCCCACTCCCTCTTGCGGATACACAAAAAATCCATTCCTCGTTGGTTGTGGCCAGGGGTCTAAGGGTTTCTTTGGTGTCGTTTTCACCACTAACCAAAGTTTTTGTCTGCCTTTGTAGCGCAGTTGGAGAAGGTGAGCTTGGCCCCGTTGAACGGGAGGTCCACGATTCGAACCTCTGCGATGCCAAGGGGGACACAATAAAAAACCCATTCCTCGTTGGTTGTGGTTGGGGGTCTAAGGGTTTCTTTGGTGCCATTTTCACCACAAACCAAATTTTTAGTCTATGAGGGCTAGGTGGATCGGTAAGAATTTGGGCACTTACTAGGAGGAGATCTAGGTTCAAACCTCACAGGCATGCCTAATCTAGGCCAAAGATAGTAGTCTGACTTGAATCCGCTGAGTGTGCACCAACTTGATGACGGTGGTACCAACCCCAAGCCACCGAGGGTCTTCCTCACTTCGGGTCATGTTTACTGAGGTAAGATAGGGGTTATAGTGGTAGCACCATGATTTGACACTACGATCGGAGGCAATGCGACTTGACCCTGTGACTAGTTGTTCAAAAAGGAAAGGTAGTTGCTGATTCCTCTATGTATAAAAAAATTATTTTTCAAAATATCTCATTTTTTAAATTTGGCCCACAATATAGAATATAAATTCTAATAATTAATTTCATCAATTTAATTAATTCATACAAAGGATATAAATACTAATTAATTAATTTTTCAATTAATTAGTTCAAACAAAGGGTATTAATACTAATTAATTAATTCAAACAAAGGGTATTAATACTAATTAATTAATTAATTAAAACAAGGGAAATAATAATAATAATTAATTTCTCAATTAATTAATTCAACCAAGAATATTATAATATTTAATTAATTTCCCAATTAATCAATTCAATCAAAGGAATGTAATAATTCCTAATTAATTAATTAAATCAATTTAATGCACCATAACTAAGCATTTAATGCGTAGTCTATCATGCAAAAGTCCTGCCAGGGGGTGTTATGACACCACAAGTAAGACTCTTTTTTCTTGTGATGTGGATTGCAACACCCTTAAAATATTTTTACTTCAAACACCCCAAGTGTAAAAAGACATGAGCTCTACTCATGTATTACAAATGACTACATCTGAATGTTGGATGGACACATCCATATAGTCTTTTCTATAGCTTGCTTTATTTCCCACCTCCATGGAAGTCTGTTCTTTCATTTCTTGTCTTAAAAAAACTTTATTTCTTTTCACAAACTAGCTACAATGTCTTTCATAGATTATTTTCTCTTATTTGAGTAAAATAACCATTTTCGCTCTTCTTTAAAAGCTACTAGAAACAAAAAAATGAACAAGAAACCTTTGAAAATATAATGTTAGAAGAAGTAACCTCAAGTTTTTTCTCTTGTTTTAAATTCTTTTTAAACATGAGATGTAATACTTATTTTCTCTTTATAAGTACATCTATATACAAATGTTCTTCAATGGCTTTCCTAACAAAGCTATCCATCTTTTTATGAGTTTCTTCATCGACATAAAGGGTGGTTGTTTTTCAAGAATATTACATTATTTACTTCTTTGAGAGATTCTACAATCTATTTCTTTCGTTGAATATTATATGATGGCTAGCTCTACTATTTTATTCTTAACATTGTTGTAAATAAGTTATTTATCGCATATAAAAATATTTGATGCTTTTCTAGCCTCAATAAGCTCTCCTTCTAGAGGAGATTCCTTGATCTCTTTTAGTGTCTTCTTATTTCAAGAAATTTTCTTTCTTTTCATGAGAACAATACATGGTGTCATCCACATCATTTTTCTCTACTCTTTTTCTTTCTATGATGTTGAGCAAGTTGCTTCAACACCATCTCTTTCATATTTTTTATTTCCTCCTGTATTTTTTTCTTTTCTTTCCTTTCCTCTCTAGATCTCTTTCTACAATTGTTCTAAAACTTATTTTCTAAAGCCCTTTTTCTTTGAAGCTATTTATTCAATATTTTCTTAGTTTCTTCAATCATCTTATTAATTGTTACAATTTCAACTCTAAAATCTTTCTTGCTTGAGAGCTTCACCTACTGGTGTTACTTCTATGACAATCCTATGTAGGTGATTCCTTTTCTTGTCCTCTTAGTTTTATTTGGCTTTGACACTAAACTAATGCAATAAAAAAATTTACTATATCAAGCAATATAGATTGAGAAAAAATTCTACACTAATATAGGAGGATATATGGAGGAAATAAAAAATCCAATGTTTTTATTAATTCTTCAACTTTATAATTAGGCAACCTGAAAAGTTGCAACCAACTCATTATCTTCCTTCTTCATATTTTTCCCTTGTTATAAAAGAGTTTATACAACAAAACCTTTAACAAATATATGGTCTCAAAACTATGTAGATAATGTCACATGTTACAACAAACATTTTTCTACCAACATCTAATGCCCAACAACCTAGACAACATTAAATAATTTGTTCCACATAATTATTTTTAGACTCCCTTATGTATACAATTGCGAACTACATTTAATATATACTACTTCCAACTACCAAACTCATACTTGATTTATTTATTATTATTATTTTATGATGCAGATTTCAACACCCTTAGGATGCTCCTACATCAAACAATCACAACCAAACACACTCTACTTCCAAAATTATATATACAAGGTGTTTTTATAACAATGGATGATTTAACCAACTCATTGCTATTTAGAGTGATAAGGATCAATATAAACAATCAGGTACAATGCTAAGTATTGGCTAATAAAGGCATCATTTAGACCATGCAAGAAATACCAAATTCATCCATAACAAAGGCAATCTAATTACCTTTTAATTTTATCTTAAAAGTGTATAAAAAATATTTTTCTCATGTTTTAAAAATTGTCAATGATAAATGCATTTGTATCCATTTTATCATTGTTTGTAATGCTTTTATAAAGTCTAGTGAATTATGCCATAATAAAGACAATCAAACTGCCTTATTGTAATGATAAAATGAGGAACAACTTCAATCATCTAGTGATTCAAACATTACATCAAACATAGAAATTAAGAACGTTGCTTTCAAAAACCAATATGAAGATCAACAATTGCTCCCAGTAAGAGTATGCAATACGAGCACAATATACAGTTTACCATATAAATCCTTTTTTGCTAATTTTTTTTATGTTTAATTGCAAAACATAACCATATTTCTAAATGCTATTGCAACTCAAAATATTATATTATAGTTTATTATAACCAACATTTTCTTCTAAGGTGTAAAACATAAAACATTCCATGTTCCCAACATGCTATATCTAAGGCATAGAACATAGTCTATAAAATTTTCTTAATTTGCCATAGTCAGGTCACAAAACACAATCATGCAATCCTTCATATGGTATCATATTTAGAGCATGAGTTAAAAAATTAATATGGTTTGCATATAGCCAACAAAAATGCCTTACATATTGTTATTTTTAGGGTATAAGCATGGTCATAATATGCTTCAAATATAGTCCATAAAAGTTCCTCACATAATTCCATTTTGAGGGTAGAACTCATTATAATATGTTTCATACATTCAATATATAGTCCATATAATGGTTAAAAATAGTCTAGAAGAGGATATATATAATTCTACAATTAGGACAAAAATAGAGATTTATGTTGTGGCTAAGGCTTAATGCTATTATAAAATATTTTAGAGTAAATTATAGTAAATCCATACCTAAAAAAAATTCTTTTAAAGAAAAAACGTCTAAAATTTAAATAGGGAATATGTCAAAATTTAAAATAGTGAGAAAAAAAATTAATCCATTAACCCAAAATTGCAAACACCAACATAAGCATATCCATAATCATAATAATACAATGCCAAACATTCATTTTCCCTTAAGAAAATTTTGAATTGTGTTAGTATTTTACTTGATAGCCTCATATGATATTGTATTTTTTGATGTATTATGTATTTGTCTACATGCCGATGTACATATTATGAGGTGATTCACATATTATAATGTGATTGAATAACATGTTAATTTGAGGATCATTGGGATCCATGCAATTGTATAATGTGAGAACTTATACTCCTAACAACCAAGCATTTTCAAATAATTTGGAGATCATTTCATTGTTAGTAAAGAACTTTGGTTTCTAAAGGCACTGTATCAATCTATTGTGTTATTTCCTAAATTTCCTTTATGTAGTTTTTAGTTGATGTATCAATTCTATTTGCTCCTCTTGAAGTATTATGAATTTTTACATTGTTTTAATGTAGGTGTGAATCTATGAGTCATCATCACTTTGTATAATATTTTTCATCTATGGATTTAGTGAGTTGCTTTATATTGGGCTTGTGTTTCAAAGTAAGTGGCACAAAATTTTGAGTCATTTTACTATTTATTTTAGATTTTTTACGAGTTGCATAGTAAGGATGTATAGATGGATAGTAACTTTAAATTGTGGAAGATCATTTGTTATGATAAATTTTTATGGACAACCTCAATGTATAAGTAGCTTTTTGGGAGGAACTAGATGCACCATAGCTCATTCCCATTAAAATATTGAGAATTAATTATCAATTTTGTTATAAACTTGTGCCAATTCAAAGAGTGACCAATGTTGGAAATTTAACAAATTACCATTGAAAAATGTTAGGAATTTTAGAAAAAAGGTTTGCTTTTTTTATTTTGATTCCAAAGAGATACGGGTATTCTTTTTAACATTGTTTTCCTAATTCTCTAATTTTTAGTTTCAAATATCACTTTAGAGGTATGCATTTTAAGGGTAAAATTCAAGTTTTTAATATTTCAATTTTTGAATTTCAAGCATGGAGGAAGGGAATTTATCTTCCAAATGAGACCCCATCGTTTTGCAAGGTTCATGGTTTATAGGAATCATGGATTTAGTCGTATTGAAGCACCTCCTATTGTCCACTCAACAATGCCTATGAGTGACTTGATCAACATAGTTGTGATAGGCCATCTAGGACCAATGGGTCCTAAGTTCAGATCCATATCCAATTTTGGGCTTGATCCCTTATGTGCCTTTGTAGTTGACACCCCTGAAAAGGTAAGCACACCACTACAAGTAAAAAAATAATACATGAGCTCTCTACTAGTAAGCATATGTCGGGGTACACAAGCTAGGGGTCATGAGTTCATTCTTACTTGTTCTTCCATGAACTTATTGATGCCCTTTAATGTTTCCACTTTGTAATTTTAATAGTAACATCTTAGACGAGTTGTTCAATAGTGTGGCCAACATGATTTCCAATGGAGAAAATTTTGAAATTTTTTATATATACATAAAGTTTCATTTCCTAATAACAAACCAATAATTGTCATTAGTTCTTGGTGGCAAGTGGTAAAGTAAAATATGTTGGAGGGTACACAATCCATCCAATTATAGTGCATGATGTGATAAGGTTTGAAAATTAGAATGAACTATAAGGTTTTAAACTTCTAATTCTTTTCTTAGGTTCTATGACTACAACAACACTTTTAGATTCATATATTTATATTTCAAAAGTGTTTGAAATATATATTTTAAAAATTGCATATTTTAATGAGATTTATATGGTGTTGTGCCAATTTTGTGCTATTCTATATATGTGTAGGTTAATTTATGTAGAAAATAAATGGATCCTAATTATATATAGACCATTTGAATGGGTGGAATTATAACATGTTCTCCAACCAAATGATTAGTTTACAATGAAGTAAGAACTTATGGTGCATCTTTGATGTGAACAAGGCAACAACCCTTGATTCCAAATCCTACAATATGATGAGGAGGAATCCTTAGGTATTTTATCTTTTCTACTAAATTGAGTTTGCTTTTCCATTCAAAGATGATAAGGATCATGTCATTATGTGGAAGAATATAAAAAATAATTTTAGAAAATTTAATTCTATAAGATATTATTGTTGAGAGAGAGCTTCCCCCTCTCAAATTAGGGGATTTGATAATACCAATGACCATATGATTAAATTAAAGGCTTTTTGTAGCCACAATTAAGGAGTCAAAACTATATAAGGTGCTCAATTTTATGTGTCACCTTGTCCCTATGTATATGAAGGAACATAAAAATGTACCGTTGATATTTTTCCTTCCTTTGGTGAGCTTTGTATTTCTTTGAGGAATATGGGTGATATTCCTAGTAAATAGGCTAATGCAAGGATTTTTTCAAAATCCATGCATAATATGAGAGAGACACTTGATAATAGAAGGTCAAAATATTCAAACAACTAGCAACTTTTTGTTAAAGGAAGGTAAGCATTCCAAAATGCATTGCGAGGCTCCAAAAGTTTGACATGGAAATTAAAATATTTAGACTTTACTTGAAGCTTCTTGATATTTGTTACAAAATGAAATATATTTTATTTTGTTCATGAAGGGCCCAATAGGATATAGACAACGTAAAATAAAGGAAAAAAACATAAATAAGCTTTGTTATTTAAGAGCTCAATTGCAATTCATATTATTATAGTTGCTATATTAATCCACTAAGAAATTATCTCAATTTATTCTTTGATGGTCACAAGCCTCCTTAAGACATTGAACCCCTCTTCTAGAGGGTAAATATAATAATTTACATAACTTGCTTAAGCCATCATGTCATAATGAGTGTCTTTATCTTAGATGTTGGTATACAGGACAATGTGACATCACATGTTTCTAATCCTTAAATTTTCCTTGCTTATCTTGCAGTGTAAATAAATGTGTTCTTCTCCATTAATATTTTTTCATCCTGTTTCAATCATAATATGATGAGAACCTAGTCTCAATTGGATGATAACATATCGTTTTTGTATTAAGGTCTTCTCGTGGAGGTGATTATGCTTTGTAGTTGACTATTGGATTGATATCACATTTGTAAACTATCATTTTCTCATTAGGATCTTCTAAAAGAACATATATTATTTTTTGTGAAGTTAAAATTTTGATGCATTTTTTTGATGAATCACATTCATCAATTTCTATTTTTCAATCCATTTGATTTTGTCTTAGTATCAAACATTCCATTGACTTGCACACATTGCTTGATGTGGTAATTTGTTTTTATTCATCTACTTTATGTTGATTAGATATATCATTAATTAAGATACTGGTTATCCTTCTAATGATTACATTCATGCTTTTGCTAATATCATAGGGTAAAAATATCTTAGTGAACATGGGGTTTTACACTCAGCTTATTGGTCATACTCTCCATTATAGTAATGGATTGCTGATTTTAAATTGATGAGTCATATGGCAAGGCATCACCATATTCTTTATGATTATAATCACTTGCACAATAAAGAGCGAGTTATTAATGGTGATGATTTAGCCTTGCAAGCTTTAGGTTGTATTGATATTTTGGTTTATACAAAATTTGAAGGGATCATTCATGTTCTAGGAGTTGGACCTAATATTATTTTGATCTATTACATCACACATATCAATAATATGGAGCTTTATGTAAACTGATAAATTGTTAAGGACATTGATGATAGTTTCATAATTATTACTTCAAGATTTGATGATGAGTCATATCATACGTATATTCAAAATATAAATCCTTAGATGATAGTCCTGCCTATAGTTAAATGTAAAACAAAATCATAGTTTTAAATGCTAATGTAATATAAACATACAAATATGGTTGTTTTAAATCCACATTTTTTCTTAAGGCATAGAATATAAATCATCACATAGTTTCAATGTCCCATATTTAAGGCTTAAAGCAAAGCTCTAATATGATCTTAATTTGCCACCTCTAGGTCATAAAACATATTCATGCAATGCTTCATATGGTGATGCATTTAGAGCATGTGTTATGTAGTGAATTATCACTACATACAAAAGAGATACCCTCCCTTGGCAAAAATTGACACAATGTAGGTAAGCTTGAGCACAAAATGACCCAAAATGAAAGAGGAAGGTAAGGTGAAGTCAATTGAAAATAAGCTCTAATAAGATTATGAAATGTGCAAAAGGGTAGAAACTAGGACTCAAGTCAAATTTCGAGGAAGAATGACATATGAAAGGGTAGTAACTTGGCCTTGGGGCAAGTTACCTTTATCACCTGGGTACGATATTCCAAATAGGTTGTTAGTGCATTGGAGACACCAACATAGAGGTTGTTAAGAAGCTACCTCGAGCATAATGACATTAATTTCAAGAGACCCTCACGTCTAATCTTTGAATATTTTTGGCATATGCAGATGGTGTGGATTATAGAAAGCTTCACTTCGAGAAGAACCAATACCTTACAACATTAATGGCTTCGGATATAGAGACCTCGAGTTTGTCTATGATTGATGTAATGGATCCCAAGTAGAAATTTAAAAAGGACATTTTAATTTTGGGATGGAAAAATTTCCCAATTTTGTTTATAAGTAGCAATCTTTTCTTTGTTATAAAGGATCAAAGGTTGCTTTTTTGTGCCTAGTATATATCCTTGTATGTAACCTTTCTTTCATTGCTCTTCTATATAGCATTCTAGCTTGAGCCTTGAGTCATTTTATCAATTAGTTTTTGAGCCTTTTTTTGGCATGACTATAAGTGGACCATGATATATATATGAGAAGTTGTGGCTATTCAATGTGTTGTCCTAGTTATTATATGTATATGTTGTGCATGAATGTTAATGCTAGAAGAGTTTGTGTTCACATAGCACTATTTATGGATGATGCATGTGTTTACTAATACTACTATTATGTAGAAGGGGCTTAGGATCTTGGCACATCACCTCTAATAGTGTAGGTTTTACTTTCTAGTTATTTGCTTTCCACCTGTCTCTCTTTCTATTTTCCATATGAAATACCATTAGATTAGGCTAGTTTAAGAAGGTGAGCTTCAACATCACATCCTTACAAGAATTTGACCTTGTAAAAAACCTTAGAGGTTATCCTTAGATCCACATGTTGTGCTCTCAAGACATTCAAACTATTGTACTCCACATGAGGCATGATTCTTAGGTGCATCCAACTACTACAATGCATGACCATGACATTCGAAGATGACAATAGTTTTCCTAGCATGCAGGGTGGGATAAATCTAAAGATATATTTCCCATAATTTTTACTAAGATTGATTTAAAAAATAATATAAATAAGTAGAGCTTGAAAGTAACACCCACAATGCATGACAATAATTTTCTTGTTGTGCAAACTAGAGATACCAAGCTGAGACTCTAGTGAAGTTTTTAGCTCATTAGCTTGTTGAAGCATTGCAAATTTTCACTTGGCGACTCCCTTGGATGAAGAACCCAAGGTTTTGGTGACTTCGCTAGGGAAGGATACCTTGAAGTAGCCATATGAAGAAGTATAAGATTGAGATTTTTATGAAAATATCTATCCATCCACTTGTTAAAGCACATTCAACATTCACCTGGTGACTTCGCTAGAAATAGAAGGGCCAAAAATTTCATGAATGCAAGGCCTACTACAAGATATTTTATAGTTGTAAATCCTTAGGTGCTAGTACAACTCCTCAACCTAGTCTAAAGAAGAACTCAAAACTAGAGTATGTATGCACATAAAAATCAACCCATGATGATATTTCTAGCCTGGAATGATAGAAATCCCTTGATTTCCCCTCTTCCACCTATTACTTGGAACCCAATCCTAACCTCAGCTTTGAATTCATTGCCCTATTACACCAGGGAATATGCAACTACACTAATGGAACACCTGCATCACATGGTAAGCCTATGCAAACAACATTTATGAACAATTATGGTGCTAATACTAATGGCACCATCCTTTAGAGGAAAACCTAGGGAATGGTATATAAATTTGGCATCACATTTAATAAAAAAGTAGGATAAACTGACTGATCAAATAGTAAATATATTTAGGGAGAAGGTCAATGGAGTTTCTCTCTTGGAGTAGCTAAAAACTATCAAGAGGGAGCCCATGGAGACAATTGATGATTTAAATACATAGTTTCATAAAACTTGGTATATAATTCTAGATGAAATTCAACCTCCACTAGGTATGGCATTCATATACTATCTATAAGATTTTAATTCAAATATTTCCATGATGATTAAGTCTAAGGATGAAACTCTTTTCCGATGGCCTATGGGATAGCCATTCAAGCTAAGAATAACCTCATTTAGATAGGAAGGCTAGTTCCTAGACCTTCCTTACATCTATTTCCAAACACCCAATCCCACTATCAAATTCCTTTTGTTATGCAACCCATAACTTTTCAAACTACTATGGTTGTAAATCAAGTTTTGGTCCTCATCCCTCTTCTCACATCCTATCATTCAACTTTAAACTCCCAATCCTTAGATGAGCAGGACAAAATAAAAAGTCTGCTCATAAAACTCTTGAATGAATGGTTGAATCCAAGGAGGAAATAAAATACCCAAAGGTTTCAATATTAGAACAATTTGAGACCTCCATTCTAGTAGAATAACCAAGGCTATAAATCTCCTCCCAATGGATACTAGCAATTCTAGTTCCAATCCAAAAATGATGTAATCCAATCCTAGAGCAATAATTAGTAGATAGTGCCTATCCCAACCTCATTACAATAGATTCCTCCTAACCAAGTTAGAGATATAGCCCCCATGAAAAAAAATTATGTGGAGGAATCTATAACATGGTACGTCCAATACCTAGATGATTACCTTTGAATTTTTATTTCAAAGTAAGATCTTAGAAATCCACATTAGTGTCGAATGATAGGCTAATTGATATGAAAGGGATGCTCCCACCATAGCCTTACCAAATCAGAACACATTGAAACTTCTAATGACCACTAAGCGAAACATTCTAGAAATCCTAAAGCAATATGCTCTCTTATTAGGGCCTATAAAAATTCATCAATTAGTTGCAAACAATTCCAAATATTAGTCGCAATTGAGTGCTCCCTAGAAGACCAATCCCCTTGGTTCATTCAATGTGGTTGATCATTTGAAGAGATCCATTTTGGCTATGCCTATATGGGATGTACCATCATACTGAAGTAGAAGGAGATCTTGAAGGGAGCCTTGGAGGAAGGAACAAAGCTAAAACAAAAGAAGTCACTAATAATATTGTAATTTTTTAGTCAGTTAACAAGCCAAACTAGGTCCATGCCCTTCTACTTGACCCTAGTCTACAATGATAAGCTAATACTGAAGGGGGAGGAAGTAAGCAAAATCCACAAAATGGTACGAATTAAAACAAACTCAAACAACAAATTATTAGTATGCCAAATATATACTACACAAATGTAAATAGCATAAAATTTAACAAAAATGTAAGGTAATATAGAAATATTTCAAACCATATAAAAGATACCAATATTACGTGGAAAACCTGTAAAGAGAAAAACCATGGCCAAAATCATATCTCCACTTTTGTATTATCGTCAAAAAAATATACAAGCATTTTTCCTCAAATGTGATTGTCGCAAATCACCAATATCTCAAGTAAATAATAGTGTCTCATTGTTAGTTGTCCATGGTCCACACTGCATAGTTAGCACTACATAATTAGCTCACTATTAACACAAGGAGTTTAACCCAAATATATAGTTTGGGCTATCCTCTCATTGAAAAATAATCATGGAGGAAAACCTCCACAACATGTGTCACCACACTCATGCCACATGCCATCACACCTATGCCACATGCCACCACACTCAAGTCTCATGCCATGTCACTTTTGACTTTGAGTTGACTAGACTTAGACTAGATATTGGAATTATTTTAAAGTAATTGTAGGAATAATAATATTAAGGTGTAGGATAAAATAAATATAGGTATATATTTATTTTATTCATATACCTTAATATATATTAGTCTAACCTAGGTATATATACATATTAATAAATATAAATTATATACCTATCTATTTAATTTATATTAAAGCTTATATACCTAATTTTATTATTCACTTTAATAATTAGGTGAATTTACAATATAATCCCAAAAATAGATTATTTGTTCCAACACTCCCCCTTAATCTAATTTTGGGGTTATAATACAATTTCACAAGAGGTGAGGTTCCACAGAACCAAATTTACCAAGGAGCATAGATTTTGACAAAGACTTATTCAACAATGGCATAGTAGAGACTCCAAGTTGTGTGGTGATAGGCAAGGCACCATCCATCAACATGGATCTACAAAAGAAAAACATGACATAGATTCAGTAATCATTTATATAAAAAATGTCACGTAAATAAGGTTTCCATAAACATGGAAAACATCAATAATAAGTGGCATATATATATTCCATCAATGTGGAAAACATAACATCCATCAACATGGATAAACAAGTGGTATACATTTACATCAACATAGAAAAAACAGCATCCGTCAACACGGATAAACTGTTAGATTTTGATGAGTAAATACTCAAAATAATATTGCCTCAAGATCAATAATACAATTGCAATATGAAAGATATAATAATGTTGATCAATCAAGCATATAAACTCAGAATCAACTATATAATAACTCAAAGAATGCTAATGACAAATGCTCAAAAATACTAAGAAATATTTATTGAATGAAGAGCTCAAAATACATCATACTACATCACCTTCCATTGCTTACATAGGTGACTCTTTCTCCTTCGCTATATCTCTTTTACATCAATACATCCATATATATAGAATGGAATGTGACTCTTCATATGGAGGTTTCTTGGCCCTCACTCTTCCTATGACTCTTCATCTTCCTACTCTATTGACACATGTACATAGGGATAACTATGCACATTTACATTGCCAAAATATCATTGCACACTTGTGCATTACATTGCATAAAGTAAATCCTAATCTAAGACACTCTTTCCTAATCTATAGATGTACCCATGATGGTACATTGGTATGTACCAAATAATGTAATATATTCCAACACCCCCTGTATTACATTATTTGGTTATTGAAGACTTTAGTCTTCAATATGGATCTTCTTCATCTTTCTTGAACTTGTGCTCTTCTTTGTTGCTTTCTTTGTCCTGCTTCATGTTTTGATCTTGATCAAATAAAATATTAGTATTTTTATAAAATACTATATTTTCTAGAAGAGCTTTAGCTTCATGTACTTCTGTATCATCTATTAGTTCTTGTATTTCATGTGTCTCTTGGGCTAGGTGCCCCTTTTGATTTCCTCCTCTGTATTGAGGCTATTGTTGGTACTATTATTGTGGTGATCTGTATTGATTCTGATATTATCTAGGTTGAGACAACCTATTTGATTGTCCTCCTGAGTTTACCTAATTCCTTTGATGTTGATTCCTTGGATTGAATCTGTAGTAGTTGGTACTATGTCCTCCTCTCTTGCAAATTTGATAATACCTATCATTCCACTTTGTTTTGCTTCTTGGAAATGAAGCAACATTCCCTTGTGAATTATCCTTTGAGACCAATGCATTATTACTCATTTCATCCTTCACTGAGTTTTCCACTTCATATTCCTGTAGTATATTAACCAAATCATCAAAATAAGTATCCTTACTTAGGAGTTGTAAGGATGTAACTAGATGTTTGTAATTTTTTGGTAGTGCTCTCAAGATGACTTGAACAAGGAATTTATCTTCAATTGTTTCTCCTAGGGTTAATAACTTCCCTTTTGTATCTACTACTCTTCTAAAAAATAGTTCAATAGTTTCACCACTCTTGACTTTTAAAGAATGCAATTGTGTTTGTAGATTCAGAATGGTGGCTTTATTTTTTCCTTCAAATATTTTTGCTAAAGTGTTCCATGCATCTGTAGAAGTTCCTACTAAACTGATATAAGGTTGTATGTCATCTGAAATTGCAAAGGTTATGATCATCAATGCTTTTGCTTCTTCTTCCTCATATTTTTGTATATCTCTATCATCTTCAGTAGGTTTAGTTTTTGCTCCTTTGACTATGTCCCAAAGATTTTCTACTATCAAGATTGATCTTACTTTATTTTTCCATGAAGTATAGTTAGGGCCTTTGAGCAATTGGGAATCTAAAAGAAAGATTTTGTTTGTAGTTGCCATGAGGAGACTATCTTATGATTCCCTAGTGTTTGCAACTTTAATCCTTTACAAATATTCAAATCTCTAATAATTTTGAACTTAGAGATTAAACTTATCAAATGCAATATCTCTATGTAGAATTCCTTTTATCTCCCAACTCTAGAAAAAATAATATTTGCAAAGTTTTTGTAATCCTAGTTTGATGTAGAATGCCTTATTTCTCCAACCTTAGTAATTTTGCAAATATTCAATTTGTTTTGTAAATCTAAATATGCAATTTTACAAAACCCAAATATAATGCTTCAATTTCAAAATATTCTTCAAATATGATAGAATGTTTCAAAATGCAATATCCAAATTTTTCTAAGGTTCTATAATGCTTATCACTCCACTAAAATCTTCAAATATTTAACCTTAGAATATATTCACTTTATTCCTTATTCCTCCTACCAATATAAACTTTAATATGAAAATATTATGGTAAATGTTACCTTAATTATTCAAGCACTCCTCCTTGACTTGTTGGGTGCTCCTCCTTCTAGTCAAATTTCGTTGGACTTGATAATAGGCACTTTGAATGTACCTTCAATGCTCTTGCTTCACACTTGCTATGAATCTACCTTTACTCTCTTACATTGGTGGCTATATGGGTACTTCTATCCTCTTGTGTAATGTGCCACTTGTAGCATATATTATGGAGACTTCTTGACTCCCTTTAGGTGGTGCTAATATTCTTGTAAGATGAATGGACACTTGGCACAATATTCCTTGTGTTGTTTGGGTATTACTAATCCTTCCTTGAGCGTTGGGTGATGATTTAGAGTATTGAGCACTCTTCTTTCCTGGAGATGTACATTATGACTATGTGCCAACTCTCACCCTTGTGCCAAATGGTAATATTCCTCTTCCTTTCTTGGGACAAGTGTTACAACCTTCTATGCATGTGCTCCCTTCTCCAACGTATGGAATTTCAATATTATTCCAATGTATTCCTTCTTCACTTTTCCTCCAATGTATTCTTACTTCTTTGTAACAACAATTGGTGTTGTTTCTTCTCTCTTTGGATGATGATGAATTCACCCATGGTTGGCTCCAACTATGATTATTTTAGAGCACTCCAATGGTGGCTCTATGGTGCTTCCTTTTTGGTAGTTTTATCTATTGGTAATATTCCTTTGATAATGCACCCTATATTTTCAATCTACCTTGCTTTGTGTAGATAGAATGGTTATGCTACGTAGGATTTATGTAGGGTAATATTTTATAGGTTGTAGTTGATATCTTCTAGCTCCTTGGTTGGTTGATTCCTGAGCCTAATGGATATTTCCTTAAGCACTCTTGTTAGTGCTTCTTTCCTATAAATGGGTGGATGTTGATGAAGATCTTGCCCCCTATGATCTGTTGCTCAATGGTGCTTAATATGGTGGTGATCCACACCACTCTTTTAGTGGTTTTCTTCACCACTTTTGACTGCACGTCTAGTGTTTTTAAACACCTAAAATCTGCCTTTAAATTTGGAACTCTTTGCTTTCCAAATTCTACTATATTTTGAGGGATATTCTTCCTCACAAACGTAGGATAAATCTACTCTTAAATTTACTTAAAAAATAACATATACTAT
The DNA here is from genome assembly GCA_028583015.1 of Wollemia nobilis. NCBI lineage: Eukaryota > Viridiplantae > Streptophyta > Pinopsida > Araucariales > Araucariaceae > Wollemia > Wollemia nobilis. The sequence goes on along the minus strand of JAQPPZ010017220.1, from coordinate 11,129,203 downwards.
TCACTTATCACTCCTTTAAAATATTTAACTAATACTATTATAATATTGCACATTTCTCTAAAAATAATGGTGTGTAATAGTGTCTTTTCTTTGGCTTAATGACACTTCTAAAAAAATTTCCTTTTGCTAGCTCTAAATAGCTCTAAAATTTGATGCTCTAAAAAACTCTTAATATGCACCTTCAAAATATCTACAATAATACTTTATATGGCATCAAATTTAACACACCTTTTTGTAGCTCCTTTATTTATAGCTTGTTGTCTTGTATTTGCTGTAATGCACCTTTCTTTTGCTGTTAGTGGACTCTTCAATTTGCAGCTATAGTTGCTGCCCAAAATTTGCTTTCTTCTCCTTCAAATATGTGCTAGCTATCTCTGAAATTTGTAGCTCCAAATGCTACCATTTCACTATTCAAATATGTAGTCAATATCCTCCTTAGGTGCTACTAAGAATGCTTGAGATTTTCTATCCAAAGCTATTCCAAATTTATTTCAAAAACTCCTCCAAAACATAGCTAGCTTTACTCTTTCAATGCTGCCCAAAATTGCAGCTTAAACTCCTCTGATCACTGCTTACAAAATATGATTTGGTGATGTCCATGAATTTCCAAATATATTACTCTCTTTTTTTGTCAAGCCTTCTCTTAGTTGGCTATCCAAAAATGCTCCAAAATCTTCTCCAAAGCTTTTCCAAAATGCAGCTTTCTGCTTCTACTATTTGTTGTCCTATGACCTTTCGTCTTCTCCTTCAAGAATCAACAACTTATGCTTTTAAAAATCAGCCTACAAAACTTTTGTGGCTGCCTCCAAATCTCTCTAAACTATGACCTCTACAATATTCTTACTTTCTTCTAACTTCTTGCTGAATTTTGACTTCAAATATGACCTCTTTCTCTATCTTCTTTCACTAGAATTTGGATGTCTTGATCTCTCCAAGATCTCAAAATTTGACAAACTTCTTGCCAAATCCTTTTTCTTTTTGTATGGTGACAATTATCCCAATATCTTCTGGTCAGGTGCTCCTTCTACTTACAATATTCTACCATGAACTCTACTTTGAATCTCTTCTAATGGTCACTACTTTAGCTTCTACAATAATGCTTTCTCTTGCCTTTTCTTTCTTCAATGAAATCTTCTTGAGACCTCTACTCTTGGGTCTTCTAATCCTATAGCCTCTAATTCTCTTAGTAAATACTTTAATGAAACCTTACCTTGGTTTCTTCAATTTTCCAACTATGGAAAATTCTTCAATGAGATCTCTTTCTTGGATCTCTAGACTCTACTGCTTCTATCTACAATAGGACCTTCTGTAGTCCTATCTATCTTCAATATTCCAATCTTGGAAGTTCTTCAATATGACCTCTCCTTGGGTCTCTATCTTTAATCTTCAATATTCAATCTTCCAAAACTTGGAATTTCTTCAATGTGACCTCTTCTTGGGTCTCTATCTTCAATATTCTAAAATTTTGGAAGTTCTTCAATGTGACCTCTTCTTGGGTATTTATCTTCAATATACAATCTTGTAATGAGAACCTTCTTCTTGGTTCTTCTCAATATTCAATAAGATCTCCTTCTTGGACCTCCTTCAATGTCTACTTTTCTGCAACAAAATAGTTAATCCCTGCACTAGGAAAGCACATAGACTTTCAAGCAATCAAATATGAAATTCTTCTCTATCTATTGTAGGAAGCTTCTCAACTTCTAAGAACCAATATTCTGCAACAAAACTTAGATAGTAATAATTAGATGTATTCAAAGTTCCAGAAATAATAATCTTCACTAGCTATCTTAAAAAACTAGTGGAATCAAATCTATATTGAATCCTAGTCTTCACGGGTTTTCCTTTCAACCCTGTGGAAATATTCTAGCCAAATAATAATCTAGAATCTTTACTTTCTTATCAAGCTTATCAATAGGACCTCTTCTAAGGGTCTCTTAATCTCTTCAATGATAAGGTCTATCTTCAAGACCTTTATATCCTATTTTGATTTTGCTCTTGGAATAGGTATGTCCTTAAATATCACTGGTTTTTCTTCAACACAGTGAGAAATGCTATCTTCTCTGGTTTCTCTTTCTAGAGGTAATTCCTTTATCTTCTCTGGTTCCTTTTCCAGAGGTAATTCCTTTATCGTTATTGGTCTCTTCTTAACCAGTAGAAATATTCTTTGCTTCTGATCTATATTATGACTTCTATCAAACAATCCCAAAACAATGATGTTTGCATACAGTAGTGCATAGTGGCTGATCCAATTTGCAAAGATGTAGCGGGATTCAGATTGATAGTAGCAATGGTGATCCCTTGTGGCTCTGATACCACTATTATCTTTTGATGAGTAAATACTCAAAATAATATTGCCTCAAGATCAATAATACAATTGCAATATGAAATATATAATAATGTTGATCAATCAAGCATATAAACTCAGAATCAACTATATAATAACTCAAAGAATGCTAATGAAAAATGCTCAAAAATACTAAGAAATATTTATTGAATGAAGAGCTCAAAATACATCATACTACATCACCTTCCATTGCTTACATAGGTGACTCTTTCTCCTTCGCTATATCTCTTTTACATCAATACATCCATATATATAGAATGGAATGTGACTCTTCATATGGAGGTTTCTTGGCCCTCACTCTTCCTATGACTCTTCATCTTCCTACTCTATTGACACATGTACATAGGGACAACTATGCACATTTACATTGCCAAAATATCATTGCACACTTGTGCATTACATTGCATAAAGTAAATCCTAATCTAAGACACTCTTTCCTAATCTATAGATGTACCCATGATGGTACATTGGTATGTACCAAATAATGTAATATATTCCAAAATAAAAAAGTGGCATACATATTCCATCAGCATGAAAAAATAACATCCATCAACATGGATAATAAATGTCACCTATATAAAATATGACATGTAAATAAGGTTTTCATCAACATGGAAAACATAAATAATATGTGGCATATATATATATTCCATCAACATGGAAAACATAACATCCATAAACATGGATAAAAAAGTGGTATACATATTTAATTAACATATAATTCACAATACCTTAAAAACACTTAAAAGAATTGGCATTACACAATATTATGCATTACTCCCCCTTGAGGGCAATTATTTTAGGCCTACTTTACTTCTAAAGTAAGAAAATTTAGATTCTACTAATGGTTTTATGAAAATATCACAAATGTTCTCATTTGTGGGGCAATATATGAGTTTAATTGTTCCATCTAATATCTTCTCCCTAATGAAGTATTCTTGAATCTCAATGTGTTTTGTCCTTTGATGCATAACATTATTCTTTTCTAAAGCTATTGAAGATTGGTTATAAAAAAATATTGTGATAGATTTATTGTTGTTAGACCCAATTTTTGTTAGTAGTCTTTGAAGACAAATGGTTTCTTAACATGCTAGAGTAGCACTTTTATACTTAGCCTCAATTGAGGAGAGTGCTATGGTTGGTTGTTTATTACTACACCAAGAGATCACATCTGATCCCAAGGAGAAACAATATCCACTTGTGGATTTTCTTTCAACATTATCCATAACATAGTCACTATCACAATAACCAAACAAATTTACATGAGAATTACTTATATATTCAAAAGCTAAATTAGTAGTTCCACTTAGATATTTAAGTATTCTATAAATGACATTAAGATGAATGTCATAAGGCTTATGCATAAGTCTAGCCATCACATTAATAGCATAAGCAATATCAGACCTGGAAATAGTAAGATAGAGTAAACTACCTATAAGTTTCCTACATCGAGTTTTATATACAATATTAGAATCTTTATTAATTTCAAATTTGCTAGAAACCATAGGAGTAGAAACACATTTGCAATTTTTCATTTTAAACCTTTGCAAGATTTCTACTATATACTTATATTGAGAAGCCATAAAATTATGGGATTGTTGGTATATTTGCAAGCCTAAATATTAATGCAACAAACCCATTTCAGTCATTTCAAATCTATTTAGTAATTGGTTTTTATATAATTCAATCATACATTCATTGTTTCTTGTTAAAAGTAAATCATCTACATATTAAAAAATTATAGTAATACTATTATTTTATACAAATGTGGATCAAAGTAACACTTATTAAAACCAATTGAAGAAAAGTACTTGGAAACCTTATCATACCAAGCTCTTGGAGCTTTCTTAAATCCACATAGGGATTTATTTAATCTACATATATAATTTGGCTTTTCTAGGTTCTCAAAGCCTTGAGGTTGCTTTATATAAATCTCAACATCCAATTTACCATTAAGAAATGCACTCTTTACATATAATTAAAAGAAATTCCAATTTAAAGTAGGAACTAATGCTATTATTAATCTAATTGTAGATATTCTAGCAATCATAGCAAAAGTTTCCTCATAATCTAGTCCATACTTTTGTGAGAAACCTTTTGCCACTAATCTAGCCTTATGTTTTTCAACTTCTCCTAAAGAATTTAACTTAAGTATAAATACCCATTTACAACCTATTATATTTATTTTATAAGGCATTGGGACTAAATCCCAAGTATCAATTTTGATAAGAGAATTGAATTCTTGTTCCATATATTTGATCCAATTAGAATCATTTTTAGCTTGATTATAGGTTTGAGGTTCATTCAAATTTTAAATTTTAGCCATTAAGGTTATACTTGATGTTTGGCTTCTAGTTTTATATTTATATATATCACCAAATGGAGAGTCTTTGGTTGTTTTCTCTAACCATTTTGGTCTCTTAGTTTGCTTTTCTGGAGAGAATTTTCATCAATGCTAAAAGAACTAGATTTATATAAAGTAGACTAATCAAATGTGACATCCATATTAACAAAGATAGTCCTTATATTAGAGTTATATAATCTATATCCTTTGGATTGATTATCATAACCTACTAACACATATTTCAAATATTTATCATATAATTTTCCAATATCATTTGAATTATTATGATGTGCATAAGCAATGCACCCAATTAATGTAAAATGATTAATTGATGGTTTGCTTTGAAACCAAACCTCAAATGGAGTGACTCCATTTAGTGCCTTAGTGGAACACCTATTAAGAAAATATACATAAGTAAAACAACATTCAGCCGATAAGAAAACAGGTAAAATTTGGAGGAAAGTCCTTCCCATATTTGCAATAGACTTATTTTTCCTCTCAACAACCCCATTTTGTTGGGCTAAATATGGGTATGTGAATTATCGTGAAATGCCCATTTCAAGACTAAGAGTTAAACTCATTACTCATACATTCTCCTCCATTATCAATCCTTAATTTTTTTTGGCTGAATAATAAGAGGTTGTACTCGGGTCCCCCACCTGTGATAAATTACAACTCTCTTCTTTAGAGCTTGATAGTTTACAAATAGATACACTTCTCATATCAATTGAGATGCTATAGCTAGAAACCTACATCATTTTACATAAAATATCTAAATTATTGATTTTCATTTTTTGGATCTTTTCAATTTTCTATATGAATACAAATATTTCATAATTCAACATCCTTCTTAACATTTTCTATAGCAGCCTTCAGAATACCAAAACTTTACCTCTACTATCTATGCATTGCATCTTAGTAGAATAATATTTCCAAAACATCACACTATCATAGTCCGCTTTATGAAATTTGAATTGCTAGTTTCCTTCCTGAAACACAAGTGCAACCATAAAAATTATAATAAATAGTTTATATGAAAACACATTATTGTTATAAAATATAGCAAATATTACCAATGGAAAACATTAAATTAAATCTTAATCATTATTTTATTTATGAAATCAACATTTTCTTGGTAGCTTCAGCTAAAATTACTACTTCCTCTAACCATCGAAAGGAGAATTTAACTTCATGATCCTCAATCAAAACCCCTCTATTGGCTAGCCTATATGCACATTTGTTACCTTCCCTTAAAGTATGTGTAAACCTAATTTCTTCAAACTCTTTAGAAATATCTTGAATTTCCATAATTATCTCTTGTATGTTCCATGGAGCCTTTGCTTTCCTCAAAATTGCATTTATTACTATGAGAGAATCACCTTCCATCCATTCTCTATTCCATTTTATTTCTTTGTATATTTTTAACCCTTCTAAACTTGCTCAAGCTTCAACTTAATTATTTATCTTAAATCCACTATTGAAATTGTAATGAGATAAAATATCTCCTCTATTAGTTCTAATTACTCCTCCTCCTCCTAATGGTCCTAGATTTCCTTTAGATACTCCATAAAAATTCAATTTAACCCACTCCACATCTGGTGGTTCCTACTTTATATTCTTTGCCTTATTTTTTCTTATCTTGTACCCAACAACATAATTCCATTTAATGACTTGACTCAATTTATCAAGGCTATTTATTTCTATATTAGGGACTGGGTGAGTTGATAGGGTTGGTTTAGAATCCTCTATGGCTAAACATATATACCTTTTCATTACCTCTAAACTGCTTTCCTTTTCTGTAAATGTTCTTTTATTCCTTTCTATCCATACCATCCAAAGTTTTGTAGCTTTTAATATATCCCATATTGTCTATAAAACCTCACTTTTATAAGTGCTTTGCCATTGCTTTAACCAATCTTCAATTCTACTATTCATCACCATGCATTTACCAAACATGTTAAGAATCCATTGCCATAGTTTCCAGACTATTGAGCAATGTTCCAAGAGATGGTCTATACTCTCATCCTTTTTACAAATAACATATTGAGAGGGGCCATGAAAACCCCTTTTCATAAGGTTATCCCAAGATAAAATTTTTATATGACCTACTATCCAAACAAACATTTTGACTCTAGGAATGCTTGGGCTATCACAAATATCTCTCCATGTTCTAGTGATATTATTATTTTTTTGTTGGTGTTGTACATTATAACAACTTCTTGTTGTGTATTATCCTGAGCTATTCAACCCCCAAATCAATTTATCCTTGACTCCCCTCAAAATAATCACAATTGTTATCTTCTACTCAATTGCCTCCTAGCATCAATGTCTTGTATACTTGTGAAAAAATTCTTTCCATTTGTATCTTCCTTCCTGATCCTTTTACAAAATATTTGAAACCCTATCACCATATTCATCTTGAAGCAATCTTATCCAAGGTTTCAAAATTGGATCTAAATTGAGTGGTTTTTTATCATACCAAGTATCCATACAAATATAATTTTTTCTCTAGTTCCCACCACCCATCTTAAAATTTTAATCATTAGATCAATAGATTTTTTTATACATTTCAAAGAGCAAAACCATTTGGTAGAGAGAATGTAGTAAATATTAAACTTGGACCATTGGGCTCAATATATGTAGAAGAATTCTTACCCATTGTATTTGACTCTCTTTGTACAATATCCATATTACATTTTCCCTAAAAGCTAAGTTTGCATCTGTAAGAACTCTTAAACCAATATCTTCGCTAGTTTTATCATCACACACCTTGCTCCACTTCACCAAAGAAAGTTTCCTTTTATCATGTAAACCTAACCACAAAAAGAATCACATAATATAGATTAATTTTTTTATATGATTTTGGCATAGATTACAATGACATATAATATGTAGGAATAACCTAAAATAATGACTTAATTAACTGCACTCTTCCTGCTAATGATAACCATCTACCTTTCCAAGCTGGAATTTTATTCTGAACTTTACTAATAACTAGATTCCATAATTCTATCCTCATTCTCCCCTCAAATAAAGGCATCCCTAGATAAGTTACTAGTAAATTTACCTCCTCCATTTAAAGTAACATGCAAATTATTGCTTTAATATTAGCTAGAGTGTTAAGGAAGTAAAATTTGGATTTTGTCCTATTAACTTTTTGGCTTGATGCTCTTTCATATTCCTTTAAAAAGTTATACAAAGATCTGGCCTTATTTATCCTTTCCATTTCACAAAGGGTTGTATCATCTATAAAATGTTTATGGTGATGTTGTCGATGTTATTACTAAAAGTAAATCCACTTATAAGCCTATATTTGTGAGCCTTCTTTAAGTTCCTACTCAAAACCTCTGCCACAACAATGAAAAATAAGGAGATAGAGGATATCATTGTCTAATGTCTCTATTGGATTTAAAATATTATATTACTAACCCATTAACCAACATTTATTAATAAGTAGTAGAGACACAAGCTTTAATCCATATAACCCATTTCTTCCTAAATCCAAACTTTTCTAAAACTGTAAAAAGAAAATCCCATTTAACCCTATCATAGGCTTTACTCATATCAAGTTTTAAGATCATTGCTTTCTCTTTTCTTGAAGTTGTTGAATATATAACTTCATGAGCTACTATGATCCCATCCATAATTTATCTCCCTTTCACAAATCCTCTTTGCTCTTCTAAAATAATTTTATCTAATAATGGCCTTAATCGATTCACCATCACTTTGGATATAATCGTATATGCCATATTACATAGGCTATGGGTATAAAAGAATCAAACAATTCAACATCCTTCTTTTTTGGAATTAGGGTAAGATATGTTGCATTAATGTTATAACGTATGTATTATTTTACCATAGACTGTTCCACTACCACTAATAAAAAATCCTTCACTATATCCAAATTATGTTGGTAAAAATCTATAGAGAGTCCATATGGACCTAGGGATTTATCCTTATTAAAGAGAAAAGAGATAAATGAACTTCTTCTAGAGTAATAGGCTCCACCAATTTCCTATTGTCTTCATTTTTTATCACTGAAGGATCATATTGAAGAAGTTTATCATTAAGAATTTCAATCTCCTCTGATCCTATAATATTCTGATAAAAAGACTTTACCTTTTTTCTAATTTCACTCTTATCTTCAATCCAAACCCCTTCGATTGATTTAATTCTAGTAATTGTGGATGTTGATCTCTATATTATAGCCATCCTATGAAAAAATTTGTATTTTTATCTCCTTTTAACCAAGTTTGTCTTGATTTTAATCTCCGGAATTTCTCTTCCATACTCAAAAATATTATGATATTCACTAAGCAACACCCTTTCCTCTGAGCTTGGATTATTATGATCACCTTTTTGGAATTTTGAAAGTTTATATTTTAGTTATTCTTTATTTTCAAAAATATTTCCAAAAGTGTTCTTGTTCCATTCTTTTAATCTAGATATCATATATTTAATTTGATTTGGAAGATCATACAACCCACCATTACCTAAAGAATTCCATGTTTGAGATATCATATCAACAAATTGAGGATGGTCTTCCCACATCTGCTCATATTTAAAATATGATATTTTTTGAATTCATTTACCACTATTTTAACTCTTATTGGCCAGTGATCTAAACCAATCCTTGTTAAGGTATTAATTTTAGCATAAGTTCCTTCATCTAGCCAATGATATGAGAGAATGCATCTGTCTAATTTTTTTGCTATTAGGTTTTTGCCTCTTCTGTTGTTGGTCCAAGTATAGTTGTCTTCTTCAAACTCAACCTCCCATAGATAATTATTTTGAATAAAAGCTAAGAAATCTCTCATACTTTGGGTTAGTTTCCTAATTCCCCTAAATTTTTCATCCAGATTGGTTATGGAATTAAAATATCCTATGATATTGAATCAAGTTTCTTGGTCTTTACTTCTCATAAAGGCTTCAATATCACTCCAAACTTCTAATCTACCTGACTGAGTTGTAGGTCCATAGACATTAATAAGGATGAAATAAATATCTGCAAAGTAGCAAGTGACTAAAGAGGCTATGCAATGCCTAGTTTTAAGAATGGTTACACAAGAGGTTTTAGAAATATTCCAACAAGTTAGAATCCCCCATACCACTCCTTAAGAATCTATAGCATCCCATTCACATCTTGCCCATATTGCTTTCATAGTTTTTGAAACTTCTTCTTTTGTCATTTTAGTTTCTTGGATACGAAGAATATAGGCTTATTACTTAAACATAGGTCCCTGATACACCTCTACTTTGAGGGAGCATTAGCACCCCTTATATTCCATGAGATGATAATCATGTCTCATTAGGAGCTTTTGGCCCTGCCTACATATTATCAATATCATTTTGTTGTTTGGTAAAGAGAAGTTCAACCAACTTAGTTTGTGTTCCTTTCTCTATGTTTGCTCTTGCTTCCCTAGATCTTGCTTGATAATTTGAGGGTTTTTCTCTTTTTTCCTTGAATATATTAGGAGTAGGTCTTATTATTCTATTCCTCAATATTCTTTCACAATTTTTTTCATCATATTTATCCTCTCTTGGCTCTACTACAAAAGCTTTTGACTTGTCCTACTCATTTTTTGGTATTTTCTTATTAATGGCAGAGGTATTAACTTCTAAAACTGCATTTATTTAATTTTTTTTCTCTTGAATGGTGCATGGTACTTTAAGAGAGTCTTCAAAATCTTACGAGATACGTTCCTTAGGTTCATTGAGAACATTCTTCCTTAAATTAGGATCATACTGATTAGATAGTTCCTTGTTAATATGTACTGTGTCCTCTAAGTTTTGATCTATTTTTTCTTCATAGGCTAAAGACTCAAAAGAGTTGGTATTTCTTCCAATATCATTCCTTACTAGTCTCCACTGTTTATTTTCTTTCATTTTCTAGACCTATTTTTTGGAAGTTGAAAACCATCTTCATCCATGACCATTTTTAAGTTTCTCTTATTTTTTCTACATATGATTCTACGGGGTTCTTCTTAGGGCATGATATCTCAATATGCCCTACCTCATGACATGTTATACATCTAAAAGATATGTTTTCATAATATATGGTTTGGATCCACATATTATCCCTATACTTAAGAATGATTGATTCTGGTAAAGCTTTACTTATATCAATCATGACCAATATCTGAGCATAAATAGCTAAGAATCCATCTTTCATAGAATCTAAAAAAACAAGGAATTCTCCTAGAGTGTTGAATATTGCCTTGAAAGTATCTATTTCCCAAAATTCAATGGGTAACCCAAAAATCCTAATCCAGACTGGTACTAGATATAGATTTACATTTTTAGGTGAAAAGCCTTCATACCAACAAGTAAGGAACAATCATGCTCTTCCCATAAACCATGGATCCCCTTTTAGGATTTTTCTCTTTCTTACCTAGAACAAAAAATGGCTAGGAAGAAACCTTTGGTAAGAAATTATAGAATCACTCCTAGAGACTTCCAACTCCTATCAATCCATTTTATCAATATTGAAGCCCCTAGCCAATACTTATTAAATTTACCAAAAACCACCCTATATTAGAACAATGAGGATATCTATGAGGTGCGCTCACTAACCGATACCAGTAGAGATGATTATAAGTATTTAACTATAAATCGATCCATGGAAAAGAAACTAAAACACAAAATATATTGAAATTTATCAAAATATCCTATAATATATAATATTTGATAAAAACTTTATAGTAATTTGCATGCAAAATTTCTAAGATAAATAAGGGAAAAAACCTAGCTAAATTTTTTTGTCCAAATAGAATCTCTTGCCTCACTGATGTCCTAGCCCTTCATTGCTCTTCCCATCATCCAAAACCTAGCTGAAAAATATTTGCAATTTTGTTTTTTGCAACTTGAAAATTTATCACTGTCCTTATTCAAGATCATTGACTTAACAAGGTCATATCTCCCTCAATATTACTCAGAATATTTCATATGACTACTCATTTTTAAGCAATTCAAATTCCACACAAGTTGATCCAAGAATAAGCTAAATTGAATAACCCTTTGTGAAGATATGTCTCATAAAATATGAGACACTTTTAAAAAATAAAAAAAACTTAATCCTTCATGAAGCAAATGTGTGTTAAGGATAACTACCACATTAATTTCCCAATCCTTAAGACTTTAATGGAGGAAGAGGTTTCATTTTCAACAAGTGCCTTAAATTTTTTGAAATATTCAAATACTTGAGACGTGTTTTTCAAAAAATAAATCCAAGATTACCTTGAAAAATCACCAATAAAAGTTAAAAATTATAAAAATCCACTTAATGATTTAAATTGAAATGGATCCATAAGGTGAGGATGGACTAATTGTAATCTATAAGAATATTTAAAATAAGTTTCACCAAAATTAGTCCTAGGTTGCTTGGATAAAATGCAAGCCTCATAAAGTCCTCCATCAACTTCAATTTTAGGAAGACCAATTACCAAGTTTTTGTTAAACATATGAATCATATTATTAGATGTCCTAATCTATTATACCATATTTTCAAATTATTGTCAACATACATGGCAAGGCATTGCTTACCTAAAATTTGATGTGGATAGAATTCATACAAGTTGTTGGAAAGCATACCTTCTCCAATAATCTCTCCCACCTATTGTCATAAAATTGAATTCTTCTTCCTTGAGAAGCTAATTGCCTTACAAAAAGTAGGTTAGTTGTAAGATTAGGAATAAACAAAACATCATTATACACTTCTCTACCTATCTTAACATTACCAATTCCTTATACAATAATTTGGAAACTGTCCCCAATAATAACTACATCATTTTAATCTAAGTTTAATGAAATAAAACATGACTTAGAATTAGTCATATGATTAGTGCATCATGAATCAATAATCCAAGAATTATGGTCTATTTTATCATGAATGGAAGTCAATGCATGAACTAAAGCAACATTATTAGTTTGCTTACCTCCCTCATTGCTCTTTGTGTTTTTAGACACTACCTTCTTGTAACAATCATTTTATTTGTGGTCAAAAATACCACAAAAGCTAAAATTACCATTAAATTTACGATTATTGCTCTTTGATTTCTTTTCAAACTTAGGTTTTGAAGAACTAGTTTGATTCTTACCTTTAAAGTTATTTTCTTTGTTCCACTTTCTAGGTTTATTACCTTTATGAATATTCAAGGCAATAGAAGTAGAGTTAGGATCCTTACCTTCACTTACCTTTGTACCTTCTTGTAGCTTGATGATTTCTTCATGTTGAACAAGTAGGTTGGAGAGCTCCACTAGTGTAGGTAGATTGTTTTCTTGATCAAATCTTGTATTGAGGACATTTACAAAGTCCTTGATTTTTTTAGTGAGATTTCTAAGTATAATTAAGCATAAGATCTTTTCATTCACCCATTCATAACTACATGCAAGTAGTTGTGTCCTAATTTCCCTCATTTTAGGTGAGTATATTACTACAAATTCTTTACATGACATTTTTTGTTAAACAATTTTGAAAAAAGAAAAAAATTTCTACCCATGTTTGACCCTATGAACTTGGTTTCTGACTCATCCCATGCTTCATATACAAAAAAAAATTAGAAATATGCACTAATATGTTATCAGTTACAACTGCAAATAACATAGAAATGTCTTGTTGATTTTTTACATTCCATGGTTTAAGTGCTCTTCCATTTTGGGGTTGTGGCTCCTCCTTGTTCATGATCTTCCAAAGTTGCCTCGCTTGGTATTCCACCCTCATCCTAGGCTCCCAAATATGGTAGTTTGTCCCTTCAAGAATATGCTTAGGGGTAAAACTAGCAATATCATTAGAGGCCATGACTGAAAGCAAAAACATGTTAGTATGATTGTAGACATAATATTATAAAACATAATAATAAACTACAACTTATTTTGCCAAAAAAACATATTCAAATATGTTTAATTTTAAAAATAAAAAAAGGGAGGTCTTGTAAACCCACCATCAAATTAAAAATTTTTAAAAATAGGGAGGGGTGGCCCACAGGCTTGCCACACTTCCTTTTTAAATATTATTTTATTAAAAAAATAATGGGCATAGGGAAGGCTCGAGGCCCCGCCCATCACCCTATAGCCTCAAGGGTTGCTATCGGCTAACACACTATGCTGTCGATGGGCTGCCAGTGGTTACCATTTGGTCACCACCCTAGCTACCATCAACAACCTGTTAGGCCACCAACATGCAAACTAGGATCTGGCATTGGTCAACCATGCGACTTGTGGTAAGATGGATCACATCGAAAAATAAATTTTAAATAAATTAACAACTTATTAAATTAAAAAAAAAACTTTTAAATTTAATACAATATTTAAATGAAAATCATTTAAATATATAAATAAAAAGAACCATTTTCTCTAATTTTTTTATTAAAAAATCAAACCCTCTTATATATATATTTTGAAAAAAGATTTATAAAAAAAAGGAGGTTTTTCATTTAAATACATAAATAAAAATAACCCTTTTTCTTTGATTTTTTTATTTAAAAAAAAAATCAAACCCTCTTATATATATATATTTAAAAAAAAAACTTTATCATTTAAAAAATAAATAAAAGAAAATTTTTCAATTAAATATATAAAAAAAAGAACCCCTTTTCTCTATTTTTTATTTAAAAAAATCAAACCCTCTTATATATTTTTAAAAAAATTATCATTTAAAAAATAAAGGAGGGTTTTTAAATAGAATCTAACATTAAATTTATAAAAAAAGATAAATGTTAAATTTAATTGTAACATACATTTTAAAAAAATTAAGGAATTACTAAAAGCTAAAATTAGAGAATTGACCAGAGATGAACTTGGGGTATGATACCAAATGAAGGGGGGAAGTAAGAAAAATCTCCCAAATGCAACAGATTAAAACAAACTCAAACAACAAATTATTAGTATGCCAAATATATATTACACAAATGTAAATAGCATAAAATTTAATAAAATTAAAAAAAATATAAGGTAAGATATAAATAAATCAAACCATATAAAAGACACCAATATTACATGGAAACCCCATAAAGGAAAAAACCATGACTAAAATCATACCTCACTTTTCTATTATCATAAACAAAATATACAAGCCTTTTTCCTCAAATGTGATTGGTGGAAATCACCAATATCTCAAGTAAATAATAGTGTCTTACTATTAATTGTCCATATTTCACACTGTACAGTTAGCACTACACACTTAGTTCACTATCAACACAAGGAGTTTAGTCCAAATATATAGTTTGGGCTATCCTCTTGTTGGAAAATAGTTGTGGAGAAAAACCTCCACAACATGTGCCACCACACTCATACCACATGCCACCACACCTATGCCACATGCCACCACACTCATGCCACATGCCATTATGTACCCACACATGCCACCACACTCAAGTCTCATGTCATGTCACCTTTGACTTTGATTTGACTAGAGTTAGACTAGATATTAGAATTATTTTAATTTAGTAATTATAGGAATAATAATATTAAGGTGTAGGATCAAATAAATATAGGTATATATTCATTTTATCCATATACCTTAATATATATTAGTCTAACCTAGGTATATGTATACACATTAATAAATATAAATTAAATATCTATCTATTTAATTTATATTAAAACCTAGATATCTAGTTTTATTATTCACCTTTATACTAAGGTGAGTTTACAATATAATCCTAAAATTGGATTATTTATTCCAACAAATACATAACTGCATAATCAACTTTGGGGCAAGTACTTCAATTATGCCAAGAGCATTAGTGAATGCATTAGGACTAGCTTATAAGATGATCAACAAAAGGATACTATAATTGGATGGGAGCTTAGTCTAGATCCTTGGTATAGCAAAAGACCTTCTGCTCACACTATATGCTTATTCCAGTCTCACGGTGCTACAATATGTAGTGGTGATTGATCTTTTAGCTTTATTTGATATTTGTTTATTCATAAATTTAATTGCTAAACTAGGGGGCTATCTATATACAAATTGGACACTCATGGTCCTAAGGTCTAGAGATGGAACTAGGATCAAAGTTCCATTTGAACTACTCCATAGGCATCACATCGAACACCTACCTTCAGCTGAGCCAAGAAATGATCAAACTTTCACAATTGAGGAGAAGTGGTCCAAGTTAGAAATGTCTATGGTTAGGATATATTTTTTCATTTTGGATGCTTAGAAATAGCAATGGGCAACCAAAGTTTAGGATTTTGATCCCAATATAACTTTTGAACCCATATGCATGGTTAGGATACAAGCAATGGGCTAAGTGCTTGCCCTATATGGGTTTGTATAAAAATAAAAATTAATAAAAAAAGGGACTTTGTGTGTAAGAAATATAAGACTTCATGTGTCGGGTTTTGGTTGAGGTTTCCTCAAAATTATGACCACATACCTCATTTAGGTATAAATGAATGAGGTGCAATAATCATGTGGGCAAGAGAAGCCATAGAAAAAGCTCAATTTATGAAGTCATACTCCAATACTATGTAGGTAGCTTTCCATACCTGCTAGTTCACGAATGGATTTCTCCCTTACCAGTTACCAAATGATAATCTATAGTTACCCCACATACCCCCAAGGTGCAAAACCTCAAGTGGAGGGAGGCTTAGTGGTAAAGTTTTCAATTCAAGACACCCATTTTATAGAAAGGACGAGAGGTTTTGCATGTATCAAGGAATTTCCAAGGTGGTGTGGGCTTAGTAGGTTAAGTATGAAGGATATCTCGAAAAAATCTAGAGCTACAAGCAAATCCATGACAAAATATACTACGCCAACTTTATGGCCCAAGTTTCATTAATTAAAGTTGTGAGACCAATATGTTGGTTGGCACTATATGCTCATGTGGTTATGGGGAGGCAAGTAGGAGGTAAATACAAAATAACTTGAAGGTTATCCCAAATAGAATATTAATGGAGGAAACAAGTGTGTGGACCACCGGGTTCTCCAAGGCGGACTCCTCAAGATGGAACACAAAACTTGGCACCTAGATTATTTTGACAAATTAGGTGGGACTTAGGCTGCCTAATTGAACTCAGATGGATAATATAAAAAAAATTAGCAATATGTTAGTGAAGGTAGACATTTTTTAGGTGATAAATTTGAAATTAACCATTCACAAGGAGTGACACATGAACCAATAAGCTCCAATAGCCAAAGAAGGATCTCAACCGTCCCTTTCAACCAACTAGAGATCAAGCTCCACATGTGCATTGATGAAATAATATGGAGTGATAAGCCTATTAATACCTTTCCCCTCCCAAGTCATCACCATTTTATCTGGAGCATGAATAAAAAGGCAAAAGAAAACAAAGCTCCATGGACTCGAATAACTTGTAATGACCACAAAGTCTAGGAGAAAGAGAAAGAGCACTTCCCCATGCTCCAAATCCACCTCAACTCCTCACTTAGCTTTAAAAATAGAAATTCGTGCTCAAGCTGCATGGACAAAACCCCTAAGATGCATTAAATATGTAGTAGGAGTAATAGACCCAAAGTTATTGAAAGATATAAGGAGTCTGAGGGAGGATTCTTATCAAAGATACCTCAAAAATAAAAATGAATCCTTAATTGAATGGATTTGGACTAATTGTTTAGCCTAATACATATTGGCATGCAAAAACCACTTTGAGTTGGTCATTTTAAGAGAGGCCATGCAAAAAATGTTGCTATTGCTAGGGGGCCACAAATTAAACTTGAAAGTTGCAAGAGTGATTTACAATAAAATCAAAGATAAGCTAAAATATTTGTACCTAGAGCTATGAGAGTTAGAAGAATCCATGTTGAAATTATCCTTAATTTGATAGATATTTAATGAATATGCCAAGGATGCTTTTGAGTATGGCAATATTCATTTTTTATGCCAACAATGATGGAGAAGTGTCATGGGAAGAGTTGGGTGCTATCCACATGTTGAGGGGTATCCCAAAGAATAGACCTCTGATCTTAGACTACAATAACTTTATAGCCCATCAGATTCATGAAGGGCTATATAAATTTAGGAACCATCACACCTTCAGGTATGGCTCATTTTTAGCCCATTTAGTACTATTTCAAAATATTTAATTGTTTGTGTATTTGAGCCTAAATATGGAAGTTGAATATGATCGAGAGTGGCCTATCCCATTCTATATGGAAGTCCTCTCTCAAAACGTTTCAAGTTCTTGGTACTAATATTGAGTGCAATTAAAGGAGGGAGACTTTGATGCACCCCAAAAGTGAACACTAGGGAACTACAATTTTAGATCAAAGGAGATTGGTATTTCCTAGAGGATGTCATCATTGTACACTTTTCAAGTTCAAAATACTTGTATATTTGCTACCAAGATACATGGCAAAAAATATGGTATATCTAGAAATATTGATATAAACAAACTCAATTGATGCTACCTATGGAGTGGGAAAAGCAAAACAACATTCGACAAAGCCTCAATAATTTTGGAAAGTATATTACTACTAAAAAGAAAGACAACCCTTAAATTAGAAGCCAAGTTCAAAGAGTTGGGTTTAGAGACTTTGGATGATGCTTGGAAATATAATCTGTATAAGAAATTCACTTCATGGCTGACAAGTGCAAAGGTCTCCACAAAATTCATCCATGAACCCAAACCTAAAATAGAGATGCATCAGGGTACGTAAGAAGGGGTTTACCTACCTGTTGTGAGACCTTCACAACGATCCCAAAATTTGGGGACCCACTTAAAATTTGAAAGTTTGTTTTAAATTTTTGCTTGCACTTATTGTTCACCGTTGCCATCATTGAAATATCAAGAATGCTTATCTTCCTCCGAATGGTCTTATAGCAGGGTCCACTATCAAAATTTACCTCATGATCTGAAGATCCTGAAGTTATGCTTGTATGGTCATTTTGATTATGGTTTTTGAGTTGTATTATTGTTGTTATGTTATGTTTATGTCAAGGGTGTTTTGTTTTGTTTGTTATTAATATTGATAGGTTAGGTTTTGTAAAGATGTTTTGTGTTATGTTAAAATTTTAAGTCTCATATATACCTAGTATTTTTTGGTTTGTTTTATATGTTTTGTTATGTTATGTTGTTTTAGTTTTATGTTGTCTTTAAATTTTATGTTTGTTATTTAGTATATATTTTTGGTGTTATTTTAATATATTTTCATTTATTATAGTGGTGGTCATATAGGTTGCATGTTCGTATGTTATGTTTAGTTATGTCTTGTTTTAAGTTAATTAAATTATAAATAACTTTATAATTTAATATATTTAAAATTGTTATTTTATAAACTTGTTTTAAAATAATTAAATTATAAAGTTTAATAGCTTTGTAATTTAATTATATTTAAAAAGGCTATTTTATAAATATTTTATATTCTAATTAATATTTGTTTTTTTGGGAAGATTATTAAAATATGTTGAATAGAGGATCTTTTTGTGGGTTTCATGGGCATGTCTTAACTTTAAATTTTGAATGCCAATGAGGACAAATATTAATTCTTTGAAAAGACTTTATTGATATTAGGGTTTTAAGAATTCATTTTTAAAACTCACGGAATGGAGTAAATTAATCAAGAGGAATGAATTTCTTAAGTTATAAATGGAGAATTAGAAACCAAAGAGAAGGGTCAGTCAAGTTGAAGAAAAAAAGGAAAGATTAAAAGGAGCCAAATAGAAGATCAAGTTGCAAAGGAAGCTATATTTGCATATGAATACAGAGACTTTGTTGGATTCATTGTAAGATCTAATATTTTGTATCAAATTCAATTTTTATTAAAAGCAAGCACTATTGTGGTGTTTTTAATTTATAAGTTGATTGATATAATTTTTAGTTAAAATTTCTCTAGAAGATAGCACAAAATTTGTGGCAAGATTGTGTAAAATCTGATCTCCCTGAGTTTGGTTTTCAAAGTTGTGTTTCTCTGTGTTGTAGCAAGTTTGTCCGAATGTTTTATTCAAATTTGTTTCTTTACCCTAAGACCTTTTTAATTTATTTGAGGCATTAAGATTTAAGATAAAACCTAGTTTATTTTATAAAAGATTTAAATTTTACAACTAGGTTAAAGTTTGAATTTATCATTCAAATATTTAATTCTATAAATATTTCGGGTGAATAAATTTCATAGAGGAGAGAATCAATGAGCTCTTGATTTTAAATTTCATAAAGTTTATAAAGTTCATTGAATTTGTTTTATTAAAACCCTAAGTTGAATTTCAAAGATTCAGATTTATAACAAGGGTTGTAAAATTTGTTTAGGTCAAATATTTAAGTTAATAAATATTTAACAAATAAATTCCCAAGAAAGAGAAGGATTATTGATTTTAATATCATAAAATTTTAAAATCCATAATTTGAGATTTATTTATGTTTCTGGAAGTTTGATTTATTAAAATTTTCAATCTCAAATCATAAAGTCCAAAGTATACTATTGAAAGGATAAAATTTATTTACTTCAAATATTTAGTTTAATGAATATTTGAAAATAAATAAATATCACATTAAGGAAAATTCTAATTTTCATATTATAAAGTACAAAACTTTATAATTAGAATTTGTAAATATTAATTATTTATATTTATTTATTTCAAATATTTGAATTAATAAATATTTGAATAAATAAATATTTGGTTTAAAAGGTTATATGAATTCTAATTTTTATATTATAAAGTACAAAACTTTATAATTAGAATTCATACACATTAAATATTCATATTCTATGAAAAGAAGCAAGGATTATAAAGCTTAGAATATTCTAAAGGCCCAAACATAGGGATTATAAAGTGTTTCACATTTCATAATTAGGGTTTTTATTTTATTCATCATTTATTAAATTTGATTTTAAGCTTCTTTGATGAAATAAATGTAAATTTTGAATCAAAATGCTTTAAAACAAGGTTCCACTAGCCTAGGGGACGGGGGACAGGTTTCAGGGGACAGGGGGGGGGACAACAGGCCGATTTTAGGGGACAACTTGGGTATGGCTAGGTGGGGCGGTTGGTATAATACTAGGAAAATTGAATTTTTTTAGAAATTTAGAATAATCTACACATTCAGAATTCTACACACAACAAAAATGATAATAGGATATTCATATTGACATTAGTTACTAAGTGCAACTATTTAATTGTTTCAATAAATATAGCTTGAAGGTTCAACCAATGATATCAAGTGCAATATGCAATCTCTTATAGTTAACCAAATTAGTTGCTATTGGTCAAGTAATGAATGCCACATTATTCAGCTTTTATAAGTCATCATTTTCAACAATGTACTAAAGAACATAAATAACATATTAAAGCAAAATTTACAGTATTCTATGAATATTAAAGCAAAATTTATAGTATTCTAAAATTACAGTGTTCTAAATAAGCAGATTTGTCATTGAAGTCAATGTCCTAAAGAAAAAGTTACAATTTTCTCATTCAAGTCAATGTCCTAAACTCAATGGGATTTGTCTCTTTGTAAGAATAAGAAAAGTGGATGCCAAGAATTCCTCATATGTATTTTATCAATGGAAGTGTATGCAAAGCAAACAATTTAGGCCACTTTGTAGCAAATATTTATAGCAACAAAGGAACACACATAAAAGCAAAATAGTGAACATGAATCTAATTGGATGCTATCTGTTTTACAAAATCTTCATTCTTGAACATTAGATAAATCAGCAATAGAAGCATTTTGGACCAGGGTCTTTTCCCCACCAAATAAAGTGCCATTCCAGTAAGAGTTATCATGCCACTTTTACTAGCCAAAAGCTTCATGTTTTTACCTTACATGATTTTCTGAATTATGAACCTGAATTAAGACATGCAAAGCCATGATCTAAAAATGTTTTCAAAAATGCAGTCAAGAGGCATGCTGTTCAAAGTCCGATGAAACTTGCTTGTTTCACTTTTTAACATCCTACAATTTAACTATTTTTTCCTTGTCAGCTTTCTTCTCAAAATATTTTGATTAACCTTGTTTAAAGGGATTTTGTAAATTTATGCTTATTAATTTTGTATTCTTAGTTTTTCTTTGGAACACTATTTCCAGCTCTCTTCAAACTGTTGTTACACAATGTAGTATTTGAGTCCAAATACCTACTTTGATCATCTACAAAAATTAAAAAACTTCCTTTCTTTCTAAGTAATTTTTAGTAGTATGAGTAGGGTCTCTCTTTGTTACTCTTTATGTTATTCAATGATCTATGCTTATTATATCAACAATATTTATCCCTCACTTGTAATTTCAGAATACTGTAACTTTTAATTTAATCTTCATAGAACGTATTGGCTGAGGACTTGCTTTAGAATACTATAATTTTAGAATACTGTTTTGCTTTAATCTTCATAGAACAGATTGGCTGAGGACTTACTTTAGAATACTGTAATTTTAGAATGTTGTAACTTTTGCTTTAATATTCATTTGTAGAAAGTCATCATTTTCAACAATATACTGAAGAACATATTGAAGAACACAAATGTCTTACAATATACTAAAGAACAAATTAAATTTTCATTTTTAATTTTTTTTATAGAATTTTTTTTGGCTGAGGATGCCCAGCCATGGGGACGGTTGGGCGTCCCTGGGGATAGCTTGAGCATCCCCAAAGGGACCCAGCCATCCCCAATTGGCCATCCCTAGGGATGCCCAAAAATAGAGGACATCTTGGGGACAGGAGGCCATAGGCCTTAGGCGTCCCTAGGGATATTTCCCAGTCGTTCCCCAAAAGGGGTATGGGGGAAAACATCCCCAATGCCGTCCCCCCATGTTGGGGAATTTAGGGGATGGGGGGACGCACCCCTCAGGGTGGGGGACGTGTCCCCGTGGAACACTACTTTAAAACATTCATGCAAGTTTAATATAAGGTTAAAATAATTTTTAATCAAAGTTAGTCTTTTAATATAGATTTGCATTCTCAAATATTAGCTTTAAAAGGTAGGTTTATTCATTTTTAGGAAGTAAATTATACTGATGAAAATGCAAGTAATGATTTCAAGATAAAAATATTTGTTATACTAGGCACCTTGTTAACATTTGATTGTTAATCCTTGAGATGTTCTGTGCACTTAATTGACATAAATTCATAACGTGTTACGTAAAAGAACCTTGGAGAAGTATATTTTCTTTGCAAGAGAGGATTTTGAATCCTAGTTGTCGAGTGGTTTTTGTAATCGAACAAAATCACACCTCAACAAATTGGTGCTAGAAGGAGGGCCTGAAAGGTAAATATTTGATTTTCATTTGAAATCATTCAAATCTCAGTTTAAAAAAAAATTACAAATTGAAGGGTGTTATTTAATGCCAAGGTTTAATTGATGCATATCTTTTTATCAATTGATTAGTCATTTCATGCTTAGTTGCAAGATATATTTCTTTGACTAATAATATTGGCATTAAATTTTGTGTTCTTTGAAGTTCACTAATGGCATCGCTTACTTCAGTAAAGAAAATAATGGCATCTTGGATAGGTGATTATTATAGCAGTTTAAACATGCCTATTCATCAAATTCCTGAAGGTGTAGAAGTTTGTTTACCCAAATTTAGGCATGATGTGGATCAAGCCAAGGAACATATTCAAAGATACAAGAGTGTGTTAAGTCATTTGCAGCTTATGCAGGGAGATGTTCCTTGCAGATTATTTTCATACCCATTGGATGAGGTTGCGCTTAAGTGGTACATACAATTACCTGTAAGGTCTGCTACTTCTTGGGCTAAACTAGAAAAAGCATTTCTCAAACATTTTGGAAATTTGGATGACCCAGTTATGATGTTAAATCAATTTATCTCCATCCGTAAAAAATTTAATGAACCCATGAGATCATTTAATGATAAATTCCATAGGTTGTATACTGAGGTGGGGATACATTATATCATTTTAGAAGAAAGAGCTACTCAAATATACATGGGAGCCTTAGATCACGTTACTTCTATGTTTTTGGGAAAAGGTCTTAAAATTACATCATTGCCTAGAGCTTACAATGAGGTAGTAACATTTGAACAACAATTGATATCTCAAGGTGTTAATATGGAACAACTATACAGACTTAGACCTAAAACTCATAATCAAATATCACAAATGAGTCAGGTTGAGATTGATAGTTTAGATGTCACAACCACCTTAGATGTTGAGAATGAGGTGCAGGTTTCAGATTCAATACCCATCAATGAACATTGTGATGATCAAGTTGATCAAAATGTAGAAACTGACTTAGAGTCATTATTCACAAAAGAGGATTGGGATGATCTTATAAAAAAAAATACAAAAATTGATCCCACTGAAGAAACCCTTGTCTTACCAAAATATGAATATGAGGAAGATGAATTCTTTGAAATTGAGGAGGATGAATCTGAGAAAGATGAATTTTTTGAAATTAAAGAAAATGAATTTGAAAATGAATCTGAAGAATATATAGAAGAAATGATATATTTTCATCATTTGTTTCAGGAGTATAATGAGTGTGATGTTCAAACAGGTAAAGTTAAAGAATTGAATGATCATAGATGTGATTTCATTGAAGATTGCAAGGGATTACAAAAAAATAATACCTCGACGATGATGGTTCAAATGACTGATCCTAAAATATTATTGCTTGAGGAAGATGAATTGTTTGAAATTGAAGATGAATTATTTATTGAAGAAGGTGAATCTGAAAATGAATCCAAAGATGGTATGAAAGAAAATATGGAATGTCACCAAGTGCTTCAGAAATATAATGATTTTGTTATTTCAGATCATGAAGAAGAATTATTCACTTTATTCATAATTTCCAAAGAAGTTCTTATCTCAGATGATGTGCAGGAAATTGAAAGCCTTGTGTCACTTAAGGATTCTACAATGCTCATACAACAAGAAATCAGTAGGTCTTCATCTCAGGTGATTGATAAAGGTGAATTTGAAAAGGAAATTATAGACCTATCCGAAGTTTGCACAAAATATATGGTTGAACCTCACCCTTTAACTATAGAAGATAATTTTTATAATGGTTGGGGAAGATATGATGAATGTTTTTATTTTATGCCTACTGATAAGAATTTTTCTTCATCTAATATGCAGGATGCTAAAATTGATATCTTACATGAAGAGTCTACAACTCCTGTACAGTCAAAGAATCACATGTTTTCTAAAGCCACGATAAAATATCATCCCTTAGCTTTAGAAGATAATTATTATAATGGATGGGGTATGTATGGTGAATCATTATTTTCTCATACTTCTACTGATAAAATTTTGTTTCACTTGATATGCAGGATGTTGAAACTTCTATTTCAAAAGAAGATTTCACAATTCCTACACAATCAGAAAATGACATGCCAATTGCAAAAATAGAGAAGGTTCCAAAATTGAATCACTTTGAAGATGAATTTATTGAACACCTTGCTGAAATTGAAAATGAAGAAATGGTAAATGTTTCTTATGACTCATTTGTTAATAATGAGGAAGAGGTAAAGTCATCTCTTTTACCCGTGACTAATAAAAATTTGAGTACAAATTCACATGAATGGTTTGGATTTAATGTTGGTGATGACCTAAAGGAAAATGTTGATCTATCTAAAGTAACTCAGGTGGTTGATCAAGAAAATTTGTTATTTAACACATCTTGTGATCAGTCAGATTTGTGGTTTGAAAAGGATGGGCATACATTTAATTGGGTGCCTAATTTTGGTGTCTTTAACAAATAGGTATTTGATGAAGACAAAGAACTACAAGGTGATCATGATGGAGACCATGAAGAAAAGGAAAAAGTGACAAATGCTCATCAAATATTGGTAAATGCTAATAATGATGTGTTGAGTATAGATGATGAGGTAAAATATTCACCTTTCTCATTGGTTACAAAATTTTCAGGTAATGGGTTGCATGATAAGTTTTTGGATGCTAATGCTATCAATGATGAAATGTAAAATGTTGTTAACAAGAAGTTGGAGACAACTTCTAAAATTTTTGCCATAAATGAAATGAAGGAAAACATGTTTGAAATGCTTAATCAAATTCATGAGCAATCAACTAGTGAATCTAGGGCACAAATTTTTAATGATCTTCTTATACCAAATGTCCTAGATGCTTGTCAATTCTTGAATGATTGTGATTGCTTTAAAAACTTTGAAAGTGACTTGAATTTGAAATTTTTAGAAATAGGTTCTTATTTGCAAGATCTCCTATTTGAAAAGGGGAGCCTAGTTCTAAATTATGAATCAAATTGTGAAATTTACACCTTTTTGAATAAGCAAAGGATAATTGAAAATCATGTTTTCACTTTTAAGTTTAATAAATCAAATCTTAAACATGGAATTGCTTATAATTTTGAATCGAATCAGTGGGATGAGAAAGGCAAAATAAAATTTGTTATATTGTTTGGCCTAATTTTCTTTTGATTAGAGTTATATAATATTTGGCATGCATACAATAATATATGTCTTTTACAGTGTGCCAATCGTGTTTGGGATCCAGGGAAATGATGGCAGAAATTTTGCAGTGTCTTGTACATAATGTATATTTTTGTAAATAGTCTTTTGGATTTTGTTTTCTTATTTTTGTGTTTGTACATAAGTTGTGGTTTTGTAATGTTTTGTTATTGGTTCTGTTGTCAATGTTGTCAAGTTTAGGAAGTGGATTCACTCGCTTTATCAACTTTGCAATTTTGGTTTTGCAAATTTATGTTTTGTATAGCTTGTTGTTTTGTGAGCTTGTTAGTTAGTTATTTTGCTGATTTTATTAGTTGGTGATGTTGTTGATGTTTATTTTTGTTTGTTTGATGTTTTATCAGATTTTTGTTGTGTTTTTAGTATAGCAATAAATTGGCTTTGCCAGATTTTGGAGTTTCATTATTTTGATGTGTGTTGTTGAATTTGATAAAGTTTCAGTGAGGTTTTCAAGGATTAAGGTAGTTGTTACCAAGACACTAGTCATTTGATGGTTTTATTTGGTATTTGGTCCTGGGTCATATAGGATGAAATTACCTGTTTTGAAAACTTGTAAAACCTAGAGAAAAGGAAAAGTGAGATGTTAGTCTATATCTTCATGAATGTGAACTAAGATAAGGAAATTTGAAATATTAGAATCATATTGCAAAAGCTTCACGAGTACCACAAACACATTAAAGAATATCTTTTGAAATTTTGGATGTATGAAGTTATCAGTTTTGCAAATTAAGGTGAAAAATTTTATATACTCTTTCAGCCTTACCTGATCTCTAACCCAAGTGGTAGGTGGATTTTTTGCAAAGTACCATATTACCGGATAAAAGAGAGAAAAAGAGAGAAAAAAAGAAGTGAAAACAAAAAAATGAGGGATAAAAAATGAGAGATGAAATGATGAATACAGTGGAAAATAAAGTTAAATCTATCACCATGAACTAGATAATCTTCACTAGAGCTATAGACGCTCAGCTGGCAGTGAAGCTATGTCTAGAATAAAGGAAATGCAACATCCAAAATTCACCTAATATTTGGGAGTTTCAGATAATCTCTACCGGAGCTATAGACGCTCGGTAGGTAGTAGAGCAATGTCTGAAGGGAATCAGGTGGAGGTATTTCTTCAAAGAGGAAATGTTCATAGCCTGAAATGTGAAATTGACAATGGAATGCTGAATGGTTTCAAAATATATAGAATGAATCACTTTACACACACCGAGCTGATGTTGATGATTCTGATGGTTCATGTCGAATTGGTCTATTCTCATTCTCTAGATATTATTGATGCTTATAATTCTAATATTTGGGTTTTTGTTGTTTTCAAAGTTTGGTTTTTAAGTCCAAAATGTCTAGGGACATTTACCAATAGAGTCGCCATTTGTTGTGACTCCTTCACAACGACCCCAAAATTTGGGGACCCACTTGAAATTTGAAAGCTTGTTTTAAATTGTTGCTTGCACTTATTGTTCACCATTGCCATCATTGAAATATCAAGAATACTTATCTTCCTCCAAATGGTCTTATAGTAGGGTCCATTGTCAAAATTCACCTCATGATCTGAAGATCCTAAAATTATGTTTGTATGGTCATTTTGATTATGATCTTTTTTTTTTTGTGGAAAACATCCCAAAAGGGATGCCACTTTCGGGTAAGACCCAAGGAGGTAGGGGTATCCATTCCGCCAAAAATGCCCAAGACTCGAACCTGGCCTACCACCTTTGACATACTCAAGGAGCAAACAAACACACAAAACCAATTTAAAAATAAGTAAATAACAACAAAAATAATAAAATAAAATAAAAAACATGCTCCTTGAGTGTGTCAAAAACAAAAGCACAACCAAACACGCACAATAAGATAAAAGAAACCACAACACAAACCACATAGAAAAACACAAGAACCACATAACAAAACACAAACAAGACAAAAACAATAGAACACTACAAAGACATAACCCAAAAAAACATGAAAAATAAACACAACCAAAACCTAAAAAATAAAAATAAAAAAAAATAAAAAACAACCAACAATAGACAATAAACAAAAATAAAAAACATAGAAAACACTCACACATAAAAACACGAAATAACACAAACAAAGAGAAACCCAAGAACAAGAACGAAAAAAACACAAGAACAATAACAAAAAACATAAAAAAAAACAAAACAACAAAAACACATGAACAACAAAAAACAACACAAAGAACACAAAAACAAAACAAAACAAAAGAACCCACCCACCTTAAAAAACTAAACAAAAAAAAACAAAAAGAAAAAAGAAAAAAAATTGAACATAACAATGACCTATCTAGACCAGAAGACTATTAAGGCAAGAATCAACAGAGGAAACAAAATAAAGAATAGAATGAGCTAGGGAACTAAAAAAAACTGAATGAACCAAAGAGAAGCAAAAAAAAAAAAAAGCAAGAAGAAACTAGGTACCTTCAGAACTGGAGCCATCCAAAGAAATGATAGAAAGAAGAGCTTCCCTAATTTGAGAAGCCCACCATATAGGAGGGTGGCCATAACAAGTAAGATCACCTTTGTCCAAAGCCCAATTAGCTAAAGCATCAACACTCTTGTTTTGATCTCTAACCATATGATTGTAATCAACTTTCAAAAATCCCATCTCGATTAATTGAATCTTCTCAATAATTATTTTTATTCTCCAATCCACCTTATGATTCTTAGAAGGAGTCTTCAAGAGATTAATCATAAGTTGAGAGTTCGACTCAACTAACACCTTTTCCCATCCAACCTTAGTAGCCTCCTGAAGGCCTCTGAGGATACCATACCCCTCAAGAAGGTTATTGGAAAGAATACCCAAATTCTCAGCAAAAGTAAAAACCAGGGAGCCATCTGAAAGTCTACCAATTCCTCCCACACTGGATTTTCTAGGGTTCCCTCTAGAGGCTCCATCAGTATTGAATTTTCCAAAATCCTTAGGAGGAGGTTGCCAATTTCTAGTCCTATCCATCTTACTAATACTCACATTCCCTTTAAGTTGGTTGCCCTTAGAAGATTTAATCTTCAATCTTTGCATCACTTGATCCCATCTTTGGTGGGAGTTTTGGGGGTGATTAAGGAGTTGATGGACTGATTCAACTAAGTTGGCTATGGTCTTTTGCCAAATATAGTGAATATCCTTCCTATCTTGATTAAAAATTTGGTTGTTCCTTTCATTCCAAATATTCCAAAGAAGAATGGTAGAACCCATCCAAACTACTCGCCTAATAAAATGATCAACACCCTCTTGATTAGGCCAATCCCTCCAAAGCTGTTCAAAAGTAAAAAAATTGGACCACTGTAAGCCAAGTAAAGTGGCCATTCTCCTCCATAGCTCGGAGGCTAAAGTACACTCAATAAAAATATGGTTGATATTTTCTACATTCTCTTCACACATTTCACATCTAAAAGGGCCATGAAAACCACGCTTCATAAGTTGCTCACCAAGTAAGCACCCTACGATGCAATAAAAGCCAATTAAAGAACCTCACCTTAGGCCAGAGCTTTTGAGCCCACAATCGAGAAAATATGTCAAAAGAATGGTTGGGATTATTATGGCATAAGGTCAAATAACCTTGAGCAACTGAATACTCACCCTTAGTAGTGTTGTTCCATCCAAAACAATCTTTTTCATGGGACCAAGAGAGGGATCTCATATGAAGGATGCCTTGGATATCTTGTCTTTGCCTTTCTGGGATTTGAATAGGCCAGTCCTCAATAGGGATCCAATATCTACCAACCTTTGAATTACCAAGTATGGTACCGATAGTAATTAGCCACCTTTATCCAATTAGCTCGATGAAGCTCCTCCATCCAAGGCCTCCAATCGAGAAACTGAGTTATCAAAGGCTTGTGACCATCCCAAGAATCTGTCCAAAAATTTACCTGTTGACCATTATGAATGATCCAAAATAATTTTTTCTTTATCAAATCCTCACTAGTCTTAAGAACTGCTAAAATGGGAGAACCTTTGGTAGGAAGTTGATAGCGAACAAGGTCTTCAGGACTTTTGTTCTCAACATATTTAGCATGAAGATTATTGGCCCAAAGAGCATTGGGGTTATGCAACATCCTCCAATATAATTTAGCAGCTAAAGATTTGTTGTTATTAATAGAAGACCAGAATCCTAACCCCCCTTCACTCTTAGGAAGACATAAAGTATCCCATTTCACCAAGGCCCATTTTATTTTCTCCTTAGTACCACTCCAAAGGAAACGATGACTGATTTGATCCAATTCTCGAAGAACAACCTTTGGGATATTCAAAATGGAAGAAACATAAATAGGAATAGCTTGAAGGACTGATTTTACCAAGGTGATTCTACCCCCAGAAGAAAGCCACTTGTTGGTCCACTTTCCAATTTTCTTCTTGACTTTGTCCAACAACCAATTCCAATCTTTATTTTTCTGCCTTTGAATATTTATGGGAATACCTAAATAAGTGATTGGAAGAGAGGTCTTCTTATATCTTAATTTATCCAAGACCATGGATTCCTGTCTAGCAGAGCAGTGAAAGAAAATAACTTTAGATTTGTCTTCATTGATCAACTACCCACTAGCCTTAGAAAAACAACTAATGATTTTCTTAATATTAGAAGCTTCCTTAACTGTAGCTTTACCTAAAAGAGTAGAGTCATCCACAAATTGAATATGAGAGATAGGTCTAGCTCCATGAGCAATGGTAACTCCCTCAAGGGTTTTTTTTTCCCTCTTTTTGGTTATAGTCCTACCCAAGCATTCAACAAGAATGATGAATAAATAAGGGGATAGCGGGTCACCTTGCCTAATACCTCTGGAAGTTGGGAATGACTGAGAAGGCCTGCCATTGATAAGAACTAAGTAGGAAACTGAAGAGATACATCCCATAATCCAATCCATCCAATCCTTAGAGAAACCAAATTGCCTCAAAACTTTGATAAGGAAGTGCCAATCCACTCTGTCATAAGCTTTGGATAAGTCTAACCGAATGAACATGGAAGGAGAATTTTGCATATCCATGGAATGGATGGCTTCCTGAGCAAGAACTATCTCATCTACTATTTGATGTCCTTCCACATAACCCCCTTGCTCTGGGGAAATAATCTTATGCAAAAGAGGCTTCAACCTTTCTGCCATGATTTTAGTAATGATTTTGAGAAGAACATTACATAAAGCAATAGGTCTAAAAGCTGAGATATGATCAACCTCTTGAGCTTTTGGAACAAGAGTAATATAAGTTTTATTGATAACCTTCAAAATTTCTTTGGCTTTCCTGGCTTCTTCCACCACCTCTAATAAATCAACATGAAGGATATCCCAGAACTCTTGGTAGAACTCAATGGGAAAACCATCAAGACCTGGGGTTTTCCATTTTTGCATTTTAAAAACTACTTGTTGAAGCTCATTGATAGTAATAGGAGCAGTCAAAATAGAGTTCTCCTTAGAAGTGATAAGAGAAGGGATTGCTTGAAGAACATTTTGTTGTGAAGCTGAGTCAAGAGGAGTAGCAACAAAAATATTGGAAAAGTAATCAACAACAATAGAGTTCATGCCATCCCAAGTATAAACAACATCTCCAGAATCTGATTTTAAGGAAGAAATAAAGTTGTGAGATCTTCGAGCTAGAAGAGATTTGTGGAAGAAATTTGTGTTTCGATCTCCTTCTTTGAGCCATTGAATTCTAGATTTTTGCTTCCATAAGATTTCTTCTTCTTTTTCCTCTCTTTTTCCCATTCCTCTAACCGAGTTGTGAGTTTAATTTCATCTCGCACTTCTCTTCTCTCGTGAGGCCATCTAAATGGATTTTCTTATTCAAATTTTCAATATGAGCAATAACTTCATGTTTTTTTTATGAACATCCCCAAACTCTTTCCAGGTTCCAAGTCTTGATTTTGGATTTAATGTATTGCAGTATTTTGGCAAAACAGAACATCTTAGTCCCATGCCTAGGTTTACCTTCCTTCCACCATTGTTGCACACGAGGTCTGAAGGAAATGTCTCTAAGCCACATTAATTGAAAACTAAAAGGAGAGAAACTCACATTGGTTTTCCACATTTCCACCATGACTGGCCAATGATCCGAACCAGCATTATTAAGAGTCTTCACTTTAGGAATGTGACCATGGATTAAGAAATTTTTAGAGAGCAAAAACCTATCCAATCTCTCCATTATACAAGCTAAGCCTTGCCTTCTGTTAGACCAAGTCATAAGGCCATTATCTTGTTGGATATCCACAAGATGGAGGTTTGCAATATATTCGCTCATGAGGTTAGTGCTTTTGTCCAAATTTCTATTTCCCCCCTTTTCTCATCCAGAGAGAGGATGGTATTGAAATCTCCTCCGATCAAGATCCAAGCTTTAGGAAAATGAGAGATAATATGAGTAATATCCTTCCACTGTTTTCTTTTTTCCTCAAAAGAAGTCAGAGCATAAACAGTAATGCAGAGCATAATTTGGTTGGAATGTCTACTTTGAATAGCTATAGCCAACAAAACCCAACTGCCAACCATATGGTGAATAACTACCTCTTTTGGGTCCCAAAGACAAGCAATGCCACCCGAAGTCCCTTGGGAACTGAGGGAAACCACTTTTCCAACTAGCCAAATTTTACTAGCAATTGAGTCCATATCCTCCATTGACATCTTTGTTTCTTGAAGTAAAACAATATGTGGATGATTTATCCGAATCATTCTTATAATTTCATCGTGGTCTTTGAGTTGTATTATTGTTGTTATGTTATTTTTATGTCAAGGGTGTTTTTTTTTTGTTTGTTATTAATATTGATAGGTTAGGTTTTGTAAATATTTTTTGTGTTATGTTAAATTTCTAAGTCTCATATATACTTAGTATTTTTTGGTTTGTTTTATATGTTTTGTTATGTTATGTTGTTTCAGTTTTATGTTGTCTTTAAATTTTATGTTTGTTATTTAGTATATATTTTTGATGTTATTTTAATATATTTTTGTTTATTATAGTGGTGGTCATATAGGTTGCATGTTCGTATGTTATGTTTAGTTATGTCTTGTTTTTAATTAATTAAATTATAAAGTTTTATAACTTTATAATTTAAAATATTTAAAATTGTTATTTTATAAACTTGTTTTAAATTAATTAATTATAAAGTTTTATAACTTTGTAATTTAATTATATTTAAAAATGTTATTTTATAAATTTTTTATATTCTAATTAATATTTGTTTTGTTGGCAGGATTATTAAAATATGTTGAATAGAGGATGTGTTCGTGGGTTTCATGGACATGTCTTAAATTTAAATTTTGAATGCCAATGAGGAGAAATATTAATCCTTTGAAAAGGCTTTATTGATATTAGGGTTTCAAGAATTCATTTTTAAAACTGAAGAAACAAAGCAAACTAATAAAGAGGAACGGATTTCTTAAGTTATAAATGGAGAATTAGAAACCAAAGAGAAGGGTCAGATAGGTTGGAGAAAAAAAAGGAAAGATTGAAAGAAGCCAAATAGAGGACCAAGTTGTAGAGGAAGATATATTTGCACATGAATACAGAGACTTTGTTGGATTCATTTTAAGATCTAATATTTTGTATTAAATTCAATTTTTATTAAAAACAAGCACTATTGTGGTGTTTTTAATTTATAAGTTGATTGATATAATTTTTTAATTAAAATTTCCATAGAAGATAGCATCAAATTTGTGGTAGAATTGTGTAAAATCTGGTCTGCCTAAGTTTGGTTTTCAAAGTTGTGTTTCTTTGTGTTGTAGCAAGTTTGTCCGGATGTTTTATTCATTTCTTTACCCTAAGACCTTTTTAATTTATTTGAGGCATTAAGATTTAAGATAAAACCTAGTTTATTTTATAAAATATTTAAATTTTACAACTAGGTTAAAGTTTGAATTTATCACTCAAATATTTAATTCTATACATATTTCGAGTGAATAAATTTCACAGAGGAGGGAATCAATGAGCTTTTGATTTTAAAATTCATAAAGTTTATAAAGTTCATTGAATTTGTTTTATTAAAACTGTAAGTTGAATTTCAAAGATTCAGATTTATAGAAAAGGTTGTAAAAGTTATTTAGGTCAAATATTTAAGTTAATAAATATTTGACAAATAAATTCCCAAGAAAGAGAAGGTTTATATGGATTATTGATTTTAATATCAAAAAACTTTAAAATCCATAATTTGAGATTTATTTATGTTTTTGGAAGTTTGATTTATTAAAATTTTCAATCTCAAATCATAAAGACCAAAGTATACTATTGAAAGGATAAAATTTATTTACTTCAAATATTTAATTTAATGAATATTTGAAAATAAATAAACATCACATTAAGGAATATTACGTGAATTCTAATTTTCATATTATAAAGTACAAAACTTTATAATTAGAATTCATACATATTAATTATTTATATTTATTTATTTCAAATATTTGAATTAATAAATATTTGAATAAATAAATATTTGGTTTAAAAGGTTATATGAATCCTAATTTTTATATTATAAAGTACAAAACTTTATAATTAGAATTCATATACATTAATTATTCATTTTCTATGAAAAGAAGCAAGGATTATAAAGCTTAGAATATTCTAAAGGCCCAAACATAGGGATTATAAAGTGTTTCACATTTTATAATTAGGGTTTTTATTTTATTCATCATTTATTAAATCTGATTTTAAGCTTCTTTCATGAAATAAATGTAAGTTTTGAATTAAAATGCTTTAAAACATTCATGCAAGTTTAATATAAGGTTAAAAGCATTTTTAATCAAAGTTCATATTTTAAAATAGATTTGCATTCTCAAATATTAGCTTTAAAAGGCAAGTTTATTCATTTTGAGGAAGTAAATTATACTGATGAAAATGCAAGTAATGATTTCAAGCTCAAAATATTTGTTATACTAGGCCCCTTGTTAACAGTTGATTGTTAATACCTGATATGTTTTGTGCACTTAATTGACATAAATTCATAACGTGTTACATAAAAGAACCTTGGAGAAACATATTTTCTTTGCAAGAGAGGATTACAATCCTAATTATCGGGTGATATTTGTAATCGAACAAAATCACACCTCAACACTACCACTCTAGAGGGAACAATTCTTACTGTTAAAACCCCAAAGGAAGTTGTATGAGAGCTTATATACGAATGTGAACGATGTTGATCCCAAGTCTTGAATCAACTCTATCAAGAAGAAGATTCTTCAAAAGCCATGGTGGAGTGATGATAAGATCAAAGCCTAGTGGATATTTTACTAGGAAATAAATGACACTGAGATATGTTTTAGAGGTCTAGACCCAAATAAAGATGAGACCTTCAACCAATGCTATAACATGGAGCACCTAGAAGATTTTTCCCATGATGTAGAGATAAATAATAAAGAAACCATGAGCATGTGATCACACCAATTAGATCAAACAAAAGGGATTCCAGTTACAAGATCAGTTTTGACACTGCTAGACACAACCACATCAGCACTGCCAAGGCCTTTAAGTGATGAAGCAAAATGAAAGAGGTCAAGAATAAGTAAGACCCCTTTGAGGAAATGAAGGTTGATCCTCAAACCAAAATTTATGGAGGTGGAAGAGAAAAATGAGGTTCCATCTTAGGATACCCCTCTGCCATATCTGGTAGCAACTATTGAAGATATAATATTGATGTAGGAGAAAGTAGTTTCATCAACCAAAAATATAATTTTGGTACCACCTACCAGTGTTGCCCTAGATGTATCATCCTTAGATGTCATCCCAAACACCATCCCCATATTTGTCACTTTCTCCACTCTGTCGCCACTCGTCACCACCCAACCAATACCAATTGCAACCCCTGCTACATCACAAACCATTGTTGAACCTTTTTCTACCACCCTCATCAACATAGATCAACCACTTGTATCATACTTTATGGGACTTATAAACATCACCTCAATTATAACAAATCCAAGAGCAAATACAATAATAGGAGTAGTAGGAGGCTATTGAGAGGGAAAAGAAACCTATGACAACCCAAATGAGAACCATCTATGATATACAAAGATCTACTTTGATTTTGGTCCATCTAGAACCCTTCATATCTAAGATAGAGGAAGAGATGCAGATTCAATATTACCAAGTGGCTACTACAGAGCTAAGCCTTAAAAATACCCATACAAAGGATAAATTTGAATTCATGGAGCAATCTAGCAAAATGGTAAGCCATGAATACCTAAGTCATGCAAGGAAGCTAGCAAGAAAGGATAAGGAGATAAAGAATCTCAAACACAACCTCAAAGCTTCTTAGGTTAAGGTCTAGGCATTGGAATCCTAGATGGACAATCTCATGTCTTAGTTGGAAGAAACAAAAGCTTAAGGTAGGAGCTAGAACAACAAATAAAAGAGATTGCTAGGATGAATCAAAAGGTAGAAAACATATAACAAATATCTAAAATAAAATAAACAATTTGGGATAAAATTATTGAAGCAGCTAATAGTTTGGTGCTAGTATTGAATTTGATCTAGGATACTATCTCACAAAGCACCAAAATTAGAAAGACCATAGAGTAGGTTTTGGTAGATATCAATCACAAACTTGTCAAGACATAGGAGTATAAGGTTCAGATAACCATATTGACTAATCAACAAGGTACAACAATAGGCATTGGTTGTAAGAAAAAAATAATTCCAATTATGGAAATTCTTGAGGCAAATCAAGTCACACACCAATGCAATACTTGCATCTATTCTCTGATATGGTTAGTAGGGAAATGGAGGGGCATGTTACCTCCTTAATTCAAAATGGAATCCCCACCCCCTTGATTCTAGACGAAAACCCTAAAGATATTAGAAGACAACTGACTATGATATGGCGAAAATGTGAATGGCATTATTCTTATTGGATCATTTACAAAATGGACTGAATGTGGAAAATGACAAAATTTTCGAGTAATTACAGTCTATGGTGCATTTGACATGCATGACTAGCAAATATGCAATGTATGTATGTGATACCTAATGCAATTTTTTTTGTGTTTTGATTTTTAATATTATGCATGAAAGTGAGATGTAATTTTTTTGTTATTTTTGATTATCTGTTGTTTTTGAATATTCGTTATGGACGGTTTAACCCGAATGGGTGTGGACCAAGTGATTCTTACGGATCCTTGGAGGTTTTGACCAAAGATATTATAGATACCTTTGGGGCATTTTGGGTGACCAAGCGGTGGCAAGAACCCTTGGAGCTTTTGGTTTGACCAAAGGGATTATGGATACCTTTGGGGCATTTTGGTTTGACCAAGCGATTGCGGGAATCCTTGGGGCTTTTGGTTTGACCAAAGGGATTAGAGATACCTTTGGGGCATTTTAGGTTGACCAAGTGATTGCGGGAATCCTTGGGGCTTTTGGTTTGACCAAAGGGATTATAGATACCTTTGGGGCATTTTAGGTTGACCAAGTGATTGTGGGAATCCTTGGAGCTTTTGGTTTGACCAAAGAGATTATAGATACCTTTGGGGCGTTTTAGGTTGACCAAGCGATTGCGAGAATCCTTGGAGCTTTTGGTTTGACCAATGGCTCTATAAATTTTGAATGGCATCAAATGACTGATGTTCAAGGGTTCTAGTTCCTTGATTCCTTCAAGAGAGGCGAGCCGGTATGTTCCAGGTCCTATTTTACTGTTGATTACATAAGGACCTAACCAATTTTCTGTGAACTTGTCCCTTAAATGGGATGGCAAGTTAGAATTTTGTTGGTTCTCTTTTAAGACCAAGTCATCGACCTGAAAGTCCCTCAGGTGAACTTTCATGTTGTATGCTTTCTTAAGTCGCTCTTGATAGATACGTAAATGCTTGAGCATTGATGCGTCATTTGTCGAGTAACGTAAGTTGGTCTAACCGGGCCTGCCTTGCAGTGTCATCATTGATGAAATATTGCATTGATATGCGTAGGGAGGGTATTTCCAACTCGAAGGGCATGACTGCGTCGAAGCCATACACTAGAAAAAATAGAGTTGCCCCAGTGGGCATCCGAATGCTAGTGTGATAAGCCCATAGGGCAAGTGGTATTTGGATGTGCCAATCCTTATGACTATCTGTGATAGTATTTTTAAGGATGGCAACTAGCATTTTGTTTGACGCCTCTGCTTGCCCATTTTCCTGTGGATAATAGGGTGTCAAAAAACTGTGCTAAATTTTGTACTTTGTTGTCAAAGCATGCACATATTTGTTTTTAAAGGACGACCCATTATCTGAGATGATCTTGGATGGAATACTAAAACGACATATGATGTTATGTAAAATAAACTCCGTAATGCAGGGCCCAGTCATAGAGGTTAGCGAAATTGCTTACACCCACTTAGTGAAGTACTTTGTGGCTATTATGATAAATGTATGACGACCTGACGACATAGGGGAGATATTTTTGATGAGATCTAAACCCCACTATGAAAATGGCCAAGATGATTGGATCGAATGTAAGGCCTGAGAAGGTACGTGTGTCAAGTTAGCATGGTGTTGACACTTCACGCACTTTCGCACGTATGCGCAATAATCCTGCTCTAAATATGGCCAATAATAGCCCATGCAAAGAATACGCTTTGCAATGGCAATACTATTGAAGTGGCCACCGCATGTACCATCGTGCGCTTGGGTGATCGCCCAAGTGGACTCCTGTTGGTCCAAGCAACAAAGGAGGATTCCTTCGTAGCTCCAACGGTATAAAATGTCTCCTAGCAAGACATGTTTTGCCACTTTCTATTTGAATGATATTTTCATGATGTGCGACAATCCAAGTGGGAGGCTACCTAACTTGAGATAGTCTCTTATGGGTGTGTACCAATCCTGCTGATCAGAAACCTCGATGGTATGAACAACCGATCCCTCTTGAAGTTCATCCCTAACAAAAGCTGAGCGGGAAAGAACTTGTAAAAATAGTGTTGTGTTGCTATTAAGAGGGATTGGAGAGAACAAAGACCTCCAGTTGGCATGATTCAGACTATCATGGATTCAAGAGAACCTATCTTGAGATGGTTCAATCTGGATTAGGTGGATTCCTGGCATTATGTCAGAGCTTGCATGCTCCATCGTGGATTGCGATAACGTTTTGAATTGAATGGTTGTCATCTCACCAGAAATGTCTTGCGGAATTAGTGACCCCAAGGAGGCCATAGTGTCCGCAAAACAATTCGATGATCAAGGGAGTGCCTCGATGTCATACCATTCAAGATTTGCCAGGAATTTATCCACAAGGGCTTTGTAGGCCTGTAGAACTGGGCATTTGCATTGAAATACCCCTTTCACTTGGTTGACAATTAACAATGAATCACCAAAGATATTCAAGCATTTGATGTTCATGGTGATGGCTATCTGAAGACCTATGAGCAAGGCTTCATATTTAGCATTGTTATTGGTGCATAGGAAATCATGTTTAAATGATAAAGACATTGGAACCCCTTACGGTGTGAAAAACATGATTCCCACACCACCCCCTTGATCACATTTAGAACCATCAAAAAATAAGGTTATGTCAGCCTATGACTTAGGCTCATTAGAATCTGGCGATTCTGAGACATGGAAGACCCCATCATCGGGAAGCTCTACGGTCAATGGCTGATCGTCTTTGAGAGGAGCCTCTGCTAGTTGATCGGTGATGACTTGACCTTTGATGGACTTTTGTCCAATGAATTCGATGTCAAAATCCATCAACAACATGATCCATTTTGCCGTGCGACTACTATGATAAGTACGACTCATCATGTACCGTAATGGATTTTCCTTAGACACAACATATGTCGTATTGCTCAGCATGTAATGGCATAGCTTTTTGGTGGCAAATACCACCGCCAAGCATAGCTTCTCAACATATGGATAGTTAATTTCATAACTGACCAGGGTGCGGCTAAGATAATAATTAGCCTGTTCTTTATGTAATTCATTTTTTTGGGCTAGCATGGTGCCCAGTGCCACCTCAGTAGCTGAGATGTATAAATAGAACGACACTTCTGGTCTAGGTGGTGCCAATACTGGTGGTGAAGCCAAGTATTGTTTGATGTCATCGAAGGCTGACTTGCACTCGTCATCCCAATGAAATGCTACCCCCTTGTGTAATAATTTATTCATGGGTCGACACTTGTCAGATAACTATGCTATGAAGCGCTTGATCGACGTGACCTTACCATGCAAGCTTCTGAGCTGCCTGATGGTGGTTGGGGGAAGCATTTCAAAGATTCCCTTGACTTTGTTTAGATCTACCTTGATGCCTCATTTTGAGACTATGAAACCCAAGAGTTTTCTAGATGTGACACCAAATACGCACTTCTTGGGG
This sequence comes from Wollemia nobilis, assembly GCA_028583015.1. Lineage (NCBI taxonomy): Eukaryota > Viridiplantae > Streptophyta > Pinopsida > Araucariales > Araucariaceae > Wollemia > Wollemia nobilis. The sequence goes on along the minus strand of JAQPPZ010017220.1, from coordinate 11,088,905 downwards.
TTTAGCCTAACCTTGTGTTCGATGAGGCGATCAAGGATCTTGCGTAAGTCATCGAGATGATTTTAGCGCAAAAGAGATTTGGCCAAAAAATCATCCATATAATCTTCCAAAGTTTTATGCATGTGATCGTGGAAGATGTATGTCATAGCGTGTTGGTAAGTGGCGCCAACATTTTTAAGGCCAAAGGGCATGACCTTATAACAAAATGTCCCCCAAGGCATCATGAACGCCATTTTTAGTTGATCATCGGGATTGATACAAATATGGTTATATCCCGAGAAACCATCCATGAGGGAAAGCATTTCGTGGCCTGCTGTAGCATCTACCAATGCGTCGATGCTAGGCAAGGGAAAATCATCCTTGGGACTCGCTTTGTTTAAATCTCAAAAATCGATGCATATGCGAATCCTCCCGTCAGGATTTTTGATGGGTACCATGTTGGACAACCATGGTGGGTAATCTACGCAGATGACAAAATATGCATCCAACAACTTTTGTAGCTTGTATTTGACCATTAAGGCCACTGTTGGGTGCATCTTACGTAGATTTTTCTTGGCTGGCTTGAATGTCGAATCAAGTGTTAGATTATGCATGACTAGTTGTGGGTCTAGCCTCGACATGTCTTTGTAGGACCATGCAAAAACCTCCTTCTTATCTTTGAGAAGGGTAATGTAATCGGCTTGCTCTTCGGGGGATAGACTTACCCCTAGCTTGATGATTTACAGATTCATTGGATCAAAACCGATGTCTACGTCAATCGTATCTTCGATTGACATGTGGGATCTGTCCTCCAACTGGTGTGGAGTTGGGATTAGGTGGATATCATTTGCTAAATTTAGATCTATGTTGGGAATGTCAGGTTCCTCTTCAGCATGAAATATATCCTTAGTCTGTCCTAGGGTGAAATGAAACATCTCACTGTAAGGCCAGTACTCTAATGGGGATGGTGGCAAGTCAGTGCGATCCCAGTCTATGGCATGTAGGTCTAGATACAATGGTCGTGTTGGATCAGATGGATTGCGGATGGGGGTGGTTAAATCAATGGAGATCATGTTTATGGAATGAATTTGGTCTCCATTGTTACGTGGGTGTTGATTCAGACATTCTTGGTTATCCTTGTACCCCAAATCTCGCTTTGTGGGTACTGACACAAAAGGATCGGCCCTATGTGTAGATAGAAGGATAGGGTCTACCCTTGGCACTGATGGCCCTATAGGGTCTCTAGGTGGGAGGTGCTCCCTGTATGCTCGAAGTGGTGGATGAAGCACTTGACTTAACTGTACTTGGTTTAAATGCCACTTATGCCTTGGTATCATATTTAGATGTTCAAACATATCATCGATGTCTATGGGGTATTCCTGTTGCCTCATATGGTTCAGATATGCCATTTCAGTCTCATCCTCATAGTTGTTATCGGAGATTCATAGGCCTTCATTGGATCTGACAACTATGTGCTCCTCTGGCTGGTATAGCCTCCCACTAGGCATTTCTTGATCACTATCCTCACTCTCTATAAAAATTGGAACTCTAGCATGTAGGTAGTCGATGCTGAAGAAGATATTTGGATCTTCTTCCTCTGGTGGATCACTTTGCATTATGGCTAGCATGGGAGGCTTGTTTTGTTTGAACGAGTTGATTTGGTCCCTTCTGGGTTGTTCCACTCTCTACGAGAGGACTAGATTCTTTGGAGGTAGCAATTTCCCGATCGAAACATTAAAGGGGAACATTACCACGAAGTTCTCCTGATAGTCGTCAATGGGTGTCACCTGTGAGTGATTGCTATCGAACTCAAAAGGGTCCCAAGGTGCTACCTCATAATCTGACTCATCTTTAGAAGACCCCCCTTGATCTTGTTCATATCCCTCTTGGAGGTTACTTCTTGAACTTTCCCCTTCCTCGATCAAAGGGGAGGGGTTGTTGAGGTCAACTAGGTTTGTTGTTAACAATGGGAGATAATCCCCCAATGTGTATGTTGTGTTGGGATTGGCATATGGATCTTGTACCAACCCATCCTTGTTGCCTAGACCTAGGTCTTTCATGGTTTCTACCAAGATGTCAAGGGGCAAAGGGTGGTTGAAACCTACTCCTAATTTATTATATGGCATCTGGTATCTTGGTTGACAGAGAATGCGCGTTCCTTGTTCATATCTGCCCAATCCATATCCATGCCAATTACATTGGTCTAGGTATTTCAAGGCGAAGTCCTTGTTGGATAGATAGTCAAAATTCCTAGCAAATGGCTCTCCGTCCTCTTCCTCTTGTAGGTAGGGTTAAATACTATTCTTGAGGCCCCCATATACAAAATTGGTCTGATTTTGTAGGTAGCCTAAAGGGACGATAGTACCGATGGGGAGGCGAGGTCTCCCCATGTCTTGCATGGATTCGAGCATGGGTGTTTCCACAATGTTCTACACTAGGTACTCCTCCAGGCTAGTGTTGGCCATCTCAACGGTAATTGTCGACGATTGAGGGGGAGGGAATGGGAGTTCTCCCTCAGTCCACTCCATGTTGGGTGAACCAGGTGTCTCGATTTCCATTCGGTTGGGCACCTCTTCGATAGAGATGGTTGAGACTAATGGTGGTACCTCCTCTAGGGACTTCTTCTCGTTGTCCTTTGGTGTGGCCACCATAGGTTTCATCGTTGGTGAAGGAATAGAAAATGAATATGGGCTAGGTTGGTGAGTTGAGGGACTCAACAACGAGGATGTAGGCAGAATCGGACCTTGTGTGGACGGATTCAATTGAAAGTCCAAATGTGTCAATGGGAGGGTCGATTGTGGCATCAGCTGCACCGCATTGTAGAACTTAAAGGGCTCTAAGTCCGCTGGGACTACATGCACTTGCCCTTCGTATGTGTATTTGAGGCATTGATGGGCTATCGAAGGGACACACTTCATGTCCCTGATCCAAGGCCGGCCTAGCAAGATATTTTAGGCCATCTCACCCTCAAGGATGTGACACAACATAGGAATGGTCTTTTGTCCTACTTGGATGGGTAGGACAATTGTGCCAACCGTTGAGCATAACGCGTCGTTGAATGCTCGAAGAGTGTAAGTGGATGCCATAATGTGGGATGCTGGTAGCTTAAGATGTTTTAATGCCGATTTCATGATTATGTTGTTGGATGAGCCAGTGTCCAACAAAATCCTCTTGAATGGAATCACGTTGACTCACGCAATGACGTGCAAGGGTGGATCCACCATATCACCAGTCACCAGTTTTAGTTCGTCTTCCCTGAAGGTTATGATTGATTCTGTGCATTGTCTCACATGTCCCATAAAATTTTTAAAGGAATTGGCTTCGTGGGTTTGTAGCTCAATGGCTTTGAGTATCTCCATCAGAGCCTCTTGATGGGGCGGTTATTGTTGGATGAGCTCATAAATGGAGAGCCTAGCCGACGTGGTCCTTAAATTTTAAGTAATTTTTGTCCGAATCATGGCCACTGGTCTAGGTGGGGGAGGTTGTGTAGGGTGTTGTGGAGGTTGTGACGCTGACGGAACATCTCCTGTAGCTATAGCAGGGACAACCGTGTTTGGGTATATTTTGTTCCATGTCATGATGCTTATCATCCCTACGTATCCTTGCATGGGGCAGTTTTGTGTTACCTCATTCAATTGTAAAGTATTTGCCTACGCATCATGGGAAGGTAAGGGGTCCTTGAAGACCTCCATATTTTGGTTGCTCAGTGCTATGGGATTATCTATCGTGAGTGTTTTTTTGTCTATCAAGTCCTGCACTAAGTGTTTGAATTTCCAACAAGTGGAGATTTTGTGTCCTTTCTATCGATGAAATCTACAATATAAGTCTTCCCTATAGCCCTTGGGTTTTGGCATGTTGGGGTCTATGGGTCAACTTTTTAGCAAGTTTATCAGGTTTTCCATGAACAAGCGGTCAAACAAGGAGTCTCTAGACTCCGTGAATTGTGTGAATTGTCACCTAGGGCGACACTGTTGATTTTGCTCTTGTTTATGATTTTCATTTTCATAGTTATCAAGAGGAACTGCCTAATAATTAGCCTTTGGGGCTATGTCGTTTGTGCAAGCTTTGGTATAATTATGGCAACCTGATTGACCACGACGGGTTTCGGTTGTGTGGGCCCAATTTTAGCATTTTTGGGCCACTCTTTCTTGCGCGGCTTGGCAATCTCACCATCTTGTATTTTGATCTCCTCAATTATCTTGGCTTGCACCAGGTCTTCTTTGAGGGTGGCATATTATTGCAGCTGCAATAGCACGAAGATTGACCTTAAGCAACTCTTTGAAAATATTTGAGTCATGTCGGCCATGGGTGGGAGTAAGGTAGCTTTGAAAGCAATGTCCTCCACCAATTCCCATAAGTAGCTATGGTCTCATCATCATACTGCTTAAGGCCAGCTAGGTCGCTTAAGGATGCCTTCTTCTTGGTGTTGAAGGCAAAACGTTCAAGGAACGCGTCCACTAGATGGTCTAGATTATTGATGCTATGCTTCGGCAACTGGGTAAACCAATCCAAGACAGGGCTTGTGAACGTGGTTATAAACGTTCACAAAAGCAATGCATCGTTGTCCTGAATGCCAAAGCATTGAATCAGGAGCCTCGTTACGTGCTCTTGGGCATCCTCATCCCCTCTAAAAATTGCCAATTGAGGCACTTTGAAGTGGTTAGGGTATGGGGGTGCCGAAACTGAAGGATGCACAAGGTGATTGCAAAGTTGGTGTAAGGTGGGCTTTTGGGGCCCTAAAGTCTTAGTCTCCACAGAATCTAAGTGCTCTAGCAATGCTTTGTATGCATCAAAGGATTTAATTTCCTCTTATTTGGTTTGTTCTCGTTGTGAATTATGAGGAACTTGAGGCCTATGGAGGGGTAGTCGGATAGCGCCCACCCTGCATTGGTAGGGCATTTCAGCCCACTCTTCTTCTCACTAAAACTCCTCATAGGCCTCATGAGGAGTTTCTAGGTGTGACCTATAAACACAGACGAGTTCCCAAGGAAGGCATCCATCATTGGTTCTAGGAGTGGCCTCCCGCTTAGGTCTAGGTCTTGGAGGCAACGCTTGATAGGGTCGTGGAGACCTGTCTCGTACTAAGAGGTTGTGCCTCTCATAAATTTTTGTCTTATGCGTGCGAGGGGTTGGAATCCTCTCATGCATAGTGTTATGGAACAACTCATCTGTCTGGCACTGAATGCGCTCTTTGTTAAGATGATACAGTTGTTCTAACTGCTACTGATCTTGCCTAAGCTGCATGATTTGCACTTGGTGGGTGGCATGTTTGGCAAATACTAAGTCGATTTGTTCTGTCGTCCTAGGTCTAGGAGGCCTAGATGCCTCCCCTACATATCTATCTCGGTCGTGGTGATCCGAGATATCTATGGGTCGATTTCCTCTGACGAGGTTAGAAGCATTCACCCAGGGCTCTAGCCTCAATAGGTGATCTTGATAATCAGCAGATGCGAAGGCGTATTGCTCCCACACGGTGTATTGCTTTTGAGGAATATACTGGTTTTCCTTGTGCTCCATTTCATACATGTGAAAGGGATGGGCAGAGTTGGATCACCCTATCTGAAGAGCCTTGTGCTCTAGATTTGGCCTATTAGTTCTAACAGTAATGAGAGGTAGAGGAGGAATGATATAATTATGTGGGCCCTCCTTATGAACCCTATGCTACTCTAGCGCTTCATCACGCAGTGGCCACTCATAATGAGTGTCTAAAGGGGTCTTACCATGTGTGTACTCCTCCTAAGAGGGTCTGTGTTGAACGAGAGTACCCCTCAAAGGGGTGCCTCTATAATCCTGCTCTATGGCGGTATGGTGTGGACTATGTTGTGGGTTAGGCTGCCAAGGTGGTATAACCAAGTCCTTGGGGCTATAACAGAGGTGACTTGTGCCTCCTTGCATACTTTTCGCAGCTTCTACCCGTGATTGGGCTTGGCTACGGGTATACACCATGGTGGTGGTTCTTCTAAAAATATATGTATATTTTTATCTCCTTTACAATTTTTATGCTATACTAAACAAAAGGGGACCACACAAACAAAGAAATGATTATCTCATTTACAGATTAAATGTGTGTCCTAGATCTGGTTCAGTGTGTTTGATTTTTGTTATGTAACTCTTGTAAAGAAAACTTTGTTATACATGCATAATGAGGGCTCTTGTATCTCCAAAATGGTTGCCCCTTCAATATACCATTACCAGGCCGTTATACCGAACCTCTCAATAAACCCACCCTTACGTGAGGGAAACTATTGGTACGCGAGAGCAAAACAGTAAATGGAACATAGGCGGTACGGAAGGGGATCACTCTATTTTTGACACCTACCTTAGAAGACTTATCCTCATGCATGGGGAATCACCCCCGCTACACTTGGTCAACTTTCATCAGGATTTACGTCTAGCAATAGTCGTGATCAGGGTATATGTACGCAAAATCCAAGCCAAGGTGGTGATGAAACCCATCGTTGGTCTTGATCAAGTGTTGGGGTATTAAGACCAACTCCTTGATGTTAATTTTATTAGGTGGTGTGTGTGGTTCCTTTTAATTGTGTAAAGAAATAAAACATACAACAAAAGATGATTTTCACTAATGCAATGCTTTAAAGTACGTTTTACCTTTCAGAGACAATTAGTAGCAAAAAGGAAATCACAAAACCTAATTAGAACTAAAACCTATAATGAGGACTTGCCATTTGTGCAAGTATCATGCAAGCAAGCTAGAGAAAAATGCATTCCTAATCAAGTTCCTTCCATTTAATTTACTCTATGTTTTTATTTTTTTATTTTTATTGCAAGAAAATAAAAAAAAACTACTTAAACTTTCTATACAAGTGTCTGAAAATAAAGTAAAGAAAACAGAAAATTGTAGAAACAGAAAGTAGAAAAACACAGAGGATGTTCAGAAGGCCTACCTCTTCTCTGTCTAAACCAGAAGCCTCTGAGTTTCTACTAAGAAAATGCACAGAGATCTAATCATCCTGGGTTGGGACGAATAACAGGTCTGCATTCGTCCCACGATGGCACGAGTAGCAGTCCAGTGCCCGAATGAGTAACACCTGCAAAGAAAAACCACAAAATTTGGATCAGAAACTTGATCCTAACAATAGGGGACAAGGTCCCACCGTGATAACCATTGAAATCATGCAAAAAAAAATGGTGTACTGATATGATGCAAACAAAAATGGATATAGATGTTAAGTCCTACGAATGCGATGAGCAATGCATGAAGGAAATGACGTAGAAACGAGATGTGAGCAAACAAAACGGGGCCTAATTTATTGATATTTATTTTAATATTATTACAGTACATCCTCCTTCTAGGGATCCAAATATCTGATATAATTTTTTACATGAATGGATGTCTGAAAGAAGCTACGCTTCCAAGATCGGACGGTACGCTTCCAACGTCTTTTGCGTGCCCACATTCGAAGTGTGCGGGCCAAAATTTGCCGCTGATTGTGTTCATGTGTTCATCATTCCTTTCCATCTCTCTATTATTATTGGTGGTGAGATCCTATGCACAGAAAGACAACAAATCATTAATAGCATAGGCGTATCTAGAAAAACATGTAATCCCCAAGGCCTCCAGCGGGCGCTTGTGGGATATCAGTGATAAGATTGATAAATTGATTACAGAATGATATATAAATGTAAAGGACAACTTCTAAAATTGGTATCACCTAATTTTGCGTCGAAGCGGCATCGGACGGCCCCGTTATGCTCGTTTGCCCGTCGGGGGCCTCTCCGAAGTGAGTGCTCCAATGTCCCACCTACGCTCATACAAATCACCTTAAAATCATGGGTTAGGAATTATATGTGATTATAAGACTACCCAGATTTTTGTAATTTGCACATCCTGCCCAGATTCTCCTGTATGTGACAGGGGCACCCTGTGAGCTAGTTAATACATAAAATAATAAAACGACAGTCAAATCATGTCATAATGAGTTCAAAATTTAACAGAGGCATTAAGATATCATCTGGGACATATTGCAAAAATAATAGTAAGTAAATCATGCACAAATTTCTAATCGCTCTGGGGTGGGATGCTGGGGATTATCGCAAAACCTACAAAAGGTGACCTTGCAAATGTCCTTCCCAGAGGCCTCCAAAACTCTTGCAAACTTGTGGTTAGACTAAAAATAGAATTTTGAGATGACCCAAAATTTCAGATTTCACATATTCTACCCAGGTTGTCTTGTATCCGAAGGCGCTCCCTGTAGGTTAGTAGACACATAAAATGACAAACCAGGTCAAATCATGTCAAAAAGCAATGGAATTTGGACAGCAGCATAAGTAAATTAAATATAAAATAATGCAAAAATAACAGTAGCAAAACCATGCACAAATTTCTAATCACTCCGGGGTGGGGCGATTAGGACTGCAACAGTTTGGGGGCGCTCGGGGGTGGGACGCCCATCGTTTAGGGCCTAGTTTTGACACCAATCCAAGTGGGATGGGTCCAAAAATTCCTAGGGGGTTGTGTCGATGAGTTTGGGGTGGGATTGTGGCCAATTTATTGGGTTTTTGGATCTGGATTGCATTCCTAGTGTTCACCCGATAACCTCTCTTCCAGAAGAGAGAGATTAGGGATGTCGAAAGCACAGAGAGGAATGGGGGTATAGTTTGGCAGAACTTCATTGCTCCAAATGCTTCAAATCTATTCCTTTTTTGGGGTGAGGAGGCTCATATTTTTGTAGACCTAAGGGTCTCCTTTGCATACGCATGCGAGGGCGTCACTTGGCTCATTATGCTTTTTAGGGGGAGAGAAGATTCCTCCCTGATTAGGGGCTCCTTGATTGAGGCCTCTATGATTTGAAACATTCCCTCACACTCCCATGCCTTGAAGGCAGAGTTAGGTGGTGAATTTGGGCTGCCATTTGTCAAGGTTTGACTTTTTGCCAGTCAAACCTACTATTTGTCCCACCTTGGAGCGATTGCTGCTAATCGTCTCGGGGTGGGGCGAATAGGATTCTAATCGTCCTAGGGTGGGATGAATAGGGAGCAAAGTGCTTAAAAGGTGCAAAAATGACCTCTGACCTTCCAAAACTAATTTGGGAGTGGTTAGGACCACTTTTTAATCTCTAGAGGTTGCCCTAGGGGGTATGCATGCCAATTCGGCCAGTGCTTGTAGTCATATAATCAGATTGGTACTGTTTTGGTGTCTACAGTTACTTCCTTAATTCAAAATGGAATCCCAACCCCCTTGACTCTAGAAGATGATATCCTCCCAAAATAAGAGTTTTGACAATTATTGAAGGAAAGGAGAGATGTCTATGTATCATCAGACTCATCCACAAAAAATAAAGTAGCTTAGGCAATTAAGCCAATGGTTGAGCTCAAGGTATAACTCTGGTAGGTTTAGGTTAAGGATAGCTAAAACCTAAAAGATGAATGATTGGGAGTTTGAAAGAAATTTTATTTTACTCAAAAATTAAGGCTACCCTTGGAAAACAAATGGGAGGAAAGTCGAGCAATGATGAGTAAACTCTAGTAGCCCATTCACATTTTGGATTCAAAATTTTTGACTTCATGCCCAATGAATAAGGAAACCATTTTCTTGGTTCTTGATATTGAGAAGGATAGAGATCCCTATGATCTACCAAATTTGTAGTGAATTCTCACTATATGCGAAAGCGAGTACCATTCATTCAAAAAAATTGACAAAGTGTAGGTAAGCTTGAGGACACAATGAACAAAACTAAAAGAGGAGTCTAGGTGCACCCATTATTTTGAAGTGATCAACAACTATAGTCTTGATAACATTTAACCAAAACTCTAAGAGGGGGCAAGGCAAAGCCAATTACAAAGAAGTTCCAACTGAACTATGAAATATGCAAAAGAGTAGAAATCAAGACTCCAATAAATGTTTGAGGAAGAATGACATGCAAAAAGGTGGTAACCGAACCCTAAGGCAAGGTACCTTCTAGGATATTCTCATGTCTAATCTGTGAATATTTTTGCCATGGGTAGATGGTATGGTTGTAGAAATATTCACTTCTAGAATAACTAGTACCCTAAAATATTAATGGCTTAAGATCTAGAGATCTCAAGATTATCAATGATTAATACGGTGGATCCTGAGTAGAATTTTGAAAAGGGTATCTTGAATTTTTGGAATGAAAAGTTTCTTGATTTTATCTATAATTAGTAATTTTTATTTATTATAAAGGATCAAAATTTGCTTATTCGTGCTTAGTATCTAGCCTTGTATGCAATATTTCTTTCACTGCTTTTCTATATAATAGTCTGGCTCAAGCCTTGAGTCATTTTGTTAATTAGTTTTTAATCCTTTTTATCTGACATGATTGTAAGCAGATCGTGATATATATGAGAAGCTATGTCTATTCAAATTTATGTCCTGGTTCCTATATGTATGCATTGTGCATAAATGTTAATGCTGGAAGAGATCATGTTCACTTAGCATCATTGATGAAAGATGCATGTATTCACTAATCCCACTATTGTGTAGAAGGGCCTTAGGATCTTGGTGCATCGCCTCCCATACTGTAGATTTTACTTTCCATTATTTGGATTTTTGCCTATCTCTCTTTCTCTTTTTATTATGAAATATTATTAGATTAGGCTAGTTTAGGAAGGTGAGCTTCAAGTTCACATCTTAACAAGGAGCTAGCCTTGTAAAAATCCCTGAAGGTTGTCCTTAGAGACACACCTTGCACTTTTGGGACTTCAATACTATTGTACTCCATGCAAGGCACAAGTGTTGGGTGCATCTGGCTACAATAGTTATTTGTGGTATTTGGAGATGACAATAGGTTACAAACATAACATGCTTCAAATGAATTTTATAATGCCATGTTTAGGGCATTAGCCGAGTGATAATATGAAGCAAATATAGTGCAAAAAATGCCTTAAATGATGTCATTTTCAAAGCACAAATATAGTTATGATATATTCTCATGTCTTCTATATACAATCCATAGATTGCTTTACAAACAATCCATATGGGTTTATATAGTGCTATGATTAGAGGGGGAGGGAACCAATCGTATTGTTTTTTGAATTTGACTTGATCGAGTTATTGTAGGGGACAGTGTAATGCTATTTTAATTTTTAATAATAATTTATAGTCAACCCATATTCAAGATATTTTATTTCAAATAAGATAGATTACAAGATTCAAATAAGGAATATATATATATATATATATATATATATAAAATGAGGAAATACAAATAGATCCATTATATTAAAATTACAATTGCCCATCAAAATCACACCCAAAATCACAATAACAAAATTCAATCATTTATTTTTGTTTAAGAACATGTTGAAATATATTAATCTTTCACTTATTGACTGTGATTGGCATTTTAATTTTGGACATGTTATTTATTTGCCCACATGCCATTTTACTTGCAAGGTGATCCATATATTATAATGTGATCCAATAGCTTGTTGATTTGTAATAACTAGGATCTACACCATTGCATAAAACAAGTATTTATACTCAAAGCAAACATTTTTTTTATAACAGTTGGAGATGGTTTAATTGCTAGTGAAGAACATTGGTGTCTAAAAGAACCATGCCATTCTATTATACCATTTCCTTCTTTTTTGTATTTATTTATTTTTTGTATATAATTTATGGATAATGGGTTGATTTGGTTCACTCCTTTCAAATTATTATACATTTCTACATGGTATTATTATTGGTATGAGTTGTTAATTTTTAATTTATTATTATTATTAAGCTTTTACATATTTCCTATTATTGATTTTTTTTATGTTATTTAGAGGCATAGAATTAGTATTTTTATATTAAATATTATGTTGAATATGTTGTGACAAGTCATTTATCATGATTCATCTAAAAAATAGAGGTTGGTTGATCTAAAAAACAAAGGAAGAATTTGGAAAGAAATATGACTTAAATATTATTGAACTTTTTTGTGTAATTGTCAAAGGGCTTAAATTCAGGGTGAGTTTTCGCTTGATCGCTGAAGTTTTTGAACTTCCCATCGACGGTAATAATGTCCATAGGGACAAGCATACCTTGGTCAAAGATTTAATCCACTTTCGTGATAAGGGTAAGCATATCGACAAATAGAAGGGTGACATCATGCATAAGGGACTTCCTGCACCCTGGAACATAATCATGGTCTCGATAATGGAGTACATAATTGTGGATGATATCAACACTCCCTTGAGGAGCTTTCACATGGCCTTCTTGCATTTAGTGAAGGACATCAACATACCCAAGTATCTTTACAAGTCAATTGAAATCTCAATTGATCATGTCAGAGAGGGGTCTTCCACCCACTTCAAACATCAAGGGCTCCATATTCTGTTGTATTGGTTTGCTCTCTAGAAGAAAGTGAATAGAGCTGCCCTCATGGTGATTCACACCCAAGATGTGGGTGCCCATGGTGCGTCAGCTCCCAGGGATGACTCAGAGACTAATACTGATGTAGAAGTAAAAGGTGAGGTATCTATAGCCTACATCCATTCCTCTATGAAAAAATATCCTTGTTGGCACTCGTCCCATAAGAGCACTTTGAGAACCAAGGTCAAGATGGAAGTGGACCTGTCAGATTCCGCTGTTGAGATGACCTTTGTGTCTGTAGATAAAATTATATATGAAGGGGTTTCTACTCGCACTTGCTCTATGGATGTTGGAAAAGGCCTAAAGAAGAAAGAGCCCTAGGTTTGCATGGTTGATCTTCTTAGCTCTACTTCCTCCACTCTCCTCGAAGCTAAGAAGATCATTGCCACCATGAACAATGGCAACACCCAAGGAGCTGAATCTGAAACTACTACTGAAGCATCCGAATAGGATAACCCTGAATAATGAGGTTTCGTGGTGCCTATTTCTATCTGGTTACATAGTATTATTTGGTCTTAGTTATTTCCTTTCTTTTTTGATTTTGGATAGGTCTCTAGTTTTCTGGGTTGTCAATCCAAAATTGGTTGTCGAAGTCATCTGAGGCTTGTTGCTTGGTGGATGAATTCCTTTTATTTTTATTCTTGTTTTGTGAGGAGGGGTTCCTATTTTGCTCTTAGTTGGGTTTCTGCCTTCTTGGCTTCTAAGATGTAAAAGTTTTAGGGTCCTTTCAAAACCCTCTTATTAATAAAAAAACGTTTGGTGTAAAATTAATGTAAGAAAAACACAATATTTTGTATAAGTATCAATCACACTCATTATGTTTTAGTCATTATGTCACATATTTTATTCCAATTCTATTATGCATTTAGCTATATTTTATTAAAAATATAATTTAAATATATGACCACATAAAGAAAAATTTGAAACAACTAGTGGCATGAGAAGAGGCCTTAAGTCTATGATATAAATGCTTGAAAGTGGCTACATAATGAGTGAGAAGAAAATAATATAGTAAGTCAATAAAAGAGCTTCCTTGCAAGGGTCCATAGGTAGAAGAAAGAAGAAAGTAACTCATTGTTATGGAAAAATGAACTTAGACACAATCATCTATAAAATTGTAAGTGTTGAAAGTTTTTTTCTTCTATATTTACTTTAAGACATTTATTTATATAAAATTTATATGCCTATGTCAATGTTTTTTAAATTTTCATATTTTTTTATATAGGAGAACAAATACCAAATACCTATTACCCCTATACTTCAACAAATAATTAGAGAACATGGGTACAACCAATTCAATAAGTTAATCAAAAAATGTAGTTGCCATCCATGTTTATTCATTTTAATATTATTGTATTAGTTAAGCTTAAATACTCACATTGAAAATTATAATTATTTTATTATTTTTGTATTTTTCTACTATGGTTTTAGATAGGTATCAAGGGAAGGGATCAAGGGGGGAATAATGAATCAAATAATGAGGATTACATCATCTATAAAGGATGCAATGATGAGGGCCATAATTACCATTAGAAAGAGAGAAAATTAATCTATATATTTACTAGTTTAATGTATATTGTCATGTCCATTGACATACATATTTTTGTACGTATGTTGAGGTACATTTTACATCTATAATTCATAAACAAATAAATAATTAAAGTATCCAAATAAAATGTCTATAGAGTTATACAATTCTAGTGATGGCCATCCTCCTTTAGTATTTGAGAAACCCATGAACCCTTCTTACCTGTATTAATGCGATTTTGTAAAACTTATTAACTATATGATGGGATTTGGTATACGATTATCAATGATTTAGTTATATATGATTTAAGTATATGTGTGTATTTATTTGATTTAAGATCATAATAATATTTTATTAGCATGATGAAAAAATGGGTAATTTTAACATATATGTTACATGCTATTGGATTGATCTAGGAGTTTATTTTATGAATTATTACTGGTAATTAAAAGAAGATAGACGTGTATTATGCTATGTGTGCAAGTATCAAAGGCCAACCAAGGGATAAATATCACCATCTATGATGAGTTTCCATAATCTCCTTGACTAAAATTCTATTGGTTTTTAATCCATAATTCCCTCATCATTGGGAATCCTCACCATTGTGCTACATTTACTATTGTTGCCTAATCAAAGCATGGGTCGATAGAGATTGAAGCATTAGGTTTAGCATGCATGAAAAATAAGGAGGAAAATGAAATATTTGAGGTTGCACAAATGACAAAGAATAAATTGAGGAAGAGCTTTGAAATTGCTTGTAAGAAGCAATGCGATAATTGCCAACCAAGGATTGCAGCCAAGAATAGAACTTACACAACCAAAAGTAGAGTGAGTTTAGAATACTTAGGAAGACAATACTATGAGGGAGGAAAATAAAATATGGTGGACATTGTTGCTAATTATAAAGAATGAGGTGCAAGAAGAACTACATCAAATAAAAAATGAGAACGTTTGTGTAAGTCAAGACACCAATGTGGAGCAAGCACAAGGAGATGAAGGGTGGATGATCATGCTTGAGCAAGTGAATAACAGTTTGTCGAGGGATGAAGTGGATGAAATTCAGGTACCAAAGAAACCACATGAGAGTGTTTGAGCAAGGAGAATGAATCCACCATTTGTATATTTACAAAGGAGATCATGAAGTGTTGGTGCACCTAAACTAGGATGGAGGCTATTTGAAGGATGAGAAGCATCTTGAGGTAAAAAAGCACTAAGAGAAGAGGTACAAGGAGAAGAGCAACAAGAAAAATTGTCAAGAATAGAACTACATTAGGCCAAAATACCATACAAACCAAACAAGAGTGAATTAGAAGAAGAAAACCATTCACTAATGGAAAATATCACAACCAAGTAGGAAAGCAGAAGTGCACATGCTCTATCAAAGAAGGTAAGGAAGATTCAAAATGAAATTTTAGAACTTGTACAACAATATGCAAAGCAAACAGGGTAATGTGGGTGAGATTTTGCACCCTTTCACCCACTCTTCTTTTGTTAGAAATATGGTAGCCCTAAAAAATGGCTAGTTTTGGAGTTGGCCCCTTGAGCATTGGATGTCTATTGCTAAGTGCGGACCTCATGGATGCGACGAAGAAGATTGAGTAGGTTGTAGAGTGGGCATAAAAGTTTTCTTAAAGAAATACCTAGGTGGGCAGAAGGATTGGGTGGCTTGAGAGGTCCAATATATCCTATAAGTCCTGCTAACTCTAAATGCAATATTTCGCCAAGTCTTGCATTAGGTAGAAAATTGGGTGCACAAACCATTTTAAGGGATCCCAAATCCCCACCTCATCCAAGGGGTAGAGAAGCGGGTCAGTAGTGAGACATGAGCATTTACCAAATTGCTACCCTTGAATATAAGGTAGAGGTCCACCCAAGTTCATAGTGGGAAGAAAAATGGGCATCCACCGTGACCTTGGAGGATCCATAAAATCCACCCTTCAAGAAATCAAGAATAGAGGGTGGGAAAAGGGTGAGTATCAATGCTAGGCCATCTCCAAAGTCCTAACCAGGGGAGGGAAGTAGGGGTCTTTAGATCTAGAAACTAGTGGAGGTTTAGGCATTTATATTTCCTTGGTCATTCCCAATATTGTACCCTAGGACATAGGATCAAAAGCCCAACCTACAAAGAATAAAGTGTAGTGGGTGGAGTTTTATGTCAGTACTAAGCAATGGGTAAACCCCAAAATCTCACTCACCATTCAAATCTTACCAATATTGAGGAATTTTGCAGGAAGGTGTGCACCTTAATTTTAGAGGCTGCATGATGAGTAGTTGGTATTAAAGAAGTTTGATGCCCCACCCAGTGCACGACAGTTGATAGAATCATGCATCAATTAGATGGTCAGCCTCAATTCATCCCTTCATGTAATTAATTCCCCAGGTGCAGGTGAATAAAATGTATTATTTGACAAGAGTTTCTAGGAAGAATCTGACTAATTTGAAGTTCAAGATTCACTTGATTTAATTGACGTACTCTTGGAAACCACCCTCCATTGTAGATTGTAGAATATATTGAAAGATTCATAGTAGGGTCATCCTTGTTGGTGTTGCCTAGTAGTCTCATCTGCCACCCACGGTATTTAATGCAACATTCATTGTAAAGTATATATAGTTCAAAATGCTTAGATTTCCTATGCATGACTCTTTAGCCATTATAATTCACATGTAAAGCTTATGATGTTCTATTAATACAAGTATTTTACTATTTGATCTCCAAATTGACTCTTGCATACATGAATGTGAATGTTGTAAGTTAATTTATGCTAAAGCTAGTAAAATGTACATGCAATAATTATACTATCTGGATTTCCTACATCTCATTCATTGGTTTTGGAATTCACTTGTAGCAAAGGGTGATAAAGGGTAGATAAGAGTAAGGTCGGATGATCTGTTAGGTAGGATGCTTATATTTATTACAGTGTCATCTGCTTATCGCACATGTGTCTTGATGTAGCTATACCCATCCTTGTGAGTTTTGGCTATGACCTCCTTTCTATTTCTTTTTGCCTCACTTTTTCCTTCATATTTAGGCTTAGTTAGCTAGGCCTTCCCAAAAGAAATAATTCTTCAGAGATCGACTGCCTGACCTTCCCTAGGCACAACGGTCATTCGATGTTGATCAATGTTCATAGGATGCACAAATATTTTAACCTCATTTTTGTTAGGTACATATATCCGACCAATATTTTTTAACACGCCCGATGGGACCTTGAGGTCCCATTTTTTAATGATAAAAAATCTGGTGATTCTCTACTAAGTAAAATAACTGTTCACTTGGCAACTCCATTGCATAAAGAGTTAGGTTTCTATAACTGGTTTCCTTTGAAGTAAAGTGAAACTTGGTAATTCTATTGGGATCAACTAAGCTTCATGATTGGTTTCCATTTTATTCTTAAAAACACTATCTTCCCGAAGGACTCAAGTGTTTGTGAGCAATCTTGACCTCACTAGCGAAGAAAACATGCTCATTTGATGACTCCATCTTGGAAGAAGAACCCATAGCTCGTAAGAGACTAGTGTTATGATATATTATTGCAAGTGTTCCTCTTGGAACTTTGTAATCCCCATAAATGTTCAAAGTATTTATGATACTCCTAGGGCCCCCTTTAAGTCCTTGTAATTTTTATGGGACAGGAAAAATTGCATACGAGCATTGTTAGGATGTGGCTTCCCTAGCGGTGATTCATAATATCATACATGAAGATGTGATGATTATGCTACTCATTATCTACCTTAAGGGAAGAGCCTTGCTATGGTATACATATTTAGAGGATGGAACTATTTGTACATGGGCTGATCTGGTGGGAGCTCTCATCAGCACGTTTGATGATGTAGGAGATCCTCTCTTGATGCTCAATTAATTCTTATGTATCAAATGTTATCCTCAAGAGAAAACCATCGACTTCAATATCCACTTTAAGAGAGATTGGAAAAGGATTTCTCATGGGATCCAACCATCCCTTGTTTAGGCGTACCTATATTACATTCGATCTTTCTGCTTAGATTTAAGCCTTATCATTTAGTAGTTTGGATAGAAAAGATTCTCACAAATTTACAAGGAGGCCATTTGGACCAAAATATATCGATACAAGTGGGAAAGTTTCCTCCCATAAGTATTCCATATTCATACTAAAATTTAGCAAGCCCAACCATGGTCTCATCCTATGAAGATATCAGGTTGGACCTATCCAAAGCTATGAGGGATATGCACTTCACTAAAACCCTAATAGAATGAGAAGCATTGGTGAAGACTTGGATGCTGGCAGAGGAAAATATCGAAAAACCTTTCATCATCAACAAGATGTCAGCACCATAGCCTTGCCTCACCCAATGCAAAATATGAATGCTAGGGGACCAATTCCCTCATACTCCTCTTTGCTACTAGTCTTCTCCATAAGTCAATAGAGGCTATTTTTTTATTAGCGATTCCAAGAAAAGAGAAGGATAGTCAGTGCATTCACTTGACCTATTCGAGAAATATCCTTCTCAGCCGATCGAATCATGGGGTGGCATAAGCCCTGATGAGATACAATCATCATGGTAATACTAGCCTAGATGACATGAGATATTCCCTACCTCAACATTCCTTGGAGAATCAGTTGTTGATTCTCAAACCCCGTGGCATCTAATGAATGACAATGATGATAATTGGATTACAACTCAAGTTATCATGGAAGCAAATTAGGATGGAGTATGGGCCTTGAATTAGGTGGTTCCAAGTAGAGTGGACCCTTGGTACCTATCTTTTGATGTCCCAAGTGCTAGAGTTGATTGGATGGACACTCCTCCTATGTAGATTGGTTATGACCTTGATTTATTGATCTCAAGGGAGAGTACAAGATCCAAATGGTGTTTCACGAGATTTGAGAGAGGCTGCAGGCAATACTAGGATTAAGATAAAGAAAAACTTAGGTTCAATGTCATCTGGTATAGATATTGTAGATTCATAGGATGACCTGCAGTGACATTAATTGCCCAGGTGTGCCAGCCATGCCAAAATTTTGTGTAAATAATGTGACAAGTAAATAAAACAACATGACAAGAATATGGCCGCTTGGTAGGTGTCATCATCTTGATGGTGGTTTGCAGAGAGCACTCCAATAATGAATTTCTAGTATCAAAATTTTTGAACTAATGAGCATAAGGAATGTTTCTAGGTTATCCCTTGGAAATATAACACTTTCTTTCTATTTCTTCATTTTCTTCCTTTTTTGTTTGTTTTCTATTATTTTCTTTTTTATTGTTGCAACCTTGTAGCCCAATGGATACCACCAACAAGTACTAAGACCTCACATGCAATTCTAGAAAATCTAAGATCACATGGAAAAGTCAGTGGACTCATGTAAGTATGAAAATACACCACGTTAACATGGATAGAAGATTATAAACCTAGAGATTGCCTAAAAAGTAAAAATCAAGACTTGTGTGCTCATGCAACCTTCATAAAATCTAGTGCATGTCAAGTCCATCTAGAATGGGAAAAATATGCTATAAATAGGACCTCATGCATAACTATAGATGTAGTTAGGTAATGCAAACCGTAAAGTGCAGCTAAAACAGGATGACTCTATGGTGGATGGTGATAAGTAAAAATGGTTCCTTACTGGGCTGCATAAAAAAGAAATCCTGGAGCATGAAAGATATGTACCTTTGGCATTATTTCTACTTTTGGAATCTCATTTAGCCACAAAGGGGTATGTTTATGGGAATCTAATCTATGGGGGCTTCCCATGGATTAAATTCCCTTTTGTTTCATTACTTTTCTACATATTTCTCATTCCTTTGTTTTTCCTCTTTGTTTGTTGTCAATAATCTCTTCGGTTAGTGGCCATAGTATTCTTGCCTCTGTTGCTTCCTATTTTATCCCCTCTCCTCTTATGTTTTCTTCTTTGGATTTTTAGGTTTTATTTGTTGTTTCCACTTTTGGTCCACATTCTTTTATTTTTATTCATAGTGTTAAGTCCTATTGTCCTTCCCCCTTCATCCATCTTCCTCCATTGTCTTGTAGTCTCATATGGCTACAATCACTTATCTCATTTCTTGTCCTTCTTATATTCTCCTTTACATCTTCAAAAGTGTTATTTTCTCTACTCATCTACCTAGGTTTCCTTTTTTCTCAAGTGGAAATCCTCTATGAGTCGTCAAGAGTAGGTGAGATTTTGCACCCTTTCACCCACTCTTCTCCTTTTGTTAGAAATATGATGGCCCTCAAAATTGACTAGTTTTGAAGCCAAACCCTTGAGAATTAGATGTATGCTGCTAAGTACGGACCTCATGGATGTGGTGGAGAAGATCAAGTAGGTTATAGAGTAGGTAGAAAAGTTTTCTTAAATCAATACCCAAGCGAGTGGAAGGATCGAGTAGCTTGAGAATTCCAATATATTCTAAAAGTCCCACCAACTCTATATGCAATATTTGGCTAAGTCTTGTATTGAGCAAAAAATTGGGTACACAACCCCTTCCAAGGGATCCCAAATCCCTACCTCAACCAAGGGGTGGAGAAACAAGGCAACAATGAGATAGGATTAGTTCCCAAATTGTTGCCCTTGAAGATAAGGTAGAGGTCCACCCAAGCTCATAGTAGACAGAAAAATGGGCATCCACCGTGACCCTAGATAATCCAAAAAACTCACCCTTTAAGAAATCAATAACAAAGGATGGAAAAAGGGGTAAGTATCAATGCTAGTCCATATCCAAAGTCTTGCCCAAGGGAGGGAAGTAAGGGTCTTCAGATCTAGAAATTGATGGAGGTTCAGACATTCATCTCTCCCTGGTTGTTCCCAAAATTATGACCTAGGATGTAGGATCAAAAGCCCTACCTAAAGAGAATAAAGTATAGTGGATGGAGTTTTGGGTCAGTACTAAGCGATGGATAAACCCCAAAATCCTACCCACCATTCAACTCTCACCAATATTGAGGACTTTTGTAGGAAGGCGTGCACATTCATTTAAGAGGTTGCACGATAAGTAGTTGGAATTAAAGAATTTTTTTACCCTGCCTAGTGTATGGTAGATGATAAAATAACTTATCAATTATATGGTCAGTCTCAATCTATCCCCTCATGCAATTAATGCCCCAGGTGCAGGTGAATAAAATTTATTATCTGACAAGAGTTGCTTGGAATAATATAACTAATTTGAAGTTTAAGGTTAACTTGATCTAATAAGCGTACTCTTGGTAGCCACCCTCCATTGCAAACTTTAGAAGATCTAGAAATATTCATAGCAGGGCCATCCCTATTGGTGATGCTCAATAGTATCATCCACCACCCATGGTATTCAATGCAACATTCATTGCAAAAGTCTATATAGTTCAGAATGCTTGGCATTCCTAGGCATGAATCTTTAACCATTACAATTCATATATAAAGCTTATGATGTTCTGTTAATACAAGTATTTTACTATTTGGTCTTGAAATTGACTCTTGTATCTGTGAGTGTGAATGTTGTAAGTTTATTTATACTAAAGCTAGTCGAATGTGCATGCAATAATTTTGCTATTTGGATTTCCTACACCTCATTCATTGGTTTTGGAATTCAATTGTAGTAGAGGGTGATAAAGGGTAGATAAGAGTAAGTTTGGATGATCTATTAGGCAGGATGCTTGTGTTTGTTGCAACAACATATGTTTATCACACATGTGTCTTGATGTGGCTATACCTGTCCTTGTGAGTTTTGGCTATGGCTTTCTTTCCTTTTCTTTTCACCCCCTTTTCCCTTCACATTTAGGCTTAGTTAGCTAGGAATTCCAAAAATAAACCAGCCTTCTTCAAATATTGACTGCCCAGCCTTCCCCAGGTGGAACGACCATTCAATGTTGGTCATGGTTCACAGGGCGTGAAAAAATTTTAACCTTCTCATTTTCGTTAGGTGTGGATATCTGACCAATAGGTAAGAGACCCATAAGCTTGGTTACAATTATTCCCAACAATATTATGAGAGATTGCAATAAATTGGTATCTAAAGAAGGAATCAACTCAAACTTTTGAGACATGGAATAATTTAGTGGAGGAATTCAATAACGAGTTCAGACCATTACAATATGCAATGGAAATTATAACATAAATGTACTTCACTAAGTAGAGGAAAGATGAAGATATCAAAACCTATAATTATTAGTTAAAGCAACCAATAGATAATATGGAATTGAAACTAATAGATGGTATAGTAAAAGGGTGGTTCATTGATGGATTACTACCAAAATATAGAAAAAAAATTAATATTAGCCCATGCTCAACATATGATGAAGCTTATGAATGAGCACAAAATTTTGAAAATGAAGTAAAAAAATAGTAGCCGGTATTGGAGGTAACTATATAAGTGAATATTTAGAGAGTGATAAGAAAGATGTCCACATGATAATCCAATCAATGAGGAAATATTTTGAGAGGATTATTAAGAAAGTGAAGAATTAAGTAAACAAAGAAAAGAAAGAGATATGGTGCTCAAGTTGTAATACAAAAGGACACATAAATATAACTTGTCCCTAGAATGTGTATTGTAATATTTGCAAAGAGTTAAGGCATGTTGTCAAGGAATGTTCATTAAACTTAAGAGGAACAAGACATCACACCATGACAATGCAAAAATAAAAGGAAAAATAACCAAATACCTCAAAGAATGTGAAAGTGTAATTAGTGGTGGTTATTGAAATAATTATCATGGAGGACAACTGTACCAAAAAAACAATTGACATGAAGGACAAAGTCAATTATAGTATGACTTAGATGAGAGACTAGTCATTCAATGTCAAATTGTTAGGAATGGGGACATTTTGTAAAAAAATGTCCTAACCCATAAATAAGATAAAAAAATAGGAATAACATAATGTACATGTGCAGGTGGTGTGGACGAGACAACCATAAGAAATTTAATTATCCAAAGAAATAAATTTATAGTGGAACTCAAAATATCAATTTGATTGATATAGATGAGCCTATAAATCAATAGGACAAAGAAAAGTAGGTTTCAGTAGTAACAAGGGCTCAAGAAAGGAAGGCTAAGTAGTGTCCTAATATTACCAAGGAAAAGGAATGATAGTTGGAAGTACATGACATGATAGAGGAAGAGTTGGAGAAAATAAAACAAGATAGACTACTCCATGAAAATACATTAAAGAAACCTAAGAAAATATCAAGTAAATAATCATCAATAGAGGAATTGGTAGCACAAGTACTATATACAACAATTGAGGTGAATGTGCCCACTTTACTTCGTGTGATAACGAATTTATATGCAAAGGTAGGAGATATTGCATGGACAAAGAAGGTAGAGGAGCCAAAAAATTCATTATAATTAAGCAAGACCAATTTATTGATCATACAATATTGACGATTGAGGCAGGAAAGAATACAAATTTTATTCACATGGAATTATTGGATCATAAGCTAACACAAGTAATTGTTGATGGAATATCTAGCATGAATGTCATGCCATAAAAGACTTGGAAATATATTGGGGCACCATTTTTGTGGTCTCCAAATATTTAGTTGTATGGAGTGGATTAGAACGAAATAAAGATGAAGGGCATAGTTAAAAATCCAAAAGTACAGATAGTTGATCAAAGATTATATCTTGGATTTTTTGGTAACTGTAATGTAAAATCTAACTTACAATGCATTGCTAGGACATGGATGGCTAAGGATGGTCAAAGTGAATAATAATTGGGAGAAAGAATACCTCCCTTTCAAGAAGGGCCAATACAATTATATGATCAATCTAAAGAATCACTCTATAATTCAAGATATAGAAAATTCTAATGAATCATGAAGCTCATCATCAAATGAAGAAAATGGATATGATCCAGATGAAGGAGTGTTGAAACTTGAAGATTATATGGAAGACAAGGAAGATTTTGACAAAGGAATTTTCCATTGGTAAATGGAAGATTATGATGTGTTTGCACCACAATGTTTTTGCCATCACATAGAAGAGGAGAACCAAGATGAAAGGAAGAAAGTTGCACAAGAAGTTAGTGGAAGTAGTTAAAGGAAACCCATGATAAAGGGGGATGAAGAAAGGAGAAGTGGACATTTTTGAAAAAAATATGGTGTACATGGTAGGATATGCAGTCATTGAAGATAAACCAACTCATCTGATTGATGTACTCGGTACAATAAAAGAACCAAATATTATGAAGTATGAGGGACCAAAGATGATACAAGTAAACCTTAAAAAAATATGACGTAAATATTATACGTTGTGGAGACAAAAGGGATCTTGTGTTGAAAGCAATAAATTTCAATATTTTCTTTGAATACAAGGATATGTTTGCAAGGACTTACAAGGATCTAAAGGGGATACCACCGAAGTTGTGCATACATCAAATTCCTTTGATTTTGGGTGTGCAAGTAATAAGAAGATGACCATACGAGATGAAACCAAAGTATACAACCCTAGTGAATGTAGAGATTGAAAATATGCTAGAAGTTGAAATCATCTTCAAAGTGACAGTTAGTGGGTGGGTGTCACCTATAGTGATCACTTTGAAGAAAGAGGCTAACTATACTTAAATTTGTGTGGATTTTAGAAGCTTGAATGCTATCACAATAAAATATCCTTTACCCATACCATTTATAGATTCTATATAGGCATAAATATCTAGACATGAGATCTATTCCTTTTTGGATGGATTATCGGTCTAGAATCAAATTAGTATTTCTAAGGAAGATAACCTGAAGACAACCTTTATTGTATAAAATGACATTTATGCATATAACCGAATGCCTTTTGGGTTATGTAATGCACCTTCAACTTTTCAAAGGATTATTTTGTATATCTTTGATCAAATATCCATAGGAAAATTTAAGGCTTTCCTATATGATTGATATTTATATGGGAAGACAACCAAACATATACATGCATTAGAAGAATATATTGGCTTATGTAAAAAAGCTCATTTAACATTGAATCTTGCAAAGTGTTTGTTGTTGGTTCCTTAAAAAAAGTTGTTGGGGCATATTGTCTATAAGGAAGGATTGAAAACTGACCTGGATAAGATACAAGTCATATTGAACACAAATGAGCCATATGACCTAAGTTTAGTGAATACCTTTTTAGGTATGGTTGTGTTAGGATGTCATCATAACGTTATTATGTAATAACCCCCTTTCTAACATGGGGATCCCATCCTAATGATATTATGTAATAGTTTGTGGCACTAGAGGTTGTGGGACGCTAAAAAGGTCACACCACCCTACTCCGAGGTGCTAGCATTGGGGAGGTGTGATTCATTTTATTTTCAAGCATTCATCCACACTTAGGTGGGAGAGCACTGTTGCTAACCTGCTATTTTAATTATGACTATGTTTTACATGTAGTACTTATCATTGGTGGAAAGTTATGGGTTCACCAAGGAATTTAAAGATTCCCTAATCTACTTGATGTGTTCGATTTTTGCAAACACCTAGGTTTTCACCGTCTATTTTAAGATCTATTGTGAGAGAAAATGCAATGCAATACAATGTGAAAACAACTATGCAATAATATAGTTCTATCCTACATGTAATTCATTTTTTGATGATTTTGATATCTATGCTTAAGGGAAGGAGATGCTCCTTTATTTTCTTATGTGATAAAGGGTGCAAGAAGGCTAAAAATATGCAAATTAATCTACATGTAGAACTACATGCAATGTCAATTTTAATGCCTAATGAAACAAAGTAAAATGTTAATTAGGCTAAGGATTCTTTTGATTTATCCTCTTTTATGTGCCTAGAATGTAAAATGACAAGGTGAAAGCAAACAGATAGGTTTATAGAAAGACTTTAAAATTGGAGGATTAGGGGTACTTACCTATTTCAATGGTTGGCACAATATGTTGTCTAAAAGTGAATACACCTCTTATGTGAATATGTTGACTAGGATTCCTACAACTAGTGGATTCATCGAAACCTACAAAATAAATAAAAAAAGTGGATTAATTATTTAGGGGCTTACCAAATAGCCAAAATATTGCTTCTTATTGGTTTGTATGTCAGGCCCTATGTTTATACAAAATTGAGATAACATTACCTTGGAAATGGATAGAAAAATGATTGAAGTTAATACGTTAGCTAGAACTAATTTTCCTAGTGGATTCGTTATAATATAAAAATTAAAGGAATGATAGGGTGTGCTGGAGAACATATATGTTCTATTGACAAGTCTAATGTAGATGGATTGATTGGTTGGATTGGACGTTGGATAGGATAGGGGATATGAGGTGTCTAAGGAATAAGATGGATACGCCACCTAAAATAGGTTTAGTTGATGGATTTGCATTAGGTATTGAGGGAGGGGAGATGGAGAATTCTATAAAAATGATAGTATGCATCGTTGAGTGAATTCATCACCCAAATAGGGTTTCTCAACGGATTTGCATCTGATGATAAAATGTAGGAGATGACACCTTGCATGAATATGCCACCTGAAATAATATTTCTCAATAGATTCACTCTAGAAACCAAGAGAAATAAAAATGCTAAATTCTATAGAGAATGATGGACATAAATGCTAAGTGAATACGTCACCTAGAGCTAGTTGGCTTGATGGTTTCACTCAATCTACTAAGGGATGACAAGTCCCATGGGTGAATCAAAATGGAAGGTATTTGGTTGGAGAAAGAAATATGTTGGTGGTGTTTTGGGGACCTATAATCATCTCCTATAGCTCCTATGGACACAAACAAAGGGATTCTTCACAAAACAATGGTTAGACTTTGCAAACATAAAACCTATGAGACAATTCTATGAATAAAAATAAAAACAAAGGATGATTGTTAGTAAAATTGACAAAAATGAGAGATAATGCTTGTTAAGAGAGGTATCACCAAGCTCAAAACACCAAATATCCCATTCTCCTCATCTTGTGGTGAAGTCGTTCTCACTCCACGAAAGGATTTTGGTAGGACTTTGATGCTTCTTTGTTTTGGTTGATAAATTTGATAGCACTTAGTTATTGAAAAATTATATATAATCCTCCTCCCAAGGGGAAAATTTATAGAGTTCTATCCCTCTAGAGTTTCCCAAATGGGTGAGGTGAGGTGGATAGCATGCGAACTAGTTTTATTTGCTGGTTGGCTAGCTTTGATGGTAGATTTGTTGTTTGGGTAGGTTTAGTTAAGTTTAGAAGCTTTAGAGTAGTGGAAGGGGATCAATCCCCTTCCTTGCCCTCTTAGTTGATCCCTGTGCTTGTAGGTAGTCAGTGGGGAAAAATTTATGCCATGGCATACCTCTTTAGGCATACTTATTTTTTTGAATTTTTGGGTGTGAATGTGCTTCCTATATGAATACGTCGAATGGTGGATTCATTTCTTAGCGTATTTGTTCCAAATGACCATTGGGGTCAAATTTGGCGATTAGAATGGATGTTTTTGAAATTTTGTGAATACAACAGGCTGAGAGTAGATTCACTTACAAGTAGATTCATTTCTAGTTGGTGGATTTGCCTTTGTTGGTTTTTATCTATAAAATTTGGGGTTGAGTTATTTATTAGGGTTATTTGAGCTAGTTTGTTAGTTTACTTCAAAAATTGATGCAAGACAAGTGATCCAATTTTAGGTATCCACATTTCCTTATTTTTTATGCATTTTTAAAATTTTAAATAATGCATCAAAAACAATCGTAGATGCCTTTTTTTCAAGGAAAACATGGTGACTGGGCTTTGAATAAGGGGTAAAACATATAAAAAAATAACACTTTTAGCAGAAGTAAATTTATTTGAGTTTTCATTGAATAAATTCCTTGCTATTAGATGACATGGGTTAAAAATTAGTTTACCCCTAGCCTAGGTGCCCCCTCAAGTTTTTGAGCGACAAAATACAATCACAAAGGAACTCGAATAGGTTGGGTTGAAAATTTGTAAAACGTGTTTTTACCCAAATTAGTGTAAAATGGGAAAAGGAGCATGGTAAATTTGCATGCGATAAGGAAAATGAGATCTAGAGAAAAATGTTAGGGCATCACAAAATGGCTCAACTAGGACATCCTATTCATCATTTAGATAGTGTGCAAGATGGGATAGGCCCAAGTGGAGCTGTACTTGAGGTACATGATCTTTTCATCCACTAGAAATTTTTATTTTTATTTTTTTGTATTCGAATCGTTGAAATTAGTTTATTCATCTTCAAGCATGAATACACTGAATTGAATACATCATTGGGGAATTTGTTATTTTTTCCAATTAATGGATTTGCTTTTTACTAGTGAATTTATTGCTTGAAAGACTCATGCTTTAGCTAGCGTATTTGCTAAGGTTTTGGTTAGACCTATTTTGATTACTTGATTAGAATTTGACCTCTATTTTGTTGTTATTTTCTTTGGATATAAGTGTATAAAGTACTTGAATGCAGATATTGTCACCCTTGCACCCTTTGATCCATAGTGGTGGTAATGATAGTTGTTGATCGGGATGTGTTAGATGTTGTGGGGCTACTACATTTGGCTATGATGTCAAATATTGAGTTGTACCATGCTCTACTTACTACTTTAGCCGAGCAATGACAATATGAGTGTAAGACCTTTTTGTTTCTTATAGGGGAGTTGACTATCACCCTAGAGGACATCTAAAGAATTTTATGAGTGCCTATCTGGTGTGCTAGGATACGAATGAGCTACAACCAGGATGTAACTATCTCTAGTTTGACTAGCAAGCACCATTTTTATTTGAGGTTCTATGTTATTGATATTAATGACACATTATAGGATGGGTTATTGGATTAGTTGAAAAAGCTATTATGCTATATAGTATCTAGTTTGCTGGTGGGATACCGACAAGAGATTGTTGTATTAGGGGCTATTCGAGATTATAGCCCAGATGAGAGATGACCAGGCATGGTTTGCCTAAGGAAACTTATTATATATAGGTTCTATAGGACTCTACACCATATTACCTACAAGGATGAGAAGATTTTGGTTTGTTGCCTGCTACTACAAATCTGGGCATGAGAGCACATAGCCATTAGACGACCTATGGGACTTCTAGTCATACCAATAGATCCAAGTGTTATTGAATGGTTCAAGTGGGATAAAGCTCATGAGGTGGGTAAGAGGACCTTCAAAAAAAGTTCTAATGCCAACATGGAGAGTGATTGATGACCTCCAACATGATCAAATAGTTTGGTACCCATTGACGGAGCATCCAGGTTGGACAGTGAATAGCTTCAAATTGACTTGAGTCAAATGAGTTAGGTGGTTAAGGGGACCATGGGGAGAGTTCAAGATCTATTGTCTAGATAGGTTTCAATAATAGTTTAGGGGATTCCTAAGCTAGGATAGTAGTGGTTCTAATGGGTAACTCGAGAGATATGAAAGGGATATGGCGATGTTCTCGATCCCATAGGTATTATTGAGGAGGATGTTGATGATCCTCCAAATGAGGAGCCTAGGATGAATTATGCAAGGGTGGCTCTAGGATACTTCTAGTGGTATTGATAATCTTTTCCTACTAGGGTGACCCCCATTCTCAAGCATCCTAGGATGGGACCTAGAATGAGTAGGATGACCCACCAACATGTCTAGATGGTGTAAGAGCAATTATGATGGAGGTAGAGAGATGAAATTGCACCATCGAGAGCTTTGATTATCCGCTTCATTGGTTATTGCTCATGATAGTGAGTTAGGGATCGATAGGAAAGTAGAGGAGGCATTCAAGTAGGAGAGGGATGCCATGACGAGGAAGATAGAGCTATTATAGGGGTAGCTAATGCAAGCTATGGCAAAGAGAGACCAGGTCATTTTAGAGAGAGACCAGACCATCTTGGAGATGAAACAGATGTGAATTGAGCAAGATGACATATTGGTTAGGGATGTTGTAGTAGGGATTGGGAGTAGCGATCTATTTGTTAGGGTTTTCTTGATTAGATAACTACCTCGCAGGCCTAGAATATAGCATACGTGGTGAAAAGTACCTATTACTAGGCAATGTACTATGCAATAGTTCCCCCTAAGTAGAGGCAACCTTCATATTTGAGTACATAATCTCATTCATGTTTTAGGATGAGGTTGGTGACTCAATCATCAAAATAATTAGCCTAATTTCCACCTTGTCCAGCAAAGGGTGGATTTGAGACTTAGACTTAAGTGATGACCTTAGTAGTTTTGATCCATGTGAATGGCATGAGAGCATCAATTTTAGGAAGCCTTAACCATATTACATGATTTGAGTGTACCAATTTTGGTTGATTGTGGTATATCAAATATGTGAGATGACACATATGGATATATGTATGTATATATGCATTTCATTTATTCATCATGGTGTTTGTGTGGTATGAATTTGTTACGATGTAAATTTTTTGTCTAAATTATGAGAATACGTAAATTTTAATAATGATGGTTTGACGATGTTAGATAGATGCCATTGAATGATTTAATGCATATAAATGCCATTTTTATCTTGTTTTGATATTTTTATCAACTTAATTTTATTTTTAAAAATATTGTATATTTGAGAGGTTTTGATGCATGCTTAACCTTAGTTTCAAGACAATTGCACATCAAACAATGAAGTGATGGATAATGGCATCATGATGACTGATCAAGTAAAAAGAGTTGAAATATGTTTGGAAGAATAATGAATGTGTAGAATCATAATATGAAGAGAAGGGAATGATTAAACCAATTGTGATAATAGGGGTTCAAAATATATTCCAAACAATTCTAAAATGTCTTGATTTTAAATTTTGATATGATAGTTATGTCTAATTATGTTTATGAATGTTGGCAATGTGGTTTGTCTTAAATTAGTAGGCAAGGAGGTATTTTTCAAAAATTTATTTAATTTGTAAAAGAGAAAGGTTAATCCTAAGCATCTAGTCTTTTATCATTGTATTTAATATATAAATATATATACTAATTTGTAAAGTAACCTAATAGTTCTTTATAAATGGATTATTTATGTCATCAGTGGACCCTAAGTAGTGGTCTCTCAATTTGATAAATGGAAAATGCCTAGGTGACCATGCTTGATATATGTTTTTGTAAAATCCCTTCCATTTAGTTATCTATCCGCTTGCTACTATTTGTGGAATGAGATATTGTTGAAGAAATTTGTGAGTACGGGTGTAGGTATTCACCTCTCAGCGAGCAGATTGGATGAGTTTAGTACCCACATTTTTGTGGAGGTAGTGGTTGTTTGTAATGTGGGATATGATGTCTGTGCTCAATGCACCATGGCTCGTGGGTACATGGAAGCCCATCGAAACATAAGCATATAAGAGAATCCTACCTATAAATGTATGCCTCCTATATTTGCATTTTGCTGTGATTGTTGCATTATGTTTAATTATTAGATCACATTGGTGGCATGCTGGTTTATGTACTTATGTTAAAATAATATTTAAGACATAAAAATATATATACATGAACTATTTAAAATTATATATACATATAATTTTTTTTTTGGTAAGTTAATTTGATTCAAAACAGTGTATTTGAAAGGCGTCCTAACGCCTTGTTCAATATTGAAACAAGAAGAAACAGAAGGATTCAAGATAAAAACTGATAAAACAATATTGAGAAATAAAGGCAAGCACAACCCAGAAAGAGCCTTCCTCAAGGACAAAGGATCGTAAAGGAGCAAAACAGGAACTAGTCAACCAAAAAACCTATAGTCCTTCAGATCAAAGGAAAAGACTTGAAGAAAGGACACCCTTAGCTATAGAATACCGCAAACAAGCTCAGAGAGGAACATCAATTTACAAAGGAGAATTGATACCTTTCTCCATAGTGGTGTCTTTGACATCGTCCTTTGAAGTGTATTTTGGAATGTCCTTCAGGGCTTCAAAGCTAGCATTCTTGGTGATTTCAACCACATCATCATCCTTGGCCCCTCCTTTTGCTTCAGACAAAAATTCAGAAGCAAAAATCATTGATGTATCATTGAAATTGTCACAAAAAAATAGCAGGCTCAGAGAATGCCTCTGTTATTTGAGACACAAAATTGCTTTGCCGATAGCTGCATGGGTTGTTTTTAGGTGATCAATGGTTGTGGAAGTAGCGTGGAAAACCAAATTGTGAAGGTACTTTTTGACAAGGTTAGGCAAGTTGGAATGAGGCTTTGAGGGTTTTTCCAAAGAGGAAGGAGGGGTTTCAGCCAACTCTTTATGTTTAAGCCTTTGGGAACTTCTGATAGGAGTGGTATGAACTTTGACCTTCTTCCTAAGATGGGATGTAGATGCAGAATGGGGTTTATCATTTTTAGCCTTCCTTTTGGATTTTGAAACTTTGGGGCTAGGCGAAGAGGAGGAATCCTCTTCCTTAGGGTCAAAGGCTAGAATATTGCCTACAGGGAACTTAAGGAGGAGATACCTGTAAATGACATTGAAAAGCCCTTGGTGGCAAGGTAACCCATTTTCTTTATTAGACCGAGTAAGTATATTATAGTCAATGGACCAGAAGATGGAGATAGGGATATTCATTGTCTTAGCATCGCAGA
Source organism: Wollemia nobilis (assembly GCA_028583015.1). Taxonomy (NCBI): domain Eukaryota; kingdom Viridiplantae; phylum Streptophyta; class Pinopsida; order Araucariales; family Araucariaceae; genus Wollemia; species Wollemia nobilis. The sequence goes on along the minus strand of JAQPPZ010017220.1, from coordinate 11,056,644 downwards.
AATGATTTACGAATGCTAAGTGGAAACAACATAGTTGGGACTCAGGGTTGTCACATGTTAGATACTGCATGATGGGAACTAAAATTTCTTGCCAGGGAGATGAAAGGTGGCTGCGATACAAACCTTTTTTGTGGTTTTTGTAAACCTCTGAATTCTTCTTGAAAAACACTAGTTCAACATCCCAGTTGTGCTTGTTACGCCTTATGACCTTCCCTTCCGAAGGTTGCCCGATTAGTTCTGACAGCAACTCGAAGGTGATGTGGAACTCCACACCATGGATTGTAACAAAACCATTATTCCAGGTCTTGGCAAAGGCCTTAATCACACCTTCATTGGTGCCAGTAAAAATCTTGAAGAACTCGATCAAAGCACTTTTGGTTTTGTCCTTCCACACCTCTCTGACCAAAGGGTTAAGTTCAAACACAATAGGTTCGATGAAAACTAGTTTGCTTTCCTTCATGATGGTAAACAAAGAACGAAACAGGGGAAAGCTTGGCAAAGGGAATATCAGGACATGCAAAGACGTAGAAGGTTGGTGAATGATCAGAGCATGCAACAAATCGGTTAAAAGGAAAAGGCAATCACATGTGGGACCTCCATTTGAAGACCAAGAAGGCCACGTTGAAAAAGGAAAAAGCCTCGTAATAGGCAAGGATTGGCTAGGGCAAAGGTCAAAGCAAATTTTAAGATATTGGACATAGCACCAAAAAAAAGGTTGGAAAAATAACGCAGGAGGTAACTGACCATTCCAGGTGCACAAAATTCACAGCCAGTATATATAATTTGAAATATATGAAATAATAATAAATATGATGAAAGTTGCATTAATATATATATATATATATATATATATATATATATATATATAATTTGTAATGCCACGACAACTCTCCAAGATTTGAATGAATGACCTTATATGTCACTTGGAGTTGTCTCCAATTCCTTTAAAAGGATGCACCGGGCTAGTATTATAGCATCCAGATTCTTATAGTGAAAAGTTCTTCTTATGCAAGTGTTTTTGCAACTAGTGTGGGGTAGCTTGAGCAAAAGAATCATCTTCAATTGCTTAATTAATCAGGTCCGGTTTTCTCTGACTCACTATCTATAATAAGATTGGAAATCTAAGAAAGTTATTGATTGTTGATGGTTGCCGTTTGTTCTTGATTTAGGAGTGTTTTGATTATGCTTTGATTGTAACGAATAGTCTAGGTAAATATGTAACTGATTTTTGATGGTGTATATTCTGGTTGATGTCCTTCAATTAGGCAAGTAGGCAAGGTGCCAAATGTTTAAAATTATCCATAATAAGGTTAAAGAAGCGCTATAGTTATAAGTTATCTCTTCTGTTTGATTGTGAGACTAGGGAATGCATGATAGAGCGTGTGAATCTTGTTTTCAATAGACATCATTGAGCCATGCTGATCCAAAAACACACCAACCAATGTCGTTCGCCAGTTATGCATATGAGTTCAATGGTGCAAGTAGAACTACAGAAGCACTATAATTATTTTGGCAAGAACAATCGCTTGATCCATCGCCTGGTAGCAATGTTAGGACCTTCTAACAGAAAAATCCAAATGAAAGGCTACCTGATAGATGAATTGCTTGAAGAAGCCTTGTATTTAATTATTCTGTGATCACTTCAACGAGTTCCTAGATGGTAGAGTAATTAATTTGTTTATAGTCGTTAGATGCTGGAGATCGAAGGGCGATGTGTTGTATAGAACAGAAAATAGATTTCATTGGTAGAAAACAATTATCTTTCGTTTCCTCTTTCAGCATTGTAAATGAGTTTAAAACTTGGTCTTTGGTATGCATAAAACTCAGATGTTTGTCCAAAGAATTTATATTATATGTTTTAAATTTAAAATTGTTAGAAGAAACTATATTGTTTCTATATCAAAGCTTTGAAACTGTAATGTTTATCTTCTTTATTTATTTTAGTGATTAAAATAATGTCTCTATTAGTCGATAGATTAGAGGAAAACATTATGTAAAATGGTGTAACATCACTTCTTTTGATTGATTGTTTAACTTGGCCTTATGGGCAATATACAACAATAGCAATGTGATTACATATAGTTATTGTCACTCCATTTTATAGCTTTTGCTCTAAAATTTCAACTTGAGAGTACGTACATGTCCCTGTGTGTAATTAGTTCTCTGACTTTAATATGCACACTATTGTATGCTGTGTATTAATAAAAGTTTCACTTGCTTTCGACTATAGCAAGTAGCAAACATTTTTGATTGAAGGAGAATTGTGTTTGCTTATATTCACCGTGTTTCATAACTAAGCCAGGAGTAAACTTTCACGTTCCCTAAATGAATCCTATATTAATCGATTATGCTAAAGGGTAACTTTAAAACAATTATTAAATTCACAAGGAAACCCTAACTTAAAAGCATAGGTTATAGGTTTAACATCCTTCTTTATGTTTCCAGTGAAAGGTTAAACACAGTGGTGGACATTCAAATAACTCTTATGTCTCAAAACATGTGAGCTTTATCTCAAACTTCGGGATTGTCAGTAGTTAGGTATATCAAATATTAAAAAAAATATAAGCTATGATTATAATTTAAACGAACACCTAGTGAAACCGAACAACCATTTATATAAGAAGGTTACGTGAAAATTATTTCATCGTGGTAGCTTAATTATTATTTTTAACCTTCTTCACTTTGATTTATGTGTTGCCAGCGGACTTGGTAGAAGCGGTTGTTTAAATTAACCATTATTAAAATTGTTCCTACATCAATCATGAGGAGAAAACAATAATTTATTTTTGTGAAAAGTGAATTCTTGGAAAACAAAATCTATCTTACAGGTAGATGGAGGTAACCTTATATTCTAGATCTGTAGATCGACTGTTTAACTAATTCTATACAACCTTTTATATAAGCTTAATAAGAAATATTAAGATTGGTAAGTGTTTGTTTAGCCAAACATTTACTAAAAAGACATCTAGGTTCAAACCTTGGGGTATTAGTATGATTTGAGTCCTTTGAGTGCGGGCCAAATTGACGATGACACTAAGAATCCCGAGTGGTCCGCTTCACACCGGCTCAACAATAACAAAGAGGAATAGGTTTGGTGGAAGCAGCCCCTGTGGTTTGAATCCTACACTTGTCAGTTACTAAAAATAGTGTGGTTGTGACCAACTCTATATAACTTAAAGTGACATACTCATTAGTGGAGTTACATTTAAATCTTTGTAATTAAAATATAGTAGTTAATTTTTTTGAAGGGCGTCAGGTGCTACGAAAGTATGATATTTTAAAAGAAAATTAAGTATTTTTGCCTTGCACATTAGCTAAACCATTGGTTACTTTCCATATGTTTTTATTAAAAAAAATCTTTAATTTCGTGTATTTTTTTTTTTAAATTAAGTCTCGGGATGTTCTAATGTCTGGCCCATGTATTTAGACAGACTGTAAGATCTTTATGAGAATAAAATTGGATAATAAAGTCCTATAATCTTCATAGAAACTAAGGGCATTCGGTTTAATACTGATGTGCTAATCCTTGCACCGCATTAGTTGCCTACCAATAATTAAAACTATTGCAAAGCTCTCTAGCTCATTAGATGAAAAAGTAGAAAAATAGATCTCCGTCAGACACCTTTCGTCCAACCAGAAGTAGAGATTTTTAAATTGAATTAAATAGTTAGGTTCTGACTTATAAATGCCGTAATAATTCAAATGTTCACTTTACATTTTCTTTTATAGTTTATGAAATAAACTTGAATTTATATTAACCAAGCTAAAGTACATTTTGAAAACATGATAGATTAAATAGAAAACCACTCTTATGAATATCTAACGATGTGGTATTTAAATTCGAACTTATAAGTGATTCTTGAATATGTTTATCTGGTTAGATTATAACTAGGGATCTAAATAAGAAAGCAAATTTCTTTTAATAAAGACTTATACTTAAAAAGAAATATTCATAGGAGATGGAATATAACTTGTCTACTTAAATATTGAAGGGCTTTTATTTAGCATGTTTCTATTTATAAGCTTGTTATTTAATGGGTATTAATAGAGGATGTGCATCTTAAAATAATATGGGTCTACATCTTTAAACATTACGCCTAATTTTAATATAGCTTTATGTGGGAATGGTATCCTATTAGAGTTAACGTCTTTTTAAGTTTGTAAAAGTTGTCTTACCATTTTTAAACTTAAATCCAAAAGCAATTTAACAAACCCTATTTAAACCATCAAGAAGGATGACATAACTAACTTAGTGTTAATTTGAATCATCGAGAAGGATGTTATAAATTCATCAAATAGTAAACATTTACCCAACACTGACAATTGTAGGAAGGGCAATTATTGCGAATCGACATCAATCATTTTTTGGTAATCCTGCCCTGGACAAGAAGGTCCTATTACCATGAACAAGTGACGAGGTGTAGAATGGGACACTCGGTCTAGACTGATAAGTGAGTAGTGCGTGAGGGTATTACATGCTCTATGTTCAAATGGGGAATCATTAGCAGTCTACCGAGGGTATTCAAGAGTAGCTGGACCTCGAAGATAAAAGATCCAACGAGTGTTGGAATGGGATAATACTTCATCATTCACAGCATAGTCTGTGATACCTGGTCCTGAGCTAAAGAAATGGTGGGCCCTAACTGAATTCAGAGAAGGTGGGTATTTAGCTAGGAACTAGGTATTCTAACACTACACCCTATCATAGAGAAGAAAAAAAATATATGTGCCACGGGTAGAGTTTTGGGATAAAGATCCTAAACATACCATGCTAAGGGGTGGGGAACTATGCATCCATACTTTTAGGTGTTATGGGCATTGAAAGGACAACCCCATGTCATGAACACAACCCTCTAGTAAAGGAGACGAACGTGTTCACAAAATGACATCTAATACAGGATTTGGCCAATCTTGAACGTTTAAGGAACCATCTACAATGATCAATTACCTTGAAATAAATATTCAAATACCTATGTACTAATTAATGTTGGGTGATGCATAAAATTTCTATAAGTTTGATCAAAAAAATTTACTTCGTATTTTTGGAAAACTAGGTGAGTAGACCTAGGGTGTTATAGTTGGTATCAGAGCCTAGGTTGTGAAACTCTAGGCCATGTTTAATTGACATAGCTCTTGCTACAACCAAAAAATGGTGAGCTCTTCTAGAAATACTGCTTTGGCTCAGCAAGAGGCACTTGCTAAAGGTTCGAGAAAGGGACTAAGGATATTCGTAAGAGAGTCAAAAAGATTAACTAGGACAGAAGCACCCTGTATACTTATTCTAAAAGACAAGGAACCCGTAGCCAAAAATAACCCTATGAGAAAGGATAACTTGGCTAAAATGGTCCAATTGCTGCAAGAACAAATGAATTAGTAGCGAGAACATATGGAACCATAAAGGATTCAATCACAAGAATACTTGAACCAACAAAGGGAACACATGGAAATACAAAAAGTTCAGTTGATTAAACAAATAGAGTAGCAGAAGGCACAAATGGCCCAATAATAGGAACTAATTGTTCAGCAATAGAAATTAATTGAAAATTTGACCAAAAAAAAGGAACCGGAAAGGGGAGAGGAAGATGTGCCTGAAGGATCCACTTGAAGGAGAATTGGTGATGAATTAAAGAAATATTTAAGAAAAATTGACATCACTAAGTTTGATGGTAAGGGTGATGGAGAGGCAAAAAAAAATTGGTTGAGTGAAGTTGAGGGGTATTATGCTATTAACCCCCCTCTCATATGAGTCTAAGATAATGTGGGCAGTGGCTCACTTATTAGGACCAACATTGGACTGGTGGACGACGTACGAGAAAAATAAACATGTAGAAGTAGTGGACGTTGCTTGGGATAAATTCCTAAAATATTTTAGAGAAAAATTTTTGACCTGATAATTTTATATGGAAAAGTTCAAAGAATTCACTGATTTAAATTAAGAGAATATGATTGTCATAGAATACTACCAGAGATTTGTAAATTTTTTTGAAATATATACCTGAATACGATCAAAGAGAAGAACTGAAGGTACAAAATTTCTCATGAGGCTACATCCAAGAATTGGGTCTCTCATTGGGCTGGTGAAACCAAAGGACTTATCAGAAGCTTATGATACAACTCGATTCGAGGAGCTAAGCCAAAAGAACAAAAATACTTATTATCAAAAAATAGAAAGGGACATAGATGAGGCTAAAAAGAGAAAATATTTTGGATCTGCAAAAGGATCTAAGAATTAGTATAAAAAGTTCAAAGGTGGAGACTGTTATAGAAAATATGATAGAAATAGAGGAAGATTTTAGTATGAGGGTCATCAAGACAAAAAGAACTATAGAAATAATTATAATTCCTCTACACATAATGCAGGAAAGGAATCCACATCTCAAATCAAGAGTGAAGAAGGTATAAAGGATAAGGATCAACTTAAAGGATGTTATATATGTATTGGAGCTCATTACGCTAGCCAATATCCACTTAGAGTAGATAGAGAAGAAGCTGAGGAGGCCATGCATAAAATATATCCAGCAACAGGTAACTCTGCACTCATCAGACAAGCTACACCATTTGTTTTAAGGGAAGATATTTGATAGAGATGTTCGTGTTTTAATTGATAGTGGAGCTACTCATAGTTTTATTTTTATTAGTTTAATAAAAGACATACCGAAAATTCCTGGATATATGGAAAATGGATGGAAGGTCAAATATGGGTCGGGACATACCTATACTATCAATCAATGTTTATTTTATCCTCAAATTACCTTACCTTAGAATAGATGGCATTTATACATATCTATATTACATGCCTTTGATAATGTTTGGGGTATAGATTGGTTTAAGGTCTTTTGAAAAGAGGTATCAAAATATCACTTTTAAGAAAGTCATAAATTCTACATAGTTAAATGACTCAAACTCAGGTCGAGTAAGGACTTGATGGAAACAAGCAACTCATAGTCAAGGATGACCCATTATAGCAATCATGCTACAAAAATTATATATGGAACAACAAAGCAAATAAAAGGAATACTTCTAAAAGTGTGGAATACCTTTTCCTTGGGATAATTTAGAGGATTGAGTAGTGATCAGTCTGGAAAAAGTGAAACAAATGAAAGCATAATTAAAGGAAATTCACCAAAGGCTTAAAGAATTCTTAGATCACAATAAGATCTATACAGACCTTAAGAGAATGCCAAGATAATTTTCTATGGGAGACAGAGTATTCTTACGAGTAAAACCATCCAAAAGCTCAATTAAGTCCACCAAAATTAGCCCTAGGTTTGTAGGACCATTCAAAATCATTGACAAAATCAGTCCTATCGCCTATAAATTGGCCCTACCACCCAATTTGTCTAAGATCCATGATACTTTCCATGTGTCTCTACTCTAAAAATATGTGGTTGATCCTTCACATGTATGGAATGTTTCTCACTTGCATATGTTGGACCCACAACACATTGAAGTCCACCTTGTTCGAATCCTCGATTTACAAACAAAACAACTAAGAAAGTGAAATCTAGATCAATGCAAGGTCCAGTGGAACCACTTTTATGACAAAAATACCACATGGAAAGATGTGGCTATTATGAAAAAAAACAATTTTCATATTTTTTTGAGAACTAATATATATGTCTAAACTTTGATAGATAGATGTATATATACATATTTTAGTTTTACAATGTATGTTTTTGATTTTACATATGAAATAATATTTTAAAATAATTGACATGATGATGCATGAATATTTAAGTATTGATGTAAATAAGTATAATTACTAACACAAACATAGGGATTATGTTTAACCCTCGTGGGAGAAAATGTAACATCCCCTCCATTTAGTTATCTATCTGTTTTCTACTATTTGTGGAATGAGATACTGCTAAAGAAATTGATGAGTGCAGGTGTAGGTATTCACCTCTTAGCAAGCAAATTGGATGAATTTAGTACCCACCTTCAAGTAAGATGGGATATAATGTATGTGCTCAATGCACCATGACTCGTGGGTACATGAAAGCCCACCTAAATATAAGCATATAAGAGCATCCTCCCTGTAAATGCATGTTGCTTGTATTTGCATTTTGTTAATTGTTGCATTATGTTTAATTATTAGATCACATTAGTGGCATGCTGGTTTATGTACTTATGTTAAAATAATATTTAAAACATAAACATATATATCTCTTTCTATATATATATATCTGAACTCTTTAAAATTAAATATATATACTATTTGAAATATATGAAATAATAATAAATATGATAAAAGTGGCATTAATATTTATATAAATAATATATTTATATATACACCAAGATATGCATGAATGACCCTATGTGTCACTTGGAGCTAAGTCTCCAATTCCTTTAATAGGATGCGTCGGTCTAGTATCACATCATCCGAATTCTTATAGTGAAAAAATCTTCTTCTTCTACAAGTGTTTTTGTAATTAGTATGGGGTAGCTTGATCAAAAGAATCATCTTCAATTGCTTAATTAATCAGGTCCAATTTTCTATGACTCACTATCTGTAATAAGATTGGAAGTCTAAGAAAGTGATTTATTGTTGATGGTTGTCGTTTGTTCTTGCTTTAGTAGTATTTTGATTCTGCTTTGATTGTAATGAAAATCTAGGTAAATTGTAACTGATTTACAATGGCATATATTCTGGTTTATGTCCTTCGATTAGGCAAGTAGGCAAGGTGCTGAATGTTTAAAATTATCTATAATAAGGTTAAAGAAGCACTATAGTTATAAACTATCTCTTATGTTTGATTGTGAGACTAGGGAAAGCATGATAGAGCGTGTGAATCTTATTTGCAATAGACATCACTGAGCCATGTTGATCAAAAAATATGCTCAACCAATGTTGTCCGCCAGTTATGCATATGAGTTCAATGGTGAAAGTAGAACTATACAAGCACTGTGATTATTTTGGAAACAACAATCATTTGATCCGTCATATGGCAGCAATGTCAGGATCTTCTAATATAAAAATACAAATGAAAGATTGTCTGGCAGATGAATTGCTTGAAGAAATCTTGTATTTAATTATTCTGTGACCTCTTCAGCAGGTTCCTAGATGACAAAGTAATTAATTTGTTTATAGTTGTTAGATACTAGAGATCGAAGGGCGATGTGTTGTATAGAACAAAAATATATTTCATCGGTAGAAAACAGTTATCTTTCATTTCCTCTTTTAGCATTGTAAATGAGTTTAAAACTTGGTCTCTGGTATGCATAAAACTATATGTTTCTCCAAAGGATTTATATGTTTTAAATTTGAAATTGTAGGCAGAAACTATATTGTTTCTATATATGGTCTCCCGAACGTAATTAAAATCTTTCTTTCTTCTTTTTATATCGAAGATTTAAAACTGTAATGTTTATCTTCTTTATTAATTTTAGTGATTAAAATAATGTCTTTATTAGAAAAGACTCCTTCGACCGATATATTAGAGGAAAAAATTATGTAAAATGGTGTAACATTGCTTCTTTTGATTGATTGTTTAACTTGATCTAATGGGCAATATACAACAATAGCAATGTGATTACATATAGTTATTGTCACTCCGTTTTATAGCTTTTGCTTTGAAATTTCAACTTAAGAGTACGTAGATGTCCTTGTGTGTAATTAGTTACCTGAATTTAATATGCGCACTATTGTATGATGTGTTAGTAAAAGTTTCACTTGCTTTTAAGTATAGCAAGTAGCAAACATTTTTGATTAAAGGAGACTTGCGTTTGCTTATGTTCGCCTTGTTTCATAACTAAGCCGGGAGTAAACTTTCACATTCCCTAAATGAATCCCGTATTAACCGATTATGCTGAAGGGTAACTTTAAAACGGTTATTAAATTCACAAGGAAAACCTACTTAAAAGCATAGGTTATAGGTTTAACATCCTTCTTTATATTTCCAGTGAAAGGTTAAACACGATGGTGGACATTCAAATAAATCTGATGTCTCAAAATTTGGGATTATCAACCGTTAGGTATATCAAATATTAAAAAATATATAAGCAATGATTATAATTTAAACAAACACCTAGTGAAACTGAACAACCATTTATATCAAGAAGGTTACGGGAAAATTCTTTCATCGTGGTAGCTGAATTATTATTTTTAACCTTCTTAATTTTGATTTATATGTTGTCGATGGACTTGGTAAAACCAAACAATGGGTAGGGTGTTTAAATTAACCATTATTAAAATTGTTCCTACATCAATCATAAGGAGAAAACAATCATTTATTTTTGTGAAAAGTGAATTCTTGGAAAATGAAATTTAACCTTTTATTCATGAATATGTAGGTCGAATGTTTAATTAATTCTATACCATCTTTTATATAAGCTTAATACGAAATATTTAAGTGACCTACTCATTAGTGGAGTTAAATTCAAATCTTTGTAATTAAAAGATAATAGTTATTATTATTTTTTTTTTGAAGGGCATCAGGTGTTGTACAAAAGTATGATATTTTAAAAGAAAATTAAGGATTTTTGCCTTGCACATTAGCTAAACCATTGGTTACTCTCGATATGTTTTTCTTAAAGAAAATTATTTAATTTCATATATTATTTTTAAATTAAGTCCGGGGATGTTCTAACATCGGGCCCATGTATTTAGACAGACTGTAAGATCTTTATGAGAATAAAATTGGATAATGAAGTCCTATCATCTCCATAGAAGCTAAGGGTATTCAGTTTCATGTTGATGTGCTAGTCCTTGCACCACAATAGGTTACCTCCTCATAATTAAAACTATTGCAAAGCTCTCTAGCTCATTAGTTGAAAAAGTAGAGATATAGATCTCCGTCATACACCTTTCGTAGCAAAGATTTTCAGATTGAATTAAATAGTTAGGTTATGACTTATAAATTTTGTAATAATTTAAATGTTCACTTTACATTTTCTTTTATAGTTCATGAAATAAACCTGAATTTATATTAACCAAGCTAAAGTACATTTTGAAAACATGATAGATTAAATATAAAACCACTCTTATGAATATCTAAGGATGTGGTATTTGAATTCGAACTTATAAGCAATTCTTGAATATGTTTATCTGGTTAGATTATAGCTAGGGGTCTAAATAAGAAAACAACCTTCTTTTAATAAAGACTTATACTTAAAAGAAATATTCATAGGCGATGGAATATAACTTGTCTACTTAAAGATTGAAGGGCTTTTATTTAGCATGTTTCTATTTATAAGCTTGTTATTTAATGGGTATTAATAGAGGATGTGCGTCTTAAAATAATATGGGTCTACATATTTAAACATTATGCCTAAGTTTAATATAGCTTTATGTGGGAATGGTATCCTATTAGAGTCAATGTCTTTTTATCTTTGCAAAAGTTGTCTTACCATTTTTAAACTTAAATCCAAAAGCAATCTAACAAACCCAATTTAAATCATCAAGAAAGATGCCATAAATATCTTAGTCTTAATTTGACCCATTGAGAAGGATCGGATCGTATAATTGCAGGAAGGGTAATTGTTGCAAATTGATATCAGTCATTTTCTGGTAATCTTGCCTTGGCCAAGACGGTCCTATTACCATAAACAAGTGACAAGGGATGGAATAGAACACTCTCTATATTGATAAGTGAGCAATACGTGAAGGTATTACATGCTCTATGCTCGAATGGGGAATTGTTAGCAGTACGTTGAGGGTATTACATGCTTTATGTTCGAATGGGGAATTGTTAGCAGTACGTTGAGGGTATTCAGGAGTGTTGTGGCGGCTCCACAACTAGCCCCAATTGGGGACCCACCTTTACAATCTTGTTTTTGAGAGTCTTGTTTGTCTTTGAGTGCAAATAATCTTGTTTTTGAGAGACTTGTTTGTCTTTGAGTGCAAATATTGAAAATGACCACAGTCGTGAACTCGCCATGTTGAGTACAAAGGTCCTCAATTATCGCATCTTCGGTAAAAAGTTGGTGTAATCGATTTGAAGCCTTCGTTTGAGTGTTTAGTGTCTTGTTCACTTTCAAAACCCTAATTTTTATTTGAAGTCCCAGTTTTTTAATTTTGGGTTGCATGTTTTGGTTTGGGCTTTAATAAGACCTTAGGATTGAGTGATTTAAATAAAACGTATCTATATGTCTATACTTATATAACATATAGATAAAACAAAAATAAAACAAAATATAAAAAGAAAATAAAATATTATTATGCACATATATGTGCATATAATAATAAAAGTTTAAATAAAGTGAAATTAAAAATTAAGTAAATATATATTATTACATATATTTATATATATAATAATATATATTTAAGAAAAAAAAAATAATAAAAAATGTTTATATTTATATATATAATAATATATTATATATAAATGAAATAAAAAAATAATAAAACAAAAAAATAAAGGGACGAGTTCTCATTTTTCCTTTATTGTGACCTCATTAAGGTTAATATATCGTTTTTATTAAACTCGTAATCATGTTTAACGTTTTAATCTTTGCATGATTATAATAATGCTTTCTTTGGGTTTATGACAGGACCTCCGTCGGTAGTAGTCGATTTCGAGGAAGCAGCAAAAAAATGCGGCAAAGGGGTAGTACACCGGGGATGATCATGTTTAATGTTCGAGATGGAACTATCGCATCATGCGGGGATGATCATGCTGTGGGGAAACATTGACAGTGCAGTGGAGTCGGATAAAGGACCGGTCAAACGTGGCAACGATTGATACGACCACAGATCTTGACGAAGCAAACAACATAGTTGGGTAACAACGGCGTTCGAGCATCTAACAACAGAGAACCCGGAGGCCATGGCGGATGTTGACAGCGGAGCGTTTGAAGGGCGTAGTTTTCGAAGATGGACAGCTAGGTTTGGTCTTAGCCGGAGAGCGACCCGTATGGCGCAGGGCAGCGGCCAGGCGAACATGGCGATCTCGGACAGAAGTCGATGTACGAGCGACGAAGACGTGGAAGTTGAGAACTGCGGTCGTGTACAGGGATCTGATGCTCGTCATATAAACGCCACACAGGTTTTGCAAATGCTAGCGTCCATTTCATGGCGTGAATGTACAAAGGTGCCAACCGGGAGGTAGTCAATGCAACCGGACTGGTAGACTGCGGTCAATACGCAGATGATAAAGGTCACCGGGAGTAATATTAATGGCATTATTTTTTTTAGACGTCAGAGAGGACGTTTTCAACAGCGTTGGGCACGGTTATGAAGCCGGAGACATTTGCTGGACGCGTCAGCGAGAAAGACGTCGGCCATGGTGGACTGACAATAAAGTTTGTTGCAGGCAGTCAGGCTGTGACGAGAAACATCTAGTAGCCGCGTAGATAACGTAACACAATGGGCCCAGCGTAGTGGGCAACGAGAGTTGGTGGTCAAAAAAATGAACGACGAGATTTTAAACAGCCCACATGGGTGTTTTGATAGCGGTTTGAAGGTGCACAACCATACAGAATAGCAGTGGCTTTTCGGATGGAAGGGTCTTAGCGGCAACCGAGGAGAATAACGAGGCTTCGCGGCACGTTCGTCCAACAGACGCAGGAACTTGAAGTACTGCAATGGCGACAGATAGCAAGGCAGCGTCTGGTTTCGAGACGGCAGGGGGTCCGATATGCAGTGGTTGCTTTGTAAATGAGGAGAGTGGCACAACCGATTGCTGAGAAGGTCAATGCATGGTGAGCAGACGTTTTGATACACAGTGGGAGACGCGAACGTAAATATAGCTCTCCAATGAATGATTATCGGTTTCCATAGAAGATCAGGAACATTAATGAAACGATGGTAGGCGCAGTGAAATCAGCACCGAGCAGTGGAGATTCGTGATGATAGGAGTCTAGCAAGCGTAGATAATATTTTAATTTGTCTACTTTAGAGTAAAGGACAGTATGGTATTTCGAAAGTGCAGAGATAAAGTGCATCATGATGGGGGGGCATTTTCAATCGTGTGGAGAACGCCGAATTAGATAAACGCTGGCTGCGTTGATCGAAGTGTTCCTAACCTAGACAGCGACCGCATGGGTGGAATTTTTGCACAGTGGATAAGTACAGTTGAGAGCATTACCCGAAGCTGCCTCATAGGGAGGTTAATATTTATCAAGGTGTCATTTCTGGTCTGTTTGGCCAATTTTGGAGATAGCGTCAGTCAACATCATGAAGTCATAAGGTTTGAGCTACCTTGCATGTGGTTGGATATCACAATGCCATAAATATTTAGACGAAGCCCCATTCGATCTATGTACGTAAACGTAAATCCGTCGGACTTATTCAGTGGATAGCAACGTGACAGAGAAACCCAAAACCCCATTTTTCGTTACCATAGGCGAGGGCATATGCGACTGATACACCGAGACGTGAGAGTGTGTTGTCAGATACGATTGAGAAGATAGAAGGTCGGGGAGGAGAGTTGCGGGTATGGAACGAAGCCGACCAAAATATGTCTAACAGGGAAGCGTGACCAGGTGGTGTTTGTATTCAACGATGTGGAAGCAAACAGATTCAATCATGCCGGACATGTGGATATACGGGACTTGGAGGCATTCCAATTTGTGTCAAAGTGAGACTTAGGTTGAAATCCTTTAAGTAGGGTCAAAATATTTTAACATGGCCAAACGACATGATTAAATCGCGTGGGTAATGGGGCCTTTCATGCGATGGATAATTATTAGTAGCATGTGGGTGTGGTGGAGGCATCCATTGTATTTTGGATGAGAAGGATGGCTAAATAAAGGCAATTGCACAGCATCCTAAATACCAATGCAACAAATATTATGTAACGGTAATGGAGAATGATTAATGTCATAAGATACTTACACAGATCGTATGGCTAAAATGTAATGTTCATATTCTTTCTGATCTTACTGACATGTGCTAAAAGTAATCGAAAGAAGGTTTAATTGAAGCATTATCAAGGAAGAAAAGTCGTTACCCAATGACGCACATGGGGATGAAATATATAAAACAAAAAGGAAAACAGAGAGCAATAAGGGTTTTGAAAACCAAAGATTGAGAAAATCCAGCGAAAAAAAGAAAATGAAAATCATGTGAAACGAAACGGAGACAGCCATTGAAAAGTCGAAAGCATTTGGAAGCCCAAACAACCATGAAAATGAAACGAAGAGACTCCATGGAAATGAAACGAAATTTTTTAGAAAGTTGAAATATGCCATTAAGGGAAAGAAACAGGGTTGAGATGAGGTTGCGGTTTTGAAAATAGTGATGTTGGCATTGGACCCGTTTTAGAAGTTTTTCTTTCATTTGGACTGGTTTTTGGAAAACCAGAAATTCTGCCTTTGTAAACTGAGACATTTTAATGCAGAAAATTTCAGAAATTTGCATCTTATGGGCAAGAAAGGAGGAGATTTTTCCTGCATGTTAGATTTAATTGCTTATTCTTTCATTTTCAGATTTCGAATTTATAGATAATGTTAATGCCATTTTTTGGGTTACATTAGGCGAATGTTTGAAATCTAAAGTTTTATTTTGTACCCTAGGAGCTAGCACTTAGTTTATTTCGGTTGTGCAAGTTTGTGGACCGAATAGGCTAGGTTGCATGCATGGAGTATCTCACATCTTCGGTTTTACCGGAATAGGATGACATCATACTATTTTATTTTTATTTTTAATTTTCGGACATTAAAATAAAAAGTAAAAAAAATTCAAAATCCAAAAATAATTGCATGGCTGCGTAGAATGTTATTCATATTTCCATTACGCACTTAGACGTTTTTACTTCGGAGTCATTTCATATTTTTTTAAATTCGTCAAAGTTGTTTCAATGCAAATTTTAAAAATAATAATTTTTTTCAGAATTTGCATTTTTGGGTCAAATTTCATTTTTTCAGTTTCAAATTTCATTCATGAGCCTATGATGACATTTCCTTCATGAAAATTCTGATTTCATTGAAGGGGTTATGTTTTATGGCATTTCACAAATTACCGTTTTTGGAGCATAAATGTACCTTTTCTTCATGAAAATTCTAATTTCATTGAAGGGGGTAATTTTGCATGTTATATTGAAGGTTATTATTTCAAAGCACCAAATTATTCATCTTATGAAAATTTGATTTCATTTAAGAGGGATAAGTGGAGGTGACATTTTAAAGACCTTATTTTAAGGCCATAAATTATTGCCTCTTTGTGAAAATCAATTTCACCGAAGAGGGATAGTTTATTAATCACATTAAAGGCTATCTTAATCTTCATGATAAGAAGCTATATTCGAAGACCCTATTCATAACTGAGGATTCACATTCATAAATATATTTTATCTTTACTTTCGTGCTTTAAAGTAGGATTTAATGCAAGCTAAAACTTGATTAAAATCCACTCAATAAGGAAGATAAAGTCTACCTTAAAATCCTCAAGATAAAAGAGATTAAGGCACTACATCGTGGTCATATGAGGGCCAACTCACATTTAATTTTATTTTTGTTTCATGAACAATCATTAAAGTAGCATGGTAAAATAAACCAACATTGCCCCTTGTTTTCAGTTACTTGCAATCACTAAGGTTTTCCAAAAATTAAATTGATACATCTATATTTGATATTACTAATACACATATGTAAATGCTAATATAGCGGAGACCTTGGAGAAGTTGTTTCTTTAACTTCTTTGCAAGAGAGGGTTTTGGGATCCAAACCTTAATGGAAAGTGTAATTTCACGATTGGGTAAAATTAACACTCAACAAGGAGTAGTTGGACCTCAAAGCTAAAAGGTCCAGTGAGTGTTGGAATTGGACAACACGTCATCATTCACAACATAATCTGTGATACCTGGTCTTGAGCCAGAGGAATGGTGGACTCTAGCTAAATCTAAAGAAGGTGGGTATTCATCTAGGCATTGGGCAGTCTAACGCTACACCCTAGCATAGAGAATAAATAAAACATATGTGCCACGGGTAGAGTTTTGGTACAAAGATCCTAAACATACCATGCTAAGGGGTGGAGAACTATGCATCCACCCTTTTATGTGTTATAGGTCTTGAAAGGACAACCCCATATCATGAACATAACCCTCTAGTAAAGGAGACAAACATGTTCATAAAATGGCATCTAATACAGGATTTGGCCAATATTAAACATTTAAGGGACCGTCTATTGCGGTTAGTTAGATTGAAATGAATATTCAAATGTCTATGCACTAATTAATGTTGGGTGATGCATAAAATTTCTATAAGTTTGATAAAAAAAAAATACTTCATATTTTTGGACAACCAGGTGAGTAGAGTTGGGATGTTACAGTTTTTGGGCATGTCCTATCATAGGATAGTTGAAGATGACCAATTTGTAAGGTTATTCATACAACTCTTTTCAAATAGGCTTTATTAAGTTCCTAGTAGACCCTAAGCGATGGCCTCTTAGCTCGATAAATGGAAAACGCTTAGGTGACTATGACTGATATATGTTTTTTGGTAGGTCTTGCCATAGAATAATTTATGCCCTATAAAATAAGATTATTTCTAAGTGATGGTTCTTCTAGCCTAAATGATAGATAAACGATTAGATAAAATTTGATTGATATATGTTTTTGGGTATGTCCTATTGTAGGACAATTCATTGTTGGAAATATATTGAATATTTTCCATGTTATTCTAGAAAGGTTAATTCTAAAAGGTACTGGACACTCTCCATGTATCCTCGTCGAGGTTTGGGGGTGATAATCCCCAAAAATTGATGGTGTAGAGGTGATAGCCCTTGGTGGAAGTTTTAGGGTTTCTTAAGCTATTTTTAGACCCATACGAGCTATTTAGAGTTAACTATTTAAACCCATGGTTTTTCTTTTCGCCCATGGTATTGTTAAATCCATTCTTATGCTATTGTTATCTAATTGCACTTGCATCAAGTTTTGAAGAGAGATGAGATATGAAAATTATTGTATTGAATATGGTTAAGTTTATACAATACAAAGATATTACTATGCTGGGTTTTTCTCGTAAGGGTTTCCTAGGTGAAATACTATATTGTGTGTATATGTCATCTTCTTTTTTGGTTTGATTTTGTAATTACTATTTTTCTATATTTAGTTTATCGGGGCCCTTTTTGCTCTTCATTTAGTATCAGAGCTAGGTTTATTAGCTTTGTTCAAGGAGTAAGGGTTGTTCAAGGAGTAAGGGTTTCAACCTTGTGATAAATTAATTCTTGATTTGGAGTCATACATGGAAGAATTTGGGCAAAGGAAAATGATGGAAAGCACATGGATAGAGATTGAAAAATTTGTACATAATTTTGAGTTATGGAAACTCAAGAAGGAGGATCTATTGGTTGACAAATATTATTGGATTGTGGTCTCGAAAATAAAACCAACATCAATGATAGATGAGGATTGGCTAAATATCAATAGGAAGGCAAGGAGTTCTATCAGATTATGCTTATCTGATTCAATATTACTAAATGTATCGATCGAGACCATGACAAAGTTATTATGAAATAAGCTAGAAAATTTGTATCAAATAAAGTCATTGGTAAATAAACTCTTTCTCTAGAAGAAGTCGTATTTGCTTTGAATAAATGATGGTGACTTTGTGGTTGAATATCTAAAATATTTTTAACACTGTAAGAAGCCAATTAAACTCCATTGAAGTAAAAATGGATGAAGAGAAAAAGTGTATTACTTTACTTTGTTCATTACCTAATTCATGGGATAACCTAGTTATGGCTATCACCAATACTATTTATACATTGAAAGTAGAGGATATAGTAGGAACATTGCTATCTAAGAAAATGAGATGAAAATATTCTAAGGATTATCATCAGAAGGATGCCTTGGTTGTGAGAGGTCATCCTCAAGAAAGAAGCAAAAAGAAATTAGGAGAAAGGAAATCAAGATCTAGGGGTAAATATATTGCTCCAAAAAATAGGAAATGTTGGAAGTGTGGTAAAAATTAGGGTATAATAGCAGATCATCTTATGAAGGAACTTCTACAGAAATGAAGACCACAAATGAATATTTAGGGGACTTATTCTTAGCTACAATGTGCTCAAGTGAATTCCATGACTCATGACTAATTGAATTAGGTGATTCCTTTCATATGACTCCTCATAGGGAGGGGTTTTGTGAATATGAAAAGATAAATGGAGGTGAAGTCTTCTTAGGAGACAATTCGACATATAAAATAATAGGTCGAGGAAGAGTTAAGTTGAGGTTAAAATATGGAAGAATTAAAAACCTTCCTAGTGTGTTGCATATTCTAGGTTTGGCAAGGAATATGATATCTATGAGTAAGATGAATGATGTAGGTGTGACTATGGTATTCAATAAGGATAGCTACAAGATGGTTTGTGGAGTCTTGGTGTTGGAAAGGGGAGTTCATACAAGAATTTTTTTTAGACTTGAGGCTAGCACTATAAGTATTGATTGCAATAACTATTTAGTTGTAGAGGAGAATAATATGATAGAAGCGACTCTGAGTATTCCTATAGAAAATATAATATTGTGGCATCAATGCATGGGGTATATTGATGAGAAAGGCCTTTGAACATTAAAAATGAAAGGTATGGCTGAAGGAATTTTTGATTACCCATTAAATTTTGATTTTTGTGAGCATCGTGTTTTTGAAAAGCAAACCCGAGTCAAGTTTCCTAGTAGAAATACAAGATCTGAAGGAATTTTGCATCTATTTCACATTGATGTTTTTGGACCTACAAAATTATATTTGTTAGGTAAATCTATATATTTTATTACATTTATAGATGACTTTTCAAGAAAGACATGGGTATATTTTTACAAAACAAATATAATATTTTCAATAAATTTAAAGAGTTTAAGGCTCTTGTAGAAAATTAGATAGAGAAAAAGATAAAGGTTTTGAGAAGTGACAATGGTGGTGAGTATTGCTCTAATGAATTTTAGTAGTTTTACAAGGATTGTGGAATATAAAGGTAGAAAACAACTTCGTATACTCCATAATAGAATGGATGGAAAAAATATTTATGGATAAGGCTAGAATCATGCTAAGTGGTGCAGGGTTAAAAAGGAAATTCTAGGTAGAAGCCATATTTATTGCTTGTTACCTCATCAATAGATCTTCTACCTCAACTTTGGTGGATGAGACTCCATAGGAAGTGTAGATTGGTAAGAAAGCCTCTCTCAGTCATATAAGAGTTTTTGGTTGCAATGCGTATATGTATGTTACAAAAGAGAAAAGGACTAAGCTAGACTATAAATATGAAAATTGCATATTTATGGGTTATAGTATTGGTGTTAAAGGATATAAGTTGTGGAACCTATAAACATAGAATATTGTTTACAATCATAATGTGATCTTTAGAGAAAAAAAAGGGATTTCAAAATAGGAAATGCAACCAAAAAAAGAACCTAAAATAGTTCAATAAAAATTAGAACAAGAGCAAGAACCTATGGTAGAACCTGGTGCTATAGAAGAAGATAAACTATAGAGAGAGTCTATAGAGAAAACTTTAGAGGAAGAAGGTGAGGAGGAAGCTAAAGATTCAAATTTTGGAACTCCAAGTTTGAAGAGATCAGATCAAATGAGAAGACTCGTAGAAAGGTATAACCCTTCAAATATTTGTTCTACATTTAAAATTTTAGTTATTTCTTGTTAGCCTTTGCAGCTTTAAACTTGAAGGAAATGCAACCACAAGTATGGAAATAAGCCTGAAATGTTATAACTATGATAATGGCTAGCTAATATGCATGAAAATATGGTAGAAATTTTGATACAACACTCAATAAATGCTCATATAAGAAAGCTCACAAAAATTTACAATGCTCTCCAATGAAGGTCACAACCTCTCCATATTTGCAAAAATAGATCTACATTGTATATACTAATACTCAGCCTATTCACTCAAAAATCCTCTCACTTTTCTATTCTATGAAGGCCTATTTATAATGAGATGCAACTCTTTGCCTTCAATATTCCTATGACACCTCACTATTCTATTCTAAAGACTTATGTACATGTGGACTACATGCACATTTACATCATTGCACATTATAACACTTGTACATTTATTATATTGCTTTAATGAAGTACTTAAGTCCTAATAAACTCCTATTATAAATGTGTACCCATGATGGTACATTAGTAAAGAACCAAATAATATAACATATTACAACACCCCCCATTATTACATTGTTTGGTTTTTGAAGACTTTACTCTTCAGTATGGATCTTCGTCTTTCGGATAATATTTATCTTGATCAGGTCCTTGTTATTCTTCTTTAGTTTATAGATGACCAAGTAATGCATAGTTTTTTTGACCTCTCATCCTCTTGATTTTGAATCTTCTAGTTATTTTTTTATCTTGATGATATGTTGAATTTTCATTTTCTGCAATCTTTTTCTCAGAAAATATATTAGCATTGTTTTGGAATACAACTTATTGTGAGGTTCCAATTGTATCTAGTGCATATATGTTTTTATGGATTGATCCAATTACTTCTATAGCATCTTGATTCATTATGAGATACCTATTGATTCCATTTGTGTGTCTAAAATCAATTATCCTTTTGCTCTCTACTAGCTTTGCTACTGAAATAAGATTAGATGATAATCCAATAACACATGTTAAATTATGAAAAATTTGTTTTGGAAAGGATTTAATAGGATTTACACATCCATATCCATATATATGATAGAATTTTTCATTTGCATTCAATCTATAATTTTTAGTGACTTCAAGACAATCAAACAATTTTAACTTTCATATCATATGATGACTTGCATCAGAATCAATATACCAAATATCCTTTTCATTTTGACTTGTGAAATTGTTTTGGTTTGAAGTGATTTTTCATATTTGATATGGTATATTGGATGGATTCTAATCTTGAGTCCTTTTGTAGTGAGTATTGTGATGAAATGTCCCTTTTGCCAATCTATCCATACTCTCAAAAAATTGTAGTATTTATTTTATCAATATGACCAAACTTTAATTGGAATTTCTTTTGTCTCTGAAGAATATTCAAGTTTATAACCTTGGAAGTTGCCAACCTTATGACTCCCTAGTGGTCGATAATAAGACTAATTAATATCCTTCAATTTGTAGAGTCAATCTTGAAAATATTTTTAATTTTGTAAAATATCCTTTAATTTTACAACTAATTTGAGTGGACAAGAAATTTGATGGTATGCTTAGCTTTCTAGTTTTGAGTTGAATTTCTTTTGTCTCCCTAGTAATGTGATGGCAAGATCAATATAATGTTCAACAATTGTTTTTCCTTGTACAAAACTCAATGATGCAATAGAAATTCTCAATATCTTCAAAGTTGGATTCTTTATGTCTCTTCACTTTGAGTATGCGACTAATAAAATCAATCTTCCAAATTTTAAATGAATCTAGAGTTTGAATTACCTCTACCTTTGTATAATGCAGTTTCTAAATTTCTATGATTTCAATTTGATGTAGGATTCCTTATATCTCCCTAGTTAGAAATTTAGATTAAGTATGTATTTGCAAATTAAGTTTTCCTAACCTTATAACTCCTTGTTTTTATGAATTTACAAATAGTTGAAGAAATAATAATAAATATTTTAATGCTTCTATTTTCTACTTCCTTCTCAAGATAATAAAAATACTTTTCTAGAGATTAACACCTTATTACTCCTATCATTCAATTTCTCTAGATTATAAGGTTTAGCTGATTTCAACCTTAATAAACTTTGTAATATAACTCTTACCTTTCCAATGCTAATATTTGTCTAGAAATTTCTTTGTAATCACCTTGAATTCCTATGAGTTGAAGATAGTTGACTCCTTATCAACTTTGAGATGCTACATAGAACTATTCGCTTTTTCTTTATCGCTGAACTATGTGCCTTCTCCAATGTTCACTTGTTTTCCTACCCTCTCTTCTCCAGTCGATGAATGTGCTTCTATTTGATGTTCTATTGCTGACTTAAGCATTTCAAATATACTAATGGGATTGCCCTTAAATGTTGATGTTTTTCTTGTATCCTTCTTCTTCTATAGGTGAACTAAAAATGAATTACACTTGATCTCTATGTGTTATCAACTCTTTAATGCTATCTTAGTTTTACTCCAAATCATCTTCAAGTTGACATCCTATTTGAGCATTGCTTCGATGCTTAATTTTGAGGTGTTCTCTTTATAGAGTTGGATCACGGTGTAGGAAATATGGTACCAAGTGGAACTTGATTTGCCTAAATTATTTCAATCGCTTATACTACACCTTCCCAATGTTGAATAACAAGTGGCACTAAATGGTTTGTCTATTACCTTCAATGCCTCTGACCTAATGCTTCTTACAAGGGTGTTATAATAATGATGCTTCATCTAGGTATACTTCTAATATTATGTGCTTGAGATACCTTTGATGTAGTGGTGACTATCTATGGTGTGCATGAGATGCCTTCTTCCACATGGTGCAATACCTTCACTTATTTGCACTAACTCCCATGGGATATACAAATGCTTTCTCTTGCTTGCTTGATTCTCATTCTCTATAGACTATGATGCTATTCTAGTGCTTCAACAATTGATATTTCCAACTGCTTTACTTGAGAGAAATGATGTTGATTCTCTCAATGCTTCTCTGGTAGAGATGGTTATCTTCCAACGCTTCTACAAGAATTTCAACCAGGTGTACATGATGGATTCAGTGATGGGTAAATCCTTGAATTTGAGTTAAAATTTGAAGGATGTGTGCTATTACTTTTATGTGTCTCCTCATATAGTTGGTGCAACTACCCAAGTTTGCTTTACCAACTGCAATGATTTAAATGTTGTATGTTTTAGCAAAATGCAATACTCATTTTGGTGCAAGTGCATGGGTAAAATGATGTTTACTATCAGTGCTAACAATGCTACTCCCAATGCTTTTACATGGACATAACCATATGATGCTTGCACAATCCAATTTTTATCGCTTGGAGGTAGACATTACTGAGTTTCACTGTGATGCCTTTACCAAAGGCTATCAGATATGTAAGGTACCTTGCTTTACCTTCAAAAAAGGTTGTTATATTATACCTTATAATGTTGGACATCCTTAGTATAGCTAATAGCTTCTTATACCTTCTACTCAATGATCCTTAGATGGATACATATTATAAAAGTCTAAAAAACAATCTCTTATTTCACCTTTTTTGTTAATGACTTCTCTTCTTGATTTGCTTAGAAAAAATGCAGGCATATGATGTTCGAGATATCTCCCCTTTTCCTTGGAGATACTTTAATTTTAGAGCTCCATTGAATGGATCTAATGAGGTGCTATGCAAACATAGAGTATGATGAGATAAATGTTTCCCCCCTGTGCTCTTAAATCAACTCTCTTGGCCTCTCGAAATGTTGAGATAAATCTAAAATCAATATTACCTTCAAATCCTTGGCAATATCTTTCTTGCTTGGTTACTTTTGCACTCAATAATCCAAGATTTTCAATAATTTTTTGCACTATAGAATATGCAATTTTTTGGAGTCTTCTCTTTATTAGAATAGTCAATAAAATATTGATATTTTTATTTATATCAAAATATATCTAACTTCTATTTTTCTATGCAGGTTTGAACCTTGTAGACAATAAATTTTGCACTCCCTTGAAGACTTAAATGAACACTATTTATGCAACCTTTAATCTTGAAAACTGGTGCTCAATAAACTTAATAAGATCCAAATATAAAAGTTCAACTAATGAATATTTTTGCACCTTTTTTGCATACCTTTTGAACTTTTTAGATGATGACGATGATGGTGATTTAATTTACCTAAATTGCTACATTTTGTAGAAGATATTGTAGCTCTTCTAAGATATCCAAAAATAGCTCTTTGGCTTACCTTTTTGTAGCTTTAATGTTAGCGTATATTATATTTGCACTATTATTACATTCTTGTTGTAACAGTGCCTATTTCAGCCGCGGGTGGTTTCGTAACCTCCGGGCTTAATAGGGCATATCATGTCTATTTAATCTGCTGATTAATAAAATACGAGTGCTATTTTATTCTAACATGGCATCAGAGCCAGTAGCGTGAGAAGAGAGGCTGGAGGCGGACGCTGTTTTGCTTGGAGAAAAGAAGCGGAAGGACACTGTGCGCTGTTTTTCCCAGCGCTGGTCTGTTGTTTTTTCTTTCACAAGCACCGCGAGATTTAATTTTTCGCGACGTGATCGCGATTGAATTAAAACAAAAATTTTTTTGGCGGTCGCAGGATTTCCCCCCACGTCGTGTGAGTGCATTGAAAAAAAAAAAAACAAATTTTTTTTTTTGCGGACGCAGGAATTCCCCCCACGCCGCGTGATTGCATTGAAAAAAAAAAAAAAAAAATTTCGGCCGCGACGCGACCTGCCCCCCCCCCGCGTGTAGAATGTAAAAAAAAAAAAAAAAAAAAATTTGCGGAAGGCCCCCCCCCCCCCCACCTCCCTGCTTGAATTTAAAAAAAAAAAGATATTCGCGGACGTGGCCGCCGCCCCACCACCCGTTGCGGATGTGGTCTTCTCCTGCGCGCGCAGCGAGCTGCAAGCAGCCGCGACGCGCAGCGTAGGCAGCCGCGAAGCGGATGTGGTCACCGCTGCCCCCCCCCCTCGTGGCCGTCCCCTGCGCATGCAATGAGCTGCAGGCATCCGCGATGCGGACGTGGCCGCGCCCCCGCCCCCCCTCCCCCCCGCGCTGCGTCGTGCTACACGTGCAGCAAGCTGCAATGAGCTGCAGCCGCGGCCACAACAGCAGCCGCGATGCGTAGCGACCAAGCAACGGAGGCTAAGCAGGACAACGATGTTGATGGAGTAAGATCTGAATTTCTGCCGTACGCTGAAGAAGGCGAACACCGCGTTGAAGGCGAGCTGGGTGGAGGTGAGCAGAGCTGGTGTAGAAAGAAGGAGGGCTCCCCTGATCCTTTCGGATCAGCCCGCTAGCCCACTTGGTTGTGGGTTGAGCGGTAGGGCTCAGGGAGCCCCGAGGTCGAGGGTTCAAAACCCGCCGACCCCCCTCTGAAAGGTAAATTTTTTTTTTTTAAGTTTGATTTTTTTTAATGTTTTTTTTAAATTATTTTTTAGTTTAATTAAATATTGAATTATTTTTTTTAAAGAAAAGCTTATTAAATATTCTTTTTTTTAAACAAATAATTTATTTAATTAAACTTTAATTTGATTTCTTAAAACATTAGAAAATTATTTTTTTCAAACTTGAAAAGGAGGGATTTTTTCAACCTTAGGGAAAGAGAGTAATTTTTTGAAAAGCAATTTTGGCATTATTGTAAAGGTGCATTTTCGGCTGCGCCCGACACCTAGTGGGTTATTCCTGTGGGCATTTTTTTTGTTGTATGTTGCATATTTGTTTTTTGCACTATAACATTAAAAATTAAAATCAAATTCACTCCCTAAGTCCCCGGAATAATTAAAACCCATCCGTGCAATTTATCACTGCAGCGTTCGGTATTTGTGATACCTCTGGCCAACACTTACAGGTAAAGCTGTCGTGATTGCGCTACTGTATCCGCCGCCTAATATAGCTGCTACAACGACGTCTGAGCTTGTTCTCTATAAATCGTCGGGGAGAGATAATTTTGTCATTTTTTTCATTTTTTTACTCCATCCACTACCCTTAATCGCTCTTGTGTTTAGGCGTAAATCCTGACGAAGTATTCTTCATAGTGTTTAGGGGAAGTTATGCCCCACGCATGAGAAGAATCTTCTATGGTAGGTGCCATCAACAAGGCGATTCCCTTTCAGTACTGCTTATGTTCCACGTATCGTATGATCTCTAAAGGTCACCTATAGTTTCCCTCACGTAAGGGCGGGTGATTTTTTTGTTGATCTTTCTAAATACCTATAGTTTCCCTCACGTAAGGGCGGGTATTTTGTACGGTATAACGGCCTAGCAAAAGGTATATCGAAAGGGGGACCAATTTGTGTTATAAGGAACCTTCATCATGTCTGCAAAACTAATGACTGATTCTCATCAGTTGTTGAAAGGTCCTAATTACACACCATGGAAAAATAAGATGAAGGCCATCCTAGCAATGGATGATTTATGGGATGTTGTATCTAGAGCAACAACCAGACCTTCACTTGTTGCTGGTGCTACAACTCCATCTAATGCTCAAAGAGACTTTGATAAGCTAGACAGTAAAGCAAAAATCCTCATTTTGCTTGCTGTGTCTGATGAAGTCCAACCCCATATTGCTGACTGTGCAACTAGTAACGAGGCATGGGATGCCCTTAATACTATATATGAGGGAAAGAATGATTCCACCATTCTATTTCTTCAATCTCAATTACACGATCCGAGCATGAAGCAGGGTGAGACAGTTGAATTATTTCTTTGCAGAGTTTCTAAATTGAAAGCAAAGTTGAATTCTTTGGGAGAACCAGTTGAAGACAAGCTCCTTACTTCAGTTGTATTGAGATCTTTACCTGATTCTTATCGGGTGTTGATTACTTCACCTCCTACAGCATGGTTTTAAGAGATGTCTGTCAGATGCAAACCTCTATTTCAAGAAATAGGGTTCTGAGATAGTGTTGCTTGTACTCTATGTTGATGATCTGCTCATTACAGGGAGTTCAAAAACTATGATCTGCCTTCCACGCTTTGTGCACTGTGTTGCCATCAGAGCCTATGCATTCGATGGTCCCATCATGGGAAGCATTTTTGCCATGCTGGCCCATGTCTTCGGCTTCATCAGCCTGTACTCACCTTATTTATCTTTGCCACGTGAGCCTATCTTTGGCAGACTTAATTTTGTATTGATCCGTGTTAAAAATTTTGTAGCTTGTACATCGTCCATGTTTGGGTCTGCGTATTGAAGCTTTCGTCTATCTGAAGACCCTCTACATTGTCATCATCGAAGTCCTCATCACAATACGTCTACGTGGGCCCCACTCTAGCCTGCATTCAATAGTGTCATGAGACCCCATGAATCCTCCAGTCGTTCACTCTTTCCAAAATCACATTACCTGCATGAAGACACAAAAAGGGATTTAGTCTTATGAATAGAATAAATTAGAAAGCCCTAATATTTGAAATGAATACAAGCTTTTTATTTTGCAAAAAAAAATTATTTGGTTATTGTGAGAAACCTTTATGACCATGTACACGGTTAAGCAATATCATCCCAACCATGACACCTCCTAAAGTTGGGAGTTATCATCATTAATATGAAATTTAACACAAAACCACCACACACCATTTTTTAAACTATTATTATATACAAAATATATATAATAATAATGTATATTTTTCGGTATACAAATGAAAGAAAACCCAAAAAGTAACCACAAAAACACTAACAACAAAATCAATGAAAAACTTGCCGACACAACAAAAATTCGTCAACCACAAGATGACAACAAAAGAAACGTCGACAATAAAATATTGTCGACAAGAAAATATCTTCAACAAGAAAAAGTCATCGACAACAAAATATTGTCGACAAGAAAAATTTGTCGACAATAAAATATCATCGACAAGAAAAAGTCATCGATAATAAAATATTAACAAAAACTAATGATAAATGCAAATTCAAAACAAACAGAGTATTAGATGCTCGGAACCAACATGCAAACACCCAAACACAAAAAACAAAAAGGTGGGTCCCCAATTTTGGGGTACGTTGTGGAGCAACCACAACAAATGGCGACTCTGTTGGGAAATGCTCCTGAGCATTTCGTTGAGAACCCAACCTGAAAACCTATAAAATTAAAACACAAGCGTCAAAAAACATCCAAAGAATGAAACTAGATGAGGAATACATGAAGCATTATAATTATTCAACGTCAACTCAATGTGTGTGGTCTGATTCATTCCTTATCATTTGAAGTTGATCAACATTCCATCATCTGTTTCACTTATGATTCATGCATATGAGAAGTTATGGATGATTCCTGTAGGATTTAATGTATGGTGAAGATATTAGAGATATAAAAACCTGCTTTGCAAAAGCTCAAATTTTCTAGTACCATGAACAAACATATTAAAACTGTCAAACCCTCTTAGGACCAAATATGTGTATACTAAATTAATTTACTAGATCCCAAAGTTGGTTATGTGTCACTACCATCTTGAACCCATGTGCAAGTGTAAGTGAAATCAGAGCTTTGGGGAATAGGATTCCCAACCTAAGCGAGATGGGAATTTAACCCTATCCTTACTACTCTATCCGGAGCTCAATACCTCATCTTGAACAAAATGATTTAACCCGTTATGGATGAAACTATCGAGGCTAGCCTGTCCGTTTGAGCGGTCAAAGGTCTCGCTTTTAGACAAGACATGTTGCCACGCATGAGCATACTCCACTTCCAGTCAGGCGTCTATATCCCCGGTGGAGATCAACCCCATAATCTAGGATTTGGCTTTACTTTTGATTTCTTGAACCTTGGGGATGACTACCCATCCTTGGAAGGGACATGTAGTACGATCCTTCCAATCCAATATTAATGATGAAATGCAAGTAGAATGAAAAATATTTGCTTTGGAATTTCAAGTTCTTGAGTGTAGATCACGCTTTTAATTTCTTAAAGCGTGATGGAGGTAAAATAGAAGCTTTGGGGAATCGGATTCTCAACCTAAGCGAGATGATAATTAGACCCTATCCTTACTACTCCATGAAGGTCAAATCATATCTTTGGGGAGTTAGATCCTCAACCTAAGTTTGATGGGGATTTAACCCTATCCTTACTACTCTGATTTTAGGCTTTAAGCACTATGGGAGTGGTAAACAAACACTGTTCTAAGGATTATGTTGCATGATAGGGCAGACACGAAATACTCCTTTCGCCTCACCTTTTCTTCCAAGTATGGTTTTGACCATTTTGCTCAAGATCCTCTTTAATGTGTAGAATGTGTTTGGTTCAAGATAGTTCGGGCATCAGTTCCCAAACTTAGGATCCTTTTAATATATGTTATGCAATAACCCTAAGAGGATTCGAAACCTTTTCAATGATTGTACTTGAAATGTAGATGCAACTGAGATGAAATGTATATGCAATGTGGAATGTAACATGAGATATGGATGAATGCATTGCTCTTTTTGAAATGCGGATGGAGTATATCACCTACTTTGCCATAATTTGTAAAACTGACAACTTCATGCATCACAAGTTCCAAACGATATTATTTAATGTATTTGTAGACACCAAAATCCAGCCACTTGTAAGTCATCTATACCTTCCTGTTAGCCACGTGTCAGTCATCCACCTTCCCGCCATTATTTGGCCCAAATCCACACCTTCCCGCCATTATTTGGCCCAATTTCACCTTCCCGCCATTATTTGGCCCAATTTCACCTTTCCCGCCATTTTTCATTCCCAAATTTATTTAAATTAATATTTATATATATATTTATATATTTTAATATATTTTAATATATATATATAAAGATACTTTAAGTGATTTAATCTGAGCCGTCCATCCTTCATTTAATCTCATCCGTCCATCCATCTTAATCCGTTTCACAACCTAGATTTATTCTCTACCCTTGGATCCACTTTAATCTTAGCCACACGTTCAAAGTGTCGTTAAAACCCTAAAGTGTGCCCTAAGAGTAGATTATAAATTGAGTCACCTTGATGGCTCAAACCCTATCTCTTTTACTATCTCTCTTTTGTTATCTATCGCTATCTATCTCTTCTTCATCTAAACCTACCCATCCATCGCCGTCCCTTTTCGTCGCATCCATCGCCGCATCCGTCGCCAACTTCGCCGCCATCCCTTCTGCAGCATTCTGTAGAATCCCCCATTCTTGTCGCAAGTGCCCGCGGGCGTTTACCCGCAGCCACAGACGCAGACCGGCGTCTGCAACCCCGATCCAGAAGCACGCGGGCGTTCAGCGATCGCACCAGGGCGCCTTCCGCAGCCGATTTGACAGTTACATCACTTCCAGGTGCCGCTTGGTCTCGCCGCGTTAACAGAAAAAGAGGTATAGATTCTAAAGCAAGTAATCTTTTTATGTATTAATCCGCCGTTAGATTCTGCATTCTATTTATTTCATTTCTAGGGTTTTAGATTGTTTTTTGAGGGCTCACACAGTGGAGCCCTCTTATTAGTTTCTAACCTTTTTGTAGTTTTAATGTGTGCAGGATTTTAATGGCAGATTTGATTGGATGATAGCAGCTGCTTAAGCTGGAGTGGTCCGAGCCAAAGGATACAACGAAGCCCACTCATTCTGTTGAGGTTAAGGATACATTCTTCGGAGACGCCACCATATTGTGCCAGCTAGGGTTTCGGAGAACCCTAGCACAAATTGTAATCTTGTATCACGAAAAGGGTTACAAGCCCTGTTGTACTCAAAAGGAGTTTCTAAACTCCATTGATTAATAAAAATCGTTTGTTTTGTACAACTGTGTTCTGCATTACTTTTTATCGTGATTTCTTTATCTTTTGTTTGGCGTTGTATCTTTAATCTACAAATGGCGATCACGGTGGGACCCCTAGGGTTTCATGTTTTTAATACTTGCTTTACTGATCTATTCCTGTTTTTGTTTTATTTTGCAGGTTCCAGAAATCATGAAATTCGTTGTTCCAGCGAACTAGGGTTTCTGAGGAGTTTGCAGAAAACGCAGCAGACGCAGAGCAGCGTCTGGAAGTCCGATCCGAAATGCAGAGGTGCGTTTCAGCCTGTGTAGACTCCCTTGGGCGTTTGAAGGCAGTTTTACAGAAAAGCGTAGGCTTCCAAGTAAGTGCATTTTTTTTCTTTGTTAAACTGTACTTTTTACGTTTTTGGTTTTTCTGCTGTATTCTGTTTCTTTTTCAGATCATTGCTTTAAAATGAACAAAAACTAAGTAATCTGGAAAAGAACAGTTAAGCTGTATATACATTTTTTTTTGTTACATTTTTTTGCATTGCATTATTGGTTGTTGCTTGCATAAAAAAAAAAAATTGCATACCTAGCTGCATATTAGAATAGCTACGAATTATCTGTTTTAGTTATCTAAGTAGGACTATTGATTGGATTTCAATAGTACTCTTCCGGTTGCTCCTTTGATATCTGATATCATTGGTAGGCAGGGGGTTTTAAACGGTGTACTCCACTTCTTCAGAGGAAATGGCATATTTTCGGTGGCCTCTTGCTTAGATCATTAGAACTTTTGATTTATAGCTTTGTATGTATACATTAGACAACTAAAACACTTAAAATAAAATTCACCGCATTTCATATTGCATTTAAAACGAGTAATATCCTGGATTTCATCACTAGGTATTGCTTGAAGTTTAGTGACGGTGGAATTCATCTCCATCCATTAAACTTCTGCCTTAGACACCATAGGTCACCCCCGAGCAAACTTGCTTGGATTTCATCACCAGTAAGAATCTCGTTGTCCTTTCCTAGCCATAGTTTTTACCTTTTTTGTGAATAATTCAAGATTAGATCACATGCAAAACTCATAAACCGGACACTTAAAATTTACTGCAGATTAAGATCAGAAAATAATTAATTAACCGCAGGTAAGACATATTGGTTGAAACCTAGGTTGTGACTGTTTTCTGATAATTTCTTTAGTGTAAATTTATCATTCAAGTTTTGCATTCTTCTTTTCTGAATTTGTTTAGATTTATTGCTTTATGGTCTTAACAAGGAATCAATCTAAAATGTTAAATCTAAATAATCAAATGAGTAATTCACAGAACATCCCC
The DNA here is from genome assembly GCA_028583015.1 of Wollemia nobilis. Taxonomy (NCBI): domain Eukaryota; kingdom Viridiplantae; phylum Streptophyta; class Pinopsida; order Araucariales; family Araucariaceae; genus Wollemia; species Wollemia nobilis. Next base: position 11,024,129 of record JAQPPZ010017220.1, on the reverse strand, counting down.
ACCACCAACATGGCCACTTATCCTAGTGAATTTCAGGAAGGTTCGCTTGCAGGTCTTTCACGTCCTTCTACCGTCTATCGCATGGCCATGCCCATGGAGGAAGACAATTCCTGTCATATTACCCACATTGATATGGCCCAAGTGCAAACTCACTTAAGAGATGGCACTGGTTATGTCCTTGAGCCAATCCAAGATTCCCCTATGCAAGATTCTATTTTTCAGCAGGATATTGCATCAACCATACCCGCTGGTTTCACTCGGGTCTACACTAACCCTTTTTTTGAGGCTAATGTTGTATCTCGCTCACTCGGCTTCATCTCCAACATCTTCCCAGATGCTCAATTGTCCTCCTTTGGAGACAAATGTAGTGTCTTCCCGACCACTTTCTCCTCCATTTACCCGGTTGTACACCAATTCTCTCTATGAGGCTGGTGGAACCTCCTCTAGCCATGACCAATTTCAACCCTCTTCTTCCCAAACCATTTATGGTTTCACCCTACCTAGGGCACAGTCTATTGTTTCTTCCCAGGTACCGCCTACTTCAGCCACCTTCATTGCCCCTGCTATGCAGTCCCCTATGACTACCATGGCAGACTGCCCTCCACCTTCATCCAATCATCCCACCTCCCTTGGGTTAGAGATTAATAAGGTTAGGGAGTACCTCGACAAGTTGCTTCAGCAACAACAGCAACAAAATGCTCAACCACCTATCGTAGTAAATCCTACACCCCAACCAATTTCTACCCAGCCGACTTTTCTTAGCTCAGGCCCCACCTGGGTACCCCAATCTTCGGTGGTGTCCATTCCTACCCCACCTTTCTCCCAACCCAGTCCAGTTCATCATTCACCCCAATCACCTTCTTTTCGGTATCATCCATACCAACAACCTGTCCATTCCACACCGCCTAATCCAGGCAATTTCATCCCATCTCATCATTTTTCCACTCCTCCATTGCATCATCATAATCATCAAACGAATCAAAATTTTCATGAAGATTCTCGACTCCATGCTATGCAACAACAGATTGACAACCTTATGCTCAACATGCCCGGCTCATCTAGTCGAAACCTACGCTAAGGTCGTTGATCAATCAACCAATTCATCCTTCGGTACCTTCACCGCCATATCCGACCGATTTCACATTACCGAAGTTTGACAAATTTTGAGGAACTGAGGATCCTCATGAACATGTGAGCTCATTCATGCATGCCCGCTTTAGAATCCAAAATAATGACGCTCTTATGCTCAGAACTTTTCCTCAGACATTAGGGGGAGATGTTGTACAATGGTACAATCATTTACCTCACCATAGCATTTATGCTTACGAGCAATTGATTAATCTATTTTTAGAACGATTCTCCCTAAATGTACAAAGGAAAGTCTCATTGTCCGACTTATACAAGCTCAAGCAACATGACGATGAGACTGTTTATGACTTTGGAAACCGTTGGAGGGCTATCATTAATAAATTGCCATTCTCCCTACCAATGGAGGAGTTAACCAAAATGTTCACCCGAGTTGTCTAAAACCTATCTCTTGGTTACTCCAATTACAACAATACAGGACTTTTGAAGAGGCTTTGGCCCAAGCAAGTATCATAGAAGACATTAAAGTCCAAGAGGGTGTTTTAAAACCCCGTAGAAAAGAATGGCAACAAAAGGGCCAACAACGAAATAATAATTATGGCCAAAACAAACAAGCACAGGCTAGTACAACCTCAAATGTTAACCAAGTTAATCAAGTGGTGGCGAGTCAGCCCGTAATGGCTCAACAACAACAAGTAATGCAAAGTCAACCGCAACCAATTGCTTATCATGCGGTACCCGCCCCTCCTCAACCAGCTCCCAATACTGGGCCAACCATGGAAACTCGACCTTGGCAAACTAATCGTCCCAAGCGACAATTCACACCTTTAGATGAACCATATGCGGTCATATTCAACAAGTTATATAGCACAAATCAGTTAACTTTACCTGAGTTTAAACCTTTAGAACCATCTAGAAGGGGGAAGTATTACAAGGAGTACCTATTTTGTCCTTATCATAGGCAAAATGGACACGATATCAATAATTGTACAACTTTCAAACATGTGATCCAAGATCTTATTGAGATTGGAGCCATTAAATTGGATAGCCCCTTAGCCCAACAAAATCAAAATCTTGGTGTATTTCAAACACCCCTTCCACATCGGGAGGAAGCTCCAACAACTTCCGGGGGAGTAACTCAGGTAACTCCTCCTAATCAAGTCAACCATGTACAACAATACCAAGGTTTTGTGGGTACTATTAACGTAGTAACCCGGGGTCAAAGGGCGAACCAACCAAATCAGGCTGAACCACAACCACCTGTACAAACTCCCGGTCCACCTCGGGTAACAGATGACCCAACGACGTGCTAGTACTTCTCAACAACCGCTAAATAATTCTACTCAACGCCAACGACCCATCATGTCATTGAGTAGCTGGTTAACTACCGGTTTAAAAATGGCTTCTGCCAAGTTATCGATCTATGACCTCATTCAACAATCTCCCCCGCATAGAGAGGCATTAATGGAAATATTAAAGTCAATCGAGCTTCAAACTCAAGATACTAATGCCTTCAACAACTTTGTGGGGAGTATTCAAACATGCATGGAGCCCTCCATCACTTTCTATGATTTTGAAATCAAACCTATGTCAACAGAAAGTATAGATCCTCCACTGCATATCATGGCCAAGATCGATCACAAGCCATTCAAGAGAGTCTTAATTGACACCGGTTCCTCAATCAATATCATTACAACATCGGCGTTGAGTCATCTAGAGTTGTCGCCATCCCTTATCACAAAGTCGACTTTTACTCTTAAAGCATTCAATGATGCTTTATCTTCCACGGTTGGCACGGTTATCTTGCCCATTGAGGTAGGGGCCCGAACTTTGCATACCTTGTTTCACATCTTGGAAGGGTCCATGGCATACAATGTATTGCTTGGACGGCCTTGGCTTAGGGAGATGAGATGTGTCCCTTCTATACTTGCATCAATGTCTGAAGTATGTATATGAGGGACAGGTTCATTGTGTACCTGCTGACATTGAACCCTTCAAACATTGCAACTATGTCTCAAATCCTTATGAGATTGTGTTGCCATCCACTCATCTTTTCTTGACCCCATCTACTTCTTCTATACCATCTTCTTCTAAAGCTCCCATTCTTGAGGGGCTACCCATCATATCGCAACCATCTTCCTCTTCCGCTATTCCATCTCATTCACCACTTTCTTCATCTCCTAATCTTCCTTCTTCTTCATCAGTGACCACATGCACATGTGGCCATGACCAATCATCTCTTTCCACGTCATTACCCCCTTCTTCTACACCTTCTTCAACATCACCTATTATTCCTCCATCTTCCCAACCATCACCAGCTGATGTTTCACAAGTTAGTGAAGCATCAACCCAACCAAATCCTTCCAATTCTTCTATCCCACATTCTTCTATTCCATCATCTAGTCCATCTCCCTCCCAAGTCAAGGTCCATCTCATTGATGCAGGTATTGGTGAGTATGCCATTCAAGATGTCCACATCACACCGTTCAATGTGCAAACAGTTAAAGATTTTGGTCGTCCACATGACCAACATTTATCCATTGGATCGGTTTATAACATGGGTTCTATGCCAAATTCCATTAATTTTGTATATGGGGGAATAGAGTCATCTTCTAGTCCTACCACCATACTAGAACCCAAGCATCCGAGTCCCTGCCAATATCGAAAGGATGGAGGGTTTTCCCTCTCGCTATTTCCACAGACATAATTGGCAGCAATTTGGCCTAGGTCGATACGAGCAAGGAGTAACTGAACGCATCGATATGCCATATCAGAGACCCACCGAGCGTTTTGGTCTGGGCTACCAACCACTTCCATCCCTTTCTTCTTTTGAACGAGCTTTTCAAAGCATTAATCTTAATTCAGAAGAAGAAATCCTCCACCCCGACGAATCCGAAGATGAAGCCTATGAAGAATTTGACGTCATGTCAAATGGTGATGAATCTGAAGAAGAGTCGGCGCCCATTGTTCCCCTCACTGAACAAGACGAGTTTTATCTCCAATTGTTCCCTCTCCAAGAGGCCATCTTTCGCTTGCTTATTCCACAAGAACGAGGTGAACCACCCCCTCCGCCACATCCATAAGCCATAATCCAAACCTGTATTATATGTATATACTAAAATAGTGGTTTTCACCACTACAAAAAAAAAAAAAAAACTCAAAAAAAAAAAAAAACTCAAAAACTATGTTGTTTTGCATCTCAGGTCTTCCGAGGTCTTCACCGGTTTTCCCTTCCATTCCGCCCATCCTTTCTTCCATAAGTCGACAATGAATTTCGAAGACTTATTCACACCACTCCATAATCCATATGATCCGGATAAGCCAATCTCGATCAACCCAAGCCTGATTGACATGGATCGGATTTCATCTCCTCCATCTATTTCAAGTTCATCCTTAAAGAGAATCAACAAAACACCAATGCATTGCCGCATCTTCGAGATAAATTCACGGCTAATTGGTTAGGTCCATATATGGTCCTCTCCGAAAGAGTGGGTAATGGAACTTATAGACTTGCCAGTTTAGAGGGAGAGGAAGAACCCAAACCACTTAATGTTATACACTTGAGGGCATTCTACGCATAGTTTGAATTTTATATGTACATATATACATGGCTTGTACAACAAAAAAAAAAAAACAAATAAAATAAAAAGAATTTGCATTTCATTGTTAGTTGCATACATCTCATTCAAAAACATTGCATTTCATGTGCATACATCTCATTGAAAACCATAACATTTCATTTTCAGCCATAGTTGCATATCATGTTAGAGACCATTCTATCTTTTGGATATAAAATTTGGTCAAGCAAAAGTCATGTTGCCTTAATCAGGGGCACCTTCATAAAATCCATCAAACCGAATTGTCATTCGTACACCCATTTTCCATTTGCACATATTTACATTGCCAAAATGTTTTCGAGTCACTCGACCATTCCTAGTGTTTTAAGCAAACTTTGAAATGCATGTCAAAGTTCTCTAGGGCCATATCACAAATTACACTAAATAAAATCTTGAGTATTGGGAAATGATTTCAAAAGCGGTCTTGAACCTATCACATTTTCACATCTTAAAAACATCTTGTGTCAAAGAGAGATAACACCATCCTTGGGTTGTGCCTTGAAGTGAAAAGGGTAATCCTCGTTTGTCCTATCATGCAAACATAGTCCATAAAACAGTGGTTCTTACCACTATCACAAGCAATCACAAAATATAAATATAAACAGAGTAGTAAGGATAGGGTAAAATTCTCATCATACTTCGGTTGAGAATCCGATTCCCCAAAGCTCTAAGGAAATGAACATTTTTCACACACCACTGATCCCAAATAAGTTGTAAGGATCGTACTACTTGTCCAGTCAGACGGATAGGTAGTCATCCCCAAGGCTTACAAAGGTCAAAAACAACATGGACTATGGAGTTAACCTTCACCGGGGCTATAGACGCTTGACTGGCAGTGGAGTATACTCATTGCGTGGCGACATGTCTCTCCTCAAAAAGAGACCTCTGAATGCTCATACGGACAAACTAGCTTCGGGGTCTTCTCCATAACAGGGTTACCTAATTTATGCAAGATGAGGTTAATGAACACACTTGCACACACACGGGTTTTTGATTGCCTAGAGTCACTACCATGCTTCTGATTTGGTTAATGAACTCGCATGCACACACATTTGGTCCTAGTTGAATTAGGCGGTATTAGTAAGTTTGTTTGATACCACTAGCATGTTTGAGTCTTTGTAAAACAGTCTTCCATATCAACCTCCATATCACCCTCCATATCTTCTTCCATATTCATGTCATTCCATACGTCATCCATTCACAAGCCACCAAGTTCGGTGCCCCCGATTAAACAATTATGATAAAAGTTGGCTAAATCTAACTATCTAAAAGTATGAGTGCTTCTTAGTGCATATTTCATTTACTTAGTCTCGCATTAATCATCTATAAGTTTGCATTCCATTCCATCACATATGCATCAAAAACATTAAAACATATAAAAACATGCATCACAAAAACATAGGCATTCACACAAAAGAGAGTAAAACACCAAATAAATAAAAGCCATGTATATATATATGTATAAAGGTCAATCTGTACAATGAATGCCAAAAGGCTACAATATACAATAGAGCATCAAGGCTCATGAAAAGGGAGCACACACCCAGAACGCAACCGACCAAAGAGGTACAATTTTTTTTTTTATTTTTTTTTTCCTTTTTTTTTTTTTTTTTTTTTTTTTTTTTTTTTTTTTTTTTTCTTGGGACAACGACCTCCTCATCCCCGAAATGATAGGGGAGAATCGGTGTCGTGCCTCTAACACCCTAAGCTGCAAAACAACAAAACAAAAATTTGTTACAAATTTTTCCAAAAAAAAAAAAAACACATAATAAGTACTTGCTTAAATGAACAAATACCTCAGTTGGCTGCACTGGCGCGTCCGCTCCCATCTCCGCCATAGCTCCCACGTGCTTCACTCTCCCACACAACCTTTCACTCCACTCTCTCAGACGCACTTCTCTCAAGCTCGAACGCACAAATGAGCGAAATTCTCGTTGAAACTGTTTAAATAGCTGGTTTTGGCGCCCTGAAACGTAGTGGGGCATTTCATGGCGCATTTAGACGCAGTCCTGCATTTGCAGAGCGCCTAAACACCGGCGGGCGTCTCTGCCAACCACAAATGCAGACCGGCGTTTGGTGTCAGTATTGAATAAAGGAACAAAACTTGCAAAATTGAAGCTTACCTCCTCCAAATTTCATCAAATTGCATTCATCCATTCTTCTTATCATAATAAAACATTTTGTGAAGGTTACAACAGTTTTGGACACAAATTTTGTCATTTCGCTCAAAAAGCGCATCATTCATCATTGTTTTACAAATTGGGTTAAAAATATTCAAAACCTTCACAAAATTAACCACATTCATCAATTCTTCTGATCTATCGTCAATTTCATTCATTCTTCTTTCATCATGCATATTTTTGCCAAATCAAATTAAAGTAAACCTCGTATCTAGTGGTATATTCTATCACCTTGGCGATTGCAGCGATTTGAATCCATGCAATTCGATAAGAGGATTAAACCACCATAAGGACACCTACCATTTATCATAATCAACTATTTCACTGTTTGAAAATTGGAAATCAATTTTGGATATTCTACTTTTCAAGTGACCTCATACCAAGATTAATTTGCTCAACAGTTGTCATTGATGGCCTAGTTCATGGGGCCTTAAACATGGACAATCTTTAATATCATCATTATTTTGAGTCTTGCTAGAGATTGAGGCTACCTAGGTTGATTGGTTTCGACCCGAGGAATTATACATACAGTCATCACTAGGAGCATCTCTGAGTTCTGGACTCTTTTCATGCATCTTTCATCTCTGCATATCAATGGCGCCAACAAGGCAATTTCATTAACGAGTATGGACTCACACACAGGAGTTGGGGCATCCGTTATCAATTTCTAATTTTCCTATAGTGGAATTCATCTTACATGATCATGGAACTTACAATTTGGCAAAAATCCCTTTATAACCGTTGGGGCAGAAAACGGTCCATCTTTCACATCACTCATATCGTCTTCAATCATATTCTTTTCTGGTTTGTACACCAACCCCTTTCCTGTTGGGACATAAACAGATGGTTCATACACCAACCCCTTTTTTCACCGTTGGGGCAAAAACGGTTCATTTTCTTCCAAATTTCTTCCAATTGGCTTGTGAGAACCATTCTCGCTCGCCAATTGAGGGGGTAAGTTGATAAAATTTTAAATATTCTTTTATTCTTTGGTCTTCAAAGTTGTGCTTTAGTCTTGAGAGAGAGTTGCGTCCGATCCAGACTTTTCGGGTGTCTTAAGTTTTTGTGCTTGCATTGTGTCTTCACACAAAGCAGCTAAAAAGGGGCATCTGTAGACACCAAAATCCGGCCACTTGTAAGTCATCTATACCTTCCTGTTAGCCACGTGTCAGTCATCCACCTTCCCGCCATTATTTGGCCCAAATCCACACCTTCCCGCCATTATTTGGCCCAATTTCACCTTCCCGCCATTATTTGGCCCAATTTCACCTTTCCCGCCATTTTTCATTCCCAAATTTATTTAAATTAATATTTATATATATATTTTAATATTTTAATATATTTTAATATATATATAAAGATACTTTAAGTGATTTAATCTGAGCCGTCCATCCTTCATTTAATCTCATCCGTCCATCCATCTTAATCCGTTTCACAACCTAGATTTATTCTCTACCCTTGGATCCACTTTAATCTTAGCCACACGTTCAAAGTGTCGTTAAAACCCTAAAGTGTGCCCTAAGAGTAGATTATAAATTGAGTCACCTTGATGGCTCAAACCCTATCTCTTTTACTATCTCTCTTTTGTTATCTATCGCTATCTATCTCTTCTTCATCTAAACCTACCCATCCATCGCCGTCCCTTTTCGTCGCATCCATCGCCGCATCCGTCGCCAACTTCGCCGCCATCCCTTCTGCAGCATTCTGTAGAATCCCCCATTCTTGTCGCAAGTGCCCGTGGGCGTTTACCCACAGCCACAGACGCAGACCGGCGTCTGCAACCCCGATCCAGAAGCACGCGGGCGTTCAGCGATCGCACCAGGGCGCCTTCCGCAGCCGATTTGACAGTTACATCACTTCCAGGTGCCGCCTGGTCTCGCCGCGTTAACAAAAAAAGAGGTATAGATTCTAAAGCAAGTAATATTTTTATGTATTAATCCGTCGTTAGATTCTGCATTCTATTTATTTCATTTCTAGGGTTTTAGACTATTTTTTGAGGGCTCACACAGTGGAGCCCTCTTACTAGTTTCTAACCTTTTTTGTAGTTTTAATGTGTGCAGGATTTTAATGGCAGATTTGATTGGATGATAGAAGCTGCTTAAGCTGGAGTGGTCCGAGCCAAAGGATACAACGAAGCCCACTCATTCCGTTGAGGTTAAGGATACATTCTTCGGAGACGCCACCACATTGTGCCGGCTAGGGTTTCGGAGAACCCTAGCACAAATTGTAATCTTGTATCACGGAAAGGGTTACAGCCCCTGTTGTACTCAAAAGGAGTTTCTAAACTCCATTGATTAATAAAAATCGTTTGTTTTGTACAACTGTGTTCTGCATTACTTTTTATCGTGATTTCTTTATCTTTTGTTTGGCGTTGTATCTTTAATCTACAGTATTTGTGATACTCGTGGAGCTTTCTGCAATACAATTTTGATGTTTCATATTCTCTTAGTCTTAGTCAACATTCATAAGGACATAAGTTGACATCTCACTTTTTTTTTTTTCAAGACAAACCAAAATTGTCCAAAGGACAACACACAAAACTTAAAACCAAAATGAGATCCAATCCAAAACCAAAACACGAAAACCAACAGTACATACAAATGTATAATATAATACAAGATGGTGCAAATTTTGGATTATCATTTTCTCGGATCCCAAACCTGATTAGAATTCTTTAAAAGACATGAGGTGATACACATACCAAGTTTTGTAGGAATCCAACAAAAACAAGACTAGACCAAACAATGCAACCAACTTTAACTTTCCTCTCTCACCCCACCAATTAGATTTAGTTCCACTAGTATTCTCATAGGTGAGATTCAAATTACCAAATTGATTAGACAATGGTTGATTTTCAATTCTTTCTTGTCTATTCTTTAAGGTGTAAATTTCATAATTTCATTCATGGTTTAGAACTAGGCTTTCTTTATTCAAAATGAAATTTTGTAAGCAAGAGCCTATTTCTAAATTTTTTAAATCTAATTCATTTTCTATGTTCTTAGGCCAATCAAAATTGTGCAACAATTTACGAGCGTCTAGGATATTTACTAAATGGGGATCATTAGAATTTTTTATCCTAGGTTCAAGAATTAATTGTTGATGAATTTGATTTAGCAATTTAAGTGCATCAAGTTCATTTTCATTCATTAAAGTAATGTTATCAAAGGTGTGGTTAGCAATTAATCCTTGTTCTTCATTCACCTTCAATGGCATTTCATAATAAACACCATCCAAATTCAAAATGTGGTCATGCAACTCTTCACCTATAGCTTGGATACTTGAACACAAAAGGTTATATTTTACCTTTTGCACATTTTCATTTACCAAAACTTGGTGAGAAATAACAATTTCTTCATTTATTACCTGTTCATCAAGCATACCAAAATATGGCACCCAATTGAAAACATGTTCATCTTTCTCAATCCTCAAATTTTGTTGGTCGAAGTATATGTCACATAATATGTCTTGATGATCACTCATTTGAGTTGCTTTCAATTGATCAAACTCTTTATCATTTGTTTCTAATTACTTATTCACCATCCATGGCATCTACTCATGTGAGATAGAAGTTTGAATATCTTGTATATCTAGTGAAATAGGATTTTCATCAATAGGGGTGTGAGAAAACAATACATCATCATATCTCCCCCAACCATTGTAAAAATTTTCATCCAGATTCGTGGAACGAAACTCCATGGTATTTATGACATGATCTTTTGATTCATTCATAAATTCACTTTCTTATTTTTCCTTGGTAGTAGGATCATTATAATCTTCCAAAATTTTATGAGATTTGAAACCCTCTTCCAAAACATCCTCAAATTGTACAAGAGTTGTAATATCTTCCTTTGAGTAGGCGATTATGTTGTCATGTATATCAATTGTCACACAAGCTTCATTAGTGGTTTTGGAGTGAGTGTAGTCTTCCCACTTCTTCCAAGCATCATAATAATCATCTTCCAAAATCAAATGGTGACGTTCAACTACTTCTTCAACATCTTCCAATTCATCAGTGTGTTTCTCATCAAATTCACCTTCACCTTCTTTAAATGGTTCAATAAGTTTCAAAAGTGGGTTATTTCTTGAATTCAAATTTGTAAGACTATCATCATCCAAATTAGTAACCCATGATTCAATTTTATCACAATTTGGAGGGTGAAGAAATTTTTGATCATTAGTTCCAAGCTTCTCATCGAGAGTGTCTTCCAAGAACAAGTGGTGAAATTATATCATATCTTCAAATTCATTTATTGATTTTCTTCCAATTTCACTTTCAACCACTTCATTCAATTCTATGGTAGTTTCTATCCTATCACCTATCTCAAACCTTGTTGAATTTAGGACCCCTTTATCCGAATAATCATGTATCTCTATGAATGAGATCATTTCTGCATAATCCTCACTGGTGGATGTTGGCTTAGCAATTTGCACCTCCTCTTGGACTACATCTAAGGTGGTTGTAACATTTGGACCTTAAAATTCATCCCCTTGATCATTTACCTTAGGTATCATTGGAGTGGAGGGTGCTATATTTAATGGTTGGTGTCGGTTGGCATCACTAACTCCAAAGGAACAATCTCTCATGTGAACATGTTGTGCCTTTTCTTCTTCAAAAACTTGTTCTACCTTTTCCAAGATCTCATAGATTATCTCTAGAGACAGGTCATCCAAGTTTTTCTTTAAAGATGTAGCAAGTTTAGGGTGTATGGCTCCCATGTATACTTGAATAGCTTCCTCTTCTGATGTGTTAAAATTTTCCCACATTTGGGAGTGCAACTCACGAAATCTTTCGTTGAATTGACTCAAGGATTCATTAGGCTCATTATGTATGGAGGTAAACTAATTTTTCAACATCTCTAAGTCAACCTGATTACCAAAATGATAAAGATAGGTTGCTTCTAGTTGTATCCAAGAAGTCCTAACCTCCATGGGTAGTTGGCCATACCAAAAGAATGGTCTATCATCCAAAATGTATGCAAATAACTTACAAGCCACCTCCTCATAGAAAATTTGGAATTGACATAATGTATTCTTGTAGACATACAATTTTTGCAAGTATCCTAGTGGCACCTCTTGATTAAAACATCGTAGAAACTCCAATAACATTTTAGGAATTTGATAGGGTATCCCATGTATAGACAAACCCTTATAATGATACTCCATCGTAGATACCATTATTTCTCTTAGAGATGCTACTTCAGCTCTTATATTGTATGTCATCATTAGTAAAACTCAAAATATAACTTTAGAACCAAATCTGTTAGTCAAAATAAAACAACAAAATATGGCGAAGTAGTGTTCTAAAAATGTAAACTAGTTTTTGATTCACTAGATCGCATATGCGCAAGTGAAGAGCATACTCCTAGTGTTGTAGGCTTTCTAATTCACAAGATCGCATTACACGCAAGTGAAGAGCATAATACCGACAACAAATACATTTTAGACAAAATAATTCCTTACAAATAAGCATGAAATGACTAGCAAATATCAAACATGTAACATATGAATAATCATGTTAGCATCAACCAAGAGATGTATCCATTAAAATCAAATGAAAGTAATTGCATGGAGACAACCTCGTTAGTCAAGACCAAAATTTTTCAAAATCAAATCAAAACACATTATTCCTGTATGAACAATCAAAAAGCGTTAGAACAATGCATAGCAATTCATGTCCTCCTTTTAACACTACAAGGTTGTATTATTAAAAGAGGGCTAAAGGTAATAATCAATAGGGCATGAAATATTCAAAATTTAAATCTCTATAGCATTTAAATCACACTGAAATAAACCAATTTAGGCCCTCCTTCTAGCGCCAATATGTTGAGTGGTATTTTCACCCAATTGTGAAAGTACACTCTCCCTTAGGATTTGGATTCCAAATCCCCTCTTGCAAAGAAGTTAAACAAACAACTTCTCCAAGGTCTCCACTATATTTAGCATTTGCATGTGTATTAGTAATCTCAAATAAAGATATTCAATTTAAATGCTTGGAACACCTTAGTGATTTCAAGTAAATGTAAACAAGGGGCAATGTTGGTTTATTTTACCATGAAACTTTAGTGATTGTTCATTGAACCAAAATAAAGCAAATGTGAGTTGGTCCTCATATGACCACGATGTAGCATCTTAATTCATTTATCTTGAGAGTTTTAAGGTAGATTTTATCTTGCATTAAATCCAAATATGGCTTCTTATCATGAATATGAAGATAGCTTTCAATGTGATCGATAAACTATCCCTCTTTGGTGAAATAGGTTTTCACAAAGAGGTAATAATTTATGGCCTTAAATAAAGGGCTTTAAATGTCACTTTAACTTATCCCTCTTAAATGAAATCAAAATTTCATTAAGATGAATGATTAAGTTCTTTGAAGAAATGACCTTCAATGTAATACTCAAATTACCCCTCTTTCGTAAAATTATAATTTTTATGAAGAGAAGGCAATTTTAGGCCCAAAAATGGAAATTTGTGAAATGCCATAAAACATAACTCCTTCAATGAAATTGGAATTTTCATGAAGGGAATGTCATCATAGGCTCATGAGTGCAAAACAAAATTGAAAAAATGAAATTCGGCCCAAAAATGAAAATTTTCTATTTTCGGATTTTTAAAATCTGTAATAAAACAGCAACTTCGATGAATTTTTAAAAATACTAAACAACTCCGAAAATGAAATTTCAAAGTGCGTATTGGAAATATGAAGTATAACCTACGCAATGGTGAAATTATTTTTGGATTTTGGAATTTTTTTAATGTTTATTTTAATGCCTGAAAATAAAAAAAAATTAAAATTTCTGGAAAAATAAAATGCATAAAAATGAAAATTTAAATGCAGAAAATGAAACACATGATACATTTAGTTTGATGCTATCCTATTCCGGCAAAACCGAAGATGTGAGGTTTCCATGCATGCAACCTTAACCTATTGGACTTGCAAAACAAGCACAATCCGGATAAGCAAAGTGCTGGCTTCTAGGGTTTTAAATGAGGTTTTCAGATTTAAACATTCGCATGAAGCAACCAAGAAACTTGCATAAACTCCATTTATAAGCCTAAAATCTGAAAAGAAAAAAAAATAAACATTTAATCTTGCATGTAGAAAATGACTCCTCTTTTCTTGCCCATAAAATGCAACTTTCTGAAACACTATCTGCATTTAAAATATTTCCTTGTAATGGCAGAAATCTGGTTTTATCAACGAACCAGTCCAGAAAAACCCAGTGCCAAGGCCTTGCCTTCATTCCTGCAATCTTCTCTGAAAAGTTTCCAACCCCCCCTTTCAATGAAATTGGAAATCGATTTTTAATGTTTTCCAGAAACCCTCGGTTTCACTTTCCTTTGCATGGCCTTTCGTTTTCATCTTCTGCGCTGTCTCTTCTTCTTCTTTCATTTCATTTTCAATTTATTTTTGTTTTGTTTTAGTTTCCAACGTCACACAATCTTTCTTTTTTTGAGCCCCTTTTTATTTGATAACGTTCCTTCCATTGAACGTTTCACGATAATACTCTTATAGCAAAACAAAAGGGACATTCCTCTTTATTAATATGGTCATAACATTAATTTATTCCATTGGACTTCGTAAGCGTTACCCATCAATATCTTAATCATTATTATTTATGTGGCCTGTCAATTGTCGTTTCATTGGCAACCTTCCTTGCTTCCTTCCAACTTCGTCGACTATAGTTTAGCAAAGAAATTTAAATTTATTAACCAATACTTTTGGTCATATTAAAAAATATATCAACCTCCTCGTTCAACATGCCTTGTGAACACCGCATTGTCTCTATAGTGTCGCATCGCGCTGTGGGCTAGCAAAACATGCCTCAACCTGCGTTGAAATCCCCATGATATCAATGTGGCCCCTTCGTTATTTGGCCGCGTCACTATCGTCTAGGACTCCCAATTTCTTCGACGAATTTAGTCATCTCCTCGAGAGTCTAGTCATCGAGTAATAGGGATGGCATGCTATCAATATTCGCGGCATCTACGGTCTGAGATTTACTGTGTTATTCTGATAATTTTCATCCACGTTGGGCCGTGTATCACTAAGTTTGTACTCTAAACATTGTAAAACTGTTGTTGATTTTCATTATTTACCTACGACGTGTTGTGATTTCACACTTTCGTAATGCCACGTTACCTGCATCGATGTCCATCATCTGCTAGCAACGATGCGTATTCGTGCTGTCATAAACTATGACCCGTGGTCTCTATGTTCAGTTTCGAATCCCGACGATGCTGCTAGAATATTTCTCATACTTTGTTTAAACATGGAAGTATGCCATGTCTTTAGAAACCTCTTTCACAAATCATGGAGAGCCCCCGTCTGCGCTGTATCCACTATTCTCTGTCATCAAATATCACTGCCATTCATCTTGTCAAACTTCATGTCGTCGTTGACATCCAAGTATGGCCACGTAGTGATGCCTTCCACGCATTGTGCACTGTGTTGCCATCGGAGCCTATGCATTCGATGGTCCCATCATGGGAAGCATTTTCGCCACGCTGGCCCATGTCTTCGGCTTCATTAGCTTGTACTCACCTTATTTATCTTTGCCACATGAGCCTGTCTTTGACAGACTTAATTTTGTATTGATCCGTGTTAAAAATTTTGTAGCTTGTACATCATCCAGGTCTGGGTTCGTGTATCGAAGCTTTCGTCTATCTGAAGACCCTCTACATTGTCATCACCAGAGTCCTCATCACAATACATCCACGTGGGCCCCACTCTAGCCTGCATTCAACAGTGTCGTGAGACCCCATGAATCCTCTAGCCGTTCACTCTTTCGGCAATCACATTACCTGCACGAAGACACAAAAAGGGCTTTAGTCTTATGAATAGAATAAATTAGAAAGCCCTAATATTTGAAATGAATACAAGCTTTTTATTTTGCAAAAAAAAATTATTTGGTTATTGTGAGAAACCTTTATGACCATGTACACGGTTAAGCAATATCATCCCAACCATGACACCTCCTAAAGTTGGGAGTTATCATCATTAATATGAAATTTAACACAAAACCACCACACACCATTTTTTAACTATTATTATATACAAAATATATATAATAATAACAATGTATATTTTTCGGTATACAAATGAAAGAAAACCCAAAAAGTAACCACGAAAACACTAACAACAAAATCGATGAAAAACTTGCCGACACAACAAAAAATCGTCAACCACAAGATGACAACAAAAGAAATGTCGACAATAAAATATCGTCGACAAGAAAAAGTCGTCGACAATAAAATATCGTCGACAAGAAAAAGTTGTCGACAATAAAATATCGTCGACAAGAAAAAGTCATCGACAATAAAATATTATTGACAAAAACTAATGATAAATGCAAATTCAAAACAAACCAAGCATTAGACACTCAAAACCAACATGCAAACACCCAAATACCAAAAATAAAAAGGTGGGTCCCCAATTTTGGGGTACGTTGTGGAGCAGCCACAACAAATGGCGACTCTACTGGGAAATGCTCCTGAGCATTTCGGTGAGAACCCAACCTGAAAACCTACAAAACTCAAACACAAGCATCAACAAATATCCAAAGAATGAAACTAGACGAGAAATACATGAAGCATTAGAATTATTCAGCATCAGCTCAATGTGTGCGGTGTGATTCATTCCTTATCGTTTGAAATTGATCAACATTCCATCATCTGTTTCACTTATGATTCATGCATATGAGAAGTTATGGATGATTCCTTTAGGATTTAATGTATGGTGAAGATGCTAGAGATATAACAACCTCGCTTTGCAAAGGCTCAAACTTTCTAGTACCATGAACAAACATATTAAAACTGTCAAACCCTCTTAGGACCAAATATGTGTATACTGAATTAATTTACTAGATCCCAAAGTTGGTTATGTGTCACTACCATCTTGAACCCATGTGCAAGTGTAAGTGAAATCAGAGCTTTGGGGAATAGGATTCCCAACCTAAGCGAGATGGGAATTTAACCCTATCCTTACTACTCTGATCTGGAGTTCATTACCTCATCTTGAACAAAATGATTTAACCTGTTATGGATGAAACTGTCAGGCTAGCCTGTCCATTTGAGCATTCAGTGGTCTTGCTTTTAGACAAGACATGTTGCCACACATGAGCATACTCCACTTCCAGTCAGGCATCTATAGCCCCGATGGAGATTAACCCCATAATCCAGGATTTGGCTTTACTTTTGATTTCTTGAACCTTGGGGATGACTACCCATCCTTGCAAGGGACATGTAGTACGATCCTTCCAATCCAATATTAATGATGAAATGAAAGTAGAATGAAAAATATTTGCTTTGGAATTTCAAGTTCTTGAGTGTAGATCGCGCTTTTAATTTCTTAAAGCGTGATGGAGGTAAAATAGAAGCTTTGGGGAATCGGATTCTCAACCTAAGCGAGATGAGAATTAGACCCTATCCTTACTACTCCATGAAGGTCAAATCAGAGCTTTGGGGAGTTGGATCCTCAACCTAAGTTCGATGGGGATTTAACCCTATCCTTACTACTCTGATTTTAGGCTTTAAGCACTATGGGAGTGGTAAAAACCACTGTTTTAAGGATTATGTTGCATGATAGGATAGACACGAAATACTCCTTTCGCCTCACCTTTTCTTCCAAGTATGGTTTTGACCATTTTGCTCAAGATCCTCTTTAATATGTGTAGAACGTGTTTGGTTCAAGATAGTTCGGGCATCAGTTCCCAACCTTAGGATCCTTTTAATATATGTTATGTAATAACCCTAAGAGGATTCGACACCTTTTCAATGATTGTATTTGAAATGTAGATGCAACTGAGATGAAATGTATATGCAATGTGGAATGTAACATGAGATATGGATGAATGCATTGCTCTTTTTGAAATGCGGATGGAGTATACCACCTACTTTGCCATAATTTGCAAAAATCGACAACTTCATGCATCACAAGTTCCAAACGATATTCTTTAATGTGTTTGCGATACTCGTGGAGCTTTCTGCAATACAATTCCGATGTTTCATATTCTCTTAGTCTTAGTCAACATTCATAAGGACATAAGTTGACATCTCGCTTTTTTTTTTTTTTTTTTCAAGACAAACCAAAAGTGTCCAAAGGACCAACACACAAAACTTAAAACCAAAATGAGATCCAATACAAAACCAAAACACGAAAACCAAAAGTATATACAAATGTACAATATAATACAAGATGGTGCAAAGTTTGGATTATCATTTTCCTGGATCCCAAACCTGATTAGAATTCTTTAAAAGACATGACGTGATACGCATACCAAGTTTTGTAGGAATCCAACAAAAACAAGACTAGACCAAACAATGCAACCAACTTTAACTTTCCTCTCTCACCCCACCAATTAGATTTAGTTCCACTAGTATTCTCATAGGTGAGATTCAAATTACCAAATTGATTAGACAATGGTTGATTTTCAATTCTTTCTTGTCTATTCTTTAAGGTGTAAATTTCATAATTCCATTCATGATTTAGAACTAGGCTTTCTTTATTCAAAATGAAATTTTGTAAGCAAGAGCCTATTTCTAAAAATTTTAAAGCTAATTCATTTTCCATGTTCTTAGGCCAATCAAAATTGTGCAACAATTTACAAGCGTCTAGGATATTTACTAAATGGGGATCATTAGAAGTTTTTATCCTAGGTTCAAGAATTAATTGTTGATGAATTTGATTTAGCAATTTAAGTGCATCAAGCTCCTTTTCATTCATTAAAGTAATGTTATCAAAGGTGTGGTTAGCAATTAATCCTTGTTCTTCATTCACCTTCAATGGCATTTCATCATAAACATCATCCAAATTCAAAACGTGGTCATGCAACTCTTCACCTATAGCTTGGATACTTGAACACAAAAGGTTAGATTCTACCTTTTGCACATTTTCATTTACCAAAACTTGGTGAGAAATCACAATTTCTTCATTTATTACCTGTTCATCAAGCATACCAAAATATGGCACCCAATTGAAAACATGTTCATCTTTCTCAATCCTCAAATTTTGTTGGTCGAAGTATATGTCACGTAATCTGTCTTGATGATCACTCATTTGAGTTGCTTCCAATTGATCAATCTCTTTGTCATTTGTTTCCAATTCCTTATTCACCATCCATGGCATCTCCTCATGTGAGATAGAAGTTTCAATATCTTGTATATCCAGTGAAATAGGATTTTCATCAATAGGGGTGTGAGAAAACAATACATCATCATATCTCCCCCAACCATTGTAAAAATTGTCATCCAGATTCGTGGAATGAAACTCCATGGTATTTATGACATGATCTTTTGATTCATTCATCAATTCACTTTCTTCTTTGTCCTTGGTAGTAGGATCATTATAATCTTCCAAAATTTGATGAGATTTGAAACCCTCTTCCAAAACATCCTCAAATTGTACAGGAGTTGTAATATCTTCCTTTGAGTAGGCGATTATGTTGTCCTGTATATCAATTGTCACACAAGCTTCATTAGCGGTTTTGGAGTGAGTGTAGTCTTCCCACTTCTTCCAAGCATCATAATAATCATCTTCCAAAGTCAAGTGGTGACGTTCAACTACTTCTTCAACATCTTCCAATTCATCAATGTGTTTCTCATCAAATTCACCTTCACCTTCTTTAGATGGTTCAATAACTTTCAAAAGTGGGTTATTTCTTGAATTCAAATTTGTAAGACTATCATCGTCCAAATTAGTAACCCATGATTCAATTTTATCACAATTTGGAGGGTGAAGAAATTTTTGATCATTAGTTCCAAGCTTCTCATCGAGAGTGTCTTCCAAGAACAAGTGGTGAAATTCTATCATATCTTCAAATTCATTTATTGATTTTCTTCCAATTTCACTTTCAACCACTTCATTCAATTCTATGGTAGTTTTTGTCCTATCACCTATCTCAAACCTTGTTGAATTTAGGACCCCTTTATCCGAATAATCATGTATCTCTATGAATGAGATCATTTCTGCATAATCCTCACTGGTGGATGTTGGCTTAGCAATTTGCACCTCCTCTTGGACTACATCTAAGGTGGTTGTAACATTTGGACCTTCAAATTCATCCCCTTGATCATTTACCTTAGGTATCATTGGAGTGGAGGGTGCTATATTTAATGGTTGGTGTCGGTTGGCATCACTAACTCCAAAAGAACAATCTCTCATGTGAACATGTTGTGCCTTTTCTTCTTCAAAAACTTGTTCTACCTTTTCCAAGATCTCATAGATTGTCTCTAGAGATAGGTCATCCAAGTTTTTCTTTAAATATGTAGCAAGTTTGGGGTGTATGGCTCCCATGTATACTTGAATAGCTTCCTCTTCTGATGTGTTAAAATTTTCCCACATTTGGGAGTGCAACTCACGAAATATTCCGTTGAATTGACTCAAGGATTCATTAGGCTCATTACGTATGGAGGTAAACTAATTTTTCAACATCTCTAAGTCAACCTGATTACCAAAATGATAAATATAGGTTGCTTCTAGTTGTATCCAAGAAGTCCTAACCTCCATGGGTAGTTGGCCATACCAAAAGAATGGTCTATCATCCAAAATGTATGCAAATAACTTACAAGCCACCTCCTCATAGAAAATTTGGAATTGACATAATGTATTCTTGTAGACATACAATTTTTGCAAGTATCCTAGTGGCACCTCTTGATTAAAACATCGTAGAAACTCCAATAACATTTTAGGAATTTGATAGGGTATCCCATGCATAGACAAACCCTTATAATGATCCTCCATCGTAGATACCATTCTTTCTCTTAGAGATGCTACTTCAGCTCTTATATCGTATGTCGTCATTAGTAAAACTCAAAATATAACTTTAGAACCAAATCTGTTAGTCAAAATAAAAGAAGGAACCAGGACAAAGCAATATTCTAAAAATGTAATTTAGTTTCTGATTCACCAGATCGCATATGCGCAAGTGAAGAGCATACTCCTAGTGTTGTAGGCTTTCTGATTCACAAGATCGCATTACACGCAAGTGAAGAGCATAATACCGACAACAAATACATTTTAGACAAAATAATTCCTTACAAATAAGCATGAAATGACTAGCAAATATCAAACATGTAACGTATGAATAATCATGTTAGCATCAACCAAGAGATGTATCCATTAAAATCAAATGAAAGTAATTGCATGGAGACAACCTCGTTAGTCAAGACCAAAATTTTTCAAAATCAAATCAAAACACATTATTCCTGTATGAACAATCAAAAGCGTTAGAACAATGCATAGCAATTCATGTCCTCCTTTTAACACTACAAGGTTGTATTGTTAAAAGAGGGCTAAAGATAATAATCAATAGGGCATGAAATATTCAAAATTTAAATCCCTATAGCATTTAAATCACATTGAAATAAACCAATTCAGGCCCTCCTTCTAGCGCCAATATGTTGAGTGGTATTTTCACCCAATTGTGAAAGTACACTCTCCCTTAGGATTTGGGTTCCAAATCCCCTCTTGCAAAGAAGTTAAACAAACAACTTCTCCAAGGTCTCCACTATATTTAGCATTTGCATATGTGTATTAGTAATCTCAAATAAAGATATTCAATTTAAATGCTTGGAACACCTTAGTGATTGCAAGTAACTGTAAACAAGGGGCAATGTTGGTTTATTTTACCATGAAACTTTAGTGATTGTTCATTGAACCAAAATAAAGCAAATGTGAGTTGGCCCTCATATGACCACGATGTAGTGCCTTAATTCATTTTATCTTGAGGGTTTTAAGGTAGATTTTATCTTGTTTATTAAGTCCAAATATGGCTTCTTATCATGAAGATGAAGATAGCTTTCAATGTGATCGATAAACTATCCCTCTTTGGTGAAATTGGTTTTCACAAAGAGGCAATAATTTATGGCCTTAAATTAAGGGCTTTAAATGTCACTTTAACTTATCCCTCTTAAATGAAATCAAATTTTCATTAAGATGAACAATTAAGTGCTTTGAAGAAATGACCTTCAATGTAATACTCAAATTACCCCTCTTTCGTAAAATTAGAATTTTTATGAAGAGAAGGCCACATAAGTAGTCTTTATGTGGCCTGTCAATTGTCGTTTCATTGGCAACCTTCCTTGCTTCCTTCCAACTTCGTCGACTATAGTTTAGCAAAGAAATTTAAATTTATTAACCAATACTTTTGGTCATATTAAAAAAAAATATCAACCTCCTTGTTCAACATGCCTTGTGGACACCGCATTGTCTCTACATTGTCGTGTCGCACTGTGGGCTAGCAAAACATGCCTCAACCTGCATTGAAATCCCCATGATATCAATGTGGCCCCTTCGTTATTTGGCTACGTCACTACAGTCTAGGACTCCCAATTTCTTCGACGAATTTAGTCATATCCTCAAGAGTATAGTCATCGAGTCATAGGGATGGCATGCTATCAATATTCGCAGCATCTACGGTCTGAGATTTACTACGTTATTCTGATAATTTTCATCCGTGTTGGGCCGTTTATCACTAAGTTTGTACTCTAAACATTGTAAAACTGCTATTGATTTTCATTATTTGCCTACGACGTGTTGTGATTTCGCACTTCCATGATGCCACATCACCTGCATCGACGTCCATCATTAGCTAGCAGCGATGCGTATTCATGCTGTCGTAAACTCTGACCCGTGGTCTCTATGTTTGGTTTTGAATCCCGACGATGTTGCTAGATGATTTCCCATACTTCGTTCGAACTTGGAAGTATGCCATGTCTTCAAAAACCTCTTTCGCTAATCATGGAGAGCCCTCATCTGCGTTGTATCTGCTATTATCTAGCATCAAATCTCACTACCATTCATCTTGTCAAATTTCATGTCATCGTTGACGTTCGAGTATGGCCACGTAGCGATGCCTTCCACGCGTTGTGCACTGTGTTGCCATCGAAGCCTATGCATTTGATGGTCCCATAATGGGAAGCATTTTCACCATGCTGGCCCATGTCTTCGGCTTCGTCAGCCTGTACTCACCTTATTTATCTTTGCCATGTGAGCCTATCTTCAACAGACTTAATTTTGTATTGATCCATTTTAAAATTTTTGTAGCATGTACATCATCCAGGTTCGGGTCCGCGTATCGAAGCTTTCGTCTATCTGAAGACCCTCTACATTGCCATCATTGGAGTCCTCATCACAATACGTCCATGTGGGCCCCACTCTATCCTGAATTCAACAGTGTCGTGAGACCCCATAAATCCTCTAGCCGTTCACTCTTCCAGCAATCACATTACCTGCACGAAGACACAAAAGGGATTTAGTCTTATGAATAAAATAAATTAGAAAGCCCTAATATTTGAAATGAATACAAGCTTTTTATTTTGAAAAAAAAGATTATTTGGTTATTGTGAGAAACCTTTATGACCATGTACACGGTTAAGCAATATCATAAAACAAGCAAGAACACTAAAAAACACTAAAAATCCCTTGCTTCTCACAAAATGAGCAAGTATCCCGAATAAAACAAAAGTAAATAAAAGGCAAAAGAGCTTGAATCCCTGGAATTCTTGGTATCTCAAACACCACGGGGTACTTTTTATTAAGGTATCCTTACGTATTATCACTAAGTTTGGATAAGACCTCTAAGATGCTCATACAATAAGCTAGCTTTTTGGCATACATAACCCTTGTTGTTTTTCAATCATTGCTCATAATGGGAAATGAATCCTCACTGCACACATAGTTGGTCTTGAAATAAGCTTGATAATACTAGGATAACTTTGACACTATATTGATTTGTGAAAGGAGTAAATGAAGTTGTTTCAAAATTGCTAGAATGTTTGAAGTCCTTGAAGAATAATCCTAGAAACATCACATGCAGTCAAAACTCAAAAGAAAACCCTCATGAAAGTACTATGGTTTCAATTTTTTTCTTTTTCTACAAAAACATGGCTTGTGCCCATCACAATTTCATCCCTTAGAAAAAGCCATCTTAATATCTATTTCACTTTTTCCCATGATTGAAGATATCCTAGAAGGCTGAAATCAAATTTCATATTCATTACCTTTCTATCTTGGAAATTTCTTAATGACATATAGGAAGCACATTCACAAAAATTATAATAAACCCCCATAAATAAAACTTATTATTATATTATCCACCAATATAAATAAAACACCCTTCATCTTGTTTTGGCTAAAATTACAGTTTGGGGGGAAAGTAAATAAGGTATACAAAGTTCACAATTCAGTTTGGGGGAAGAATCGGGTAAAGTATTTTCTTAAACTCTAACAACTACAATTTTGTAGATATCTTTTGTAGACAACTTCTGTCATAATCTTCAGTAATATAGTTTATAATACTTAATACAATAGAGTTTATATTATAGTTTAGAGGTATAGTATAGGTAATATGATATTTTATAGTTATATAATAATAATAATAATAATAATAAAATGAATATATATTATATTAGTTTACTTTTTTAACTATATCTTTACTTTGATCATTCTACTCGAAAAAAAAAATAAAGATAAAAAATAATAATAATAATAATAATAAAATAAAATAATAATAATAATAATAAATATAAAAAATAATAAATAAATAGACTTTAAAAGCTAATTTAAAATGTATATGTTACATATAGAATGATGTTCTTATTGTTAGTATGGGTTTGTAGATAACATTATTATAGAAGTTATAAGTCTTATTTATGCATAGTTTTGATATACATCTAAATAAGTCCAATGAGCACTATTGACTTTTGCATTGAAAAGTGTGTTTAGATAGATAGAAGTTGAAATACTGTTGCTAGAGGAAGTGATTAGACTAAAATAAAACACATATTCATTGTATGATTTATAGTACCTTCTTGTTTCAACTTATTTAATTTGAAAAAATGATGGTAATCCCAATTTAGCCAAATGACAATTTGCATTGTGCTTCTTATCAAATGTATATCACATTCCAAAAGAAATATTGTTTAAAATGGAATATCAAGGTAAATATTTGGATTTACATGAACAAGGCATCAATCATCTACTATAGACAAAATTTTGGACTTATGCAACTGTTATAACTATAGAGTTTACCCAATGAGATTGTTGTATTAATCCTGTGTGCATGAGGACATGCACTTCCTTTAGTTTGGAGGAATGATGAGTGCCAAATTGACACATATTTTATGCAAGGATTATCTATTTTCTATCTGCAAAATCATGAAAGTAAATGTGTTTTAATGATTATTTTACCTTATTTATGTGATTTATCAGTTAATTTGATGAATGAGGTTAAAATGATAAATGATCATATTTTACACAAATTGTGCGAAGTTTTTGTATGTTTTTGGCAGGTAATATTACAACAAAATACAGGTCATATATTGAAGAAAGGATGAACAAATACCGAGGAGACACGTGGATGCATGCTACGGAAGGGCGCTACGGAAGGGCACTACGAAAACCTGGAAAAATCTACGGAAGAACCTGTTTCACATAAATGCCACATAAGCTATGGCTTGGTCAAACACCACGTGGGCAACTGAAAGAATCAAGCACGAAAGGTTTCAAATTCCACATGGGCGGTTAGAAGAATCAAATGTGGGTGACTCACCATTTATTTGGGGCATATAAGTTGTTACGTGAATATTTGTAATAAATGTATCCTTCCCTAAAAGAAAGGATAAAAGTTGTAGA
This sequence comes from Wollemia nobilis, assembly GCA_028583015.1. Lineage (NCBI taxonomy): Eukaryota > Viridiplantae > Streptophyta > Pinopsida > Araucariales > Araucariaceae > Wollemia > Wollemia nobilis. Next base: position 10,998,612 of record JAQPPZ010017220.1, on the reverse strand, counting down.
AAAAGTCTAAATCAAGGGTTGTATTGTTACGTAGCTATCCCACCAAGTCAAAGTTAGTATTATGTTATAATTAGTTGCCACTTGGACCAATTAGAATATTTATTGAGTCCAAGTATTTTAGGAGATGTGTTAATTTAGCTTTATTCTTGTTAAGAACATAGTTGTTGCGTATCAAGTCCAAACCATATGGAAGAAATACGGGGAGTTATGTTCGGAATGTTGTTGCGTATCAAGTCCAAACCATATGGGAGAAATACGGGGAGTTATGTTCGGAATTGTCTGAGTGACAATATATATTTGCATACGAGACCTTTGAAGATGGATGGCGAGCTAATGGAGAAATATATGTAATCTGTGATTATTCCCGATGTAATCTTTTGTATGCAATTCTGGAAGTTGGATGCGCAACCATGTACGTTTGATTTTCAATAATAAAGCAACAACAATATTTTCTTCAGGATATGGTAACTGTGTTTTATAATTATTTTATATTTTGCTTGCTTTGGTAATTTTTATTTCTTTTATTCTCTTGTAATTATGAAATAATTAAGAATTAGATTAATTAAATGAGAGTAGATTATTGAAGTTAAAGTAAAATAGAAAATAGGGGAAGGGGTTAACACTAACCTTCCGGAGGCAGGGCCCACTCCGAAAGGTTAGTCCCTAAATCTCTTCCCCCCACTAACATGGTAGATAGAATTAGATTAAAGATTAATTTACATGAAAATATAATTAGAAATTATAGTAGATAAATAATGCATTAAGTAAATCATTAGTGGATCCACATTAGAATAATTCATAAATTGCATATTTAATTTTATTTTATTTTATTTTCCGTAAACTTTAATTTCTGCAACACATGAAACCAGAAAGAGATCTGAACTAAGCTTAGTATTAATTACTACGGTACAATCTATACTGGGTTGCTACTCTTTAAATCTAACCTGGATTAACCCGGATTGACAAAATTAAATGTAAGCTACTACAACCGATCATTTTGGCATCGTTGTCGGGGAGAGTAGCGTCGTAGTGGTTAATCAGAAAAGTTGTTTGGCAGTGCAAAGAGAGAGGCTTACTTGTATGTGAAAAGGGGTACGTACGAGACCTTGGTGTGCATACGAGTCAGAGTGGCCCGAATATGGTTCCAACAAGCTCCTCCGTTCGACGTTGCCAGGTTCATTTTTCTTAAAGGAATCATTTTTACTGCTTTCGTAGATTAAGATTTATTTTTTGCAAATTTCAATTTCTGCAAATTTCTTGCTTTGGGTAGTTATTATTGCTTAGTTGACTTAGGACCTATGAGAAAGAATAGGAAGTAGGTGAACGCTGAAAGTAACACCCTATTTTTTATAGTAGGAAGTAGTTACGTTGAGTGACACAACTGTAATGAAATCCCTCCTAATAATCAAAGAAGCAGTAATAAGTTACCTTTTATTTCAGCATATTTAATTTCCTGCAATTTCCTTGCTTTGGGTGATTATTATTGATGATTTGGCTTAGGACCTATGAGAAAAACAACAGGAAGTAGGTGAACGCTGAAAACAACCTAAAATTTGCTTAGGACCCTGTTGAACATAGGAAGTAGGTAAGATTGAGTGACACAACCTTAGTGAAACCCTCCTAAACAGTCAAAGAAACAATAATAGTTTACCTTTTATTTCAGCAATTTCATTTCTAGTAAAATTTATTTTTCAAGCATTTTTACTTTCCTCCTATTGTACTAGAATTGGTTGTATGGATTCATAGACCGTGGGTCGCACCTAATTTTAGTAACATTAGGATTGTTCAAAAATTTTATTTTTGTTGTGTTAAGAATAGTTATAAACTCTATGATTTGTATCTAAACTTGACAACAATAGGATTAAAACAGAAAATCAAAATCAAAACCCAAACAAAAACAAAACCAAAAAGAGAGAAAAGAAAAATAAGTTGCTAGGTGGTGAAAAACAGTCCAATAAACCTCTAGAAAATATTACAAAAATAAATAAATAATATATATATATATATATATATATATATAATAATAATAATAATAATAATAATGAAATAAAATAGAGGTATATACAAGACTGAACCAACGAAATTATAAAGTGGCAGGACAAACATATTGTATCATGAAAATCAATTAGAAAATATTTGAAAGGGTGTAGTAAAACTCAAATCCTATTGATAACTCAACTAGAAAATCACTAATTAATGGGCATAGGTTTTAACTATACAAAAAGTCACTATCTAAAAAAAAATCATACACCACCTTAGATAACAAACTGATTTGCAGTGCATTTCTGAACTGCAACCAACTACTATCCAATAATTTCTCTCTTTGAAAAGAAAAATATATATAATAATATATATATATATATATATATATATATATATATATAATATATAAAAATAAAAATAATTATGCTTCCTTTGTTTCATCATGAAGTATCTGTATTCCCTTCCATTTTCAGTCTTAATGTTTTAAAGATAGCCCAAGAAAATGTTCTCTCTAAAAAAACCTTGTAGGAAGATGATTACCACATGATGCATAGTACCTTATTGCTAGATGAAGTCTAGGTGTTCTTTAAATACTCAAACTATATCTGGTATCTTGAGAAAAATTTTCATTGAAAATGAAGCAAATATTTTAAAAATGTTGTAAGTTACTCCTAGTTGATCAAGTTTCTCTTTGGCCACGCACAATTGCACACCTAAAAACATTGTGAAGTATTGGAAAAATTAACTCATGTGTTATTTCTGCCATAAGTGAATAGTTTCCCTTGCTTATCTATTTTTACGCATGGTCTAGAATACTAATGAATTGGCAAAAGGACAAGCTCGCCCTTCACCCTTGAAAAAAAAAAGGAAAAAAAGAAAAAATCCCTTGCTCCTCATCTAATCGAGCAAGTATCCCAATAAAAATATTCTTGCTTCTCCTCAAAATAAGCAAGAACCCTAAAAAGCACTAAAAATCCCTTGCTCCTCACAAAATGAGCAAGTATCCCAAATAAAAAAAAAGTAAATAAAGGGCAAAAGAGCTTGAATCCCTAGAATTCTTAGTATCTCAAACACCATGGGGTACTCTTTATTAAGGTATCCTTACGTATTAGCACTAAGTCTGGATAAGACCTCTAGATGCTCATACGATAAGCTAGCTTTTTGGCATACATAACCCTTGTTGTTTTTCAATCCTTGCTCATAATGGAAAATGAATCCTCATTGCACACACAGTTGGTCTTGAAAGAAGCTTGAGAATACTAGGACAACTTTGACACTATATTGATTTGTGAAAGGAGTAAATGAAGTTGTTTCAAAATTGCTAGAATGTTTGAAGTCCTTGAAGAATAATCCTAGAAACATCACATGCAGGCAAAACTCAAAAGCAAACCCTCATGAAAGTACTATGGTTTCAATTTTTTTCTTTTTCTACAAAAACATGGCTTGTGCCCATCACATTTTCATCCCTTAGAAAAAGCCATCTTAATATCTATTTCACTTTTTCCCATGATTGAAGATATCCTAGAAGGCTGAAATCAAATTTCATATTCATTACCTTTCTATCTCGGAAACTTCTTAATGACATACAGGAAGCACAATCACAAAAATTATAATAAACCCCCATAAATAAAACTTATTATTATATTATCCACCAATATAAATAAAACACCCTTCATCTTGTTTTGGCTAAAATTACAGTTTGGGGGGAAAGTAAATAAGGTATACAAAGTTCACAATTCAGTTTGGGGGGAAGAATCAGGTAAAGTATTTTCTTAAACTCTAACAACTACAGTTTTGTAGATATCTTCTGTAGACAACTTCTGTAATAATCTTCAGTAATATAGTTTATAATACTTAATACAATAGAGTTTATAATATAGTTTAGAGGTATAGTATAGGTAATATAATATTTTATAGTTATATAATAATAATAATAATAATAAAATGAATATATATTATATTAATTTACTATTTTTTACTATATCTTTACTTTGATCATTCTTCTCGAAAAAAATAAAGATAAATAATAATAATAATAATAAAATATATATATATATATATATATAAAATAAAATAAAAATAATAATAAAATAAATAAAAATAAATAAATAAACTTTAAAAGTTAATTTAAATTTTATATGTTACATATATAATGATGTTCTTATTGTTAGTATGGGTTTGTAGATAACATTATTATAGAAGTTATAAGTCTTATTTATGCATAGTTTTGATATACATCTAAATAAGTCCAATGAGCACTATTGACTTTTGCATTGGAAAGTGTGTTTAGATAGATAGAAGTTGAAATACTGTTGCTATAGGAAGTGATTAGACTAAAATAAAACACATATTCATTGTATGATTTATAGTACCTTCTTGTTTCAACTTATTTAATTTGAAAAAAATGATGGTAATCCCAATTTAGCCAAATGACAATTTGCATTGTGCTTCTTATCAAATGTATATCACATTCCAAAAGAAATATTGTTTAAAATGGAATATCAAGGTAAATATTTGGATTTACATGAACAAGGCATCAATCATCTACTATAGACCAAATTTTGGATTTATGCAACTGTTATAACTGCAGAGTTTATCCATTGAGATTGTTGTATTAATCCTATGTGCATGAGGACATGCACTTCCTTCAATTTGGGGGAATGATGAGTGCCAAATTGACACATATTTTATGCAAGGATTATCTATTTTCTATCTGCAAAATCATGAAAGTAAATGTGTTTTAATGATTATTTTACCTTATTTATGTGATTTATCAGTTAATTTGATGAATGAGGTTAAAATGATAAATGATCATATTTTACACAAATTGTGCAAAGTTTTTGTATGTTTTTGGCAGGTAATATTACAACAAAATACAGGTCATATATTGAAGAAAGGATGAACAAATACCGAGGAGACACGTGGATGCGTGCTATGGAAGGGCACTACGGAAAACCTAGAAAAATCTACGGAAGAACCTGTTTCACATAAATGCCACATAAGCTATGGCTTGGTCAAACACCACGTGGGCAGCTGAAAGAATCAAGCACGAAAGGTTTCAAATTCCACATGGGCGGTTAGAAGAATCAAATGTGGGTGACTCACCATTTATTTGGGGCATATAAGTTGTTACGTGAATATTTGTAATAAATGTATCCTTCCCTAAAAGAAAGGATAAAAGTTGTAGAAAAATTCTAAATCAAGGGTTGTATTGTTACGTAGCTATCCCACCAAGTCAAAGTTAGTATTATGTTATAATTAGTTGCCACTTGGACCAATTAGAATATTTATTGAGTCCAAGTATTTTAGGAGATGTGTTAATTTAGCTTTATTCTTGTTAAGAACATAGTTGTTGCGTATCAAGTCCAAACCATATGGAAGAAATACGGGGAGTTATGTTCGGAATGTTGTTGCGTATCAAGTCCAAACCATATGGGAGAAATACGGGGAGTTATGTTCAGAATTATCTGAGTGACAATATATATTTGCATACGAGACCTTTGAAGATGGATGGCGAGCTAATGGAGAAATATATGTAATCTATGATTATTCCCGATGTAATATTTTGTATGCAATTCTGGAAGTTGGATGCGCAACCATGTACGTTTGATTTTCAATAATAAAGCAGCAACAATATTTTCTTCAGGATATGGTAACTGTGTTTTATAATTATTTTATATTTTGCTTGCTTTGGTAATTTTTATTTCTTTTATTCTCTTGTAATTATGAAATAATTAAGAATTAGATTAATTAAATGAGAGTAGATTATTGAAGTTAAAGTAAAATAGAAAATAGGGGAAGGGGTTAACACTAACCTTCCGAAGGTAGGGCCCACTCCGAAAGGTTAGTCCCTAAATCTCTTCCCCCCACTAACATGGTAGATAGAATTAGATTAAAGATTAATTTACATGAAAATATAATTAGAAATTATAGTAGATAAATAATGCATTAAGTAAATCATTAGTGGATCCACATTAGAATAATTCATAAATTGCATATTTAATTTTATTTTATTTTATTTTTCGTAAACTTTAATTTTTGCAACACATGAAACCAGAAAGAGATCTGAACTAAGCTTAGTATTAATTACTATGGTACAATCTATACTGGGTTGCTACTCTTTAAATCTAACCTGGATTAACCCGGATTGACAAAATTAAATGTAATCTACTACAGTTGATCAAATTTATTGATGGCAAGATGATTTAGCTTTTTCCTATTCAACCTATAGATCCCAAGAAATAGAAAGTTGAGTGGTTACATCCCAATGAACATTGTATTTTCCGCCATGTTAATGGTCATTCCACAAATAGGTGTAGGTGCCTTAGAAATATCATCGAGGACCTAATGGACAGTGGTATAGTTATTATTAATGGATCTAAATATCAATCTTCATCAAACCAAGACCTTGGAATCTTTTAGAACCCATTGCCAAATCATGACCAGAAAGCAATTAATAACAATCAACACTAAAAGGTCCCACCTCTAAATCAAAATATGGTTGGCATGATATATTTTTCCAATCACTCCTCCCCTATCTATGTTGTCACAAGACAACAATAAAATAATAAATCATTGGATAAAACTTCTCAACCACCCTTAGTCATTCATTCTAAGAAGGCTTCTTCTTATGAAAACCCACATCTTATCATACAATCTCAAAATTAATCTCAGGGTACTTCTAATATCCAACTACAACTTATGAGTACCCCTACCATGATTTGTCTTTATAAAATCCTTGTAACCTTTGCAACACATAGAGAGGCCTTAAAATTTTAAATGACAAAATATTTCCTCAATATCATAACCCCAATGGTCTCACTTCTATAATGAGGTCCATTGGAGTGTCCAGGCTACAATTTCATTTTATGAGGACAATATCCCTTTACCCTCTATGATTGGAGAGCCTCATATTTATATCATAGGTCATATTAGCGATATATTTATCAAAATAATTCTTATTGACAATGAGTTAGGACTAAATTTTTGTAGTATTCTTAAATAAATAATATTTACTAAAAAATATGGCCTTATAATTAGGGCTTTTGATAATGGGGTATGTGAGGCTAGAGAACCATTGTCTTACCCCTCAAAGTTGGGCCTCACATCCTTAATACTCTCTTCTATATTATTCCATGTGACCTTACCTACAACATTATTTTAGGAAGGCCTTGGATACACACAATGCAAGACATCCCCTCTATCCTCCACCAATATCTCAAGTATGACTACCAAGGAAATACCATCCATATCCCAATCAATCCTAAACCTTTTACTTACTATAAGATGATTAATATTGGGAACACTAAGGTTAATATTTTCCTTTCTCTTACTACATCACCATATACTACTTCTTCCTCTCAAATAAATGATGCATTAGGTTCCTTAACTTTAAATAATCAATCTAATCAACATAATGATCATTATAAAGATCAAGCTAATAATCAAATAACTATAAAGTCTAAAAAACTAATCTAATATATCTTCAAATTAAGTATCAATATAACAATGAACTCTTTTTAGACCTAGAAAAAATCTCTCCATATTATCAAACCTTAGGCTTACCTTCTAGGAAGGTCAAAATGGTGTGAATAGAAAGTTGCTCTTTTATTTGTGTTAGTACTACTAATGAGAAAAAAATCCATGGTGGTAATCCTTGTCTAGTTGAAAGACACTATGTGACATGCTACTTCTCGAGATCGTATAACATCCCCAAGTAGAGGATTTAAAATATGGTATTTCAAGGAAAAATATTAGGTCTACATGAATAGGGTATAATAGATCCCCTTGGGAGCCAAAGCCTAGTCAAGATACTATTCATGGGACTTAACATTAACCATCATTTCCATACTTTTTGTCTTAACCCTAAACTGATTGTCATTTGTTACCTATTGCAAATTTATAAGTATGTCTTACCTATGTATGAATAATGTAAGTTTGTTTGAATAAGAATAAGAATAATATATCACTTGTTTTAATGTGAGTAATCATGTGTGTTATTAAGAAAAGAGAAATGATAAATATATATTTATTTCTTGTTGAGCATATCTATATTTTCTATTTAAGTTGTTGCCTAGTACTACAAAAACATATTTTTCGACATACTATAGAAGTGTGACACAGTTACTGAATAAGAAGATAGATGTGTCTAGCCAATAATTCTTGCTGGACAACTGGTAGATAATGGAGTGATATCTAGTGAATGACAGATTGATAGTCGATAGAGAAAACTAAGAAACTCTAGTCAAGATACCTCAAGCCTAGGATGCTAGCCACATTTAATCTCTTCCAAATAGGATTTGAAAGCTAAAATAATAGGACAAAAGTATCTCATACCAAACAAGGAAGAAACAATTGTTAGAATTCCTCTCACACTTGAGAAATAGCAGGGTTGACTACTATTCTAGGGTTGAACTTGTTAGGTTTATTTTTAGAGTGTAATCTATATTGGTATAGGTTGTTATAATCTATAAAATACAAAAATAAGGGTTTTTTTATAAATTAGAAATCCCAGATTGTAATAGGGATTGAAATTTTCTAGAGCATTAAAATAGAGAATTAATCTATTCATTTTTAGATATTTTTCATTTTAAGGTATTTTTGCATAAGAAATTTTAGTATGAATAAAGTGTTATTTTGATTAAAATCATTGTTCCTATTTTATGATAAAAATATTATTCTTTATAATTATGCTAAATTAATTTTTGTAGTTAATTAGCAATTAGTTGCAAGGGCAAATTCAAATCTAGGATGTCTAGGTAGGTCCCACATTGTTTCAGTAGAGTATATTGAATTTCTATCTTTACTAGGAACTATTATATTGTAGATAGGTTTTGTTGCTTTCTATAGTAGTTGTAGAAGTTTCTTCAATAAGTTCCAGTTCCTAGATTTTAGCTTTAGAAAATAGAACCACTCAATTGCATAAAATCCTTTCATTGGCTCATACATAGCAATATCTCTTTTAAATTTGTAATCTTGGTTTGACAATTAAAGTGGAAAGCTTAGGCCCATAACTTTTTGGCATTGTTGCTAGGGAAAGAGGTGCCACAATGTTAGGAACTATGTATGTTGAGAATTTTTGGTGTTGAAATTCCTAGATAGGTTGAGGGATTCTCCAAATCAGCAGCATAAGTGCTTGTGTTGCATAAAAAGGATTGTTAAGTTCTAAGGCTAAGGTTCTATAAACAATTTATTTTCCACAATTATTTATTTTTGTGAATTTGATTTATTTCATTTCAATTTTACATTATTATATGTTTTGTAATTTTGATTTAATTTTAATAATTTTTTATTTAAAGCATTTTATTTTTGAAGAATACTTTATTTTAGGGAAACATATGATTGAATGAATCACCAATGGGATAACTATGGTAGATTAATTGCTACAACTTCCAACCCCAAACCTAAAAAAATTGGGTACTAGTCAGTATGAAGAGGATATTGATGCTTTCATGATAGACCAACAACATCCCACTTTTGAATCTGCTAAAAATAAACCACTTGATACCACTATTGTTTTAGCAAAAAATACAATACAACTATATATTTAGTTCTAGGAGCTGGGCATATTCACCATTCATCTGCCCTATAAATTTAAGAGCGATAACCATGAATCGTATATCCCTTTGCTCCTAATATTGAAGAGGAAAAAATTGAAGAGGGACAACATCCAATCAGATATATTTTTTTTCTTGATACAGAAGATAGAAAATCATAGGATCAAGTTGAGTCTTCATCAACTTCTACACCAAAATTAGACAAGAAGTAACATTTTAGATCCTAATGGACTTTGTAGAAAAGTAAGATGGTTGATGATATAGAACAAAAATTGAGAGGACAAACCATATTTAAATTTTCAATCCACATTAAAATATGCTACCATGAGATAGTTTATGGGCTTTTTGGAAGATATGGTTATCTCATAGAAAGAAAATGAGGGGATGAAAAAAATATTTTTGGACAAATATCAAGAATTATACAAAGTACATAACTGAAAGGACAAGCTCTTCAAAATTAAATAGAAAGAATATAAACCATTAGAGGATTATATTGAGTGGTTCAAATTTGTACAGAAAAGAAGATATATTAACTTGGAAGAAATTTTACTCAAAACTATGTTTTTAAAAGAACTACAAGAATAATCACTTGATATCCTCCATTTAATGGGAGGAAGAGATATTTCTAGCCTTCCAATTGAGAGAATTGTGAAACTATGTACTAATTATTCTTACACAAAGCCAACATTGTGTAGCCATCAACCTGCTAGAAAATGTAAAGGAGTCATAAGAGGAGAATTTGGAGATTTGTTGGATAGTCTCAAAACTAGGATTATTTAGATATTTTTCAATGCGATGGATACACTAAGGATTAATATGATGATATAGAATAAACCTTTGGATATTTACTATCCTCACTATAGATATAAGAGTTTACTTCATGAATTCCCTTTGGATAAGACCTCAATCTATAGTATTTGTGATCAAAAGTATTCAACAAATAGTTTTCAACATCTATCTATAGTAAAGTCAACTTTAAATGAGCCTTAAATTCAAGAAACTAAAGATGTTTACTTCATTTCTCAAATATGAGCACCACAAGGATTCACACAAGGACAATATCCTTTACGTATACCTAATGCTTATACTCCTTTTAATAATTTTCCTTATGCTACATAAGGATGTGTACCTCCACAATACCCATGGTCTCAACAACATCAATGGCCCCAACCAAACCAATGGCCTCCAAACAATCAACCTTAGCCACAATAATATTGGCAAAGCCAACAATGATTGTAGTATGGTTGGCAAGCCCAACAATGGCCATAGTAAGGCTTTCAATATAATCAACCTAACCAACACCAATATAGAGGAAAGAATTCTCAACAACATCTTTTTATTACCCCTATTAACAATCCTCTTCCACCAAAACAACCACCTCTTCTAGCCTAGACAATATCCAATTCAAATAATTGACCAACACAATAGTTGATGTATGAGGCTAAAGGAACATATTATGAAATCTATTTATTATTAGGTAAAATATTTCCTGATCCTATCATTACAAAAGAAATCAATGATGAACTCCTTATGTCTTCCAAGAATCCAATCATTATAAAACCATTTTTAGAAACAAAAACACACTCTTCATCAAAAGAAATATTTATTGTTATTGAAGAAGGACCTATTATTTTTTGAAGAAGAATAGGATACTAAGTCTAAACTTGCACTTGAACCTCCTTTCCCTCATGTATTTAATTTAACAAAAGAGGTTCCTAAACCTAAGTTTGAATTAGTAGAATATCTTAGAAATATTAATATTTTTTAAATTTATTTATTTACATAATAGAATCGATAGTCGCCATGATGATCTGGACACACTATCCATCTTTATGGCTTCCATGGTATTCTGTGTTATCCATCCCAAAAGCTACCATATATTACTCCATGTGTTTTTCCCCTATAACCACCATGCCACATTCATTTGAAACCTTTTATGCCACTGAAAGCATTAGGAAAGGGACAAGTGTTTAGTCCAACGAGGCCCGATATTTAACCCTAGGCATCTGTCCCCCTTATGGGGTTTCACCATACCAATAGGTCTACGCCTCAGACCTTATAAATATTAATGTTAAGATGCTTTTGTTGTAAACTCTTAAAGAAGTTTCCATCTATGCCAAATTAATTAAAGAACTCTGCACCAAACACCTAGGCATAAAAAGAAAAGATACCAAGATCATTTAGGTCTTAGGAAAACTTTCTAACTAGATGTGTGGAAATATGATTCTTCCTAAATATGGGGATCTTGGAATTCCAACACTAAGTGTAAATATAGGACAAATTTTTAAAAAATATATTTTAATTGACTTAGGAGCTGCCATAAATGTAATGACCAAGGAAACAATGGATAGACTAGGCTTACAAAATATATGGTTCACACCTACTATCCTACAGTTGATTGATCAATCTATTGTACAACCAGAAGGAGTGCTTGACAATATTTTGGTTAATGTAATGTCATGGAAATCTCCCATAGATGTTCTAGTCCTACAAACTAAAACCAAGTTAGGAGGATATTCTTTAATACTTGGTATACCTTGGTTAGCCACTATAGATGCTTTTATCAATAGCAAGTCAAGAAACATGACCATATATAATGACATGAGCACTAAGAAACTTACACTTTACCCACATGCCAAACCTTTTGAATCATACGATAAGCATTTATAGATTGATGAACCTAAATATGAAGAAAGCATCCAATCTTTGGTCATGCTCAGTGCCTATGAAAATTATACTAAAGAAAAATCATGTGATACATTCATCATAGATGAAGATATAGGTTCTTATTTAGTTTATACTTAGAATAATTCCAATTAATTCACTAATATATTAGACTTACAACTTGAATCTCATTAGCAATTTTCTTGCCTATAGAATCCTCATGTAGGATAAATTTATCCTTTGGAATCCATCATTCTCCATGATGCTAAAAATTCATAGAATTGTGGTATTTTTCACCAACTACTACGACACAAATTTCCACTCAATTACTTTATAAATGATATTTATGGAATTGATATCGACAACTTGGCTTATAAACAATTTTAAGTGTGCCCTATAAAGACCCTTAATATCAATAGTGAGTTAGAGTTACTTCAAGAAAAATATTTAATGGATCTCTTAACTACTCTATAGGATACTTTCACATGGGATTATAATGACATAAAGGGAATCCATACCTCCATATGCACCCATTGAATTTTTATTAAATAAGAGGGTGATCCCATAAGACAACCACAATGAAGGATCAATATATCCTTGAAAGAAGTTAAAGAAGAAATCCAAAAAATATTAAATGTTGGATTTATTTATCCCATATTGGATAGCCAATGGTTTTATCCATAAATAATAATCGTAAGTGGTGAGTCTACATTGACTATCGAGAATTTAAAAAAGCCACAAAAAAATCATGTTTCTTTGTCATTCATAGATCAGGTCTTAGACACTCTAGATGGAAAATAATACTTCTATTTTCTATATGGATTTAGTGGTTATAACCATATTAAGGTAGCTGAAGAAGAACAAGATAAAACCACTTTCACCTATCATTTCAGTATATATGCTTATTGTGTTTTATATTTCAGATTTTGCAATGCTCCAACTACATTTCAAAGAGTTGTTAAATTCATTTTTGCTGATCTAAACCATGATTATGCTGAAGTATACATGGATTATTTTACTATTTATGGAGACACATTTGAACATGCATTAGAAAAACTGCATAAAGTACATGAAAATTATCATTTAAACAACCTTTCTCTTAGTCATGAAAAAATATTTATGGTGATCACTAAGGGAGTGGTTTTGGGACATTATATCTGTACCAATGGTATTATAGTAAATCCAGTCAAAATCAAAATTATTTCCTCCTTACCACCACAAAAACCTATTGATGTACGTAGTTTCTTAGGTCATGTTGATTATTATCATATATTTATTAAGGACTTTAGTAAGATAGCTACACTTCTATTTCATTTACTAACAAAAGATGTTGATTTCAACTGGATAGATGCATGTCAAAAGGCATTTGATACTTCAAAATAAATACTTACTAATCCTATTTTAATGGGTCCTAATTGGGTTTTGCCTTTCCATAGTCATGTAGATGCATTTGACAAATCATTAGGAGCTATTTTAACTCATATTGAGGAGAAACAACCCTATGCCGCTTATTATGTTAGTAAAAGTCTTTTTGGTGTAGAATTGAACTATACAGTCACTAAAAATGAATTTCTTATTATTTTTTATGCAATCAATAAATTTAGGCATTACATTATTGGTTATAAATTCTTTATTCACACCGACCACTCTACCATTCATTATCTCATGAATAAAGATATTTTTAGTGGAAGAGATTTTTGATGGTTCTTACTATTGTAGGAATTTAATATCACCATCTTAGACAAATCAAGAAAGGATAATGTAGTTGTTGACCATTTATCTTGTTTGAATTTAGCTAATGATATAGAACTAATACAAGATACTTTTCCTAATGAGCATTTATTTGCACTTTCTTTACATACCCCATGGTATGTTGACATTGTAAATGAGCTTGTTTCAGGAAAAATTCTTGCTCATTTTCTCCTAGTGAATGCCAAAAGCTCATCCATGAAATTGGACCTTACACTTAGGTTGATGGAATTTTGTTTAATCTATGTCCTAATCATGTTCTTTGTAGATGTGTGTAGGAAGAAGAAATCTAGGATATCTTATGTGTATATCATGATGAGCCTTGTAGTGGGTATTGTTTTTCTAAAAGAACCATTCATAAAATCTTACAACTAGGATATCATTTACCATATTTACATAAATATACCAAAATTTATGTTGCTATATGTGATCAAATTAAAAGGATGGGGATACTAAATCTAACTAATAAAAATCCCCTCCATCCATAAAAAGTTCTATAACCCTTTGAGAAATGAGACCTTGTATTTGTAGGTCCAATGAGCCCTACTTTCTAGTTCAATGAGTATAGTTCAGTATCCACAAATTATGTGATCAAATGGGTGAAAGTGAAGCCTTTGCAATAGGCACATGATGATAAAGTTGTTGACTTACTCTATGATAACATTTTCTAGTACTTTTGTGCACCCCATAAATTATCATGGATCAAGCACCCCAATTTATTTTTGGAGTGATTGTAGGATTTGTCCAAAAATACCAAGTTAATCACTACAAATACTCTCCTTACCATCCTCAATCCAATGGAAAGGTAGAGGTTAATACTAGAGAACTTGAAAATATTTTGATAAAGACAATAGTGTCACATAGGGTATATTGGAAATATTGATTAAAATAATTTGTTTGGGCCTAAAACACCATCTAGAAAACAACTACATATCTCACTCCTTATGATATGGTTTATGAAAAGAAATATTTGATGCCAATTGAGTTTGAAATCCAAACCTTAAGAATTTCCTTGGAGGATGGAATCAATATTTCTTTAGCTCAACAAGATAGACTTCTTTAGATTAATTCTTTGGATAAGATGTGTCTTCAAATATTGCATTGCATTGAACTTGTCCAAACATGATGAAATAAGGGGTATGACAAGCACATCATTCCATGAATATTTTAGCCAAGAGATTGGGCCTTACTGTATGACTCCAAGTTTAAGGATTTCCAAGGTAAAATCTATACATGATGGTTAGGTTCATATGAAATTGAGAAAGGTTTTGATAATGGTGAATTTAAATTGAAAATAATTTATGACTTTACTCAAGGATTAATGGTTAATATACATTACTTAAAGTTGTATCACAAACCACTTTCAAAAACTAATTTAATTTAGCAAGTCATCAAGCAAGCACGACTGTATCTAATAGAAAAGATGCCCTTTTTTATAGAATAGCTACCTTATACCATAGCTCATTAACTTTTTTCTTCAAATCTCCAAAATTTAATAAAAATCCACTTATGAAAACTTTTTTTCAAGGTGAAACTGGACATAGAACTTTTGAAAACCATAAGTCTTCTCCATAAAAAAAATAAAAAAAGACATTATGATGAATTTATCTCAGCTCTTTTGTTCTACATATTATCTCAAAAATCCACTTTTCTAGAATTTGGAAAGGAGCTACTGATAGTTATTTTTGAAGACTCTAAAACACCACAGCCATTCATACCACTTAGAAGAAAATTACTTGCTATTAAAATATAGGCACTCTCTATTTCTCTTCTTATTCTAAATATTTTTTACTTTATTTATATATATGTACAATATACTTTTAAATATGCAATATCCATTTCTCTCTCTCCTTTTTACCCTATGTTTACTTTCATGAGATGTGAAAAGCTTTTAATTAGGGGAAATATTATCCTTTTACCAATTTTTTTAAATTTTCCTATACATATTGCTTGTCCTAACTGAACCAAGGAAGAACATTCTCAAATTTTTCTACAATAAAGTATTTTGGTGGAAAATATCTATAGAACATTTTTTATGCCATAATCTTCCATAGTAGCACATAATGATAAAAAGGAAGTCAATTTAGTTTGACTTGACATGGCATACAACTGGGTTATGAGTCATGCATAGCTAAAAGTGGTATACAATTGGTTGGGTGATATGGGAGGGGTAAATTAGTTGAAAATTTGTTGGCAAGGAGATATATACATATGACTAGGTATATTAATTGAGTATACAATGGTCTAGGTGGTATTGTTTGATAGGTGACAACTGGTGGTGTATTTTCCTTTTTTTTTAAATCAAAAGTGTAATGCCCATAATTATTACAAAAAGATAAATATCATGAGACATGTGTCCCAATTTAAACTAACATGCATGAGAGTCATCACTACACATGATTCACCCACCTTCACATGCTTCATCTATAGTGTTTTCAACCACATATATGAATTCACAGTCTCCTTCGCATCTTTCCAATATTTTTTTTGTTTCCATATTTTGCAATTGTTCTTCATTTTCTATAATAGTCCATTTTATTTTTTGTGGCAAATATGTCCTATTTTCTACAATAATATTTCATTTTATTTAACACATGCTCCACTTCTCACTGAATATGCATCCCATCCTCTCTAAATCATGCTTGATTCTCAGCTGCAAACAACATTATGAATTGTTCACTAATTCTTGTAGTTATAATATATTAAGCCTTATTTTTGTAGGTATTTCCTATTTTCTTTAGGTGCATTCATGTTTTAGAAGATAAACCTTAATAACATGGTAGGACCATGCAAGCATAGTGAACCAGTCAATATGAATTCTTTGTATTTGATCAATGAGGCCAAAAATAGACTATGAGTAGTAGAGTGGTATCGAGCCATGAAGTAGTTTTAAGGTAGGAATGATGTTGTAACACTAGAATTTGCAAAGAGGTTGGACTTGGAAGCCATGATAGCTAGCCTACCATATGAAATTATTGTGGAGGTATCCCCTATCAACATTAGTATAGTTTTGTGGTTATCCCTAACTGGAATTATGTGGTACATAATGCTAGGACTCAAGGTCAAGGAAATTATATATACATTTGAGGAGCCTTGTGCCATGGATGACTGAAAAGACACCATAAAGTAATGTGATACTATCTTATTCCACTTTATAAGGAAGACTTAAATATTTGTATGATTACCATATATAGTTCCTCTTAACTATAAAATTTCCTGAAGATAAATAATACAACATTTGTCTTCTATTTTATTTATTGGAACTTATGAGGGTAATGTCCAAGAAATTCTAAAATTGATACCCTAATGTAGTGTCTCATCATGGGCTCATGTTACTTTTGGAACAACTAGATGGCTAATATGGTTGCTTCATCCCTCATGTCCTCTAGTGATGATGATTCAAGGATAAATGAAAATGATTAAGAGGAAGAATACTCTAACGAACAAGTCTTAGAGGAATGTGACTTAGAGAAATAAGACTTTGAGGAAGAAGTATCTAAAGAAGATGACTTAGAGATAGATGACTTTGAGAAAGAGGACTTAGAGGAGGATAAATTAAAAAAGAGAGAGAAAAGTGATTCAAAAGATGTGGGTGATTCAAAAAGTGAATCTAAAAACTCTTCTTCAGATTCTTAGAAATTCAACCCCTTTACAAAAAAGAAGTCATAATATTCTAAAAAATCCCAAAAGGGAAGAGCCACTGTAAAGAAAACTAGCCCCCTTCAAAAGCGAAGGTACAATTTTTTGAGAAATATTAGGAGAGAAGCATTACAAATAAATCCATCCCCTCTATGAAAATATGCATAGAGTTTTGAGAATTCTTAGAGGGGGTATAACATTACATAAAAATATAGAGCCCCTAGGGTTTCTAGACCTGTCACTCATTCCTTGGCTAGGAAAAATGGCAGATAAGTTGAAGAAGAGTCACTTATTTTTTAGCAGAGGAAGCAATAAATTTTGGAGATATCTAGTGGAGATGGCTTACCTCAGGGATTTGAAAATTTTTACAGTCTTGTACAAGTTGTAGGGGATGTTACTGAGAAATATCATATTCTTGTAGTAGAAGCTATAGAACTTGTTGTTGAATAATTTTAAACTCTACAAGAGAATTTATTGAAAAATAGGCAACTAAAGGAGTTTATATCCCTTCACCCCTAACTACTACACAATTTTATTTATTAGTAAAAAATATTAAAGAGAGAGTACAAGTAATAAAGGGGACAATAAATAAGATACATTATAATTTGACCACAATAGAAAAGCACTTGAGTGAATTAAAGGTAATTGCTACTCTCTAAAGCATGCCTTAGGGTCAATCATCACCAACTATAGAATAAACCTTTAAGAAGCACAAAAAAAGGCACAAGTTCGGTCTACCCCAACAACCACTCCTAAGGAGCATAGGAAGAATACATAGGGACAATCTTCCCTAACATCTACTTTTGAGAAGCCTAAGGAAAAAGCACAAAGACAAACAACATGTGTTAAATAGAGGTCAAAATGTGTCATGAACCCACCGATTGAGGATCCAACAAAATAGGCCAAATATGGAAAGATGAAGAATATCTATTTCAAAAGACTTGGCACAAACAAGTAACCATCAAATAATTTTACTCAGTTTTAATTGCATAGGTACATGAAACATGGTCAATTTAGGGGTAAAATAATGGGACTTAACATTAACCATCCTTTCTATCCTTTTTGTCTTAACTTAACCCCAAACTGATTGTATTTTGTTACCTATTATAGATTTATAAGTATGTTTTACCTATGTATGAATAAATAAAGTTTGTTTGAATAAGAATAGAAATAATGTATTACCTTCTTTAATGTGAGTAATCATAAGAAAATGTAAATGGTAAATTAATATTTTTTCTTATTGAGAATATCTATATTTTATGGTTAATTCGGTACCTAGGACTATAGAAATATATTTCTAGACATACTACAAAATGACAACATAGTTATTAAAGGAGAAGATAATTGTGTCTAGTGAATAGTTCCTATAGGATAGCGGACAAATAATAGAATGACAAATGGTAAATGAGAGACTAATAGTTGGTATAGAAGACTTAGAAACTCTAGTCAAGATACCTCAAACCTAGGATCCTATCCACACCTAGTCCCTTGTAGACATGAGTTGAAAGCTCAAAGGATAGGACAAAACTATCGCATGCCAAATTAGGAAGAAACATTTGTTAGAATCCCTATTGTACCTGAGAAATAGTAGGATTGACAACTATTCTAGGGTTGAACTTGTTATATTTATTTTTAAGTGTAATATATTTTGGTATAGGTTGTTAGAAGCTATAAAAGGAAGAAATACGAGATTGTCTATAAACTAGATATCTCATATTGTAATAGGGTTTAAACTTTTCTAGAGCATAAAAAAAGGGAATTAATCTATTCATTTTTAGACATTGTCCATTATAAGGCATTTTTTCCTAAGGAATTCTAGCATGAGTGAAGTGTTATTTTGATTAAAATCATTGTTCCTCTTTTTATGCTAAGATATTCCATATAATTATGCCAAATTAACTTTTGTAGTTAATTAGTAATTAGTTGTAGGAACAAATTTAGATGTAGGTTGTCTAAGTAGGGCCCACCTTGTTTTAGTAGGATATATTGAATTTATGTCCATAATAATAAGGAATTAGGCTATAGGTAGGTTCTATTGATTTTTAGTAGTTGTAGAAATTTCTTTAGTAATTTCTAGTTCCTAGATTTTAGTTGTATAAAATAGAATCACTCACCTGCATTAAATCCTTTCATTGGATCAAACAATGCAAAATATCTTTAAATTTGCAATCCTAGTTTGAAAATTATTGTGGAAAGCTTAGGCCCATAAACCATGGGATAGGATATATCCCTAGCCATAATCAACATATTATAGCTTCTCTTTCATCTAATAATTATGATGAATCCATTTGTTTGTTTTTAAAGTCCCATAAAGATACCATCCTTATAAATGGATTATTGAAGAACACAAGCTTATATTGAGAGGGGGGGTGAACAGTATAAGACCTCTTTTTACTTTTTCCTTTATACTTCAAAATAGTAAAGCAATATACCCAAAGCAATATCAAAACAATGCACAATATCATCCACAAAGTGACACCAATTTTAACGTGGTTCACCCAGAATGGTTGGGCTACGTCCACAAAACTTTTCTCTAAAAGTTATCTCAAAGTTCTTTGGGAATCCTTCCCAATTACAATGTTTATGAGCCTCGGCCCAAAGGAGATACCTTCCCCCAATCAGAATTTATGAGCCTCTGCTCAAAGGAGATACCTTCCCCTCTGCTCTGGATTTATGAGCCTCTGCTCAAAGGAGATACCTTCCCCTCTGCTCTGGAAATGATCCCTCGGAAGATCAAGCTGCCTCTACCTCTTGCCGAGCACGTGGAACTCCTTTCCACCGAAGACCTCCTGTCCTCAATGCTTAGCCTAAGAGACCTCTGCCTTCTATGATCACGTCCATAGCAGCTCAACAACCTGTACCAAACACAGTCAGTCGGTCTAGTACAAGTCTTCCTCTGTCTGTTAGATCTATCCAACACTTGAACAAATCAATCCTCTGCACACAAGCCTTCTCAAAGACTTGCCAAATCTGTCCTCAGGTTCTTCTCAAAGAACCAGTGCACCTCTGTCCTCATACAGTAGCACTCCATGTTCGTCTTTGCCCTTTGTGCTCTCTACGCCCTCTGCTCTCTTTGCGCAATCACAGCCGCACTTGGTCGAACTTCAACCTTTGCACTCTCTGCACAATCACAGTGGCACTTAGAACAATTCACCATGACTCTTCGCTCACTCTGCACACTTCGATCAAATTTTGCACTCTGCTCTCGACGATCGAACTTCTCACTCTATGCTCTATCTACGAACGTCACAACTAACAATTCCTCCAACTCTTCAAAATAGCCTGCCTTTTATAATAACACTTTCAAGATCAAAACCTTAATCTTAGTCAGTTGTAACCCTGATCTTTAGTCGGTTGCACAACCCTAAACTTCGTCGACTGCAAACCCTAATCTTCGTCGGCTCACATTTAACTTTGTCGGCTTCAACTGCCTCTGTAACTCTTCTATAGCTTTTGTCATGAAACTACAACATGTCATGATATCATGACACCTTTGCAACCGTACACTTTCTTTTGGCTTTTGTCATGATATCATGACACTTCAGCCTTTGTCGACTTCAACTAAGCTCTTGTCATGATATCGTGACACTTCTGTCTTTGTCAACATCAACTTTGCTTTTGTCGCGATATCATGACACTTCTCCCTTCGTCGACCTCCTTTCTACTTTTGTCATGAAATCATGACACTTCTACCTCTGCAGACTTCGTCTTCACTTCTATCATGATATCACGACACTTCTGTCTTCATAGCCTTCCTCTCTACTTTTGTCATGAAATCGTGACACTTCTCCTATAGAAGACCTGCTTTCAGTTTTTGTCATGAAATCGTGACACTTCTGCTTTCGTCTGCTTTCTTTTCTGCCTGTCATGAAATCGTGACACTTTCTGCATCCGTACGCATTCTTTGCAACCCGTCATGAAATCGTGATGCTTTCAGCTTTCGTACGCTTTCCTTGTAACCCGTCGTGAAATCGTGACATGTCATGATATCGTGACACTTTTCTAACTTGTTTTCTCTCTCCTGCTTAAGTCGTGAAAATGCGACATGTCGCGATATCGTGACACTTTTCCTCCTTAGCTCTTTTCTGTTCTTCGGGTCATGAAAACCTGACATGTCGTGATATCGCGACACTTTTTCTCCTTAGCTCTTTTCTTTTCTTTGGGTTGTGAAAACCTGACATGTCGTGATATCGTGACACTTTTTCTCCTTAGCGCTTTTCTTTTCTTTGGGTCATGAAAACTTGACATGTCGTGATATCGTGACACTTTTTCTCTGTGAGCTCTTTCTCTCGAACCTGTCATGAAATCGTGACACTTTTTCATCCGTACAAACCCTCTTGCAAATTGTCGTGAAATCGTGACACTTTTCTTTGCGAGCTCTTTCTCTCGAACCTGTCAGCTTGGGGTTTGCAAAAGACCTTTGAAACTGTTATGTCGTAACCTTCATCAAAATAAATTATTTGACATCAAATCAAATTCCTTCAAAAGCTTCTTGACATCAATGACAACTTATATACTTGAGCAAAGGCAATGTACCCAAAGTACCCAAAATTTCCAACAATCTCCCCCTTTGTCATTGATGGCAAACCTTTACTGAAAACACTTCTCAAGAGCCAAAACTGAAACCAACTGTGCTAACAACTGACCAACGTCCTTTGAAGTTTTGCTCCCCCTGACTTGAAGCTTTCCTCTTCACTTTGAAGCTCTCCCCCTTACTCATATCTCTCCCCCTTTGTCATCAATGGCAAAGGGTCACCTTTGGGGCTCGGGACTAAGAATGAGCCTCTTAGCTTAGTCCCTCCCCCACCTCTTGATGAGGTGATTAATTCTAGGGTGGGAGTAAAACTCCCATTAGGCATTGATCATCATCAGCGTCTATAACTTCCTTGTCGGGCCTTCTCTTGAACTCTTTGTCCATATTCTTGTTCTTGTCACTT
Source organism: Wollemia nobilis (assembly GCA_028583015.1). Taxonomy (NCBI): domain Eukaryota; kingdom Viridiplantae; phylum Streptophyta; class Pinopsida; order Araucariales; family Araucariaceae; genus Wollemia; species Wollemia nobilis. The sequence continues at coordinate 10,976,084 of JAQPPZ010017220.1, read as the reverse complement.
GTTTTCTTGTTCTTGTTCTCATCCCTGTTCTTGTCCATGCCTTGATCCTTGGACCTGATCATGCCACTGTTCCTGTTCCTGTAATCTAGAATTTCAGCTCTACACTATCTGATTATGTGACCTTCATTGTTGCACTTGAAACACTTGACGATGTTGTTTCTCTGAGGTAAACCTGATCTTTGAATCCACCTGTTCTGACCAAACCTGTTCTGACCACACCTGTTCTGACCAAACCTATTCTGACCAAACCTGTTCTGACCAAACCTGTTTTGATCAAACTTGTTCCTGTTATTTACCTTGCAATAAACTGCCTTGTGCCCAAACTATTGACAAGAGTAGCAATACCCTTGAAAGAAACTAGCACTTCTGAAATTGTCGTTTACCTTCTTCACTTGAGCCATGCAATGTGAAGCCATGTGACCAAACTTATGACAAGCAAAACATCTGCCTTGAAATTTTCCTTTATTTGACCTCTTGGGTCCTGAAAACTTCTTCTTCTCATTCTGAATTCTGTTTTCTGTTTCTGTGCATCTATCATTCAAGGACTCATGATCTGAAATACTTTCCTCATCAGAACTCTCTTCCTTTTGGAGTCTCTTACTAGACTCTCCAACTTGTTCCTTGTGTGGCTTAACAAAACCAAGGCCTGTTTTATCTATTGTCTTTCTTTGACCTTTGATGAGTGACTTAACCTTTTTGGAGCTATCTTGAAACCTGTAAAGCTTATCCTTGTACTCTTTAGTTTCCTCTTTCAAAGAAGCCATTTTCTGTTCTAACTCACTATACTCAAGAACCTTAGACTCTAACTCATCCTTGAGTTCTTGTGTCTTAGCTATAGAGAAATCAAGATTTTCTATAAGATCATCTCTCTCCATACAACATTCATCTAACTTATCCTTGAGTCTAGCATTCTTCTTTCTTTCCTTTTTCAAAGCACTAAGAGCATTAATAAGTTCACTTTCAAGATCCTTTATTTGTTTGCTTTCTGAATCATCAAAGCCTTTTTCAGATTTCTTATCACTAGAGGTGCTACCTTTTTCAAAAACCATACAAGCATCTTCCTTATAGTTTTCTGAAGCATCCTCATACATACTAGAAACCAAATCATTATTTGTACAATCATCCTCAAGGTGACCAAAATTTCCACATCTAAGACATTTCATGATAATGAATCTATGTTTCGGTTCTTCCTCTTTTTTCGATATGAACAACATCTCATTTTCATCATCACTTGAAGAACTTTCACTATCACTACTAGAACACTTACTTGCTTTGTCTAGGTAGAAACTCTTCTTGTGCTTGTGAGAATACCTCTTTCCTTGATTGTTGTGCTCATCTTTGTTCTTCCTGTGATGCTTGTGCTTTTCAGAAACCTTGCTCTTAGAATCCTGTTTATCTTCATCACTTTCATTCTTGGGAACAGTACAGTCAGTAGCATAATGACCAAACTTTCCACAATTGAAACATCTTATATTTTTCATGCTTTTGTGCTTTCTAGAGAACTTGCCTTTCTTGCTGTAATATGCCTCTTCATCACTAGAAGACTCATCACTCTCTTGAAGCTGTTTACCCTTGGATTTCTTGGTAGCCTTGAAATCTGCCTCTTTCTTGACATCAACCTTCACTTGAGTTCTCAACTCAAATGCTGCAAGTATACTATGGAGCTCATCCTTTTTCAACTTATCCAAATCTTTAGCTTCCTCAATAGCAGAAATATTTTCACTAAATCTATTAGGAAGAGATCTTAAAATCTTATCACAAACATCATTTTCAGCAAGCTCAAGACCTAAGTCTTTCATGGAGTTAACAACCTCATCCATACGAAGCATGTAGTCACTAATATTTTCATCATCATTCATCTGGAGTTGTTCAAACATACCTTTGAAGTGTCTCAACTTGGCCTTTCCGACATTTGTATCACCTGTATGAACCACCTTCAACTGTTTCCACATTTCACTAGTTGTCTTGCAGTGAATCACTTTGGTGAGATCTGCTTTCCGTAAGCCTTTCAGGATTGCATTCATTGCTTTTGAATTGTTGTGATGTAGGAGCCTTTCTTCTTTAGTATTAGGACCATGTACAGGAATAGTGTACTCATCTTCAATCACTTCCCATACCTCATTACCAAGTGCCATTAGATGAACCTTCATCCTTGCACTCCAAAGACCAAAATCTGACCCATCAAGAATAGGTGTTGCATTGCTACTTGAATGATCCATTGTGTTCTTTACTAGCTTTTCCTTCAAGTTGTTAAACTTTTCGAAGGCACCTGCTCTGATACCAATTGAAGAACACAAGCTTATACTGAGAGGGGGGTGAACAGTATAAGACCTCTTTTTACTTTTTCCTTTATACTTCAAAATAGTAAAGCAATATACCCAAAGCAATATCAAAACAATGCACAATATCATCCACAAAGTGACACCAATTTTAACGTGGTTCACCCGGAATGGTTGGGCTACGTCCACAAAACTTTTCTCTAAAAGTTATCTCAAAGTTCTTTGGGAATCCTTCCCAATTACAATGTTTATGAGCCTCGGCCCAAAGGAGATACCTTCCCCCAATCAGAATTTATGAGCCTCTGCTCAAAGGAGATACCTTCCCCTCTGCTCTGGATTTATGAGCCTCTGCTCAAAGGAGATACCTTCCCCTCTGCTCTGGAAATGATCCCTCAGAAGATCAACTGCCTCTACCTCTTGCCAGCACGTGGAACTCCTTTCCACCGAAGACCTCCTGTCCTCAATGCTTAGCCTAAGAGACCTCTGCCTTCTATGATCACGTCCACAACAGCTCGAGCAACCTGTACCAAACACAGTCAGTCGGTCTAGTACAAGTCTTCCTCTGTCTGTCAGATCTGTCCAACACTTGAACAAATCAATCCTCTACACACAAGCCTTCTCAAAGACTTGCCAAATCTGTCCTCAGGTTCTTCTCAAAGAACCAGTGCACCTCTGTCCTCATACAGTAGCACTCCATGTTCGTCTTTGCCCTTTGTGCTCTCTACGCCCTCTGCTCTCTTTGCGCAATCACAGCCGCACTTGGTCGAACTTCAACCTTTGCACTCTCTGCGCAATCATAACGGCACTTAGAACAATTCACCATGACTCTTCGCTCACTCTACACACTTCGATCAAATTTTGCACTCTGCTCTCGACGATCGAACTTCTCACTCTACGCTCTATCTACGAACGTCACAACTAACAACTCCTCCAACTCTTCAAAATAACCTACCTTTTATAATAACACTTTCAAGATCAAAACCTTAATCTTAGTCAGCTGTAACCCTGATCTTTAGTCAGCTGCACAACCCTAAACTTCATCGACTGCAAACCCTAATCTTCGTCGGCTCACATTTAACTTTGTCGGCTTCAACTGCCTCTGTAACTCTTCTGTAGCTTTTGCCATGAAACTACAACATGTCATGATATCGCGACACCTTTGCAACCGTACACTTTCTTTTGGCTTTTGTCATGATATCGTGACACTTCAGCCTTTGTCGACTTCAACTAAGCTCTTGTCGTGATATCGTGACACTTCTGTCTTTGTCAGCATCAACTTTGCTTTTGTCGTGATATCGCGACACTTCTCCCTTCGTCGACCTCCTTTCTGCTTTTGTCATGAAATCATGACACTTCTGCCTCTGTAGACTTCGTCTTCACTTCTGTCATGATATCGCGACACTTCTGTCTTCATAGCCTTCCTCTCTGCTTTTGTCATGAAATCGTGACACTTCTCCTATAGAAGACCTGCTTTCAGTTTCTGTCATGAAATCGTGACACTTCTGCTTTCGTCTGCTTTCTTTTCTTCCTGTCATGAAATCGTGACACTTTCTGCATCCATACGCATTCTTTGCAACCCGTCATGAAATCGTGACGCTTTCAGCTTTCGTACGCTTTCCTTGTAACCCATCGTGAAATCGTGACATGTCGCGATATCATGACACTTTTCTAACTTGTTTTCTCTCTCTTGCTTAAGTCGCGAAAATGCGACATGTCGCGATATCGCGACACTTTTCCTCCTTAGCTCTTTTCTATTCTTCGGGTCATGAAAACTCGACATGTCGCGATATCGTGACACTTTTTCTCCTTAGCGCTTTTCTTTTCTTCGGGTCACGAAAACCCGACATGTCGCGATATCGCGACACTTTTTCTCCTTAGCGCTTTTCTTTTCTTCGGGTCGCGAAAACCCGACATGTCGCGATATCGCGACACTTTTTCTCTGCGAGCTCTTTCTCTCGAACCTGTCATGAAATCGTGACACTTTTTCGTCCGTACAAACCCTCTTGCAAATTGTCGCGAAATCGCGACACTTTTCTTTGCGAGCTCTTTCTCTCGAACCTGTCAGCTTGGGGTTTGCAAAAGACCTTTGAAACTGTTATGCCGTAACCTTCATCAAAATAAATTATTTGACATCAAATCAAATTCCTTCAAAAGCTTCTTGACATCAATGACAACTTATATACTTGAGCAAAGGCAATGTACCCAAAGTACCCAAAATTTCCAACAATTATATTAGGATGAGATGAATGAGGAAATCTTGGACCCTATAGGTACTTATTCCTTTCCATTTTTACACCTTTCTAGTGTGAACCTATTAACTCTAGTGCATCTTGAATTAATTTAAGAAGACCATAAAAAGAGGAATGTACCATGTTATTATCCCTAAGGTAGTTTCTCTAATCCTTATATCCAAGATATATTATACTTTGTTGGATGTTTCCCTTAAGTAGCTAATGTGGACATCTCCAATTGATATCAATCAACTCTCAATATTAAATACTTTGAAATATTAGGAGTGTTGCTTGACCTCCTCAATTGGAGGATGAACCACATATTCTCATTGAGAAGACTATCAATATTTATATTGGGACACCTAATGTTCACAAGATCCTAAAGCAAGGTAAGGTATTGACCCTTGAAAAATATGAGAAATATACCAAGTTGTTGATAAAATTTGATTATATATTTTCTTGGTCCTTTGTTTATATGCCAAAGTTGAATCCATCTTTAGTTGTTTATCACATTATAGTTAGACTGAATTCAAAATGTTTCAGATAAAATTTATGGAAAATGCATCCAAAAGTGGTCTTGCTTGTCAAAGAATAGCTTCCAAAGCTCCTTCATGTCATATTAATTAGGGCAAGTGATTACCCCAACTAGATCTCCATCATTATTCTTATTGCTAAGAAAGAAGATAGATCTCCAACATCATTCCTAGAGTATGCATTGATTTTAGGAACATCAAAAAATCATGTCCTAAAGATAACTTTTTTTTTCCCAATATTGATATGATTTTGGTTTCACTATTGGCTATGGAATGCTATCCTTAATGGATGAATTCTTGATATATAACCAAATCAAGATTGCTCTTGAGAATCAATATAAGACAACTTTCACAACCCCTTAGGGAACCTTTTGCTATCAAGCCATGCCTTTCAAATTGAATAATGTGGAAGCCACTTACAAAAGTGATCCACACGCCTAGAGATGGATTCTTTAAAGTTGAAAACCAAAAATAGGAGAGATTACTACTGAATGAATATAAATTTCATTAATTTTGAATATAATTATAGAGAAGGAAATCTATGAGAATATATGTTTACCAACTAAAAACAATATTTTAGGAATAATAGTGTTTTCCATCACTAGCTCTTGAAATAAAGTCATATATTTATATTTTTATTTTTGGAAGATTAAAATTCATAACAGTTTGACTTCCATGATGTAGGTTGTGGGATGTGGAAAATTCATTATTGCTAGTAAACATTTTATGGCCTAGGTTCCACTAGCTCATTCATCTATTCGTTTGAGCTATCCATCTAAGCCATCCAAGATATTTGAACCTATCCAATTTCTTTAACATAGTTCAAGTCTATTTGAGCCTATCCTAGTCCATTTGAGCCTATTTGAGTCTGTTTGAGTCTATATGAGTCCATCCAAGTCTATTCAAGTCCTTTCAAAATATTTAATCCCATCTAAGTCCATTCTAGCTCATCCAAGTTCTTTCAAGCTATTTGAGCCTATCCAAGTCCTTCTAAGCTCTTTCAAGCTATACATATAAGTTAGTTGACCCTCCTTAAGGAGCAATGGTCCCCATTGCATCAAGCTTGGATATCAAGTGTGGAAGCTCATTTTGTATTTGAGTCTTCATGAACCACTTGGATTGGTGATTGAATTGACCTACTCTAATTACTCTGTATAGTTGTGTGAACTATTTTCTAGTGGTTTTAGTCCATGTATCAACTATTTTATCCTCCTCCATTGGTTGAAGACTTATAATATTGAACTCCTCAGTCACCAACTTTTTTGTTACTGCTAAAGTATCCAAAAAATGTGGGTAATATGACTTAAGAATCTCAACATTAAAAATGGGATGCAAACCAAGATAAGGTGGTAGATCTAGCTCAAAGGCATTCTCTCCCACTTGCTTGGTGATGGTATAAGGTCCATAGTGCAAAGGTTTGATTTTCTTGTATACCTTCAAGGCATTCTTTTTATAATTGCAGCCAAACCTTATGTCTTGCTTTGAAAGAGTGTGGGGTATGATTTTGGTCATGTCATTATTTGTACTTTGCATTCATTTGGTCTAAGAGGTCATGAATCTATTGTTGTACATGATGAATATGCTTTACAAATCTCATTGCCTTTTCTATTTATCTCTCTCTATGGGGTGGAAATTCCATGGGTGAAATTGGAAAGCCACATCCGTAAGTTCCAAAGGTTAAAAACCAAACCACACATGAAAGGGTCTATTTTTGGTAGAACTATGCAAAGCCCTATTATATCCATGTTGAATGCATGGTATATTCTTGTCCCACATTTAAGGATGATTTAAATTATACATATGCACAATCAACTTGTTGATAAATTTTGTTTTCCCATTAGTCTGGGGATGGAAATTTGTGGATCGAGTAAGCTTTATGTCCATAATTTCCCCTAAAGTGCTCCAAAATGTACTTAAAAACCTACTATCTCCATGATACAATGGAATTTGGCAAGTCAAAATGAAGCCATACGTGGCTAAAATAGAGTTTGTGTTTCTTCAGTTGTAACATTCTTCTTACAAGCAATCATGAGGCCATTTTGGAAAAGCAAGCAACCACCACAAAAATACAATCATTTCCATAATTGCAAATAGGAAAACCTGACTATAAATCCATAGAGATAAATTCCTAAGGCTTGGTAGGTACTGACAAGGGTGTATATAGACCTTGTTTCTAGGAAAACCTGACTAGAAACTAGAAACCAGCAAAAGGAGTAGTAGGAAAACCAAAAATGAACAACCCGTCTAAGGAATCCTAGGAAAAACAATAGGAACAAAGGAAAATCAAATTATTTTGAATTCCACTATCAACAATGAAATGTAAAGGCTTACCATTTACCCAAAACTATAAGTGAAATAATTGCTCCTCCTCAGGTGGCTCCTCTACTTTAATTTGTGTAATAGAGGTAGCAATAGTCACATGTGGTTCAACCTCCACGATTAGTTTACCTTTATCCTTAGGCTAAGGATGTGTTGGTGTAGTGGATGTAGAGGGTTGTGTCTCAATAAATAGAGATAAAATTGCCCAACATTCTTCTTTGGAATGTCAGTTGCTCTTGTGGTAGTCACACCATTTTCCAATCTAGTTCTTTTGGGGCTTCTTGTCTTGTGACTCTTTCTTTTGATTTTAGTTTTAATTTTGTTGCTGACATTCTTTGTTTGGTTGCTTTTGGTTATCATATTTGTCTTTCTTGGGATATCCATTGGTATTTTGGTTCTTTTCATTAGAATTGTATCCTATTTTGTTTTTACATTTGTGCTTTTGCTTGATCTTGACAAAAAATTTATATGCTTCACCCAATATCTTAAATTCAAACAAGTCTATGTCCTCCCTTATGTATCAATTAGCTTGATATGGTACTTGAGAATTCAATGCATTTTTATGTATTAGATGCCAAGTTTTATATACAATGAATGAAAAGCATCAGTATAGTATTGAATAGGTTGTTCTTTACCTTGACATAGTTGTTGTCATTTCATGTGAAAATATTCATAAACACCTATCAAATAATATTCATTATTGATTGCTATTACAAAATCATCTCTTGTAGGGTCTTCTAAATCTCCTTGGTTCTTGTTATGTACTTCCCACTAGTTTTGAACTGGTATCAGAGATTTTAGCAAGACAAAAATGATCTCTTTATCATAGTAATAATTAACAAAGAAATATGTAGATAGTTTATCTTATCATTTCTCCACTACTTTTGCATTTATTTTTCTTAAAATATAGGAATATCAAAGTTTACATAAACTTTGAATGGTGTTGAGGCACTAAATGGTTGTGTCATGGCACAAGAATATGGTAGCCACTCAAGAATTTCGACAAACTTGTGTAGCATCTGATTATTTTGTCTTTCAAGGGCTTCATCCACCAATAGTTTAGAAGGATCTATTGTCCTGGTGTTTTCTACCATCTGTGATCACTTGATATGGTTGTGTAGATAATTAGAGGGATCACACATTTGACATAAAATCTTTTGATAGCCTAATATTGTCTTTAGAATCATACACCCACAAAAGAGATTGCTCTGATACCACTTTGATCCACATTCCTAAAGATAAGAGATCCTTTAAAATTAAAAACTAGAAAGATGAAAGTATTATCAAATGAATAGAAATTTTCATTAATTTTGAATATAATTATGGATAAAGCAATCTATTAGAAGAGATTTCTACTAATTAAGAAAATGTATGAGGATAAATATTGTATTCCACCACCTTGCTCTTGAAATAAAGTCATATATTTATATACAGATCTGGTGGAAGAGTAAAATTCATAACAATTTGACTTCCATGATCCAGGATGTGGGATGTGGAAAATCCACTACTACTACTAAAATTTCATGGCCCAATTTTTGCTATTTCATCTTGTCATCCATCCAAGATGTCTAAGACCATTCAATTCCTTTTGATCCCATTCAAGTCTATCTAAGCTTGTTCGAGTCCTTTTGAGCCCATATAAGTCCTTCCAAGATCTCCAAGCCCATTCGAGTCCTTCGTAGTTGTTTAAGATTTTTCAAGTCCTTCCAAGATATCTAAGCCCATTTTATTCCTTGTGAGCCTATATGGGCTCTTTCAAGCTATTCGATCTCATATAAGTCCTTTTTATCCCTTCCAAGTTTACTGTTCAATTCATAAAGAGCTATGACATACATATTTCATGATACAATACACAACATTAAGATTATGTTAATGATCTCCTTAGATGAGCCCTTAATATAGAGGATCATATTTGTGATATTAAGCATATATTTAAATGGCAAATGGAATATAAGGACCACCTTAAGCCTCCAAGTGAGTCTTTGAGGTAACATAGGTAAAATTGTTGGGATTTATTGTATCCTGAAAAGGTATCAAAATGGATCTTGATAAGATATCAAACATTGTCAATATGCCACCCTAATGAAACCCAACTCAAGTTTTTATCTCCAAGGTAAGATTCAAGCAATAAGAAGAATCATCTCCCAACTTTCCAACAAGTGTCAATATTTTATAAAGATTTTGCAAAAGGACATAAAATTCTAAAGGGATGATGGATTCCAATTAGCCTTAGATGCATTAAATTCCTATCTCTTGTCTCGTTCCATCCTTGTTCCTCTTGATTCTTCCAAACCTTTATTATTGTATATTTTTTAACATCTCATGCCTTAGGATCTATATTGGACTAACACAATTAAAAACATAGGGAGTGAGCCATCTACCACATCAATAGGACTTTATTCAGATATGAAACTCAATGTACATCCTTAGACAAGTTATGCCTTGTAGTGGTCTTCACATTCCAAAAATTGTGACACTATATGCTTAACCATGAAATCTTTGTTTTCACAAGGGTCAACCCTTCACATTATCTCATGTTAAAACCCCACCTATTTTGGTGAACTGATAAATGGGTTATCGCCCTTAGTGAATTCAATTTAGAATTAATTAGCAAAATATCTATTAAAGGATAAGTCATTACTGACCAATTGGTTGCAGTAATTTTACAAGCAACCCATTCTATTATTATGAATTTTTGTGATGAATTAGTCTTCAGCATAGATATGTGTTAACCAAATTTCTAGATCCTATGCTTTGATGGCAATCAATATATCCAAGTGAGGGATAGAATCATCTGGGTCACACCTCAAAAGTAACTAATATCTCTCTCCTCTAAATTTTAATTTTATTGTATCAACAACATTGCTAAGTATGAGGTCCTTATCCTAGGACTTTGTGTAGCCTTAGCTTTGCAAGTTAGAACTCTCTGTGTCTTTGGACATTTTCAAACTTGTCTCAATCAAGTAAATGGCGTTTACCAAATTAAGGATGACAACCTCAAACTTTAAAATATATAGTTGCAAATCATATGTTTACCTTTAACACGATGATAATTGAAGTTATCTCTAGATATAATAATCACCATGTTTATTTCATGGCTACTATAGCATCCCTTATTTCCCTAGAGTTAGATGACAAACAGCCCACCACAACTAGAGAATCTAGCCAATCACCTTTTGAGGTTTTTTGTACAAAATCATATTCCCCTTTTGATCCTTAGTGTAAAGACATATTCACCTTTCTTAAGGATGACATTTTTCTTGAAGGTTTAAGTTGCAATGAATGTAAAAAAATTTGTTGAGAAGCTTGTTGATTTATCATCATTCATGATGTCTTGTATCAACAATATTTTGAAGGTATGCTTTTTTTATGCCTCACTTTAGATGAAGCTAAAATAGTTGTTAGAGAGGCCCATGAGGAATTGTGTGATAGTCATTTGAATGAAAATTCCATTACCAAGAAGCATTTTTTGTTAGGTTATTATTGGCTCTCTATAGAGAAATACTCTTGTGACTATGTCAAAATATGTGATAAGTTTCAAAGACATGAAAATATTATTCATATCCCATATCAATATCTTGAACCAATCACCTCTCCTTGGGCCTTTTCCATATGGGGCCTTGATGTCATTGACAAAATTAATCCTACCTCCTCTGACGGACACAAGTTCATCATCACAACTATAGAATATTCACCAAATGTGTAGAGGTCATGCCCTAATCCTCAACCAAATCCTATGTTGATATGGTCTCTCATCTATGATAATATTAGATAATGAAACACCCATCAAGAATAAGAATATTTAGAAGATGTATGTCAAGTACAAGATCCAACATAAATGGTCTATAAATTATGACCTTCAAGTTAACATCCAAGCTAAAGTGTCTAACAGGACTTTGATCAATACCCTCAAGAAAATTATTGGTAAACTCGGTTATGAATGAAATATTCATCTCCATTTAGCCTTATGGGCTTATCATACTAGTGTTCAAATATCCACTGATGTGACACCCTATGTTTTGGTCTATGCGACCAAAGCATTCTTCTTGTTTGAACTTGAGGTTTTTTCTTTGCAAATATTAACACAAAATTCCTCTATTGGGGATGAATATCATCTTTCTTACCTTAGTCAGTTGGAATTTCTTGAAAAAAAATAAATCTATGCCTTGGAGAACCTTCAGGCCTATGCAAGGCACCTGGAGAATTTAGTTAGTATGCAATAGAAACAGAACAAGCAATTGAATCACTTTTATAATGAATCATTGTTTAATTGATGGCGATAACCAACCAATGAATGAATTTTATTTATTTGATGACACCTTACAACATTCATTGAATGCATATTAAATATATATAAGGTTATAGAAGTGAAAGGATGTGATGGTCCTTGATGAAAATATAATAGAAGTTAATGTGATTCTTAAGTTAGGATTAGAGTCCTAGCATGCCACCCTTCTTAAAATGAGCTTTGTCCTCAAATATGGAAGTTAGGAAATTATTGATAGATATGATGGAGTGTCTCCCATGTGGCATCTTCTAAAGGTAGACCTTTCCATTGAATCAACACTTCGATGATGGTAGAATTGTGAAGGTGGTGAATGCGATGATCTAGGATAGCTTCTGGTTTAACCATGAGTGCCCCATATTCAGTAAACTCTAAAAGTTGAGTTTGAGTAGTGATATGGGTTTCTATTACTGGTTTAAGGCAAGAGATATGGAACACAAGATAAATTTTGGAGGACTCTAGTAACTCAAGTTTATAAGCAACTGGTCCAATACGTTGTAGAACTTTATGAGATCCATAAAATTTGGGGGCTAACTTTTGAGAACCTTTTATTTTTAGATAAGTTTGGCAATATGGTTGAAGTCGAAGGAATACCATATACCCTTCTTGGAAATCACACTCAATTCTATGTTGGCCTACTTGTTGCTTCATACGGTGTTGGACAATGTGTAGATTTTCTCTAAGAGTGCAAATAATGTTATCTCGAGTAAAAAGTTCCATCTCTACTACTGGCACCTTTGTACTTCCTAGAATATAAGAGGTAAGGGATGGGGGTGTTTGGCCATATAATGCTCCATATGGGGTCATTTAATGGTTGTGTGATATGTGGTTTTATACCACCATTCGGCTAATGGAATCCATTTAAACCCGTGAAGGGGTTGAGCGAAAATAAAAAACGTAGATAGGTTTCCAAATATTTATTAACAACTTTAGTCTAACTATATTTTTTGGGGTGGTAAGCAGAGCTCATCTATAGTTGAGTGCCTTGGAGCTTAAACAATTCTTTCCAAAAATTACTAGTGAAAGTGGGATCACGATCACTAACTATAGTGGAAGGCGTGACATGTAATTTAAATATATTATCAAGGAAAATTTAAGTGATAGTACTAGTTGTATAAGGGTGGGTTACTGAGAAAAATAGGTGTATTTAGATAAACGATCTACCACAACTAGGATGGTTTTTTTTCCTACAGATTTTGGAAGGCCTTCAATGAAATCCATTGAAATATCAACCCATGTTTTTGTTGGTATGGGAAGAGGTTGAAGAAGACCTGGAGTAGCCATTGTTTCTCCTTTATTTCTTTGGCATGTCTCACATTCATTTATGAACTTCTTGATGTCGTTTTTCATACCTACCCAATAAAAATATCTAGTCACTTTTTTATACGTTTTTAGGAATTTAGAGCGTCCTACAGTGGGTGTGGCATGTAACTCTTGGAGAAGCTTTGTACGATATGTGGAGAGGAAGACACATAGTGTGAGATGACAGTGAGTGGTAGAGGTTTGTAAGAGGGTAATGTGATAGTGAGCGAAAGAGGGTAAGGTGGCAGCGAGCGGTAGAGGGTCGACAGAGGGTAAGGTGGTAGCGAGCAACAAAGGATCAGTGGGGTTGCACGTGCACATGACTACTGAATGGTAGTCACCTCACTAGTGGCACATGCTTCCTCTTTAAGCCCTCAAAGGATAACCCATAAGCAATGTGGGATTTATGCTTTGATTTTTTAAAAACTTTTCAACTCTTTCCCAGCATCCCCAACAATGATCACCGAGAAACTTTTTCGACGAGTAGAAAACCTTAGGTTATAGTTTATTTTTTATAATTTTTCACCAAATTTTTGAATTCGTCATTGAAAAACATAGAGTGAGTTGCAAAGTGATTTTTTTGGAGAAAATGGAGGTGTGATTTGAATTTTTTTTGATCCAGATGATTTTTATACTACTAGTTTTATCTTGTTCCTGATTTTTGATGTTGCTAATCAATTTTTTTGATGCAAAAATGTTTTATTTGGCTTCTATTGTATCTAGAATTCACCTACGTAGGGAATTATTTCTTGTTGCATCTATCCTGATACGTTCTCCTGCTCCACAAAAAATAAATGGTGATAGTTGTTTCAAAGGGTAGCAGAACAAGAATAATGCTAGGTAATGGTGAAAAGGAAAAAAATTGGTTCTTTCCTCATTTTTGAACTTGGATTTGAAACCAAATGCAAGGCACCTAAATAATTTAGTTAGTATGCAATAGAAAAATAATGAGCAATTGAATAACTTTTATAATGAATCATTGTTGAATTGATGGCGATAACCAATCAATGAATGAATTTGATGTCTTTTATGATGCATTACAACATTCATAAAATGCATATTAAATATGTCTAAGGTTATAGAAGTGAAAGGATGTGATGGTCCTTAATGAAAATATAATAGAAGTTAATATGATTATTAAGTTAGGATTATAGTCCTAACAACCTATCAAAAGAGGCTTAAGAATGCCTATAGAAAGAAAGTATGATCCTACTCCTTTAAAGTAAATGAATTTGTCCTCAAGGAGAACCAAAGGAACACTAATGCCCAAACCAATATCAAAGGTAATTTTGAGCCTAATTGGCTAGCTCCATTCATAATATCTACTAGGTTTAGCTTAGGATCTTACTACCTAGCCACACTTGATAGATACAAATTAAAAGAACCTCTAAATATCATGCATCTTAAAAGGTACCACATCTGAATTTGCATTACTTTTTTTTATCATCTAGCTACCTAAAATGCATTTTTATTATTTGCATGTTGCTTGCCTACATTTTGCCTACTTTTATACTTGTATGCACATGTTTTTTTTTCCTATATTTACTATTGCATATCAAGTTAGGGTTGTTAGCTTTTGATATAATATGCAAAGGGGGATAATAATCATGAGATGCATAATAATATGAAAGAAAGTAAATCTACTAGATGACTAAGATATGCAATAAACATAAATTATATAAATGAATACAATGTAGCTATGGAGGAAGTGAACACTTCATTAATAAAGTTACTGGACTACATTACATCCATCACCACTGGATGGTGATCCACATAGAACTATACTACATACAAATATGTGCTAAGCTACTATGTCACCGACTCTCCCTATTCTATATCTATCTAATAATGAGGCCTTCCTTATATAGGCAAAATATGATACTTGGCCAACACTCTATCTAGTTGTACAAGTGACACCTTGCACATTTACAACTTGCACATTAACACTTGTGCATTTATTACATTACATGAAGTAACTAGATAACTTCCCCCTAAAGTAATCTATTGTCCTAAGTATGTACCTTGGAAGATACATTTACATAACCTAAATAATGGAATATAATCTATTTCTAACACCCCCCTATATTACAGTATTTGGGTATTGAAGACTTTTAGTCTTCAATATGGATCTTCTTCTTCTTCATCCTGAACTTTGTATTTTTTCCTGCATTCTTTGTGTTCAGGTTTAGTAGGTAATATGTGTCTTCATATGATGTAGATTAAACTAGAACTGAGGCTTCTTCTTCCAATTTAATTTGCATTGTATTCCTCCTTTATCACCTTTATCTTTTTCATCTCTAGCTTTGCCTTTGATTCTAGTTTCTGTGTTCTCACAGGAGGTTGAGCTGCTACCTGGTTCTTGTGAAGATGATTCTTCTTTCATGTCTTTAATATGTACAAAAAATTTTGAACAACCACTTAAGGCATCATGATAAGATTTTGATTTATTAGGACAGGAAGTGTTGATGCTGCATGAGGATTGAAAAAAAATTCTAGATATGATTCATCAAGTTCAAACTTCTTTTTGAGTAATTCTATCAATCCTTTTTGTTCTTCATTTTCTACTTTGTAGTGTTTATATGTGAGAATTTCTATGTATAATATAATTGCAAAGTCTAAGGAAATTAAAATATCACTTTTTCCATCATCAATGCTTCATTGAGATGAGTTTGAAGATAGCATTCCATAGTATCAAAATTATCTTCTAAAGCTTCACTATGGATTACTTTTGAAGCTAGATCTAACCTTCCTTCTAATTTCTTGAGTAGATTCATGATCTCAAGTTTTATGACATTGGATTTTTCCTTTCTCAAGCACTTATTGGTAGAAGTAGACGTCCTTATATAGCTCCCTAGTCTTAGGTTATGTGCTCCTTTTGATTTGATGAAACTTTTAGTAATATTTTAGATGTGTATGCTTCCTTATGTCTCCCTAGTAATGAGAGTATGAACACCTAATGTTAGTTTTTGAAGAAAGCTTATATCTTCCCAACTTGAAAACCTTTGATAATTTTTTTTAGAATGCCTCATGACTCCCTAATGTTTTTGGAATATGATATAGTGCTTTTGTAAAATAAAGTTCAATTTATGGTTAATTTTGTATAGTTTTGTAAAGATCAAAAATCAACTTTTCTAACACCTTATTTCTCCTAATTGAAGGGGTTTTAATGTTGGATTCCTTTTGTCCCTTTTTTTAGAAATTTAGAGACAAGAAAAATATAAATTTCCAACCTTAACAAAAAATATTTAATAACCTCTTTTTATAACCCTTAGGTTTGAAGAGGTTTTAATGATGGATTCCTTTTGTCCCTTTTTTGATAAATTTAGAGACAAGAAAATTATAAATTTCCAATCTTAACAAAAAATATTTAATAACCTCTTTTTATAACCCTTAGGTTTTAATTTCTAATTTCCAAAGACCTAGTTTGATGTTGTAACCCTTATCACTGCCAAATTTGGAAAATTAGAAAATTATTAATATTTTCAAAATATTAAATAAATTAATCCAAATTGAATTCCTTATTTCCCCTAGGTTGAGATGCAAATATTATTTTAATTTGGTAAGTTATCCCTTATAGATTTTGATTTTAGAAAACTAAATTTCAACCTTAGCTTATAACCCTTATATCTCCAAAATTTAAAAGCAATAATAAAGTGGGATTTAATCCTTACCTTTTTTATGCTAATCTCCTCATTGTTCAGTGCTTCCTTCAGCTGAATATAACAATGATGTTAAAGTTCCCTTGAGCACTAGAATCAATGGAGATGCTCATATTCAATGCTAGAATGAAGATGTTGCTGAAATAGGAAGGTTTGAACTTCAATACCAAGAGCCTTTAATACTCCTTCCTTCCTTCCATGTTGTGCTTGACTGTCTTTGACTGTGTTTTGCTTTGTTGTGATATTTGTACTTTGGCCACCTTTTATTGGAGGAGTAAACTCGAGCCTTGTGACACATGTCACATCTATTATGTATGAGCACTCATCCTTTTCTAATGTAACTCTTTCTTGTTCAATGAATCTGGTCACTTTATAATGTATGCTCACTCATGTGGGACTTGAGGAGAATAACAAGTATCACCAGGTATGCTTGAGCATTGAGATTCAAAGTTCTTGTAATGTATGCTTGAGTGTTAAGATTCAATGTTCTTATAACGTATGTGCCTTAGAATATTGATGTCAAATGACATTCATGTTATCGGCAAGAATTCCTTCACTGTAACACCTTCCAAGGAGATTATTATAACTCCTTAAGTCCTTTTTTATGCCATTCCTTTGCTTTGCTATGTTTCTTGAGATGCAAGTAAACTTATCTTCTTTAGGTGGATTGATGAGGCACTATGGAGCTTGAATAATGATTTTGATGCTTCCTTTGGTGGATGATCTTCACCAAGTTTAAGGTTTTGAATGTAGCTCATTTTTCTTTATCTTCTATACCTCCAATGTATCAATTATTGTTCATCTTTATAGTGTAGATGTTGTCTGTCTCATGTTGGTATAAGTAGATGCCTTTTATTTGCAGTGTAGATGTTGTTCATATCACATTGATAGATGTGGATGATGTCTGTCTCACATTGTATATGTGCACTCTTTTATCTATGTAAATGTAGCTTTGATGATAGCCTCTTGTGGGATTTGTTTTTCTAGGTTCATCCATCCAATATGAGCCCTTTGAGTAGCTCCTATATCTCGGGAAGAAGAGTGCTTATGTTCAACCTTTCTTGGCTGCTTTTTCCTATAGATATTGTGCCTTTTGGGGACACATTCAAATATGATCTTGGGATGTAAAAAAACATATTGAAGTAGTGCAATATAATGTATTGTATATTGTACATAAACCTCCTTTGATGCACCTTATTTTTCACTCTTATTTCAGATCTAAAATTTTGGTTTTATGACAGTTTTTTTCCTACAATACAATGGTTTTATGACAGTAGAAAGTTTATTCAACCTTCAGGTAACGAAGTTGGAGTCTCCTAGCTTTCTATCGTAGGAGGAGTACAAATCCTCTAAGAATTAATTATCTATAACAAAATAAACTTTGGGTAATAGTTAGCAAATTATAGATATCCTGGATATTCACTAGATGATATGTCAATCTAGTGTATTGAATGCTGAGTCTTGGTCTTCATAATTTTTTCTATAACTCTATGGAAAGACTCTATTCAAATACAATCTCAGTATTTTTTGGAACTGAGATTTCTTTAAGTCCTCACTTGTGACTCTCCATAATTTTACCACCTATATTCTTTTGATATATTTTGGTAGTGAGTGGTCCAATGGCACTTCAGGTTGACAAAACACTCAAGCTTAATAATTATGGTGATTTTCCTATAGACCTGCATAGACTAGATCTACCATAGCTCTAATACCACTATTATATTTTGATATAATATGCAAAGAGAGATAACAATAACGAGATGTAGAATAATATGAAAGAAAATAAATTTGCTAGATTATTGAGATATGCAATAAACATAAATTATATAAATGATTACAATGTAGCTATGGAGGAAGTGAACACTCCATTAATAAAGCTATTGGACTACATTGCACCCATCACCACTGGATGGTGATCCACACAAAACTGTACTACCTATGAAGATGTGCTAAGCTATTGTGTCACCAACTCTCCATATTCTATATCTATCTAACAATGAGGCCTTTCTTATATAGGAAAAATGGATACTTGGCCAACACTATATATAGTTGTACAAGTGACACCTTGCACATTTACAACTTGAACATTGACACTTGTGCATTTATTACATTGCATGAACTAATTAGATAACTTCCCCCTAAAGTAATCTATTGTCCTAAGTATGTACCTTGTAAGATACATTTACATAACCCAAATGATGGAATATAATCTATTTCTAACAAGGGGATCCACCAATATGATATGATGATTCTTATTAGGAATAGATTATTCTACATTGCACTTGCACTAGGTAATTAATGCTAGTAGATTTCCTAGTCCTACCATCTTTACTCTCTACCAAATTTTCTTAACTCCCCCTTCATCAAATATCTTCTTCTCAACATCATCATATAAGAATATTGTAATTACCCTTGTAAAGGCACATAACGTGCCCTCATCCTAAACACGCATGATAACACTAGAACCACTATGAAAATCCCACTATAAAAAGTGACAAGGAAACTATGTTACCTTTCAAATGTATTTTCCAAGGTGTCAATCATGATCATCTCCTCACTCCACCTTACTTACTCATGGACCCTTGAGAGATGGATTTTTTCTATTTTATACTTTACACGTACATGATGACTTATGGATTTTCTTAGTACTGAATAATGCATAATCCATAACACAGCTCCTATTTGGGTTCGTCTCCCTAATCTTCCATCCTAGTTTTTTCATGAGTATTTTTTGAAAGAGATTGCCAAGATTATAGGAGATTTGGTTGCCATCGATCACTCCACCTTGGCTAGGTCAAGGATGACACATGCCAGGATATGTGTAAATGTGAATCTTGACTCTGAGCTCCCAACCTTGGTGGAACTTGAATATGAATATAACCTAAGAAGACAACCTATGGAATATGAGAACAAGCCAAATTTTTGTGTGGAATGCAAAACTTAGGGCCATCTCGGGAATCGGTGTCCAAGTTTGGCAACCAACAAAGAAGGACAAAAAAATCCTCATACGGGAGCTCCAAATGGAAGAGGTCAGCCCAAGAACCAAGGACCTCGGTTTCTCACAAACAAAGGAGTATACAATGCAGTCAAAAATGAACATCTTCACCATGATCAAGATAAGCAGCATAAGGATAGAGGAAAGCAACAAGTCTAATAAGTTTGAAACCCTTGCTAATAAGTTTGAAACCCTTGCTAATAATGAGGATGAGGCAAAAATGATAGAATAAGAGGAACCTCTGATGGGCCTTCCAAAAAACCTAGGATCCCCATCAAGGTTTGGACCTTCGAACGGCATCCACACAGATCATCCTCCAAACTTTCCCTATGGCATGCCACAAGTCTCAGGAGATTATAGGTAGAGTATGGAGGAATATGAGTCTAGGACAGATATTCTAGAGAGAAGAGTGATCGAAGGGTGCTCTAGTCCCATTATTTAGCAAATAATTCCCCCAAAATTCAGTCCAAAATAGACAAGAAGTTCAACGAAATCCTCCATTGATTATGGTAGTGAAAAAAGAGAGGAAGGATTTCAGAGGCTGAACACTACAGGATTAGGATTGAGAACAAAATTGCAAATGGAAAACAAAGAACTCTGTTATCTCAAGTTATCACCAGCTTGGATGATAACAAATCCAATAAATCTCCTCCACCATAGGGTAGGCGAAGAGGGAAAAACTCCAAGCAATTTAAATGAAGGTCCTCTCATGGAATGTGAGAGGCCTTAGTGTGATGGAAAATCTAATTCTAATTAACTAATGGATGTAAAGCTTAAGGATTTCTTTTTTCTCAGGGATTTATTTTGAGTTTTAGGTGGGATGCTCAGGATGGGTCAAGCCATGCAAAGGCCCTAGTTGTCTTTTTTTGTTTTAATTTCTATCTTGGTAGGGATGCCTAGGTTGAGGGTTCCTAGGTAAGGATGAAATGTTTGGGAAGAGGATGGAGGATCCTCAGTCTAAATCTGGTTAAGTTTCTCAGTCGCAGGCTGCTTTTTGTAAAAATGTTTTGGGTCAACCTGAAAAATCTGTTTTAATGATAAATATTTAATTACCAATAAAAAATATATGAGTTAGTTGGGACCACCTATCCTCATTGGACCTTGATTTGGTTTGTCATTGTGGTCATATGGAACATTAGAATGGATGGGTTATGTCCTATCAATAATACACATGCATAATGACTTATGGATTTTCTCAACAACATAATGCCATACCCTCAACTCTCAATGGTCTATAAAACCACCGTGAAAAACCTTTTCCTCAATATTCCTTCTTCCTCTATGTTATGAATGGGTTACGTGATGAACACTATGATAATTCATGGTCCTAATAATCCAATCTATCCCTTTTTATTTATCTCATCACCAAGCTATATTTTAAAAATTGTGAACATCCATGGTCATAATAGCCCAATTTATCCCAATTTTATCACATAAGAGCCTTGCAATTACCTTTAGAATGCAACATAATATTGTGAAGCCCTTATTAACACAACTAATAATTGGACCACTATAATATGTATATTTGGTAAAGTTGTAGGGTAAATATGTTATATTATGAAGGCATCTACCAATTCTCTAAGCCATCAACATCTCTTCTTTCATCTCATTATAGGATACATAATGAACACCAAAATTATTTATGGTCTTGATAGCCCCATTAGACTCTCTTCTATTTCATCACAAGCTACATGATGAATACCATGATCATATGTAGTCTTGATAACTCAATCAAATCCTCATCATTTTACCCATCTAATACTGTCATAATTGGGGTTAAATTACAAGGCATAACCTCCCAACATGGGGGCATCAAAATCACTTCAATATAGGTACTTCAAAAAATTAAGAACTAGAAAATAATGTATTCTTAGCTGCACCACATCATAAACATAGATGATATCATTCGTGTGCATTTAAATACATCGAGCATATATTTTCAATATGCCTAGATACTTATCCATTATTCAATCCAAGAGACCACTACCTAGGGGTGAATCATGTATGTGCATTTAAATACATTGTTCTTGTATATGCATTTCAATAAGTTGCTCTTGTATGTGTGTTTAAATGCATTGCTTTTGTATGTGCATTCAAATAGTTCACTCTTATATGTGCATTTAAATACACTAATCTTGTATGTACATCTAAATACATCATTACATGTATGTGAATTTAAATACATTGTCTCATGTATGTGCATTTAAATACATTGTCTCGTGTATGTGCATTTAAATACATCACTCTATATTCGTTTAAAAATACCACTTTTAACATATGATAGATCATATCAGTATGTGTATTTAAATACGTTGTCTTGTATCATATTAGTATCTATGTTTAAATATTCTACCTTGTATTATATCATTTATTATGCATTTAAATATACCACGTTGTATTATCTCATTTATTTTGCATTGTCATCTTGTATTGTATCAATTATTATGCATTTAAATATGCCACCTTGTATTGTATCAGTTATTGTATGTTTAAATAAGCCACCTTGTATTATATCATTTATTGTGTGTTTAAATACATCTTGTATTATATCTCTTATGTGTGTTATGTTGCCTTGTACATATGTCATTTATGGTGCATTAAAATTTACCAACTTGTAACTCTATCATGCAAAATTGTGTTTTAAGCCATCATATCATATTGTGCATTTAAATAGGTCATTTTGTATATAAATTTATGTTAGGATCCCATCCTAACATAATTTTGTAATTCTCATTGCTTATGTAATGACCCACTTCCAACGTGGGGGATCCCATCTATAATGTTATTTTGTAATATTTTGTAATGTATGTGGCAAGTTAGGCACCTAGCCAAGTGGGGCCATTTCATGTAACCATTATCAATATTGTAACCAACATTTGATAGAAGATTCTAACTCGAGTAGCATTTTGCATGTAAACCAACTCTTGAGCTTAGGGTTAGGGTTGCATGGAGTCATTTTTTTAAAAGCTATGAAGCCATGTATGAATGTATATTTTTGCAAGTGAATGAAATATTGGAGGTTGCCCCCTCAAAGAGGCCTACAATTCAGTGCTTATTGTGAGAGTGTTTATTTCTGCATTTACTTTTCACATCGTGATATTGCATGAGTTTTTGCTTAGTTTCAGTATTTTGTGAGTATACTTATTTTTAATAGTAGATTTCTAGAAAGTGGTATAAGAGCGCTTTCCAAGGCCAAGTTCTGCTATGAATGCGATAATTCTTGCCCATCCATTTCGCTTGTTAGGTTTAATTTTTTTGTGTTTTTCATTTTCATTTTTCTTTATTTAAAAAACAAAACAAAAATAGCAAAACCTAAAAATAACAAAAAAATACAATCTTTTTTAATAGTAGTTGAGTAGGTTGGAAACCCTATGCTGGGGATTTTAAAATATCATGAAGGAGTTGTTATTATTTGCTAATCTAGATAGACCATAAATCATCTAGTAAATTTAGGGGCAATCAAGCTCCAATACCTAGGCCTCAAATATCACTCATGCACGAAATCGAGCTCCCATGCATCTTCGGGTGTATTGAGAGACCATTTAGGCTTAAACAAAATTTTATCCAATAGAAAGCTTTTCGACATTGTATTATCCATAGTCCATGAGACACAAAATCCAATATGATTACCCTCCCATACTATCATAGAGGTAGATAGTATGCTCAAGGGTATGTGTGGAATCCCCCTTGGGTAGTGGCCTAAAATATTGGTCCAAGCACTATTGATTATCACTGTGGTATAATAGAGGGCCTATGGGTATTACATACTCCTTTGCCTAGCATACCCTAGTTCTGACAAAAATTCATCTTGCAAAAACAAAACCCTCCTGTTTTGCTAAACCTACATTTATGACCCACAAAAGTAAGCATACTGATAAGGACTTCCCTATCACCGAAGAACAATTTTTTACATGCACCAAATAGTCAGGAGAGAGTCTGCAAGTGTCTATGATTGTCAAAAAAATTCTAGTACCATCCGGGTTAGTGGCAATAACAATCGAGTCAGTGACAGTAATAGTAAAGTTGATAGTGGCAGTAACAATCATTTGTACCGGTCATATATTATAGGTTTTCAATGTAAAAAATAGAAGTATCAATGTTAGGAACTACACAAAACAAAGAATCCTAAGGTCAGAGAAGTGAACAGTGTTGGTAACTATAGTATAGGTGATAGGGACAAGGAAAAGACAGTGATATAGGGTTCAGTAGATAGAATGCATATTTTAGAGATAGTGATCCAGTACCCAAATTTTAAATCAAATCTCCAAATAAAAACTGACCACACTAGTAGACTCATCAAAATAGAGGATTAAAAAGTCTAGGATGCCCAAAATTAGTGTTATGGGATATAGCTAATTGTGATCGTATTCTCAAGTTGATCATTTTTATATATAAAACCCAAGCACTTTTTCGGACTCCTTATTAAAAATAGTAACTCCTAAGACCACACTTCTATTTTTAGTAATTCAATAAAAGAGGTTCAAGACTATCCAAAATGTGCTGGCACTCATGGAAATAAAAAAGAGAGAAGATAAAACCACCTCATTTTTGGAATCTTTAAAAATATCCATTGATAGCATGCACATAACAAATCAAGCCATGAGGAAAGAGCTTCAAAATTTTAGAGATGATTACGATACCTCCAGAACCTACCTAGAAGAACAACTTGCAGATATTGAGTCCAAATTGAAAGGTGGTCCAAGCAAGTCTGAGTGCCATACTAAACAATCACTATCTAACCAAGGTAAATGAAGGGAAAAATATGACTCTCACCCTCACTATGATTGTGATCCTACCTTTAATATTCCTAAATTGGACTTTCTTAAGTTCAATGGGAAGGACGTAGATGGGTGGTTATGTCGTGTTGCTTAATTTTTTAAACTCCATGATGTCCCTAGAAATTATCGAGTTCAAATGGCTTCCTTCAAATTGGAATCTAAATTTTTATAGTGGTACCAATGGTTGCAAAACACTACCCCTAATACTTCTTGGGAATAGTTTGAGTCTTAATTACTCACTCACTTTGGCCCTAGTGAGTATGATGATTTTACAAGTGCATTGATAAAGTTGAAATAAACTTCGACAGTTTGAGATTACCAAACACAATTTGGAAAATTGGCCAAAATAACTAGGGGATTGAATGAAGGGTTTTTTATGAGTTGTTTTTTTAGTGGCTTGAAGTATGATCTCGAAGCTAAGATCAAGATGATTAAACCGTAATCCATGATGCAAGCTATCAAGTTAGGTCGTTTGGCTGAATCTAAATTTTTAGCTCAAAGGTAGACATCTAAATTTCCACAAGCAAGACCCTCCTTCCCTCCTAGATTCTAAAATAATAATGAAAAAAAAAGCTCCTACACCCAAATTTCTAACTATCGAATAAATGGATGCATGACACACCCAAGGGTTGTGCTACAATTATGATGAAAATTTTACTCATGGGCATAGGTGCACCTAAAATAAGTTGCTCTTCATAGATGTTGATGATCCAGACACTAGCAACCAAAGTGATGATGACACACACCTAGTAGAGGAACCACCCCAAATTGAGGAAGAAATCTAGGAAGAACCATAAGTTGAAATTTTTGTTCATGCTCTTGTTGGCATTACTACTCCCCAAACCATGAAAGTTGTGGGTTATTTTAAAAGCCTATGTGTTACCATTCTGATTGATTCTAGCAGTACACATAACTTTATTGATCCCCACATTGCCAAGTAGGCAAATTGTTACATTCATAAATGTAATTCCTTTGAGGTTATGGTAGCTAATGGAGGGACCTTACCTTTCAAAGGTAGATATCATAATGTTAAAGTAAAAATTGGGGACTATGATCTCAAACAAGATATGTTTGCACTTCAACTAGGGGGATGTGATATCGTTTTAGGATATTAATGGTTTGGCACATTGGGAACCATATCATGGAACTTTGTTGAGATCTAGATGCAATTTTCATAGAATGGACAATACCGCACTCTCCATGGTTTAAAAGTAGGGCCTTCACAGATTATCAGTTCAATATGGATGGAGAAGTTGTTAAAATAATCATTTCAAGGATTCATAGATTATATATTTGCGATCCAACCTCACCCTTCTGAGGAGGATTCCGTTCTCATAGATTTGTAACTTATTTTGGCCAAGCATAATTTTTTATTGTTGAACCATCGGAATTACTACCTCATTGCTCCCATGACCATGTTATTCCATTATTACCTAGTAATGCACTACCCAACATTAGACCATCCTAGTATCCTTATGCTCTTAAGTCAAAATTTGAGAAGTTAGTCCAAGAATTGTTAAAATCTGGCATTATTAGGCCAAGGAATAGTCCTTACTCTTATCTAGTTTTACTAGTATGCAAGAAATATGGGTCTTGGTGGTTGTGTATTGATTATCATGAGCTCAATAAAATCACCATCAAGGATAAGTTTCCTATTCTAGTGATGGATGAATTACTCTATGAACTACATGGGACTATGTACTTTTTCAAATTAGACCTTCATTCTAGGTACCATTAAATCAGGCTCAAGGATGAGGAAATTCCCAAGACTGCTTTTTGTACTCATGAAGGTCACTATGAGTTTTTTGTGATGCCCTTTGGCTTGACTAATGCTCTTTACACTTTTTAAAGCCTCATGAACAACAAATTTTACCCATTCCTTCAAAAATTTATTGTAGTTTTTTGTTATGACATTTTGGTTTATAGTTGCTCATGGGAAGAGCATCTTGTTCATGTGTATTAGACTTTGTAGTTGTTGGCACAACATAAAATTTATGCTAAGTGATCCAAGTGTTCTTTTGGGTTGATAGAAGTGGAGTATTTGGAACACATTGTCACCAAGGATGGCATCAAATTTGACCTTAAGAAGATCTAGATGGTTCAAGAATGGTTGAAACCTCACACTCTCAAGGGTCTTTGGGGAGTTTTAGGGCTTACAAGTTATTACCGTAAATTTATTCATAACTATGATAAAATTGTAGCTCCTCTCGCTTCCATGTTAAATAAGGACTCTTTTACTTGGGCGATATCCACTGAACATGCTTTCCTAAAAGTGAAGCATGCTATGATCACTACACCAATTTTAGCCATGAAAGATTTCTCCAAACCTTTTGTTATTAAAAGCGACACTTTTGGTCGTGGTATTGGTGTAGTGTTGATACAAGAAGGGAGACCCTTGGCTTTCACTAGTATGGAACTCTCCAGTTCTAATCTGGTAAAATCCACTTAAGCTAAGGAAATGCTAGCAATTTTGCATGTGGTAACCTATTCATGACCATATCTCATTGGGCATCATTTCTCCATTAAAACTAATCATCAAAGTCTCAAATACTTTTTGGAGAAACAGATTGCCATCCCTGAACAACAAAAATGGGTTTTTAAGCTCATGGGCTATGATTATGATATCACTTATAATAAGGTCAAGGAGAACATTGTGGTTGATGCTCTCTCTCACCAATTTGAGGTTCACAGTATGTTATGCACCATTTCATCCATTCCACAATGGATTGATTCCTTATGATAGGAGGTACTTCAAGATTCAATCTTATAGACTTTGATTACCTCTCTACACATTGACTCTACTTCATGTCCTAGCTATGCTTGGGATGGCCATTATTTGTGTTACTACCAGTGCCTTGTTATTCCCCACACATCATCCCTATGGGAACTTCTTATGAGAGAACTGCATGTTGTCCCATATACCAGCCGTTCAATATTCCTCAAAACATATGAAGGACTTAAGCGCACTTTTTTCTATAAGGACATGAAAAAGGATATTCAAAATTTTATGGCAGCTTGTGATACTTGTCAATGGATAAAAGGTAAAATAGTGCATTCTCCAAGCACTCTCTAACCCTTGCCCATTCTTGACCAGTTTTGGATCAATATTTCCACGGATTTTATTGAAGGGTTACCTAAGTTTGGAGGTAAATCCATTATTTTTTTGGTAGTGGATCATCTTTCAAAGTATGCTCACTTTTATTCCCTCTCCCATATTTACACAGCCTCCATCGTTGCCCAAATTTTCCTTTATTTTATATTTTGCCTTCATGGTATGCCCATATCCATCATGTTTGATCATGACCCAACCTTTACTAGTCACTTTTGGAAAGAATTGTTTAAGTTGTAGGGAACTCAACTCAAAATTAGTTCAGCTTATCATTCACAAAATGATAGCTAGATGAATATTGTCAATAAATTTTTGGAGACCTACCTTCATTACCTTACCCCTAATCATCCTACTCAATGGTGAAGTGGCTTCCTTTTGTTGAGTGGTGGTAAAACATTTCCTATAACACAACCAAGGTTACCCCTTTTGAGGTAGTTTATGGGTTCCCTCCACTCACACCATCCTCCTACATTATGGGTAGCTCCAAGGTCCATGCAGTCGACACTACTCTCAGTTAGCATATCGATGTCCTCTATCAACTAAAGATAAATTTGGATACGACCCAAAACTGGATGTGCTAGTAAGCTAACCAACATTATTTCAAGTGTAACTTTAATGTGGGTGATATAGTTTTCCTTCACTTGCAATTGTACAAACAGTTGTCCCTATAGATTTGCAGGTGCCATAAACTTGCTATGAAATACTATGGGCCCTACCAGGTTTTACAGTGGATTGGTGTCATAGCCTAAAAATTGGCTCTTCCACCTACATCCAAGCTCCATCCTATTTTTATGTCTCCTCTCTCAAAAATGTGGTGGGAACTCAGGTACAAGTTCAATCTACACTCCCAAAATTATATGAATAAGGTTCTATATTGCTCGAGCCCAAATAGTTGTTGGATCATCGGACTTGCACTCTCTGCAACCATACCATTACTGAGGTCCTTATTCAGCGGCATGGACTCCAGCTATAAGATACTACATGGGAGTCTCTCCATCAGCTACAACACCAGTTTCCTCATCTTCAACTTTGAGGACAAATATTTTTGAAGGGGAATGCTATGTTAGGATCCCATCCTAACATTATTTTGTAATTATCATTGCTTATGTAACGACCCACTTCCAACGTGGGGATCCCATATATAATGTTATTTTGCAATAATTTGTAATGTATGTGGTAAGATAGGCACCTATCCAAGTGGGGTTGTTTCATGTAACCGTTATCAATATTGTAACCAACTTTTGGTAGAAGATTCTAGCTCTAGTGGCATTTTGCATGTAAGCCAACTCTTGAGCTTAAGGTTAGGGTTGCATGATGTCTTTTCTTTAAAATCTATGAATCCATGTATGAATGTATCTTTTTACAAGTGAATGAAATATTGAAGGAGGTTGACCCCTTGAAGAGGCATGCGATTCAATGCTTATTATGAGAGTGTTTATTTATACATTTACTTTTTGCATCATGATATTGCATGAGTTATTGCTTAGTTTTAGTATTTTGTGTGAGTTTTCTTATTTTTAATAGTAGGTTTCTAACAATTTAGTTATTTTATGTATATAATCATCCATTATTAACTTGCTTATTGAGTTGATTGATAATCACTTATTACAAATAATAGAGTTAAACTCTCAATCATATTAGCCTCAAAAATAAAATCAATCAAATTACTTTCTAATTAACCTAACTTGTATATCACCATTAATTATTTTAATTGATTACTAAATTGCCCATCTATTTACTTAGTTTATCCCTTAATTTATCTCATTAGTTACCTTTGAAACTAATTAATCAAATCTCAATTTGGAATCCATCAATCTTAATTGTTAGCTAGTTTATTCTTTAATCAATAGATTAGTTTATCTAATTGAAATCAATTTAATTAAAAATAATTGCTCTAAATTATTGAAATACATCATGTATTTCAACCATCCAATTGCTCAAAACCAACTCCATATATCCTTATGACATCATTATACAATATATTTAAAACTTCATCACCACGTAAATATTGATCATCTATCAAACACATACAAACCATAGGTCAATACAATACATTCACCTCACTATCATATAAACATGGAATTATAACAAACCAAATATGAAAATAAATAACTCATCATATATATATATATATATATATATATATATATCAATGTACAAAATCATACAATATACACCATCAATAATACATCCCATCATCTATAATCATCCAAATCAGTGTACCATACATGTAAAATTGGTACAGAAGAATCATATAACAAATAATAAGTCTAATAGCCTCCTTAAACCTCTACAAAACTAGCTCAAGATCAATAGGTCATCCAAAATGAAGGAGTCAACTCTATGATCCTATATCTCTTGTCTCCCCTATTCCTATTGGTGGTGGTAGTGGTGATGGCATCTAGACCAACCTATGAGATGCCCTCAACACAAACCTATATCAAGATCATGATTTGGACCTCATAGGAGATGGTTATCTCTTATCTATCCTATGGATTGGGTTCACTTTAGCTAGTCTATCAGGTATTTTAACATTGTATCTTTACTCCCTAATCCAACTACTACTACCTGTGATCAAACCTCATCAATATCCCTCTTGAGGTTAGCCACCTCCCTTAGAAATTTATCCATTTTAGTAATAACAACATGCCATTTTAATGCCACACTTGTCAACTATCCTTTTAGTGCATCACACTTTATGATGATATGCACTATCTCCTTTCATAGCCTTACCAGTTGTATCACATGATGTGCCTAGGTACCATCCCTCTTTGCTACCACATAGTTATACTAAGCTTGCAACCTTACCATATTTTCTTGATGTGTTTACTGCTCTATCTCCTTAATGGTCTCATGAATCATCACCTAAATCTCTAGATCCTTATCATTTACAAAAATGTATCTCTCTTAACTATTGCTACCTTGTCTCAAGTCTTGCTTGGACAAGCCTCTAATGGCATCCCTCTCTCTAGGGTATCATTACCAATGGGGATTTATCTAGTACCCTAACTATCGATGCACTGAGTACTCCTTTATCTCCATAGGGTCTCCCTCTGATACCTTTGTAAGATGGATACTTCTCATCATCATGCACTTGTCCTAGCCTTCACTATAATCTAATAAGGTCACTCTTATTTGTACAACTATAGATACCCAAGGGTAGACCCTACAACATCAACTCTAGGATTGACTATATGCACATTATCTATATCCTCCTCAAAGTTATCTAGGTCTAATGAGACTTGAAACCCCTTCTATTGGATAGCCCAATGGTATCACATCTCACTCATGGTAGGTACATTCTTGACTAGGATAAATTATCTCATAATATTATCAAGAAAATAGAGCTCTGACTCTCTTTATGGCCCTAATAGCCATCAGGTCTATTTGACTTTGACCAACTAAATGAAATCCTTCAGCCAACCCTCATGTTTATGCCATGGATGACATATGATTTGGCTAGGTTGTAAGTCATAAATCACTCGACAAGCTGGTCCTAATGTACCTCTAAATGATTTTTGACCCCTCTTAAAATTATGAACCCATATAAATATGGTCAGTGCATCTATATCATCCATTTTAAACATAGTGAGACCTGCTAGTAATTGACTGACAAGGTGCTCCTAGCACCAAACCTAAAGTAAAGTACAAGTTAGGCCCTATCCACCTCTATAAATGATCTGATGTAGTGTGTGATAGAGCCTGGCTAAGATAACTGATCTCCATGCAAACTATAGTTTCTCATCTTGCATATAAACTACTATTTTCCCTAGCCCCATGGTAGCAACCTCCTGCTAATATATCCCACTTGCAAACCAACTATCACTTCGTCACTCAATCTAGTCTCTTGCCTATTAACATGGCATTAACATCAGTGCCACACTATACCAAAGGAAACCTATCATCTCCTATCACCATCCTTAGGGCTCATGCCTTGTCCTAGCTCATCTAGATGTGTTCCCTTTGAATTGAAAATCATAAAATCCTTTAGATGTCCTCTAGTCTCACAAACATCTCATCCATGGGTATATGAAAGGTACTTGTCTTGAAGTATCATATTTCCACTTTTTTTTTAAAGAATATCTAATCAAACTCAATATTGGGCATCTTGGCTACATAGTGTAGCCCTATGACATCTAAAAATGCCTTGTTTGCTATCATCAAGATATCCAACCTTAACTCTAGTGAGTGCAACTGATTCTCCCAAAACTTCAAAATATCATATTAAAAGTACATATAACCTATTTATTAGCATATCTAATCTAAGAAAAACCTAAAACTCAATATGTGAAGCAAAAATACGACACTAAAATAAATATGAAAGTAAAATAACCCAATGAACAAGATATTGCATAAAATATGATTTTATTCAATAGATGGGGGAGCTGAGAAAATCCTTTATTACAATTATCCATTCAACAGGATTATTTTGATAAAAAAATTATAGACACTAGGGTTCTCATAAACCCTAGCTACAAAACAGGTAGTGTCTTCAATGTATCTTGCTCCCAATAGGGTGAGTGTGCTTCTGGTTATTCGTAATCAGGCCACTCTAGCTTCAGTAGATACTCAACAATACTTGATGAATGCTACATGATCCTGCACATACAACAAACATAAAGTTGTTAGAAAACAAAATGAGGGTTCCACAGTGTGAAACCTCATAAATGCAGACTAAAAACCCCAGATCTAAGTAAACAAAACATGCAAAATCTAAATAACATTAAATAATAAAATGCATAAAATACTTACTTTGTTGTTCTATTGCTCCATTGCAGATTGATGGCAGGGTGCCCCAATGGCACCTGATGATATTATGCTACAGGTTTTGGTATGCAACTGTGAGTACATCAGGCCCTATGCAGTACCTGTAGAATTTATGAAGTGACAATACGACACTAAAACAAATATGAAGGTAAAATAATTCAATGAACAAGAGAATATACAAAAGATGATTTTATTAAATAAATGGGTGGGAAATGAGAAACTCCTTTGTTACAATTGATCCGTTCAACAAAATTATTTTGATACAACAATTATAGATGCTAGGGTTCTCCAAAACCCTAGCTACAAAACAAGTAGTGTCTTCAATGTATCTTGCTTCCAACAGATTGAGTGGGCTTCTTGTTATTCGTAATCGAGCCACTCTAGCTTCAGTAGCTACTCAAATCCTCTTGATTGATGCTATCTAATCCTACACACACAACAAACATAAAGCATTTAGTAAAAAAAATGAGGGTTCCATAGTGTGAACCCTTAGAAATGCAAACTAAAAACCCTAGATATTAATAAACAAAACATACAGAATCTAAATAACATCAAATAAAATGCATAGAATACTTTGCTATTTTGTTGCTATGTTGTAGATTGATGGTAGGGTGCCCCGACGACACCTGATGATCTTACGTTGCAGGTTTTGGTCTGTGGATATGAGGATGACAAGCTCTGTGTTGCACCTGTAGAAAGTTACAGACGCTCTATTGTGCCTATGGTATGAGGCAAGTGATCGATAGTTCCTATGGATTAGGGTTGGATCTGTAGAAGTAGATCAGGGGATTATGAAGGGCTTGGTGGATGAACAATAATGGAAGTGGGTTGCGAATATGGATGGAACCAGGTTGTCCTAGGGTAGACTAGAGTTTTGGGGAAGGATAGACTAAGGCACAACCTACTCACAATAAAATAGCTCTAAGCAAGGTTAGATCTCAGAAGTAAATTAAAGCTCCAGTGTTCAAGTTTTCCCAGGGGTTGAGCATTGAGAATGCTCATATTTATTATCAAGCCTAGGGTTTTCTTAGGGTTTTAGCTTAACACTTTTGATTGTGTGGCTAATATTAAAGTGAATTCAAAGGATGATATTAAACTTTAGGTGTGACATGGATTATGGATAATGGATGGCTGAGATTAGATCATATTGGACGGATGAGGTTAATTTGGCTTATAAATATATATTTTATAATAAATATATTAGAATATAATATAAAATATTATATTTAAATATAAATAATATAAAATAAACATAAATAAGTCAAATAGGGGTCGAAATATGGTGGGAAAAGGCTAAAATGGGCCATTGGATGGTGGGAAAAGCATGGAATGGCCAATTGAATGATGACAAAGGGGGATGGTGGACAAGTGGCTAGGATTTGGTTTCTATAGATTCCCCTTTTTGTACCATGTTACATGAAACAAAATATGGTATAAAAACACGAGACACTTGGTTGGGATTTAGGTGCAGAAGTAGCTTATCTCTCTTGTTGGGTTTTGAGCAATAGTGTTGAAGACAAAAGAATAAAGAATTTGGAGTTTTTGCGTAGCTTATCCCTTCAATTGGCGAATGAGATTACGCATGAATCTCATGAGCCAATTGAAAAATTTGTGCAAATGATGAATGATGTGATACCATTTTTTTCCCAATGGTGCAAAGGGGATTGGTGTAAAATGTGATATGATGTATCTATATTTGCCCTAATGGATGAAGGGTTTTGTGCAAATGTGATGTGATGTGGATGATATGAATGATGTAAAATGTGATACCATTTTTTCCCCAATGGTGGGAGAGGGTTTGAGTCAAATCTGGATTTCATGAACATGTAAGATGTATCCCATTGTGGGAGGATCAAAATAAAATGTGGTTGCCCAAAATTTTTGTTGATTCAATGTTGAATAAAATGCCTTGTTGGCATCATTGAGTATGTAGGTTATGAAGATGTAGGATGACGAAGTCAACGTAGGGGGCTAGGTAATGACTATGGAATATTCTCCATATAATTCCATCATGGAACCAATCAACCTACTAGGATTGTATGTCTTGTGACTATGGTCAAATGAATGAGTGATTGTGATATTAATTATCCATGTTTTCTTGCCCCACAAAAAAGGACATCAATGACTGCTTTTGTGCAAATCATTCTTGGCAATGTTTCACTCAAAATGTGAAGTACCAAATGTGATTGTGATCTCAATAAAGGAGATAATTGATGATGATGATGATGACCAAGTGTTCTTATGGTAATTTATTCATCTTACCGAATTGCATGGATGCTAATTGTTGCAATCACCAAGTATATAGAATAAACCACTATATATGAGATTCACTTGTATATTTGACACGTGTTGGAAGAACTAATGATTATGGAAGAATTTTGATGGAAGAATGTGATATGAGAAATGTGATGATGTCACCAAAGAATGGTTGATTTTGCACTTTTTTAGATGGAAAAAATATGGGATGATCAACTCCAAATTTTATAAAAATTTATGGGATGATCAAAAATATGAAGTGGAGGAGTCGAGTGTTGGTTTTGTGAAAATTTGTATTCGAGTGATGTGTTTTGTAACTCGATTTGTGAATTTTACAAATTTATTTCATGCTCAAAAAATATACGTGCAAAATGCTTTCTGTTTTCACAAATCTTGATTTTATGATGTGTATGATGTGTGGATGAAATTTGGTGAGATTTTGAGGGGGTATGCTACTATTTTGATTGATTTTATCTTTATGCAATTTTTGTGCCAAGCGCCCTACTACACCTATGGTGTCCTACAGGTGCTTGGTTGTGTCTATGTGCACTGGTAGGTGCCCATGCATGCCTTTGTGCTATAGGCACTGCCTTGCACCTGAGTGTGCTAGTTGTAGCTATAAATAGCTTGTAGGGTGGATTTTGGGGCTCATTCGTGTGTTGAGAGTTTGTGAAGTTGCGCTAGAGGAGTGGAGTGGATTGGTGAGGGAAGTGAGGCTAGTTGAAATCTACATGGAAGCTATGGAAGCGGAGGGCTCAAATACTGCTGGTGGAGCTGAGGCATGATTTGCCCCGATAATTTTAAAAAACACTTTGTTCTTTTGTGTAAAAATTTTGAAGTTTTTTTTAATATTTTTAATACTAATGTAAAATGTTTGTTGTTGCATTTGAGGGAGATAGAGCCTTTAAATCGGTTCTCTCCTGCCATTCATGGGATGAGGAAGAAGCTTACAAATGAGGATTAGGACCTTTTTAAGGAGGTCTATTTGGAGAGAGTGGCTCGGTTGGATGTGGTTAGGGCGGACGATGGGTACCTCTCATCTCTGATAGAGAGGTGGGATTCAAATAGGGGGACCTTTCAAATTCTAGCTGGGGAGGCTACTATCACACTTGAGGATGTATACTGCATCCTTAAGGTTCCAGTCGAGGGTGTGAAGATGACGATTGGGTATGATAAGAATGCAAATATGATGAAGATGTTTGGTGAGTGATGGTAGGATGCGAGGATCAGATATGGATGGATTTGTTATTGGAGCATGTACAAGGCTAAGTATTTGGATGCACTCCCTGCCTTGATCATGTTCATTTTAGCGAACATAGTGCTCCCCAATAACATAGGGTGTAGGTTCCCTTGGAACCTATTGGGATTGGTGAGTGACCTACTCACCAATCCAAGGGCGTATGCATGGGCTCCTACATTATTGGCACAATTATACTGGGATTTATATGAGATTACATAGAGAGGGAGGAAGGGGATTGGATGCAACTTCCTTCTATAGTGTTGGGTTTGGTAGCACTTTAGTGTAGCTCAGCTAGAGGGGTTACCTTGCAAGGTGTGGCAGATGGATGAGCCCTATGCTAGGAGATAGGCAGTGGATGAGGAGGTGAAGTCGAGTCAAGAGGCACATACCAGCCAGTGGTATAGGGATATGTGAATAGGGTTGACTTTGGCTCAGGTGATATGGAGGCCATGGCAGGAAGCCATGTGGAAGGGTGATGAGGAGTAGCTGCAGCAGGTGAGATAGGTATGGTGGCTGGTTGGGAGGAGAGATGAGGAGGTGGAGTTCTTTCAGTACTCATAGGTGTTGATGTAATTTGGTTTACCTTAGGGTGTGTTGGATGAGCCAATGTTGTACTGATGTCGACGGGATGAGGCGGGGCTTGCATGTGTAGAGACATGGAGGGTGCAGATAGAGGATGATGAGCAGCTAGAGGTCCTATATGTAGATGATGTTGGGGTGACTCCTGAGTATATAGTATGGTTTGGTACCCAACTAGTATGGATGCCAAAGGTGATGATGGGTGGAAATACAATAGCTCCAAAGTTGAGGATGACTCCAAAGAGGACGAGGTCATAGTGATTGATGATTTAGAGGTGATCAAGGAGAGCTACCCAGTAGACTCCTAAGGTGGAGGTAGCAGAGGATGAGGGGGAGGATGATGAGGATATGGGGGAGATTTTTGAGTTGGCTAGGCTACGGGTTGAGGTGGAGCAGCTCCATGAGGAGTGAGAGACTACGCTGGAGGCTCATAGGGAGTATCTAGTAGGATGAGATGGGTTCATAGCTGGGTTACGGGCTACTATAGCTCAGATGGAGGTATAGAAGTTGGTAGATGGGGCTGGTGATTAGGAGGCTTTGGGCAACAATTTTGGCGAGAGGACATCGACATCAGATTGACTTATGGTGACTACATGCTAGTGATACATATGCACACTCCTTGGAGGATTTTTGCATGGCTAATCATATTCCTTTGTCAGATCCTCCATAATCCTTTAGGATTGATACATCGAGGTATACCTCATCTAGGCAGAGTTCTAGGTCTAGGGCTCCTACTAGGTCTTAGGGGTCCTCTCATAGACATTAGCTTAGTGCTTAGATGTAGTTTTGTATATGAGCCTTGGTGCTTCATTGTAGCCTTTTTGGAACTCATTGTACATATGATATTTTATATATATACATGGATTTTATGTTTGTGTTATATTTTGTGTGAATGCTTTTATGTATATGCAATGCATTTTTTATGAAGATATTTTTATGAATGTTTTATAGATGATTAACGTAAACTAATCATGATGTGTATACGTAGTGCTTATATGGATGATTTAATGCAATATAATCATGATGTGTATGCATAGTGCTTATATGGATGATTAATGCAATATAAATGGCATGTATATGAATAATGAATGCAAACTATATGAGAGGAATGCATGATGTTCGAATGATCATTTATAGTTCAAAATTTTGTTGGCCATTTTTGTTCATTTTTTTTGCAATCGGGGGTACCAAACTTGGTGGCTTTATGCGGGTTGACCCATAATGAAGAGATGTATGTTTACATGGAAGAAGATATGGATGTTTATATAGAAGAATATATGGATGTTGATATGGAATAATATGTGGATGTTGATATGGAATACTACAAGATTTTCAGAGACTCAAACATACTAGTGTTATCAATCAAACTCAGTAAATATTGTCTAACTTTATTTAGGATCAATATGTGTGCAAGTGAAGTTCATGTACCAAATATTGAGCATGACAATGACCCTAGGCAATCAAGAACCAATGTGTGTGCATCTGAAGTTTATTAACCCATTATGAGTAAATTAGGCATGACCTGTTATGGAGAGGACCAAGAAGTTAGCTTACCTATATGTGCGGTTAGAGGTCTCCCTTTTTAGAAAGGAGACATGTCATCCTACATGAGCTTACTCCAATGCTATTCAAGCATCTATAGCCCCTATGGAGACTCACTCCATAGTCCATTGATCTGGTCTTTAGACCTTGGGGATGACTACATAACTTTTTGAGGGGAATGTAGTACGATACTTACAGCTTTAGGGATCTATGATGTGTGCATAGAAATTGTTAACTTTGGATAGAGCTTTGGGGAATTGGATTCTCAATAAAATTATGATGAGAATGTAACCCTATCCTTACTACTCTATATTTTGTGTTTATATTTGGAGAGCAACTGTGATAGTGGTGAAAACCACTGTTTTTTTTTTTGGACTATGTTGCATGATAGGACAAGCGAGGAATACCCTTTTCACTTCAAGGTGCCACCCAAGTATGGTGTTATCCCTCTTTAACTCAATTTTTTTTTAAGATGTGAAGAAGTGTGGTTGGTGCAAGATTGTTTTTGAAATCAGTTGACAAGACTCAAGATTTTCTTAATGTGAAAAAGTGCTTTTGGTCCTAAAGAAAATCATACATATTTTTGGAGCTTGCAAGACACACTAGTAGTGGTTGAGTGACTGAAAACTTGGGGTTTATGATTTTTGACAAATGGGATTATTGGCTTATGATATTGGGTGAAATTGCATAAATGCCAAAAATAGGTACCCCCAATTATGGAAACTTGACTTTTTATTTGGCCATATCATCACTACTATGAAATATCATTGAACGTGGGATGGGATGAATGCAATATTAATGAATGTGGTGGAATGCATGTGGAATGAATGCAAATGGAAAATGTGTGAAGATGCCTTATAAATGGAATATGAAAAATTTGTGTAAATATACCTATATGTAAATGCAACGGGAACATGCTTATGTGAATGATTTGTTTTTATTTGTTTTTGTTTATTTTTTTATTTTTTTAGCTATGTTTTATATATACATATAAACATCATATTAACAATAAAATGCCTTCACATGAATAGCATTAAGTGGCTTGGATTCCTCCAATCTCTCTAAATTGGCAAGTCTATATGTACCATTACCCACTTTTTAGGAAATTATGTATGGACCTAACCAATTAGCCGTAAATTTGTCATGAAGGTGTGACAAAGCATTGGTGTTTTGTTGGTTCTATTTAAGTACAAGATATCCTACTTGAAATT
The DNA here is from genome assembly GCA_028583015.1 of Wollemia nobilis. Lineage (NCBI taxonomy): Eukaryota > Viridiplantae > Streptophyta > Pinopsida > Araucariales > Araucariaceae > Wollemia > Wollemia nobilis. The sequence goes on along the minus strand of JAQPPZ010017220.1, from coordinate 10,936,999 downwards.
CATGAATATGGACTTTGGCATTGTAAGCACGCTTTAGGCGGTCTTGATAAACTCATAAGTTTTCTAGTGCATTGACTCACCTCTCATAAAGAAGAGTAAGTTGGTCAAGACATGCTTGTCTAGCAGTATCATCATCTATGAATTCCTACAAAGAAATTTGCAAGGAGGGAATATCGAGCTCAAGAGGCATGATAGCTTTAGCTCCATAGACCAAGGAAAATGGTGTTGCTCCTATTGGTGTTTGGATGCTTGTTTAAGCCCATAGTGCCAAAGCGATTTTTGTATGCTAGACTCTATGATTTTCATTAACAAGTTTCTTGAGAATAGAGACAATGAATAAGGATTCCATCATAACCATGTTTATACAACACGTACCCCAAGAGAATAAAACGGGATGCTTTTTCCTTGAAAGAGCATTTTTTAGACAGACATATAAAATGGGAGTGTTCCAAATTTTAGAAATACCACTATTTGGCTTGACCAAGACTCATATGGTTCTGAATGGATAAATAAAATGTCTTTTTAACCCTTAGTATCAATACAGACAATGTCTACTTTAGATATTGTTGAGATTATTAGGGGTTGTACCTATCCTAAGTCATCTTTTGGAATCAATGACCCAAGGGAGGCCATCGCATCTACAAATCTATTAGTCAAACGAGGCAAGTTGTTGATTTCATACCATTCAAATGTTGAGAGCAATTTCGTTGCTACTTCATGATAAAGCTTAATGATGGTTCTTTGCATTGGTATTCTTCGGCTACCTATTTGACAACAAGTTGAAAATCCCCAAAGATCCTAATACACTTGATGCCCATAGCTATAGCGGATTGAAGACCTAACATTAAGTCTTTGTACTTTGCAGTATTATTTGTGCATGGAAAGTCTAGCTTGAATAATAAAGGGATGGGTATCCCGTGAGGTGTATGAAAGACAACTCCAACACCTTGACCTTTCTCACACTTAGATCCATCAAAGAATAAGGTAATATCAATGTCTTCCTCCGGAATGACATCTTCTTCTAATTCAGTGATAGAAAATACCAAATCATATGGGAGTTCTATAATCACAGTATGATCACTAGGTAGTGGAGCTTTTGCAAGTTGATAAGCTATAACCTGACCTTTAATGGATTTTTGACTAATAAATTCGAGATCAAATTCTTGTAAGGATCATTATCCATTTAGCGGTACGAGTGTTATTGTAATTGTGAGACATCATATAATGTAGATGAGTTTCTCTAGCTATGACATAAGTTGTATGGCTAAGCATATAATATCAAAATTTCTTAGTGTCAAAAACCACTGCTAAGCACAACTTCTCTACATAAGTGTATCAAGTTTCATAACTTACCAATGTTTGATTAATGTAATAAATGGCTTGCTCTCAATTTTGTTCATTTTTCTGTGCAAGCATTGTCCCTAAAGCAAAGTTCGTTGCTAAGACATAAAGATAGGATGGGATCCTTGTACGAGGAGGAGCTAAGACTAGCAGAGAAGCTAGGTATTGCTTGATGTCATTGAAGGCTTTTTGATATTCATCTATCCATACAAATGGCACCCCCTTTTATAGTAGGTAATTGAATGACCTACATTTATCATAAAGTTGCATAATAAAATGTTGGATTGATTGAATATTTCCTTGTAAACTATGCAATTCCTTAATGTTAGTTGGGGAGGCATTTCCATGATGACCTTGACCTTGTTTGGTTCCACTTCAATGCCTCTTTTGGAGACAATGAATTACCTGAGGTAACACCAAAGACACACTTTTTGGGATTTAACCTCACCTTATGTTTAAGAAGTCGGTAAAAAATATTTTCCAATACACTAATGTGGTCTTGTCGAGTTTTAGATTTAGCCAAGAGATCATCCACATAATCTTCGATAATCTTATGCATGTAATCATGAAAGATGTAATTAATGGCTTGTTGATAGGTAGATCCTACATTTTTGAGGCCAAAGGGCATAACCATGTAACAAAAGGTCACCCAATGTGTTGTGAATGTTGTTTTGTGTTGGTCATCAGGATTTATGTGAATTTTGTTGTATCCTAAAAAACTATCCATGAGGGAAAGCATTTCATGACCAGCATAGGTATTGACAAGAGTATCAATGTTTGGAAGAGGAAAGTCATACTTAGGACACGCAAATATGTATCAACCATTAGGCTTGTGAACGGGTACCATGTTTGAAATCCACTCAAGATAGTCAATAGGAACAATGAAATGGACGTCAAGAAGTTTTTGAAGCTCTTCCTTGACTAAGAGGGCCATAGTAGGATGCATCCTTCTAAGCTTTTGTTTGCCCAGTTTGGCATTGATATGTAAGGTGAGGTTGTGAACCACAAGACTAGGATCAAGACCAAGCATATTCTTATAGGACCATGCAAACACATCTGTTATCTTCTTGAGGAGAGCAATGAATTGCTCTTGTTCATCAGGTGATAGGCTTTTTCCAAGATTAACAATTTGGGACTTGTTAGAATAAATAATTATTCTCTTAAGTTCTACTAGGATAAAATTACTTGAGTTACCACTCTTCCATGAGTCAGGTGAGCTCTCAGTTTAGACTAGTGAGTTGTTGTAATCCAACGACTCTCAATGATCAACTTTTCTATTTATACAAAGTTGATCCATGGAATAAATCAATCAGTTCTATTTTTCTCTTCAAATATTGTAATAATTTTTAGTTCTACTATTGGGAAATTCTAACATGGTACTAGATCAGGATAGATTCTTCTAGGCATTCTCTCTTGAAGTCAGTTTCACAAACTGGTTCTTATCTTTTATATTTTTAAAAAGGGTTTTTTTCATATCTATTGTAGATTGCTCATATTTCATCTACAATTTTTTTGTGATAAATCTATTTATGGTTCTATATAATATTGTTTTAGAAGTTTATTTTACCATAATACATTCTCCTTTAATTTTAAGAGATATTGATATTTGCCTCACTATAGGAACAAGTATTTGATTTTTTTTTTCCAAATTGCAAATGCAATATAGGCATATCATTTTTCCATTTGTTCCTGCCATTTTTTTCTTGTTCTCCACAAATCACAGTACAAGAACACACTGGTCCACCTCTCTTGACAACGATTTTGCCTTGGCTCCTCCTTCACAATCACTGCGTTGTCTTCATGGAAAGTAAATTTGTGGGCGTGCCTTTTTTTCATGGAGATCGTTCAGTTTCATGGCCTCTTTTTATCTCACGAATATTTGTATTTTAATTAAAATCCAAAGTATATTTTCGTGAGATCTTTTAATATTTATAAAAGCACAATTTTTGCATCTCATCTCAAGAGACATTGGGTCATTAATTTTAAATACCATAGTGCTTATACTTAATATTAAGACATGGCAAGTTATCTCCAACATTGCCAATGTCTATATCTTGGAGTGTGACGTTCTTTCTATTCATCTTCCTCAATGGGCATTTCAAAAGGATATTAGAACTCGGCAGAAGCTAAATATTAAATGATTTTCACTCTTCACTATACTCTAAGCTTCCCCTATTATACATTCTCTGGTGCTGCAAGAAACATATTCAAATATTATAAATCTGAATGTGTTGATTATTTTACTTTCCCATCCTTGATTTCAATCAACATCATTATTTTTTTAATGTGTATGGCTTTGTTATGTTGTGTGATGCTTATCTTCTCTAATGCAGTGAGCAACGTAGCCTTCCCTCTGTGGTAATTTTGCAGATCAGCGAACACTTGATGAGCAACTTCACATTTGTTATCTTCTCTTCGCACTCCCTGACATCTTTCGATCGCTTGATGAGCACCTTCCCTGGCATATTTTGCATCACATTTTCAAGAAAAAGTAAACAAAGTATTATTAAATTTTTAATATTATTTGACATATTAATATCCTCTCGAAAATGCAGTGTAATCACAGGTAAACATTGACGTCCTTTTGGAGTGCATCCTCGAAAGTGCAGTGAACCTTCTCTCGTTGTTCGTTGACAAAGTGTAGTGAAAAATGAGAGTCATGCTATTTTGAGCCTTTCAAAGACCCTTCTCTCGCTATTCGAAGACCCATATATATTTTTTGGACGAATTTCCAATATGGGTCAGGTAATATTGTATTTTTTTTTTTAATGTTTTCTAATCCTCGAAAGTACAGTAAATATCGTAGGTAATCTAGCATCCTCAGAGTACAGTGAAGAATTAGAGTCATGCTCTATCGAGCCCTTCGAAGACCCTTCTCTCTCACTGTTCGTTGACATCTCTTGTGGGGTTCGAGTCACATATTAAAAATTTAGTGGGCTCTGTCAAAGCCCTAGAAGTGCTCTCTCGAGCCTTTTTCATCCATTGAGAGGGTTAATTAATCAAATCTTCTATTTAAAATTGGTTTTTTTTAATTTTTATAATAACCAGTACTAAAATAAATATTTGCTCTTTATATTTAAATATAACACCCTCTCATCAATTTGCTATCATTTTTACTTCTGTAGTGCCTTTTTTTTTGCCACTCAAAGAAAAAAGTGACAAGTTTGTAACCTCACTAATAATAATTTTTTTTTTTTTTTGGGGGGGGGTTTAAAGGTGCCAATAATTGCACCTTTTTTCTAAGGCTTCAAGGGGGGTTGTTATTATTGGTCATTGCTTCTTTCTTTTTTGCATCATTGACTTTGTTCTAATCCCTTTCTTATAAGTTCATTACTCATAACAACAATAGGAGATATTTTTGATGTGAAACTAAATGTGGCTTTTTCTTTTAGCCACTTGGTCATATGATTTCATATCATTTCAGATCTTTTAAAAATAAATATTTTTCATACAATATATGCTCTCTTTTTTTCAAATCATATAAAACTTAAAATAAAGTAACAAAATAAAAAAATTTCATAAAGACACTTCAAAATTTATAATCACCTATGTTCCAAGTATTGGACTTCTCACTAACTTATAGTTTCCCTCACGTAAGGGCGGGTTATTGAGAAATATGATATATCGGTCTGGCTGGTTATCATTGCATCAAAAGCCTATGTTCCATGTATCAATTCTACTCATTACTTATAGTTTCCCTCACGTAAAGGCAGGTAATTGAGAAGAATAGGTATAAAGGCCTAGCCAATTTTTCTTGCTTCATTAGCCTATTTTAATATATCAAATCTCCTCATTTACTTATAGTTTCCCTCACGTTAGGGCGAGTAATTTGAGGAGATTGGTATTACTATCAGGGTTTTGTTCCCTTATTTAAAGCTCCATTGTATTCTCTAAAAACTTGAAGTTAAAGGGGGGAATTATTGGTTCACTTCAATTTTCTTTGGCAAAATGAATACAATTGATCCACTCACCCCTTATAACTATCATACATGGAAACCCTGCTAGAAGAGAAGCAACCTAAATTTGAAAAGGAATATGAAAAATTTGTTCATAAATGGAAAATGCATGAAACAATGGGTATTATAAGCACTAATGTAAATGAAAGCTTATGGTTTCACATTACGGATTGTAAAACTCCATATGAAAGTTGGTAGAAACTAAAGAACTTGTTTGGGAAAGTAGATCAAATAAGGTCAATGTAGCTAGAGGCAAAATTAACAACATTATCTCCTGAAGACTTCAGCAATATTGTTGACTTTCTCACCAAATTTAAAGAAGTCCTCACTCAATACAAAGGCAGTGGTAAGAATAAAAAAAATTTCGGGACTCATTTCTCTTTTTCAATGAGGAAAATCTTCGCCATCCGAAGACATGCCTCTTCATTTTTCTTTTTGATAGATGGTTTTTTTTTATGTGGTTTTTTTTACCATCTCTCCTATATATAAAAATATTGTACATGAGTACCTCATCAGGCCCAGTTATTGAGACTCATTTCTTTTTTCAATGAAGACAATATTCGCCATTCGAAGATATGCCTCTTCATTTTTCTTTTTGATAGATTTTTTTTTCTCATGTGGTTGTTTTACCATATCTTCGATAAGAATCATTGTAAATGAGTACCTCATCAGGCACTATTGTCGGGACTCATTTGTTACATTCACCTCTAGTATCACTTAAAGGGGGTGTTAGACTAAATAATTATTCTCTTAAGTTCTACTAGGATAAACTTACTTGAGTTACCACTCTTCCATGAGTCAGGTGAACTCTTAGTTTAGACTAGTGAGTTGTTGTAATCCAATGGCTCTCAATGATCAACTTTGCTATTTATAAAAATTTGATCCATGGAATAAATCAATCAGTTTTATTTGTCTCTTAAAATCTTGTAATACTTTGTAGTTCTACTCTTGGGAAATTCTAACAGGGATTGTCAGATCTGAATTAAGTTTACTTCGATGGTATTTTCAATAGACATATGTGAGCCTTCCTCAAGTTGATGTGGTTTTCAGATCAGATGAATATCATCTAATATGTCATCCAAACTTTCTACTTATCGTCATCTAGCTCTACCTAAAAGACCTAGGGACTCTTGGAAAAAGAAGGAGGTGACGGTGGAGGAGAAGGAGGAATGTAGTTGGTAGAAGCCCTTAACAATTCCTTGGATAGGACAAACTCCAAAAATGAGGGTGGGGAAGAAATCCAGTCCATGTCAACAAGGCTTATGTCAATTGGAATTGGCTTAGCTAGATTGTATGGATTTTGAAGTGGGGTGAATAAGTCAATAGGATTCATACAGATTTAGTAAAAGAAGAGATGGATTGGAAAAATGGATGGGTGGAATTATTGGATTGGAACCGATGTTGAGTCTTGTTAACCCTGGATAGCAGCAAAAAAACATGAAATTAAATGCTATGTACATGCAAAGAAATTTTTTTTTTTGAATGTTTTGATTCTTTGTTTAATTTTTTTTTTATATACATATGTTACAAATTTTGGCTTGGCTAAATGGCTCAATGGAACCTAGGTGGGGGTGGTTCACCAGGTGGGTGTGCTTGTTCTTGTGGAAGAAGCAAGAGAAATATGGGTTGATGGATAACAAACAGTTTGAGGTAAAACTCATCCTGTTGGGTAAAGGGAACAATGGGCTGAAATTCCTCTTTAGAATCGTCAGAAGTGTTGGACATAAGTTCATACTCTTCATAAATTTCATTATCAGAATCTAGTAGTGGGTAGGAAAAATTTAGCGAAACTTCTTATTCATTGAAGCTAAGCTCTTGAAGAGGTTGTTCAATAGAAGTGGTTGAGGAAAATGGAAGGGGGTTTTGTCTTCTTCATTGAGGCTAAGCCTTTAGAAGGCTTGCTCAAGGGAAGTGGTTGAGGAAAGTGGGGTATATCCCAAGCCTGAATGATCATGTGCTCCTTGATATGGGAAATCAATTATGTCATGTATCCCTTTTTCATGGGAACCTAGACCTTGACCTTGATAATTGACTATATGGAAGTAACGACATGGAAATCCCGTCATGTTTTGTATGTTGGCACATCTCAATTTTTTTGGTTCTTCAGGCGGATTTACCTCAATTGAGAAATCAATCCCTCCATAAATAAAGTTGATACTATTAGAAGCGGGGCTCATATCATAGACAACACCTATGGTTAAAGTAGGGTCATGTGGGCGACCGAAATCCTTGGCTATAGGGATGGCAAGCGGGGTAATGGTAATGTCTTGTACCATGTATTTACCAATACCAGGACTAGTGATGTGGACTTCGACTTGGGATGAAGTGGTGGATGATGTGGCAATGGATGGATCAGGATTGAAGGTGGTTGTGGAAGGTAGTGGGGAGTTGAATATTTCACACTCTGAAATATGAGAAGGTGGAAGTTTGAGGTTGCTATGGGCAGTGATAGTGATAATTTTTATGGATGATCCGGTATCAATTAGGACTCTCTTAAATGGATTTTGTCTATAAGGGCCATGATATGCAATGGAGGATTTATGGATTCTGAGGTCAATGACTTTATTTCAAAGTAATAGAAAGTGATGGATGGCTCCATGCATATTCTAATTCTCCCTACAAAGTTGTTGAAGGCATTAAGGTCTTGAGCTTCAAACTCAATGGATTTAATAATTTCCATTAGGGTTTCTCTATGCCTAGGGGATTTTTGGATGAGCTCATATAGGGATAATTTGGCTGAAGCAATCTTTAGACTTGTGGTTAACTGGCTTCTTAAGAATATTGTTGGCCTTAGAGGATAACGGATGGACTGATTGGGCAGACTAGAAATATTGATTGACGAGGATGGATTTGGAGAGGTTTGAATGGGTGGTGGATTTGAAGGCTATGCGTTTGGTTGTTGGGAATTTTTTTTATTTTACCTTTGACCTCTTGTGACCAAATGGATTGCTCCTAAAAAATTTTGATATCTTTGAACATGCTTAACCTGGTTAGGAGGTGTGATATGGTTATTACCTCCTACATTAGTTTGGGCCTCTTCATGGTTGGGAAGAGGTGTTTGAAAGATTTCCAAATTTTGATTCTATGGAGCAAGGGGATTTTCTGCCTTCATGGCCCCTAAGTCTATGAGGTCTTGAAAAATATTCTTAAAAACATTGTAAGTGTTGATATCATGACCATTTTACCTATGGTATGGGTAAAATAGATGTTCCTTGTAACCTTTGCCATGTTTGGTAGGATCATTGGGCTTGATTTTTGGTAAAGCCAACTTGTTTGTTTCATACAACCTTCAAAATATGGAATAATACGACTCCATTAAAGGAGTGTATTGGTGTTGGGATTGAGTGTATTGTCAATGAGAGAGGTTTTCCATAGTTGGCACTGTGTTATGTATTATGAGTGCTTGAGTTATCGAGGGGACCGCATGATAAGCAATTTTTTACAGTTGTTGCATGGATTGTTGAGCCATTACGGGCTGGCTCATCACCACTTGATTTACTTGATTAGATGGACTAGCTGAAGAGGCTTATGATGACTTATTTTAGCCTAATTGATTGCTTTTAAATTGGCCCTTATTTTGCCATTATTTATTTTTAGGCTTGATTATGTCCTCTTGCATTTTTTATCCCCTTAATGACATTAGCCTATGCTAAAGCTTCTTCAAATTATCGATAGGTATGAAGTTGAAGCATCCAAGAGATGGGTTTTAAGCAACTCTTGGTAAATAATTTGATAATTTCATCCATTGGGAGGGAGAATGGCAATTTGGTAATGACTGCCCTCCAATGGTTTCTAAATTTATAGATAGTTTCATCATCACATTATCTTAATTCATACACATCAGATAATTAAACCTTATTTTTAATATTTAGGACAAAACGCTCAAGGAATAGGTCAATCAAGTGGGCAAAAGTAGAAATACTATGAGTTGATAACTAATTAAACCACTTTATGGTGTCTCCTCCTAATTTTTTGAGTATGAGAGCATTGTGAGTTTGAATCTGAAAGCATGTGTGAACAAAAGAGCTAACATGCTCCTTACGAACCTTAGTTCCCCTAAACTTGTCAAACTTTGATAATGTAAAGTCTGCCAGATATGGCAGTGATGGTACCAAAGGATGGATTGGTTGATGGATCAGTTGGATTAGAGTTGGTTTTTGGCTTGACATGCCAAGAGTGTTTTGCATCAACTAATCTATTTGTTTTTGCATGGCTTGAATCCTAATATCTTCCCTAGGAATGTGGAAGCCTTGGATAACCTGATGATTTGGAGATGGATTAGAAAAAAAATGTTGGGGAGTGATGAGATGGTTTTGATGGAATTGATTGGTTTGAAATTGATGGGGGGAATATTGATGATTTAAAGGAGAATATTGATGAGGAGGAAGATTTTGGAAGAATTGGTTGGGTTGGCCAGAAGAAATTATGATTGGAGGGGTTGGGTTTTAAATTGGAGGTGGATTTGGGATGGACACCACCGAAGATTAGGGTACCCAAGTTGAATTTTAGTTGGCCATGGTTGGTTGGGTTGAAACTATAGGAAGTATAGGATTTACATGAACTTGATATCTAGCGTTTTGATGTTGTAGAAGCAATATGTTCATGAGACCCGATATATCTTGAAGTTCTTGCTCGAACATGGAAGAAATTGACAAGGCTACGAGTAAATTAGAAGATGAAGGTATGGATGTGGATGGGTTGGAGGAAATGGACATGGAGAAAGTTGCACTTGATGTGGCAACTTGAGAGGTTGGTACTTGTGAGGCGGCATTGACATACTCCTCATACAAATTATTGGAATGGGTTTGGGTATAGCTAGATGGAGGATAAGTGTTAAAAACACTTGGATTTTGTTGGGCTGGACTAGGGGAAGAGGGCATACCATATTCATAGCCAGAATTAGGATATCCTCGAGTGGGATTGGATAGACAGGATGTAGCCTCTACCTTGTCCATGTCAATTTGGATGGATGGTTGCTCAATATTTTAAGGAATGGATCCCTCTTGTAGGAGATATAGGCAAGCCTAGATGGACTAGGTTGGATAGGATTGGAAGGGTTGGCTACTGAATTAGGGGGTGTGTTTGTTATAATTTCCATTAAACTATTTTGATTTAATATCTTTGTTTGATTTCAAATTAAAACCATAAAATAATTAAATCAAAATACAATTTTAGGATAATTAAATTTCAAAAACTGAAAATAAAGCTAAAGAATCTAGAATCAAAGAAAATAATCAATCCTAAGTTTCACCTTGTGTGGCTTACCTTATTCATTGATTATCTCTTTTTAGTGTAAATTTTTTCTAGATATGACAGTTTTGTGTATTTGGTGTATCTTAATCTTGTTTAATAAAAAATAAAGGTAAAAGACTATGGTTGGATGGGGCAACGAGATTCTTGTTGGTGATGAAATCCAAAAAGCTTGCTCAAGGGTAGTCATAAGGTGTCTAGGGTCAGATATTGGTGGATGGAAATGACTACCACCATCAGCAAATATCAAGTAGTAATTGGTGATGAAATCCAGTTACTACTGTTTAAAGTGTAACGTTTTGTGTGTGATTTATTTAAAAATTTTATGTTATCTATTGTGGAAAAACAATGTTAAATATAATATATTTCACAAATATAAATTAGAATCCAACACATAAATGCAAATTTATTCTAAAGAGTGTGAAGTACACCACTTAAAACCCCCTTCCTAGATAGCAACCGAAGGGTTTGTCCACCTCTCTGCCAAAGGAGCCACCCAAGGGCAGGAATACTTTTTGCATTTAAATATTGTTCCTACTTAGATAAGTAAAATAAGCAACCCTTAACTCCTAATATGCAAATTCTAATCAATGTTTTTCACTTTCAAATGCAAATAGAAAGATGCATAAATTATTTGAATTTGCAATTATTTTCAAAATAGAAAACCTAAAATATGTGATGAATGAATGCACAGATGCCCTAGATGCAATCTAAAATGAATTTATTTCCATATTACTTAATGTATGTTTTTTTTAAGCTTGAAATTTGAAAATAAATAGTGAAACACTGAAATACGTGAAAACAAGAATTTGAACATAATGGTTGCAGGGCTTACCTGGAAGCCTAAGCTCTGCTCCAAATTACTGTTAGGCACAGTTGGGTGCCTATGTGAGTGCAGTAGGGCACCTGCATAGGCATAGCAAGGCATCTGTAGAGATCAAAATGTACTATAGAGTGCCTGTGCACCATCTGTAAACTATCACAAGACCTTCCAAAAACTCTAACCAATGATTTTGGCTAGTTTTTTGCTCTAGAAAACCCTGTAAAATGGAACAATAGAATAAAATTAGTACATCAAAGTAAATAAAAAAAATAGAACCCTTGTGGGGTCCCACTGTGATTGCCATTTGTGAATAAAAATACAACTCTAAAACAAATATGAAAGTAAAATAACCCAATGAACAAGAGATTGCATAAAATATGATTTATTCAATAGATGGGGGGAGTTGAGAAACTCCTTTGTTATAATTGATCCATTCAATAGAATTATTTTGATACAACAATTACAGATGCTAGGGTTATCCGAAACCCTAGCTATAAAATAGGTAGTGTCTTCAATGTATCTTGCTCCCAATAGGGTGAGTGGACTTATGTTTATCTGTAATCGAGCCACTCTAGCTTCAACAGCTACTCAACAATTCTTGATGAATGCTACCTGATCCTGCACATACAAAAAACATAAAGCTGTTATCAAACAAAATGAGGGTTCCACAGTGTGAACCCTCATAAATACAGACTAAAAACCCTAGATCTAAGTAAACAAAACATGCAAATTTTAAATAATATTAAATATTAAAATGCATAACATACATACTTTGTTGTTATGTTGATCCATTGCATATTGATGGAAATGTGCCCCAGTGGCACCTGATGATCTTACGTTGCAGGTTCTAGTCTGTGACTATGAGGACGTTAGGTATTGTGCAGTGCTTCCAAAATTTGTGAAGCAAAAATATGACACTAAAATAAATATGAAGGTAAAATAATTTAATGAACAAGAGACTGCACAAAAAATGATTTTATTCAATAAATGGAGGGGCTGAGAAACTCCTTTGTTATAATTGATCCATTCAATAGAATTATTTTGATACAAAAATTATAGATGTTAGGGTTCTTCGAAACCCTAGCTACAAAACAAGTAGTGTCTTCAATGTATCTTACTTCCAACAGATTGAGTGGGCTTCTTGTTATCTGTAATCGGGCCACTCTAGCTTCAATAGCTACTCAAATCCTCTTGATTGATGCCATCTGATCTTACACACACAGTAAACATAAAGTAGTCAGTAAAAAAAATGAGGGTTCCACAGTGTGAACTCTTAGAAATGCAAACTAAAAACCCTATATCTGAATAAACAAAACATGCAGAATCTAAATAACATCAAATAAAATGCATAGAATACTTACTTTGTTGTTATGTTGCTTCATTGTAGATTGATGGCAGGGTGCCCCAATGACACCTGATGATCTTACACTACAAGTTTTGATATATGGATGTGAGGACGGTAGGCTCTGTGCTACACCTACAAAAATTAGCAGGTGCTCTACTGCACCTGTGGGATGAGTTAGGTGCTCGGTAGCACCTACGGATTAGGGTTAGATCTACAGAAGTAGATCAGGGGATTGCAAAGGGCTTTGTTGATGAACAATAATGGTGGCAGTGGAAGTGGGTTGCAAAAATAGCTGGAACTAGGAAGTTCTAGAGTAGACTAGGATTTTGGGGAATGATAGACTAGAGCACAACCTACTCACAAGAAACTATCTCTAAGCAAGGTTAGAACTCACAAGTAAATTAAAGCTCCAACGTTCAAGTTTTTCGAGGGGTTGAGCATTGAGAATGCTCTTATTTATTATCAAGCCTAGGATTTTCTTAGGGTTTTAGCTTAACACTTTTGATCATGTGGCTAATATTAAAGCGGATCCAAAGGTTGATATTAAACTTTAGGTGTGACATGGATTATGGATAATGGACAACTGATATTAGATCAGATTGGATGGCTAAGGTTAATTTGGTTTAGAAATATATATTTATAATAAATATATTAGAATATAAAATATAATATTATATCTAAATATAAATAATATAAAATAAACATAAATAAGTCAAATAGAGGTCGAAAGATGGCAGGAAAAGGCTAAAGTGGACCATTGGATGGCAGGAAAAGCATGGAATGGCCAATTGAATGATGAGAAATGGGGATGGTAGACAAGTGGCTAGGATTTGGTGTCCACACAATCATTCCTTTGACTTAGCAAAATCACCATCATTGCACAAAATCACTACTCGATAAAATTGTTGTTGGTAGGAGAAATCATTGGAGTATTAAAATATCCATCAACAACCAAATTTATAGTAATTTTGCTTAATTTGAAATAATTTTTAGGTAGCAAAATTATGATAACATAATTGTTATTATGGTGCAAAATTGTTGTTACTAATAAAAAATAATTTTTTAACAAAAATTCAAAATTTAAAGGTTAGGCGTTCTACACCCACCTAAACTCTCATCCATGATGGTACCACTATTCCTTGAATCGTATTCACATGGTGCACAAGGTATATTTGATAATCCATTAAAAATTATTGACAAAGTTTTCTCTCAAAGCTCTTTTTTTCTCTCATGTGTAGTAAAAATGAATAATTTTTACCCCCGCCCCTTTTATCCCCCTCCCCTTGGATTGGCGATTTCAACTTTGTCTTTTTCCTCTCCTTTATCAACCTAGCCTAATAATTTTTTCTTGGGAATATTAATTTTCCCTTATAAACACAAGGTGAGCACCCCAAGCTAGGGGCATGAATGCAATTAATGCTACCCAAAAAAGAGTAAATTTTTATTTTACTTGCAAGCAAATGGTTTTTTGCACCATATATTTTGTGCCAACATACTAATAATCTAGTAGTTTTCTTCCTCAAAATTGGGGCATCTACAATTATTTTTGATGCATTTATTATGCAATAAATACATAAAAAGAGTTAAATATAGATACCCAATTTTGGTACACCAAACTTGTAATAGTCCACTAGATAGCCAAATTAGCCACATTAACTACCCTAACCCAAATTCTAAGCACTTCTTCCTCATAAGCAAAATTGTTGGTAAAAGCACAAAATAATTGGTACCAACAGTGATTTCACAAAATGTGCCTATCCTAATTAAATTTTCTCTCTCCTACCTAGTTTGACCTGTAATGATAAAAAATGTGACATTATTGGTGGAAAAATCATCAACAATGATTTTGTATCAACAAGTACAAAATCTCAAATTCTTAGATTCTCCACCCTCTTCAAGCCTCCCAACATTTACGAATCTCACCTCAGATCCATGGTTCTTCCCAACATCTCTCCAAATCCAAAGATGAATCCTTTTGTGATCTTCCAATTGGTCCTTTGGCATTGAACTTCAAAATATTACCTTCTTATATCATATCTATCATCCTCAATGCACTTCTCCTCTCCTAAGGCCAAGAATACCTATAAATTGAACCCTTGTGATGGCCTTATTATGAATAATTTATTTGCACTAACATTCTATCAAAATTACTTCGTGAATTTCTCTCTTACTCTCATTATCTACCTTGAAGCATTTGGAAAATTTCATCTAGAAATTGAAGGGGGCAAGGAAGGAAGAACAACTCACTTTAGTTGTATCTCTTCCTCTTCGCTTTATTCATATTTTTTTTGCCATCTTTGAGTTTTCTAACTCTCTTTGGTTGTTATTTTAGCTTTTTCTTATCTTATTAATTTTTTTTGTATTTATTTTCTTTTAACCTTTGCATCTTCAAGTGTTTGACTTGATTTTATATTATTTTTGACAATTTTTTGAGGTCTATGATGTTTTGAAGACATCTCATGACTATGTTAGACCATAGCCCTTACAATATGATTGTTTGTTTATCTTTATTCCTTGTAGGAGCATAATTGCCATCTCTATGGTTTTAGGTAGTGATTTCATTAGAAATGATTTTCTATCACCTCTTTTTCTCTTATACACTTTCTATCAAAATCCATTCACTATGTTAGGCACATTTTAGGCTTATCTAGGTATATCATCAAAAAACTCCTAATCCACCTTTTTTTTAACCTCAAAAAGTGAAATCACTATTGCTCCACTTATAAGCAACAATTTTGTGACACACACATTTTAAATATCAACTATCACTTTTACTATACTCCCCTTTGTACACACACTTCTTAATATTTTATTTCAGTATTTAATGATATTTCAAATAACCTGGTATTTTATTTTCCTAGTTCACAAAAGCAAAATCACTATTGTTTCACTTATAGGGAGCTATTTTATCATTTATGACTTTATATTTCATTTACATGCAAAAAATTTCTCTTATCAAAATACCTAGGGGTATTACTAGTGAAGTAAGATACATCTCTACCTCTCCCTAACTAGGAAGACCCCCAATAAGTAATCTCTATATTAAGTGTTTATGTTTGTGTAGGATTTATGAAATCATTAGCAATCAAGTTGTAGGTAATGATTTTGCTTCCAAGTGACGATTTTACCTTAGCTAAACAAAGATGTTTTTTTGTTCCTATATATTCAATTTATGTTTTGTTGCTATTTTAGCATAAAAAACTTTTTGTTTCCTATTTTCCCTTATGTAATAAGGTGAAAGTAAACGAACTTACTATAGTTTAAAGAATATCTTTTATTTCTTGTTCTAAGCATTAAATTGAAAAATCATTTAGTTGCTTATTAGGCTAGTGTGTTCATTGCATTACTCTCTTAACTTATATTTTGAAAGAAGAAAAAAAGAACACTTTATTTTCTTGTATTCACTCAATGCAAAATATCATATAGCATAGAATTTTGTATGTTTACATTGATTGATATTCTTGCATTCACATAGATTTTTTTTGTATTTTATCCTAGATTATGTTTAGTTAGGTCTCAAAAAAAAAAAAGTAAACCTTTTGATCTCCTTATAAAACCCTTAGGTATTTTTTTAATAAAATCACAAAACATAGACTAGAACCTATAATACAACATACCTACAATATTTGAGGTAAGGGGAGTGGTATAAGCTTTTGCCCACATTGTTGAGGGAAGATCCTAGGTCCATCATCCTTACATTTTGAAAAAAAATAATAAAAATATATAAGAATTTTCAATTTTAAAAATTAGATTATTTCAACGGCGTAAAAGATTTAAAATGATTGTGGCATGGTGGTTATAGGGGCGGACTGCGCAAAGATCTGTGTGGCGGCTTCTGGGGTGAACAGTGCATAATACTATGGCGGCCATAAAAAGCTAGACAACCTGCCCATATTCGTGGCAGCTACCGATTCCACCATGTAAATTCAAAAAAAAATCAAAAAAAAAATAAAAATTAGATTAAATTGTATCAACTATTTATTTTATAATATTATATATAGTTTTTTTTAATTAAAAAATTATTATAAATAATGAAAATAATTTAAAATACAATTACATTTTGAATTGAAAAAAATGATAACTTTCTCTAAACTCAAACTTATGAGTATAATTTAAATTCAAAAAATTAAAATTTTATTATTTATAGTGTTAAGGGGAATAACATTTTATTAAAATAGATGTAGAGAAGCTAAAAAATGAGACTAGAAGACTATAGGGGTTTTACTAATGGTGTCAATGATAGTGTATGTGTTTGAATTGAGAATAGCACACATTAGACTCGAAATAAAAGTAAATAAAGAAAATTTTATAGTGTTTGATTATAAACACATTCAAAACAAAAGAATAAATTTCATATAAGATTATTCTAGCAAAAAATGAGTACATTCCCTATAGAGATAGTTGTTGTTATGGTTTATCTTCTAGGTAGGATATTTAAAAAAGTCAATAGGTAGATGAATAGATGGCCTAAAGTTGTAATAGAAGAAGATCTTAAATTGAAAAAAAAAAAACATAGAAGCAAAACTATAAGTGGATAAACAAATAGAACATCAATTTCTATGAATCCCTAAATAATAACACATATATAAATAAAATTACTAAAGAAAAATTCAAAGCAACTACGGGGAAAAAAATTACGAAGAAAGAGAGAACATTAACTAATTGAATTTAATCTACATGTGATCACTACCGAAAGGCCTATATGGGAGCATATATCAATTGGAAAACAAATATTCTCATGGCTAATTAAGGACCAACTCACACCAACTTATATGGGGAATAAGCAGGTTGGAAGAGACCGAAGAGAAATGGGCAGACCAAAAAAGGATATGTACCTTTTGTACATAAGAACAATTAAAACAAAAAAATACTTTATTTTAGACTATGAGATATATATAGTACTTTTTGAGCTAACTACACTATTACACCATGAATAGATCCACAAGAATTATTTGAAGAGGAGAAAGTGGAAAAGTGCATTCATTACAAAATTTGCTTGAAGAAGAGAAGGTAGAAAAGAAAAGTATTTATTATCAAAAATAAAAAATAAAAAATAAAAGGCTGAAAATAGTTGAATCATATATTGGAATTAACAATCCCTATGTTTTGTAAAATTCTTGCCCAAAAACTACTTTCTAACCATAATTTTTTTTAATTAAAACAATTTTTTATAAAAATAAAATACTATGAAACCTAATAATAGGTATTTTAAAAAAAATTGCGAACATATATTATATTAAGTTCAACACAATTGTACAATAGAAATATTATGCAACCATCCTTTATTGAAAAAGAGTATGATTTGTCTATTATCTGAGGGTCGGTCGATACATTCAAAGATATAATGGAAGCGTTACAATTCATAAGCGTTTTCGATGCTTTTAGGGCAACAGAGAGATGGTAGACATCACTAAAAAGATTGAGCTGAACAACAACCTAAACCGGCCACGAATTCCATATGCCCATGAATGCATGGAATAATAAACGGTCACTGTTTTCTCGTGACTACCACACTTCCACGCCATGAAGGTGGTCTCAGCATGCTAAAACAATGAATACAATGAACACAAAAATCTACGTAACAAATGTCTAAACACTAGAACATTCGGGTTTCAAAATGAAGCACTTTGGAGCAGACAAGGTATTAAAGTCGAGCAGTTTGGAGAACGCGTCATTCAAGTCTTTAAGATTCAGAGACGAAGAACACATCTCAAACACTTGCCTTCCAACATCAATTCAAATGCCTTGTTGATCTCAGAAAAGGGCAGCTCATGACTAATAAATTCCTCCAGTCGGATCTCCTGCATGTATTCGGGTCCTCAAAAATCAGCAGCAACTAATGACAAACGACATTTTTCTCAATATCACCATGTCAAAGATAAACACACCTTGTTCATGCACATTTCGACCAGAGCAGGCAGTTGGGATTTTCCCTTGAATCCGCCGAAGACGGAACCAACGATCTTCCTGCCATCCAAGAACTCGCTAGGGCGGAAACTCAACGTTCGTCCACTCGTATCAATTCCCACCAAAACTGCCACCCCCCATCCCTATCAAAAACCAATTCAATCCAGAATTATATTATCTTTACAATCAACTCTCATTAAAAAATCAGTCATGCAAGCAACGTTGAGTTTGTAGGTCGGTAGGAGTATTATTACATCGTGTGCAGCCAAAAAAGCCTGGTACATTATATCCGCGTGTCCAACACATTCAAAACTGAAATCCACGCCACCATCACACACGTCCCGAATTACCTGCCGATTTACCCAGTCAAATTGCCATTCTTTATGGGAATCATCTGACAGTTTAAAATACCTTCTTATTTTCTGGTCTGCGAAGATTTACAGAGGTCTACAGGTCTAGGATTAGAATCAACTATATATAGGAGGGTACCTCGTGTATGGGCTTGTCGTAATCTTTGGGGTTGATGAACTCGGTAACTCCAAGGGCTTTTGCTGAAACGGATGTTTAAAAATGGACCAAAAATAGGGTCAAAGAAAGAAAACGCCCCCGTCATAACATTCGAATTAAAAGAAAAAATGACCTAATTGGAGGATACCTTTGGTGAATTTGTCAGGATTTGTGTCGATTCCAATGATTCTGGAGGCTCCTCTCACCCTCGCCCCTTCAGCAACCTTGCCAACAAAATGGAACAAAAAGAATTAGGAAAAATAAAAAAAATTCAAATGTCTAAAGAGTGTGTCATTAAATGTGATGTTACTCACCCCAAGGCCAACGGTGCCGAGGCCAAAAACAGCTACGGTTGATCCAGCCTGTACGTCAGCTGTGTTCCACACGGCGCCCACACCTGCAAATAAAACTTAAGTCTTCTACTTCGGGTTTTGGTTGATTTATAAATGTAATATGAATGCTTATATGTATATATATTTTTCGCTTTAGGGGCGTCTGGGTTTATTCATGAATATTAATGCGAATAAATTATAGTTTAATGACCTGTTGCTACTCCGCAAGCAAGCAAGCACATTTTGTCGAGAGGAGCATCACGATTGATCTTGACGACGCAGGCATGATCGACCACCGTGTACTCACTAAAGGTCGAAGTTGACATGCAATGGTAGACTGGTTTCCCGCCAACGAAGAAACGGGTTTTGTTATCGCTTACCATCACGGATCGTGTGGGATTAATCCTGAATGTAGCGCACAGATTAGTCCTCTTTGATTTGCAATACACACATTCTCCACACTCCCCTGTAAACAACGGTAGGACATGGTCTCCCTCTTTCATATCCTTCACGCCTTCTCCCACGCTTTCCACGATCCTGTACAGCGAAATCCACCCACATTAATTTATACACATCATGCATTTAGAAGTAGAATGTTGATTCTAAACGATTAGAACGAATTTTACCCTGCAGCTTCGTGGCCCAGAATCCGTGGAAATACCCCCAGCATCTCATTCTGCAAATTACAAAATCATGAGGGCTCAATTGTAAAACTTTGGAATGATGAAACGTTCGTTCAAAATGAATCAAACTACCTCGGAACTCCAGTACATAACATCGGTGTGGCAGAGGGAGGTGTGGGTAATTTTGATGCGGACTTCCATCGGGTGGGGAGGATCCACCTGAACCTCTTGTATAACCAGCGGCTCTTTTGGTCCCCATGCCACTGCAGCTGTTGACAAGTTGAATTTATTAGAAATATAAACCAACCATTAACAGTAAGAATGTCACTGTAATTAAAAACCCACAAAAATTTGTCACTCTGATCATGAGATTGTTGCGACTCCCAACCTCACTGTAAAATTGCTAGTGAGTTCTCCACATCAACAAGTAACTAAAGGCAATTATTAGTTAACCAGACCGAAAAGCCCAGATCTCTTTTGACAATACCTCTTCTAAGCTTTGTCTATTCTTCAATGGAAAAAACCAAATGAAAAAAAAAAAGAAAAAAACAGTGCCATACTTTACGGATTTCTGTAATGTTTCAACGATAAAAAAAACGAACGATGAAACGGATATATGACGGACTACATACATCCAAACCACCCTACCCTTGCAAGTGATGACTTTGCCGGCGGTATTAGCAAATTCGGAGCAGTTGCTGTTGCCACGCCCCATGATTCCACAGGACGCTCGAGTCGCACTTTGTCGATCTGGACCTCTATTGTCTATGCAACACTATGGAATAACACATGCATTTATATCATAGGTAGTATAGTGCATACGACAAAGTATCTCACATTCTTTCCTAAAAAACATAGCTTTGAAAGAAAAACCTGCGTAACGAACACCAATGCGGCGCCTACCTGATGAAAGAGTTTTCTACATACCGAAGACCTGATTATATACCGATATACTAGTAATAATAATAATCGTGTGGCGTCTCATACTGTTGGTTTTTTTTTTTTTTTTTTATATTCGATCCACTTTTAGGTTAACGGACAAATTACAAATTCTTATATTTAAAAAATAATAATATCTGCGTTCATCGGCGGCAGTCATGTGTATATTACTTGTCTTCCGAATAAGAGAGACAATGCCAAACGACAGTCGCAGAATTAAGATAAGGGGGTTATGACACGACGAAAAAGGCTATAAATGTAATAGCCATAAGGGAAGGTATTCATTGTAAGAATGAGTAATGAACATTAGTTAATTTAATCTATAAGTTTTTAAACATATTAAATCTAATGTATAGGTTTTTGAACATTCATTAGTAAATATAATCTTTAGTCTTTAGGTTAAACAGCAGCAGGGTGTGCTTTGTTCTCTTTGTTCAAACTACGACAATTTATATGTAAATACTTGTAAAAATGAAATTGTTAAAAAAATAATTATAATTATTTATATTAAATGACTTTTATTATGTTTAAATTTAATTTTTATTTTAAAAACATCTACTTAAAAATCTATTTTAAAGATAATATTTACTACTAAAATTAATTTTTTAGTATATTTAAAAAATAATTTATAATAAAAAAATTAATTTTAATTTAAAAACACCTATCCAAAAACTTATCGCAAAGATATCTTTTGCTACTAAAATAAATTAGTCTTCATTGTACAATAAAGATGGTTGGACATCTTAAATTCCATGAGAGACGTATCAGAAAACTGATACAAAAATACATTAGAAATCTTTTGCGTCGGAGCTGAGAGGCCTTCGACTGGAGGCTGTACGATATGAATTCAAGTTTTATTAGCACTTCAAAAATATTTTGGTTGGTTTTAACTTTTAGGTTTATATGAATCATATAACATCTCTCCCCTCAAATAATATTGTCGAGTTGAGTTTAGTATATTATCTTAGTGATTTTAAAAATGTTGTTGGTTAACTTAATAAAAGTATAACATAATATTGTTGAGTAAGGTGCAGAAACAGTATTGTCATTGTTGTCAACACAGTCAGACTGATCGGTTGATGCAATGGACAAGAGTTAAGAGGTTCTTCAGAGTATGTACAGTGGTTTTCCAAAAGATAGAAGTGGCCCATATACTAAAAATCAAAAGAAAAATCACAAGGAAGAAAATTGTCGCGATATCGCGACATGTTGAGAAGAAAGAAAACTGTCGCGATATCGCGACATGTTGGCAAGAAAGAAAAACTGTCGCGATATCGCGACATGTTGAGAAGAAAGAAAACTGTCGCGATATCGCGACATGTTTGGAGAGAAAGCGCAAGCAAGAAAACTGTCGCGATATCGCGACATGTTTGGAGAGAAAGAGCAAGAAAGAAAACTGTCGCGATATCGCGACATGTTCGGGGAGAAGGCGCAAGCAAGAAAAATTGTCATGATTTCGTGACATGTTTGAAGAGAAAAAGGCAAGTAGAAAAAGTGTCACGATTTCGTGACATATTGCAAGGAAGATTGTACGGACGAAAAAGTGTCACGATTTTGTGACATATTGCAAGGAAGGTTGTACGGATGAAAAAGTGTCACGATTTCGTGACATATTGCAAGGAAGGTTGTATGGATGAAAAGTGTCATGATTTCATGACATATTGCAAGAAAGATTGTACGAAGAAAAAGTGTCACGATTTCGTGACATATTGCAAGAGAGAGAGTACCGAAAGAAAAAGTGTCACGATTTCGTGACATGTTAGGAGAAAGAAGAGTAGAGAAAAAGTGTCACGATTTCGTGACATGTTTTTTTGTAAGAGAAGAGAAAGAAGAGAGAGAAAAAGGTGTCACGATTTCGTGACATGTTTCATTTTGTCAAAGGAAGAGAAAGAAGAGAGAGAAAAAGTGTCACGATTTCGTGACATGTTTCATTTTGCGCGAAGAGAAAGAGTAGAGAGAAAAGGTGTCACGATTTTGCGACATGTTGCATTTTCGCGGCAAGAGAAGAGAAAGTGCAAGGAGAAAAAGTGTCGCGATATCGCGACATGTTGTATTATCGCGGGCCGAAGCAAAGAAAAAGCGCAAGGAGCAAAAGTGTAGCGATATCGCTACATGTTGTATTTTCGTGACCCGAAGGCAAGAGAAAGAGTACGGAGGCAAAAGTGTCACGATATCGTGACATGTCGCATTTTCGTGACTTAAGAAGGAGAGAGAAAGTAAGAAGGCAAAAGTGTCGCGATATCGCGACATGTGTTTTCGCGGGTGCAAGTCCGAGAAGAGGACAAAGAGGCAGAAGTGTCACGATTTCGCGACAGGTCACTTTGGCACGAGCAAAGAAGAGAACCCAATCGAAATAAGATATGTGATAGTTAACTGGAGTTATACGGTAGTTACAGGTGCAGTTGTAGAAGAAATTCATGCAGATAAAATAAGAAGAGTTAACTGAAGTCGTTACGTCAGTTATAGGTGCAGTTATAGTGAAAACGCATGCATGCACAGAAAAGAAAGCGAATAGTCCTAAGGAGAATACGAACAGTCATGATCAAGAAGACGAACAATCATGGTAAAGGTATATGTGTCAATTCGTTGCATGTAACGTGTTTAACGAAATGCCCACTCTATATATACAAAAGAAGTTATTGACAAGTGGCAGATGAGAATATGAAAGAAATAGTTACAATTGACAAGTGGCGTATGAGAAATAAAAGGAGTTATAACTGGAGTTACTAAGCGAAAGGATTGTTATAAAAGGAGGTCTGCGTGGAGAATTAAGTGTTGCTAAAAAGAGAGAAAAAGTGCTGTAAGAAGAGGGTTGAAGAGTGCCGTAAGAAAGAGTTGAGCAGAGCCGTGAGAGCCAAAAAAGTGCAGTAAGTAGAGCTTTTAGTGTGTGTGGTAGTCTGGTGAAAAGTGAGATAGGTTGGGTAAGCAATAGACCAGTCAGGGTCTTGAATAAGTGAAGGCATTTTTATGTCAGTCTTATAGCTTAAAATTTGCAGTCCAAGTAGGTGCTTGGAATTAGGGGTTGGTGCTCCTTTCTGTGGGTGCAGATAAATCAGGAGTTGGTGCTCCTTCCAGTTGGTGCTGGTAAAGTGATTGTAAAATTGATATTTTGCAAAGGCTGGATTTGGACGTTAATCCAAGCAGTCAGTTTTGAGGAGTAGCCAAATTGGTGAACCTCGTTACATCGTGTGTTGTGGAATGCTCTCTTGTGATACTTGCTTTATCCGACTTAAATATTCATTGTTTCATTATTAAGAGTTGTAGATTTGAATTTTAAATAGCTACACCGATTCACCCCCCTCTCAGTGTCATTGTGAGACTAACAATTGGTATCAGAGCCAGTTTCCTTATCAGGCTAAATCAGCTAGGGTTGATCTTGGATTAGTCAAAATGGCAGGTGGCGAAGGATTCTCTTCAAACAAAGCACCATTGTTTGATGGAACAAATTACTCATTTTGGAAACTCAGGATGCAGACATATCTGTGTGCTTTGGGTTTCGACATTTGGGAGTCAGTAGACAGTGGATACACAATACCCACCACTCCTCCAACCGATGCTGTCGGTAAGAAATTGTTTGAGAATAACTCTAAAGCCAAAAATGCTATCATGTGCGGTTTAGTGGACAACGAACTGATAAAGATTATGAGTTGCAAAATGGCAAAAGACATGTGGGACAAACTAAGGAGCATTCATGAAGGAGACGACAAGATCAAGGAGGCCAAGCTACAAACGCATCGAGCTCAGTTCGAAGCATTAAAAATGAATGACGATGAGAACATAGAGGCATACATGCCGAGAGTTAATGGAATCATTAATGCGATTAGAGGACTCGACGAGGAAATAGAAGATGTTGTCATCGTGAAAAAGGTACTAAGATCTCTTCCCCAAAGATTTGATGCTAAAGTTTCAGCAATAGAAGAAGCTAAAGATCTAAACACTTTTAGCATGGATGAGATGCATGGTTCTTTGATAGCATATGAAATGAGAATAGGAAAAACTAAACCCACAGACAGAGAAGCTGCTTTTAAAGCACACAAAAATATAAAAGTAAAGCAAGAATCCGAGGAAGAAGAAACATCAGATGAAACGGAAGCGAACTTTGTTCGAAAACTAATAAGGGGAAAAGGAAAATATAGAGGAAAGCTACCATTTAAGTGTTTCAACTATGGAGGCGTTGGACACTTTGCAGCTAAATGTCCACTCAATGAGAAAAACAAAAGTGATGAAGGTTCACATCAAGAAAGAAGTGACTGGAAGAAGAAACCAAATTTTAGAAAAGGCAACTTCAAGAAGAAAAGTTTCATATCCAAGAATGTCAGTCCTTCAAAAGACAGCCCTGATGAGGATTCTAAAGAAGAAACAGGTGAAGCTCTTTTTATGGCATTCAAAGAAGAAAAATCAGAAGAAAAATAGGAAGGTGATGAAAAATTTGAGGCTAAGGCTGAAGTAGATCTGGAAGGTGAGTTGGTCATTGCACTTCAAGAGCTGAGTATAGAAAGGAAAAAGAATAAGAAAACTTCAAGAAAGCTTGAGGATGCCAATGAAATCATAACCAGCTTGAAAGTACAGATAGACAAATTTAAGAAAATATCTGAAGATATCAAAGTACAATTAACCGTGAAAATAGATGAGTGCAGCAAGCTAGAAGAAGAGATTGTTGGCTTAAGGATGCAGCTAGAAGAGATGAATCAAAAAATGACTTGCTATCACAAACTTGAAGGAAGTTTTGTGAAGTTGGATAAGATTATAAGCAACCAAAGGTCTACAGGCATCAAATTTGGGTTAGGCTTCATCGAAGCGTAATCATCGAATGGATCAAAGGCCACAACTATAGAACCCATAAAGAATGAAGACAAGATCAGGGTTGATCAAGAAAAAATGAAACATTCTAAAGAAAGCAATAATGCCAGGCACGAGAAGAGTATTGACAATGATGGATTCACCAAAGTCACTCATCAAAGGAGAAGAAGATTTATGGCGCCTACTACAAAATGGCAAAGACCATCACCCAGGTTCACTCATTCCTTTTCTCGGTTATTGTTTTAAATGCAATGGTTATGGACATAAGATTTCTGAATGCAAGTACAAAGTAGCACAAAGGAACTTTTCCAGTAGAAATGTTTTTTCACCATTGATGGATTATGCAGTAGAATGTTATAACTGTCATAATTATGGGCACATTGCAAGAAATTGTCGAAGCACATTTGTAGCAAATAAAAATCAGGGAAGAAGGTTTCAACCAAATGGTTGGAAACAAAATAGAAAATTTCCTGAAAAAATAGGTACAGGCCATTGACAAAGAAAAGTCAAAACAAGTGACCAAACCTGCAATCAAACCAGAGTGGAAACAAAAGGAGCAACCCAAGGAAGAAAAGGAATCCTTGATTGTGCAGACAGCATTTAAGGCACAGAACAAATCTGCACCATGGATATTGGATAGTGGATGCTCCAGTCATATGACAGGGGACAAACAAAAATTTGAAAAGTTACAGAAATACGAAGGTGGTTCTGTAAAATTTGGAAATAATGATGGCGCTAAGATAGTTGGCAAAGGATCAATTAAGATCAGTGACGGAAAAATCAAGTCGAAAGAAGTCCTGTTTGTGATTGGTCTGAAGCATAACTTATTAAGCGTAAGCCAGATTTGTGACAGAGGTCATGAAGTAATTTTCAAGAATCAGTGGTTGTGAAGTCAGAACAACAAATTGTGGAAAGTTGATCGCAACTGGATCAAGGACATCTGGAAACCCGTATACTCTCTCGGAGACTTCAGAAAGAGCATGCTTGATTGGACAAGCAGAAGAAAATTGGTTGTGGCACAAGAGGCTCGGTCATATTAGCTTTGACAATCTAATAAAGATCAGCTCAAAAAGGGCAAGTGAGAGATATTCCCACCATTGGTAAACCTTTAAATAGCATTTGTGCTTCATGCCAAAAGGGGAAGCAAACTAGAGCCACATTTAAAACAAAAGAATACTTCACAAGCAAACCTTTAGAACTAATACATACCGATTTATGTGGACCCATGAGAACACAAAGCATAAATGGTGACAAATACTTTATGTTGTGCATAGATGACTATTCCAGGATGACATGGGTACTATTTTTGAAGCTTAAATCAGATGCCTTTGAAATGTTCAAGATTTTCAAAAAACAAGTTGAGAATCAAACAGAAAAAGAATTAAATGCTTAAGATCAGATAGAGGAGGAGAGTTCATCTCAGAAGAGTTTGCAGAGTACTGTGAAAAGTATGGGATTAGGAGACAGTTTTCAGCAGTGAGGACACCTCAGCAGAATGGAGTGGTAGAAAGAAAGAACAGGACAGTGCAGGAAATGGCACGGACTATGTTGACTGAGAGCAAAATAGCAGACAGATTTTGGAAAGAGGCAGTCCATACTATGGTTTACATCCAAAATAGGTGCATGTTGAGGACGCATGAAAGCAAAACTCCGTATGAACTATGGTTCGGTAAAAAGGCAACAACAAGATACTTCAAAGTTTTTGGAAGCAAGTGTTACATCAAAAGAACTGAAGATAATCTTGGAAAGTTTGAAGATAGAGTTGATGAAGGTATTTTCCTTGGCTATTCGACAAAAAGCAAAGCCTACACTTGCTACAACAAGAGGCTAAAGAAAATTGTGGAGAGTGTCGATGTTAAAGTTGATGAAGGTAGGGAACAAGAAAGTAGCTATAAAGAAAACTACCCAATATATGAAGAAGTTATTGAAGGAGATGATGAAAAGGAAACCGAAAAGAAACTAAAAATTGACTCAGATGAGTTAAGTAGTGACTCAGAAGAGGAAGAAAACAAGAAATTCAAAACAGGCAGCTGGCAAAAAAATCATCCTAGAGAGCAAATAATTGGAGATCCCACAGATGGTGTTCAGACAAGAAGAAGAGTAGTAAGTAACTACTCTCTATTATCCAACATTGAGCCCAAAAATGTTGTTGAAGCAAGCAAAGATGAAAGTTGGATGACAACAATAAATGAAGAATTGGATCAGATCGAGAAAAACAAAACCTGGGAGTTAGTACCAAGACCTGCAAATAAAAATATAATCGGTACTAAATGGATTTTTCGAAACAAATTGAATGAAGATGGACAGGTAGTCAAGAATAAAGCAAGATTGGTCTGTAAAGGCTATGCACAAGTTGAAGGTATTGACTTTGAGGAAACCTTTGCACCAAGTGGCTAGACTAGAGGCAATAAGAATGTTTCTGGCTTTAGCAGTTCATAAGAATTTCAAAGTTTATCAAATGGACGTGAAATCAACATTTCTGAATGGAAAACTTGAAGAAGAGGTCTATATTGAACAGCCAGATGGTTTCCAACTCGGTGATAATCCCAATTTCGTCTGCAAGTTGAAGAAAGCGTTGTATGGCTTGAAACAGGCACCCAGAGCATGGTATGCAAGATTAGACAACTATCTTACTCAACAAGGGTTTAAAAAGGGTATGGTGGATAGCAATTTGTATGTCAAAACAACAAATGGCCATCTCATTGTCCTTGTTGTATATGTAGATGATATCATCTTTGGCAACAAGCAATGATGATTCGTGTAAAGATTTAGCAATTAAGATGCAGAAAGAATTTGAAATGTCAATGATTGGTGAACTTTCGTATTTTCTCGGACTGCAAGTTAATCAAAATGAGAAGGGCATATTCATTTCTCAAGTCAAATATGTGAAAGAGATGCTAAAGAAGTTCACAATGGAGGATTGTAAGCCTGTTAGCACTCCCATGACGACAGGTTGCAAGTTGAGCAAGGATGACAAATCTCCCGAAGTTGATCAAACCATGTACAGATCTATGATTGGGAGCCTACTATATTTGACAGCTACCAGACTAGATATCTTGCAGGCAGTTTGCATGGTAGCACGATTTCAGGCGAATCCCAAGGAGACTCATGTGACAACAGTGAAGAGGATTCTTCGGTATCTGAAGGGTACTATGGAGTATGGGTTATGGTATCCGAAAGGAAAGGACTTCACCCTTATTGCGTATTCAGATGCAGATTGGGTAGGATGTGTCGATGATAGAAAGAGTACCAGTGGAGGGGCATTTTATCTTGGAGACAGGTTGGTTGCATGGCACAGTAAGAAACAAGAGTCAGTTTCTTTATCTACAGTAGAGGCAGAGTATATTGCAGCAACTACGAGTTGTACGTAGGTCTTATGGATGAAACAAACCCTGAAAGATCTTGGCATTAACTTCAGTGAGCCAATTTTAGTTAAGTGTGATAACACCAGTGCCATTAACATCTCAAAGAATCCGGTTATGCATTCTCGCACAAAACATATTGCTATCCGATATCACTTTCTGAAGGAGAAAGTTGCGAAAGGTGAGGTAAAGTTGGATTTTGTTCCAACTACAGAGCAAGTAGCGGATATCTTCACAAAACCGCTGCCCAAAGAAATTTTTGAGTACCTTCACAATAAATTGGGAGTGGTTATGCTTCCAAAGAACTGACTAGCTATCGAAACCACATTCTCAGGGGGAGCATTTATATATTTGATTATCTTTTTGCTCATATTTGTAATTTTTGCTAACTGTCATAACGTGTGCCTGAGAATGATGTGCATGGACTCAGGGGGAGTCTACAGCAGCCCTTTGGTATTATTGTCAAAGGGGGAGAAGAATTACAAGAACTTGCATGTGTGTTGCCAACAATTCCAAAGGGGGAGATTGTTGAGCAAGGTGCAGAAATAGTATTGTCATTGTTGTCAACACAGTCAGACTGATCGGTTGATGCAGTGGATAGGAGTTAAGAGGTTCTTCAGAGTATGTACAATGGTTTTCCAAAAGATAGAAGTGGCCCATATACTAAAAATCAAAAGAAAAATCACAAGGAAGAAAACTGTCACGATATCGCGACATGTTGAGAAGAAAGAAAACTGTCGCGATATCGTGACATGTTGGCAAGAAAGAAAAACTATCGCGATATCGTGACATGTTGAGAAGAAAGAAAACTGTCGCGATATCGTGACATGTTCGGAGAGAAAGCGCAAGCAAGCAAAACTGTCGCGATATCGTGACATGTTGGAGAGAAAGAGCAAGAAAGCAAAACTGTCGCGATATCGCGACATGTTTGGGGAGAAGGCGCAAGCAAGAAAAACTGTCACGATTTCATGACATGTTCGAAGAGAAAAAGGCAAGTAGAAAAAGTGTCACGATTTCGCGACATATTGCAAGGAAGATTGTATGGACGAAAAAGTGTCACGATTTCGTGACATATTGCAAGGAAGGTTGTACGGACGAAAAAGTGTCATGATTTCGTGACATATTGCAAGGAAGGTTGTACGGACGAAAAAGTGTCACGATTTCGTGACATATTGCAAGGAAGGTTGTACGGACGAAAAAGTGTCACGATTTCGCGACATATTGCAAGGAAGGTTGTACGGATGAAAAAGTGTCACGATTTCGTGACATATTGCAAGGAAGGTTTGTACGGAGAAAAAGTGTCACGATTTCGTGACATGTTGCAAGAGAAAGAGAGTCCGAAAGAAAAAGTGTCACGATTTCATGACATAATGCAGGAGAGAGAGTCCGAAAGAAAAAGGTGTCACGATTTCGTGACATGTTTTTATGAGAGAAAGAGAGAGAAAAGGTGTCACGATTTCGACATGTTGGAGAAAAGTGTCAATTTACATGTTGGTTAGTGAGAAAGGAGAGAGAAAAGGTGTCGCGATATCGCGACATGTTAGGGAAGAGAAAGTGCAAGGAGAAAAAGTGTCGCGATATCGCGACATGTTGTATCGCGGCCGAAGCAAGAGAAAAAGCGCAAGGAGAAAAAGTGTAGCGATATCGCTACATGTATTTTCGTGACCCGAAGGCAAGAGAAAGAGTACGGAGGCAAAAGTGTCACGATATCGCGACATGTCGCATTTTTGTGACTTAAGAAGGAGAGAGAAAGTAAGAAGGCAAAAGTGTCGCGATATCGCGACATGTGTTTTCACGGGTGCAAGTCCGAGAAGAGGACAAAGAGGCAGAAGTGTCACGATTTCGCGACAGGTCACTTTGGCACGAGCAAAGAAGAGAACCCAACCGAAATAAGATATGTGACAGTTAACTAGAGTTATACGGCAGTTACAGGTGCAGTTGTAGAAGAAATTCATGCAGATAAAATAAGAAGAGTTAACTGAAGTCAATACGTCAGTTACCAGGTGCAGTTACAGTGAAAACGCATGCATGCACAGAAAAGAAAGCGAACAGTCCTAAGGAGAATACGAACAGTCATGATCAAGAAGACGAACAGTCATGGTAAAGGTATATGTGTCAATTCGTTGCATGTAACGTGTTTAACGAAATGCCCACTCTATATATACAAAAGAAGTTATTGA
Organism: Wollemia nobilis; assembly: GCA_028583015.1. Lineage (NCBI taxonomy): Eukaryota > Viridiplantae > Streptophyta > Pinopsida > Araucariales > Araucariaceae > Wollemia > Wollemia nobilis. Next base: position 10,905,634 of record JAQPPZ010017220.1, on the reverse strand, counting down.
CAAGTGGCAGATGAGAATATGAAAGAAACAGTTACAATTGACAAGTGGCGTATGAGAAACGAAAGGAGTTATAACTGGAGTTACCAAGCGAAAGGATTGTTATAAAAGGAGGTCTACGTGGAGAATTAAGTGCTGCTAAAAAGAGAGAAAAAGTGTTGCAAGAAGAGGGTTGAAGAGTGCCGTAAGAAAGAGTTGAGCAGAGCCGTGAGAGCCGAAAAAGTGCAGTAAGCAGAGCTTTTAGTGTGTGTGGCAGTCTGGTGAAAAGTGAGAGAGGTTGGGTAAGCAATAGACCAGTAGGGGTCTTGAATAAGTGAAGGCATTTTTATGTCAGTCTTATAGCTTCAAATTTGCAGTCCAAGTAGGTGCTTGGAATTAGGGGTTGGTGCTCCTTTCTGTGGGTGCAGATAAATCAGGAGTTGGTGCTCCTTCCAGTTGGTGCTGGTAAAGTGATTGTAAAATTGATATTTTGCAAAGGCTAGATTTGGACGTTAATCCAAGCAGTCAGTTTTGAGGAGTAGCCAAATTGGTGAACCTCGTTACATCGTGTGTTGTGGAATGCTCTCTTGTGATACTTGCTTTATCTGACTTAAATATTCATTGTTTCATTATTAAGAGTTGTAGATTTGAATTTTAAATAGCTACACTGATTCACCCGCCCCTCTCAGTGTCATTGTGAGACTAACAAATATGTGAGTTTATAGGATAATTTTTTATTAAAAATTAGCATACATTTTCTTTGAACTATGTATACAAAGTTTTTTTTTATCCTTTTTTATATCTTTTTATTTTTGTCTTTCTATTATATTATATTATTTGTAAATGAAATAGATATAAGGTTACTTTTATTTTTAATATAAACTTGAATTTAATTTGAATTTGAATTTTTCTTTTTTCAATATTTTATTATGATATAACTGACAATAAAAAACATAACAAGAATTTATCATAGATTTAAGGTTGTTTTTATTTTCAATGTGCAGGCGAATTTGAACTCTAATTTATTTTTTTTCAATCTTAAATAAATAATATTATAAGAATTTATCATAGATCTAAAGTTGTTTTTGTTTTTAATGTGCGCTTGAATTTCATTTGAACTCTAATTTATTTTTTTCAATCTTTTATTAGAGTAAGAATGAGAATAGATATCATAACAACAATCTATCTTGTTATAAATAGAGGTCATGATTTTGTCATCAAATAAATTGAGAAAGAAAATTTTCTTAATCAAAACCAAAGAGTTTTAAGACTCCAACTAAGATACAACCAAATACAGTATTTTACATGTAAAAAGATAAGAAATTTTTTCTATGTTAAAAGATATTATAATTACCTTAATTGGAACCATCAATGCTATTTAAGTAAAACAAATAAAAATGTACACCATGGATGAACCAAAATCGATGTTGCAAAGTAATATAATTTATGTTATAATATTCTTTACTATATTTCAAAACAAATATGTATATAATAATGGATCAATGATAATTATATTTGATGGATTTCTGCTTCGACAAGGTTGTCTAGTTGTTCTAAATGAATTGAATGTAGACCTCGTTGTCCTTGCAAAGGAACACGCTCCATAACGAGTAGCCATTTGTAATTATTCAGAACGATGGTATAAATTTTGAATAAATAGTGTTGTGAAGGCATATTATTGTGTGACAACATCAAAGTCTATTAGAAACATTAACACTTAGCAGGCCTTTCGTCTTTCACCGATGAATATTTAAAGGTAAAAAAAAATAGGGCACTCATGTGCCAATTTTTAGGGTTATACCCTAGTAGTTGAGATTTTCAAATCAACTATGCATACTCTAAATATTTCGACTTCCATTGGTGAACATCCAAGCATTTCAAAGATTTATGGAAAAAAATTTTAGGGTACTCTTATGCTACTTTAGGGTTTTTACTCATATTTGAAGTTTACGAAATGTTGTACATTTTATAGGGTTTAGAGTGAAGAATTAGGACAATCATCATCATTCGATGACAAGCCCAACTTTGTAGTGGTGAAGTACATAAAAATAGTTTGTACAAATTGTGAGGTTTCTATTATGGATGAAACTCCATCCCTCAATGATCTTGAATCTCAGGTTCCCTTGACTCCCCTTGGGAACCTTAAAAATAATTTCGTGGAGAATCCTACAAATTCAGAGAGCGATAGGAGCTTACCATAGGGCTACACTGTTGATCCATCAAACCCTAATCTAGAAACATCTCAACCATATGTAGAGCAAGGTAAGCCCCTTTCAATTGTTCTTCCTGATTTCGTTGCTAAAGTTGTTAATGACTTGTCTAAACGTACTATTATTTTATTTTTTTTACGTGGGATACCACTTGAGGCTGAATTTCTCAAATGGGTCAACGGGGTTTGGGAAAATACTAGAGGTTGGATAGTTGAGGCTATTTGATGGATGGGAAGGGGATACATAGCAGTCACCTTTGCAAATTATGAACTTGTCAAAAAAGCCCTCCAATATGGAACTTGGGTTATCTACAGGTAAACTTGTTATCTACAAGGTTGGTCTTTGGATTTTCATCCAAAGGGTCCCTCTAGGGTAAAATACCCTTTGTGGATAGAATTGCCCTTTTTATCTTTGTCATGTCGCCCATTTATCAATAAAATTGATGCTATTCTTGGTAAGGTTTTGTGGTCTCACCCAATGTCAAAAAAATTGTCTAATTATAGAGTACACCCATGTATTTGTGTTTAAATGGACATATCCAAGTTGTTGCCCCTCTCCCTAGAACTCAATGGTTCAAGTTTCTAAGTAAGTTAGCCTCTTGTCTATCTAAACTTACCTAATGCATGTTTTTACTATAGAGAAGTTGGGCTTTTTATCAGAAATTATCTAAAAAATAACTAAAAAGGAACAAATGGAAACAACTAATGGCCTTCATATGGAAGTTGTTAATGAAAATTTAGCCAGGAAATTCCCTACCGGTGGTCCTCAACACTCTCTAGTTCTTGAAAAAACTTCAACTTCTTAGGTTGTTACTCCCAAGAACCCTCTTGCCTCTTCTATAGCTCAGACTAAGTACTCAGATACTCCTATTAATCCTCAAGCCCCACTAATTTCAACCATGAATTTTGAGTTAGCTCTTGTTCCTTCACCACAACTCTTTAAAGATAGTCTTATGACATATGGGTGGAGAGTGGTAGGCAAGCGACAATGTTCGTCAACCCCCCCAATATCACTCCATTCATTCAAAGGAAAAAAACCCTTTGTCAAATATCTTGCTAGATCCTTCTCTCAAGTGTCTCAAAATAAGGTTCATGCTCAACAAGCTTATCTGGACAACACACAATTGTTGTCAATAAGTGATGTAGACACCAAAATCCAGCCACTTGTAAGTCATCTATACCTTCCTGTCAGCCACGCGTCAGTTATCCATCCTTCCCGCCATTATTTGGCCCAAATCCACATCTTCCCGCCATTATTTGGCCCAAATCCACACCTTCCCGCCATTATTTGGCCCAATTTCACCTTTCCCGCCATTTTTCATCCCCAAATTTATTTAAATTATTATTTATATATATATTTTAATATTTTAATATATTTTAATATATATATAAATATAGTTTAAGTGATTTAATCTAAGCCGTCCATCCTTCATTTAATCTCATCCGTCCATCCATCTTAATCCGTTTCACAACCTAGATTTATTCTCTACCCTTGGATCCACTTTAATCTTAGCCACACATTCAAAGTGTCGTTAAAACCCTAAAGTGTGCCCTAAGAGTGGATTATAAATTGAGTCACTTTGATGGCTCAAACCCTATCTTCTTCTCCTATCTTTGCTATCTTTGCTATCTTTTGGACCTATCTCTTCTATTTCATCTATCTCTTCAGCTATCCATCGCCGCATCCTTTTCGCCGCATCCGTCGCCAACTTCGCCGCCATCTCTTCTGCAACACTCTCGTATCCACATTCTTGTCGCAAGTGCCCTCGGGCGTTTACCCGCAGCCCGTACGCACCGACGTCTGAAACCCCGATCCAAGCACGCGGGCGTTCAACGAGTGCACCAGGGCGCCTTCTTCAGCCGATTTGATAGCCACATTACTTCTAGGTGCCGCCTGGTCTAGCCGCGTTAACAGAGAACAGGTATAAATCAGCTTAAAGCAAGTAACTTCTTTTCTTTTATTAATCTTGTTGAATTCCTGCATTCTATTTTTCTAGGGTTTTAAATTGTTTCTGAGGGCTCACACAGTGGAGCCCTCTTATTAATTTCTAACTCCTTGATAGTGTTAATGTGTGCAGGATTTTAATGGCAGATCTGGTGTGTTGATAGCAGCTGTTTAAGCTGGAGTGGTCCGAGCTACAGGATACAACAAAGCCCACTCACCTTGTTGGGGTTAAAGATATATTCTTCGGAGACGCCACCCATTGTGCCAGCTAGGGTTTCGGAGAACCCTAGCACAAACTGTAATTTTTGTATCACGAAAAGGGTTACAGGCCTTGTTGTACTCAAAAGGAGTTTTTAAACTCCATCGATTAATAAAAATCGTTTGTTTTGTACAACTGTGTTCTATTTACTTTTTATCGTGACTTCTTTATCTTTTGTTTGGCGTTGTATCTTTAATCTACAAATGGCGATCACGGTGGGACCCCCTAGGGTTTCATGTTTTTAATACTTGCTTTACTGATCTATTCCTCTTTTTGTTTTATTTTGCAGGTTCCAAAAATCATGAAATTCATGTTCCAACGAACTAGGGTTTCTGAGTTTGCGAAAATGCAGCAGACGCAGAGCGGCGTCTGGAAGTCCAATCCGAAATGCAGAGGTGCGTTTCAGCCTGTGCAGACTCCCTTGGGCGTTTGAAGGCGCTTTACGTAAAAGCGTAGGCTTCCAAGTAAGTGTTTTCTTAAGTACTTTTTACGTTTTTGGTTTTTCTGTCGTATTCTGTTTCTTTTTCAGATCATTGCTTTAAAATGAACAAAAACTAAGTAATCTGGAAAAGAATAGTTATTTTTAGTTACATTTTTTTGCATTGCATTATTGGTTGTTGCTTGCATAAAAAAAAATTTGCATACCTAGCTGCATATTAGAATAGCTACGAATTATCTGTTTTAGTTATCTAAGTAGGACTATTGATTGGATGTCAATAGTACTCCTGCCATTGGGTGATTCCAAGCAGAGAAGTGGATGAACCTTCCGGTTGCTCCTTTGATATCTGATATCATTGGTAGGCAGGGGGTTTTAAACGGTGTACTCCACTTCTTCAGAGGAAATGGCATGTTTTCAGTAGCCTCTTGCTTAGATCATTAGAACTTTTGATTTATAGCTTTGTATGTATACATTAGACAACTAAAAACACTTAAAATAAAATTTACTGCATTTCATATTGCATTTAAAATAGTAATATCTGGATTTCATCACTGTGTATTGCTTGAAGTTTAGTGACGGTGGAATTCATCTCCATCCATTAAACTTCTGCCTTAGACACCATAGGTCACCCCCGAGCAAACTTGCTCGGATTTCATCACCAAGAAGAATCTCGTTGTCCTTTCCTAGCCATAGTTTTTACCTTTTTTGTGAATAATTCAAGATTAGATCACATGCAAAACTCATAAACCGGACACTTAAAATTTACTGCAGATTAAGATCATAAAATAATTAATTAACCGCAGGTAAGACACATTGGTTGAAACCTAGGTTGTGACTGTTTTCTGATAATTTCTTTAGTGTAAATTTATCATTCCAGTTTTGCATTCTTCTTTTCTCAATTTGTTTAGATTTATTGCGTTATGGTCTTAACAAGGAATCAATCTAAAATGTTAAATCTAAATAATCAAATGGGTAATTCACATAACATCCCCACCACCAACATGACCACTTATCCTAGTGAATTTCAGGCAAGTTCGCCTGCAGGTCTTTCACGTCCTTCTACCGTCTATCACATGGCCATGCCCATGGAGGAAGACAATTCCCGTCATATTACCCACATTGATATGGCCCAAGTGCAAACTCACTTAAGAGATGGCACTGGCTATGTCCTTGAGCCAATCCAAGATTCCCCTATGCAAGATTCTATTTTTCAATAGGATATTGCATCAACCATACCCGCTGGTTTCACTCAGGTCTACACTAACCCTTTTTTTGAGGCTAATGTTGTATCTGTTCAGCCGGCTTCATCTCCAACATCTTCCCAGATGCTCAATTGTCCTCCTTTGGAGACAAATGTAGTGTCTTCCCGACCACTTTCTCCTCCATTTACCCGGGTGTACACCAATTCTCTCTATGAGGCCGGTGGAACCTCCTCTAGCCATGACCAATTTCAACCCTCTTCTTCCCAAACCATTTATGGTTTCACCCTACCTGGGGCACAGCTCATCGTTTCTTCCTGTGTACCGCCTACTTCAGCCACCTTCATTGCCCCCGCTATGCAGCCTCCTCGTGACTACCATGGCAGCCTGCCCTCCACCTTCATCCAATCATCCCACCTCCCTTGGGTTAGAGATTAATAAGGTTAGGGAGTACCTCGACAAGTTGCTTCAGCAACAACAGCAACAAAATGCTCAACCACCTGTCGTAGTAAATCCTACACCTCAACCAATTTCTACCCAACCAACTTTTCTTAGCTCAGGCCCCACCTGGGTACCCCAATCTTCGGTGGTGTCCATTCCTACCCCACCTTTCTCCCAACCTAGTCCAATTCATCATTCAAACCAATCACCTTCTTTTCGGTATCATCCATACCAACAACCTGTCCATTCCACACCGCCTAATCCAGGCAATTTCATCCCATCTCATCATTTTTCCACTCCTCCATTGCATCATCATAATCATCAAACGAATCAAAATTTTCATGAAGATTCTCGACTCCATGCTATGCAACAACAGATTGACAACCTTATGCTCAACATGCCCGGCTCATCTAGTCGAAACCTACGCTAAGGTCATTGATCAATCAACCAATTCATCCTTCGGTACCTTCACCGCCATATCCGACCGATTTCACATTACCGAAGTTTGACAAATTTCTGAGGAACCGAGGATCCTCATGAACATGTGAGCTCATTCATGCATGCTCGCTTTAGAATCCAAAATAATGACGCTCTTATGCTCGTAACTTTTCCTCGTACATTAGGGGGAGATGTTGTACAATGGTACAATCATTTAGCTCACCATAGCATTTATGCTTACGAACAATTGATTAATCTATTTTTAGAACGATTCTCCCTAAATGTACAAAGGAAAGTCTCATTGTCCGACTTATACAAGCTCAAGCAACATGACGATGAGACAGTTTATGACTTTGGAAACCGTTGGAGGGCTATCATTAATAAACTGCCATTCTCCCTACCAATGGAGGAGTTAACCAAAATGTTCACCCAAAGTTGTCTAAAACCTATCTCTTGGTTACTCCAATTACAACAATACAGGACTTTTGAAGAGGCTTTGGCCCAAGCAAGTATCATAGAAGACATTAAAGTCCAAGAGGGTGTTTTAAAACCCCGTAGAAAAGAATGGCAACAAAAGGGCCAACAACGAAATAATAATTATGGCCAAAACAAACAAGCACAGACTAGTACAACCTCAAATGTTAACCAAGTTAATCAAGTGGTGGCGAGCCAGCCCGTAATGGCTCAACAACAACAAGTAATGCAAAGTCAACCGCAACCAATTGCTTATCATGCGGTACCCGCCCCTCCTCAACCAACTCACAATACTGAGCCAACCATGGAAACTCGACCTTGGCAAAACAATCGTCCCAAGCGACAGTTCACACCTTTAGATGAACCATATGCGGTCATATTCAACAAGTTATATAGCACAAATCAGTTAACTTTACCTGAGTTTAAACCTTTAGAACCATCTAGAAGGGGGAAGTATTACAAGGAGTACCTATTTTGTCCTTATCATAGGCAAAATGGGCACGATATCAATAATTGTACAACTTTCAAACATGTGATCCAAGATCTTATTGAGATTGGAGCCATTAAATTGGATAGCCCCTTAGCCCAACAAAATCAAAATCTTGGTATATTTCAAACACCCCTTCCACATCGGGAGGAAGCTCCAACAACTTCAGTGGGGAGTAACTCAGGTAACTCCTCCTAATCAAGTCAACCATGTACAACAATACCAAGGTTTTGTGGGTACTATTAACGTAGTAACCCGGGGTCAAAGGGCAAACCAACCAAATCAGGCTGAACCACAGCCACCTGTACAAACCCCCAGTCCACCTCAGGTAACAATGACCCAACGACGTGCTAGTACTTCTCAACAACTGCTAAATCATTCTACTCAACGCCAACGACCCATCATGTCATTGAGTAGCCGATTAACTACCACTTTAAAAATGGCTTCTGCCAAGTTATCGATCTATGACCTCATTCAACAATCTCCCCGCATAGAGAGGCATTAATGGAAATATTAAAGTCAATCGAGCTTCAAACTCAAGATACTAATGCCTTCAACAACTTTGTGGGGAGTATTCAAACATGCATGGAGCCCTCCATCACTTTCTATGATTTTGAAATCAAACCTATGTCAACAGAAAGTATAGATCCTCCACCGCATATCATGGCCAAGATCGATCACAAGCCATTCAAGAGAGTCTTAATTGACACCGGTTCCTCAATCAATATCATTACAACATCGGCGTTGAGTCATCTAAAGCTGTCGCCATCCCTTATCACAAAGTCGACTTTTACTCTTAAAGCATTCAATGATGCTTTATCTTCCACGGTTGGCACGGTTATCTTGCCCATTGAGGTAGGGGCCCGAACTTTGCATACCTTGTTTCACATCTTGGAAGGGTCCATGGCATACAATGTATTGCTTGGACGGCCTTGGCTTAGGGAGATGAGATGTGTCCCTTCTATACCGCATCAATGTCTCAAGTATGTATATGAGGGACAGGTTCATTGTGTACCTGCCGACATTGAACCCTTCAAACATTGCAACTATGTCTCAAATCCTTATGAGATTGTGTTGCCATCCACTCATCTTTTCTTGACCCCATCTACTTCTTCTATACCATCTTCTTCTAAAGCTCCCATTCCCGAGGAGCTACCCATCATATCGCAACCATCTTCCTCTTCCGCTATTCCATCTCATTCACCACTTTCTTCATCTCCTAATCTTCCTTCTTCTTCATCACTGACCACATGCACATGTGGCCATGACCAATCATCTCTTTCCACGTCATTACCCCCTTCTTCTACACCTTCTTCAACATCACCTATTATTCCTCCATCTTCCCAACCATCACCAGCCGATGTTTCACAAGTTAGTGAAGCATCAACCCAACCAAATCCTTCCAATTCTTCTATCCCACATTCTTCTATTCCATCATCTAGTCCATATCCCTCCCAAGTCAAGGTCCATCTCACTGATGCAGGTATTGGTGAGTATGCCATCCAAGATGTCCACATCACACCGTTCAATGTGCAAACAGCTAAAGATTTTGGTCGTCCACATGACCAACATTTATCCATTGGATCGGTTTATAACATGGGTTCTATGCCAAATTCCATTAATTTTGTATATGGGGGAATAGAGTCATCTTCTAGTACTACCACCATACTAGAACCCAAGCATCCAGTCCCCGCCAATATCGAAAGGATGGAGGGTTTTCCCTCTCGCTATTTCCACAGACATAATTGGCAGCAATTTGGCCTAGGTCGATACGAGCAAGGGGTAACTGAACGCATCGATATGCCATACCATAGACCCACTGAGCGTTTTGGTCTGGGCTACCAACCACTTCCATCCCTTTCTTCTTTTGAACGAGCTTTTCAAAGCATTAATCTTAATTCATAAGAAGAAATCCTCCACCCCGACGAATCCGAAGATGAAGCCTATGAAGAATTTGACGTCATGTCAAATGGTGATGAATCTCAAGAAGAGTCGGCGCCCATTGTTCCCCTCACTGAACAAGACGAGTTTTATCTCCAATTGTTCCCTCTCCAAGAGGCCATCTTTCGCTTGCTTCTTCCACAAGAACGAGGTGAACCACCCCCTCCGCCACATCCATAAGCCATAATCCAAACCTGTATTATATGTATATACTAAAATAGTGGTTTTCACCACTACCAAAAAAAAAAAAATCAAAAAACTCAAAAAAAAAAAAAACTGAAAAACTATGTTGTTTTGCATCTCAGGTCTTCCGAGGTCTTCACCGGTTTTCCCTTCCATTCCGCCCATCCTTTCTTCCATAAGTCGACAATGAATTTCGAAGACTTATTCACCCCGCTCCATAATCCATATGATCCGGATAAGCCTAAGAAATGTGTCTTTGGTGTTACCTCATGCAAACTCCTAGGTTTTATTATCTCTAAACGAGGTATTGAGGTGGACCCAAACAAGGTCAAAGCCATTATGGAAATGTGTCCCCCAACTAATTTGAAGGAGTTGCGTAGTTTACAAGGAAAGATTAATTCAATCCGTCGCTTTATTGCACAACTTTCTCGATAAATGTAGGCCATTTTGCCACCTACTACAAAAGGGGGTACAATTTTCATGGACAGATGAGTGTCGTAAAGCCTTTGATGACATCAAGCAAGACTTAGCGTCTCCGCCGCCTTAGCTCCGCCTCGTCGAGATCCCTTCCTTGCGAATTTCTTTGCAGGAATTTATCGATGATGATACTGCTAGACAAGCACGTCTTGATCAACTCACACTCATAGATGAAAAATGAATCAATGCTTTAGAGCATTTGCGAGTTTATCAAGACCGATTGAAACGTGCTTACAATGCCAAAGTTCATCTAAGAGAATTTCAAGTAGGAGATCTTGTCCTTAAAGAGAATCAACAAAACACCAATGCATTGCCGCATCTTCGAGATAAATTCGCGGCTAATTGGTTAGGTCCATATATGGTCACTGAAAGAGTGGGTAATGGAACTTATAGACTTGCCAGTTTAGAGGGAGAGGAAGAACCCGAACCACTTAATGTTATACACTTGAGGGCATTCTACGCATAGTTTGAATTTTATATGTACATATATACATGGCTTGTACAACAAAAAAAAAAAAACAAATAAAATAAAAAGAATTTGCATTTCATTGTTAGTTGCATACATCTCATTCAAAAACATTGCATTTCATGTGCATACATCTCATTGAAAACCATAACATTTCATTTTCAGCCATAGTTGCATATCATGTTAGAGACCATTCTATCTTTTGGATATAAAATTTGGTCAAGCAAAAGTCATGTTGCCTTAATCAGGGGCACCTTCATAAAATCCATCAAACCGAATTGTCATTCGTACACCCATTTTCCATTTGCACATATTTACATTGCCAAAATGTTTTCAATCACTCACCCATTCCTAGTGTTTTAAGCAAACTTTGAAATGCATGTCAAAGTTCTCTAGGGCCATATCACAAATTACACTAAATAAAATCTTGAGTATTGGGAAATGATTTCAAAAGCGGTCTTGAACCTATCACATTTTCACATCTTAAAAACATCTTGTGTCAAAGAGAGATAACACCATCCTTGGGTTGTGCCTTGAAGTGAAAAGGGTAATCCTCGTTTGTCCTATCATGCAAACATAGTCCATAAAACAGTGGTTCTTACCACTATCACAAGCAATCACAAAATATAAATATAAACAGAGTAGTAAGGATAGGGTAAAATTCTCATCATACTTCGGTTGAGAATCCGATTCCCCAAAGCTCTAAGGAAATGAACATTTTTCACACACCACCGATCCCAAATAAGTTGTAAGGATCGTACTACTTGTCCAATCGGACGGATAGGTAGTCATCCCCAAGGCTTACAAAGGTCAAAAACAACATGGACTATGGAGTTAACCTTCACCGGGGCTATAGACGCTTGACTCGGCAAGTGGAGTATACTCATTGCGTGGCGACATGTCTCTCCTCAAAAAGAGACCTCTCGAATGCTCATACGGACAAACTAGCTTCGGGGTCTTCTCCATAACAGGGTTACCTAATTTATGCAAGATGAGGTTAATGAACACACTTGCACACACACAGGTTTTTGATTGCCTAGAGTCACTACCATGCTTCTGATTTGGTTAATGAACTCGCATGCACACACATTTGGTCCTAGTTGAATTAGGCAGTATTAGTAAGTTTGTTTGATACCACTAGCATGTTTGAGTCTTTGTAAAATAGTCTTCCATATCAACCTCCATATCACCCTCCATATCTTCTTCCATATTCATGTCATTCCATACGTCATCCATTCACAAGCCACCAAGTTCGGTGCCCCTGATTAAACAATTATGATAAAAGTTCGCTAAATCTAACTATCTAAAAGTATGAGTGCTTCTTAGTGCATATTTCATTTACTTAGTCTCGCATTAATCATCTATAAGTTTGCATTCCATTCCATCACATATGCATCAAAAACATTAAAACATATAAAAACATGCATCACAAAAACATAGGCATTCACACAAAAGAGAGTAAAACACCAAATAAATAAAAGCCATGTATATATATGTATAAATGTCAAATAGTACAATGAATGCCAAAAGGCTACAATATACAATAGAGCACCAAGGCTCATAAAGAGTGCATCTAAGCACTAAGCTAACCATCAAAAGAGGACCCCCGAGACCTAGTAGGAGCCCTAGACCTAGTGGTGTCCTCATCCGCCCGAACTACCTCCAACCGGCTGCCTCCGCTAGCCCCACCGCCTCCAATATCTCCCGCCTCCTGGACAACGACCTCCTCATCCCCGAAATGATAGGGGAGAATCGGTGTCGTGCCTCTAACACCCTAAGTTGCAAAACAACAAAACAAAAATTTGTTACAAATTTTTTCAAAAAAAAAAAAAACACATAATAAGTACTTGCTTAAATGAACAAATACCTCAGCTGGCTGCACTGGCGCGTCCGCTCCCATCTCCGCCATAGCTCCCGTGCTTCACTCTCCCACACAACCTTTCACTCCACTTCACTCCACTCCCTCAGACGCACTTCTCTCAAGCTCGAACGCACAAATGAGCGAAATTCTCGCTGAAATTGTTTAAATAGCTGGTTTTGGCGCCCTGAAATGTAGTGGGGCATTTCATGGCGCATTTAGACGTAGTCCTGCATTTGTAGAGCGCCTAAACACCGACGGGCGTCTCTGCCAACCACAAATGCAGACCGGCGTTTGGTGTCAGTATTGAATAAAGGAACAAAACTTGCAAAATTGAAGCTTACCTCCTCCAAATTTCATCAAATTGCATTCATCCATTCTTCTTATCATAATAAAACATTTTGTGAAGGTTACAACAACTTTGGACACAAATTTTGTCATTTCGCTCAAAAAGCGCATCATTCATCATTGTTTTACAAATTGGGTTAAAAATATTCAAAACCTTCACAAAATTAACCACATTCATCAATTCTTCTGATCTATCGTCAATTTCATTCATTCTTCTTTCATCATGCATATTTTTGCCAAATCAAATTAAAGTAAACCTCGTATCTAGTGGTATATTCTATCACCTTGGCGATTGCAACGATTTGAATCCATGCAATTCGGTAAGAGGATTAAACCACCATAAGGACACTTACCATTTATCATCATCAATTATTTCACCGTTTGAAAATTGGAAATCAATTTTGGGTATTCTACTTTTCAAGTGACCTCATACCAAGATTAATTTGCTCAACAGCTTGTCATTGATGGCCTAGTTCATGGGGCCTTAAACATGGACAATCTTTAATATCATCATTATTTTGAGTCTTGCTAGAGATTGAGGCTACCTAGGTTGATTGGTTCCGACCCGAGGAATTATCCATACAATCACTAGGAGCATCTCCGAGTTCTGGACTCTTTTCATGCATCTTTCATCTCTGCATATCAATGGCGCCAACAAGGCAATTTCATCAACAGTATGGACTCACACACAGGAGTTGGGGCATCCGTTATCAATTTCTAATTTTCCTATAATGGAATTCATCTTACATGATCATGGAACTTACAATTTGGCAAAAATCCCTTTATAACCGTTGGGGCAGAAAACGGTCCATCTTTCACATCACTCATATCGTCTTCAATCATATTCTTTTCTGGTTTGTACACCAACCCCTTTCCTGTTGGGACATAAACAGATGGTTCATACACCAACCCCTTTTTTTCACCGTTGGGGCAAAAACGGTTCATTTTCTTCCGAATTTCTTCCAATTGGCTTGTGAGAACCATTCTCGCTCGCCAATTGAGGGGGTAAGCTGATAAAATTTTAAATATTCTTTTATTCTTTGGTCTTCAAAGTTGTGCTTTAGTCTTGAGAGAGAGTTGCGTCTGATCCAACTTTTCAGGTGTCTTAAGTTTTTGTGTTGCATTGTGTCTTCACACAAAGCAGCTCAAAAAGGGGCATCTCGTAGACACCAAAATCCAGCCACTTGTAAGTCATCTATACCTTCCTGTCAGCCACGTGTCAGTTATCCATCCTTCCCGCCATTATTTGGCCCAAATCCACATCTTCCCGCCATTATTTGGCCCAAATCCACACCTTCCCGCCATTATTTGGCCCAATTTCACCTTTCCCGCCATTTTTCATCCCCAAATTTATTTAAATTAATATTTATATATATATTTTAATATATTTTAATATATATATAAATATAGTTTAAGTGATTTAATCTAAGCCGTCCATCCTTCATTTAATCTCATCCGTCCATCCATCTTAATCCGTTTCACAACCTAGATTTATTCTCTACCCTTGGATCCACTTTAATCTTAGCCACACATTCAAAGTGTCGTTAAAACCCTAAAGTGTGCCCTAAGAGTGGATTATAAATTGAGTCACCTTGATGGCTCAAACCCTATCTTCTTCTCCTATCTTTGCTATCTTTGCTATCTTTTGGACCTATCTCTTCTATTTCATCTATCTCTTCAGCTATCCATCGCCGCATCCTTTTCGCCGCATCCGTCGCCAACTTCGCCGCCATCTCTTCTGCAGCACTCTGTAGAATCCCCCATTCTTGTCGCAAGTGCCCGCGGGCGTTTACCCGCAGCCACAGACGCAGACCGACGTCTGAAACCCCGATCCAGAAGCACGCGGGCGTTCAGCGAGTGCACCAGGGCGCCTTCTGCAGCCGATTTGACAGCCACATTACTTCCAGGTGCCGCCTGGTCTAGCCGCGTTAACAAAGAACAGGTATAAATCAGCTTAAAGCAAGTAACTTCTTTTCTTTTATTAATCTGTTGTTGAACTCCCGCATTCTATTTTTCTAGGGTTTTAAATTGTTTCTGAGGGCTCACACAGTGGAGCCCTCTTATTAATTTCTAACTCCTTGATAGTGTTAATGTGTGCAGGATTTTAATGGCATATCCGGTGTGTTGATAGCAACTGTTTAGCCGGAGTGGTCCGAGCTACAGGATACAACAAAGCCCACTCACCTTGTTGGGGTTAAGGATATATTCTTCGGAGACGCCACCACATTGTGCCGCCTAGGGTTTCGGAGAACCCTAGCACAAACCGTAATTTTTGTATCACGAAAAGGGTTACAGGCCCTGTTGTACTCAAAAGGAGTTTTTAAACTCCGCTGATTAATAAAAATCGTTTGTTTTGTACAACTGTGTTCTGTCTTACTTTTTATCGTGACTTCTTTATCTTTTGTTTGGCGTTGTATCTTTAATCTACAAGTGAAAATATTTTCCAAGCTCTAAATCATGAGGTAGAGTAGCCTCTAAATCACCCCTAATGAATTTAAATCTTCTATCTTGGAATGTTAGGGAACTCTCCCTCCCTTACTATAAGTTTCAAGTTTAAAAAGTTGTTGCTAAAAATCATTTTTTTGTTCTTTTCATTAAATAATTGAAAGTTACTTGTCACACTCTCACCCATTGTATGGATATCATTGGTGGTGGGTATGCATCTGCCTTTACTACTTCTCATGTTAGTGGTAAATGAGGTGTTGCCCTTTCCATAACCAAGTCTCTTTGTTATGCTATTCTAGACCATGGTGAAGACCCTGCTCATCATTGTATATGGGTTATATTGGCACTTAACTCTCAGGTTATTGGATTTTATTCTATCTATGCCCCTAATGACCCTCCTAGTCGTATAACCCTTTGGTAATGGTTAGTTGTTTCTCTCCCTCCTGCAAAATGGATCCTTGGAGGTGACTTTAATATGATTGAGAATCCTAGTGACAAAAGTTGGACTGGTAGTAGACCCCTTTCTAATGTTGAATTTGGTAGTTGGTTGTTTTGTCGTAATCATTTAGGTGTGCATGAACCTCTCTTTGGTAAAGCCTCCTCTCATAGAGATAATTGGTTTACGTGGTCCAACTATCATCAAGGTTCTACTAGGAAGCTTGTTCGGTTGGATAGATTTTATTTCAATAATTATTTCCTGGATAAATTCTCTATCCATGAGCAAGTTCACATCCTATCTCACACTACTTTGTTTGATCACCTTCCTATCTTGTCTTCTATCCAAACTTCCTCAATCTCTCTTAATTCCATGCTACTTCCTTTCAAATTAAATTTGTCCCACCTTGATAATCCTGCTTGTTGTCGCCTTGTAGAGCATGTCTGGAATAGATTTTCTAGACCAACTAGTAATACTGGTTGGATCAAATGGTTTGAAACCATAATTTCCAGTACGGTTTCATCTCTTAGATGGTATGGGTGCTTTGTTGCTAGGAGGAAGAAGATTCAAGAGAGTTTCCTTCATAAGGATATCTCTCATCTTCACTCCATGCTTATGAAATATCCTACTAATATTGTTATTCAATGCGATCTAGCTAATGTTGAAAATCAAGCTATATTTTATGAGTCTTACCATGCTAGAGGGGCACATGTTAGGTCTCGTCTCAATTGGATCTCCTAGGGAGATAAGGGAACAATTTTTTTTAACTACCTCAGACATAAGAATATTTTGAAAAGGATCATTGAGTTGGAGGACCCTTCAGGTCATTTTATTTCAGACTCTAAAGAGATCATGCATCATTTTTAGATCATTTCTCTTAACTTTTTACAGCAGAGCCAAGGGATGAAATCCAATGTATCTTAATGGAATACATGTCGGAACATATTCCCACCTTAGTTGATCCCATTATTTGAGATCAAATTGAATATCCTCTTTTTGTGAATGATTTGCAAACTACTCTTTTTTCTATGAAGAATGACAAAGGTTCTGGCTTGGATGGGCTTCCAGTGGAGTATTATAAAAAAATTGGCATATTCTTTCCTCTGATATTCATCACGTTTACCTGCAAGCTCTTCATAATAGTTCCCTTGGAGCTTATATCAATGCAGGGCTTATCAAGCTTATTCCTAAAGGTACGACTCGTAACCAAATCTCCAATTGGAGACCTATTACCCTCCTCAATGTTTCTTACAAGATCATAGCTAAATCTATAGCTTTAAAAATCAAAATTGTTGCTCAAGCAATTGCTCGCATTGAAAAATCAACTTTTCTTAAAGGTCGTTATATTTTAGATAATCTTATGATGGCTTGGGAAACTTCGCAATGGGCTATCGATTCTAATCAAGATGCCCTCTTGGTTAAGTTATATTTTGACAAAGCTTATGATAGAATCATATGGGATTTTATTCTAAGTATGCTTTCTTGGCTTGGTTTTTGTCCAAAATTTTATAATTAAATTGGTATGCTCTTTGGTGATGCTTCAGCTTGTGTTCAGGTTAATGGAGCTCTTTCCCCCTCCTTCCCTCTTCAATGGTCTATCAGACAAGGCTCATTCTGATGGCATACTTCAAGGTATTAAGCTTCCTGGGGATAAGCATGCTCTTAACTCTCATTTTGTTGATGATTCCCTTTTTTTCTTCAAAATACCCAACAAGAGGTAGAAACTGCTAAAGATATTGTTCAATTGTTTTGTGATGTCTCTGGTTCTCGTATTAACGCTTCTAAAATTGAAGTCTTCTATAACTCTTCCTCTCCTCGTGGATGCAACTCTTTAATTGAGTGGAATATCATCCCTCATGGTATGATTATGTGTTATCTAATAATTTCCTTTGGGATTAATATCTCTCCTAAGGATATGTGGAACTGGGTTATGGAAAGACTTAAAAAAATATATCATAGATTTAAGGTTGTTTTTGTTTTCAATGTGAATTTCATTTGAACTCTAATTTATTGTTTTTCAATCTTCAATAAATAATATTATAAGAATTTATCATATATCTAAGGTTGTTTTTGTTTTTAATGTGCGCTAATTTATTTTTTTCAATCTTTTATTATAGTAATAATGAGAATAGATATCATAACAACAATCTATCTTGTCATATATAGAGGTCATGATTTTTTCATCAAATTAATTGAGAAAGAAAATTTTCTTAATCAAAACCAAAGAGTTTTAAGACTCCAACTAAGATACAACCAAATACAATATTTTACATGTAAAAAGATAAGAAAAATTTTCTATGTTAAAAGATATTATAATTACCTTAATTGGAACCATCAATGCTATTGAAGTAAAAAAAATAAAAATGTACACCATGCATAAACCAAAATCGATGCTGCAAAGTAATATAATTTATGTTATAATATTCTTTACTATATTTCAAAACAAATATGTATATAATTATGTACACCATGGATGAACCAAAATCGATGCTGCAATGTAATATAATTTATGTTATAAAATTATTTACTATATTTCAAAACAAATATGTATATAATTATTGGATCAATGATAATTAAATTCAAAAATTAATATTTACATTACAATCTAATAATTTGAATGCTTTAATATATATTATTATGTTTTAGTAATATTGCATATCTACAATGTTATTCTTGTCATAATTATATCAATGAAAACTATTAAAGTACATTTGAAATGTATAACACAACATATTTTAATAAATATATCTTTTAAAATATATATATTTCATTCAATGTGTTTTTGTATTTCATTTATTTTATTTCAAGAGAAACACATCCAAGTAGATCTATGTATGTTTTAGAGGATGAAAAATGAAAGGGCTTCTTTTATTTTCTTTCATATGAACCACCTCCAACCCTGATACATATTAAAAATTTTAATTTAATTATACCTCATAGTTAGTGGTATACCACTTCTAATATAACTGATTTTAATTACCTCAATATGAAGGTATGGTATTATATATATTATAGTCACCCTATTGTCCTTTGCTACTAATATTATCAATAAATTCTCCTTGCTCCTCTCTTTGTATTTCTTTAAATAATCTAGATATAAATTCCACTGCTAATGCATCAACATACTTATTACAAATATTATTATAATATTTATATTTCAAGAAAAAATGTCCCCTTGTTTTCATTACCCCTTAAGTATAATAAATGTATATCCTTTCTTCCATTTTTTCTTTAGGTATCTTCCATCTACTTGTTTAACATCTAATTCAAGGTGTGCTAGTCTTTAGTTGGGCTACTAATTGTTTTGTTCTCCATTTAATATTTACATCCAAATATGCCTTTGATGATGCTCATAGTTGGGCTCGAACTCAACAAGGTAGCACTCCTTTATTTATAGCTATTTTATCTACATATAGTCCTAAATATTTCTCTTACACTTTTATATCCTCATTTTCATTTAGGCATTCTCTCAACTCAATGTCCTATCTATTCATCCAATTGATATCATTGCATCAAAGTGTTATTTTTTCTATTTAACCCATCTCCTAGTATAAATTCAAACCACCTATTCATATCTAATTCAATATTTTTCAAATATCCTAGAAGATGAATCATTGCGGCTACCTCAAAAGGAAAAGTACCAATTTGTGCCAAGAGCATTTCATATGGAATTAAATATTTTATTTTGAATTTTCTTATACTCAAATCCTTTTAGATAATATCTAGCTATCTTCATTTCAAGCTTAAATATATGTTGAACCATACTTAAAATAAATAAAGCAACAATAACACTACCAATTATCCAAACAAGACTTAAATTTCCTTTCAATCCCATAATTATGCCTCCCTACATATGTTCTACAATGCAAATATTACTCTCAAGGATCCCATTATTATTTTCAATCTACATGTTGTCCAACAAAATTTGTTACTAAAATCAACACTAAGATATTTGTATTATGTTACTTCTTCATAAAGGCTCGATTTAAATTATAAGTATAATTATTTTCTTTTCCTTTAGTTGGTTAAACCCACTATCATTACTTTCCTAGTATTTAATTACATGCTAGCTTCATTGAAAAAATGTACTAAGACTTTAAATAGACTTTTAACTATTATGTTATTATTACAATTAAAATGAGATCATCTACATACAAAAACAACCTCACCACATAACTTCCCAACTAGACATCTTCCTCTTCACTGATATGTAATCATTATTCTAACTTCTCATTATATAACCCAAATAAAGTTGGAAATAATAAACATCCTTGTTTAACTTCTATGTCAATTCTAAATCACTATGAGAGGCCTTCTTGTGTTATGATTTTGGTTTATACCTCTTCATAAGGTCTATGGAATTTTGACCTATATTTTTTGGTATACCTAGTTCTTACATCCTACTCCATAAATTGGATTATGATATGATTTTAGCTCTATTAGAGAATCCTCAACCTTTACCTCTATTATATTTCTTAACAAGTTTTCAAAATAGACAATACAATCTACAATGCTTGCACTATTATAAGTTTTACATGTATTTTCAAAATTTCTTCAACCCATATATGCTACACATGGTCAAAAGTTCTTTACCAAAATTAATGATGTCTCTTTTATCTACTAATGAAATTTACAATTTGTTATTTTTCTCTTCTTCTAGTCGCAATAGGTTTGTTAGATAATATATTACATTATTTAATTTGTTGTTAATTTTTCATGTTATTTCTAACAAACTATACAAGGTTTATCTATAAAAAAAAATGTATTTGAAAACAATATCTATATATTGAAAGCTTTGCAACAAAAAAGGCAATCATTTACAATTAAATCTATGCCAACATATGGTATTAGATCATAGTGTAATAGTTCTAGTTGCTATTGCATCAGAATCATCTTTATTTCCCTTGTTGATTTTGCACCATTGGAACAACTTTCAAATTTTCCTAGTTGATTTTACACCAGGGAAAGAAGCAGACTTGTCTGATTGATTTTGCACCAAAGAAAAGTTTATTAGTGGATTTTTCTAGTTGATTTAGAACCAGAGAAATGTTGATTATACCAAAACATTATGGGTGGATTTTTCTACTTGATTACACCAAGTTGCCATTAAATTTTATATTTTAGATATTTTGATGATTTCAGTAGAGACCCTTCACCGTCAAATATCAACATCACTTTCAAATATTGCATGTGTCATGCAAAAAAGACATCTAACACACATCTTAAACATTGGTACTATTTTCAAACTAATTACCCATGTTGAGAAACAAAGGTATTTGTCATTCTTTCTTTTCTTAAATACTCAATCATTTTCTCAAGCTATAAATTTTGGACAAGACTTGATGGATAAATTACTTTATATAACATATATATGAAGATTTATTTAGGAGAATAATGTAATCTATCTATGCTTCTAAAATGCATTAGAAGCAAATCCATGTGTAGAGATGTTATGTGGTGTTTGGAATATCTAGAGAAAATACTCTAAAAGAGTATGCTTGAGCACCCAATAGAAAACAACCTATACAAATTCATGTGAAAGAAACTTGCAAATGTTAAAAGCCTAAAGAAAAGAATGAGCTTTCTTGAACACTTGATTATAAGTAACCTATTCATGCCTTACCTGAATGCTTGACTTGTCTATTAGTGAGGATTTATAATCCTTCTTAGATGCTTGATGTTTTCCTTAGTTAATATATACCTTAGTTATATCATAAATCTCGAGTGAAAATTCATAAGATGAAGGTATTAAAATATGAAAACTCATTGGCAAAGTAAATATTATTTATAGTGATATTTCTAGGTATGGTTTCTAAAATTACTAAGGTGATATTTTTGTTGGTGATATTAAATTATTTGGTCATATAATAGTTTAGAAAGTCTGATGAGTGTGTTTAATTTCTAGTTAATAATATTTTGTTGGTGATATTATGTGTTTACTCATTATCGTAGCTCAAAGCCACTCGAACTACACCAAATAATTACGCAGCTAAAAATAACTCAGCGCCATTGAAGTAGTGAGGGAAGAACACAACAAATAAAGAGTTAGAAACAATATGTTGAGGAAGCTTGCAAGAATATATTATAAATTAGTTTCATGTAAAAGAAAGAAGGTATCATTCATCATTGTTGAAGAAACCCTAATGCCTTCCATATGAGCACTCAAAATAACACTCAAATTCTACACACATGAAAGGAATAGTCCAAGGAAGAATTATAAAGGACAACATTGGTTGTGAGAAGAGGTAACACTTGTAACCAAGGTATACAAGCACTCACATAAAGACTGTAACATCGATTCTACAATAAATTCCAAGTATCAAATAACATCTCCCAACATTGAAATAAATCATCATGACACTTGTCCTTCTATAAAAGATAATATTCCTATTTAAGGTGCCTAAAATAAAGGAGAGAATCATATATTTAGAGCAACAACGAGTTACAACAATAAGAGCATTTAAAAACTCTCAATAAATATATTCAAAGCAGATCAAAGAGGTCAGACTTGAGGTGCCACCATTCAAGCAATGAAGTCAAGGAACAATTGAAGTATGCCATTGCTCATAGCACCCAAGAGAAATATTGGAGATTGCTATCATACACATCCAAATCTTGCGCTAAATACGTAGAGGTTTGTAGTAATATAAAGGTAAGAATTTACCTTATTCTAATTTTCTTTCATTAAAAGGAGTTATAAGGGTATAATATAAGGTTGAAGTTATAAGGAAATAAATCATATTTAAAATAAAAATTAAAGAAAAATAATATATCAAAATAGCCTGATAGTTGCAATTAAAACATAGGAGAAATAAGGATTTCTACTTGGAAAAGCTAAATATCTATTATTACAAATATTATTGTTTTCTAATATTCCACATTATGGAGTTATAAGGAATACTACACCAAATTAGATTATTGAAATTTAGAAACATTAATATCAAAATATCAAAGGCTATAAAAGGAGGTTCATTAAGGAATATCAGGAGTTGGAAATTAATTGGTATGCTTGTCTCAAAATCACATTAAAGGAATAAAAGAAATCTAACTATTAGAACCTCATCAAATTAAAAAGTGCTTAGTTCAATAGGAGAAATGAGGATTAATAAAAATTGATTTTGGTATTTACAAAATTTTACAAAATTAACCTAATATTGAACTACTATTCACAAAAAACACTTTATCACTCATACAACATATCCAAAATCACTAGGGAGTCATAAGGCATTCTACAAAACTTGATAATAATAGCATTCATCAAATTTTATCAAGTACCTAATTCATTTGGGAGTCATAAGGTTTCTACAAAACATAAATTTCACAAAGGTAGCATCAAATCAATACTAGGGAATTTAAAAGAGGACCACAAGGATCATCATGGAATCAAACAAATTATTTCTTACAAAATCCCAATTACTTAAAGGTTCAAAATATTTCTCTAGGAAAAAAAGGTAAAAGCAATATTAGTATATGAAAAACTTTGGGAGATAGCTCAAGGAACAACAAAAAGACCAAGCACAAGTGATACAAAAATTCAAAAGTTTGAATAAATGATGCAAAAGCCCTAATGATAATAAAATTTGCTATCACTGATGAAAAACAACCTTATATTAGTTCAAAAAAGACATCTACAAAAGCATGGAAAATTTTAGAGAAGATATTCGAAGGGAAAAATAAAGCCACTATCCTTCATCGTCAAACTCAACTATATTCTCTAAAAATGAATAGTGGCGAGAGCATAGAACTATTCCTAAGGAAGATAGCAGATATTAAAGAGAAATTATTAAACTTAGGAGAAGAGACTAAATATGAATTTCTTACTCAAGTAACCATGAAAGCACTTCCAAAAATCTACAAATATTTGGTTACATCTTTACAAGTCCTAAGTAAAGATACTTCTTTTGATGACCTAATCAATATTCTTCAAGAGTATGAGTTGGAGAATATAATTAAATATGAAATGACTAACATTGTATTGGCATAAAAATACAATCCATAGGGAAATATTGCTTCATAATCAAAAGGACGAAGACCATGGTATAATAGGTATTATCAAATATACAAATGAAAAGGTCACAGTACTAGCTATTGCAGATTTAATCCCAAAAATTAGAATCAAGGGAATCAAATGAACAATGGAAGCAAATTTCAACCATGAAATATCAAAATAATCCTTATCAGCAGTAATTTCAACGTCCAACCAATTATCCCCAATTGGAGTATCGAAAAGAGAATCTAAAAGGACACCTAGCTCAAAAGATAGAAGAAATTTAAGAATTGGAAGAATCTATATATGGATATGAAGTCAAAGCTCTTTTGACAAGAAAAACAGGTTATGAAAACACTAAATACTTGCTTGAATAGGTTACAGAGAACAGAGAAGGAGAATACAAACTCCAAGACCAAGAAGATGATCCATATTGAAGATTGAAATCTCTAATATCCAAATAATGTAGTACAGGGGGGTGTTAGAGTTAGAGTATATTACATCATTTGGGTTATATAAATGTACCACCTTTGGTACATAGTTAGAGTAGGATATTACTTTAGGGGGAAGTTAGCTACTTACTTCAAGCAATATAATAAATGCACAAGTGTCAATGTGCAAGTTGTAATGTGTAAGGTGTCCCCTTGTATAGCCAGGTAGAGTGTTGGCCAAGAAATCTATCTTCATATATAAAGGACCTCATAATATAGATCACATATCACATTCATATCAAGTTTGTTATTGTAGAGAGTAGTATTTAGTGGCAGGACTCTTGGATGGAGTACAATGTAGTTTTTTATATTATATTAATGGAGTGACCATTACCTCCATACTACATTGTATTTTTACCACTTTCTATTTATAGTATATTTTAGTCATATTGTAGAATTCCATTCTTTCATATTTTCTACATCTTATTAGGACCTGTGATAGATATCTCCCACTACATATATCCTTAAAATATAACACGTTTAGGTTTATGACTAGAAGATTCCCCAGAAGTCTGCATTTTACTTGAATGATCATTCTCTTTTTTTATTAGTATATTTGTATGAGGCATCTCATCAAGTGGTTGTTGCATGTCATTGTTAAGAAAAATTTCATGTGGAGGCATCTCATCCCTAGGAATATCTTCAAGTGGAGGCATATAAGGGTCAACAATATTTTATATATACAATGGTGTTCTATATCATTTTTTGATGTAAAAAGGCATTATATTAAATAATTAACAGAATACATTTCTACAAGCATAAAAAAGAGGTACATAAACACGTCACTTGGCCAAATCCATCAACCAACAAACCACCATTTTTTGATGAAGAAAGGCTTTATATTAAAGAATACAAAAATAACTATTTAGTTGGTAAAAGGTATTTGTACCTTGAATTTGTGCAGATGTGGATGCCTCACTGGATTTTAATATATGTCTAAAATACTTTAGGATACTCTTTTTACCATAATATTGGCATCCCTTATTTCCATCACTAGTAGGTGCCATTGTACGTATAAAGAAAAAAGTTTTTGATGTTAGAAAATGAATATGATGTTGAAAAAAATTGAGAAAAATCTACAACTGGTATAAGGAAATTCTTGCCCCACTTAGCCGTTATCACTATTTTTCAACCATACTTCTCTCAACAATGGTTTATATATTTAATCAAGCATTACTGAACCAATGCTATTATGCATTATTTTCTTTAACAAAATAAAACTCATGCATTTATTTTCTTTACATAATAAATTTTATTCATAATTTTATAAACATTCAAGTATCTATTTACTAATACATAATTTGTAAAAATCTAATTAACATCTCCTTAATTAATCAAAATTAAAAACATCAATATAATTTTAGCTTTTCTATGAACTAAAAAGTGTAACCTAATAGGCACAATATTGTAAAAATAATGGTGCTTACTTCCAATTAAATGGTCATCATTAAAATTCTCATCAAAGAACAGTTTAACATTTGCATTCTACATTATTAGATTCCTTAATATAAGCAATAAGTAATAATTCTTAGAAAGCTAATCATTAAATTAAAAGCATAAATTTAAATCCTTCATTCAAAGAAACCAACATTAAACTATCATGGCATTAAGCATCTATAAGGATGAACCTACGCTACCCTTTACATTGACCTCTGCCTACACGCTCAAGGAACAATAACAAAACAATGCAACACTATGAAAACTTACTCTAACACACACGAAGCAGGTTGTAACAATAATAAATACTCCTAAAACACTAAAATATGACATGGATACTTAGATATAATACTTGCCTAAGAAAACTGAAGGAATAAGCTTTGGACAATAAAATAACGAAAGAAGATAGTATTTCCAAACCCAACACTAATAGAAGACCTTGCACTCCACCAAGTCCAACCTTTGCTCCATTCTAAAGAAATCTTGACGTATAATGTCATTGCAACTACTATAGGCTCCAAACTAAAATAATAGGTTTATAGCCAAATTCTAAAGAAACTCTATAGTATCACACCAACAAAGGTTACAAAAAAAACCCAAAAAATTGATCTTAAGCAAGCCAATCGACACACAAGCTAAGGCATCTAAACTTCTACTACACAGGGTATGGAATAGGTCTTCCCTACAAGCATAGTTCCAAACCAGAGTGCTACAACAACAAGTAGGCATAAAGTAAAAGATATTGCTACAGGTGATCCAAAGCAAAACAACCATACTTAGATGTTTAGAAACTTGCACTTTACCTAGGAGAACTTATAAAAACTTGCTTTGCTATAGTGTCATCCTCCTCCAAGGCCTTTCATTGTAATCGATCATCACTCTTGTCACACTTTTTTGTAATCGATCAATTATTTTATTGATAGATAGTCCTCTGTAATCAATTGTCATAGTTGTCACACCTTTCTGTAAACAATCATCACACTTATCACACTTTTTTGAAACCGATAATTACACTCATCACAATTCACTACAATTGATCATCTTACTCATCATAGTCCACGACAACCAGTAATCATAGTCCTCTACAATCGATCATCTTTTTTGTCGATAGACTATCCTCTACAATTGATCATCACCTTGTCACACTTTTCTACAACCAATTGAAAGTTATTTTGATAGATAATCCATTAACGCTTCTCTACAATCGATCAATAAATATGTTGATTTACAGTCCTTTGTAACCAATCATCTTTTTTGTTGATAGATAATCCTCTACATTGGGCTTCTTAAGGTCATGTTTGTTTGTTGCGGGGTTTTTGTTGCTTTAGGTCTATTTTTGAGGAGTTTGAATGTTTTAGATGTATGAGTATCACTATCATGTTAGGTATATATACTGGTAGTATAAGAGGTAAATTTGGTTGGATAAATAAAAGTTTTTATAATTTCAAGGTGAAAAGGGTCCACGATTTAGGCAGGAGTGTTGGCAATTTAAAATAAAAACGATGAAAATATTATCAATATGGGGCGAGCCGACCTAAAAAAAAATTGGACCCAAAAATTTCTAGAGAATGGGCCCTCTTTAAGGGTCCCCATATTCACCAATTTCTAATTTTGTAAATCCTAATATTCACGAATTAAAAATGATTCATCACCATGCATAACGCTGGCCAATTATCCTATGAATTGGAAATGGTCATCATCTCTTTTGAAGAAGTAATAAATTTGGTTAAATGTGTTGAAAATACCCTCCTAAGGATATGATAGCTAAAATTTAATAAAGAGGAGGAAAATTATTCCAATCATAAAGTACAATGCAAGAATAAACATATATTAGGTTATAAAGTCACCAATTTTTGCCAAAGCAATTATGTGTCATAGTAGATCTCAATAAAATGGTCATAGGAAAATCTCAAAAATTCAAACCTAGGAGAAAACTCACCAAGTTACATAACCTCTTTCTACTATCCTCAAGAAAATTCTTGATGCCAAGATAATTGAGATTCTACCTATTCAACCTATAGATCCTAAGAAAGAGAAAGTCAATTGGTTATGCCCTGATGAACATTGTGCTTTCCACTGTGTTAATGGTAATTACACTAATAGATGTAGTTTCATT
The DNA here is from genome assembly GCA_028583015.1 of Wollemia nobilis. NCBI lineage: Eukaryota > Viridiplantae > Streptophyta > Pinopsida > Araucariales > Araucariaceae > Wollemia > Wollemia nobilis. The sequence goes on along the minus strand of JAQPPZ010017220.1, from coordinate 10,877,582 downwards.
AGGAATATCATTCAGGAACTAATAGACAATGGACAAGTTGTTGTTAGTGGATCTGAATCTCAATCTTCACCAAACCAAGACCTTGGAATTTCTTAGAACCCACTACCAAACCATGTCCAAAGGAAGCCAATAACATTCAACACCAAAAGGTCCCACCTCCAAATTATAACATAGTGGGTATGATCTATTATTCTAATCACTCCTCTCCTATTTGTATTATAACAAGACAATACCAAAATAATAAATAATTAAATCAACAATTTCAACCACCCTTAGTCCTTCATTCCAAGAATGCTTCTTATTTTGAAAAACCAACACCTATCATAGAATACTAAAATTAATCTAAGGCTACTTTTGATCTTCAACTACAATTTGTGAGTACCTCTACCAAGATTTCTCTTTTTGAACTCTTCATAATTTATTCAACACATATAGAGGCCTTAGTCAAACTTTTGAATGAGTAAATAATTCCTCAAGACCTTGACCCCAATGATCTCACTTATATAATGGGGTCCATTGTAGTGAACTAGGTTGTAATTTCATTTTATGAGTATGATCTCCCTTTACCCTTTATGATTGAAGATCCTTATTTTTATATCATAGGTCACATCGATGAAACATTCATAAAAATAATCCTTGATGATAATGAGTTAGTCTTTAATGTTTGTAGTCTTAAATTTAATAGTAATTTTAGCTAAAATGAACAAGATTTACAAAAATTTGACCTTACAATTAGGGCTTTTGATAATGGGGTATGTGAAGCTATCATAAACATAGTCTTACCCATCAAAGTTGGGACTCACATCTTCAATACTCTCTTCTATGTTATGTATGTTACCTACAACATTATTGAATTTCCTTGGAACCATGCAATGTAAGATATCCCCTCTACCCTCCACCAATATCTCAAGTATGAGTACTAGAGAAAGACTATCAATATCCCAATTGATTCTGAATCTTTTGCTTACTATATGATGATTGAGGTTGGTAAGCCTAAGGTTAGTCTTTTTCCTTCTCTTATTGCATATCCATCTACTACTTCTTCTTCCTCTCAAATCAATGATGCATAAGTTTCTTAAACTCTAAGTAATCAATATAATCAACTTAATTACCAATCTAAACGTCAAGTTGGTCATCAAATAAAGATAAATATAAAATAACTAATCTAATTCATCTTCAAAGTAGGATCAAGATAACAATAAAATATTTTTGGACCTATTCAAGCTCTCTTCATCTTCTTAAACCATAGGCTTACCTTTAAGGAAGGGTAAAATCATGCAAATAGGAATTTACTCCTTTATTTGTGTTAGTACTACCAATGAGGAACAAATCCATAGTGGTAACCATCATCTAATCAAAATATAGTATGTGACATTCTACTTCTGGCTCATATCTCATCCCCAAGTATATTCTTACAAATATCGCATATCAATAAAAAATACTAGGTCTATATGAATAGGGCATAAAATATCCCTTGGAAGCTAAATCCTAGCCATAGTCAACCTATTGTAGCTTCTCTTTCATCTAATGATGATGATGAATCCATTTATTTCTTTCAATATTCCCATGAAGACACCATCTCTATAAAAAAATTATATTGGTATGAGATGAACGATAAATTCTTAGCCCCTATAGGTCCTTCCTTTCCATTTGCACACCTTACTAGTGTGAACCATTTAACTCTAGTGAATCCTGAATTGATTGAGGAAGACCATAACAAGGGGAATGTACCATGCAATTATCCCCAAGGTAATTTCTCATATCCTTATCTCCAAGACATCTTCTACTTTGATAGGTATTTCCCTCAAGTAGTTAATGTCAACATTACAAATTGTGATCAATTACCTCTCAATATTGAAGATTTTGAAAGCTTAAGAATGTTACCTACCCCTCCTCAATTAGAGGATGAGTCACACATTCTCATTGAGAAGACTATTGATATTAATGTCGAGACACTTGATGTTCCTAAGTTCCTAAAGCTATGTAAGGTATTGACCCCTACATAACACAAGTAATACACCAAGCTAGTAATAGAAGAAAATTATATATTTGCTTGTTCCTATGCTAACATGCCAATATTGGATCCCTCTTTAGTTGTTCATCACCTTGTACTCATACCGAATGCGAAATCCGTTAAATAAAAATTATAAAAAAACATATTTGAAAGTGGTCCTGCTTGTTAAATAAGAGCTTCAAAATCTCCTTGACATTAAATTCATAAATTCAATTGATTATATTAATTAAATATCCAACATCATTCCCATTTACAAGAAATATGGCAATATTTAAATTTGCATCAATTTCAAGAACATCAACAAAGCATGTCCTAAAGATGATTTAATTTGTCAAACATCAACATGATCATCAATTTTAGTTCTAGTTGTGGAATGATATCCTTAATCGATGGATTCTCAGGATATAACCAAATCAAGATTGCTCTTGTGGATAAAGCTAAGATAGATTTTACAACCTCTTGGGGCATTTAAATATGCCCCCTTGTACCTATACCACACAAAATTATGCTTTTAAGCCATCATATCATATTGTGCCTTTAAATAGGTCATCTTATATATAAATTCAGTCATTTTATGTATATAATCATTAATTATTAACCCACTCATTGAAGTGATCAATAATAACTTATAAAAAATACAATTAAAATCTCAATCACATCAGCATTAAAAATCAAATCAATCAAATCACTTCTTAATTGACATAATTTGTATCTCACCATTAATTATTTTAACTAACTACTCAATTACCTATGTGTTTACTTACTTTATCCCTTAATCTATCCCATTAATTACCTTTGAAACTAATTAATCAAATCTCAATTTGAAATCCATTAATCTTTATCATAAACTAGTTTATTCTTTAATCAATTGATCAGTTTATCTAATTAACATCAATTAGTTGAAATCAATTACACTAAGTTAATCAAATACATCATATATTTCAACTAGCAAACTACTCAAAATAAAACTTACTCATCTCGCATATGAGTTGATATCTTTCCATATCCCCGTGGTAGAAACCTCACGCTCATATGTCCCAATAGCAAACTAACTACCATTGCATAAAGTACAACTATCACTTAATCTAGTATCGTGCATGCAAACGTGGCATTAACATCAATTCCATACTATACCAAATAAAACTTATCATCTCCTTTCAACATCCTCAGGGCTTGTGCCTTATCTTAGATCTTTTGGATGCATTCCCCTCGAACCAACACTGTGAGAATCATTAAAAAATAATTTAGTGTCATAGGCATATTGCCCATGAATAAATGAAAGGTACTTGTCTTGAAGTACCATCTTTCTACTAATGAAGTAAGGAGTGCCCGATCAAACTCGATCTTGGGCATATAAGCTACATATAATATCCCTATAAAATCTTGGAGTACCTTATTCATTATCATCAAGACATCCAATAATAACTCTAGTGAGTACAAACAATGCTCCTGACAATCCAAAATACCATAATGAAAGCACAAAAATCTATTTATTAACATATCTTTTGCCATGTCCTAAATATGATTTTATTTGTCAAAAATCAACATGATCATCGATTTCAATGCTAGTGGTGGAATGATATCCTTAATCGATGGATTCTCAGGATATAACCAAATCAATATTTCTCTTGTGGATCAAGCTAAGATAGTTTTTACAACATCTTGGAGTATTTAAATATGTCACCTTGTACCTATACCACACAAAATTATGCTTTTAATCAATCATATCATATTGTACCTTTAAATAGGTCATCTTATATATAAATTCAATCATTTTATGTATATAATCATTAATTATTAACCCACTCATTGAATTGATCAATAATCACTTATAAAAAATACAATTAAAATCTCAATCACATCAGCATTGAAAATCAAATCACTTCCTAATTGACATAATTTGTATATCACCGTTAATTATTTTAACTAACTACTCAATTACCTATGTGTTTACTTACTTTATCCCTTAATCTATCCCATTAATTACCTTTGAAACTAATTAATCAAATCTCAATTTGGAATCCATTAATTGTGATCATCAACTAGTTTATTCTTTAATCACTTGATCAATTTATCTAATTAACATCAATTAGTTGAAATCAATTACACTAAGTTAATCAAATACATCATATATTTCAACTAGCCAACTACTCAAAATCAACTTCATAGGTCATTACAATATCATTATATAAGAAAAGTTAAAATATATGCCCATCACTTGTTCTTGTAGTGTGTTGTGCTCCTTAATGAGGCATATTATCTCCTCTCATAGCCCTATCATCCATCTCACATGTTCACCTAGGTATCATCCCTCTTTGTAACCACCTAGTCATATTGAGTTAGTAGCCCTAATATATTTACTTAACATGCTTATTTCTTCATCTCCTTCATGGTCTTCCAACTCATTATCTTAGCCTTTAGATCCCTAAACATTTGCAAAAATATATCTCTTAGTTTTTGTTACCTCATCTCAAGTCTTGCTCAAATTAGCCTTTAATGTTACCCCTCCTTATAGGGGCACCACTACCAACGGGGCCACATGCAATTCCCTAGCTATAAATGCACTTGATACCCATCCTACCTCTCTCTTAAAATATTTGTAGGGCTTCCTTTTGATGCCTTTGTAAGACAACTATTTCCCGTTGTCATGCACTCATCTTGGCCTTCATTATAATTCGTTGAGGTCACACTTATCTATACCATTAAATATATGTAGGTGTATCCCTTGCATCATCAACTTTAGGATTTACTACAGGTGCATCATCTATGTCCTCCTCCATAAATATATTTAGTTCTAGTGGGCCTTAAAACCCCCTCTCTTTGCTAGATTTATGGTACCACATCTCACCCATATAAGATAGATTTTGGACCAAGTTGAACTGTCTCACAATATTATCAATATTTTAGAGATATTGTTCTCCCTATGGCTCTAATAGCCATCTAACACTATCCAACTAAAACAAAACCTCTATATAATCTTTGTGTTTGTGCCATGGCTACCATATTATTTTTGATAGGCCACAAGTCATCAATTTCTTTATGGGCTAGCCCCAATGTACCTCTAAATTTTTGTTGGTCCTTCTAAAAAATTATAGGGCTAGATAAATGCAGTCAGGACATCTATATTATCCATCATAAAAATAGGAAGACTCATTTTTCATCAAATTGCAAGGTTTTCTAGTACCAAATCTATAGTAAAGGACAAGACAGGCCTTGATCATCTCTATAAATGACATGATGTAGTATGTGATAGAGCCTAGCCAAGATAATTAGTCCTTACATGAATTAGACTTACTCATCTCGCATATGAGCTACTATATTCCCATATCACCATGGTAGCAATATCACACTCATATGTCCCAATAGAAAACTGACTGCCATTGGATAAAGTGCAACTATCATTTGATCTAGTATGGTGCATGCAAACATGGCATTAAAATAAATTACATACTATTCTAAATAAAACTTACCATCTCCTATCAGCATCCTTAGGGCTTGTGCCTTATATTGGATCTTTTGGATGCTTTCCACTTGAACCAACACTCTGAGAATCATTATAACATCCTTTAGTGTCATAGGCACCTTGCCCATGAATAAATGAAAGGTACTTGTCTTGAAGTACCATCTTTCTGCTAATGAAATAAGGAGTGCCCGATCAAACTCGATATTGGGCATCTAAGCTACATATCATATCCCTATAAAATCTGGGAGTACCTTATTCATTATCATCAAGACATCCAATACTAACTCTAGTGAGTACAACCATTGCTCCTGACACTCCAAAATACCATAATGAAAGAGCAAAAGCCTATCTATTAACATATCTTTTGCTATGTCCTAAATATGATTTTCTTTGTCAAACATCAACATGATCATCGATTTCGGTGCTAGTTATGGAATGATATCCTTAATCGATGGATTCTCAGGATATAACCAAATCAAGATTACTCGTGTGGATCAAGCTAAGATAACTTTTACAACCTCTTGGGGCATTTAAATATGTCACCTTGTACCTATACGATGCAAAATTATACTTTTAAGTCATCATATCATATTGTACCTTTAAATAGGTCATATTATATATAAATTCAATCAATTTATGTATATAATCATTAATTATTAACCCACTCATTGAATTGATCAATAATCACTTATAACAAATACAATTAAAATCTCAATCACATCAACATTGAAAATCAAATCAATCAAATCACTTCCTAATTGACATAATTTGTATCTCACCATTAATTATTTTAACTAATTACTCAATTACCTATGTGTTTACTTAATTTATCCCTTAATCTATCCCATTAATTACCTTTGAAACTAATTAATCAAATATCAATTTGGAATCCATTAATCTTGATCATCAACTAGTTTATTCTTTAATCAATTGATAAATTTATCTAATTAACATCAATTAGTTGAAATCAATTACACTAAGTTAATCAAATACATCATATATTTCAACTAGCCAACTACTCAAAATCAACTTCATAGATCCTTACGACATCATTATCTAAGAAGAATTAAAAGATATTCCCATCACTTGTTCTGGTAGTGTGTCGTCCTCCTTAATGAGATATATTATCTCCTCTCATAGCCCTATCATCCATATCACATGTTCACCTAGGTATCATCCCTCTTTGGAACCACCTAGTCATATTGAGTTAGTAGCCCTAATATATTTACTTAACATGCTTGTTTCTTCATATCCTTCATGGTCTCCCAACTCATCATCTTAGCCTTTAGATCCCTAAACCTTTGCAAAAATATATCTCTTAGTTGTTGCTACCTCATCTCAAGTCTTGCTCAAATTAACCTTTAATGTTGCCCCTCCCTCTAGGAGCACCACTACCAACGGGGCCACATGCAATGCCCTAGCTATCAATGCACTTGATACCCATCCTACCTCTCTCTTTCAATATTTTTAGGGATTCATTTTAATGCCTTTGTAAGATGACTATTTCCCATTGTCATGCACTCATCTTGGCCTCCATTATAATTCGTTGATGTCATACCTATCTATACGACTAAATATATGTAGGTGTATCCCTTGCATCATCAACTTTAGGATTGAATATAGGTGCATCATCCATGTCCTCCTCCCTAAATATATTTAGTTCTAGTGGACCTTCAAACCCCCTCTCTTTGCTAGCTTGATGGTACCACATCTCACCCATATAAGATAGATTTTGGATCAAGTCGAACTGTCTCACAATATTATCAATATTTTAGAGATCTTGTTCTCCTTATGGCTATCATAGCCATCTAACCCTAGCCAACTAAAACAAATCCTCTAGATAATATTGGTGTTTGTGCCATGGATACCATATGATTTGTATAGGCCACAAGTCATCAATTACTTTATGGGCTAGCCCCAATGTACCTCTAAATTCTTGTTGGCCCTTCTAAAAAATTATAGGCCTAGATAAATGCAGTCAGTACATCTATATTATCCATCATAAACATAGGAAGACTCATTGGTCATCAAATGGTGAGATGCTCTAGTACAAAATATATAGTAAAGGACAACAAGCTAGGCCTAGCAAAGGACAACAAGGTAGGCCTTGGTCATATCTATAAATAACATGATGTAGTATGTGATAGATCCTAGCCAAGATAATTAGTCCTTACATGAATTAGATTTACTTATCTCACATATGAGCTACTATCTTCCCATATCCCCATGGTAGGAACCTCATGCTCACATGTCCCAATAGCAAACTAACTGCCATTGCATAAAGTGCAACTATCATTTGATCTAGTATCATTCATGCAAACATGGCATTAACATCAATTCCATACTATACCAAATAAAACTTGCCATCTCCTATCAGCATCCTCAGGTCTTATGCCATATCTTGGATCTTTTGGATGCATTCCCCTCGAACCAACACTCTCATAATCATTAAAACATCCTCTAGTGTCATAGACATCTTACTCATGAGTATATGAAAGGTACTTGTCTTGAAGTACCATATTTCTACTAATGAAATAAGGAGTGCCCAATCAAACTCGATCTTGGATATCTAAGCTACATATCATATCCCTATAAAATCTAGGAGTACATTATTCATTTCCATAAAGACATTTAATACTAACTCTAGAAAGTGCAACCAATTCTCATGACACTCCAAAATACCATAATGAAAGCACAAAAACCTATCTATTAACATACCTATCCTAAGAAAATCCTAAAATGCAACCATTATTTTGACCTAACAAAATCATTCCTAGCTTTGGAAAATTACCACATGGAAAAATCATCATCATTATGTGAAATCACAACCCAACTAAATCATCACTGGTAGGAATAATTACTAGCATAGTGAAATTTCCATTACTAACCAAATCAATAACAATTTCATTTAACACAAAATCGATATCATGTAGCAAAATCGTGACTAGTCATTGTTATAAACAAAAAAATAAAAAATTTAACAAAAATTTAAAATTTGAAGTTGGGTTTTTGATACCTACCTAAACTCTCATCCCTACTTGTCCCATTGGTCCCTGAGCCACATCCACAAAATGCACAACACATCCTTAGTAAGCCATCAAAAATTGCTAACAAATTTTCCTTCCAGGGCTCCTTTTTTCTCTCATGCATAGTGAAAATGAATAGTTTTTATCCCTCTCACCCCTTTTTATCCCTTCCCTCAAAATTTCTCAAATCAATTTTCCTCTTCTCCTCCCCTTTATCAACCCAAACTAATTAAATTTCCTTGAGAACATTAATTGTCCCTCAAAAACTCAAGGGGGCACCTAGGGCTAGGGACATGAGTACAATTAATGCTACCAAAAAAAAGAGAAAATTTCTATTCTACTCATAAGCCAATAATTTTTGCACCATACCTTTTCCTTTAGCATACCAATCCTCAAGAAGTTTTGTTCCTTCAAAATTGAGACATCTATGACTATTTTTTATGCATTTAGTATGTAATAAAAGCATAAAAAAGATAGCAAATATAGCATCTTTGACTATTTTAATGCATTTATTATGTAATAAAAACATAAAAATATAGCAAATATAGACATCCAATTTTAGCATACCAAACTTGTAATAGTCCACCAAAAAACCAAATTAGTCACATTAACTATCCTAATCCAAATTATGAGCACTTCTTTCTTAGAAGTAAAATCACTAGTAAAATTGTAAAATTGCTTGTGACAAAATTGCTAGAACTTGTAGTGATTTTGTAAAAAGTTTCTCTTCCGCCTAATTTTAATCTCTCCCACCTAGTTTGACCGATAAGGAATAAAATTGTGAAATCACAAGTGGCAAAATCATCGATAATAATTCTTCCTCGACAAGTACAAAATTTTAAATTCTTGGATTCTCCACCTTATTCGAACCTCCTGTTATTTATAAGTACCTTGGATCATGGTAGGATCAAGGTTCTTCCCATCATCTCTCTAAATCTAATTATTACTCATTTTGTGATCTTCCAATCTAATGATTACTCATTTTATGATCTTCCAATCTAGTTTTTTGGCTTTGAAATTGAAAATATTACCTTCTCATCTCACATCATATTTAATGCACTTCTCTCCCAAGGCTAACAGTGTCTATATATTGAGCCCTTGGGATGGCCTTCACATGAATAATTTTCATGCACTTATATATTGAGCCCTTGGGATGACCTTCTCATGAATAATTTTCATGCACTAACATTCTATCAAAATTACATTATGAATTGCTATTTTCTCTCATTATATATCTTCAAGCATTTGGAAGATTTCATCTAGAAATCAAAGAGATGAGAAAGTAAAAATAACACACTTCACTTGCATCTCTTGCTATTTTATTTATTCTTATTTATTTTTCATATTTGACTTTGTTAACTCTGTTTAGCTATTATTTTAGCTTTTGCGTATCTTATTACTTTGTTTTACATTTTTTTCTTTTAGCCTTTGCATCTTTGAGCGTTCCTACAATATAAGAAAAGAAGTTAAGAAGAAAGAGAGAAAAGTATCTTAATGACACACCAAAAGGTCTATATGGGAGTAAACATGAATTGGAAAGCAAATATTATCATAGCTAATTAAGGACCAACTCACACCACCTTAGATGTGAAATAGGTAGGTGGAAGAGACTAAAAGAAGAATGGGTAGACCTTCGGGCCTTTGGGCCCTAGCGGCCAATATTTTTGTGGTTTATGCTCAATATTTTAGCAAGAAATGTTGCAGGGGATCCAAGATGGGTTAGAAATTTGTCTTTCAATAGATCATACTATGAACTTGAGTGACAACGACTTCCAATTTGCTGCACAAAAGAAAAGTGAAAACCATACCTTTCCACGGCGTCTAGGGCAAGGATTAAAGAGATCACGAAACAAGTTTCAAGCAGTTGATCAAAAAATGGCTCATATCTCAAGTGAATCTGGTGCTAAGGTGCACCCACAAAATAATTCTACTGTGAAAACCCCTATCAAGGGTAAGAATTTTGAAGACTCAGTCCCAAAAATGAATTTTAGGGATGCCCTTCATGGTGGACAACCTCAGCCCAATGCTAATATCAATCTTAGGGCTTCCCATAAACCTCTAAGAATGCCTAAGATTGATCCTAGGAAAATGGAGTCAGGATGTCTTAAAGCAGCTGATGGAACTCCTATTGTTAAGCTTGATATGGGTAACATTCAGACTGGCATTGAAGATTTGGAAAAAAGAGGACTAATTTGTCGGTTCGTGGGTTTTCGTCCGAGTCTATCTCGCTTTCAAAGTCTGGGCTGCAAAAAGCTAGAAAACTAAAGGTGAGTTACAAATCTCTATTTATCCAAATGGTTATTTTCTTGTTTTATTTGCTAATAATGAAGATAGAGAGAAAAATTTTCAAGGGGGTCCTTGGTTTTTTGGAAGGGCAGGGCTTTTCATGAAGCCCCGGCATACTAAATTTAAAGCCAAAGAAGAGATGCCTTCTATAGCTCCCATGTGGGTTAGACTCTTTGGCCTCCCTATTGAATTTTGGAATCCTACTATTTTTTCTTCAATTGGAAACTCTTTAGGAACTTTTATGATGACTCGCTGATTGTACTCAAAATTTTGAACATATTATTTATGCTCGAATTTGTGTTTTAATGGATTTTGACAAACCCCTACCTAAAAATATCACATTACAATTTGGGGAAGACACTTGGGAGCAAGTAGTGGACTATGAGAACATTCCTTTTCGTTGTAGAATTTGCCATGAATATGGTCATTTGGCCAGTGCTTGCCCAAATAAAATTCCCGATCAAAAGAAAGAAGATATAAACTCAGCAGGTTTCCAAATACCTAAGAAGAAGAACACTCTAAAAAAACCAGTTATGAAGGATCAATCAAATTCATCTGCTAATATGTTTGAAATCCTTTCCACAAATGATGTCCCAAGTGAGGAAGAGGAAATAATGGAAACTAAAATCTTAGAAACACAATTTAAATATGAAGGGAAGAACTCAGAGACAAACCAACAAATCAAAGGTTTTCAATAGAAAAAAAAGGAGAAAATTTACACAAGAAAAACAATCTTTCAAATGTCAAAACTTCAAATAATGCAGGTCCCAATATAGACTCCGTTGAACCATCTAGTAAAATTTTGGCTGTGTACGAGCATTCTTCAAGGTTAGAAGCCATCTCAGATTCAATTGGAATAAGTCAAGAAACAGGGAAAAAAAATTGAAGATGGATTCTAATCAAAAAGTAGGTCGCAAGACCAATCAATATCATATGGTAAAAGAAGGTGAAAAGCTTGTAGAGGAAGGTAAGATTAATGCCCTTCCCAACTTTTTTAGCCCCGGTATTAATGAAGATCATCACTTGGAATATTAGAGGACTCAAAGGGAGTCTTTCAAAACAAAATGAAATTAGAAGAATGATTCAGATAAATCATCCACATCTTGTTTTCCTTCAAGAAACAAAGATGTCAATGGAGGATATGGACTCAATTGCCAATAAAATTTGGCCAGCTGAAAAGTGGTTTCCCTCGGCTCCCAAGGGACTTCGGGTGGCATTGCTTGTCTTTGGGACCCAAAAGAGGTAGTTATTCACCATATGGTTGGCAGTTGGGGTTTGTTGGCTATAGCTATTCAAAGTAGACATTCCAACCAGATTATGCTCTGCATTACTGTTTATGCTCCGACTTCTTTGGAGGAAAAAAGAAGACAATGGAAGGATATTACTCATATTATCTCTCATTTTCCTAAAGCTTGGATCTTGATCGAAGGAGATTTCAATACCATCCTCTCTCTAGATGAGAAAATGGGGGGAAATAGAAATTTGGACAAAAGCACTGACCTCATGAGCGAATATATTGCAAACCTCCATCTTGTGGATATCCAACCAGATAATGGCCTTATGACTTGGTCTAACAGAAGGCAAGGCTTAGCTTGTATAATGGAGAGATTGGATAGGTTTTTGCTCTCTGAAAATTTCTTAATCCATGGTCACATTCCTAAAGTGAAGACTCTTAATAATGTTGGTTCGGATCATTGGCCACCATGGTGGAAATGTGGAAAACCAATGTGAGTTTCTCTCCTTTTCATTTTCAATTAATGTGGCTTAGAGACATTTCCTTCAGACCTCATGTGCAACAATGGTGGAAGGAAGGTAAACCTAGGCATGGGACTAAGATGTTCTGTTTTGCCAAAATACTGCAATACATTAAATCCAAAATCAAGACTTGGAACTAGAAAGAGTTTGGGGATGTTCATAAAAAAAACATGAAGTTATTGCTCATCTTGAAAATTTGAATAAGAAAATCCATTTAGATGGCCTCACAGAGAAGAGAAGTGCAGATGAAATTAAACTCACAACTCAGCTTAGAGGAATGGGAAAAAAGAGAAGAAATCTTATGGAAGCAAAAATCTAGAATTCAATGGCTCAAAGAAGGAGATCGAAACACAAATTTCTTCCACAAATCTCTTCTAGCTCAAAGATCTCACAACTTTATTTCTTCCTTAAAATCAGATTCTGGAGATGTTGTTTATACTTGGGATGGCATGAACTCTATTGTTGTTGATTACTTTTCCAATATTTTTGCTGCTACTCCTCTTGACTCAGCTTCACAACAAAATGTTCTTCAAGCAATCCCTTCTCTTATCACTTCTGAGGAGAACTCTATTTTGACTGCTCCTGTTACTATCAATGAGCTTCAACAAGTAGTTTTTAAAATGCAAAAAGGGAAAACCCCAGGTCCCGATGGTTTTCCCATTGAGTTCTACCAAGAGTTCTGGGATATCCTTCATGTTGATTTATTAGAGGTGGTGGAAGAAGCCAGGAAAGCCAAAGAAATTTTGAAGGTTATCAATAAAACTTATATTACTCTTGTTCCAAAAGCTCAAGAGGTTGATCATATCTCAGCTTTTAGACCTATTGCTTTATGTAATGTTCTTCTCAAAATCATTACTAAAATCATGGCGTAAAGGTTGAAGCCTCTTTTGCATAAGATTATTTCCCCGCAGCAAGGGGGTTATGTGGAAGGACGTCAAATAGTAGATGAGATAGTTCTTGCTCAGGAAGCCATCCATTCCATGGATATGCAAAATTCTCCTTCCATGTTCATTCGGTTAGACTTATCCAAAGCTTATGACAGAGTGGATTGGCACTTCCTTATCAAAGTTTTGAGGCAATTTGGTTTCTCTAAGGATTGGATGGATTGGATTATGGGATGTATCTCTTTAGTTTCCTACTTAGTTCTTATCAATGGCAGGCCTTCTCAGTCATTCCCGGCTTCCAGAGGTATTAGGCAAGGTGACCCGCTATCCCCTTATTTATTCATCATTCTTGTTGAATGCTTGGGTAGGACTATAACCAAAAAGAGGGAAAACAAAACCCTTGAGGGAGTTACCATTGCTCATGGAGCTAGACCTATCTCTCATCTTCAATTTGTGGATGACTCTACTCTTTTAGGTAAAGCTACAGCTAAGGAAGCTTCTAATATTAAGCAAATCATTAGCTATTTTTCTAAGGCTATCGGGCAGTTGATCAATGAAGACAAATCTAAAGTTATTTTCTTTCACTGCTCTGCTAGACAGAATCCATGGTCTTGGATAAATTAAGATATAAGAAGACCTCTCTTCCAATCACTTATTTAGGTATTCCCATAAATATTCAAAGGCAAAAAAATAAATATTGGAATTGGTTGTTGGACAAAGTCAAGAAGAAAATTGGAAAGTGGACCAACAAGTGGCTTTCTTCTGGGGGTAGAATCACCTTGGTAAAATCAGTCCTTCAAGCTATTCCTATTTATGTTTCTTCCGTTTTGAATATCCCAAAGGTTGTTCTTCGAGAATTGGATCAAATCAGTCATCGTTTCCTTTGGAGTGGTACTAAGGAGAAAAGAAAATGGGCCTTGGTGAAATGGGATACTTTATGTCTTCCTAAGAGTGAAGGGGGGTTAGGATTCCGGTCTTCAATTAATAACAACAAAGCTTTAGCTGCTAAATTATATTGGAGGATGTTGCATAACCCCAATGCTCTTTGGGCCAATAATCTCCGTGCTAAATATGCTGAGAACAAAAGTCCCGAAGACCTTGTTCGCTATCAACTTCCTACCAAAGGTTCTCCCATTTTAGCAGTTCTTAAGACTGGTGAGGATTTGATAAAGAAAAAATTATTTTGGATCATTCATAATGGTCAACATGCAAATTTTTGGACAGATTCTTGGGATGGTCACAAGCCTTTGATAACTCAGTTTCCCGATTGGAGGCCTTGGATGGAGGAGCTTCACCGAGCTAATTGGATAAAGGTGGCTAATTACTGTCGGTACCATACCGGTAATTCAAAGGTTGGTAGATATTGGATCCCTATTGAGGACTGGCCTATTCAAATCCTAGAAAGGCAAAGACAAGATATCCAAGGCATCCTTCATATGAGATCCCTCTCTTGGTCCCATGAAAAATATTGTTTTGGATGGAACAACACTACTAAGGGTGAGTATTCAGTTGCTCAAGGTTATTTGACCTTATGCCATAATAATCCCAACCATTCTTTCGACATATTTTCTCGATTGTGGGCTCAAAAGCTCTAGCCTAAGGTGAGGTTCTTTAATTGGCTTTTATTGCATCGTAGGGTGCTTACCGGTGAGCAACTTATGAAGCGTGGTTTTCATGGCCCTTTTAGATGTGAAATGTGTGAAGAGAATGTAGAAAATCTCAACCATATTTTTATTGAGTGTACTTTAGCCTCTGAGCTATGGAGGAGAATGGCCACTTTACTTGGCTTACAAGTGGTCCAATTTTTTTACTTTTGAACAACTTTGGAGGGATTGGCCTAATCAAGAGGGTGTTGATCATTTTATTAGGCAGTTAGTTTGGATGGGTTCTACCATTCTTCTTTGGAATATTTGGAATGAAAGGAACAACCAAATTTTTAATCAAGATAGGAAGGATATTCACTATATTTGGCAAAATACCATAGCCAACTTAGTTGAATCAGTCCATCAACTCCTTAATCACCCCCAAAACTCCCACCAAAGATGGGATCAAGTGATGCAAAGATTGAAGATTAAATCTTCTAAGGGCAACCAACTTAAAGGGAATGTGAGTATTAGTAAGATGGATAGGACTAGAAATTGGCAACCTCCTCCTAAGGATTTTGGAAAAGTCAATACCGATGGAGCCTCTAGAGGGAACCCTGGAAAAGCCAATGTGGGAGGAATTGGTAGACTTTCGGATGGCTCCCTGGTTTTTACTTTTGCCGAGAATTTGGGTATTCTTTCCAATAACCTTGCTGAGGGGTATGGTATCCTCAGAGGCCTTCAGGAGGCTACTAAGGTTGGATGGGAAAAGGTGTTAGTTGAGTCTGACTCTCAACTTATGATTAATCTCTTGAAGACTCCTTCTAAGAATCATAAGGTGGATTGGAGAATAAAAAGAATTATTGAGAAGATTCAATTAATCCAGATGGGATTTTTGAAAGTTGATTACAATCATGTGGTCAGAGATCAAAACAAGAGTGTTGATGCTTTAGCTAATTGGGCTTTGGACAAAGGTGATCTTACTTGTTATGGCCACCCTCCTATATGGTGGGCTTCTCAAATTAGGGAAGCTCTTCTTTCTATCATTTCTTTGGATGGCTCCAGTTTCGAAGGTACCTAGTTTCTTCTTGTTTTTTTTTTTGCTTCTCTTTGGTTCATTCAGTTTTTTTTAGTTCCCTAGCTCATTCTATTCTTTATTTTGTTTCCTCTGTTGATTCTTGCCTTAATAGTCTTCTGGTCTAGATAGGTCATTGTTATGTTCAATTTTTTTTCTTTTTTCTTTTTTGTTTTTTTTGTTTAGTTTTTTAAGGTGGGTGGGTTCTTTTGTTTTGTTTTGTTTTTGTGTTCTTTGTGTTGTTTTTTGTTGTTCATGTGTTTTTGTTGTTTTGTTTTTTTTTATGTTTTTTGTTATTGTTCTTGTGTTTTTTTCGTTCTTGTTCTTGGGTTTCTCTTTGTTTGTGTTATTTCGTGTTTTTATGTGTGAGTGTTTTCTATGTTTTTTGTTTTTGTTTATTGTCCGTTGTTGGTTGTTTTTTATTTTTTTTTTTATTTTTTAGGTTTTGGTTGTGTTTATTTTTCATGTTTTTTTTGGGTTATGTCTTTGTAGTGTTCTGTTGTTTTTGTCTTGTTTGTGTTTTGTTATGTGGTTCTTGTGTTTTTCTATGTGGTTTGTGTTGTGGTTTCTTTTATCTTATTGTGCGTGTTTGGTTGTGCTTTTGTTTTTGACACACTCAAGGAGCATGTTTTTTATTTTATTTTATTATTTTTGTTGTTATTTACTTATTTTTAAATTGGTTTTGTGTGTTTGTTTGCTCCTTGAGTATGTCAAAGGTGGTAGGCCAGGTCCGAGTCCTGGGTGTTTTTGGCGGAATGGATACCCCTGCCTCCTTGGGTCTTACCCGAAAGTGCCATCCACAAATAAAAAAAAATGGATAAACCAAAAAAGGATATGCACCTTTTATACATAAGGCAATTGAAACAAAAAAAAAATATATTTTAGACCATAAGATATATAGTATTGTTTGAGCTAAATGCACTAATACACCATCAATAGATTCACAAAAATTCTTTGAAGAGGAGAAGGTGGAGAAATGCATTCATTACAAGAATTGCTTAAAGAGGAGAAAATAAAGGAGACTATTTATCTTCAAAATCAAAGGTAAAAGTTCAACATTACACAAAGAAAAATAATTAAATCATATATTGAAATTAACAACCCATATGTGTTTTGTGGTCTCTCTTTGAGAGATTCAAGGTACAAACCCTACTCGATGCGAGGGGACCAAAACAGCTTATAAGAACCTGTGTAAACTCATTGAAAAAACAACCCATATATTTTATAAAGTTCTTGCCCATAAACTCTTTCTAATATAATAAACATTAAAAACTTCAACAAACTTATTATAAAAATAAAATACTACGAAATCTAATTATAGGCATTTTAAAGTGTCGAGGAAAATTGCGATGATACCGTATCAAATTCAACACAATTGTAAAATAGACATAGTGTGTAGCCATCGTCTATTGAGAAAGAGAATGATTTGTCTCTTATCCATCGTCATGAAGTTCTCTAAAGTCTCACGGTCAATGCATTCAAAGATATAAAAGAAACATAACAATTAATAAGGGTTCCTGCGGGACAGTACAATAGTTAGAATTTTATGCTTGCTTTCAAAGAATCAGTTTCAAACCAAAACGGTGTCAAACTTCATGAAAAAAAAACAACTCATAAGCATTTTCCATGCAACAGAGATGGTGAAGATCAGGAAAAGAATCTAGCTGGAAAACAACCTACACCGGCCACCAACTCCATATGGCCATGAATTCACGGAAAGTCCTCTCGAGAACAGGACTCTCTGTTTTCTGAGACAACGTATTAAAGTCGAGCACTCCGAGAATGCTCGAACGAATGACTTTCCCACTTTGGTATCATGCGGCAACACGAGTCACGAGTCATTCAAGACTTTCAGATCAGAGACGAAGAACACATCTCAAACACTTGCCTTCCAACATTAATTCAAATGCCTTGTTGATCTCAGACAAGGGCAGCTCATGACTAATAAATTCCTCCACTCGGATCTCCTGCATGTGTTCGGGTCCTCAAAAATCAGCAGCAACTAATGACAAACTGCATTTCTCTCAATATCATCATGTCAAAGATAAACACACCTTGTTCATGCACATTTCGACCAGAGCAGGCAGTTGGGATTTTCCCTTGAATCCCCCGAAGACGGAACCAACGATCTTCCTGCCATCCAAGAACTCGCTGGGGCGGAAATTCAACGTTTGTCCACTCGTATCAATTCCCACCAAAACTGCCACCCCCCATCCCTATCAAAAACCAAATCAATCCAGAATTATATTATCTTTACAATCAATATCATTCTAGACAGAGCTCTACTGGTCTAGGATTAGAATCAACTATATATAGGACGGTACCTCGTGCATGGGCTTGTCGTAATCTTTTGGGTTGCTGAACTCGGTAACTCCGAGGGCTTTCGCTGAAACGGATGTTTAAAAATGGACACAAAAAAGGGTCAAGAAAGAAAGCGCCTTCGTCATGGTATTCGAATCAAAAGAAATGATGAAGCAATTGGAGGATACCTTTGGTGAATTTGTCAGGATTTGTGTCGATTCCAATGATTCTGGAGGCTCCTCTCACCGTCGCCCCTTCCACAACCTTGCCAACAAAATGAAACAAAAAGAATCAGGAAAAATAAAAATAAAAATTCAAATCTTTGGACAGTGTGTCATTACATGTGATGTTACTCACCCCAAGGTCAACGGTACCGAGGCCAGAAACAGCTACGGTCTATCCAGCCTGCACGTCAGCTTTGCTCCACACGGCCCCCACACCTGCAAATGAAACAAATGTATATAATTCGGGACGTCTGGGTTCATTCATGAATATTAATACGAATAAATTATAGTTTAATGACCTGTTGCTACTCCGCAAGCAAGCACATTTTGTCGAGAGAAGCATCACGATTGATCTCGACGACGCAGGCATGATCGACCACCGTGTACTCACTAAAGGTCGAAGCTGACATGCAATGGTAGACTGGTTTCCCTCCGACGAAGAAACGGGTTTTGTTATCGCTTACCATGACGGATCGTGTTGGATTAATCCTGAATGTAGCGCACAGATTAGTCCTCTTTGATTTAAAATACACACATTCTCCACACTCCCTGTAAATAACGGTAAGACATGGTCTCCCTCTTTCAGATCCCTCACGCCTTCTCCCACGCTTTCCACGATACTTTACCCTGCAGCTTCGTGGCCCAAAATTGATGCACCTTGCCGGAGCCATAACTTGTGAACCGTACGCCCGTTTGCCTTGAAATTTAATAGGTGGTTCCACGTGCATGTTCTGCATCAGGCTAATCTTTGATGCGCCTGACCCTCCAAAAATCATGTTTTCGAGACCTAACTCCGACATCTAGTGCCCCAAAATTAGCTTTTAGAATAGGTTCTCGTTTTTTGGTTTTTTTGGCTGTTAGAAGTTTATTATCTTTTGTTATACCTTAAGTTGAGACCTAATATTTTAAATTAAGGTTCATTATTGTAAGAGGGATGTGTGCACCAAATTTGGGTGCAATCCGACTCATTTCTATTTTTAGCAGTTTTTAGAAAAAAAACATTTTTAGGGTTTCTTTGGTTTTCGGTTGCTATATGATGGATTGTAATCTTTTGTAGAAGGGGTGTGAATTCAGGAATGAGAAGAATATCAATTTGTAGGTTTCTTCCATTATATTGCATTTGTGTTATGTGATTGGAGTCCATTTTGTTGGTCTCTTGTAGCTGAGTTTACACCATTTGGTATCAGAGCGGGTGTGATCTCGCTAGTGAAGGGAAGATGCCACCTAGAAGATATGCCCAGATGAATAGGCAGATCGAGGATCTGAATGCAAAAATAGCATGGTTGACTGGTGTGATTGATCGCATGGGAGAGAGACATCCTAGGGCACGTGCAGATCAAGGATCTGATGATGAAAATATACCTGAGGAACGTGGATCTGAGGTCCACGTAGAAGTAGAACCAGAGGGCCCAGAGGAAGAAGGGCACGATTTTGAAAATTGACTGATACGAGCTCTAGAGGGGCTTAAGGGGAATCGATATGGGATCAAGATCGAGGTTCTCGAGTATGTTGGTGGGTTGAAACTAGAGGAGTTGATCGATTGGATCAATAGCCTAGAAAAATATTTTGAATGGAGTAACCTTGTTGAAGAGAAGAAGGTTAAGCTCGCATGCACAAAGTTGAAGGGACATGCATTGATTTGGTGGGATCATTTACAGACTACACGATAGAGGAATGGAAAGGAAAAGATCAGGGATTGGACAAAGATGAAGAAGAAGTTACAGGAAAAATTTATACCTGTAGACTACTCCCAAACCCTATTTCATAGATTTCAAAATCTTCGACAGAAGGATCAAAGCATTGAGGACTATACTAATGAATTCTACAAGCTATCCATTCGAGTGGAGCACAATGAGACGGAGGACCAAAAGGCTTCCAGGTATGTAAATGGCCTAAGTTTTGTTGTCCAAGATGAGATGAGCATGCATCACACTCTTACAGTGGAGGATGCATATCAAATGGCCCTCAAGGTGGAGGAGAAATTGAAAAGGGTTAATAGAAGAGGTAAGAAGGGATTCACACCCTCTTCAGGTCGGGGTCGAAGTGGATCTAATTTTCTCAAGGGAGAATCCTCAATACCTTCTAAACAAGAAGAAGATGGGCAGAATCTGAGAGGAAGAGGATACCAACGAGGTAGAGGTTACGGTGGTGGATGAAATGGGAATGATCCAAGGAGGTCGTATACCTATTATGGATGTGGTGAGGAGGGGCATAGAGCATTTGAGTGTCCCCAATGTGATGTCCAAGAAAGGGGTCAAGGAGGACAAGGAAGGGTCAATCTGGTTGAGATGGAAGAGCAGGATGAGGATGAAGTTGTTGCTGACATGGGGGAAGCACTTATGATAAGGAGGATGTTGATTGCTCCTAAGAAAGAGATGGTGCAGAGCAAAGCAAAGGGGCAGACCATAGATGGTGAAGATTCTTGGCTACGAACGAACATATTTCGAACAAGGTGTACATCAGGAGGGAAGGTATGTAACATTGTCATTGATGGTGGTATCTGTGAGAATATGGTGTCAAATGTCATGGTTGATAAAATGCACTTGAAATGTGAAAAGCATCCTTATCCATATCACATCTCATGGGTTAAGAAGGGGAATGAGGTAACAGTAGATCAGAGGTGTTTAATTAAATTTTCAATTGGGAGCACTTACAAGGATGAAGTGTGGTGTGATGTGATCTCGATGGATGCATGTCACATTCTATTGGGAAGACCTTGGAAGTACGATAGGGATACTAACCATAATGGGAGAAAGAATACTTACACATTCTGGAAGGATGGTGTAAAGGTAGTTCTTGTACCTCTGAAGGAGGATGGGCCGAGTGAGAGCTTGTTGATGATGAAGGAGTTTCTTGCAGAGATCAAGGATGCTAGCTTCTGTTATGCCTTAACAGCTAGGAAGCTAGAAATAGAGGAAGTGGTTATGCCTACAATAGTAGCTAAGTTGCTAAGTGAATATAAAGATGTCACACCAGAGGAGTTACCAGATGGGCTACCACCAAAAAGGGATATCCAACATCACATGGATTTGATTCTAGGATCAACGCTCCCAAATCAGGCAGCTTATCGGTTGAACCCAACACAGAATGCAGAGTTGAGTAGGCAAGTGATAGAGTTGATAAAGAAGGGATTAGTTAGGGAGAGTATGAGTCCATGTGCGACTCCAGCATTGCTGACCCCAAAGAAATATGGTGACTGGCGAATGTGTGTGGATAGTAGAGCCATAAACAAGATCATAATAAAGTATCGGTATCCTATGCCGAGAGTGGATGACATGATGGATGGATTGGTTGGAGCTAAATACTTTAGTAAAATTGATCTACGGAGTGGCTACTACCAGATCAGAATTAGAGAAGGGGATGAATGGAAGACAACTTTTAAGACAAAATATGGGTTGTACGAGTGGATGGTGATGCCATTTGGGTTGTCTAATGCACCCAGTACATTTATGCGGTTGATGAACATAGTACTATGGGAATATAATGGTAAGTTTGTGGTTGTGTATTTTGATGATATTTTGATTTATAGTAAAAGTGAAGAAGAGCATTTGTTACACCTGAAATTAGTGTTAGACGTGCTCAGGAAGGAGAAATTGTATGTCAACCTAAAGAAATGTAGATTTCTTCAAGATAGTTTAGTGTTTTTAGGATTTGTAATCTCAAGAGATGGCATGAGGATGGATGATGAGAAAGTGAAGGTGATTCTGGAATGGCCTCTTCCATGATCTATAATAGAAGTAAGGAGCTTTCATGGACTAGCTACCTTTTACAGGAAGTTCATCAGGAACTTCAGTAGTATAGCTGCCCCTATAACTGAGTGCACGAAGGGGAAAGAGTTTGTATGGACTACGACAACAACAAAGAGTTTTGAACTCTTGAAGAAGAAGGTGTCGGAAGCCCCTGTTCTAGTGTTACCATATTTCAGTAAGGTGTTTGAGGTTGATTGTGATGCCTCATTTGTTGGAATTGGTGGTGTCTTAAGTCAAGAGGGCCGACCTGTAGCATTTTTTAGTGAGAAGTTGAATGATGCAAGGAAGAATTATTCTACATATGATGTGGAATTTTATGCAATTGTGCAAGCATTGCAACATTGGAGGCACTACTTACTCTCAAAGGAGTTTGTGTTGTTTACTGATCATGAAGCATTGAGGTATGTCAATTCTCAGAAAAAGTTAAATAGCAGGCATGCCAAATGGGTTTCATTTTTGCAACAGTATACATTTGTCCTGAAACACAAGTCAGGAAAACAAAATAAGGTTGTTGATGCATTGAGTAGGAGAGTCTTGTTGTTGACCACTATGGAGAATGAAGTGGTAGGATTTGAGGGGATTAAAGATCTGTATGAATCTGATGCAGATTTTGGGAATATTGTGCAACAGTGCAAAAGTGCGGTAGGGGGCGAGTCCCATACTATTTTTGAAGAGTATTTTTTACATAATGGTTACTTGTTTAAGGGTAATCGATTATGCATTCCCAATGGCTCTATGAGAGAGAACATCTTGAGGGAATTACATAGTGGGGGTTTGGCTGGTCATTTTGGAGTAGCCAAAACTACCACTCTTGTAGAGGAGAAGTACTATTGGCTAAAAATGAAGAGAGATATAATCAAGTTTGTCTCTAGATGCAGAGTATGTCAAATGGCTAAGGGCCATGCACAAAATATAGGGTTGTATATGCCACTGCCAGTTCCTACAGGACCATGGACCGATCTGAGTATGGATTTCGTGTTGGGGTTGCCCAAGACATAGAGGGGTAAGGATTCAATTTTTGTTGTGGTAGACAGATTTTCAAAAATGGTGCATTTCATTGCTTGTCAAAAAACTAATGATGCAACTAGGATTGCAGTCTTATTCTTTGATGAGATTGTGCGGTTGCATGGTGTTCCAAAGACTATTACTTCTGATCGGGATACTAAGTTCTTGAGTCACTTTTGGAGGACATTGTGGAAAAATTTGAATACCAGGTTGCAGTTCAGTAGTGCTTACCACCCATAGACCGATGGGCAAATAGAGGTAGTGAACAGAAGCTTGGGAAACCTCTTACGATGCATAGTTGGAGAAAAACCAAAACAATGGGATTTAGCCTTGTCACAAACCAAATTTGCATACAACAGTTCAGTGAATAGGTCAACAAGTAAATCTCCTTTTCAAATTATTTATGGTCAAAATCCTAGAGGTGTATTAGATTTGGTTGAGTTACCAATTGGGGAACAAGTTAGTGATGATGCAGAAGCATTTGCTGAGCATATCCAGAAAGTGCAAGAGTCAGTGAGGGAAAAATTGCAGAGTAGTAATGCTCACTACAAAGAGTCTGTTGATGCACACAGAAGGGTGAAAGTGTTTGAAGAGGGTGATATGGTCATGGTTCATCTTAGGAAAGAAATATTTCCTAAGGGGACATATAACAAACTGAAACTTAAGAAAATTGGGCCATGCAAGATTTTGAAGAAGATCAATGATAATGCCTATAAAGTGGAGCTGCCTGATGAATTTGATATTTCACCCATTTTTAATGTTTTTGATTTATTTTAGTATCCTGGTACTATCAAGGATGGTGAATTATAGGAGATAATAAATTGGGCATGACAGATGCCTAAGAAGAAAAAATATAGAGTTGCACAGGTGCTCGATAAGAAGGTGATCACCACCAGACATGGGAGCTACAATAGATTCCTGGTTTAGTGGGAAGGATTACCACAGTCAGATAACACTTGGGTTTCAGAGTTAGAGCTAAAGAAAATTGATAACCAGAAGCTACAGGATTTCAATTCAGCTGAACTCGTAGGAGCTGAGTTCTTTTTCACCAGAGGAGAATGATGCACCTTGTCGGAGCCATAACTTGTGAACCGTACGCCCGTTTGCCTTGAAATTTAATAGGTGGTTCCATGTGCATGTTCTGCATCAGGAAAATCTTTGATCCTCTTGACCCTCCAAAAATCATGTTTTCGGGACCTAACTCCGACATCTAGTGCCCCAAAATTAGCTTTTAGAATAGGTTCTCGGGTTTTTTGGGTTTTTTTGGATGTTAGAAGTTTATTATATTTTGTTATACCTTAATTTGAGACCTAATATTTTAAATTAAGGTTCATTATTGTAAGAGGGATGTGTGCACCGAATTTGGGTGCAATCCGACTCATTTCTATTTTTAGTAGTTTTTAGGAAAAAGATCTATTTTTAGTAGTTTTAGAAAAAAATATTTTTAGGGTTTCTTTGGTTTTCGGTTGCTATATGATGGATTGTAATATTTTGTAGAAGGGGTGTGAATTTAGGAATGAGAAGAATATCAATTTGTAGGTTTCTTCCATTATATTGCATTTGTGTTATGTGATTGGAGTCCATTTTGTTGGTCTCTTGTAGCTGAGTTTACACCATTTGGTATTAGAGTGGGTGTGATCTCGCTAGTGAAGGGAAGATGCCACCTAGAAGATATGCCCAGATGAATAGGTAGATCAAGGATCTAAATGTAGAAATAGCATGGTTGACTGGTGTGATTGATCGCATGGGAGAGAGACATCCTAGGGCACGTGCAGATCAAGGATCTGATGATGAAAATATACCTAAGGAACGTGGATCTGAGGTCCACGTAGAAGTAGAACTAGAGGGCCTAGAGGAAGAAGGGCATGATTTTGAAAATTGATTGATACGAGCTCTAGAGGGGCTTAAGGGGAATCGATATGGGATCAAGATCGAGGTTCCCGAGTATGTTGGTGGGTTGAAACTAGAGGAGTTGATCGATTGGATCAATAGCCTAGAAAAATATTTTGAATGGAGTAACCTTGTTGAAGAGAAGAAGGTTAAGCTCGCATGCACAAAGTTGAAGGGACATGCATTGATTTGGTGGGATCATTTACAGACTACATGATAGAGGAATGGAAAGGAAAAGATCAGGGATTGGACAAAGATGAAGAAGAAGTTATAAGAAAAATTTATACCTGTAGACTACTCCCAAACCCTATTTCATAGATTTCAGAATCTTCGACAGAAGGATCAAAGCATTGAGGACTATACTAATGAATTCTACAAGCTATCCATTCGAGTGGAGCACAATGAGATGGAGGACCAAAAGGCTGCCAGGTATGTAAATGGCCTAAGTTTTGTTGTTCAAGATGAGATGAGCATGCATCACACTCTTATAGTGGAGGATGCATATCAAATGGCCCTCAAGGTGGAGGAGAAATTGAAAAGGATTAATAGAAGAGGTAAGAAGGGATTCACACCCTCTTTAGGTCGGGGTCGAAGTGGATCTAATTTTCTCAAGGGAGAATCCTCAATACCTGCTAAACAAGAAGAAGATGGGCAGAATCTAAGAGGAAGAGGATACCAACGAGGTAGAGGTTACGATGGTGGATGAAATGGGAATGATCCAAGGAGGTCGTATACCTATTATGGATGTGGTGAGGAGGGGCACAGAGCATTTGAGTGTCCCCAATGTGATGTCCAAGAAAGGGGTCAAGGAGGACAAGGAAGGGTCAATCTGGTTGAGATGGAAGAGCAGGATGAGGATGAAGTTGTTGCTGACATGGGGGAAGCACTTATGATAAGGAGGACATTGATTGCTCCTAAGAAAGAGATGGTGCAGAGCAAAGCAAAGGGGCAGACCATAGATGGTGAAGATTCTTGGCTACGAACGAACATATTTCGAACAAGGTGTACATCAGGAGGGAAGGTATGTAACATTGTCATTGATGGTGGTAGCTGTGAGAATATGGTGTCAAATGTCATGGTTGATAAAATGCACCTAAAATGTGAAAAACATCCTTATCCATATCGCATCTCATGGGTTAAGAAGGGGAATGAGGTAACAGTAGATCATAGGTGTTTAATTAAATTTTCAATTGGGAGCACTTACAAGGATGAAGTGTGGTGTGATGTGATCTCGATGGATGCATGTCACATTCTATTGGGAAGACCTTGGCAGTACGATAGGGATACTAACCATAATGGGAGAAAGAATACTTACACATTCTGGAAGGATGGTGTAAAGGTAGTTCTTGTACCTCTGAAGGAGGATGGGCCGAGTGAGAGCTTGTTGATGATGAAGGAGTTTCTTGCAGAGATCAGGGATGCTAGCTTCTGTTATGCCTTAATAGCTAGGAAGCTAGAAATAGAGGAAGTGGTTATGCCTACAATAATAGCTAAGTTGCTAAGTGAATATAAAGATGTCACACCAGAGGAGTTACCAGATGGGCTACCACCAAAAAGGGATATCCAACATCACATGGATTTGATTCTAGGATCAACGCTCCCAAATCAGGTAGCTTATCGGTTGAACCCAACACATAATGTAGAGTTGAGTAGGCAAGTGACAGAGTTGATAAAGAAGGGATTAGTTAGGGAGAGTATGAGTCCATGTGCGACTCCAAAATTGCTGACCCCAAAGAAATATGGTGACTGGCGAATGTGTGTAGATAGTAGAGCCATAAACAAAATCACAATAAAGTATCGGTATCCTATGCCGAGAGTGGATGACATGATGGATGGATTGGCTGGAGCTAAATACTTTAGTAAAATTGATCTATGGAGTGGCTACTACCAGATCAGAATTCGAGAAGGGGATGAATGGAAGACAACTTTTAAGACAAAATATGGATTGTACGAGTGGATGGTGATGCCATTTGGGTTGTCTAATGCACCCAGTACATTTATGCGGTTGATGAACAGAGTACTACGGGAATATAATGGTAAGTTTGTGGTTGTGTATTTTGATGATATTTTGATTTATAGTAAAAGTGAAGAAGAGCATTTGTTACACCTAAAATTAGTGTTAGACGTGCTCAGGAAGGAGAAATTGTATGTCAACTTGGAAGAAATGTAGATTTCTTCAAGATAGTTTAGTGTTTTTGGGATTTGTAATCTCGAGAGATGGCATGAGGATGGATGATGAGAAAGTGAAGGTGATTCTGGAATGGCCTCTTCCATGATCTATAATAGAAGTAAGGAGCTTTCATGGACTAGCTACCTTTTATAGGAAGTTCATCAGGAACTTCAGTAGTATAGTTGCCCCTATAACTGAGTGCACGAAGGGGAAAGAGTTTGTATGGACTACGACAACAATAGAGAGTTTTGAACTCTTGAAGAAGAAGGTGTCGGAAGCCCCTGTTCTAGTGTTACCAGATTTTAGTAAGGTGTTTGAGGTTGATTGTGATGCCTCATTTGTTGGAATTGGTGGTGTCTTAAGTCAAGAGGGCCGACCTGTAGCATTTTTTAGTGAGAAGCTGAATGATGCAAGGAAGAATTATTCTACATATGATGTGGAATTTTATGCAATTGTGCAAGCATTGCAACATTGGAGGCACTACTTAATCTCAAAGGAGTTTGTGTTGTTTACTGATCATGAAGCATTGAGGTATGTCAATTCTCAAAAAAAGTTAAATAGCAGGCATGCCAAATGGGTTTCATTTTTGCAACAGTATACATTTGTCCTGAAACACAAGTCAGGAAAACAGAATAAGGTTGTTGATGCATTGAGTAGGAGAGTCTTGTTGTTGACCACTATGGAGAATGAAGTGGTAGGATTTGAGGGGATTAAAGATCTGTATGAATCTGATGCAGATTTTGGGAATATTGTGCAACAGTGCAAAAGTGCGGTAGGGGGCGAGTCCCGTACTATTTTTGAAGAGTATTTTTTATAGAATGGTTACTTGTTTAAGGGTAATCGATTATGCATTCCCAATGGCTCTATGAGAGAGAACATCTTGAGGGAATTACATAGTGGGGGTTTGGCTGGTCATTTTGGAGTAGCCAAAACTACCACTCTTGTAGAGGAGAAGTACTATTGGCTAAAAATGAAGAGAGATATAATCAAGTTTGTCTCTAGATGTAGAGTATGTCAAATGGCTAAGGGCCATGCACAAAATATAGGGTTGTATATGCCACTGCCAGTTCCTACAGGACCATGGACCGATCTGAGTATGGATTTCATGTTGGGGTTGCCCAAGACACAGAGGGGTAAGGATTCAGTTTTTGTTGTGGTAGACAGATTTTCAAAAATGGTGCATTTCATTGCTTGTCAGAAAACTAATGATGCAACTAGGACTGCAGTCTTATTCTTTGATGAGATTGTGTGGTTGCATGGTGTTCCAAAGACTATTACTTCTGATCGGGATACTAAGTTCTTGAGTCACTTTTGGAGGACGTTGTGGAAAAATTTGAATACCAGGTTGCAGTTCAGTAGTGCTTACCACCCACAGACCGATGGGCAAACAGAGGTAGTGAATAGAAGCTTGGGAAACCTCTTACGATGCATAGTTGGAGAAAAACCAAAACAATGGGATTTAGCCTTGTCACAAGCTGAATTTGCATACAACAGTTCAGTGAATAGGTCAACAGGTAAATCTCCTTTTCAAATTATTTATGGTCAAAATCCTAGAGGTGTATTAGATTTGGTTGAGTTACCAATTGGGGAACAAGTTAGTGATGATGCAGAAGCATTTGTTGAGCATATCCAGAAAGTGCAAGAGTTAGTGAGGGAAAAATTGCAGAGTAGTAATGCTCACTACAAAGAGTCTATTGATGCACATAGAAGGGTGAAAGTGTTTGAAGAGGGTGATATGGTCATGGTTCATCTTAGGAAAGAAATATTTCCTAAGGGGACATATAACAAATTGAAACTTAAGAAAATTGGGCCATGCAAGATTTTGAAGAAGATCAATGATAATGCCTATAAAGTGGAGTTGCTTGATGAATTTGATATTTCACCCATTTTTAATGTTTTTGATTTATTTTAGTATCTTGGTACTATCGAGGATGGTGAATTATAGGAGATAATAAATTGGGCATGACATATGCCTAAGAAGAAAAATATAGAGTTGCATAGGTGCTCGATAAGAAGGTGATCACCACCAGACATGGGAGCTACAACAAATTCTTGGTTCAGTGGGAAGGATTACCATAGTCAGATAACACTTGGGTTTCAGAGTCAGAGCTAAAGAAAATTGATAACCAGAAGCTACAGGATTTCAATTCAGCTGAACTCGTAGGAGCTGAGTTCTTTTTCACTAGAGGAGAATGATGCACCTTGTCGGAGCCATAACTTGTGAACCGTACGCTCGTTTGCCTTGAAATTTAATAGGTGGTTCCATGTGCATGTTCTACATCAGGATGATCTTTGATCCTCCTGACCCTCCAAAAATCATGTTTTTGGGACCTAACTCCTACATCTAGTGCCCCAAAATTAGCTTTTAGAATAGGTTCCTAGGTTTTTTGGGTTTTTTGGTTGTTAGAAGTTTATTATCTTTTGTTATACCTTAATTTGAGACCTAATATTTTAAATTAAGGTTCATTATTGTAATAGGGATGTGTGCACCAAATTTGGGTGCAATCCGACTCATTTCTATTTTTAGAAGTTTTTAGGAAAAAGATCTATTTTTAGTAGTTTTTAGAAAAAAATTTTTAGGGTTTCTTTGGTTTTTGGTTGCTATATGATGGATTGTAATATTTTGTAGAAGGGGTGTGAATTTAGGAATGAGAAGAATATCAATTTGTAGTTTTCTTCCATTATTGCATTTGTGTTATGTGATTGGAGTCCATTTTGTTGGTCTCTTGTAGCTGAGTTTACACCATTTGGTATCAGAGCGGGTGTGATCTCGCTAGTGAAGGGAAGATGCCACCTAGAAGATATGCCAGATGAATAGGTAGATCGAGGATCTGAATGCAGAAATAGCATGGTTGATTGGTGTGATTGATCGCATGGGAGAGAGACATCCTAGGGCACATGCAGATCAAGGATCTGATGATGAAAATATACCTAAGGAACGTGGATCTGAGGTCCATGTAGAAGTAGAACCAGAGGGCCTAGAGGAAGAAGGGCATGATTTTGAAAATTGACTGATACGAGCTCTAGAGGGGCTTAAGGGGAATCGATATGGGATCAAGATCGAGGTTCTCGAGTATGCTGGTGGGTTGAAACTAGAGGAGTTGATCGATTGGATCAATAGCCTAGAAAAATATTTTGAATGGAGTAACCTTGCTGAAGAGAAGAAGGTTAAGCTCGCATGCACAAAGTTGAAGGGACATGCATTGATTTGGTGGGATCATTTATAGACTACATGATAGAGGAATGGAAAGGAAAAGATCAGGGATTGGACAAAGATGAAGAAGAAGTTATAGGAAAAATTTATACCTGTAGACTACTCCCAAACCCTATTTCGTAGATTTCAGAATCTTCGACAGAAGGATCAAAGCATTGAGGACTATACTAATGAATTCTACAAGCTATCCATTCGAGTGGAGCACAATGAGACGGAGGACCAAAAGGCTGCCAGGTATGTAAATGGCCTAAGTTTTGTTGTTCAAGATGAGATGAGCATGCATCGCACTCTTATAGTGGAGGATGCATATCAAATGGCCCTCAAGGTAGAGGAGAAATTGAAAAGGGTTAATAGAAGAGGTAAGAAGGGATTCACACCCTCTTCAGGTCAGGGTCGAAGTGGATCTAATTTTCTCAAGGGAGAATCCTCAATACCTGCTAAACAAGAAGAAGATGGGCAGAATCTGAGAGGAAGAGGATACCAACGAGGTAGAGGTTACGATGGTGGATGAAATGGGAATGATCCAAGGAGGTCGTATACCTATTATGGATGTGGTGAGGAGGGGCACAGAGCATTTGAGTGTCCCCAATGTGATGTCCAAGAAAGGGGTCAAGGAGGACAAGGAAGGGTCAATCTGGTTGATATGGAAGAGCAGGATGAGGATGAAGTTGTTGCTGACATGGGGGAAGCACTTATGATAAGGAGGATGTTGATTGCTCCTAAGAAAGAGAAGGTGCAGAGCAAAGCAAAGGGGCAGACCATAGATGGTGAAGATTCTTGGCTACGAATGAACATATTTCGAACAAGGTGTACATCAGGAGGGAAGGTATGTAACATTGTCATTGATGGTGGTAGTTGTGAGAATATGGTGTCAAATGTCATGGTTGATAAAATGCACCTGAAATGTGAAAAGCATCCTTATCCATATCGCATCTCATGGGTTAAGAAGGGGAATGAGGTAATAGTAGATCAGAGGTGTTTAATTAAATTTTCAATTGGGAGCACTTACAAGGATGAAGTGTGGTGTGATGTGATCTCGATGGATGCATGTCACATTCTATTGGGAAGACCTTGGCAGTACGATAGGGATACTAACCATAATGGGAGAAAGAATACTTACACATTCTGGAAGGATGGTGTAAAGGTAGTTCTTGTACCTCTGAAGGAGGATGGGCCGAGTGAGAGCTTGTTGATGATGAAGGAGTTTCTTGCAGAGATCAAGGATGCTAGCTTCTGTTATGCCTTAACAGCTAGGAAGCTAGAAATAGAGGAAGTGGTTATGCCTACAGCAGCAGCTAAGTTGCTAAGTGAATATAAAGATGTCACACCAGAGGAGTTACCAGATGGGCTACCACCAAAGAGGGATATCCAACATCACATGGATTTGATTCTAGGATCAACGCTCCCAAATCAGGCAGCTTATCGGTTGAACCCGACACAGAATGCAGAGTTGAGTAGGCAAGTGACAGAGTTGATAAAGAAGGGATTAGTTAGGGAGAGTATGAGTCCATGTGCGACTCCAGCATTGCTGACCCCAAAGAAATATGGTGACTGGCGGATGTGTGTGGATAGTAGAGCCATAAACAAGATCACAATAAAGTATCGGTATCCTATGTCGAGAGTGGATGACATGATGGATGGATTGGTTGGAGCTAAATACTTCAGTAAAATTGATCTACGGAGTGGCTACTACCAGATCATAATTAGAGAAGGGGATGAATGGAAGACAACTTTTAAGATAAAATATGGGTTGTACGAGTGGATGGTGATGCCATTTGGGTTGTCTAATGCACCCAGTACATTTATGCGGTTGATGAACAGAGTACTACGGGAATATAATGGTAAGTTTGTGGTTGTGTATTTTGATGATATTTTGATTTATAGTAAAAGTGAAGAAGAGCATTTGTTACACCTGAAATTAGTGTTAGACATGCTCAGGAAGGAGAAATTGTATGTCAACCTGAAGAAATGTAGATTTCTTCAAGATAGTTTAGTGTTTTTAGGATTTGTAATCTCGAGAGATGGCATGAGGATGGATGATGAGAAAGTGAAGGCGATTCTGGAATGGCCTCTTCCATGATCTATAATAGAAGTAAGGAGCTTTCATGGACTAGCTACCTTTTACAGGAAGTTCATCAGGAACTTCAGTAGTATAGCTGCCCCTATAACTGAGTGCACGAAGGGGAAAGAGTTTGTATGGACTACGACAACAACAGAGAGTTTTGAACTCTTGAAGAAGAAGGTGTCGGAAGCCCCTGTTCTAGTGTTACCAGATTTTAGTAAGGTGTTTGAGGTTGATTGTGATGCCTCATTTGTTGGAATTGGTGGTGTCTTAAGTCAAGAGGGCCGACCTGTAGCATTTTTTAGTGAGAAGTTGAATGATGCAAGGAAGAATTATTCTACATATGATGTGGAATTTTATGCAATTGTGCAAGCATTGCAACATTGGAGGCACTACTTAATCTCAAAGGAGTTTGTGTTGTTTACTGATCATGAAGCATTGAGGTATGTCAATTCTCAAAAAAAGTTAAATAGTAGGCATGCCAAATGGGTTTCATTTTTGCAACAGTATACATTTGTCCTGAAACACAAGTCGGGAAAACAGAATAAGGTTGTTGATGCATTGAGTAGGAGAGTCTTGTTGTTGACCACTATGGAGAATGAAGTGGTAGGATTTGAGGGGATTAAAGATCTGTATGAATCTGATGCAGATTTTGGGAATATTGTGCAATAGTGCAAAAGTGCGGTAGAGGGTGAGTCCCATACTATTTTTGAAGAGTATTTTTTACAGAATGGTTACTTGTTTAAGGGTA
Source organism: Wollemia nobilis (assembly GCA_028583015.1). NCBI lineage: Eukaryota > Viridiplantae > Streptophyta > Pinopsida > Araucariales > Araucariaceae > Wollemia > Wollemia nobilis. The sequence continues at coordinate 10,844,130 of JAQPPZ010017220.1, read as the reverse complement.
ATCGATTATGCATTCCCAATGGCTCTATGAGAGAGAACATCTTGAGGGAATTACATAGTGGGGGTTTGGTTGGTCATTTTGGAGTAGCCAAAACTACCACTCTTGTAGAGGAGAAGTACTATTGGCCAAAAATGAAGAGAGATATAATCAAGTTTGTCTCTAGATGCAGAGTATGTCAAATGGCTAAGGGCCATGCACAAAATACAAGGTTGTATATGCCACTGCCAGTTCCTACAGGACCATGGACCGATCTGAGTATGGATTTCGTGTTGGGGTTGCCCAAGACATAGAGGGGTAAGGATTCAGTTTTTGTTGTGGTAGATAGATTTTCAAAAATGGTGCATTTCATTGCTTGTCAAAAAACTAATGATGCAACTAGGATTGCAGTCTTATTCTTTGATGAGATTGTGCGGTTGCATGGTGTTCCAAAGACTATTACTTCTGATCGGGATACTAAGTTCTTGAGTCACTTTTGGAGGACGTTGTGGAAGAATTTGAACACCAGGTTGTAGTTCAGTAGTGCTTACCACCCACAGACCGATGGGAAAATAGAGGTAGTGAACAGAAGCTTGGGAAACCTCTTACGATGCATAGTTGGAGAAAAACCAAAACAATGGGATTTAGCCTTGTCACAAGCCGAATTTGCATACAACAGTTCAGTGAATAGGTCGACAGGTAAATCTCCTTTTCAAATTATTTATGGTCAAAATCCTAGAGGTGTATTAGATTTGGTTGAGTTACCAATTGGGGAACAAGTTAGTGATGATGTCGAAGCATTTGCTGAGCATATCCAGAAAGTGCAAGAGTCAGTGAGGGAAAAATTGCAGAGTAGTAATGCTCACTACAAAGAGTCTGTTGATGCACACAGAAGGGTGAAAGTGTTTGAAGAGGGTGATATGGTCATGGTTCATCTTAGGAAAGAAATATTTCCTAAGGGGACGTATAACAAACTAAAACTTAAGAAAATTGGGCCATGCAAGATTTTGAAGAAGATCAATGATAATGCCTATAAAGTGGAGTTGCCCGATGAATTTGATATTTCACCCATTTTTAATGTTTCTAATTTATTTCAGTATCCTGGTACTACCAAGGATGGTGAATTACAGGAGACAATAAATTGGGCATGATAGATGCCTAAGAAGAAAAAATATAGAGTTGCACAAGTGCTCGATAAGAAGGTGATCACCACCAGACATGGGAGCTACAACAAATTCCTGGTTCAGTGGGAAGGATTACCACAGTCAGATAACACTTGGGTTTCAGAGTCAGAGCTAAAGAAAATTGATAACCAGAAGCTACAGGATTTCAATTCAGCTGAACTCGCAGGAGCTGAGTTCTTTTTCACCAGAGGAGAATGATGCACCTTGTCGGAGCCATAACTTGTGAACCGTACGCCCGTTTGCCTTGAAATTTAATAGGTGGTTCCACGTGCGTGTTCTACATCAGGATGATCTTTGATGCTCCTGACCCTCCAAAAATCATGTTTTCGGGACCTAACTCCTACATCTAGTGCCCCAAAATTAGCTTTTAGAATAGGTTCCCGTGTTTTTGGGTTTTTTTGGATGTTAGAAGTTTATTATCTTTTGTTATACCTTAAGTTGAGACCTAATATTTTAAATTAAGGTTCATTATTGTAAGAGGGATGTGTGCACCGAATTTGGGTGCAATCCGACTCATTTCTATTTTTAGCAGTTTTTAGAAAAAAGATCTATTTTTAGCAGTTTTTAGAAAAAAGATGTTTTTAGGGTTTCTTTGGTTTTCGGTTGCTATATGATGGATTGTAATATTTTGGAGAAGGGGTGTGAATTCAGGAATGAGAAGAATATCAATTTGCAGGTTTCTTCCATTATATTGCATTTGTGTTATGTGATTGGAGTCCATTTTGTTGGTCTCTTGTAGCTGAGTTTACACCAAAAATTCATGGAAATACCCCTAGCATCTCACTCTACAGATTACAAAATCATGAGGACTCAATTGTAAAACATTGGAATGATGAAATGTTCGTTCAAAATGGAATTAAACTACCTCAAAACTCTAGTACATAATATCGGTTTGGTAGAGGTAGGTGTGGGTAATTTTGATGTGGACCTCCATGGGGAGGATCCACCTGAACCTCTTGTATAACCAGCATTCCTTTGGTCCCCATGCCACTACAGTTGTTTACAAGATGAATTTATTAGAATTATAAACCAACCATTAAAAATAAGAATTATAACAGTAAGAATAATGTCGTTGTAATTAAAGACCCACAACAATTTGTCAATCTGATCATGAGTTCTATGATCAACAAGTAACTAAATGCAATTATTAGAAAATGAGACTCAAAAACTTAGATCTCTTTTGACAATACCTCTTCTAAGCTTTGTCTACCCTTCAATGGGAAAAAATACATTGCCATACTTTACGGATATCTGTAATGTTTCAATGATAAATAATGAACTATGCAATGGAACATATGACGGACTACATACAACCAAACCATCCTACCCTTGCAAGTAATGACTTTTTCGGCCATATTAGTGAATTCGAAGCAGTTTTACTTGTTTTTGCCATCGCCCATGATCTAGAGGACGCTCGAGGCGCAATTGGTGTCCATCCGGATCTCTAATGTCTATGCAAAACTATGGAATGACACAACCATTTATAGCATAGGTAGAATAGTGCATATGCCAAAGTATCTCACATTCTTTCCTAAAAGACATGGCTTTCAAAGAAAGACCTACGTCACGAACGCCAATGCGTCGCCTGTCACTGAAAGAGTCTTGTATATACCAAAAATATGATTATATAGAGATATACTAGTAGTAATAATAATAATATGCGTTAATTTGAAAGGATATATTTTTTTGGTTGGTTTTTGGTTGGTTACAATTACATTAATTTTAGTAATTGTTAAGCGTAGGATTCAAAACAAAGGAAGTATCTCAACAAGCTTATACTAAAGGAAATAGCATTTTTTGGTTGGTTGTTGGTATATATAGAGGAGTTTGTTACAACCACATTAATTTTTAGTAATTGCTAAGTGTAGGATTCAAATCAAAGGGATTATCTCAACAAGATTATACTACATTGTGTAGGATTCAAATAAGAGGGACTACCTCATCAAGCTTATACCACATTGCCCCCAACAAGCTTATATCACCTGGTTATTTTATAACTAAATAACTCGACGTGAAGAGGACCTTTGCCCCCAACAAACCTATATCACCTCATTATTTTATTACTTGACGTGAATGTGAAGAGGACATTTGCTCCCAACAAACCTATATCACCTTGATATTTTATAAACCGATGTGAAGAGAACCATAAATCACTTGAATTTTGAAGTGTCGTAGAGGATTTGGAGCAGACTACTACCTTTGCAAATATGCATGCTCCCAAGGTTTGAACCTAGGTCTCTTTTGGGTAAATACCTGACCAAACCAAACATAAAATTACCAATCCATCTAACCCTTAGAGATTACTTGTTGCTATACTGTTGAACTATAAAATTTTATTGATATGGTTTTTAATGAAGTTTCATTAACTTCATCATTAACTACGAATAAATGTTACATAATTTTTACATGAGCGGATAGTGTGGTCTACTGGTAAGGATGCCACTTGCATTATGGGTGATGTGACCCGAGTTCAATATCCATAATATGTGTATAAAACATCTTACTCAAAAAATGTTACATAATCTCATATTATACTATTTATTAGAAATTTAGGTGGCGGGGGTCATGTTTATATATTTATATTACTTATGTCTTCGGGATAATTAGATACAATGCCAAACAGAGGTTGCGAAGAAAAGATAAATGCAATAATCATGAAGGAAGGTATTAATTGTAAGAACGAGTAAACACTACTAATATTTTTTTAAGTTAGATTATATTATATCATTAACCAGAACATTACAATATTTTGGTGTTAGCATTGTCCACCAGCTAAAAATAAAATGAGGTGGATCAGGAGTAAAGCATCCATAACTGAATATACATAAGAATAGAAGCTAATATCAACAAAAAGCCTATAGCTATATCTTGTTGCAATACACCAGATATCAACATTCATCTGTGGGAGAGTCTGTTATATGAAAAAATTCTAGGCATGTCTTCCGTGATATCTTCTGAAGTCTTTAGAGAAGAAAAAGAAGTAATCAAACCCTGAACCTGCTTATCATTGTTAATTGTCTTCTTCTTAGTTTCCTGTTGGACTTTCTGAAGATCTTGAATCATATGAGAAAGTTGATGAAGTCTGTCAATAACATCTCGAGGCGTGTTGGAAGGTCCATAGACTTGGGAATGAATGTGTCCCACATGTAACAAAAGATCAAAGGTCAAGTCTGCCAAAACTATATCCCATGGAGGAGCAGATCCAGTAAACACCTTTTTGCATCTGTACTTCCAAATGTGCTTGAGAAGGATGAGTCTACAAACATCCCAGAGTTTGGGGCATTGATCCAGCTGAGAAAAACCAAGCAGAGAAAGCTTCCAAGATCTAGTGAAAGAGGGAAAAAGAAAAGAGTAGAAGATATCCCAAAACTGTTTAGCCATGCCACAAAACCAAAACAAGTGAATAAGAGTTTCTAAAGCATTACAAAAATTGCATTGAGGGGGAATGTGTAAAATCATAGCCAAACTTTCAGTTGTTGGCAGTTTTTGATGCAAAATCCGCCAACCAAGAAGTTGAGTTTTTGATTCAACAGGAGCTTTCCAAATTTGAGTAGCAAGAAACTGCCATTGGGCATTGGTAAAATTCACTTGCCACTTGACATTGAGCTTAGAGTCTAAAGAAGGTGGACACAGAAGATTTTTGTATAACCAACTAGAAGTAATGGAAGAGATTCTATGACCATTAAGCCATCTCCAGTCATTCCAAATATTATGGGCAGTTGTTCCCAACTTCATAAGGACCTCACAAGGGATGGAAGCCACAATTAAACCATAAGACTCTTTGAACCTAGAGGGAAGGGAGCAATTATTGTAGATCTGGTTCCAGGTAAGAATTGAGCAACTACCTGGATCCTAGATATCTCTAATTCTATTAATTCCTTTCTTCAAAAAAACTAGCCCATGAATAGCATTGCATAAAGCTAAAGGTTTATCATTATGGAGTATAAGTTTATTCCACCAAAGACTGTTTAGACCGATGCTCAGACCATGTCTCAAGGAGTCAGACTTCCAAGCCAATAAATGAGAAACTGATTGCCAAGCTTTCCAGTTTTGGGTAACTGGAATAGAACCTTTAACTGTAAAATAAGGTGCATTAAGGACCTTATCCTCCCAAGGGGTTTCTTTCCATTTACCTTTGTGAGTAGCTAGAGAGATTTTGTACCGAAATAGGTGTTTCCAATTTTCATCACCAATAATGGCTCTAGCAACCCATTTTGCAGCCAAACTTTTGCTCTGGGTAAGAGGATCAATGATGCCTAGACCTCCTAAAGCCTTAGGTTGAGTACAAAGTTTCCAAGAGATGGGTGTCATACCCACCTCTCCATCCCATTTAGTCCATAAAAATTTATGAATGGCCTGAGTTAATTTATTATAGGCTACCTTGGGGGCCATCCAACAAGAGGAGTAATAAACATGAGAGGTTGCCATTATTTTATTCGCAACTTGAATTCTTCCTGCTAAGGAAAGAAACCGAGTTGGCCAAGCATTAAATTTTTTTGAAGTCTTTCCATAACCTAGTTCCACATATCCTTAGGAGAGATATTAATCCCAAAGGGAATTCCCAAATAACGCACAATCATACCATGAGGGATGATCTTCCACTCAATTAAGGAGTTGCATCCACGAGGAGAGGAAGAGGTATAGAAGACTTCAGTTTTAGAATCGTTAATATGAGAACCAGAGACATCACAAAATAATTGAACAATCTCTTTAGCCGTTTCCACCTCTTGTTGGGTATTTTGAAGAAAAAGAAGGGAATCATCAACAAAATGAGAGTTAAGAGCATGCTTATCCCCAGGAAGCTTAATACCCTGAAGGAGGCCATCAGAATGAGCCTTATGAAGAAGATAACCAAGAGCATCGACAACCAAAACATACAAAAAAGGAGCAAGGGGGCAACCTTGTCTGATAGACCGTTGAAGAGGGAAGGAGGGGGAAAGAGCTCCATTAACCTGAACACAAGCTGAAGCATCACCAAAGAGCATACCAATTTGATTACAAAATTTTGGACCAAAACCAAGCCAAGAAAGCATACTCAGAATAAAATCCCATCTGATTCTATCATAAGCTTTGTCAAAATCTAACTTAACCAAGAGGGCATCTTGATTAGAATCGATAGCCCATTGCGAAGTTTCCCAAGCCATCATAAGATTATCTAAAATATAACGACCTTTAAGAAAAGCAGATTGTTTAGGGTGAACAATCGCTTGAGCAACAATTTTGATTTTTAAAGCTATAGCTTTAGCTATGATCTTGTAAGAAACATTGAGGAGGGTAATAGGTCTCCAATTGGAGATTTGGTTACGAGTCGTACCTTTAGGAATAAGCTTGATAAGCCCTGCATTGATATAAGCTCCAAGGGAACTATTATGAAGAGCTTCCAGGTAAACGTGATGAAGATCAGAGGAAAGAATATGCCAATTTTTTTATAAAACTCCACTGGAAGCCCATCCAAGCCAGGAGCTTTGTCATTCTTCATAGAAAAAAGAGCAGTTTGCAGATCATTCACAGAAAGAGGATATTCAAGTTGATCTCGAATAATGGGATCAACTAAGGTGGGAATATGTTCTTGCACGTATTCCATTAAGATACATTGGATTTCATCCCTTGGCTCCACTGTAAAAAGTTGAGAGAAATGAGCTACAAAACGATTCATGATCTCTTTAGAGTCGAAAATAAAATGACCTGAAGGGTCCTCCAACTCAGTGATCCTTTCCGAAATATTCTTATGTCTGAGGTAGTTAAAAAAATTTAGTTCCCTTGTCTCCCTAGGAGATCCAATTGAGGCGAGACCTAACATGTGCCCCTCTAGCACGGTAAGACTCGTAAACTCTAGCTTGATTTTCAACATTAGCTAGATCGCATTGAATAACAATGTTAGTAGGGTCTTTCATAAGCATGGAGCGAAGATGAGAGATCTCCTTATGAAGGTGACTCTCTTGAATCTTCTTCCTCCTAGCAATAGAGCACCCATACCATCTAAGGGATGAAACCGTATTGGAAATCATTGTTTCAAACCATTTGATCCAGCCAGTATTACCAGTTGGTCTAGGAAATCTATTCCAGACATGCTCTACAAGGCGACAACAGGCAGGATTGTCAAGGTGGGACACATTTAATTTGAAAGGAAGCGGCATGGAATTAAGAGAGATTGAGGAAGTTTGGATAGAAGACAAGATAGGAAGGTGATCAGACAAAGTAGTGTGAGACAGGATGCGAACTTGCTCATGGATAGAGAATTTATCCAGGAAATAATTATTGAAATAAAATCTGTCCAGACGAACAAGCTTCCTAGCAGAACCTTGATGATAGTTGGACCACGTAAACCAATTATCTCTATGAGAGGAGGCTTTACCAAAGAGAGGGTCATGCACACCTAAATGATTACGACAAAACAACCAACTACCAAATTCAGCATTAGAAAGGGGTCTACTACCAGTCCAACTTTTGTCACTAGGATTCTCAATCATATTAAAGTCACCTCCAAGGATCCATTCTGCAGGAGGGAGAGAAACAACTAACCATTCCCAAAGGGTTATACGACTAGGAGGGTCATTAGGGGCATAGATAGAACAAAATCCAATAACTTGAGAGTTAAGAGCCAATCTAACCCATACACAATGATGAGCAGGGTCTTCACCATGGTCTAGAATAGCATAACAAAGAGACTTGGCTATGGAAAGGGCAACACCTCCTTTACCATTAACATGAGAAGTAGTAAAGGCAGATGCATACCCACCACCAATGATATCCATACAATGGGTGAGAGTGTGACCAATGACTTTCAATTCTTGAAGGAAAAGAACAGAAATATGATTTTCAGCAACAACTTTTCGAACTTGAAACTTACGGTAAGGGAGGGAGAGACCCCTAACATTCCAGGATAGAAGATTTAAATTCATGAGGGGTGATTTAGAGGCTGCTCGACCTCATGATTTAGAGCCTGGAAAATATTTTCACTGATTGGCAACAATTGCATGTTGTCCAGATAAGCTTGTTGAGCATGAACCTTATTTTGAGACACTTGAGAGAAGGATCTAGCAAGATCTTTGATAGAGGGTTTTTTTCCTTTGAATGGATGGAGTGATCTTGGGGGGTTGACGAACGTTGTCGCTTGCCTACCACTCTCCACCCATCTGTCATAAGACTATCTTTCAAGAGTTGTGGTGAAGGAACGAGAGCTAACTCAAGATTTGTGGTTGAAATTAGCGGGGCTTGAGGATTAACAGGAGTATCTGAGTACTTAGTCTGAGCCATGGAAGAGGCAAGAGGGTTCTTGGGAGGAACAACCTGAGAAGTTGAAGTTTTTTCAGGAACAGGGGAGTGTTGAGGGCCATCGGTAGGGAATTTCTTGGCTAAATTTTCATTAACAACTTCCATATGAGGGCCATTAGTTGGGATTTTTTCTGCAATTTTTTTAGCAGTTGCTTCCATTTGTTCCTTTTTAGCTATTTTTTTCGGACAATTTTTGATCAAATGCCCAACTTCTCTACAGTAAAAACATGCATTAGGTAAGTTTAGATAGACAAGAGGCTGACTTACTTGGAAACCTGGCCCATTGAGTTCCAGGGAGGGGGGCAACGACTTGGATATGTCCATTTCAACACAAATACGAGGGTGCACTCTATAATTAGATAGTTTTTCTGACATTGGGTGAGACCACAAAACCTTACCAAGAACAACAACAATTTTATTGAGAAATGGGCGACATGACAAAGATAAAAAGGGCAATTCTATCCACAAAGGGTATTTTGCCCTAGAGGGACCCTCTGGATGAAAATCCAAAGACCAACCTTGCAGATAACAAGTTTACCCGCAGATAACCCAAGTTCCATATTGGAGGGCTTTTTTGGCATGTTCAGAATTTGCAAAGGTGACTGATATGTACCCCCTTCCCAACCCTCGAATAGCCTCAACTATCCAACCTCTAGTATTTTCCCAAACCCCCCTGACCCATTTGAGAAATTCAGCCTCAGGTGGTATCCCGCGTAAAAAATAAAATAACAGTACGTTCAGACAAGTCATTAACAACTTCAACAAAGGAATCAGGAAGAACAACTGAAAGGGGCTTACCTTGCTTTGCATGTGGTTGAGATGTTGCTGGATTAGGGTTTGATGGATCAACAATGTAGCCCTCTGGTAAGCTCCTCTCGCTCTCCGAATTTGCAGGCTTCTCCATGGAATTGTTTTCAAGGTTCCCAAGGGGAGTCAAGGGAACCTGAGATTCAAGATCATTGAGGGATGGAGTTTCGTCCATCATAGAAACCTCACATCCCGTGCAAACTATTTTTCTATACTTCTCCACTGCAAAGTTGGGCTTGTCGTCGGATGGCGACGATTGTCCCAATTCTTCACTCTAAACCCTATAAGATGCACAACCTTCCGCAAACTCCAAAGATGAGTAAAAACCCTAAAATAGCATAAGAGTGCCCTAATTTTTTTTTCCACAAATCTTTGAAATGCTTGGATGTTCACCGATGGAAGGACAATGACCTCAAAATATTCAGAGTATGCGTAGTTGATTCAAAAATCTCAACTACTAGGGTAAAACCCTAAAAATTAACACAGGAGTGCCCTCTTTTTTTCAACCTTTAAAATATTCACCGGTGAAAGACGAAAGGCCTGCTAAATGTCAATGTTTCTGACAGAGTTCGACATCGTCACACAAAAATATGCCTTCACAACACTGTTCATTCAAAATCTGTACCACCGTTCTGAATAATCACAAATGGCTACTCGTTACGGAGCGTCTTCCTTCGCGAGGACAACGAGGTCTACATTCAATTCATTTAGAACAACTAGACAACCTCGTCGAAGCATAAATATGTACGAAAATGGCAATCCGAGCGTTCGAAGGCCCACGCGCACGCTTCCTCGTCAATAACACTACTAAATTTCATCTATAGGTTTTCGAACATTCATTAATTTTAATTATTTAATATTAATTTTTAATATATTTAAAAAATATTATTTATTATTAAAACTAAATTTTTAACTATTTAAATATAATTAAACAATTAATTTTTTTTTTTAAATCTACCAAAAATCCATGCGAAAGATATATTTTCCTACTGAAATAAATTAATCTTCATTGTATATTTAAGTTCGTTAGACATCTTATCAAAAATAAAAGTTTCATCTTAAATTTCCACGAGTGACGTGTCAGTCTGGGCGCAGGTGTATGGTATGGGCCGTGCCAATACCGTGGCCCTATTTATACAATATTGTGTCTGCTTAACATTTAGTGCCCAACATATGCCGTATATCTTTCTTTTCTTTTCCTTTTTTTGGTTGCTTAAGAGTCAATCACATTATTTTTAAAAAATGATAAGGGTAGTGTTTTAGTACATATACGGTCTGTTATTCATATTATTATTATTGGTCTGCCACGCACTCAAAAGATTTAGATCAAATTGTTACCTTTGTAAATACGTTGCTCCCAAAGTTTAAACATAAGTGTCTTCTTGGTAAATGCCAACAAACAAACACTTACCAATCTACCTAACCCTTAAAAATCTGTGATATATAACAATACTAATAACCTTAATGAAAATACATTCATAACCAAAGTTTAAACATAAATGTCTTCTTAATAAATGCCTACAAACAAACACTTACCAATCTACTAACCTAATATATAACAATACTAATAACCATAATGAATGTTTGAAGTTAGTTAGACATCATAAATTCCATGATAGCCGTTTCACTATGGCCGTAGGTGTATGGTATGGGCCGTGGCAATACCGTGGCCATATTTATACAATATTGTGCCTGCTTAACATTTATTGCCTTGCATATGCCGTAAAATTTTTTTTAGTTAATTATAATTATATTATTTTTAGTGATTTATAAGAGTGGTGTTCAAATTATAAGGTTGCTCCCACTAAAATTTATTTGTTTCGTTATTGTTGGCTCGCATGAAGGGACAATGCATTTGTATCAGGTATAGAGTGTATTAAAATGATTCAGATCAAACTGCTATCTCTAAAGTTTAAATCTGAGTGTATTCTTAGTAAATACTTGACCAAAACAATACTTACTAAACTACAAATAAACACTTACAATCCACTTAATTTTCAAAAACTAAGATATACCATATATCAACAACACTGACAGTCATAATGAAATACAGTCATTTGCTTGTTGCCTTTTATTTCAGCGAATTGGTCCCTCTATTTAAGTTGGTGTTGGAGATTTATGTGATTTATATGGATGTGATGGGTGATTAAATTGGCCCCTCTATTTATTTATTTAGTGTTGTGAATTGATGTGATTTATCTCGATGTAATGGGTAATTAAATTGGCCCCTTTATTTATTTATTTATGTGATTTACATTGATGTGATGGGTAATAGGTACAAATGGGTGTTGGGAATTTATGTGATTTATATGGATGTGATGGGTGATAACTGAGTTAGATAGTTAGAGTTTACGGATAATTGATATATATATACTTTTATTTATATATAAAAATGTGTATTAGTATGTTAGAATGAGTGATTTTTATGATGTATGCGAGAATTAAAGTTAAAACCATACTGAATTACATACTCACACATGACTTGGTTTGAACCTTAAACCTCCTAAAAATAAAAAGAAACTAAACTTCGGACCACTATGTTGTTCCCACTAATACTAAAATGATATATTTTATTTATAATGAATTTATAAGAAATAAGATAACTTATAGGAAATGTGAGAGTTTGGTAAAATGTGGTGTAAAAAGATTTAATGAGTTCAATTTTTTTAAAACTTAAAATTACTCCTCTTAAAATTTAATTTTATACACCTTATCAGTTTTAATATATTATCTTAGTGAACCTTTCAAAAAATGTTATGAATCAACTAATTAAAATTGTGTTAGAGTTGGTAGATATTAAACAATATTACTAAATTTCATTCTTACCTTTCAACTTTCCATTATTAATATCTTTCTTGCCATATTATTTAAAGATTAGTATATCTTTTCTTTTCACCATATTAAATTTATGACATAGCATGAGAGTTGGTAAGATATTAAATAATATTACTAAATTGTATTCTTACCTTTCAAATTTCTATTATTAATATTTTTCTTGCATACTTTATTAAAATTAGTATACCTTTTCATTTCACCATATATCTTAACTACTTTTTTTCATAATATTTTTAATGTATTTTTTATTTTTTTATTTTTATAATAAAGTTAGTTTTATTTTCAACAGTTTTATTAATAGTATTTTTTAAATTTTTTTTGTTTCTAATGTGAACTTGAATACCATTTGAACTTTAATTTATTATTTTTTAATTTTTCCTTATAATAAATATTATAACAACAATTTATCATAGATATAAGGTTGTTTTTATTTTCAACGTAAAATTAAATTATGTTTGAACACTAATTTAATTTTTTCAATCTTTTAATATAATAAAAATGGTAATAGAAATCATAACAAGGATCTATCTTGTCATAAGGAGCTGTCATAATTTTTTCATCAATTTAATTGAAAAATAAAAAACTCCTAATCAAAATCAAATAACTTTTAGCCTCCAACCTAGATACAACCAAATACAATATTTTATATGTAAAAAGATAAGCAAAAATGTCTATGTTAAAAGATAAATACAACCAAATACAATATTTTATATGTGAAATACAAGCAAAAGTGTCTATGTTAGAAGATATTATAAGTGCCTTAATTGGAACCATCAACTTTATTGAAGTAGAATAGAGAAAAAGGTATGACATGGATGAACCAAAATCGATGGTACAAAGTAATATATATTTTATTATAATATTATTTAAATAAATTTAATATGTATATAGTTATTGGGTCAATGATAATTCAATTCAATTTCAATTTAGTTTCAAGTAAATAGCTCACTTTTTGTACCAAGAACAACAAAAAAGGAGTCTTACTTAGAGTTGTAGGAGGAAAGTAGCAAGAAATGGAGCATGTGTCCAAAGAACAATGCCTAGGTTGCTAATGCTAGGGGGAGACAATGTAAAATTGTAATGCCATTGAGAAAGAAAAAAATATTCAAGGTAAACTTATAAGAGTTGTGGGTTTTGAGGTATGGACTCCAAAATGATCTAGGGTTTTGTTGGATTTAGGAATGGGTATAGTTGAATCTCTCTTCAAATCAAGGAATGTAGCCTTTTCTCTTTTTTCCCACAAACTTCCCTTTGAGCACAACAAGATGACCAATATGGTTGAGGTTTTAATGTCCATCCATGTAGAGCATTTAAAATCCAGTTTTAAAATTTCCTTTGTGGTGAATCTAGATGAGGTTTTCATTGCAGAGGTACCTCCAAACTTCATTTAGCATATGATCTTGGCTCTTTCAAACCAATCCTTGATCTACAAATTTATAAGTATGTGGCCCAACTTGAATATAATAGAGAAGTGGATAAATAATTCCTAGGGTTCAAAAACTTCTAGTTTTGAGTTTATGATGGTTGGAAGAGGTTTCAATCTGGATCTGTCTCCCTTTCCTAGTCCTACATTTGTGGAATAAATCTAATCCAAATCTTGTATGAAACATAATAGGAATATAGGTAGATTAGGCCCATACCAAGGTGATGCAATGACTAAACGGGTTCTTCTATCTAAGACTGGTGAAAATGATACAACGACTAGACGGGTAAGGTGTTGCAGCAGCTAGATGGGTAAGGTGTTATAGTAGCTAGATAAGTTTTCCATCTAATATGGGTGGAAAATGTAGCGGTGAGACAAGTGTAGCATCTAGACAGATGGAGAAAATGCAGCAGCTAGACGGGTGCAATGACTAGATGGGTGCAACAGCTAGACAAGTTCTTTCGTCTAATACAGATGAATAAATGCAGTGGCTAGGTAGGTGCAACGCCTAGATAGGTAAATGTTACAACAAGTAGATGGATAAATGTTACAACAACTAGACGGGTTCATCCATCTAAGATAGGTGGTTTTTGCTTTAGATGGGTACGCCATCTAAGATAGCATAGATGGATAGATGGGTAAACCAAAAGATATCTCAAGCAGGTTCCTCGGTATTTATGCATCTCCTATCCTTGATCTCAATTGCTTAGACTTTATTTCCTTGCAACCTACACACATACGCTCAACAACAATACACAGACAGTCTACGAATATAGATTCTTATTAGGGGTACAACGTTGGAGAACTAGGAAGAAGATGAAGTTTTTATTTGGATGAAATTCATAGGTTACAACAATCTTGGAATATCTCTCATATTCACTCCTCTCTCTTAAATTTGCCTCATGCCCTATCTAACAGTTCCTCCCTCTCGATGCACACACAAAATCCTATTTATATTTTACTTTGTCGGATCATTTCATCTTCCTCTCATCGTAGAAAAATAGGATGTATTTTTTCCCTTTCCAGGCATATTTCCACATCATACTCATTGGGTGAGAAAACAATTTTCATGGGCAAAGCTCATGAATATTTTTAAAGTGCACCATCATGATGCCATACTTAGCTATTTTTGTAGTGCTCATCCACATTGCCCCTTTAGTTGGTTGTTTCTTCCACTTGACCAAGTACTCATAGTAGACCTTGCTTCTCATTTTCCTTGATATTCTCGAGTCTAGAATCATTTCAATTTTGTCTTGTTCCTTCTCTGGTAACTGTGTTATTCGTTATTATGCTGGAACATCAATTGTTTGGTCCAAATCCACTTTCTTAGGTGGATTATAGTACATATATAAATCAACGATATTAAATATTGGAGAAATACTGATGCCTTCTAGAAGCTCAATTTCATATGCATTTGTAGAAAAATTCTTCAGTATATTACAAGGTCCAATCTTCTTCCAGTTCAATTTTTTGTAGGTGCCTTTGGGAAACCTTTCCTTTCACAGGTATGCTAATACCAAATCTCCAACTTGGAATTCTTGTATCCAGCACTTGATATCAGCATATTGCTTGTATTTTATGGTATTTATTTCTAGATAAGCCTTCACTTCATGATGTAATCCCTCCATATATTTACCAAAATCCGTAGCCATAACACTAGGTTTTTGTAATTCAATTATGCTTCGCAATTCATCTACTCCTCGAGGATGAATTCCATACACAATTTGGAATGGACTCTTAGTTGTGCTCCTATTTACTAAATGCAAATTATACTTGTGCTAGCATAACATCCCATAACTTTGGATTCTTACCAACCAGGCATCATAGCAAATTTCCAAGGCTCTTATTCACTACTTCAGATTATCCATCCGTTTGAGGGTGGTAGGTTGAACTAAAGTTCAACTGAGTACATAGTTTCTTCGATAGGGTACGCCAAAAGTGGCCAGCAAAATTTGCATCCCTGTTTGACACAATGCTCTTCGACAAACCATCCAATCTCACCACTTCATAGAAGAACAAATCAACAATATGGGTAGCATCGTTTATTTTCTTACAAGGTATGAAATGTACCATCTTTGAGAATATGTCCACAACTACAAAAATGGAGTCATTACCCTTTTGTGTCCTTGGCAACCCAAGGATAAAATCCATGCTCACATTCTCCCATGGCCTCTTTGGTATTGGTAATGGTTGATACAACCAAGTATTTTGACTCCTACCCTTTGCATGCATCTATGACTATTTGTTATGCATTTATTATGCAATAAATGCATAAAAGAGGTAAATATAGACACCTAATTTTGGCATACCAAACTTGAAATAACCCACAACATAGCCAAGTTAGTCACATTAACTACCCTAACCCAAAATTTGAGCACTTATTCCTTAGAAGAAAAACACTGGTAAAAGTGCAAAATCACTGGTACTGGTATTAATTTTGCAAAAAATGCCTATCTTGACTAAATTTAATCTCTCCTAAATATTTTGACCCATAATGATCAAAATTGTAAATTTTTTACTAGCAAAATCATCGATAATGATTTTGCCTCAATAAGTACATAATCTCAGATTATTAGATTCTTCACCCTCTTTGAGCCTTCCACCATTTATGAATTTGATATTACCTCAGATCAATGGTTCTTGCCAACATCTCTCCAAATCCAAATATTACTCCTTTGTGATATTCCAATTTGTTCCTTTGGATTTTATATTCATAATATTACCTTCCCATCTCATATCATCCTCAATGCACTTCTCCTCTCCTAAGGATAAGAAAACATATAAATTGAACCATTAGGATGGGCTTCTCATAAACAATCTCTACACACTAACATTATATTAAAATTACTTTGTAAATTGCTCTATTGCTCTCATTATCTACCTTCAAGCATTTGGAAGAGTTGAGACATCTCATGAATATGTTAGACCATAGTCCTCATAATTTGATAATTTATTTACCTTTGTTTCTTATAGGAATGACATTGCTACCTCTCTAGTTTTAGGTAACCATTTTGCTCTCACTTATCAATCTCATACACTTTTTGTCAAATCCATTCACTCTATTAAGCACATTTTAGCCTTATTTAGACATAGCATAAAAAATCTCTTGATATTTATTTTTTGTTTAACACACAAAAGCAAAAATTTTGTTGCTCCACTTACAAGCAGCGATTTCACAACACATATTTCTACTATGTATTCTGAATATCAGCTCTCATTTTTCTATACTTCCCTATGTACACACACTACTTAATATTTTATATTAACATTTAACTATATTTTGGATAATCTAGTATTTTGTTTTCTTAGTTCAAAGAAGCAAAATCATGGTCGTTCCACTTATGTTTTGTCATTTATGATTTTATATTTCATTTACTTGTAAAACAATTATTTTATCAAAGTAACCATGGGTCTGACTAGTGAAGTAAGACAAGTCTCTATCTCTCCCTGACCGACAAACCCCCAAAACCTAATCTATGTCTTAAGTATTTTTTTTTGTGTAGGAGTTACAAAATTGTTAGAGGTCAAGTTACAAGTAACAATTTTTCTTCACAATTTTGTCTTGTTGAACAAATTATGTTTCACCTTGGTTGAACAAACAAGTGTTTCTATTATTGTATCTTCAAATTATATTCTATGGTATAGTTGGTTTGTTGTTTTGGCATAAAGTAATTTTTTTATTTTATGTTTCCCCTCACTTATTAAGGTGAAAATAAAAGAACCTAGTGTATTTTAAAGAATATATTTCATTTCTTGTTTTAGCCCTTACCTTAAAAAAACATTTAATTGTATTAAAAAAATGCTTAAATAGAAGATAGAAAAGTAGAATATTTATCATCAAAATCAAAAACAAAAATTAAACATTATTAAAAAAAACGGTATATCTTTGACATTTTATTTTGATGACCTTAATTCAAATCAAGGGAGAGAGGCCTTGTTACTATACCCTTACAAAGTGTGGCCCCTAGTTATATTAACCAATACTTTAAATTTAAAAAAAAAAACAAAAATTAACAACTTTTTGTAAAATTCTTTTTCAATAAACCTTTAAAACTTTTATTTTATTTAAAACAAATTTATTATAAAATAAAATACTCTCGTGATAATAGACATTTTAAAGTGTTAAAGAAAATTGGGATCATATATTAAATTCAACACAATTCTAAAAAAATAAAAAAGAAAAAAATAATAAAATGGAGGAAATATTAACATAAAAATATGTTATCGGAAATAAATAACTTATATAGCAATAATATCACATGACCCTATTAAAAAAAGAACCAAGTAAAAATGAAGCACTTAGGAGCAGACAAAGTATTAAAGTCGAGCAGTTTGGAGAACGCGTCATTCAAGTCTTTAAGATTCAGAGACGAAGAACACATCTCAAACACTTGCCTTCCAACATCAATTCAAATGCCTTGTTGATCTCAGAGAAGGGCAGCTCATGACTAATAAATTCCTCCAGTCTGATCTCCTGCATGTGTTCGGGTCCTCAAAAATCAGCAGCAACTAATGACAAACGGCATTTTTCTCAATATCACCATGTCAAAGATAAACACACCTTGTTCATGCACATTTCGACCAGAGCAGGCAACTCGGATTTTCCCTTGAATCCGCCGAAGACGGAACCAACGATCTTCCTGCCATCCAAGAACTCGCTGGGGCGGAAACTCAACGTTCGTCCACTCGTATCAATTCCCACCAAAACTGCCACCCCCCATCCCTATCAAAACCCAAATCAATCCAGAATTATATTAACTTTAAAATCAACTCTCATAAAACAAATCAATAATGCAAACAGCGTTGAGTTTGTAGGTCGGTAAGAGAGTGTTATTACATCGTGTGCAGCCAAAAAAGCCTGGTACATTATATCCGCATGTCCAACGCATTCAAAACTGAAATCCACGCCCCCATCACACACATCTCGAATTACCTGCCAATTTACCGAGTCATATTGCATTCTTTTTGGGAATCATCTGACAGTTTAAAATACCTTCTTATTTGCTGGTCTGCGAAGATTTACAGAGCTCTACAGGTCTACGATTAGAATCAATTATATATAGGACGGTACCTCGTGTATCGGCTTGTCGTAATCTTTCGGGTTGATGAACTCCGTTACTCCAAGGGCTTTCGCTGAAACGGAAGTTTAAAAATGGACACAAAAAAGGGTCAAGAAAGAAAGCGCCCTCGTCATGTATTCGAATTAAAAGAAATGATGAAGCAATTGGAGGATACCTTTGGTGAATTTGTCAGGATTTGTGTCGATTCCAATGATTCTGGAGGCTCCTCTCACCCTTGCGCCTTCCGCAACCTTGCCAACAAAACGAAACAGAAATAATTAGAGAAAAAAAAAAAATCAAATCTCTGGACAGTGTGTCTTTATATGTGATATTACTCACCCCAAGGCCAACGGTGCCGAGGCCAAAAACAGCTACGGTTGATCTGGCTTGTACGTCGGCTGTGTTCCAGACGGCCCCCACACCTGCAAATGAAACTTCAGTCTTCTCCTTCGGGGTTTGTGTCTTTATATATACTTTTCTATTTCGGGGCGTCTGGGTTCATTCATGAATATTAATACGAATAAATTATAGTTTAATGACCTGTTGCTACTCCGCAAGCAAGCAAGCACATTTTGTCGAGAGGAGCATCACGATTGATCTTGACGACGCAGGCATGATCGACCACCGTGTACTCACTAAAGGTCGAAGTTGACATGCAATGGTAGATTGGTTTCCCGCCAACGAAGAAACGGGTTTTGTTATCGCTTACCATAACGGATCGTGTGGGATTAATCCTGAATGTAGCGCACAGATTTGTCCTCTTTGATTTGCAATACACACATTCTCCACACTCCCCTGTAAATAATGGTAGGACGTGGTCTCCCTCTTTCAGATCCCTCACGCCTTCTCCCACGCTTTCCACGATCCTGTACAGCGAAATCCACCCACATGAATTTATAGACATCATGCATTTAGAAGTAGAATGTTAATTCTGAACGATTTGAACGTATCTTACCCTGCAGCCTCGTGTCCCAAAATCCGTGGAAATACCCTTAGCATCTCATTCTGCAAATTACATAATCATGAGGGCTCAATTGTAAAACTTTGGAATGATGAAACATTCGTTCAAACTGGAATTAAACTACCTCGGAACTCCAGTACATAATATCGGTGTGGCAGAGGGAGGTGTGGGTAATATTGATGCGGACTTCCATGGGGTGGGGAGGATCGACCTGCACCTCTTGTATAACCAGCGGCTCTTTTGGTCCCCATGCCACTGCAGCTGTTTACAAGTTCAATTTATTAGAGATATAAACCAACCGTTAACAATAAGAAATATAGCAGTAAGAATAATGTCGCTGTAATTAAAAACCCACAGCAATTTGTCACTCTGATCATGAGGTTGTTGCGACTCCGAATCTCACTGTAAAATTGCTAGTTAGTTCTCTAGATCAACAAGTAACTAAATGCAATTATTAGAATTCGACACCGAAAAGCCCAGATCTCTTTTGACAAAAGGACTACCTCTTCTAAGCTTTGTCTACTCTTCAAGGAGAAAAAAACACAGTGCCATACTTGACGTAATGGTTCAATGATAAATAACGAACGATAAAACGGACATATGACGGACTACATACAACCAACCCAACCTACCCTTGCAAATAATGACTTTGCCGGCCGAATTAGCAAATTCGGAGCAGTTGCTGTTGCCACTCCCCATGATTCCACAGAAAGCTCAAGTCACACTTGGTGTCGATCTGGACCTCTAATGTCTATGGAAAACTATGGAAATGTGACATGCATTTATAGCATAGGTAGCATAAGACAAAGTGTGTCACATTCTTAAAAAAAGGATCTGGAATAGTAGAATTAAAACACAGCTTTCAAAGAAAGGTCTGGAGTAGTAGAATTATTATATATTTTTTAGGCTAGCTGTATTTGAAGAAAGTTTTAATAAAGTAGGTTTTAATACAGGATTTGAAATTATGACATTTATGTTATTGGTTTAGTTGTAAAATTAAAAGAATATAAAATTTCAAAGATTTAATTTTATAAAGATTTATAGTTGACAATAAATATCAGTGTTTTCTTAATAAAAATTATAGTTTTAAAATTTATATAACAAATTAAAAGAAGTTGTGAATTAAAGTGAAACTTTTACTTGTAAAGGATTTTAAATATTTATAAAAAATTGAATAAAGAAGTAGATGAACTCTCAAAAAAATTTCAAATTGAATTATGTACATTATGCTTAGTACAGGATTTCAACGAAATCAAAGGTAATATAATGCAGTTGTGGTTGGTATCTTATTTGAAATTATTCTACTCCACTTAAAGCAAGGACCCTTAAAAGTAACTTTTTGAAAAATTAATCTACTTAAACAAGCTCATTTAAAATCAACCTTTTCATTCACAAGTCAATAATTTAAAAAAATATTAGTTAACAAATTAAAAAAGTGTTTAAAAATAAAATTTAATATAATAAAAATAGTAACTATAATGTATAAAAATCTAATTTTAAATCAATATTAAAACTTAAAAAATTAAAAATATAGTAAAAATATAAAATAAAATTAGATACTAAAAATATACGGAAAACCTTATTATGATTATGTAGAGATATCTGCGATCATTATTGTAAAAATTAGAATTTTAAGCAGCGTAAGGGTAGTTATTCATTGTAAGAATGAGTAAATACCTATAAATCTCATTTATAAGTTTTCCAACATTCATTATTTTTTAATATTTAAATTATAATTTTTATTTTAAACACCTAATTAAAATTCTTAAAAAAATAAATAAAATTCCATAAGAGACGTATCAAAAATGATACTAATAATACATATTAGTTATACTATACTAATATGTATGATACTAATAATACATATTAATTATACTACACTAATATGTATTATTAGTATCATACATGTTAGTTATACTATACTAATATGTATTATTAGTGTCAGTTTTTGACACGTCTCTCATGGACATCTTAAATTCCACCAGAGACGTATCAAAAACTGATACCAATATTATACTGACACGTCTCTCATGGAATTTAAGATGTCCACCGAACCTCAAGACTAATTTATTTCACTAGCAAATGATTTTAATTTATTTTTTGGAAAGTATTTTAGTTACTCAACTGTGTATATATATATATATATATATAGAATTCGTCTTGTTCCAATGACTTGCCCGAAAAGTCCAAACATTTTAAATCTTCTTTGCACAATACATGCGCCCACTTTAAAGTCCGACATAAAAAACGTGGTTAGTTCCTTTTCAATGCAAAAAGTTTATTATTATTTTTTCTTAAGTAAGGTGTTCCCGTGCAAAATTATTTTGTGATTAGACGGAAGAGGTTGATTGGATTGAGAAACCTTGGTTTTAGCTGAATCCAAGAAACTTAACTTTAACTCGTCAATTTCAATCTGTAGGTAGGTATACGGATTCTACACACAATAAACGATCAGCTTAATTTATTTTAGTTAGGTGTTTTTAAAATAAAAATTAAATTTTTAATTAGTCTTGAAGTTAGGTGGACATCTTACATGAGAGACGTGTCAAAAACTGATACTAATAGTACATAACTGAAGTTATGGATCTTTTGCGTGGGGGCTCACAGGCCTTGGAGTGGAGGGTAGGAGCTGTATATGATATGGGCCGTGGCAATGCCGTGGCCATATTTATGCATAAAGGGTTGGATTTAAATTGTATTTGTAAAAAAAAATTGGCGAATCTTAATCGAAATCAAAATCTAAATCAAATTAATTATTTGTACACAAAAATTTGAGGCATTTGAAGCTCTAAAAAGTAAGGTCATTTTTTAGATAAATTTTGACCTATTAAATCACCTTATAACTTCATAGAAACACCACCATTATATCAGGATTGAAAAGAGCTTTCCAATGAGTACAAATATGCCTATGTTTGGATATATATTGTAGTGAATTGACCTTAAGAAAAAATTGGTCCTAAAAATTTTAGGCGAATGGGCCGACATCGAGGATCCTCATATTCGTCAATTTCCAATTTTGGAAATCCTAATATTCGCCTAATTTGCGAATATTCACCACTGTGCATAACCTTGTATTTATGTATCTATTACTGATGTTGGGATTTATGTGATTATATGCATGAGAGGGTTGTGACTTATCTAAGTGGTGATAGTAGTTGGGACTTGACCTTAAAAATAAGCAAAGTTTATTTTAAGTGAGATATATTTTGTGTGTGATGATTTATTTTTTATGTAAAAAGGTATTATATTAAATAAGTAATATAATACATTTTTACAAACCAAAAAAATGCAGATAAACATGTTATGTGACCAACGTCATCAACCAAAAAATTACTATCATAAAAACGTGGGAAACCAACAAAACAACTAACAGCTAATTAAAACCACATTACAAAACTAGAGGGCAAACACTATCAACTAGCCAATAGAATGATTACATATTGAAAATGATAGTTGAATGTACGTCGTACGCCACAAAAGTTAAAGCAAAAGCAAAAAAGAGGGAATCCTTGCAATGGTGAAGAACCATTACGTGGGTTTAGTCACAACTAGACTGAATCCCACCCAACATTATCATTAGGAGACTTTGGCGCTAAACCCATCCCTATCCAAAAAAATAAGTGTCGGGAACATCTTCCCAACTATGAACAAACAAATCCTCATTCGTAGCAAACATCGAAGCATTCGACTTGACCCAAGAGTTAAGCTAAGGAGCCAAGGGAGAGAGAGGAGCAGTCAGGTTACAAAGGCCAACCCTATAAGGATGGGGGGCCTTAAGTTGGGGTAGGAGTGCAATTTTGGGTCGAGCGATGATGCTGCCTAGACCTGGACTAACTTTGGGGATAATCCTGCTTAAGAGGAACTCGATTGACTATGCATGAAGCGTTCCCCCAATGATCAATAAGCTCTTGAAGATGAGAGAGCTCCATAGTCACCTTACTAGCCTGAACCACAATCTAAAAATACACAAATAAAATAATATTAGATTTCTCAAAAGCAAAGATGTGAAGAGAGGAAGAACACTTATCAAAGATACAGTCATTTCTAGCTTTCCATAAGCTATACAGGGTTTCCATATGAAACAAGTTTCACACTTCAAAGAAAATAGATGGTAAGGGTAGGGGGTCTCCCATAATGATATGCTTCCACTCAAGTGTAGCATAGGAATAGGGTCTAAAAAGGAAAAAAACTATTCCCAAAGGGAATGAGTATGAACATAGATCCAAAAAATATGGATAAAGTCCTTAGACTAAAGACAAAAATGGTAAGGAGGGTTGAGAATGCCTAAAAGTTGGAGACACTCCCCAACAGAATTACCTTGATTAAGAAGACTCTAGGAATAA
The DNA here is from genome assembly GCA_028583015.1 of Wollemia nobilis. NCBI lineage: Eukaryota > Viridiplantae > Streptophyta > Pinopsida > Araucariales > Araucariaceae > Wollemia > Wollemia nobilis. The sequence continues at coordinate 10,820,266 of JAQPPZ010017220.1, read as the reverse complement.
CAAGAAAGCTTGGGCTCCAATAAAGGAGCCTAGGTAGTCTGGAAATTATGCATCCAAATAGGCCAAGGGGAAGAGACATTCCACCATTGACTGAGCTTATCAATCATGGGGAGGCAAAGAGAGAGTTATCCATACCCCAAACGGACCTTGTGACTTATATCTAGTCCAATCTCTTTTAGATATCCTAGAAGATGAATCATTGTGGCTACCCTAATAGGAAAGATACAAAATTTACCAAAAGCATTTCATATGGAATTAAAGCTTTTTATTTTTAATTTTCTTATACTCAAATCCTTTTAGATAATATCTATTTATCTCCATTTCAAGTTTGATGCAATGTTAGACTATACTTCACACCAATAAAGCACCACTAACACTACCAACAACCCAACCAATATTTGAATTATTCCAACTACATCTATTCTACAATACAAAAATTACTCTCAAGCCTCCTGTTATTATTTTCAATTTACAAGCAATCAGACAATCGGTTCAAGTTGGAAAAAATGTTCGGTAGTTATTCTAGGCAAAAACGAAGTTTGGCAGTCAGTCTAGGTGAAAAAGATGTTCGACTTCAGTCCGAGTGGAAAAAGATGTCCAGCAGTCGGTCCGGGTAGTAAAAGAGGTTCAACAGTCGAACCGGGTGGAAAATGAGGCCCGAATGCCATTTTGGGTACTAAACACGGTTCAAATGTTAGTCTCGGATGTCAGTCCGGGTACAAAACTATGTTCGGTAGTCATTTTGAGAGTAGAAAAGAGTGTGGTTTTGGTTCGAGTAGAGTTTTGATCTTAATGAACTGGTTTCTGCACACAGCTGAAGTTTGATGGAATTTTACAACAGATCGAATGTTTCAATTCAAATTTTTCTTTGAAGGTTTTATTTTTGTTGTGCCTGCTCAATTTTCTAATAATATGAATGTTTTAAATGAAAAAGTATCTCTAGCGTGTTACTTTGGCGGGATAAGTTAAAAATAAAAAATGGTTAAAATGGTCCATGACTTAGGCGAGAGTGTTGGTGAATTTAAAAAAAAATACGTAAAAATATTATCCACGCACAATGAATTGACACCTAAAAAATTTATCCCAAAAATTTTGGGTGAAATGACCGATGTCCAAGGTCCTCCAAAATCATCAATTTGTATTTATGAAAATGCTAATATTTGTCCAGTTTGTGAATATTCGCCACTGTGCATAACCCTGCATTGATGCCTTTATAAGATGACTATTTCTCATTGTCATGCACTCAGTCTAACCTCTATTGTAATCCATTGAGGTCACACCTATCTATACCACTAAAGATTGGTAGTTGTAGCCCTTGCATCAACTTCAAGATTGACTATAAATGCATCATCTATGTCCTCCTCCTTAATTATATTTAGGTCTAGTGGGTTTTCAAACCCCTCTCATTGCTCGCTTGATGGTACCACACATCACCCATGGAAGATAGATCTTGGACCAAGTTGAGCTATCTCACAATCTTGTCAACATGTTAGAAATCTTTCTCTCCTTATGTCCCTAATAGCCATCTAACCCTAGCCAACTAAAAGAAATCCTTTGGACAACCTTGATGTTTGTGTCTATTGCATAACTTTATTATCATTAACATAAACCATTCACCAATATGCAGAAATATCAAATCATTCACCCACAATACATTATCCACAATAACAATTCATAAATGAGATAGAGATAGATAATACCCTTAAGGTAGGGAAACACCAATAATAATCCTTAAGGAAGGACTAACTCCACAAGATCTCCCAAGGTGAGAGGCCACTTCGTGGGCACGACGATTACATAAGATTCTTCTTCAATGATGATTACAATGACAAATATCTCTTTATTATATATCAATATTCTTATTCTACTTTGGGGAGCCTACTACTAATATAATGTTATATTATAATATAATATAATATTATAATACAATCAACCTTGGGTTATGTGTGGCCCATGCCAACCGTTATACAATATAATAATATATCCCTAAATATCTATTCCTAGGTACCCTACCAGTGTCATGGCTACCATATGATTTTGATAGGCCACAAGTCATCAATTGCTTTATGGCTAGCTCCAATGTGCCTCTAAATGCTCATTGTCACCTCTAAAAAATATAGGTCCATCTAAATGCAATGAGTGCATTTATATTATCCATCATAAACCTACGGAGACCCATTGGTAGTCAAATGGTGAGGTGCTCTAGTATCAAACCTATAGTAAATGATAAGAAGCTAGGCCCTTACTCTATAAATGATATGATGTAGTATGTGATAGAGCCTAGCCAATATTACCAGTCCTTGCATGAGTTAGACTTACTCATCCTGCATATGAGATACTATCTCCCCACAACTCTATGGTAGCAACTTGTAGACACCCAAAAGTCGCACATTTCCACTTCTCACATCTTCACGGTCAATCAATTTGCAAAACCCATGAAAATTGCATAAATTGGCTAAAAATACTATTCATTTATCAAAATCACTATTCATCATCCTTAGCCCCCTTGGGCTAGCTAAGTCCCTTCCTACGCTTAACTCTAGGTCCTCATGTGACCTCATTCCCAACTCAACCAAGGTTGAATTCTCCACCATGGTCAAAAAGCACTTTATGGTCAAAAGTCAACATTTTTGGTCAAAGTATGCTTTATGGCTAAACACATGCTTAATTAGATCTAATATTGATTTAATCTAAGCCTTCCACCTCACCTAGTCTACTTTGACTAGCCTAGCCTAGCCTTGCCACCTCTCACCTAGATATTTCTCCACCTCACATTCCCCTGGGTCATAAATGAGAAATGGAGACTTTTGCACACAAAAAGTAATTTCAAATTAAAAGATATTTCCAAAAAGGTTCCAATAAATGCCAAATGGAGATTTTTATCTAGGTCATCATGACTTGTAGATGGGTGAGGGATTCTCTCACCCAATCTCATTTATGAGCTAGGACACCTCAAGGGACACCTCTTAGGTGGACACCTCACCACATACACCTCACAAGGGACACCTCATCCCCTCCCCTCACCTTGGCCAAGTCTATAAGTAGAAGGCCATTTCCACCATTTTAGAGAGATCAACTTTAGCTTACAAAAACTCTACAGAAATCACTCTAAATATAGCATCCATCACACATCCATCACACATCCATCACACTCATATTGCAATAGTAGTTTAGTCATTTTCATAATATTCCTTGTGATCTAGATAGGTTATCATCATCAAAGATAAAATTTGAAGGTGACCCACCAAATTCCCCAAGGAGCAATCACATCAAAAAGATCTCAAAAATCACATCTTGCAAGTTCAGCCAAAAAATATAGGTTCACACCCCCGTGCGAACCTCCCAGTTCAAACTAGGTTTGCACCCCCCGTGCGAACCTCTGCTACAACAAGATAGAATCACCCAAAAGGTAAATATGGTCTAGTTTAGTGTTTTATGTTGTTTTTAGCAAGTTATTTCATGTTTTGAGTTGATTTAAGAGTCTTTTTGTCTTCATAAACATGGGGTTTGACTGAGGCAAGCCCCCTAATGTACTAATAATATTTTTTAGGTCTAATAGGTACATAGAACATATCAATCCAATGGTGGCCCATGCGCAAGAAGCCCATCTACACTGAGGAACATCAAGAAGATAGATCTTGCTACCTTTGGACACATCTAAAAGGGTTTCCTTAGGGAAGACCCCATTGTAGCCTTCAGGGCAAGAATTGTAAAAGGATATCACTCTGTAACCTCCTTTTTATTTTAATAACAAAAGTAGCAAGATTCTATAATTTTTGAATGAAGGATTGTAGTGTAATCTTTTGCATGGTTTCATTCTAGCACGCCCGATGGGACCCCCACCAAGCACTAGCTTAATCATCATCTAACACATCTTGTGGACTATTTTTGTATGGTAGGTAGTTGTCATATTTGAAGGAACCCCAAATCAAAATGCCCTAAAACACATCTCAGGCCACATCATAAAAGGTTCATTGGTGCACCAACGAGCTTCAAAGAGGTTAGAGAGTACACACTTGGGCGTGTGAACTTCCCAATCTACCTCAAAATTGATCCTTGAAGCATAGGTATTGGTTTTAGACACCCCAAAAACTGGTAAGGTAAGTCAGGGGAGGTTAAAAGCCTCATGTTCTTAGGGATTGCGTGCCCCCATACCTAGACCCCAAACCACCTCTCACCATGGTGTATGCAAGGTGAAATCATTCCTTGTATTTTTGTGCGGCACCTAGTTAGTTTAATTTTTAGTAATTTGCTTATTTCAGGTATATGCATGATATCTTAAGGTTTTGTGTTCTCTTTTTCATTAATATTTGAATTTTGGACATTTTCTATGTAGGTAACTATCTTAGGACCATCTAGAAGCTTCAAAATCATCACCAAGATCACAAAATCAGTCAGCCCAATTATCGGCAATAGGTTCACATGGGCCCGTGTGAACTTCCTAGTAGAGGATAGGTTTGCACCTCGGTGTAAACTTCCCACATAGACATAACTTTGGAGAGGAGAGAGAAAAAAGATTTTGCATGCACTTAGATGTAGGTATTGTGCTAATACGATGGTTATCTTTACATTTTGAGGTAAATCTTATCATTTGGGTTGGCAATTGACCTATCACATATGCTTGTTTGTTCTAGTTAGTTTTACCATTGCTTTCTAATCTAGATTTGAATACCCTGCATTAAACTAGATTTGAATTCCAAGCACTTAATCTAGATTTCAATTTCAAAAGCATTAGCATAAATTTGATTTTGTGAGGAAGCAATTAATTAGATTTCAATTTCAAAAGCATCTAGTTAGATTTCAATTCAAAAGCATTAGCATAAATTTGATTTTGTGAGGAAGCAATTAACTAGATTTCAATTTCAAAAGCATCTAGTTAAATTTCAATTCCAAAAGCATTAGAATAAATTTGGTTTTGTGAGGACGCATTTAATTAGATTTATTTTGAAAAGGCATCTTAGCGTAGATTTATTTTGAAAAGGCACTTAGTATAGTTTTCTTCTAAAATAGTTGCGCACAACAAACACCACACACTCATGTTCCAACATAAATAGTGTAAGGATTGGCTTTCATCTCGAATTGGATTTCATCACCAATTCAACACTTGAGTTTGGTGAGGTCAGAGTTCTACCCTCCATCGGCTCACCCCCCATTTAGTCACCATAGTATCCCCTAGGAGTGGTTGGCCAGACTTCATCATCGGATGATCCCCTACTCTTGAGAGATGGTTATCCAGATTTAATCACTGGAAGGTACCTTCAAAGTAGGTAGTTTTAGAAAGCCCCTTTACCATAGGGCTTTTAAAAATAATTAGTGGGTGCAACTGATCATTATTATGCATGCCTTAAATGTGAGGGTTAAGTGAAAGCCTTGATTAGGGCCGGTAGCAGCACATTGACAATGTGACCTCTCTTCATGAGAGTATATTGACTCATTTGAGCATCTTGAGTCCCCCTTTTGGATACCATTTTACTGTACCAGATTCCATCTAGGTAGCCATTCACCCATTGGAAACATAGTTCTATTCTGCGTACCCTTGGGTGTTGTAGGAGGTTCTATGCTATGACATACCTATTTCAAAGTAGAATTCACCCATTCCCATGGTTTGTTCTTAGGATGGATATAGTACTCTCATCAAAACACACAAAAATCAAAAGAAAAACATTTGCTTATTGTTGAGTCTCAAAAAAGTGGTTACAACAGCATATCAAAATTGCTATAACTCACTGGTTAGTTGTTCCATAGTTGCATTTTCATGAAAAACACTACACAGTCTATTTTTAGGTAGTTCACACTCCCCCATGTGAATTTCTTGCACTCAGATAAATTTGCACCCTCATGTGAACCTAGCTTCCAGGCTACAAAACTACATAGAATAGTTCCACACAACACATAGAGGATCTCCATAGTAGAAATCCATCCTCTATCCCTATTTCTCGAGGTTTGCATGACCTCGTGTGAATGCTCGATTATAGAAGACATTCGCACCCCCCCTGTGCGAACCTACTTTCTAGGTCATAGAGTAACACCAGATCTTCCACACAACACATAGACACTCTATAGAGCACCTATCTATCATCTGTTCCTATTTTCTAAGGTTCGCACCCCACCCATGCAAATTTTTGGTTGTAGGAGAGGTTCACACCCCATCATGCAAATCTATGTTTTTAGAATAGAAAGTGTCAAAGTCAGTCACAAATATTCCTAGAGTCTAAATTTCATATCTTTTGGCTATTACTACACTACTACACACATCACCATGCTAGTTACGCATAGTCAGATACGTGAAGCCCTTCATCATGCCATCGAGGCTACTCATCGGACTATCATGACTATAGGTGCCTCTTCTTCTCAGACCACTGATCCACCTTTCGAGTTTGATAAGGTTGCTTCCATTGTTCCACCTGATCTATTGATAGGGCCCTCAACCCCTAGGGCTAGTCCTATATCTCATGCCACATCTTTCGCTCCATCTCATACCTTGGATGAGACCTTTGAGGAGACTTCTCCTCTAGATGATCTCTCCTCCCCTAATCCCCCATCCACTTATTTCCAGCATGTCATCTACACCCCTCTCGGTCATCCTATGCCCATCATCATTGCTGATGAGTTCACTCCACCTCCTTCACCATCTACCACCCATCCCTTTCTAGAGCATTCATCTCATCCACTTTTGGGGGATGACTATAATGTCATCATTTCCCAAATCATGCCTGATGTCATCACTACTATCCAGACCATAGGTATGATTTCTACACCTCCTTCTTCCACACCACCCCTTACCACATCCTCATCTCAAATCCCACCTTCATAGTAGGCTTCATCGAGCTCCCAACCCCCATCCCAACCATCATCATAATTTCCACCTTCGTATTCCCAATATCCACCTCAATACTTCTAGATATCATCACAACATTCATCTCATCCTTCACAACAATTTCAATAACAATAGGTCACCCCATCTCCATAACCACCTCCATTCACTCCATAGTTTGCTACCAATATCCCTACTAGCTACCCACCATTCTCCTCATATGGACCCCCATTGGCACCTTCTTCATCATTTCACTTACCTCCACCACCTCCCTTTTGACCCCCACCATCGAATCCATCCTATCTAGCTAATCCACCTCACTATTCGATCCAACTTGAATCTTTGCTCGCCATTCCTTTCGTACCACCCTAGTTCTCATCAGTCGCTACCCCATATTCAAACCAATTCTCTTTCACCACACCCTCATCTCTTCCACCCCCATATTCTACACCACCCACTTTCTTCACCTCACCACCCACTTGGTCCTCTACCACTACTGCTCAGGTGCAACCAACTTTCCAATATGCATAGCAGTAGTAGGTACCCATGCCTAACCAATAGATTCCTAGATATTATGATCAACAACCACCACCCATAGTCCAATCTTCATACATTTCACCACATCCATCTCAGGTTCCTTTCCCACAATATCAAGCTATGTCAATGCCTGATCCACAATAGGCTACTTACTACAATCAATGGGAAGAACAACAATTGCAATACCCACCACATTTGGGTTATTCATAGGCATCATCATAGCCACTACCTCCATATTCTTCTTCACATCCATTTCTAGCTCCACCAGATACCACCATGGTGCTCTCTAGTGAACTTCAAGCTATGCAAGAATAGATCCGTACCTTGGATTTGTGCACGACTGGTTATGGGCCTCAAAAACCCACATATGATGAGTTGTGCAATGAACCAATTCACCCATCTGTTCCCATGCATCCTTATCCTTACCGGTTTGAGATCCCTAAATTCGACAAATTCAAAAGTAAGGAAGATCCTAGAGAGCATCTTAACAATTACCATTTTTCTTGTTACCAACTTCATGGTAGTGATCCCCTTATGCTCCACACATTTGCACTTTCTCTTGGGGGACAAGCATTAGATTGGTACAATCATTTACCTCATCATAGCTTATTCACATTTGAACAATTGGCCAATCTCTTTCTTGAGCATTTTTTGATCAACATCAAAACCAAGACTACATTATCATATGTCTATGCTTTACACCAGTTTGATGATGAGCCCATTACTAATTTTATCTCTCACTGGAGAGTGGTCATTCATGATCTCACTTTTACTCTCCCACCTTCAGAGCTCATCAAACTATTTTCCAAGAGTTGTCACAAGCAAATCTCTCAAACTCTACAAATCCATCAGAGTCATACATTTGAGGAAGCTATTGCCCAAGCTAAGGTTATCGAGGACATCAAGGTCCACATGGCAATATCAAGCTCCATCCAAAGCAACCCTATCCATCCAACTATCACTACAATCACAATCCATATGTACCACCCACTTCCAAACCACCTCAGACCAATCAGGTGCTCCTCGCTTCTCCATCCCCACCACCTCAATCCACATCATCTCAACCCCCACAATCAACACCACCTCGACCTCCACAAAATGCATACCAAGTCAACCCTCCACCACCTTCTAATCCATACCAAGGTTGTAATCCTCACCCTCCTCATCCACCATGCAATTGGATACCTTTGTCTGAGCCCATGCCCACCTTATTCCATCGATTATATGATGGAGGCCTCATCACTTTGCCTAATATCCAACCTAATGATCCAAATCATCCACTCCCTCGGGACCACAATCCATAGGTATTTTATGATTTTCATCACCAACATGGCCATTCTCTTGATGCATGCCATATTTTTCCATACTATGCAAGATCTTATCGATCATGGCACCATTCAGGTTTCTAATCCCCTCACACCACAAAATCAAAACTTGGGGATCTATCAAAATCCATTACTCGAGCATGGGGGTAATCCACCTCAATCTGATCCATGCCAAGTCAATCATGTCAATCGAGGTCCTTCTCAATAGGGGTTTGTGGGTATGATCAACATTGCTACCCGTAATCAATGCTATCCACCTCCTACTGAAGCCCAATACCCTTCCACATCTCTTCCACCACCTTCTTCAAATCCACCAATCCCTCCACTAGTTCCTCCTCCTATACCATAGAATGTCATCACTATCCATGGTAGTATTTCCCATCAACTCCACACTACCCCTGCAAGGTTATCCATATATGACCTTCTACAACAATCCCAACCTCATCGTGAGGCCCTCAATTCCATTCTCCACTCTCTCGATCTTGAGACCAATGATATCGATGCTTTTGCCAACTTTGTTGGCAATGTTCAGAGATGCCTACAACCTTCTATCAGCTTCCATGACCATGAGATTACTGAAGTTGTAGGTGAGGGAGTGGATCCACCATTGCATATTCAAGCTTCCATCAATTCCATCACTTATAAGTGTGTCCTCATTGACATCGGCTCATCCATCAACATCATTTCTACCACCACCCTTGGCCATCTTCACCTTCCTCCTTCCCACCTTGCTACTCCTTCTATGGACCTTCAAGCTTTTGATGGCTCTATGCACCCTACCATTGGTACCATCATCCTTCCCATTCAGGTTGGTGCCAAAACCATTTCCACCCTCTTCCATGTCATTGAAGGTGAGATGTAGTATAATATCCTTTTGGGATACCCATGGATTTGGGACATGCAATGTGTCCCTTCCATGCTACATCATTGTATCAAATATGTTCATAATGGATTGGTCCACTACATCCCCATTGATGGTGACCCATTCAAATTTTGCAATATTATCACCCTTCCACCAGGTCCACCCTTATCATCTACATAGTTCACTCCCACTCCACATCATTCTTTGGATACCACCTATCCATCATCCTCACCTTCACATCCCACACCCAATTTGAGCAACATTGCATCATCTTCATCACATCCACCTCAGGCTCCTAGTGCTCCCACTATTCCCACATTCTCACATCTTCCTTCATCTTCCTCTACACCATTTCCCCCATTCACCTTTTCTACTACACCTCCTCTAGCTTCCACCTCCAACAACCCTCCAATTATTCCTACTCCATCTCCATATTCCCATCACTTTGTGCCCTATTTTGCATGGGCATGGGTGGTCCCCAACCCACCAGTCACATCTTCTATTCCAACCTCTCAATTCACCCATGTAAATCATCCCATCACTAGAATACCTATTGAGTGCTATGAGTGGACACAGCGTGCCACTCAACTTGATGACCAATTAGCTCAATCGGATCCTCCTAATTCATCCAATTCACCCCCCACTCACTCTACACCCATCCCATTACCATATTCACCACCCAGGGGGTCCTCCCCTCAACCCGAGCATCAAGTCCCTCCTCATGTCTCTATACTCATGACCACACTTGGTCCTGGTGAGTATCACATACGCAATGCTTGGGTTATTTCACCCACCATCTAGTCCACCCATGACTTTGGTCGACCTCATGATGTGCCCTTGACTATTGGGGTAGTTGTTCCTCTTGGTCCACTTGATAATTACATAAATTTCATATATGGGGGACTTGACTCATCTGTGGAACCTCTCGCGCCTCCACCACCACAAACCAGATTTTATGATAATCTTGATCACATGTCAAATCCTAATTTTTCTTGGCATTATCTTCATATGTACAACTAGCATGGTTATGGTCTAGGGAGATATGAACAAGGGTGTCACACCCTCATCAATCCTCCCTTATGCAAACCTACCGATCGATCTGGAATTGGTTACCATCCTACAACAATCAATACCCTCAAGAATGATTTACACAATATTAATATTGATCCCCTCGAGGTCCTTACTGATGATGAATTTGAGCTCAATATTTTGATAGATAGTTCATCCCCTCATTCTATAATCGATATTCCATCTACTTTCTTCCATCCATCTCCACCCCATGAACCACTCTCTTCTTCTAAGGTTGAGGCTCTTGCTCATCAATTCACCAACCTATCACTCGATCCACCCTTACCAGTCGATACACCTTCTTCACCTCCACCAACTATTCCATTTATCCCTTACCATGAGAGAGCACCCACTCAAGGCCCACATTCTCGTTCTCCCTCTTCACCTATCATTTTTCTCCCTGCCATCACCAACCATTTCTTAATTCATTGCTATCCTCCTTTGATTCTTCCCCACCTTCATCTCCCACCTCCACCATATCTAGAATATCTGTTAACATGATCTCTATTGACTTATATGCTCCACTCCGATATCCAAACCATCCCAATTACATCCCACCCCCTATCATCAACTTTGTCGATTTTGATGATATTTCCTCCACACCCTCACCCATTGAATTCCTCCCATCACCTCAATTATTATGATCCACTAATGCACCTTTGCCCTCCATTCCACCTCATCTCCCATGGATTAATCATATAGATATTTATCTAGATGATGAATTCTAGCTCCTTGATGCCATTGATGACCTTCATCTCATCCCAACACCCACTCAACTTCATGATGGTTCTCACATGCTTGTCGAGGACACTATTGAAGTTGACATTGGTAATGACCCTAATCACCCTCACATTGTCCATCTTATCGCTAGCCTTTTTGATGATGAACATGTCCTTTTCACCAATTTCCTTTGGCACTACATAAAGGTGTTCGCATGGTCCTACATGGATATGCCAGGCCTTGATCCATCATTAGTCGTACACAACTTAGTCCTGGATGATAATGCCAAACCTATCAGACAAAAGTTGCATTGAATGCACCCCACCATTGCTCTTATGGTTAAAGAGGAGTTATAAAAACTTCTTGATGTGGACTTCATATAACCTATCGATTACCCTGAGTGGGTTTCAAACATGGTTCCCATCAGAAAATCCAAGGGGGTATCTGTATCTGCACTGATTTTAGGGATCTTAACAAAGCTTGTCCCAAGGATAATTTTCCACTCCCTAATATTGACACATTGGTCGATGCCATAATCGAACATGAAATGCTATCACTCATGGATGGTTTTTTGGTTACAATCAAATTCATGTCAACCTAGATGATCAACATAAGACCTCTTTCATGACCCCCTAGGGGATATTTTGTTACAAGGTCATGCCCTTCGGCCTTAAGAACATTGGGGCAACCTATCAACGTGCAATGACATACATTTTTCATGATCTCATGCACAAAACTATTGAAGACTATGTTGACGATCTCATTGCTAAATCCAAAACCCATGGTCAACATCTTGAGGACCTTCACCAAATATTTGATCACCTCTTGGAACATAATGTCTGATTAAATCCAAAAAAATGTGTCTTTGGTGTTACCACAGGCAAAATATTAGGTTTTATTATTTCACAAAGAGGTATCAAAGTAGATCCCCAAAAGGTCCAAGCTATCATTGATATGCCTCCCCCTATGAATCTCAAATAGCTACGTAACTTGCAAGGAAGAATCCAATCCATCCGATGATTCATCACCCAACTTTCTGACAAGTGTCAGTCATTCAACCATCTTCTTCAAAAGGGGGTCCCCTTCAAATGGGATAATCAGTGCCAAATCACTTTTGATGCCATCAAATCATACCTTACATCTCCACCAGTTCTATCACCACCCCATCCAGATCGACCTTTCCATCTCTACATTTTTGCAACCGATTTCGCATTGGGCACGCTCCTCGCCCAAAAGAATGAAATGAACCAAGAACAAGTTGTATACTATATCAGTCGTACATTGATTAGTTATGAGACATGGTATGCCTACATGGAAAAACTTTACCTTGCCATTGTCTTTGCCACATAGAAACTATGACATTACATGATTAATCACACTACCTACATCGTAGCCCATGATAATCCACTTTGCTACATGATGGGTAAGAGCTACCATAATAGTCGCACAACCAAATGGATCATGCTTCTCATGGAATTTGACCTCGAATTCATTAGTCAAAAATCCATCAAAGGCCAAGTCATTGTTGATCAGTTGGCTGAAGCACCTTTACCAAGTGATGCCCCATTACTCATTCAACTTCTTGACGATTCTGTATTTCATACTACTAAAGTTGAAGAATTTGTGGAACCTGAGTAAACCACATGACCCATGGTTTTCTCAAGTTAAATATTACATCAAGCTCGATATTCTCCCACCCGATCTAAATCACACTCACAAATGAGCTTTCAAACTATGAGTAATTCGCTATACATTGCTAGGAGATATCCTTTACAAGCGAAGTTATGATGACATCCTACTACACTATCTTGAACCACATGAAGCCCAATGCATTATCCAAGAGGCTCATGATGGTACTTGTGGTGGCCACTTCAGTGGTATGGCCATTACCAAATGCATTTTATGAATGGGCTATTACTGGCCCACAATGGAACATGATTATTGTGATTATGTCAAAAAGTGTGTCAAATGCCAACATCATGCCAATATTATACATTTGCCTTCTCAGGCTCTTCAACCTATTCAATCAATGTGGCCCTTTTCATAATGGGGTTTGGATCTTATCGATAAAATCACTCCCACCTCATCTGGAAATCATAAGTTCATCATTACAACAATCGAATACTTCATAAAATGGGTTGAGGCCATCCCTTTAATCCAAATGACCAGTCCTAAAATTATTGATTTCATCACTCAACATATCATTTATCATTTTGGAATCCCATCTAAGATCATCTCTGACAATGGTACCCCATTCAAGAACAAGAATGTTCATGCATTATGTGAGAAATTCAATATTCAACATAGCTTTTCTACTCCATACTACCCATAGGGTAATGGGCAAGCAGAAGCTACAAACAAAACCATTTGCACCATTCTTCGCAAGACCATTGTAGAATCACATCATGATTGGCATAATCAAATGCCACTGGCCTTATGGGCCTATCACACAAGCATTCGTACTCCAACTAGGGCAACCCCATTTTCTCTTGTATATGGTGTTGAAGCCATCATGCCCTTGGAGCTTGAAATTCCATCCTTATGGGTCTCTATGCAAGAATTCATTGATGATGACACTACTCGTCAAGCTAGGTTAGATCAGTTGACCCTATTGGATGAATACCACATTCATGCTATTGAACATACACATGTTTATCAAGATCATCTTCGATGTGCCTATAATTCTAAGGTACACCAATGAGAATTTCAAGTTGGAGATTTAGTCCTTAAGGAGAACCAACAAATTACTAGCCAACCACATCATCTCCATGATAAATTTACACCCAATTGGCTAGGTCCTTACATGGTTACTCACAAGTTTGGATCTAGGGCATATCACCTTGCCACATTGGAAGGTATTGCTGACCTTGAGCCTATTAAAATTATTCATCTTCGAGAATTTTATGCCTAAGTGTTGGCATTACAACTCATCATTCTTTGTACATATCATCATGATTACAAAAAAAAAACAAACAAAAAAAAAACACAAAAACAAACACAATACCTTTTTGGCATTCTGCGACATTATATCAAATTGCATTTACATCAAAATCTGCTTCATCCTCATCCTTTCTTTCCTCTTTCTCCTCCCCTTCTTCTTTAATGAATGTTGTATGGTCACGCTTCGAGTGGCTACATACCTTTCATTCCCCTTCTTCTCTTCATTCCCTTCTCCTTCTTTCTCTTCTTTTCTTATTGTTACTCATCAATGTTGTATGGTCACACTTCGAGCGACTACATACCTTTGATTTGTTTCATTTCTTCTCTTCTCTTCTTCTTCTTCTTTTTCCTTCCCTCCTTCTCCTCTTCTTCTATAATTATTTCTTTTCTTTTCTTTCACCATCATCTCCCCATTCACTTCATCACCCCATTTCATTGCACATAATACTGGGGCAACCTTGTACATAAATTCCCACTTTTCCTTCATTTGCAACATCACATCATTTGCTTCACACTTTGCCCCACCTTCATGCATTTTTGCATACTCATAAATTGCATTCATGCATGCATCTGTACATAGTCATTGTGAATACCATACTTGGAGAATTAAATATGCACCTGCTAGCACAATAGTTTTGGTGCCCAATCCCATTTTCATGAGATAAGATTATTGAAATGTTTTGAGTGCTTCACCCATATACAATTATTTTAATCAACCACCATCCAAAGTTGGCAAATTCCAAAAGCATTTCAAGACTTCCCTTGGTTGACTTGCTCTCATTCATGGATTAAATTGCACATCCTACACACTAAGCAAATTTTGAGAATAGGACTGGCAACATTGTATGCATACTGATCACCTAGCGAAAGTCACCTTGCTCATCATATCATTTACATGATCTATATCAAACCTGAGGATTGACAAAAGGATAAGCTTAACAAAAAAAGACTATGGGCAGAAAACAAAAGCCAACGCCCAAAAAGAGCACTATCAAATATTACAAAAAAAGAAAAAAAAGAAAGACAATACAGAGGTAGAAAACAAAAGGAAAAGCCTCGAGAGTACTATCAAAAAGCTTGAATCCCTGCGATCCTCAGGTCTATATTGATGAGCTAGCTTATAGGCTAAGTTACCATGCAGTTGAAACCATCCTTTTTCAAAATGGTCAAATGAACATCACTTTACACACACTAATCCATGCTTGAGGTCTTGTTTACCAAGATAGCCTAGATTTGTCAAAGAAATTTTGCTCAGTTATTCAATGGGTTTGATTACTTAAGACTGTAATGTTCGAATCTCTTTAATAACATCTTCATATCCAACTTCTTAGAAAAAACAAAACGGATTACACTATCTAATTTTTGCAACGATACAAGAGCTTTCTCCAAGCATTACTTTTTGTCACTTGCATTTTCATGTCATGCATACTCATTTCACATTATTTCATACTTTATTTTCCATTTATTTATTCATTCAACATTCCATGTATATACACATCTATCACATACTCCACATGCATACATATACACAACTATACTCTACCACAATCACATCACTCATACTCATACATAATCAAAAGCAAAAACAAACATACACATCAATGCAATCTCACACAAATATCATAGAATATCATGTATATATCTGTATATATCTCAAAAAACCATCAGGCTACAATAAAGTGTGTGCCCTTGTGAGCACATCACCACATGTCCATATCATGTATATATCTATCTATCAAAAATGCCATATGACTATAATAAGGTGTGTACCCTTGTAGATACATCACCACAAAAAAAACTCATCATCTGTACATCCATCAAAATACAAAATGGTGGGTCGATCCTCCATCACTACCCTCATAGCTCCATCATGTGCACTACCCCATGGGAGTCTCTCCACTCCCCTCATCTACTGGCACTCACTCTACTACCCCTTGCATTGATTGTGCATCCCCCATCTCCTATGCCATTGGTACCTCCATCCACATCACTGGTGCCAACCCCACTACCTATGATGTTATAGGCACCACTATCTATTGGCTCCTCCTCACTACTGATGGTGTACTTTTATAGCTCTGATGTGAGTGAGCTTATGATAATGACACTAATCTTAAATATGTAGGAACATGTATCCCATGCATCAGTAGCTCCCCCTCACACTTAGCCCTCTTTGTAGCCTCTTTCATGTGGGCTACTACTAATCTTATATTTACCTACTACAAATACCCCACCTCCACTTGTGCCTACTCTAACTATAGCACTATCACTCCTAAACCCTCAATATCCCTAGCCACCTACCTCTCAATAGCCTCCATGTCACACACATTCTCTAGCTCTATGATCCTCACTATATGACTAGCCTTCATGACCTCTATCTCTACCCTCACCACATCCAAAAGCCCTTATAGTCACTCAATAGACTCAATCATCTCATCTCTCTCTATCCTCGTAGCATCTTGCTCACCTATGAGCGTATCTCACTCACCAATGAGCATATCTCACTCACTCCTCAGTGCATCCCTCTCCTCGATCACCTACTCCAATCTCACCCTCACCTCATCTCGCTCCTCTAAGGTGACCATCAGCTCCACCTCCACCTCATGCCTCTCCTCCTCTAACATGGAGTGATCTTCACCCAATCCAACTCTATGTCTAGAAGCTTATCCTTAAGCTTCTTCACCTCCACTCATAGCTACTGTATCTCATCCTCTACTACCATCATCTCCTGTAGCTCTATGATAAAATCAAAATCTATTGGCTCTACCATCGTATCACCACTAATGTCACCCTCCTCCATCAGGGGTGACTCATCTAACCCTACTATACCCTCATCATCTAATGAATCATCAATAATATCCATCAATGGCACATCCTCCATCATTTTTGTACCCTCTATTATCCCCTCCCCACCCTTCATCGATGGCCTATATCGTTATCACTCACCAATTGATCTTGATCATCATGATATGGCCTCACCTACCTAATCAATTGATCCAACTCTACCTCCTCCTCCTCACTAGGCTTAGGTGATCCCTCATCCCTACATATCCTAGAGATGCTACCCTCGCTCCACCTAGTAATGCCTTGATTAGTAAACACTCCTATCATCTCACCCCATCCATCCACCACCTCAAGCATAGGCTCCCATCACTTCCTGGACCACCATACATCATACTCTAGTGTGGTCCCTACATTATCCACATCAAGAACAACTATCGACTCATCAAGTGTCAAGTCAAGTGGTGGCACCACTAGCTCTAGCCCTAGATCACCTACCACTCTATAGATCACCACGGGTGGATCTGGTCACCCCTATCACAACCTAAACTATCACAACACCCATGAGAATAGAAAATACTCTATCTACCATAGGTATTTCCCCACCACCCATCACCCTCACCTGATGTGGACTAGCTGCTCTACATCCTCGACCCACTCAGGTGCTCCTCACCAAGGTCTCCATCTCACCTGATCCATCCTCAAGCCTCCCAGCTCCTCTCGGTGATACATCAAATCACCCTTGCACACTCTCTTCACCTTCTTCTCCATATCTACCCTCCATCTCATCACATAAGGTACATCATGACCATCCACTCTATGTGCATCATGCGGTAACTCTGATGGTCATAAAATCATGATATGCTCCCAAGCCCACACCTATAGTAGTGGACTAACACTAATGCCCATCCACTCCATCCTCACCACTCCATGGAGCTCTCTATATACCTGTGCTAGTAATGTAGGTACCCATGCATATACTATCTTGCACTCAACCATATCACACACTATCCCCATCATATTCCAAGGGAATCTCACCCCTAAAGTATCTGGCAAAGCATGGCTAGCTATCATCAACATCACCATCGCATGGCGATTAGATAGGAACTTCTTCCCCCAATACTTCACATAATCCACTCCACCCTTCGCATCCACCCTCCTCCACCTATGCCCAAACACCCTCTGCAAGATGCCATCTCATGCATCTTTCTCCGTAGTCATCATCGTAATCCCTTCTATCGACAACCGATAGATGTGGTATATGTCCTCTAGGGTCACTGTCATCTCCCCTATCGGTAGGTGAAAGGTGTTCCTATCAGGATCCCACCTCTCACATAGTATGGATATATATGCATGATTCACATGCACCTCATGCATCTCCCACACACCATAAATCCCTACGATGCACAACCACTCTCCATCCTCTACGCACCATACATCCTACAATGTCTTTCTAAATTTTTGTAGCCGATGTCGAGCAAATATCTTCTTCACCTACCATACATCACATACCACATGTCAAATACCAATCACAGGTTCTAAAATACCATTGTAAATAACATAAATTCATGCATTTTATTTTTTAATTCACATAAGCAAATTTCATCATTTGTACATTTCTACATCACATTGTAAATATACTCACTCCATACATTACATTTTATTTTTCAATTGTACAAATTTAAAAAAAAAAATGCATGTTCGCATGACCTCGTGCGAACCGGTCCGTTTGCACACCCCTGTGCGAATCGATCCATTCACATGCTCCCGTGCGAACCTCCCATTTTCAATTATTTTGCCATACACTCTCGCCTCTCATCACACAATCCAAAAATACATTTCACATGCATGCAAAACATCAAAAATATGCTCAATCATGTAAAAACATGCACAACTCCATCCACACATGCACGCAAAATGAGGTCATCAATCAAAAGTCAAAATGGTCAAACAAACATAGATTTGGATACCCATTTGGCCCAATAGCATCATTCACCTATCATTTTTCACATGCATGCATTCTTACATCAAAAACCACACATCACATCTCATTCACGCTTTCTAATGATAAAAAATACTTGCATACAAAAATAGGCAGCATCCCAGGATACCCATTTGGCTTTTTTATCACAAAGTGTACACATTTCACTCCTATCTCACATACACGCATAATCTATTCCATTTCAAGCACATGCAATATTCTATTTACCCTAGCAATTCACACACATTTCGAGATAGTATAATTCACTTACCTCTGGCATCACCACCCCCACACTCGTACTTGTTGACGTACTCGCCATTCCATCCCATCTGGTCCATAGCTTGGTAGCACTTTTCTTCCACTTTTCTCCTCCAACTCTACTTCCTTCTCCTTCCTTCATGAAAATGACCTGAAACATATCATTTTCACCTTATATATTTGCTTTGCATAGATTCACACCCCACACGTGCGAACCGATAGATTTACACGCCCGTGTGAACCACCCCCATTCGCATGACCCCATGCAAACCTCTTTTTCCACTCAAATTCATTGCTCCCACATCAAATTCCTCTTGGATTCCTCCCAATTCTCATTTTTTGTTATTTTTCCATTCAAATTTTTGCCATTTCTTTCTCATCATTATCAATCGTTTCACTATCGATTTTTGTCTCCTCCATCACCAACTCATCGCTTGAGGGGGTAGTCATCCAACACATCAAAATCTACCTTGCATATGATCAAACAACCAAACATCCAATCATGGATACAACAAATACCTAAGAAATTTTTTGTTGAAGATTATCTCAAGTCCTCATGCTAGGACAGATACAAAAAGTGAAATTTCTCTTCTCAATCAAAACTCCAATCCAAAACAAATCAATGTTTGATAGACCTCAAAATACCTCTGACTATAGATATCTCATGGATTCCTCTCTTCATTGTGGTAGTCGTAAGACCACTTTCGAATGAAGCTCCTGAAAGTTCTACCCTACGACTCTAACGGTTTGTCAAATATTGTCAAAAGAGCTCATCAATCAATCAAAAGCAAAAATTAGCAAAGGCATTTGTTTCCTCCACAATTGAAACATCTCAAGTTGATCATAATGCAAGGCAATCTTACACCTTCCCTCAAAAATAAATCATTACAATACTACAAAGTGTTGTACCCAATCACAAACCATTTTTATCAATGCGTCTCTCTCGCAATCATCCACAAGTCATCAATCACAAATTCTTTGCCTTCCAATCATTCCATCAATTCATATCATCAGTTTTTGTACTAAACCATGTTTTCACACAATCCAGTACAAAAAGGGGTAAAATGTAGACACCCAAAAGTCGCACATTGTCCACTTCTCACATCTTCATGATCAATCAATTTGCAAAACCCATGAAAATTGCATAAATTGGCTAAAAACACTATTCATTTATCAAAATCACTATTCATCATCCTTAGCCCCCTTGGGCTAGCTAAGCCCCTTCCTACGCTTAACTCTAGGTCCTCATGCGACCTCATTCCCAACTCAACTAAGGTTGAATTCTCCACCATGGTCAAAAAGCACTTTATGGTCAAAAGTCAACATTTTTGGTCAAAGTATGCTTTATGGCTAAACACATGCTTAATTAGATCTAATCTTGATTTAATCTAAGCCTACCACCTCACCTAGTCTACTTTGACTAGCCTAGCCTAGCCTTGCCACCTCTCACCCAGATATTTCTCCACCTCACATTCCCCTGGGTCATAAATGAAAGATGGAGACTTTTGCACACAAAAAGCAATTTTAAATTAAAAGATATTTCCAAAAAGGTTCTAATAAATGCCAAATGGATATTTTTATCCAGGTCATCATGACTTGTGGATGGGTGAGGGATTCTCTCACCCAATCTCATTTATGAGCTAGGACACCTCAGGGGACACCTCTTAGGTGGACACCTCACCACACACACCTCATAGGGGACACCTCATCCCCTCCCCTCACCTTGGCCAAGTCTATAAGTAGAAGGCCATTTCCACCATTTTAGAGAGATCAACTTTAGCTTACAGAAACTCTACAGAAATCACTCTAGACATAGCATCCATCACACTCATATTGCAATAGTAGTTTAGTCATTTTCATAATATTCCTTGTGATCTAGACAGGTTATCATCATCAAAGACAAAATTTGAAGGTGACCCATCGAATTCCCCAAGGAGCAATCACATCAAAAAGATCCAAAAACCACATCTTGCAAGTTTGGCTAGAAAAATATAGGTTTGCACCCCCCGTGCGAACCTCCCGGTTCAAACCAGGTTCGCACCCCCCTCGTGCGAACCTCTGCTACAACAAGATAGAATCACCCAAACAAGTAAGTATGGTCTAGTTTAGTGTTTTATGTTATTTTTAGCAAGTTATTTCATGTTTTGAGTTGATTTAAGAGTCTTTTTGTCTTCATAAACACGGGGTTTGACTGAGGCAAGCCCCTTAATGTACTAATAATATTTTGTAGGTCTAATAGGTACAAAGAACACATCAAACCAGTGGTGGCCCACATGCAAGAAGCCCATCTGCACTGAGGAACATCAAGAAGAGAGATCTTGCTACCTTTGGAGCACTTCTAAGAGGGTTTCCTTAGGGAAGACCCAATTGTAGCCTTCAGGGCAAGGATTGTAAAGGGAATTTCACTCTGTAACCTCTCTTTATTATTTCAATAACAAAAGTAGAAAGATTCTACAGTTTTTGAATGAAGGATTGTAGTGTCATTTTGAATGGTTTCAGCAACCCCATGCTCATATGTCCCACTAGCAAATTGATTGTCATTGCACAAAGTACAATTGTCACTCGATCTAGTCTCCTGCATGCAAAAATGATATTAGCATCAATACCATGCAATGCTAAAAACAACTTGCCATCTCCTATCAGCATCCTTAGGTTTTGTGCTCTATATTTGATCTTTTGAATGCATTCCCCTCAAACCAACACTCTTAGAATCATTAAAACATTCCCTAGTTTCATAGACTTCTTGTCCATGGGTAAATGAAAGGTACTTGTCTTGAAGTACCATATTTCTACCAATGTCATAAGGAGTGCCCGATCAAACTCGATCCTAGAAATCTAGGCTACATAGCATATCCCAATAAAATCTAGGAGTACCTTATTCATTGCCATCAAGATATCCAGTACTAACTCTAGTGAGTGCAACTAATGCTCCTAACACTCCAAAATACCATAATGAAAGCACAAAAAGGTATCTATTAACATGTCTAGCCCAAGAAAACCATAAAACACAACCATTCCTTTGACCTAACAAAATCACTCATAGCATTGGAAAATTACCATATGCCAAAATCATCATCACTATGTGAAATCACAACCCAACAAAATCGTCACTAGTAGGAAAAATTACTAGCATAGTGAAATTGCCATCGTTGAACAAATCAATAACAATTTCACTTAACGCAAAATTGCTATCATGTAGCAAAATTGTGACTAGTCGTTGTTATGAACAAAAATATAAATTTCTAGCAAAAATTCAAAATTTGAAGCTTGAGTTTGTGATACCTACCTAAACTCTCACCCCTACTGGTTCCCAAACTAGCACAACACATCCCTAGTAAGCCATCAAAATTGCTAATAAATTTTCCTTCTAGAGCTCCTTTTTTCTCTCATGCATAGTAAAAATGAATAGTTTTTATCCCTCACCATTTTTTACCCCTTCCCTCCAAACTTCTCAAATCAATGTTCCTCTTCTTCTCCCTTTTATCAACCCATCCTAATTAAATTTTCTTGAGAACATTAATTGTCCCTCAAAAATTCAAGGGAGCACCTAGGGTAGAGGCATGATTACAATTAATGCTACCCAAATAACAAATTTTTATTCTACTCATAAGCCAACAACTTTTGTACCATACCTTCTGCATTACCATACCAATCATCAAAAAAATGCATTCCCTCAAAATTGAGGTATCTATGACTATTTTTGATGAATTTATTATGTAATAAAAGCATAAAAGAGAGAAAATATAGCATCTATGACTATTTTTATGCATTTATTATGTAATAAAAGCATAAAAGATAGAAAATATAGCATCTATGACTATTTTTATGCATTTATTATGTAATAAAATCATAAAAGAGATAGCAAAAATAGACATCCAATTTCAGCATACAAAACTTGTAATAGTCCACCAAAAAATCAAATTAGTCACATTAACTATCCTAACCCAAATTATGAGCACTTTTATCGTAGAAGTAAAATCACTAGTAAAATGCAAATTTGCTTGTGATGAAATTGCTAGAACTAGTAGTGGTTTTGTAAAAAGTGTCTCTTCCGCCTAATTTTAATCTCTCCCACCTTGTTTGACCTGTAAGGATCAAAATTGTGGATCACAAGTGGCAAAATCATTGATAGTAATTTTGCCTCAACAAGTACAAAATATTAAATTCTTAGATTCTACACCTTTTCCCTCTAGCTTGGATCATGGTAGGATCATGGTTCTTCCCATCATCTCTCTAAATTCAATGGTTACTGAGTTTGTAATCTTCCAATCTAATAATTACTCATTTTGTGATCTTCCAATATGGTTCATTGACTTTGAAATTGAAAATATTACCTTCTCATCTCACATTATCTTTAATGCACTTCTATCTCAATGCTAAGAGTTCCTATATATTTAGCCCTTGGGATGGCCTTCTCATGAAAAAATTTCATGCACTTATATATTGAGCCCTTGGGCTGACCTTCTCATGAATAATTTTCATGCACTAACATTATATCAAAATTACTTTGTGAATTTCTAGCTTGCTCTCATTATCTACCTTCAAGCCTTTGGAAGAGTTCATCTAAAAATCAAAGGGACAAGAAAGGAAGAATAACTCACTTCACTTATGTCTCTTCCTATTTGATTTGTTCATATATTTTTTTAATCTTGACTTTCCTAACTCTGTTTAGCTATTATTTGAGCTTTTGCTTATCTTATTACTTTGTTTTACATTTTCTTTCTTTTAGCCTTTGCATATTTGAGTGTTCCTTTGCACATTTGAATGTTTGGATTGATTGTGTACCATTGTTTACTATTTCTTGAGGTCTACAACTCTCTAAAGGTGTCTCACAACTATGTTAGATTATAGCCCTAACAATCTAACTGCTTGTTTACCTCCATTCCTTGGAGGAAAAAACCACTACCTCTCTAGTTTCATGCAACAATTTTATTAGACATTATTTTCTATCACCCCTAAGCCTCTTATACACTTTCTATCAAAACCATTCACTCTACTAGGCATATTTAAGGTTTTTATAGACATATCATCAAAAATATTTTGATTTGTTTTTTGTTTAACCTATAAAAGTGAAATTGATATTGGTCCACTTTTAGGCAACAATTTCTTGAAATGCACTTCTAGTTTGCATTTTGAATACCATTTCTCACTTTTGTTGTATTCCTCCTCTATACACACTCTAGTTAATATTTTATATCATCATTTAACCATATTTTGTATAATCTAGCATTCTATTATTTTACTTAAATCACAAAAGTGAAATCATCGATGTTCTACTTATAGGGAATGAATTCATCATTTATAACTTTCTTTTCATTTACTTGTAAAAAAATACTTTTATCAAAGTACGTAGGGGTCCAAACAATGAAACAAGATAGGTCTTTGTCTCTCCCAACCAAGTAGATCCCTAATATCTTATTTTTGTCTTAATTATTTTTATTTGTGTAGAATTTGTGAAATCATTGATGGTCGAGTCAAGTAGATACCTAAAAACTAATCTTTGTCTTAAGTATTTTTGTTTGTGCAAAAGTTGTGAAGTCATTGATGGTCAAGTTATAGACTATGATTTCACTTCCTTTGCTTCTAGGTAATGATTTCAGTTGGCTGAACAAAAAAGTATTTATGTTCTATATCTTCAATTTTGGTTTTGTCGTATAGTTTGTTTAATGTTTTGCCATAAAGCAAGTTTTTTGTTTTATGATTTTCCTATGGTGAAAATAATGCAACTTAGTATAGTTTAAAGAATATATTTTATTTTTTATTTTAGGCATTAATTTGAAAAATCATTTAGTAGTGCACTAGGGTAGTGTGTTTCTTGCATTACTCTCTTGAACCTTGCATCTCAAAAGGAAAAAAAAAAAAAAACATATTTTCTTGTACTCGTTCAAGAAAAATATCATATAAGATAAATGTTTGTATGTTTGCATTAATTGTTCTTTCATTCACACAAATATTTTGCATTTTATCTTAGATTGGATTTAGTTAGTTCTTAGAAACTTAAAAAGGTGAATCTTTTGGTCTCATAAAACCCTTATGTTTGTTAATAAACTCAAAAAACATAGATTAATACTTGTAACATATAACATCTCTACAATCTTTGAGGTAAGGAGAGTGGTCTACGATGTCCCCATGTAGTTAATAGAAGATCTTAAGTCCATTGTCCTCACATTTTGAAAAACAATTACAAAATATAAAAGAATTTTCAGTTTTAATAATTTGGTTAAGTTGTATCAACTGATTTTTTTAAATATTAAAAACATAAATAATTATTGCTTTTTAAATTAAATAAATATTACCAACAAAAGAATTTAAAATACACTTACACTTTTAATTGAAAAAATATTATGATAACTTTCTTTATACTCAAACTCATGAGTATAATTTATATTCAAAAATTACTATTTTTATTAATTATAGTGTTAGGGGAAAATAATATTTTATTAAAATAGATGTCGAAAGGCTAAACTATGGTACTAGAAGACTATATGGGTTTTACTTCGAATATTAATGGTATGGATGATAATGTATGTGTTTGAAGTGTGGGGTAGAACACATTAGACTCAAAATAAAAGTATGTTAACAAAGCTCAATGAGCGTTGGGATCTTTTCTCCTCCAAATCCAAATGGCAGGTAAGATTTCAGGTTACTTGGGCCAGCTTTATTGAACCCAAACATGTTTTTTTTGCTTGGAGTATGTTATTTCATGGTCTCCCACTGGGTCAAAGGCTTTGGCACCTAGGAGATGACAATCCCAAATCGTTGCTCTGATACCAAATGTAATGAACATCTTTTCTCATTCCATATATCTTTCACCAATATATCAAAATATTCAACATGCATCCACAAATAAATTAATTGCACAATAAATTGCTCAATAAAATAGAGATTGATTATACCCTTGAGGTATAACAATACCATACAATTCTCCTTTTGGAAGGAAGCCACTCCACAAGATCTCTAGCTCCACGAGCCAAGAATTCTCCAAGAATACATCATAGATTATAGATACCTTTTACAATGGGGGTGCATCTCTCTTTATACAAGAGTGTGATGGTTCACCTTCCATGAGTTACAAGATCACCCATGTGGAGGTTCACCTTCCATGAGTTACAAAGTGCATAATAATATGACAATATTCCTTACGGTTACATATGACAATATTCCCCCAATGGTTACAAATATGATTTTATGACATACCTATTTCTATTTTCACATGTGGCCTTCCTTACTCAATAATTAATTTATGGCTCATACCAATATACAATACAATATTAAATTATTCAATATTTAATACCTATCTTGATCGCCCACATTCTCCTCATCGATATGATGGCTAGCGGGCCCGCCTGTCCTCTCCCATCCAAGATGATGGTTGGAACGACGACAATGATGAAGGCAGTAACAATTGGATCATGGGCATTGATGATGGTACAAATGCAAATACAGGCTGGATCGTTCCCACTCAACCTGCAATTATTGAGGCACTGAAAAATCCAACCCGTCTAAATTGGAATGATATTTATGACATAGGCTTGAGCACTTCACTCCCCGATAACATCTAGAAACACAATGAGAAGGGTAATTAATGGTTGTTATGATTCTCTTTATGTTTTGATTTAATGCTTTAGTTAATCCCGTCAGTCGATGGTTGTTTTGCGATGGTACTTTGAACTTTATTCTAGCTACATCGTCAGTCAGTTTGATTTGCATATGGGGTGTGACATGTCCGTCCACCCACCCTTTTGTATGATTAGGCATTTATACTTAATATAATTTTTTTCACTCAAAATAATAAAAGTAAATAAAGAGAATTTAAAAATGTCTGATTACAATGATATCCAAAATAAAATAACAAATTCCATATAATATTCTTTTGACAAAAATGAATGCATTCCCTATAGAGAGAGTTGTTGTTATGATTTATCTTTCAAGTAGGATATTAAAAAGGTCAATACGTGGATACAAATAATTGGCCTAAAGTTCTAATAGAAGAAGCTCTTTTAAAATTATAAGTCGATAAAAAATAGAATATCAATTTCTATGAGTTCCCAAACAATAACACTTATATAAAGACATTTGTTAAGGAAAAAATCAAAGCAACTACATGGGAAAATAAGCTAAGAAGAAATAGAGAACATTATCTTATTGGCACACCAAAAGGCTTATATAAGAGCAAACATCAATTGGAAAGCAAATATTATCATTTCTAATTAATGGACCAACTCACACAAACTTAAATGTGAAATAGGTAGGTGGAAGAGACTAAAAGAAGAATGGATAGACCAAAAAAGAATATGCACCTTTTATACATAAAGATAATTAAAACAAAGAAATGTTTTATTTTAGACTATAAGATACATAGTATTGTTTGAACTAAATGCATTAATACACCATAATAGATTCACAAGAATTCTTTGAAGAGGAGAAGGTGGAGAAATGCATTCATTACAAGAATTGCTTAAAGAGGAGAAAATAAAGAAATCGAATTTATTATCAAAATCAAAGGCAAAAGTTCACCATTACAAAAAGAAAATTAATTAAATCATATATTGAAATTAAAAACCCATACACTTTTTTTGGTCTCTCTTTCAGATATTCAAAGTTCAAACCTCACTCGCTATAAAGGGACCAAGACCCCTCGTAAAAAACCTAAATAAACTCATTAAAAAAAGATCTATATTTTATAAAATTCTTTTCCATAATTTTTTTTAAATATAGAAAGCATTAAAAACTTATAGGCATTTTATTAAAAATAAATTTATTATAAAAATAAAATAATACAAAATTTAATTATAGCCATTTTAAAGTGTCGAGGAAAATTGCGATCATATCGTATCAAATTCAACACAATTGTAAAATAGAAATAGTGAGGGGGATGGGATATTGCATCTTGGAATGTGAGGGGGATGGTGCTCGATTTTGGATCTTAGAATGTGAGGGGGATGGTGCTCCCCGAGAGGCGCAATCTTGTTAGTATCTTTCTCAAGTCTATTTTTACTGATGTCATTTGTTTGCAAGAAGTTAAACTTAGCGGTTTTGAGCTTTCGATTTGCTTATCTAGTTCTTGGAGAGGCACTTGGTGGATCTCATCTCATAGATGGGGTTCCGGAGGTATGGTGCTTACTGTGCATCCTTGGATGGTTCCTCTCTTGCTCAATCATGGGGAAGACCCGGGTGGTAGATTACTTTGGGCAACCTTTGCCTTTTTTGGCCATGTGGTTGGTATTTGTTGTGTTTACGGTCCTAATACTGCTACTGACAGAATTTCTCTTTGGAATTGGATGCATGATAACCTCCCATATGTGTGTTGGATTCTTGGAGGGGAATTTAATATGGTGGAGTGAGAAGGAGATCAGGAAGGGGGGGTAGGAGGTTGTATTTTTGGTGGGGAAAAAGAAACCTGGTCCAGACTGAAAGCCCATCTTCAGGTATTTAATGTCAACTTCAAACAGAAGCATCTTGACTATGGTGGTTGGCACACTTGGTCCAACATGGAAGTTGGAGAAGATAGAATTTATGCCAAGTTAGATAGATGTTATGTTGATTCTATTTTTACCTTTGTCAGTAAAGGTAAAAGAGTTATTGATGTTGATATTGGGATTAGTGGTTCTGATCATTCGCCTATCTACTCTTGCGCTCATGTTGGTACTCTTATGCTGGATAAGAAGGTAGTGCCTTTTAAGCTTAATGTTTCTCACCTGAAGTCAGCCGATTGTCGAGAATTGATCAGTTGTGTGTGGAATCTGGTTTCGAGATTTTCTTCTACTGGATGGATTTCTTGGTGGGATGCTGCCATACGTAGAGTTGTCAAATTTTTACGTGGATGGGGCAGATTAATTTCTCGAGGTCAAAGACGTAAAATCAAACTTCTCAGACAGGCTCTTGAGGGAGACAAGAGACTTCTTGAGGTTGACCCCTTTAATAGTATCTTGCAGGATAAAGTTGTTGCCCTAGAGAGTGTGCTTCGTAATTATGAGGACTATTTAGGAAGGGGCGCTAAGGTTCAGAATCGTCTTCATTGGCTTTAGGAGGGGTATGCACCAACTCAATTATTATTCAATTATATTAAGAATAAGAATGCTTCAGAAAGAATTCTCTCATTTCAAAGGGTTGATTCTTCTCACACTGAAGACGAGGAAGAGATTAGAGGTTTATTTGAGAATCATTTCCAAACTATTTTCTCTGCTTATGAGGTCCCTACTGAGGTTCAGAATGCTAGGATCAAAATTCACTCTTGTATTCCAAAAAAGGTTACTAACTATGAGAGTGATAGTCTTGCAATAAACTTTTCCAAATATGAGCTCTTCGATGCCTTGTCTCGTATGAGGAATGGGAAAGCTCTTGGACCATATGGTCTTCCTATTGGGTTTTATAAGGCTATGTGGGAAGTTATTGGGTATGATTACAGCACGATGATCAAAGAGGTCTTCGATGGGGCTGGTTTTTCTGATTGGATGAGTGAGTTATAAAGCTCATCCCAAAAGGCACTAATAAGGATCAGATTGGAGTATGGAGGCCTATTACTTTGCTTAACGTCTCCTATAAAATTATTGCTAAGGCCATCGCCCTGCGGCTTCAGAATATTATTGCCAAAATTGTTATGAGGAACAGACTGGTTTTGTCAAGGGGAGATTTATCCTTGATACTATGTTATCTATTTGGGAGGCCATGGAGTGGGCTGAGGAGTCTGGTCAGCAGGATCTATTTCTTAAGATTAATTTTGATAAGGCTTATGATCAGGTGGATTGGGCTTTTGTTCTTTAGATGCTTTATTCTCTTGTCTTCAGCGAGACAACGTTTTCTAAGATCGACATCATTTTTTCAGCTACTTTTGCCAAGGTTATGGTCAATGGTCGTCTCTCTGACTCTATTCATGTTTTTATATCTATTCGATAGGGTTGTCCAGTTGCCCCCCTTCTCTTTGTGCTTTTTGCTGATGCCTTAGGTTATCTCCTAGTAGACAATATGAGTCGTGGTTTTATTTGTGGTATCTCTCTTCCTGAGGGACAGTTGGCGAATAGTCACTTTGCAGATGATTATTTTCTTTTCAGTTCAGCTAGAAAGAGACTCCATATTTCATATGCAAAATTGCCTCAAGGACTTTTGTGCTACTTTCGGGGCTGTGATTAGCGAGGCCAAGTATGATTATTGGTTTATTAGTATTGATTCCCTCCCTAATGATCTCTAGGTGGGTTGGAGGAGGGTTGGAAATGGTGAGATTTTCAGGTACTTGGGTATTCCCTTTCGTAGATGAGTTTCTCCTAGAGCCATGTGGGATTGGTGTATGGAAAAATTTGAAAGGAAAATCCGGGTTTGGAGGAACAAATTATTCTCCTTTGTTGGCAAGTTGATTGTTGTTAGCAGATTTCTACAAGCGTGCCATATGTATTATTCCTCCTACTGGCTCCTTAATGCTACTCACTATAGGCGGTTGGAGACTTGTACTAAAATTTTTTTGTGGTCCAATATTGATGGCTCGAGAAGAGTTCCTTTGGTGGTCTGACATTATTATTTTGTTCCCAAAGCTCAAGGGGGTCTTGGTTTGCTGGATATTCAAGTGCAAGGTAAGGTTCTTGCTTCTAAATGGATTGTTCGCTGTTTGAAGGGTGATCTTGGTTGGCAGCGTTTACTTCGGTTCCCCATCATGACATCTCAACACTCTTATGGTTTTCATGGCCCTTTTACTATGGAGGATATTGTTGGGCATCCGGATAAGTTTAAGATTAAAGGTAGTATTATCATTAAGCGGATTTGGGAAGCCTGGAAGGTTGTAGTTA
The DNA here is from genome assembly GCA_028583015.1 of Wollemia nobilis. Taxonomy (NCBI): domain Eukaryota; kingdom Viridiplantae; phylum Streptophyta; class Pinopsida; order Araucariales; family Araucariaceae; genus Wollemia; species Wollemia nobilis. Next base: position 10,789,206 of record JAQPPZ010017220.1, on the reverse strand, counting down.
AGCACTTGCAGTGGGAGTATTTAGAGAATAGGAGAGGTTGGACTTTAGCCTCTAAGGCTATTTGTATTTGGAAAGCAAATGGTGTTTTTGCTTTCGACATTCCTTTTTTACAATGTAGAAGGTTGTGCAAGAAGGGTATTTTATGTTGGACTGATAATTGGGATGGGCGCACTAGTCAGTGGATGTCATGGCAGCAACTGTTAATCAAATTCAAACTCAAGCCCTTTGATAAGTTTGCTATTCAGAAGATACATGGCCTTCTACCTGTTGAGCAGTAGCACAAACTTTCTAATGGACTGCTTGGTCCCATTTGGAGAGATTGGAGATGGCATTATGGTAAAGCCTATTTGGTGCTTCAACTCTTCTAGACTGTAACTGCTCATGGTGCCGCCTGTGCCATTGGGAGATGTGCTTAATGCCATATGTGGTACTACATATTCGGCCAAGAAATAGAGGAAAATATTGACTAGGGTTTGGGGCTTGCGGGTTTCTATGCAGCTGAAGGTTTTTTCTTGGCTAGTTCATATGCAGGGTCTTCAGAGCAAAGCAAGGTTGGGCAAATGGTTGCTTTCATCGGATAGTTGTTCGACGTGTGGGAGGAGTGAAACTATCAAGCACATCTTTTGGGACTGTCCTCGAGCCAAAAAAGTTTGGAAAGAGATTGGGGTTGCTTACTCCTCTGTCATTTCAGGTCCTTTATGGTGGCAACTAGTCTTGTTTGGGGATTCCCCCAAGTGTCCTCGTTATCTCTGTATCTTTTGGCATATTGTCAAAGTTAGTGTTCTTTTTTCTATCTGGAAGGACAGATGCTATATTGTGTTCTAAACTGATCATATAGGTGTAGACCATACTATTAGTAGTGCTTGTAGGATGATTGTTGATCAGATTCATGTTTTTAGGAATAGCATTTTAAAAGATTGTCTTAGAATGGACGGATCGTTGAGATCTGATTGCTTGCTGCTGATTCACAAATTGCTATAATACCTTTGACTATCTCTTGTATTCCTTGATTCTTTGATAATATAAAGTATTTTTCAATAAAAATAAAAATAGAAATAGTATGCAGCCGTATTGGAATTTTGTTTTACGTAAATATCCGTCTTATCTTATTCATCGTGATGAAATCTTCTAAAGTTTCACGGTCAATACATTCAAAGATATAAAAGAAACACCATAAGGGTTCCAATACATTCAAGATATAAAAGAAACATCATAAGGGTTCCTACGGGACAGTTTTGTAGTTAAGGTTTTAGGAGAATCAGTTTCAAACCAAAACAGTGTCAAACTTAGTGAAAAAAAAAAAAAAAAACAATTCATAAGCGTTTTCCATGCTTTTATGGCAACAGAGATGGTAAACATCAAGGAAAAGGATCGAGCTGAAAAACAACCTACACCGGCCACCAACTCCATATGACCATGAATTCACGGAATATTAAAAGGTCACTGTTTTCTCCTGATTCACACACTTGCACGCCACGAAGAAGGTCCCATTATACCATGAATGCCGTGAACACAAAAATCTACGTAATAAATGTCTAAACACTAGCGATCCCATAGAAAACAACATTCGGGGCTCAAAATGAAGCACGTTGGAGCAGACCAGGACTTTCTCTGTTTTATGCGGCGACACAAGAAACGGATGTTTAAAAATGAAAAAAAAAAAAAAAAATCAAGAAAGAAAGCCCCCGCCATGATATTAATTTAAAGAAACGATGAACCAATTGGAGGATACCTTTGATGAATTTGCCACGATTTGAGTCGATTCCAATGATTTTGGAGGCTCCTCTCACCCTCGCACCTTCCGCAACCTTGCCAACAAAATGAAACAAAAAGAACTAGGGATTTATTAAAAATATTCAAATCTTTGGACAGTGTGTCATTAAATGTGATGTTACTCACCCCAAGGCCAACGGTACCGAGGCCAGAAACAGCTACGGTCGATCCAGCCTGCACGTTAGCTGTGTTCCACACGGCCCCCACACCTGTAAATGAAACTTAAGTCTTCTACTTCGGGGTTTGGGCTGATTCATAAATGTAATATGAATTTTTATTATATGTATATACTTCGGGACGTCTGGGTTCATTCATGAATATTAATACGAATAAATTATAGTTTAATGAGCAAGCAAGCACATTTTGTGGAGAGGAGCATCAGGATTGATCTTGACAACGCAGGCATGATCGGCAAAGTATCTCACATTCTTTCCTAAAAGGAATAACTTTCAAAGAAAGACCTGCGTTACGAACGCCAATGCGCATTATTTTTTTGGTCGGTTAAATATATGGGGTATATATTAAAACAGGGTTTTGACAGGGACCCTCAGTATAAAAGGAAGCAGATATTAAAACAGGGTTTTGACAGGGACCCTCAGTATAAAAGGAAGCAGAATACCAGCCGCAGGAGAAGGTGGAGAAGAAGAATAAACTGGAACAAAAGTTTACTTTTGAGAACACTAAGAAGCTAAACAGAAGCTAAACAAAAAGGAAAGAAGGAAGTCTTGGGAGAGGACAGAAGAAAAGGAACACCGCCACGAAACAAAGATCATAGCTCAAAGAGACACAAGAGAAACCACGGAAATTAATAAAGACTTGCCAATATTAGTGAAAACCTTAGCTTTGGTCCCAACAGCAGGGGAGTCCTCAGGAAGAATACGGATACCATCGACCACCGCCTTCAGGTCATCGTTGGTGTGGGGTTTCTTGAAAAAGTGAGCATTGAGAGCGGTACGCCAATGCGCATTATACCCGGTGAAAGAGTTTGGTACGCCAATGCGCATTATACCCGGTGAAAGAGTTTTGTATATACCGAAAACCTGATTATATAGAGATATACAAGTAATAATAATAATCTGCGTGAACTTGAATGGAATTATAGTGGTCATGTAGATAAATTTCATTCTATTAATTTCCTCTTAATTATATTTTATTAATTATAATAATAATATTTTATTAATTAAAATTTTAATTGGCGGCACTCATGTTTATATATTTGTATTACTTATGTCTTCGAATGATGAGAGACAATGCCAAACGGAGGTCCCAAAAGAAAAGAAAAATGCAATAGATAAGGTATTTCTTTAATTTTTTTAAAAGGTAATATTAACAGATTTTTTTAAAAGGTAATATTAACAGAGTTTGGGCATGTGCCGGGTTGGACCAAGGAAAAATTTTCTAAATTTTTTAAAAGGTAATATTAACTTAGAGTTTGAGCATGTATGGGGTTGGACCTCTTGTTTTCTAACCGTTTAACTTGATGATACAAGTGCATGATTGTAATTCTAATATCTATTTAGATATTTATCTATCTAATGTTTATGAGACATGAGATGATGTAAGAATCCTAAGCAAATGGTGGTCCCCTTGACAAGGGGTCAACAATAATTTTTAGGCGAAATAGGTTTGGTGGAGGCATTCTCTATAGTTTGAATCATACCTTTATCAATTACTAAAAATAGTGTGGTTGTGACCAATTCTCTATATAAAAAAATTAAAAAATTAAAAAATGAATTATCAACAAGTAAATATTAGTAAATCTTATTTAAAAGTTTTCTAATATTCATTAATTTTAAATATATAAATTATAATTTTTAATATATTTAAATTTAATATTCATTATAAAAACCTTTATGTAAAAGTTTTTTTTTACTATTAAAATTAAAAATTTAACCTATTTAAAATAATTTATAATTAAATAATTAATTTTTATGTAAAAAACACCTATCCAAAAACAACCCATTCGAAATATATCTTTTGCTACTAAAACAATCTAGTCTTCATTGTACATTAAAGTTCGTTACACATCTTAAATTTCATGAGAGACGTGTCAATACCGTGGCCGAGAGGCCTCCGAGTAGGTGTATGGTATGGGCCGTGGCCATGTTTCTACAAGTTTGTGTGTGGTTAACATTTATTGCCCTGCATCTGCTGTATATCAATAACGTTAACAGCCATAATGAAACACACCTTTTTGGCGGTTGACTTTTATTTTATCTGTAAGTCAGCGTTGGGATTTATGTGATTTATATGAATGTGATGGGTGATAGGTGTGACTTATATAGTTGGGCTTTGAAGATACTTTGATATATATATATATATATATATATATATATATATATATATATATATATATATATATATATTTTTATTTATTTATTTATTTATTTATGTGATTTATATGCATGTGATGGGTGATAGGTGTGACCTATATAGTTGGGTTTTGAAGATAGTTTGATATATATATATATATATATATATATATATATATATATATATATTATTTTATTAATATATAAAGTATATTATTATGTTATAATGAGTGATTTTTCGTTTATTTTGTATATGATAATTAAAGTTCAAATTATAAGGAATTACATAATTATAATTATAATTATATATATATATATATATATATATATATATATATATATATATATATATATATATATGAATGAGGTGGTTTAAACCTTGGACCTAGCAAAGAAAGGCTAAAACCTTAACCATTATGCTGTCCCACACAAACTAAAGTGATACATTTTATAAGAAGTAAGATAACTTATAGGAAATGTGAGAGTTTGGTAGTGGATGAGTAAAACGTGCTGTAAAGAGATTTAGAATTCAGGTTTTCTAACACTTAATAATATTCCTCTTAAACTTTGGTTTTAATCCTATATAACAGCTCTTCAGAAAGAGAATATATATATATATATATATATAATAATATTAAAGTTAGTGTGAAAAACGTTTACAATCAATGTTCTAGACATCCTCATCTCAACTATGACCTCTGAGAAGGATGAGACCTGTGTTTATTAATAGAGGACCAAACACACAACCATACATACACACCCGCCCCCTCACACACTCGTCTGGTCGTTTGAACCTTGAACCTCTCAAAGAAGAACCAAAGTTTGAACGGTTGTGTTGTTCTCCTAGGACAATTTTAATATATTATCTTAATGAACCTTTAAAAAATATTATGGGTCAAATCATTAAAATTGTTAACATTATGACATAGTATGCAAATTAGTAGGATTAAATAATATTGCTAAATTTCATTTCTACCTTTCAACTTTCCATTATTAATATCTTTCTTTCCATAATTATTTAAAATTAGTATACCTTTTCTTTTCACCATGAGATTTTTTTTCATAACATTTTTTTTTAATAGGGTTAGAATTATTTTCAATAATTTTATTAATAGTGTTATCTAAGTTGTTTTGTTTCTAATGTGATCTTGAACTCCACTTGAACTTTAATTTGTTGTTTTCTATTTTTTTTAATTTATGGAAAACATTTCAAAAAGATACCACTTTCGGGTAAGACCCAAGGAGGCAGGGGTATCCATTCCGCCAAAAATGCTCAGGACTTGGATCTGGCCTACCACCTTTGACATATTCAAGGAGTAAACAAACACACAAAACCAAATTAAAAATAAGTAAATAAATAAATAAATAACAACAAAAATTATAAAATAAAATAAAAACATGCTCCTTGAGTGTATCAAAAATAAAAACACAACCAAACACACACAAAAAGATAAAAGAAACCACAACACGAACCACATAGAAAAATACAAGAACCACATAACAAAACACAAACATGACAAAAAAAAATTGTTTTCTATTTTTTTTTGCTATAATAAAAATGATAATAAAGGTTATAACAACAATTTATCATAGATATAAGGTTGTTTTTGTTTTCAACATGAAATTAAATTATGTTTGAACACTAATTTAATGATTTTTTAATATTTTATTATAGTAAAAACGGTAAAACAAATCATGACAAGGATCTATCTTGCCATAAGTAGATGTCATAATTTTTCATGAAATTAATTAAAAAGGAAAAAAATAATCCTAATCAAAACCAAACAACTTTTAGCCTCCAACCAAATACAATCTTTTAGATGTGAAAAGACAAATAAAAGTGTCTATGTTTTTTTTTTCTTTGGTTACATAGGAGAGTTGGTCACAACCACACTATTTTTAGTAATTGACAAGTGCAAGGTTCAAACTACAGGGGTTGCTTCCACCAAACCTATTTTTTTTGTTATTGTTGATCTGCGTGAAGGGGATCATTGGTCGCTCGAAATTTGTAACATCATCATCGGTCTGGTGCACACTTAGAGGATTTATATCAGACTACTACCTTTGCAAACAAGTCACCCCTGAGGTTTGAACCTAGATGTCTTCTTGGTAAATGCCTATCCAAACAAACACTTACTGATCCACCTAGCCCTCAGGGACAAGTGTCTATGTTAAAAGAAATACAATCTTTTATATGTGAAATATAGATAAAAGTGTCTATCATGTTAAAAGATATTTTAAGTGCCTTAATTGGAACCATCAACGTTATTGAAGTAGAACAGAGAAAAATATATGTCATGGATGAACCAAAATCCATGGGACAAAGTAATATAATTTTTATTATAATATTGTTTAATATATTTCAAAATAAATATGTATATAATTATTGGATCAATGATAATTAAATTTTATTTTAATTTAATTTCAAGTAACTCACTTTTTGGACCAAGAACAACAAAAAAGGAGTCTTATTGAGAGTTGAAAGAGGATAGTAGCAAGAAATGGAGCATGTATCCAAAGAACAATGCCTAGGTTGTTAATGCTAGGAGGAGATATTTTAAAATTATAGTGCCATTGAGAAAGATAGAAATATTCAAGGTAAACTTATAAGAGTTATGGGTTTTGAGGTATAGACTCCAAAATGATCTAGGGTTTTGTTGGATCTAGGAATGGGTATAGTTGAATCTCTCTTAAAATTGAGGAATGGAGCCTTTTCTCTTTTTTCCCACAATATTTCCTTTGAGTAGAGCAAGATGGCCAATATGGTTGATGTTTTAATGCCCATCCATGTAGAGCATTTAAATCACAAAAATCTAGTTTTAAAATTTCCTTTATGGTGAAGTTAGATTCGGTTTCAGTTGCAAAGGTGCCTCCAAAATTCATTTACCATTTGATATTGGCTCTTTCAAACCAAGCCTTGATATATAAATTTATAGGTATGTGGCCCAACCTAAATACAATAGAAAAGTGGATAAATAATTCCTAGGGTTCAAAAACTTCTAGTTTTGAGTTTATGATGATTAGAAGAGGTTGTTTTATTATTACTTTTTCTTGATTTTAAGAAAGAGACTATTTTTCATGGCGAACCATGGTTTTTGAGAATATTTGATTCCTTGAATCCCAATATTTAACCCTCGAGAATGGGAATCTAAAGAAGTTTCAATATGGGTTTGTCTCCCTTTCCTAGCCCTACATCTATGGAATAAACTCACTCCAGATCTTGTAAGAAACATAATAGGAATATAGGTAGATTGGGCCCCTTCCAAGGCAAACTATGCCTCTTGTGCTTGTATTTGTGTTAGAGTAAATTTAAAAAAAAAAATTCTAGAAAATACAGAAATCAAGGTCGTTGATGGGGTTTATATCACGGTTATGCAAAGTGGTGAATGTTCACAAATTGGGTGAATATTAGGATTTCCAAAATTGAAAATTTGTGAATATGAGGACCCTTGATGTCGGCCAATTCACTTAATATTTTTGAGACCAATTTTTTCTTAGGGTTAATTCACCACAATATATATCCAAACATAGGCATATTTGTACTCGTTTGAAAGGTATTTTTGACCCTGATATAATTGTGGTGTTTTTATGACACTATAAGATGATTTAATAGGTCAAAATTTGTCCCAAATATGACATTAATTTTTAGGGCTTCAAATACCCCAAATTGTTGTGTGAAGATGATTAATTTGATTTTCTTAGGATTCCCCTTGATTAGCCTTGATTTCAATTAGGATTCGATATTATTTACATGTATATTTTAAGTCTAACCCCTTATGCATAACCCTAGTTTATTTGTCGTTGTTGGATTATGAACATATTTTCTTCAAATGCATTACCTATCACCAACATGGACATTTCTCTAGAAATTTTCCTTGTAAGGCAGAACAAGTTGAGAAAGAAAAAGAAAATGATTTCCAAATTGTTAAAAATAGAAGGCCTCATAGATCAAGAAATTGTAAAAGGGTCATGTAGAGAAAAAAAAATATCTCGAAATATCTAATAGATTTATTATCCTCATTACTGATGTAAAAGGAGGAAATAAAACCATAGCATAATATTGTAGATCAAGACATAGGCATAGAAATAGTGGGTGAACTTGTTAATGAACAACAAGCCCCTTAGGATATCCAATAAGAAAATTTTAATAAAGTACCAAAATTCTAATGGATTAGTATAAGTGAATCTCTGTAAAGAATCATATCATTCTAGTGAAGAAACTAAAGAGGATGATGAAGAAACTAAACATGTGAAAATAGTCATTCTAAAAGGTACTCCAACAATCGGTTAAATAGCAAGGGGTAGAAAGTCTAATAAAGTGTTAAGGGAAGAGCAAACCTAAAATGATATCCAAAATAAATCTCAAACCACTTTAGAAATTTATCCAAATAAGAAATCCTCTAAAAATGATAGTTCTTTCTTGGAATTACAAGGGATTGGGTAATCCCCTAAAGAAAAACTACACATGTGAACTTGTTAAAAAACATAAACCTCTTGTGACTTTATTGTAAGAAACCAAAATGATGGACATTGTCGTGGATTTTGATTGAAATAAAATTTGGAAACACTATGAATATGAGGATATAAATTCATATGGTGCTTTAGGTGGGCTTATAACTATTTGGGGCCCATAAAAATTAACCTATGTAGGGATATATAAACAAATAAATTGGTTGGACTTGTATTTTGATTAATTTAATGACACATGCATAACCTTTGTTAACTTTTATGGGCCAAACAATCTAGGTCTAAAAAGAGAAGCTTCGAATCAACTACGTTAGTGGATCACGCAGGAACAACAAAAAATCTAATATTAGGAAGGGATTTAAATATCATTCTAGCATTTTGGAAAAAGAAAAGGGAAACAAGACTCCTTATGCTATAAGTGATTTAATAATTGAAATAATATTTCAAGAAAATTGGTAGGACATTATTCCCTAAAAAGGAAAAGTTACCTGGACAAAGAAGATATAGAATTCATTATATTGTAGAAATATTAGATATATTTTTAGTCAATATAAAACCTTATAGCTCTTTTCCCTCTAATTTCCAGTCATATAATTTAAAGTGCAATTTCTGATCACAAACCAATTCTCTTATAATGGGGTCAAAATAACCAACAAGTTACAAAGATTTTGTTCAAATACAATCTATAATGGGCAAAGTAGGAATATTTTTGTAAATTGGTTGAAAATAGTTAGAAACAAAACCCCTCTCAAACAAGGTCATAAGATATTTGGAAAGAAAAAATTTTAAATCTCAAGTTAGAAATAAGAAAATGGTTATCCAAAAAACAAACCCAAAGAAAATAAATAATCCCACATCAACTTGAGAAATTGGATATGGATATACAAGATTCTACTCTAACTCAACATAATTATCAATGGGAAGAACTGCTAGATGAATTGTTTAAAGTTAACTTTAAGGAGGAGGCACATTGAAGACTAAAATCAATAATGATTTGGCTACAAAAAGGGGATAAAAACACCAAGTATTTCCATCTTAAAACTCTAAAAAATTATCATAGGAACACTACTAGATCTATATACAATGACAAAATCACATTCTATGAGAAATATAAGATAAAATAATTATCCCAAGAGCATTTTTCTAGGTTACTCACTCATGAACCAAGTGACCTTCAAGCTCAAGACCTACTCCAAAACATTCCTTCCATTCTTAGTCAAGAGGACAAAGTTGCTTTGTGTGCTCAAGTAACTAAATAAAAAATGGAATCAATGATATGCTCTCTTCCAAAAGATAAATCTCCTTATCCAAATGGATTCACAAATAATTTATATCAACAAGTTTTTGACCTAGATGAAGTTGACTTGTTGAGTATGATAGAAGATGTCAAAAAATAAGGTATGATTTCTGCAGCTATTAGTTCATTTTTTGTTGCTTTGATTTCTAAAGAGAACTCCACTTCCTTTGATATATTTAGAGTAATTTCTATTTGTAACTATTCTTATAAAATTATGATAAAAATGATTACTAACTGAATTAAAAAGTTGCTCGATAAGCTGATTTCAAAAGAATAACATTGTTTTATTCATACGAAGAAAAACTATGATACTATCATCATGGTGCATGGGATTCTTCACTCCTAATCCCACTCTAAATAATAAGGATAGTTATCAAAATAGACATGACTAATGCCTTTGACAAGGTCAATCTTTCATTTTTAGAAAAATTTCTCATAATGTTTGATTTTTTGGTTCATCTAGATGGATAGGAGCATGCATCAAAGCTCCCTATATCTCCCCATTAATCAATGGATATGCTTCTTTCTTTTTCAAGGCTTCTAGAGGAATATTCCAAGGTTTTCCTCTTTCACCATACCTCTACATCCTACTAGCAAAAACTTTAGGAAGAGCCATGACCACCATGCAAAGGGTTGGAGATATTCAAGGAATTAGAGGTAATAGAGGTTTTATACCTTTCATGCATACCCAATTTGCTTATGACATTATATTATTGGGAGAAGTAACTTAATACAATATTAGAAAGTTCAAGAGTTGTCTCTCTTGCTTTGAAAACTTTAATCAACTACCAAAAAAGTTAATTTTACACAATCAATATCTCTCCTATTAAAAACATATTATTTGCTAAAATACTTGGATTTAGAGGAGTTGATCAACACTTCAAATATCTATAAGTCTATGGATTTCCATCTCAAACCAAAAAGAATTTGGCAACCAATAATTGAAAATTTGTAGAAGCAAGTACAGACTTATAGTAACATATGGTTGAGTCTTGCAAGAAGAAGAGAGTTAATCATGTCAGTCCTATTAACGCTTATATACCACCTTTTAATTTACCATGCTCCTAAAAGTATCTAGTAATATTTTGATGGAATAATCAAGAGTTTCCTTTGATATTGAGGTAAACAAAATGAAAAATGAAATTTACACTTGGTCAAATGGGACTCAATTACTACAAAAAAATAAAAGATGAAGCTCCCAAAAAAATATTGATCTCTATTTGGAAAATAAATTTACCTCAAAATATTCAAATCTTTACCTAATTGGTCTTACTAACAAGATTCTAACAAGTGATAATCTTGAAAAAAGGAATATAGTGTGTCCCCATGTGTGTTCCAAATGCATGAAGAATAATGACACCATGCCCCACCTATTTTTTCTGTGCAAATTAGCTATTCCAATATGGATTCAAGTAGCAAGTCGATTGGGCTTTCCCCTATCAGGTTTCTTGAATACAAAAGAGTGCATAATTAATTAGTAATCTAAATATAAATAGGGTCTCAAAGGGAATCCAATAATTAAATATCTCTAGGAAGCCATACCTTTATTTTTTATTTGGAACATTTGGAAAGATAGAAATAAATTGATATTTTAAGGCAAAGGGAAAAAAATGTTCTTTAAAAAAATAATTAGAGGAATAGTAACTATTTTGAACATAGTCTTTAAGCATAACTAGAATTAGCGGAGCTTGAAAGCTCAAGAATTAAACCTAATTAGTTAAAATTATCTTCAAGCCTTTATTTTGGCCTTTGGTTTTGTCTTATAGTTTGTTTGATGTTTTGCCAAAAAGCAAGTTTTTTGTTTTCTGATTTTCCTAACATAATAAGGTTAAAAAAATGCAAGTTAGTGTAGTTTAAAGATTATCTTTCATTTTTATTTTAGGTCTTTAATTGAAAAAATATTTAGTAGTGCAATAGGCTAGTTTGTTTCTTGCATTACTCTCTTGACCCTTGCATCTCAAGAGGGAAAAAAAAAATTATTTTCTTGTACTCGTTCAAAAAATATATCATATAAGACAAAAATTTGTACATTTGCATTAATTGTTATTGCATTCACACAATTATTTTGCATTTTACCCTAGATTGAATTTAGTTAAATCTTAGAAACTTAAAATAGTGAATCGTCTCCTTATAAAAAAACTCCTATGTTTGTTAATAAACTCAAAAAACATAGATTAAGACCTATAACATATAACATTCCTACAATATTTGAGGTAAGGGGAGTGGTATGGGCTCTTCCCCACGTAGTTGAGAGAAGATCCTAAGTCCATCGTCCTTAAATTTTGAAAAATAATTACAAAATATATAAAAAAAGAAAAAATATTATAATAACTTTCTTTATACTCAAATTCATGAGTATAATTTATATTCAAAAACTAAATTTTTCATTATTTATAGTGTTAGGGAAAAATAACATTTAATTAAAATATATGTAGAAAGGCTAAACTATGGGACTAGAAGGCTATATAAGTTTTACTTAGGCTATTAATGGTATGGATGATATTGTATGTGTTTGAAGTGAGGGGTAGGGCACATTAGACTCAAAATAAAAGTAAATAAAGAGAATTTACAAATGTTTGATTATAAAGATATTCAAAATAAAAGAAAAAATTTCATATAAGATTCTTCTGACAAAAAATGAATGCATTTCCTATAGAGAGAGTTGTTCTCGTGGTTTAAGTAAGATATTTAAAAAGGTCAATAAGTGGATGCAAATAATTGGCCTAAAGCTATAATAGAAGAAGCTCTTTTAAAATTAAAGTCTATAAAAAAAATAGAATATCAATTTCTTTGAGTTTCCAAACAATAACACTTATATAAAGGTATTTGTTACGGGGAAAGAAGAAATAGATAACATTATCTTATTGAAACACCAAAAGGTTTATACGAGAACAAACATCAATTAAAAAGCAAATATTATTATACCTAATTAAGGACCAACTCACACCAACTTAAATGTGAAATATACAGGTGGAAGAGACTAAAAGAAGAATGAATATACCAAAAAAAGATATACACCTTTTATACAATAAAGGCAACTGAAACAAAGAAATATATTATTTTAGACTATAATATTTATAGTATTGTTGGAGCTAAATGCATTAATACACCATAGTAGATTCACAAGAATTCTTTGAAGAGGAGAATGTGGAGAAATAAATTCATTACAAGAATTGCTTGAAGAACATAAAATAAAGAATATAATTTCTCATCAAAATCAAAGGCAAAAGTTTCACATTACAAAAAGAAAATTAATTAAATCATATATTGAAATTAAAAACCCATACGTTTTTATTTTATTTTATTTTAAGATATTCTAAGCGGTATAAAGGGACCAAGACCCCTCGTAAAAACCTATGTAAACTCATTGAAAAAATACCAATTTTTTTCATAAAATTCTTATCCATAATTTTTTTTTTTAAATAATAAACATTAAAAATTTCTATTTTATTTAAAACAAATTTATTATAAAAATAAAATATTACGAAATCTAATTATAGGAATTTTGAAGTGTCGAGGATGGGAATCTAAAGAAGTTTCAATATGGGTTTGTCTCCCTTTCCTAGCCCTACATCTATGGAATAAACTCACTCCAGATCTTGTAAGAAACATAATAGGAATATAGGTAGATTGGGCCCCTTCCAAGGCAAACTATGCCTCTTGTGCTTGTATTTGTGTTAGAGTAAATTTAAAAAAAAAAATTCTAGAAAATACAGAAATCAAGGTCGTTGATGGGGTTTATATCACGGTTATGCAAAGTGGTGAATGTTCACAAATTGGGTGAATATTAGGATTTCCAAAATTGAAAATTTGTGAATATGAGGACCCTTGATGTCGGCCAATTCACTTAATATTTTTGAGACCAATTTTTTCTTAGGGTTAATTCACCATAATATATATCCAAACATAGGCATATTTGTACTCGTTTGAAAGGTATTTTCGACCCTGATATAATTGTGGTGTTTTTATGACACTATAAGATGATTTAATAGGTCAAAATTTGTCCCAAATATGACATTAATTTTTAGGGCTTCAAATACCCCAAATTGTTGTGTGAAGATGATTAATTTGATTTTCTTAGGATTCCCCTTGATTAGCCTTGATTTCAATTAGGATTCGATATTATTTACATGTATATTTTAAGTCTAACCCCTTATGCATAACCCTAGTTTATTTGTCGTTGTTGGATTATGAACATATTTTCTTCAAATGCATTACCTATCACCAACATGGACATTTCTCTAGAAATTTTCCTTGTAAGGCAGAACAAGTTGAGAAAGAAAAAGAAAATGATTTCCAAATTGTTAAAAATAGAAGGCCTCATAGATCAAGAAATTGTAAAAGGGTCATGTAGAGAAAAAAAAATATCTCGAAATATCTAATAGATTTATTATCCTCATTACTGATGTAAAAGGAGGAAATAAAACCATAGCATAATATTGTAGATCAAGACATAGGCATAGAAATAGTGGGTGAACTTGTTAATGAACAACAAGCCCCTTAGGATATCCAATAAGAAAATTTTAATAAAGTACCAAAATTCTAATGGATTAGTATAAGTGAATCTCTGTAAAGAATCATATCATTCTAGTGAAGAAACTAAAGAGGATGATGAAGAAACTAAACATGTGAAAATAGTCATTCTAAAAGGTACTCCAACAATCGGTTAAATAGCAAGGGGTAGAAAGTCTAATAAAGTGTTAAGGGAAGAGCAAACCTAAAATGATATCCAAAATAAATCTCAAACCACTTTAGAAATTTATCCAAATAAGAAATCCTCTAAAAATGAAAGTTCTTTCTTGGAATTACAAGGGATTGGGTAATCCCCTAAAGAAAAACTACACATGTGAACTTGTTAAAAAACATAAACCTCTTGTGACTTTATTGTAAGAAACCAAAATGATGGACATTGTCGTGGATTTAGATTGAAATAAAATTTGGAAACACTATGAATATGAGGATATAAATTCATATGGTGCTTTAGATGGGCTTATAACTATTTGGGGCCCATAAAAATTAACCTATGTAGGGATATATAAACAAATAAATTGGTTGGACTTGTATTTTGATTAATTTAATGACACATGCATAACCTTTGTTAACTTTTATGGGCCAAACAATCTAGGTCTAAAAAGAGAAGCTTCGAATCAACTACGTTAGTGGATCACGCAGGAACAACAAAAAATCTAATATTAGGAAGGGATTTAAATATCATTCTAGCATTTTGGAAAAAGAAAAGGGAAACAAGACTCCTTATGCTATAAGTGATTTAATAATTGAAATAATATTTCAAGAAAATTGGTAGGACATTATTCCCTAAAAAGGAAAAGTTACCTGGACAAAGAAGATATAGAATTCATTATATTGTAGAAATATTAGATATATTTTTAGTCAATATAAAACCTTATAGCTCTTTTCCCTCTACTTTCCAGTCATATAATTTAAAGTGCAATTTCTGATCACAAACCAATTCTCTTATAATGGGGTCAAAATAACCAACAAGTTACAAAGATTTTGTTCAAATACAATCTATAATGGGCAAAGTAGGAAGATTTTTGTAAATTGGTTGAAAATAGTTAGAAACAAAACCCCTCTCAAACAAGGTCATACGATATTTGGAAAGAAAAAATTTTAAATCTCAAGTTAGAAATAAGAAAATGGTTATCCAAAAAACAAACCCAAAGAAAATAAATAATCCCACATCAACTTGAGAAATTGGATATGGATATACAAGATTCTACTCTAACTCAACATAATTATCAATGGGAAGAACTGCTAGATGAATTGTTTAAAGTTAACTTTAAGGAGGAGGCACATTGAAGACTAAAATCAATAATGATTTGGCTACAAAAAGGGGATAAAAAAACCAAGTATTTCCATCTTAAAACTCTAAAAAATTATCATAGGAACACTACTAGATCTATATACAATGACAAAATCACATTCTATGAGAAATATAAGATAAAATAATTATCCCAAGAGCATTTTTCTAGGTTACTCACTCATGAACCAAGTGACCTTCAAGCTCAAGACCTACTCCAAAACATTCCTTCCATTCTTAGTCAAGAGGACAAAGTTGCTTTGTGTGCTCAAGTAACTAAATAAAAAATGGAATCAATGATATGCTCTCTTCCAAAAGATAAATCTCCTTATCCAAATGGATTCACAAATAATTTATATCAACAAGTTTTTGACCTAGATGAAGTTGACTTGTTGAGTATGATAGAAGATGTCAAAAAATAAGGTATGATTTCTGCAGCTATTAGTTCATTTTTTGTTGCTTTGATTTCTAAAGAGAACTCCACTTCCTTTGATATATTTAGAGTAATTTCTATTTGTAACTATTCTTATAAAATTATGATAAAAATGATTACTAACTGAATTAAAAAGTTGCTCGATAAGCTGATTTCAAAAGAATAACATTGTTTTATTCATACGAAGAAAAACTATGATACTATCATCATGGTGCATGGGATTCTTCACTCCTAATCCCACTCTAAATAATAAGGATAGTTATCAAACTAGACATGACTAATGCCTTTGACAAGGTCAATCTTTCATTTTTAGAAAAAGTTCTCATAATGTTTGATTTTTTGGTTCATCTAGATGGATAGGAGCATGCATCAAAGCTCCCTATATCTCCCCATTAATCAATGGATATGCTTCTTTCTTTTTCAAGGCTTCTAGAGGAATATTCCAAGGTTTTCCTCTTTCACCATACGTCTACATCCTACTAGCAAAAACTTTAGGAAGATCCATGACCACCATGCAAAGGGTTGGAGATATTCAAGGAATTAGAGGTAATAGAGGTGTTATACCTTTCATGCATACCCAATTTGCTTATGACATTATATTATTGGGAGAAGTAACTTAATACAATATTAGAAAGTTCAAGAGTTGTCTCTCTTGCTTTGAAAACTTTAATCAACTACCAAAAAAGTTAATTTTACACAATCAATATCTCTCCTATTAAAAACATATTATTTGCTAAAATACTTGGATTTAGAGGAGTTGATCAACACTTCAAATATCTATAAGTCTATGGATTTCCATCTCAAACCAAAAAGAATTTGGCAACCAATAATTGAAAATTTGTAGAAGCAAGTACAAACTTATAGTAACATATGGTTGAGTCTTGCAAGAAGAAGAGAGTTAATCATGTCAGTCCTATTAACGCTTATATACCACCTTTTAATTTACCATGCTCCTAAAAGTATCTAGTAATATTTTGATGGAATAATCAAGAGTTTCCTTTGATATTGAGGTAAACAAAATGAAAAATGAAATTTACACTTGGTCAAATGGGACTCAATTACTACAAAAAAATAAAAGATGAAGCTCCCAAAAAAATATTGATCTCTATTTGGAAAATAAATTTACCTCAAAATATTCAAATCTTTACCTAATTGGTCTTACTAACAAGATTCTAACAAGTGATAATCTTGAAAAAAGGAATATAGTGTGTCCCCATGTGTGTTCCAAATGCATGAAGAATAATGACACCATGCCCCACCTATTTTTTGTGTGCAAATTAGCTATTCCAATATGGATTCAAGTAGCAAGTCGATTGGGCTCTCCCCTATCAGGTTTCTTGAATACAAAAGAGTGCATAATTAATTAGTAATCTAAATATAAATAGGGTCTCAAAGGGAATCCAATAATTAAATATCTCTAGGAAGCCATACCTTTATTTTTTATTTGGAACATTTGGAAAGATAGAAATAAATTGATATTTTAAGGCAAAGGGAAAAAATGCTCTTTAAAAAAATAATTAGAGGAATAGTAACTATTTTGAACATAGTCTTTAAGCATAACTAGAATTAGCGGAGCTTGAAAGCTCAAGAATTAAACCTAATTAGTTAAAATTATCTTCAAGCCTTTATTTTGGCCTTTGGTTTTGTCTTATAGTTTGTTTGATGTTTTGCCAAAAAGCAAGTTTTTTGTTTTCTGATTTTCCTAACATAATAAGGTTAAAATAATGCAAATTAGTGTAGTTTAAAGATTATCTTTCATTTTTATTTTAGGTCTTTAATTGAAAAAATATTTAGTAGTGCAATAGGCTAGTTTGTTTCTTGCATTACTCTCTTGACCCTTGCATCTCAAGAGGGAAAAAAAAAATTATTTTCTTGTACTCGTTCAAAAAATATATCATATAAGACAAAAATTTGTACGTTTGCATTAATTGTTATTGCATTCACATAATTATTTTGCATTTTACCCTAGATTGAATTTAGTTAAATCTTAGAAACTTAAAATAGTGAATCGTCTCCTTATAAAAAAACTCCTATGTTTGTTAATAAACTCAAAAAACATAGATTAAGACCTATAACATATAACATTCCTACAATATTTGAGGTAAGGGGAGTGGTATGGGCTCTTCCCCACGTAGTTGAGAGAAGATCCTAAGTCCATCGTCCTTAAATTTTGAAAAATAATTACAAAATATATAAAAAACGAAAAAATATTATAATAACTTTCTTTATACTCAAATTCATGAGTATAATTTATATTCAAAAACTAAATTTTTCATTATTTATAGTGTTAGGGAAAAATAACATTTAATTAAAATATATGTAGAAAGGCTAAACTATGGGACTAGAAGGCTATATAAGTTTTACTTAGGCTATTAATGGTATGGATGATATTGTATGTGTTTGAAGTGAGGGGTAGGGCACATTAGACTCAAAATAAAAGTAAATAAAGAGAATTTACAAATGTTTGATTATAAAGATATTCAAAATAAAAGAAAAATTTTCATTTAAGATTCTTCTGACAAAAAATGAATGCATTTCCTATAGAGAGAGTTGTTCTCGTGGTTTAAGTAAGATATTTAAAAAGGTCAATAAGTGGATGCAAATAATTTGCCTAAAGCTATAATAGAAGAAGCTCTTTTAAAATTAAAGTCTATAAAAAAAATAGAATATCAATTTCTTTGAGTTTCCAAACAATAACACTTATATAAAGGTATTTGTTACGGGGAAAGAAGAAATAGATAACATTATCTTATTGAAACACCAAAAGGTTTATATGAGAACAAACATCAATTAAAAAGCAAATATTATTATACCTAATTAAGGACCAACTCACACCAACTTAAATGTGAAATATACAGGTGGAAGAGACTAAAAGAAGAATGAATATACCAAAAAAAGATATACACCTTTTATACAATAAAGGCAACTGAAACAAAGAAATATATTATTTTAGACTATAATATTTATAGTATTGTTGGAGCTAAATGCATTAATACACCATAGTAGATTCACAAGAATTCTTTGAAGAGGAGAATGTGGAGAAATAAATTCATTACAAGAATTGCTTGAAGAACATAAAATACAGAATATAATTTCTCATCAAAATCAAAGGCAAAAGTTTCACATTACAAAAAGAAAATTAATTAAATCATATATTGAAATTAAAAACCCATACGTTTTTATTTTATTTTATTTTAAGATATTCTAAGCGGTATAAAGGGACCAAGACCCCTCGTAAAAACCTATGTAAACTCATTGAAAAAATACCAATATTTTTCATAAAATTCTTATCCATAATTTTTTTTTTTAAATAATAAACATTAAAAATTTCTATTTTATTTAAAACAAATTTATTATAAAAATAAAATATTACGAAATCTAATTATAGGCATTTTGAAGTGTCGAGGAAAATTGCCATCATATCGTATCAAATTCAACACAATTGTAAAATAGAAATAATATGCAGCCATGTCTATCGTTATAGATTAATATCCGTTTATTTGTCTCATTGGAATTTCGCTAATATCTCACGGTCAATGCATTTAAAGATATAAAATAAACATAACACTTCAGTTTCAAACCAAAACGGTGTCAAACTCAGTGAAAAAAAAAACAATTCATAAGCGTTTTCCATGCTTTTATGGCAACAGAGATGGAAGGATCGAGCTGAAAAACAATCTACACCGGCCACCAACTCCATATGACCATGAATTTACAGAATATTAAAAGGTCACTGTTTTCTCCTGATTCACACACTTGCACGCCGTGAAGAAGGTCCCATTATACCATGAACACAAAAATCTACGTAACACTAGCGATCCAATTGAAAAGAACATTCGGGTTTTAAAATGAATCTGTTTTATGCGGCGACACGAGCCACGAATCATTCAAGACATTCAGATCAGAGACGAAGAACACATCTCAAACACTTGCCTTCCAACATCAATTCAAATGCCTTGTTGATCTCAGAAAAGGGCAGCTCATGACTAATAAATTCCTCCACTCGGATCTCCTGCATGTGTTCAGGTCCTCAAAAATCAGCAGCAACTAATGACAAACGACATTTTTCTCAATATCACCATGTCAAAGATAAACACACCTTGTTCATGCACATTTCGACCAGAGCAGGCAGTTGGGATTTTCCCTTGAATCCGCCGAAGACGGAACCAACGATCTTCCTGCCATCCAAGAACTCGCTGGGGCGGAAACTCAACGTTCGTCCACTCGTATCAATTCCCACCAAAACTGCTAACCCCCATCCTTGTCAAAAACCAATCCAATCTAGAACTATATTAACTTTAAAATCAACTCTCATATAATGCAAAAAGGCGTTGAGTTTGTAAGAGTATTATTACATCGTGTGCAGCCAAAAAATCCTGGTACATTATATCCGCGTGTCCAACGCATTCAAAACTGAAATCCACGCCCCCATCACACACATCTCGAATTACCTGTCCATTTACCCAGTCAAATTGCCATTCGTTTTTAGGAATCATCTAACAGAATAAAATACCTTCTTATTCTCCTGTCTGCGAAAATTTAATTTATTAGAAATATAAACCAACCATTGACAATAAGAAATATAACAGTAAGAATAATGTCGCTGTAATTAAAGACTTAAAGACCCAAAGCAATTTGTCAATCTGATCATGAGTTCTCCAGTTCAACAAGTAACTAAACGCAATTATTAGAGAACGAGACTCAAAAGCCCAGATATCTTTTGACAATATCTCTTCTATTCTTTGTCTACTCATCAATGGGAAAAAAACAGTGCCATACTTTACGGATATCTGTAATGGTTCAATGATAAATAACGAACTATGCAACGGACATAAGACGGACTACCTACAATCAAACCACCCTACCCTTGCAAGTAATGACTTTGCCGGCCATATTAGCGAATTCGGAGGAGTTGCTGTTGCCACGTCCCATGATTCCACAGGACGCTCCAGGCGCACTTGGTTTCGACCGGACCTGTATTGTCTATGGAAAACTATGGAAATTTGGCATGCATTTATAGGATAGGTAGCATAGTGCATACGACAAAGCATCTCACATTCTTACCCAAAAGGTATAGCTTTCAAAGAAAGACCTGCCTTACGAACGCCAATGCGCCGCCTACCCGGTGAAAGAGTTTTGTATATACCGAAAACCTGATTATATAGAGATATACTAGTAATAATAATAATCTACGGTAATTTGAAAGGAAATAGCCTGGTGGTCATGTAGATGAATTTCATTTATTTAATTTTTATTAGGATTCTATTAATTTCCTATTTTTATATTAAAATAATAATATTTTATTAATTTAAATTTTATAAATTGAGGTTCAAATTTCAAGACCAGTTTTCAAATAGCCTGGTTTATAGTGGTAATGTAGATGAATTTCATTAATTTTATTTTTATTAGGATTCTATTAATTTCCTATTTTTATATTAAAATAATAATATTTTATTAATTAAAATTTTATATATTATATTTAAATTTTAAAGTTAATTTGTTTGTAAAGGTAATAGTCTATTTGGATTAATGCGTGCTAAGCCGACGACGTACAAATCCAAGTGGCTGGTGGTCCCCTTCACACGGATCAAGCCGAACAGTTTGGTAGGAGTAGCCCTTATGGTTTGAACCCTACCCTATTTTTATTAGAGTTCTAATTCCCTTCACACGGATCAAGCCGAATAGGTTTGGTAGGAGTAGCCCTTATGGTTTGAACCCTACCCTGTTTTTATTAGAGTTACTAAAAATTAGAGTTACTAAAAATAATATGGTTGCCACTATGTAACAAAAACTAAAAAGTGTAAAATATTTATTATAAAATCTTATCTATAAGTTTTAAAACATTAATTAATTATAATTATATAAATTATAAATTATAAATTTTAATATATTTAAATTTAATTTTTATTTTAAAAAATATTAACAAAATTAAAATTTTAACCTATTTAAAATAATTTATAATTAAATAATTAATTTAAAAAAAAAAACACCTACCCAAAAACAACCCATGCGAAAGATTTCTTTTGCTAATAAAATAATATAGTCTTCATTGTGCAGCAGACTTAGTTGGACATCTTAAATTCCATGAGAGACGTGTCAATACCGTGGCGGAGAGGGGCCGTGGCCATGTTTATAGAAGATTGTGTTTGGTTAACATTTATTGCCCTGCATATGCCGTATATCAAAAACATTAACAGCGATAATGAAATACACCTTTTTGGCGGTTGACTTTTACTTTTATTTCAGCGCTTAAATGGGTCCCTCTATTTATTTATCCATCTGTAAGTCGGTGTTGGGATTTATGTGCATATCATGGGTGATAGGTGAGATTTATTTAGTTGGGATTATATATATATATATATATATATATATATATATATATATATAATTAACACACAACGTATATATGTCATAATAAATGATTTTTGATAATGTATAAAGAATTAAAGTTCAAATCAGAAGGAATTACATACGCACACATGACTTAGTTAAACTTTAGACTTTCCAAAAAGAGACCAAAGCCCTTACTACTAGATTGATGTGATATATTCTATTTATTTATAAGTAAAATAACTTATAGGAGCTTGGAAAATCAATGGTTTGTGGAGATTCGAAGGAAAATCTCAAAGGATAAAGCAAATAAAACTTCACCAACCGGGATATTTTTGAACGGAAGAAACAAAATATGGCGGGAGCAGGAGCGAGAACGGGAGCGGGAGCAGGTTCAGACGTAGGTGCAGGATCCAGGGCGGGCGCAGGATCGGGATCGGGGTCGGGCACGTCGGGGCCCGGGCCCGCAAGGTCCTCGGCGGGACCAGAGGAGGGCTCAGAGGCTGAGCAGACTGGCGGCCAGGGCGGGGACGACATCTTGGGCCCGGGGCCTCCTCCCAGCCTCGATGCTAGTGCAGGCCTAGGGAAAAAGCCTCCAGATCCTGGGCAGGGTCTACCCCGGGTGGGCCCAAACCCTCCTATCGGCAGATCCTGGCTGGCGCCGGGGCCCAACCTCGGGCCCCGGGCATAGGGCTTTCCCTCGAGGGCACCCACATTTCCATTCAAGAGGAGGTCTACTCATCCTTTGTCTCTGGATCCTCTGCCTCCCTGGTTGGGAAGTTCTTGGGAGGGCGACCGGACATGGAAACCATCCGCAGATGGGCGGCTTCCAAATGGAAAGTTTTTGGACATATTCAGTTGGTGGCCCTTACCAAGGGATTCTTCATTATCAAACTAAACAACAGCGATGACGCTGAAAAGATTCTGTCTGGCGGGCCCTGGTTCCTGGGTCGCAAAAGCCTCTTCCTCAGGCGATATGGAGCTGACTTCCATCCCAGCACCCAAAGCATCAACTTCGCCCCGGTCTGGGTTCGGCTCCCTGAGCTCCCCTTCCACTTATGGCACGAAGACGTTCTAAGGCTCATTGCCCAGTCGATCGGTGAGCTGGTGGCCTTCGATCCCGCTACCAAGGCAGGCTCTCGAATGGTCCATGCCAGATTCTACGTCAATGCAAATCTAGAATCCGAACTCCCCTCTTCTGTGTCCATATCCTTTGGGTCCTTCTTCTAGCGCCAAACCCTGATTTACGAAAACAAACCTGCTTTCTGCCCTCTCTCTCGCACTCAGGGACACCTCCCCTACCAATGCCCTATATCCAAGAAGGTTGATGCCTCTCTCCCCGCCAAACCCCCTTCCCGACCAGGTCGGGCCCCCTCCCGCGGGCCCCTCCGCGATGGCCACAGATCCCAGGCTTGGACCACTGAGGAGGCTCCCCCTTCTATCCCAAAGGAATCCCAAGCGGGCCCTTGCCTGATGGATGGCCTTCCCCAGGTTCCCCCTTCCCCCGTACCCCTCCCTGGTTCCTCTTCCGGGGCCCCGATCCCAGGCTCCCCCCCTCGCCCGCTGCGAATCCCTCCCCGCAGGCCCTTGCTTGCGCCCCCTCTCAGCCTTGCGAGCCGCCCGAGCTCTCTCCCCTGCCGGCTCCCGCCTTCCCGTCTTCCTCTGCCAGGGTTTCCTCCTCCCCCCCTCCTCGCTATCCCCCTCTCGACCCCCTCCCGCCCCTCCCGACGGTCCCTACCGGCCTCCCCCCTCAGAGTGTAGCTCCGAGAGGTCCGACGAAGAGGTTGAGGGCAGCTCTCCGTCTGGGCCCGATGAAATCAGCCCCAAGATGACCCGAAGCAGGACTTTCGCCACAGACTTTGGCAGCAAACTCAAGAGAGGTCGCCCCACCCTGGGCGATCAACGATCGAGGATCACTAAAGACGACATAGCCAATGGCTCCCAGGCAACCCTCTCTGACGTCACCGTGAGCTTCTCCAAAGCAGATGCCCTACGATCCAAACCCCCCGCTCAGCTCGGGAAGGGGGGCAAGCGACCCCCCAAGGGTGTCAAATGAAGCTCATCACCTGGAATGTTAGGGGGCTCAATGGTGCCCCCAAAAAAAGGATCCTCGGCCAACTCCGCAAGGATCACCGCCCGTCCTTCCTCCTCCTCCAGGAGACCAAAATAGATGAAGCGACTGCTCAGAGGGTCGCCCAAGCTACTTGGCGCAATTGCGAGTCTCTGTCTACCCCTGCGACTGGCATAGTCGGAGGCCTGTAGTGCATGTGGGACCCTCGGTATTTTGAGGGGAGACTCATATCATCTTCCCCCAGAATAATCAACATTTTGGTCCATTATGTGAAGTCAAGGCGTTCGTGGATCTTGTCTAACGTCTACGCTCCCAACAACCCGGTTGAGAAAGTTGCCTTATGGAAGGAAATCAACTCGATGAGGGAAGCCTTTGCCCCCCTTCCCTGGATCCTGGCAGGGGACTTCAACAACCCCCTTTTCCTTTCTGATAAAAGCGGGGGCTCAGCGGCTCCGTCCAAAAGCATGGAAGACTTTGGAGCCTTCACCGACCTCAATGAGCTCATGGACGTCAGCCTAAAAGGAGCCAGGTTCACCTGGTCAAACAGAAGAGCGGGAGCAAGCCATATCCAGGTCAGGCTGGACAGAGTATTCCTTTCTAAGGAAGCCATTCCCCTGTTTGCCGACGCAACCTTGCTGGCTCTCCCTAAAATTGGGTCTGACCACAACCCCCTCCTCGAAACCGACCATCGCTCCTCCCTCAAGCGGCCCTTCCGGTTCGAGTCCATGTGGCTGCACCACCCCAACTTCAGGGCCCAGGTTGGTTGCTGGTGGGCTCCCCAATCCTTGGGCGCCCTGCTGAGCAAGTCTACCACAAGCTGAGACGTCTCAAAGAACAACTCAAGGTATGGAACAGAGAGGTGTTTGGTAACATCTTCGAAAATAAAGCAGCAATCAAGAAAAAACTCGAAGACCTTGAGCTCAGGTTCCAGGAAGGCTCCCAAGACCCGGGGATAAGGGAAGAGGAACGTTCAGCCCTCAGCGAGTACCACAACATCCTGGCCAGGGAAGAAACATTTTGGAGGCAGAAGTCGAGAGCCCTATGGCTCCAAGATGGTGATGCTAATACTAAGTTCTTTCACACGTCGACCCTCAAAAATAGGGGCTCTAACAGAATTGTCGAGTTGGTGAGCAACGATGGCAAAATTATCAAGGACGAAGAAGACATTCGGACTGAAGCCATCAACTTCTTCCAGGAGCTCCTTGGCGACAATCCCAACATGTCCCCAGAAGCGACAGACACCCTGCTGGAGCATATTCCAACTTCAGTCTCGGCCATGGCAAACGAGATGCTCCTGCAGCCCTTGTCTGACTTTGAAATCCATGCTGCTACGTTTTCCATGAAGGCCGAGGCGGCCCCGGGCCCGGACGGGTTTCCCCCCATTTCTTCCAATCCTTTTGGGACATCGTTGGCCAAGAAGTGTGCGCAGCCATCCGGGACCTCCAGTCCGCCAACTCCATCCCCAGAGGTATAAACTCCACCTTCATTGCCCTGATCCCCAAGTCTCAGGCAGCCAGATCCCTCTCCGATTTTTGCCCCATTAGCTTGTGCAATGTCTTATACAAAATCCTGACCAAATCCATGGCCTCCCGCCTTAAGGATATCCTTCCCCTGATCATTGCCCCCTGTCAGGGGAGCTCGGTCAAAGGCAGACTTATCACAGACGGAGTTATCATCATGCACGAGGCCATCCACTCGGCCCTCCTATCCAAAAAGGCCTCCTTTCTACTCAAGCTAGATATGAACAAGGCCTTTGACAGAGTTGACTAGGATTTCCTTTCCAAGGTCCTTCTCAAGTTCGGGTTCCACCCCTCCTGGGTCAGCCTCATCAAAAATTGTGTGTCCTCCCCTTGGTTCTCTATCCTCATCAACGGATCCCCCGTCGGGTTCTTCCCCAGTTCCAGAGGCCTTCGCCAAGGCGACCCCCTGTCCCCGATCCTCTTCATCATCCTAGTCGAGGCCCTGGGACGCACCATCTCG
This sequence comes from Wollemia nobilis, assembly GCA_028583015.1. Classification (NCBI taxonomy): domain Eukaryota; kingdom Viridiplantae; phylum Streptophyta; class Pinopsida; order Araucariales; family Araucariaceae; genus Wollemia; species Wollemia nobilis. The sequence goes on along the minus strand of JAQPPZ010017220.1, from coordinate 10,762,722 downwards.
AGTGTTGTCTCCCGCGGACTTATCTCGGGCATCAGGCCTGCGTCGGGCCTACCCCCTGTGTCCCATCAGCAGTTCGTGGACGACACCATCCTTGCTACTTCAGCTTCGATCCCTCAAGCCAAGACCATCAAGCTCATCTTGACCCTGTATGAGGAGGCGGCCGGGCAGAAAATCAACCTCCAAAAAAGCAAAATTTTCTTTATCCATACCCCCCTAGCTAGGCAAATCAGAATCGGGCGGATTCTTGGTTGTACCCTTGATTCCCTCCCCTCCTCTTACCTTGGGCTCCCCCTATTTACAGGAGCGTCCTCCAAGACCCTTTGGAGCGGGATGATTGATCGGATCCAGAGGAAGCTGGCCCCCTGGAAAGGCCACCTCCTCTCACAGGCTGGCAGAGCCACCCTACTGTCGGCGGTTCTTCAAAGCATTCCGGTCTACTTCATGTCGGTCTTCAGAATCCCGACCTCCATTGCAGCTCACATCAAGAAAATCCAAAAACGCTTTCTATGGTCGGGCAGCAAAGATAAGAAGAGGATTCCCCTGGTTTCCTGGCCCTTGGTCTATCGCCCCAAAGGCGAGGGAGGGATCGGGCTCAGGCGGGTGACCCTCATGAACAAGGCCCTCTTGTCCAAGCACGCCTGGAAGGTGTTCACCAACGCCCCTGATGAATGGGTCAATATCGTGCACAAGAAATACTGCCACCATCACCCCTTCCTCAGCGAATCCCAGCCCAGAGATGGATCAACCTTCTGGAAATCCCCGATCTCCACTAAAGACATCATTCAGAAGGGGACCAGATGGATCCTCGGGGACGAAACCAAGATCGACTTCTTAGGAAGACAGGTGGATCCAAGATGAGGCCCTGACTGCTGACAACGATCTCCTCGTCCTCAAATCGGGCCTGGTGGACAGAGGGCCCAAAGTGTCGGCCTATCTCACCCAAAACCAAGGACGGGTAACATGGAAGCCCATCCTGAACCCCAAGCACCCGCTCCAAGCCTCCAGGCTCCAGCGTCTCCTTAAGGTGACAGTTATCCCGTCTTCCGAAGGGAACGACAGATGCGTCTAGCACGACACTCCCAGTGGCGTCTTCTCTGTCAAATCTGCCTACAACTTCCAAAGAGTCCCTGATGAGGCCCCATTCCCAGCCCACCAGGTGTGGGCCAAGAAGCTGATCCCCAAAATCAGTCACTTCGTTTGGGCGGCCATCCAAAATAAGATCTTGACCATCGAGAACCTGATCAGGAGGGGCTTTCAGATCCCGAACAGATGCTTCCTTTGTTGTGCTGCCTGGGAGTCTACTAATCACCTCTTTCTCAGATGCCCCTTCTCTTCTAAAGTCCTGGGCCTCATCCTTTCCCAATTTTCTATCCAGTGGGTGGCCCCCAATTCCATCTCTGACCTCCTGTCCCAGTGGCCCAATCCCTTCGCCCACCCCTTCATCCGCTTCCTTTGGGGCTCCTGCCTTCCTCACCTACTCTGGAAACTCTGGCTTGAGCGCAACAGCAAAGCCTTCTCCTCCCCGGCCCGCTCCCCCAGTGGGTGGCGGCCAAGGTGGTTGCCTTCGCCCTTGAGAACTCCCGCTCCCTCCCTTTGATCGAGGCACCCCGCAGGCTGGGCGAGTCCACCCTCCTCTCCTCCCTTGGAGTCCAACTCCCCCCCCGGTCCCCCCCGCCCCCTCCCATCGTTCTGCGACAAGGTGGACTGCCCCCCCTCCCGGATGGGTCAAACTTAACTTCGATGGAGCTTCTAAAGGAAACCCCGGCCCCTCTGGAGCGGGCGGGGTCATCCGAGATAGTCACGGGGCCCTGATCTTGGCGTACACCGAACCGCTTGGCATCTAGACCAACAACTTCGTCGAAGCAGCAACTCTCCTCCACGGGCTGATAGCCCTCAAGGAGACCTCCCCAAAAGTCATCATCGAGGGCGATTCCCAAGTCATCATCAAGGTTGCCCGCAGCCTGGGAAGTAGCTCTTGGCGCATCCACAACACCATTCGGGAAGTTCTCACCATCCTCCAAGGATACACTCACCACGCCTTTCGCCATGTGTACAGAGAAGGTAATAGGGCAACCGATTTCATGGCCAATCAAGCCACCACAACGAAAGATCTCACTACCTGGACCACGAATTTCCCTGATGCTCTGGTCCAAATAGCATCTCAAGACAATTCAAGCACCAATGAGAGTCCAGGCGCTTAGATTGCTCTGAGTCTGGGCCTCGAAGGTGTGCTGTTATGCCCTCCCCACGTGGACAAGGGACACCCCTTCCCTCTCGGCCATGATGATTGGCCCCAGAACCCCGGCTCAGGCCCCAGGCGGGGCCCCAACTCCTGGCGCAAGTTCGATCCGCAAGGGCCTAGCCCTCGACAGTAGCAAGGCGGCTGGCAGCTCTAAGAAGGCCAAAGTGGAGGCCTCGAAAGCCACTGAAGTTAGCTCTAACTCTGGTAGCAAGTTGCAGAACTTGCCAACCAGAGCCCCTTAGACATTACGATTAGCTCCCTGACCGCTTTTGCCAAAGCGACTTCCTCAGTGGCCAATGCCCTAGGCGAACTCTGTCGCAGGTTGGGCGATGACCCTGACAAGGAGGGGAGCTAATCTGCTAGGTCGGTGCCCCTGTCCAGGTCAGGCCCGACTATAGGGCTACCTGGAGCGGCGACGGGCAGTATTTTTTGGGTTATCTACTGAGCAACTTCGTGGTTTTTCCCTGTTTGGTGGCCTTAGGCCAAATTTTGTTTTGCTGGCAACATATTGGACGAAATTTTTGTAGGCACCAGGGCCCCTGGCCTCGGTTTGGTTCCCAAGGGCGCAGCCCCGGTCTTTTAACACCAAAAATTAGCTACGACTACCTATGTACCTAAGGTTTTGGGACCCTTCAAAAAAAAAAAAAACCCCGCTGTAAATATTATTGTTACTTATCAAAAAAAAAAAACTTATAGCAAATGTGAGAGTTTAGTAGAGGATGAGTAAAACGTGGTCTAAAGAGATTTAGAGTTCGGGTTTTCTAACACTTAATAATACTCCTCTTAAACTTTAGTTTTTATGTACCTATATAACATCTCCTCTAAAAAACAATAAGTATATATATATATATATTATTATTATTATTATTATTGAGGTTAGTGTGAGAAACTCTTATGTTCGACGCTCAGGGTTAGGCATCCTTATCTCAACCATGACCTTTGATAAGGGCGAGACATGAGTTTATTATTAGAGGGCCATATACACACCCATACCCTTACACACTTGTCCATGTCCCGGTTTGGACCTTGAACTTCTCAAAAAATAACCAATGTCATGGTTTGAACCTTGAACCTCTCAAAGAAGAACCAACATCATAGTTTGAACATTAAACCTCTAAAAGAAGAACCAAAGCCCGAACGGTTGTGTTGTTCCCCTAGGACAGTTTTAATATATTATCTTAGTGAACCTTTAGAAAATATTATGGATCAAGTCATTAAAATTGTTAAAATTATGACATACATGCAAATTGGTAGAATTAAATAATATTACTAAATTTCATTTTTACCTTTTAACTTTCCATTATTAGTATCTTTCGTTCCATAAATTTTTAAAATTAATATACCTTTTATTTTCACCATAACTATTTTTTTCATTATGGTTAGTTTTATTTTCAATAGTTTTATTAATAGTGTTATCTAAGTTGTTTTGTTTCTGATGTGAACTTGAATTCCACTTAAACTTTAATTTATTGTTTTTTAATCTTTCGTTATAATAAGAATGATTATCGTAGATATAAGGTTTTTTTGTTTTCAACATGTAGTTAAATTATGTTTGAATACTAATTTATTATTTTTTCACTCTTTTATTATAGTAATAATGGTAATAGAAATCATAACAAGGATCTATCTTGCCATAATTAGATGTCATAATTTATCATCAAATTAATTAAAAAGAAAAAAAAATCCTAATAAAAAGAAAACAACCTTTAGCCTCAACCAAGATACAACCAAATACAATCTTTTAAATGTGAAAAGACAAGCAAAAGTGTCTATATTAAAAGACAGATACAACCAAATACAATATTTTATATGTGATAAAGTGTCTATCATATTAAAAGATATTATAAGTTCCTTAATTGGAACCATCAACGTTATTGAAGTAGAATAGAGAAAAAGGTATGACATGGATGAACCATAATTCATGGTGCAAAGTAATATAATTTTTATTATAATAATGTTTAATATATTTTAAAATAAATATGTATATAATTATTGGATCGATGATAATTAAATTAGATTTCAATATACTTTTAAGCAAGTAACTTACTTTTTGGACCAAGAACAACAAAAAAGGAGTCTTATTGAGAGTTGTAAGAGGATAGTAGCAAGAAATGGAGCATGTGTCCAAAGAATAGTGCCCAGGTTGCTAATGCTAAGAGACATTTCAAAATTGTAGTGTCATTGATAAAGAAAAATTCAAGGTAAACTTATAAGAGTTATGGATTTTGAGGTATAGATTCCAAAATGATCTAGGGTTTTGTTGGATCTAGGAATGGGTATAGTTGAATCTCTCTTAAAATCGAGGAATGACACCTTTTCACTTTTTTTCCACAATATTCACTTTGAGCAGAGCAAGATGGCCAATATGATTGAGGTTTTAATGCCCATCCATGTAGATCATTTAAATCACAAAAACCTAGTTTAAAATTTCTCTTTATGGTGAAGTTAGATGAGGTTTCGATTGTAGAGGTACCTCCAAACTTCATTTACCATTTGATCTTAGCTCTTTCAAACCAAGCCTTGATGTATAAATTTATAGGTATGTGACCCAACCTGAATACAATAGAGAAGTGGATAAATAATTGCTAGAGTTCAAAAACTTCTAGAAAGAGACTACTTTTCATGGTGGCCCATGGTTTTTTAGAATATTTGATTCCTTGAAATCCAATATTTGAACCTCAAGAATAGGAATCTAAAGAAGTTTCAATATGGGTTTGTCTCCCTTTCCTAGCCCTACATCTGTGAAATAAATCCACTTCAGAGCTTGTAAGAAACATAATAGGAATATAGGTAGATTGGACCCCTCCCAAGGCAAACAATACCTCTTGTACCTGTATTTATGTTAGAGTACATTTGAAAATATATAAATCAAGGTCATTGATTGGGTTTATATGTAGTTTTTTTATTATGAACATATTTTCTTCAAATGCATTACCTATCACCAACATGGACATTTCTTTAGAAATTTCCCTTCTAAGGTAAAACAAGTTGAGAAAGAAAAAGAAATTGATTTCTAAATTTTTCAAAATAGAAGACCTCATAGATCAAGAAGTTGTAAAAGGGTCATGTAGAGAAAACAAGATCCCTAAATATCTAATAGATTTATTATTTTCATAACTGATGTAGAGGAGGAAATAGAACCATAGCATAATATTGTAGATCAATACATAGGCATAGGAATACTGGGTGAACTTGTTAATGAAAAAAATGCCCCTTAGAATATCCAATAAGAGAATTTGAATAAAGGACCAAAATTCTCTAATGGATTACTATAGGTGAATCTCACTAAAGAATCATATCATTCTAGTGAAGAAACTAAAGAGGACGATGAATAAACTCAACATGCAAAAATAGTCATTCTAAGAGGTACTCCAACAACCTGTTCAATAGCAAGGGGTAGAAAGTCTAATCAAGTATTAAGGGAAGAGAAAACCTAGAAGGATATTCAAAATAAATCTTAAACCACTTTAGAAAATTATCCAAAGAAAAAATCCTCTAAAAATGATAGTTCTTTCTTGTAATTACAAGGGATTGGGTAATCCCCTAAAGAAAAACTACCCATGTGAACTTGGTAAAAACCATAAACCTCTTGTGACTTTATTGCAAGAAACCAAAATGATGAAATTTTTGTGCCTTTAGATTGTAATAAAATTTGGAAGCACTATGAATATGAGGCTATAAGTTCATTAGGTGCTTTAGGTGGACTTATAACTATTTGGGACCCATAAAAGTTAACCTATATAGGGATATATAAACAAAGAAATTGGTTGGACTTAGATTTTGATTAATTTAATGACACATGCATAACCTTTGTTAACTTTTATGGGCCAAACAATCTGGGTCTAAAAAGAGAAACTTCGAATCAACTACATCAGTGGATCAGGTAGGAACAACAAAAAAAAATCTAATATTAGGAAGGGATTTAAATATCATTCTAACACATTGGAAAATGACAAGGGAAACAAGACTCCTTATGCTATAAGTGATCTAATAATTAAAATAATCTTTCAAGAAAATTTGAAGGACATTATTCCATAAAATGGAAAATTTACCTGGACAAAGAAGATATAGAATTCATTATATTGTAGAAAGATTAGATATATTTTTAGTTAGTAAAAACCTTCTAGCTCTTTTCCCTCTACTTTCCAGTCATATAATTTAAAGTGCAATTTTTTATCACAAACCAATTATTTTAGAATGGGGTTAGAACAACCAACAAGTTACAAAGATTTTGTTCAAATACAATCTAGGATGGGCAAAGGAGGAAGATTTTTATAAACTGATTGAAAATAGTTAGAAACAAAAACCATCCAAAACAAGGTCATAAGATATTTGGAAAGAAAAATTTTTACATCTCAAGTTAGAAATAAGAAAATGGTTATCCAAGAAACCAACCCAAAGAAACAATATATTCCCACATCAACTTGAGAAATTGGATATGGATATACAAGATTCTACTCTAACTCAGCATAATGGTCAAAGGGAAGAACTACTGGATGATTTGTTTAAAGTTAACTCTAAAGAGGAGGCACATTGAAGACTAAAATCAAGAATGATTTGGCTATAAAAAAGGGATAAAAACACCAAGTATTTCCATCTTAAAACTCTAAAAAATTATCATAGGAACACTATTAGATCTATAAACAATGACAAAATCACATTCTATGAGAAAGTTAAGATAAAATAATTATCCCAAGATCATTTTTGTAGGCTACTCACTCATGGACCAAGTGACCTTCAAGCTCAAGATCTATTCCAAAATATTCCTTCCATTCGTAGTCAAGAGGACAAAGTTACTTTGTGTGCTCAGGTAACTAAAGGAAAAATGGAATCAATGATATACTCTCTTCTAAAAGATAAATCTTCTAGTCCATATGGATTCACAAATAATTTATATCAACAAGTTTTTGACCTAGTTAAAGTTGACTTGTTGAGTATGATAGAAGATGCCAAAAAAAGAGGTATGATTTTTGGAGTTATTAGTTCAATATTTGTTGTTTTAATTCCTAAAGAGAAATCCAATTTCTTTGATATATTTAAAGTAATTTCTCTCTGCAACTATTCTTACAAAATTATGACAAAAAGTATTACTAATCGAATTAAAAAGTTGCTCGATAAGTTGATTTCAAAAGAATAAGGATGTTTTATTCATATAAAGAAAATATATGATACTATTATCATGGTGCATGAGACTCTTTACTCCTGATCCCACTTCAAATAATAAGGATAGTTATCAAACTAGACATGACCAATACCTTTTACAAGGTCAATCTTCCATTTTTAGAAAAGGTTCTCATAAAGTTTGGTTTTTTGTTCATCTAGTAAGATGGATAGGATCATGCATCAAAACTCCCTAGATCTCCCAATTAATAAATGGATATTCTTATTTATTTTTCAAATCTTATAGAGGAATATATCAATTTTTCCCCTTTCACCATACCTCTACATCCTACTAGCAGAAAATTTAGCAAGAGCCATGACCACCATGCGAAGGGTTGAAGATCTTCAAGAAATTAGAGCTAATAGAGGTGTTAGAACTTTTATGCGTACCCAATTTGTTGATGAAATTATCTTGTTGGGAGAAGTAACTAAATACAATATTAGAAATTTTTAAGAGTTGTCTCTCTTGCTTTGAAATCTTTAATCAACTACCAAAAAAGTCAATTTTACACAATCAATATCTCTCCTACTAAAACCAAAGTATTAGCCAAAATACTTGGATGTAGAGGAGTTGATCAACTTCAAATATTTTTAAGTCTTGATGGATTTCCATCTCAAACCAAAAATAAGTTGGGAACCAACCATTGAAATGTAATAGAAGCAAGTACATATTTATAGTAATAGATGGTTGATTCTTGCAAGAAGAAGAGTGTTAGTCAAGTCAAACCTATTGATGCTTTCTATATACTAGATCTTAATTTATCATGCTTCTAAAAGTATCCAGTAATATTTTGATGGAATAATCGAGAGTTTCATTTGGTAATGAGGTAAACTAAATAAAAAATGAAAGTTACACTTGGTCAATTGGGACTCAATTAGTATAGGGACAAATAAAGGTGGCCTTAGAATAATGAAAATTAAAATTATCAGTAAATCTCTAGGAGCTAAATTATTGTGGTATTTATCTTAGACTATAGGCTCCCCTTGGAAAAGGATCTTGAAAGCTAAATATGTATACTCCATATCAAATATACATCTTTTTAGAAATGTAAGCATAAAACCTAGAGTATCTCTAATTTGGAAGCATATAATAGAAGCCAAAAAATTGATCCTTAGTAAGGTCTCCTAGATCCCAAGAGATGGTTCACACATCAATACATGGTTTAAACCTATTCTTGATAAGCCTCCATTACTTAGCATTTGTAGTCTACCCCTTAAAGCAAATCTTTGTCATTCACGAATATCCAATTTTAATGATCTCCTACATTAGAGAAACAACATTGTGGAATGATTGAATCCTTTATTGCCTCCATCACTAGCAACAAAATGGGAGTATTTCAAGAAACAAAATAGTAACATTAAGACAACATTATCTAGATCTGCTTATTTGGGGAGAGATTGACAAACTAAGAAATTATGCTATCCAAAGTGGTACTCAATTTTAACTATATGGAGCTCCAAATAAAAGATTGATCTCTATTTGGAAAATAAATTTACCTCAAAGTATTCAAATATTTATCTAATTGGTATTACTAAACAAGATTCTAACAAGTGACAATATTGAAAAAAGGAATATAGTGGGTCCCCATGTGTGTTCCAAATGCATGAAGGATAATGACACCATGTTATTTTTTGTGTGCAAATTAGCTATTCCAATATGGATTCAAGTAGTCAGTCAATTGGGCTCTCCCCTATCAGGTTTCTTGAATACAAAAGAATGCATAAGTAATTAGTAATATAAATATAAATGGGGCCTCAAAGGGAATCCAATAATTAAATCCCTATAGAAAGTCATACCTTTATTTGTTATTTGGACCATTTGGAAATATAGAAATAAAGTGATTTTTGAAGGCAAAGGGGAAAAACAATGCTCTCTCTAAAAAAATATTTAGAGGAATAGTAACTATTTTGAAAGTAGTCTTTAAGCATAACCAAAATCAGCAAAGCTTGAAAGTTGAAGAATTAAATCTAATTAGTCAATATGATCTTCAAGCCTTTATTTCAGCCAACATGAATATTCCTACTTTTACTTCTCCAAAGATTATTCTTCTGCTTTGTTCTTTTATGGGGCATCCAAGACAAATATAGGCATGTCAACAATAGGGGGTGTGATCATGGTAGAAGAAAAATCACCTACTATCAATTATTGCATCAATTTAGGTGCCACTTCTAACAATGTCATGGAGGAATTGGCTTATGAAATGGGAGTGAAATTGACAATAGATCAACAAATAAAAAATTTGCATATCTACAGATACTTTGCCCTCATTATAAAATCTCTATCCAATTATAGAAAGGTCAAATTTCTTTAGCTTCACATAATATTGTATAGAATAAGGATGCTCATTCAATAGTTTACTCATGTCCAATTTTTCAATACTCAAAGGGATTTTAATAAAAACACATACACACTTGCCAACAATGCTATAAGGTGAGAATGTTTCATTATTAGAATTAAAAGGAAAAGAACTTAGAAATGAAGGAGTGTAGGTAGCAAGACTACTTTCTAAAATAAAAAAAATTAAAAAATGTACAAAGTTTTGTTGAACTTTTGTAAAATAAAATTTATATGAAATGTGCATGAAATTAATGTAAATGGCACAAAATAAAGTGCAAAGTGAAATTACATAAAATGAAGATGAAATTAGGATGAAAAGGTAATTTAAGAATCATACGCTGAACAATAAGTCTTAGCCTCCCAATACCTCTACAAAACTAGCTTAAAATCAATAGATTGTCTAAAATAAGGATGTCAACTCTGTGATCCTATATCTCTTGTCTTACTTGCTATTAGTGGTAATGATGGGGATGGCTTCTATACCGACCTATAATATTCCCTCAACATAATCCTATATTAGGATCATGATTTAGACCTCATAGGAGATGGTTATATTTGATTTGTAGGTACAACAATGTGGTACAAGCCTTCATAATTGGATTTATGTTTTATCTTTGTCTATATTATGGCTAGGCTTGCTCTAGCTAGTCTATCAAGTATCTTATAATCACATTATTACTCATAACCTAACTACTACTACATATGATTGAGTTTTATCCCTGTCCTTATTAAGGTAAGCCAAATCCCTTATCAATTGTTTGATCCAAGCAATAGTCGCATCCTACTCTAAATGTATGACCATCACTTGTTCTTATAGTGTGTCATGCTTCTGAATAAGACATATTATCTCCTCTCATAGCCCAATCACCCATATCACATGTTCTCTTGGGTATCATACATATTTACCATCACTTAATCATATTGAGTTAGTAGCCCTAATATATTTACTTAACATGCTTGTTCCATCTTCTTGATGGTCTCCCAACTCACCATATTAGCCTTTAGATGCCTAAAAATTTACAAAAATATATCTCTCTATTGTTGTTGCCTCATATCAAGTCTTAATAGAATTAGCCTTTAATGTCGCCCCTCCCTCTAGGGGTACCACTACCAATGGGGCCATATCCAATTTCGTTGCTATCAATGCACCTGATACCCATCCTACCTCTATCTCTCTCTATTGTTGTAGGGCTTCCTTTTGATGCATTTTTAAGAGGACTATTTCTCGTTGTCATGCATTCAACCTGGCCTCCATTGTAATCCATTGAGGTCACACCTTTCTATACCACTAAAGATATGTAGGTGTATCCCTTGCATCATCAACCTTAGGATTGACAATAGATGCATCATCTATATCCTCCTACATAAATATATTTAGGTTTAGTGGGCCTTCAAATCCCCTCTCTTTGCTAGCTTGATGGTACCACATATCACCCATGGAAGATAGATCTTGGACCAAGTTGAACTGTCTCACAATCTTGTCAACATGTTAGAGATATTTCTCTTGTTATGTACCTAATAGCCATCTAACCCTAGCCAACCAAAATAAACCCTTTGGAAAACCTTGATGTTTGTGTCATGGCTACCATATGATTTGGATAGGTGACAAATCATCAATCACTTTATGGGCTAGCCCCAATGTGCCTCTAAATGCTCATTGGTCCCTATAAAAAATATAGGGCCATCTAAATGCAGTGAGTGCATTTATATTTTCCATTATAAACCTAGGGATACTACATTAAAATAGGGCTTTAATGCCAGATAAAATAAGGAGGTTTTTTATGGTGGTAAAAAACTGCCTTCTTATCCCTACGAGGGCGATTTAAACCACTATCTTAAGGTCACCCTAAGAGGGTGGTTTTAAACCACCCTCTTATCCCTAAGAGGGCGGTTTAAAACCATCATCTTAGGCACCCTAAAATGGTGGTTTGAAACCGCCCTCTTCGGGAGGTCTCACATTAAAAAAATATTAAATGCCCACATGGGAAATGGCACTGATGGGAAAAGATCATCCAAAAGATTTTGATTTTGTGTAAGGTAGGCAAAAAGAGGTAGCTCATGGGTTTTTTCAACTCATTTTTGTTTGGTGTTGGGAAATTGGTGGTACCCATGTAGTTGTTTTAGATTTGTGTTAATGGGTGTTGGGGTTTATAGATATTAATAATCCGATCGTGACATTCTGAGCTTTATTTGTATTGTTTTTATTCTATTTGTAAGCAAAGAGAGAAGCAAAAACAAAGCCAAAAACCATGGTGAAGGCATACCCACAAGTGAGCGAGGAGTATAAGAAGGCCATTGACAAATGCAAGAGAAAGTTGCATGGTCTCATTTCCAAGAAGAATTGTGCATCCATTATGGTTCTTTTAGTTTTTCTATTTTGGAATTATTAGTTGATGGTCATATGGATGGGATCTCCCAATTGAGCCTTCAAGTGTTTGATTTGTTTGTGCAGCTTATGATGTGAAGATAGAGACCAGAGAGCCCTTTGGGACTATGAGGTTTATGATTGAGCAGGTGTATGGTGCTAACAATGGGTTAGATATTGTTGTGAGGCTCCTTGAGCCCATAAAGCAGTAGTTCCCAATTATCTCCTATGCTAATCTCTATTAGTTGGTTGGAGTTATATCTCTTGAGATCACTAGATGATCCAAGATTACTTTCCACCCTAGAAGAGTAAATATTTGTTGTTCCTTACACATTTAATAAAATAGGTTTTTCTCTTTTGATCCATGAGATGCAACAAGTTTTTCTCTTCTTGCTTTCTTTTTTTATCTGTGAGATATTTAATGGGTATTACTCTATTCCTTTCATCTGTGATATGTAATGGGTATTGCTTTTTAACTGTGAAATATAATGGGTTTTGCTACAGTATTCTGAGATATGACTAGTTTTACTTGAATGCAAATGGGTTTTGCTTAGAAATCTTATGAGAATTGTGCTTTGTTTTAATGCAAATGGATTTTGTTCGAAATGCCGATATGAAATTATGTTTCCCTAACTATTCACTAGCCACCCAGCCCAAGGATATTGCATTACATCAAACTATTCTACTTTGAAGAGACAACCCCATTTATCTTAGAAGGAAATACTGCTAGAGATTAATAAGAAAAAATAGTTGTAAAAGGTGGTCTTTAGAATGCCTATTGCATGCAGGGGCTTGATTTTAGTAACTTGCGGTGGATCCAAGCCACTCTCAACATTTACCATCTAACACCCACTGTTTGTACTATTATAAACTCTACCAAAAACATCTAATGAGAGAGTAAAAACCCCATATGGCTTGCACATTTTAAATAAGCATGCACCTCTATTTTCAAGGAGACTCAAATCCACTCAAATACTTCACAATCATTTTGAAAATAATTTTTAATGTCAACTTTATCATCATCACATTGTTCATGATCATGAAATGATATTCTAAAGAAGAGTAATGCTTTATATATGAAATAATATTCTAAATAAGAGTAATGCTTTATATATAAAATAATATTCTAAAGAAGAGTAATGCTTTTTAAAATTGACAAAGTTACGAATCCTTCTAGGATCCATTTCGGGTAGAATGCCAATAAATTCTTAACTTTTCAAAATAAATTGGCACTAAGATGTAATTACTACCTTTCAAAATAGATTTTCGTATAAGTCTAACCTTTCACTCTATGGCTCAATGCAAACTAGATTGTTAAAGAGGGATAATTTATGAAGCATCAGAGGATACAAATATTATTGGAATTCATTTGAATTCAAGCTCCACAACTCCATATATCCAATACTTATCCACTTTATATTTTGTCATAGACAAAGAAAAAAAAGGTCTTAATCTTGTCAGATGTTATTTCCCAAATCTTAACTCTAAGTCCACAGAGATTGCCAAGAAATGAACTATCTTAAAATAGCCATATTTAGATGCCTTGACATAATAAATTATTTTAATGGTAATACCTTGTTGGTACCTTAGATTTTTATGACCTTATTTTTATTGTGCAAATCTTGAAAAGGACTAATTCTGATCACAAAGATATTTCATGTCAAAAATCAAGTTTCACTTAGCCATGGATGTGCTGGATCATCCTCCCACTACTAAAAGAAATTCTCCCAATTTAGGCCTGCACTTCATCCTCCAACCTTAAAAAACACCTCGTGCATTCCCAATATGCAGTCTCTAACTTCTGCTCATGCCTCCGGTGCCTCCCCTCTTCAGACTGGACCCTGCCTCACACCTCTTTGACAAGCCTGATGCTCAAGTTACTCCACTCTACTACATATGTTTATCTCTAATATTAGAAAGCCGGTAACAAAAAAATAACTACATTGCATGCAATTACATTCAAAAAATGAAGCTTTAATATAAAAAAGATGTAGCTATAAATTTGAAGAGCAATATAGTAGGTCACAAAATAGATTGTAAAAAATATTGTTGTTTCATGTTGAATACATTTCATATATATAAAGATAAATCTTGAACAATAAACTCTTTCACATATGTAAATTATAACAGAAAAAGCTTTATATATAAAATCGTCATTACATTATGAAAATATATTTTAAAATATCCCTATTCAAAGGATTTTAATCATCGCTTTGAAGTGAATCCCCATTACTGTGATCACATGTACCATCTGTGCATAGTTTGAAAATTACAAAATCACATTGAAGACAAGAAGCATCCTTGTAGCATAGCAGGGCTACAAAACCAAATAAAAGAACACTAAAGTGAGATCTCTTGTTTACTCTATTCCCCTAGGTAACCTTTTTGGGAGAGATGAGGAAAAAAGAGTGTGCAAAAATGGGACAGTTGCAGGGCACCTCCAAATCCTAGCAAAATGGCTATTTTAGTATTATATATATATACATATAACAACAAACACTAAGAGCATATTTGAATTGATGGTGTGATCCACATCGTAAGAAACTAGAAGCACTAAAATTAGCTTGAATGGAGAATTCATCAAATTCTATAGCACAGTTAAGTGCAACTGACTTCACTTTCTTCCTCATGATTATCATAACAAACTTTCATGGCATATTACCCTTTTTTAACTTGAGTCAGTCTACCATTACCATCATGGTTGTCATATCTTTATGACTAGCTTCTTCATGACTGATGCCATTTGTGTTGTTGAGATAGAGTTTTGTCAGCAACTTTTATATTTGGATAAATTTCTAATATAATGTCAATTTCATCCAAATTTCACATAGTGACAGTTCATATCTCCTCTAAGTTGTAAGGCTTGCAAACACCCCTTAATGGTCTATAGAATGTATATGAACAGTTTGAACAAGGAAACACTCCAAACTAAAAAAGAAATAAAGAACAAAGTAGTCAAGATTCATGCTGCACAATTCTTCAGTTTACAAAATTACAAAGCAACTATCATGATAAATGGGTGGGAGTGCATTTTGGAAGGTTATATACAAGACTTGCTAGCTCTTTATGAAAAATCCATTCAACCAAGCATAGCGAAAAATCTCCTCTCAACAAATCACAAAACATAAATTAATATGGATAATAGCTAATGATGGGTCCACTATATGTTAGCTATTTTTGATTCCCTAAAGATCATTTGGGATTGGGTTCTCAATAGGGTGTAGAGAAAACTTTAAAATTAACCCACTATATTTATATTGTTAGGAGGTAATGTCCAGGACCAGGTTCTCAAAAAAATATTTTTATTACTCTTGCTAGCTTTTGGCTAGAGCTGGTTACCATAAGTTCAACTCTATGTTGAGACGGTTCCTATGGAGCAAATGGAACAGGCTCATTTCTTACCAACTATTCCTTTGAAACTTTGCATCACCCCTAAGGCCCAAGGTGGGCTTTCCATTATTGATACTATCACTCAAGGTAAATATATTGTGGTCAAGTGGTTAACTAAAGCCTTAATGGGAAGTGAATCCTATAAGGTTCTCATCAGATTTAGGAATATCTACATCTACCTATAAAAATAAATGGAACCATATTCCATTAGAGGTCAAGGTTATCATGTCACTGCTTTTTCCATCAGTGGTTCACCACCTCTTTGTATGAATTGGATAGGTTGACAAGCCTGCAACTCCTTGATTCAGTGGAAGGTTGACTCCTTATGAGCTAGTCTTTCCATTCTCACTTATAGTATATGGTGGAACATGCTAGCCCCTTAGCTCTTTCTAGGGAATGTAAACCTCTATTTTTAGTAGCCAAGATTTTATTACTACTCTCAAATTTATGGTACGAGTCCTGAGGGAAGTGGTTGTCATGGCAACAAGCAAGGTATTGGTATCTTCCTCCTCCCTATTGTAGAGTGACATTTGAGGAGGTTATCAAGTCTATTCCTAGCCTAATTACTATTAAAATAAACTGCTATATGGTTTGATTGAATATGGTGGAACAATTACCCCTTACAAGACATCTAGTATAAACAGTTAAATTATCACCTAATCGTTTCCTTTGACTTCTCTTCTCAACTTAAGGAGAAGCAAGATCTTCATCTTTACAAATAACAATGGATTTTTCTTATAGATAAACCATGGAAAATGCTACTTGCTGCCTAGGATATGTCATTTGCCTAGAGAATATTTTGGTGGAAAATCCACCAAAGATTATAAAGTGTTCTTAAGATACTTATATTTTTTTCACAATCATCAGGATCAGTAGGATTTCACATATAATATCCCATTGGTCTGTGCATACTTTACCCATCCAAGCTGTGATGTAGGCAAGTAACAAGTGTAGTGCTTGTGTTTATGGTCTACCTCTAACCAACTAATACTCAAAAATTAATATTGAAGCTAGCATCTATAGGTAGTCATATATGGATTACAATTGTCTCTAGACTATCTCAATGAATTTACAACTTAAATTGATTTTCAATTCTATTGGCATGAACTTTTGTAGGGCTATGGATTGATAGAAAAAACATGAATATGATCATCCACAAACACCCTAGAAGAAAGCAAAAATTATGGAACTACTATCATGCTATTCCCAAGTACTGAAGCAAAAGTAGTTGATCCTAATTCTGGAACTCCTCTGCCTCCCAACCAAAGAGAAGAACTATGGCTTCATGGACCCTTTGTTATGAAAGGTACGAGTGTTGTAAGTAGTTATATTATGATTTTTATGACTACATTAAAAGGGTTAAGGCAATTTTTTAGGTTAGAGGCCTCTCCCAGCACTCGTGGTTCTTTAGAGTATGAGGAATCCCACCATAGTTTAGAATCAAAATGAGTGTTAGAAGAGGAAATTTTTTGCTTTTGTATTAGATTTACCTTGAATTAGCAAGTGATTTCTTTTGAAGTGACACTCAGGGGTATCCATATCTGAAGTTACCACTGGGCCAAGCTCCTTGAGTCAAAAATAAAAACATTGTTACCTAACACTTTGGATTCTTCAAGAGTGTAGAGTTCATCAAGGGAAGAAGTGCCTGATGTTTGAAGAATTTTTGTGAATTTTCACTTTAGAGTTCACCTTCTGGGGAAGAAGTGCTTGGTATTTGAAGACCTTAAAATAATTCACTTTAGAAATCATCTTCAATTGAAGATGTTCTTGATCTTTGAAGACTTTTAAGATAGTTCACTTCAAATTGAATAATGATGAGTTGAAGATAGATCGTGGGCCAAATGAAGTGTTGCATACATAAGAAGATAAAATTTGGATCGAAGTTGAATCACAGTGGTTCATGCAATTTCAAGTCAAGTGAAGAATTTGAAGTTTCATGCATGTTTTGAAGTGGCGATCATAGTGATTGTAAAAGCAAGGTTAGCAACTAAGCTTGGATTGCTACATGCTTTTATGTTACCTGTACACTCCTTTCATTGGAACTAGTGTCAAGATTTTCTTGGTATGTATAATACTTGTATACTTGGGATATGGAGAACATGAAAGGTGATGCTATTTGGTAGATAATGCATGCACCTTTGTCTTGTTACAGATATTTGATGTGCATGAATGGAAGAAAGTGCATGTTTGATTGCATATTATCAAAACTATATTATTATTGTTCCTCTTCTAAAACTTGTTAGCCTCTTGGGATTGCAAGGAGCCTTGTGGATTTGGTATTGTACAATTTATGGATCCTTTGGATGCTATTGATGCTCAGTATCACATGGATGGATAATATATTAGTGGACGTGAGATCACTATTGTACTTGCCAAGGGAAATAGGAAAAATCCTAACGAAATGAGAGTCAAAAGAAGACCCATGTATGTTATAATTTTTTGTATGTTGTGTGATGTGATTTCATGTAATGACATGGTATAATGACTATTATATATTCTTATTACACAATTTTTTTCTTAGTTGATGTAAAAATTATGTCATATAGGTCTCCACAATGGTATGTATGACATCAGTCACCTTATTATGCTCTTTAATAAGTATGCCATTATGTAGCTGTGTTGCATAGTTTTACCTTTTGTGCATCCAAATTCCTAATGATTACATACAAGGATCTTCTTGTTTTCTCATTGCTTTTCTTCCTTAGCTGTTGACAAGTTTAGAACATATTGCTTACATACAAATGAAATTTCTTGTTTTTTGCCATTCCTTTTCTTCTCATGTCTAGTGGCAAAGTCAACTATGGACCATATGACCTAAGGAGTCTTCTTGTGTTCTTTGAGCATTTAGGTCTAGATGAGGATTTCTATTATAGATTATATTATCTTGAAATGGGTGGTCTCTTTTCTTCTAGCCTCTCCAAGCCATAGGACTCTAAAAATCAGTAACAAGCCATACGTTTCTTTTCTTTGATAATCTCCTATACTTGTCTCCTACAATTTTTTTCTTACCCTCTTAGCAGCAAGTAACAACTCTATTCACGGGTTACTCTCATTGCATTTATCTATCCATTTTATTATTTTAGAATCAATAAGATATACTTGGAAATATATCACTTTCACACCCAAAAATACTTTAATGCCCCTTCCTTCACCTCCATTTGGCTTTCTAATTTTACAAATCTGAATGAAACTGTTGTTTGCTTAGAACATTGTGATTGTATTTTGAAGATAAAATACAAATGCACTTGGAGCGGCTTTTTGAATCTTTTTTTCTAGGTGTTATAATTTATTTCTATGCTTTCAATTTGACTATGCCTAGTTTTTGTTTGTAGCTCGTTCTCGATCAAGATCACGGTCACGTTCTCCTGGTTATCGCTCCACATCTTTCCGAGGACATCATTCTAGGTGATTATCAATCTGAAATTGTTTCATTTTTTTAGATTTTTTCAAATTTTTAATGTTACTTAAAATTTGATCTTCCATCTGGTTGCACAAATCTTACTCTCCATTGCCAAGGTGAGAATATTTTTCATCTGTTGCTTCGTGCGATCGTATAAAATTCATTGGTATTCTTGTTGTTGTTGTCCTCTTTAATAACCAATGAAGTAGAGTATGGTTGAAGTTGAGTAAATCAAATTTGGTTAGTAGTAGAGCAATTTCTTAGAAATTGTGTAGTTAAAATGAAAATAATTTCAATTTTCAATGTAGGAAGATGTTGTTGCTGCACCAAAAAATGAAGTAAGAGATGAGAGTCATCATAAAAATTTGGAAAGTTATCGCAGAAGGCAACAAAGAACAAAGAAAAAAGAACAAAGAACAAAGAACAAAGAACAAAGAACAAAGAACAAAGAACAAAGAACAAAGAACAAAGAACAAAGAACAAAGAACAAAGAACAAAGAACAAAGAACAAAGAACAAAGAACAAAGAACAAAGAACAAATAAAGTAGTGGGATTGAAATAAGATCTGAAGGAATTTATCTAACTGCATTGTGGTGATTGCTTTTCCATGTGAATTGTGAAATTTTTTACATACATATTATTGTGAAATTTATTTAG
The DNA here is from genome assembly GCA_028583015.1 of Wollemia nobilis. Taxonomy (NCBI): domain Eukaryota; kingdom Viridiplantae; phylum Streptophyta; class Pinopsida; order Araucariales; family Araucariaceae; genus Wollemia; species Wollemia nobilis. The sequence goes on along the minus strand of JAQPPZ010017220.1, from coordinate 10,743,170 downwards.
TTAGTGAGGATTTTTTTTATATATATTTTTAATAAGTCACCCTAAGAGGGTGTTTTTTAACCACCATCTTAAGGATTTTTTTATATATTTTTAAAAAATCACCTTAAGAGGGTGGTTGTTAACTGCCCTCTCAGGGTCACCCTCATAGGGCAGTTTAAAACCGCCCTCTTAGACCCAGTGGTTGTTTGAGGTGGTTTTTAGCCATCGTCGTCTGGGAGTGGATTTTTTACGATGTCCTCATAGACGATGGTTAGCACCCTTAAAGGTCTTTGAGGGTGATTAAAAAACTATCATTAAAGCCCCTTTTTGATGTAGTGGGAGACCCTTTGGTAGTAAAATTGTGAGGTGATCTAGTGTCAAACCTATAGTAAATGACAAGAATCTAGGCCTTGATCATATCTATAAATGACATGATGTAGTATGTGATAGAGCCTAGCCAAGATAACTAGTCCTTACATGAATTAGACTTACTCTTCCTGCATATGAGATACTATCTCTCCATAGCTCCATGGTAGCAACCCCACACTCATATGTCCCACTAGCAAATTGACTATCATTACACAAAGTACACTTGTCACTCAATCTAGTCTCCTGCATGCAAAAATGATATTAACATCAATACCATGCAATGCCAAAGAAAACTTGTCATCTCCTATTAGCATACTTAGGGTTCGCGCCCTATATTGGATCTTTTGAATGCACTCCCCTCAAACCAACACTCTTAGAATCATTAAAACATTCCCTAGTGTCATAAACATCTTTCCCATGGGTAGATGAAAGGTACTTGTCTTGAAGTACCATATTTGTATTAATGTCATAAGGAGTGCCCGATCAAAATCGATCCTAGACATCTAGGCTACATAGCATATCACTATAAAATCTAGAAGTACATTATTTGTTATCATCAAGATATCCAATACTAACTCTAGCGAGTGCAACTAATACTCCTGACACTCCAAAATACCATAATGAAAGCACAAAAATCTATTTATTAACATGTTTTGCCCAATAAAACCATAAAACACAATAATTTATTTGACCTAACAAAATCACTTCTAGCATTGGAAAAGTACCACATGGAAAAATCATCATCATCATGTGAAATCACAACCTAAAAAAATCACCACTAGTAGGAAAAATTACTAGAATAGTGAAATTGCCATTGTTGACCAAATCAATAACAATTTCGCTTAACGCAAAATTGTTATCATGTAGCAAAATTGTGACTAGTCATTGTTATGAACAAAAAAATAAATTTCTAACAAAAATTCAAAATTTGAAGGTTGGGTTTGTGATACCTACCTAAACTCTCACCCCTACTAGATCCACTGGTTCCCAAACCACATCCGCATAATGCATAACACATCCCTAGTAAACCATCAAAATTGCTGACAATTTTTCCTTCTAGAGCTCTTTTTTTCTCTCATGCATAGTTAAAATGAATAGTTTGTATCCCTCTCACCCTTTTTACCCCTTCCCCCCAAATTTATCAAATCAATGTTCCTCTTCTCCTCCCCTTTATCAACCCAGCCTAATTAAATTTTCTTGAGAACATTAATTGTCCCTCAAAAACTCAAGGGAGCACCTAGGGCAGAGACATGAGTACAATTAATGCTACCCAAAAAGTAGCAAATTTGTATTCTACTCATAAGCCAACAATTTTTGTACCATACCTTATGCATTACCATACGAATCATCAAAAAGTTTCATTCCCTCAAATTGAGGTATCTATGACTATTTTGATGAATTTATTATGTAATAAAAGCATAAAAGAGAGAAAATATAGCATCTATGACTTTTTTAATGCATTTATTATGTAATAAAAGCATAAAAGACATAGCAAATATAGAAATCCAATTTTAGCATACAAAACTTGTAATAGTCCACCAAAAAAATAAATTAGTCACATTAACTACCCTAACATAAATTATGAGCACTTCTATCTTAGAAGTAAAATCACTAGTAAAATTGCAAAATTGCTTGTGACAAAATTGCTATAATTAGTAGTGATTTTGTAAAAGGTGTTTCTTCCACCTAATTCTAATCTCTCCCACCTTGTTTGACCTGTAGGGATCAATCACAAGTGGCAAAATCATTGATATTAAGTTTGCCTCAACAAGTACAAAATCTTAAATTCTTGGATTCTCCACCTTCTTTGAGCCTCCCATCGTTTATAAAGTTGATTCTGGATTGGATAATGGTAGGATCGTGGTTCTTTTCATCATCTCTCTAAATTCAATGATTACTCAAATTGTAATCTTCTACTCTAATAATTACTCATTTTGTGATCTTCCAATCTGGTTCATTGACTTTGAAATTGATAATATTACCTTCTCATCTCACATTATATTTAATGCACTTCACTCCCAAGGCTAAGAGTTCCTATATATTGAGTCCTTAGGATGGCCTTCTCATGAATAATTTTCATGCACTTATATATTGAGCCCTTAGGCTAACCTTCTCATGAATAATTTTCATGCACTAACATTCTATCAAAATTACTTTGTGAATTGTTATATTGCTCTCATTATCTACCTTCAAGCCTTTGGAAGAGTTCATCTAACAATCAAAGGGACAAGAAAGGAAGAATAAATCACTTCACTTGTGTCTCTTCCTATTTGATTTATTCATATTTGTTTTTTTTTTTAATTTTGACTTTGCTAACTCTCTTTAGCTATTATTTTAGCTTTTGCTTATCTTATTACTTTGTTTTACATTTCCTTTCTTTTAGACTTTGCATATTTGAGTGTTCCTTTGCATTTTTGAGTGTTTGGATTGATTTTGTACCATTATTTACTGTTTCTTGAGGTCTACAACTCTCTAGAGGCGTCTCACAACTATGTTAGATCATAACCCTAACAATCTAACTGCTTGTTTACCTCCATTCCTTGGAGGAAAAAACCCCTACCTCTCTAGTTTCATGCAACAATTTTATTGGACATTATTTTCTATCACCCCTTAGCCTCTTATAAACTTTATATCACAACCATTCACTCTAATAGGCATATTTTAGGTTTTTCTAGACAAATCATAAAAAATATTTTGAATTGTTTTTTGTTTAACGTACAAAAGTGAAATTGTTATTGGTCCACTTTTAGGCAACAATTTCATCAAATGCACTTCTATTTTGTATTTTGAATACCATTTCTCACTTGTGTTGTATTCCTCCTCTATACACACTCTATTTAATATTTTATATCGACTTTTAATCATATTTTGTATAATATAGCATTCTATTACTTTACTTAAATCACAAAAGTGAAATCATCGATGTTCTACTTATAGGGAACGAATTCACCATTTATGAATTTATATTTCATTTACTTGTAAAAATATACTTTTATCAAAGTACATATGTGTCCAACCAATGAAACAAGATAGGTCTTTGTCTCTCCTAGACCAAGTAGATCCCTAATCTAATTTTTGTCTTAATTGTTTTTATTTGTGTGGAATTTGTGAAATCATTTATGTCCAAGTCAAGTAGATACCTAACAACTAATCTTTGTCTTAAGTGTTTTTGTTTGTGCAAAAGGTGTCAAATAATTGATGGTCAAGTTATATACTATGACTTCACTTCCTTTTCTTATAGATAATGATTTCACTCGGCTGAACAAACAAGTGTTTATGTTCTATATCTTCAATTTTGGTTTTGTCATATAGATTGTTTAATTTTTTGCCATAAAGCAAGTTTTTTGTTTTCAGGTTTTCGTAATAGGTGAAAATAATGCAACTTAGTATAGTTTAAAGAATATATTTCATTTTTTATTTTAGGCATTAAATTGAAAAAACATTTAGTAGTGCACTAGGCTAGTGTGTTTCTTGCATTACTCTCTTGACCCTTGCATCTCAAAAGGAAAAAAATAAAAAATAATTTTCTTGTACTCATTCAAAAAAATATCATATAAGATAAAACTTTGTATGTTTGCATTAATTGTTTTTGCATTCACACAATTCTTTTGCATTTTATCCTATATTGGATTTAGTTAGGTCTTAGAAACTTAAAAAGGTGAATCTTTTGGTCTCCTTATAAAACCTCTATGTTTGTTAATAAACTCAAAAAACATAGATTAAGACCTATAACATATAACATCCCTACAATCTTTGAGGTAAGGGGAGTGGTCTGGGCTCTCCCCCACGTAGTTGAGAGAAGATCCTAAGTCCACCGTCCTTACATTTTGAAAAATAATTACAAAATAAATAAAAATTTATAGTTTTAATAATTAGGTTAAATTGTATTAATTGATTTTTTAAAATATTAAAAATATAAATAATTATTGGTTTATAAATTAAATAAATATTATCAATAACAAAAGAATTTAAAATACAATTATAGTTTTAATTGATTTTTTTTTATGATAACTTGCGTTCTACTCAAACTCATGAGTATAATTTATATTAAAAAACTAAATTTTTAAATATTTATAGTGTTAGGGGAATATCACATTTTAATAGATGTAGAAAGGCTAAACTATGGGACTAGAAGAGTATATGGGTTTTACTTGGGCTATTAATGGTATGGATCTATGGTTTGAACCATGCCCTTGTCATTTACTAAAAATAGTGTGGTTGTGACCAACTCTCCTATGTAACCAAAAAAAATAATGTATGTGTTTGAAGTGTGGGGTAGGGCACTTTAGACTCAAAATAAAAGTAAATAAAGAGAATTTAAAAATGTTTTATTACAACGATATCCAAAATAAAATAATAAATTCCATATAATATTCTTCTCACAAAAATGAATGCATTGTTAGAATATTATGTTATATTACATTATTTTTACCAAAAGTAGCGCTCATAGGCACTCTCCAATTTGGTTGAATAACCACTAATTGGTTAGAACCAACTTGTAACCAATTGTAACCTTTATATTTGAAATTAATGAGAATGGTCAATTGCTTCATCAAATTCATCATGGTACCAGAGCCAGGGACGATTAACCTACGGGGACGATAGACCTATGGATGGAGGACCTAACAAACAACCGACAAACCCTGATGAACCCTGATGCAGACAACGTGACATGAGGACCCGACGACGGTGGATGAGGACAGAGGACCGCAGATAGACTAACGTAGACGAGGACCCGATAGACGTGAATAGACTGACGCAGATAGAGGACCCTGACACAACGGACAGACCGGACGCAGATCGAGGATTGATGAGACAGAGGACCCTGACACACAACGGACAGACCGGACGCAGATCGAGGACTGACGCAGATAGAGGACCCTGACACACAGCGGACAGACCGGACGCAGATCGACGGTGGAGGAGGCGAGTGGAGGCAAAAGGGTGGGGTTGGTTGCCCGAAGGCAACCGAAAGCTTTAGCGCTTTCGATATTTTTTCAACCCTCCCACAGTGGCCGCACAGGCCATGTGGGATAAATATTTTTTTCCCCTCTCTGGCCTCAACACGGATAATACCGTCATGGTTCTCGATTTGTTTCATCGGGCCCTTCGGCTTTCGTGGTCGGTATGGTGGTTGTTCGGCGGTAGGTTGTGGTTTCGAATCCCGTCGAGGATTTTTTTGACGACTGGTTCCGTCGCCTTTGACGCCTGTGCACTGTTGACGCCCGAAGGACCTGTTGACGGTCGTAAAGCACAGATTGACGCCCATCAGATGTCATTTACACCAAAGGAAGCATTATTGATGCCTTGAGGCTCCAATTTTTTTTTCATTTGGGGATCTTTAACGGTATTTTTTTACCCATTCTTGTCTATTTTGCAATTTGAAGGGGGGAGTTCACAAATTTCACTTGCAAAATTGTCAAACAAAGGGGGGAATTGGTAATAGGAGCTATAATTTGTGGGCATTTATGATTGTTTTATTTGCATTTAAATACTCTGTTTTCTTGCATTATCAATCATAAATTACAAAAACATATAAGACCCCAAATTTATACCCTATTTGTGCAATTTATTGCACAATGTTCGGTATTTGAGATACCTCTGGTCCACACTTACAGGTAATGTTGTCGTGCTTTGGACTACTGTATTCACCGCCTAATATAGCTGCAACAACGACGTCTGAGCTTGTTCTCTATAAATCATCGGGGAGAAATAAGGCAAACCAGTTTTTTGTTTTTTTCCCATTTCATACCCACATCGTGATTGTTGTTAGGCGTAAATCCTGACGAAAGTTTTTTTTCCAAAGTGTTTAGGGGAAGTTACGCCCCACGCATGCGAAATAAAACTTTCTATGGTAGGTGTCATTAACAACACGATGCCCTTTCAGTATCGCCTATGTTCAATATATTGTGCTTCTCATATGTACTTATAGTCTCCCTCACGTAAGGGCGAGTACATATTGAGTAGTATATTGTTCATATATACCTATAGTTTCCCTCACGTAAGGGCGGGTGTATATTGAATGGTTACAATATAAATATCTGGCAGGTATAAAGAAAGGGAGACCAATTGGTGGTATAAGGAACCTTCATAATGGCCACAATTCATAAGTATCTCTCAGATTCACAATTGTTGAAAGGTCCTAACTTTGTTCCATGGAAGACAAAGATGAAAGCCATACTTCAGTTGGAAGATTTATGGGATGTAGTGACTGGCACTGCCAAACGTCCTCAAACAGCAGGAACAGATCAAGATGCTTGGGATAAGAAAGACAAGAAGAGTCTTGTGTTTATCTTGCTTGCTACTACAGATGAGGTGCAACCTCATATTTGTGATGCAAAAACTAGTAAGATATCCTGGGATGCTTTGATCACAGTATATGAAGGGAAGAATCAATCCACTATTCTCCATCTTCAAACTCAACTACATAATCTCAGTATGAGTTCTGGAGAAACAGTTGACATATTCCTTTGCAGAGTGGCAGACTTGAAAGCAAAATTGAATGCTATGGGAAAACCTGTGGATGATGATGTCTTGAATTCTATTATCTTGAGAGCATTACCAAGTTCCTACAAGATGTTGATCACTTCTCTCAATGTTTCTGGTAGACAAGTATCTTTTGTGGAACTGGTAAACTTGCTTCAGACTGAGGAGGCAACTCAGGTCCAGAAAGATGATGTGCCAGATAATGCTCTTTCCACACAACAAAGTGGTAAAAAGCAAGGCCAGTTTCAAAAAGGGGGTGCTTCTTCCAAAGGAAAAGGGAAGCAAAATCAGCAAAAGGATACCAAATATTGCAAAATTTGTGATATGAATAACCATGACACCAACAGGTGTTGGTTCAAAAACAAGCAATCCAACGAAAGAGGTTCTCAGAAGAAGGGCAAGAACAAGCAAAAATACAATAAGCATAAGCACTCTAAAGGCCATGTTGCTTATGCTGACTCCAACTCAGACTCAGATCCTCCTGAGTCCGATTCAGATTCTGACTCTGAAAGAGCACATAAGGTGCTCATGACTCATACTTCGTCTTCCCAGATAGATGTTGTATGGTATATTGATTCAGGAGCTAGCAAACACATGACTGGGGACAAATCATGGTTTGATACTTTTGTGGAGAAAGAGGGTAAGCCAGTCACAATTGCTGACAATCAAGTATATCAGGTAAAGGGAGAAGGGGATATTTTTGTGTCCCTTCCTGATGGTATTTGTCAAATTGAGAAGGTTCTCTATGTTCCAGGCTTAGCCAATAATCTGCTTTTAGTCACACAAATGTTGGATAGAAACATGGATGTCGTGTTTCGAGTTGTCAAAGGCAAGAAGAGATGTTTTATCACACACAGTGGTAAACATGTTGCAACCGGATCCTACAAACATGGCTTGTTCATTCTCGATGCACTTTCAACTCCACATGTTGCTTTGGTTGCAACTACAAAGGAGGCCACCTCTCTCTGGCATCGACGTTATGGGCACCTAAGTTCTGGATATTTGCTTGAATTATACAAATATGGGATGGTGAAAGGTCTTCCACCACTTTCATCTATCTTACCAGTTTGCTCAGATTGCTTAGCAGGGAAGCAACATCGAGTGCCTTTTGAAGCAAGCTCCTCTCGAGCTACAAAACCTTTAGAGCTGGTACATACCGATCTGTGTGGTCCTATGCCAACCAACTATGGTGGGAAAAAGTATTTTCAACTATTCGTTGATGATTACTCATGGAAGATGTGGGTTTTCTTTCTTCAGTTGAAATCAGAAGCGTTTCTCTACTTCCAACAATTCAAGAAACTTGTTGAGAAGGAGTCGGGATGTTTGATAAAAACCCTCCGCTCAGATCGAGGGGGGAATACACCTCTGAAGAGTTTTCAGAGTTTCTTAAGAAACATGGGATCAAAAGACAACTGACTACAACCTATACACCTCAACAGAATGGAGTTGCAGAGAGAAGAAATCGTTCCATTATGGAAATGGTTCGATGTATGCTAAAAGGAGCACATCTTGAGGATCAATATTGGGCAGAAGCAGTAAACACAACATCATACCTCCTAAATAGAGCACCCACTAGAGCTCTACAAGGGAAGACTCCACAAGGAGCATGGAGTGGTAAGAAACCTTCCATTTCTCATCTGAAGGTGTTTGGATGTAAAGCATTCATGCACATTCCAAAACAAAAAAGGAGGAAGCTGGATGAGAAAACCCTGCAGTGTATCTTTCTTGGCTATGATGAGTACTCAAAAGGTTATCGATTGATTGATCCTAAGACCAAGAAGACACATGTAAGTAGAGATGTTGTATTTGATGAAGCTCTCACATCAAAAGACACATCCACAACTATATACATAGATGAAGAAGAGCCTAAGAAGGAGGTTCAACTTCCACAACAAAAACAAAAAGTTCCAAAATGGTATACTAGCACTTTGAGAGATGCTAAGTTGAAATCCCTTCCAGATCTATCTCTTGATAGGCCATGTACTCACAAGTATGACTCAACAGATGAGAGCAGAAGAATCTACTTCAGAGGTTGACGAACTTTGTCAACACTTTGATGATTTGTCAGTGGGTACCGAATATGACAGGGAAGAAGATGAGGATGGAGAAAAACTTTATATGTCTACATTGAATACAAATGAACCCACAACGGTTCAATCTGCACTTGATCAACCATAGTGGAAAGAGGCTATGGATGTAGAACATAAATCTCTTCTTAAAAATAATACGTGGAAGTTAGTCGATCTGCCAACAGGAAAGAAACCCATAGGCTGCAAATGGGTATTCAAAGTGAAGTATAAGGCAGATGGATCTATTGATAAGCATAAAGCTCGGCTTGTTGCAAAGGGATATGCTCAGAAAGAAGGCATAGATTATGAAGAGACTTTTGCCCCTACTGCAAAAATGACTACCATTCGAGTACTTTGTGCCATGGGAGCTCAGTTTGGGTGGAAATTGCATCAGATGGATGTTAAAAGTGCCTTCTTGAATGGTGACTTACAAGAAGAAGTATACATGACTCAACCAGAAGGATTTGTGGTTGAGGGGCAAGAACAAAAAGTATGCAAGTTGATCAAATCCTTGTATGGGCTAAAACAAGCTCCTCGAGCTTGGTATATCAAGATAGACAGTCACCTTGTGCAGCATGGTTTCATAAGAAGTCCTTCAGATGCAAATCTCTATATTAAGAAAAATGGTTCTGATATAGTGATTCTTGTACTTTATGTTGACGATCTGATCATCACAGGAAGCTCAAAAAGAATGATTGACTTAGTGAAAAATGACTTGAAGCAATCATTTGATATGACAGATCTAGGACTTCTACACTATTGTCTTGGTTTAGAAGTTACTCAACAAAAATTTCATATTAGAGTAACACAAAAGAAGTATGCCAAGACTTTAGTAGAAAAATATCGGATGACTAACTGTAAGTCAAAGGCAACTCCCATGGAGCAAGGACTTAAGTTATCTCGATATGATGAGTCACCTCAGGTAGATGGTACTCTCTATCGCCAGTTGATTGGGAGTCTCCTATATCTGACAAATACCAGACCAGATCTCAGTTTTGTTGTGGGATATCTTTCAAGGTTCATGCAAGAGCCTAAGATGACACACTGGAAAGCAACAAAAAGAGTGCTTCATTATGTTCATGGTAGTACAAATTATGGTCTGGAATATAGAAAGAATAATAATTTTTTCTTATTGGGATACATAGACTCGGATTATGCCGGATCTATTGATGATCGTAAATCCACTTCTGGATATGTTTTTCATCTAGGATCTGGACCTATCTCATGGCACAATAAGAAGCAACATGTGGTTGCTTTATCTTCTACATAAGCGAATATCGTGCAGCCAATGAAGCGATCTACGAGATAATGTGGTTAAGTCGCATTCTTACAAACATGGGCCTTCCAAAGAATCTTCCTCTTCATTTGTTTTGCGACAATCAAGGTGTTTTGAATCTTGTCAAAAATCCAATCTTTCATGAACGTACCAAACATGTTGATACCAGATGTCATTTTATTCGAGATGAAGTTCCAAAGCACCATATACAACTTCAATACATTTCTACTGATGATCAAGTTGCAGATATCTTTACCAAAGCACTTGGGCGTATCAAATATGAAAAATTTTGAGATACAATTGGGATTTGCCAATAATGTAATAAGGGGGGATGTTAGAATATTATGTTATATTACATTATTTTTACCAAAAGTAGCGCTCATAGGCGCTCTCCAATTTGGTTGAATAACCACTAATTGGTTAGAACCAACTTGTAACCAATTGTAACCTTTATATTTGAAATTAATGAGAATGGTCAATTGCTTTGTCAAATTCATCATGCATTCCTTATAGAGAGAGTTGTTGTCATGGTTTATCTTTTAAGTAAAATATTTAAAAATGTCAATACGTGGATGCAAAAAAATGACGTAAAGTAATAGAAGAAGCTCTTTTAAAATTATTAGCTTAGTTACCAAATTCATCAAATTTAAAACCCTAATGAACAAGTCCGACGAATAAATTTTAAATTCGATAAGGAAAAAAATTTCTCGAGGAAGAAATGCACGCGAAAAGAGAAAGATTAAATTCGTCAAATGTTTTTGTCGCCATGACTTCATAAAGCTCAACAATATTGGGGTACCGTAACGATTTCATAATGGAGATTTCTTTCTGTATATGTCAGACATCTTCTTTTGACAGTCTTTGCTTGTCCAAAACCTTGATGGCCACGGTCTCGCCGAACTTCACATTCGTTGCGTGATAAACTTTCCCGAACGATCCTTCACCAACCAGTGCATTTAATCCATACTTGTTCATCAATACTGCCTTGCTCTCCTTGTCGTGATTGTTCCACATGAGATTGCAGATAAGTGCTTCTCGATTTCAGACTCGAATACTTAAACAATAATAGATGAGTATTACTATCCGATTCTCCTCTGTATTCGAGGATTACAACTAGTAAACCTTGTCTGAAATATGAAGAGCTGAACAATGGATTTGATTGTTGCTTCCTTAATCCTCAGCAACCGCAGATTTGAAGTGGCAGAGCAAAATTTTCAAATTTATCTTTGAGATGCGAGCGCCTGCGCCCGGGGCACAAACACGATGTTTGCTTAATAGAGAAGCCTTGACTTGGCTTTGGGTATTTAGAATAGAAGGTTTTTAATGTATAAGTCATGACTTATCATAGGTAAACAACAGACTTATCAAAGAGGATATAGATATTTTAGAATAAGTTTTAAGTTGTCATGAATGCTTTACAAGGAAAGTAAAACATCTTATAAAAAATAACTGAATAAATTTATGGAATGGAAAAAAAATTATAAAAAATAAGTTGTTTTTTAAAGTCAAGTCAAATGCAATTTAATAATCTTATAAGATTAAAATTTTTATTTTAAAATTATTTACTTTTTGTTGATGATAAATGATAATAACATATGTAAGTTTGAGTAAGTTACCGTGCTTTTATTAGGTGTTCATTTTAGATATAAAAATTGCCATTTAATTTTACTTTCAACATTTAAATATAAAATTTATAAAACTTAAAACATATTTAAAATTTTAATGTAGAAGCTTAGAAATATAGGATAAGAGAATTATTAATGTTTGTTTCAAGTATTTATTTGTGTTTCTTAGTTACTAATTTATTTACATAATTTTTTGAAAGGATATGTACACATTTATAATATATCCAATTTTATATGTCAAATTTTATTTCGAATTTTTAAACATGTCAAATTTCTTTCGAACTTCAAGAGTGTCGAACTCGAATACGAACTTGAACATGGTAACTAAGATTATAAGTAGATTAAAAAAATAGAATATCAATTTCTATGAGTTTCCAAACAATAAGATATATAAAAATGAATTTGTTAAGGAAAAAATCGAAGCAACTATGTGAGGAAAGAAGTTAAGAAGAAATAGAGAACATTATATTATTGACACACCAAAAGGTCTATTAATACACCATCAATAGATTCACTTTGAAGAAGAGAAGGCGGAGAAATGTATTCATTACAAGAATTGCTTAAAGAGGATAAAATAAAGAAATATTACAAAAAATGGTTAAAAATGAGAAAATAAAGAAGTAGAATATTTATCATCAAAATCAAAGGTAAAAATTCAATATTACAAAAAGAAAAATAATTAAATCATATATTGAAATTAAAAATCCATATGTTTTTTTTCCTCTTTTGAGAGATCCAAGGTTCAAACCCCATTTAGTATGATGAGACCAAAAATCCTCATAATAAAAACCTATGTAAATTCATGGAAAAAATAACCCATATATTTTATAAATTTCTTGTCTATAAACTTTTTTTCTAAGATAAAAACATTAAGAACTTTTATTTTATTTAAAACTAGAAGTTTTTAATGTTTTTATCTTAAAAAAAAGTTTATAGACAAGAACTTTATAAAATATGTTTTGTATTGAATGTTGGTTGGAGGAGCGTTTGCTAGTGACGTTCGTTTGACGTCTTTGGTGGTTTTTGAGAATGCTTTTTTTTGGTAAGTATATGGTACGATGGTGAAGGTGGTTGTGAGTTTTCACCCATTGAGTTTGATGAGGGGCCACCTTTGGGGTCTAGACCTCTTGGCAGTTTGGGTTTACCCTCTTCTTGGGTCCTAGGAAAATTAAGCAATATGGAGGGGGTTAAGTTTGGGCCCAAGATTTCATTTATGGAAGTTGTTGCTGGTTGTGGAGCCTGAGTCAATTTGGAGCCCTGCTCTATGGAGGCTGAGTCCTTCCTAATTTGTATTCCTGTTTTGGTCATGAATTCTCTTCTGGAGAAGGGATCTTTTGACTTGGTGGGAAATTTCTCGGGATGTAGACCAGACCTTGAGATCCTCAAGCATTGGGCGTTGTTGCAGTGGAAGCCTAGTCGTTCCCCTGCCTTGGCTTCCCTTCCTCGTAATTTCTTCTTGATTCGACTCTCCTCTAAAGTTGATTTCCAAACAATTCTCGATGGGGTCTTTGGTTCTTTGGCAAGTGTGGCTTGTTCTTGCATTTTTTGGGTTATGATTTTAACCCCACCTCACAAAAGGTCAATCTTGTTCTTGTTTGGGTGCAGCTCCCAAAATTTCTAATCTTCCTCTAGCATGAGAATGTGTTCAAAGTGGTGGCTTTAGTAAAATTCATCTCCTTTGACTCTCTCTCTATCAACAGATATACACCAATTTGTTTGTATGTGTGTAATGGTGGATTTGGAGAAGGAGCTCCCTAAGTCAATTGAATTGGTTTCCCACTTAGGTTGTTGGGTTCAACCAGTGGTCTATGAGAATAAACCTATCCCGTATGGGAATATTCAAAAATATTTTCCTCTATCTCTACCTCAAAAGCCCTCTGTAATTGATTCTATATATCTAGATTCTCAAGGAGCTACTTCGGTCCTGGGATCCACTATTAAGAAGAAAAATGTTTGGAAGAAGAAGGCTTTAAGACCTTCTAAAGAGAAATCAATGATATCTTCGAGCGGGTCAAAGCCCATTGGAAGGGACCAAGTTGATCCGATAAGACCTACTATGATATATCCCTTACCAAAATCTTATGCTCCAAATCCTCACCTGGAGGTGGTTCTTTAGATCAAGAAGGTAGTGTCACATTTACCTTTGGTTAACTTGTTTGGCTATCTTGAAACGGAGGCCACAAAGGCTCTAGACATGATGATGGAGAATGTGGTTTCTACTCCCAAGGTAGTTTATGATTCCCTGAAGGATTCATTATCAATACCTTCAAGTGGTCTGGGCAGCCCAATGGTCTCTCCTAAAATAATTTTTGAAAAAGGCTCCTCGGGCCCAAATACAAGAAGTCAACGTAAGAAGGGTTTGGACCTTGGCCTATCCAAACATCTGGGTAGACCCCCTAGCAAAGCCGATAGAAAGAAATAAATGGATAAGGCTTTGGCCAAAGGTGGGCAAGCAAGGCTTGTTTTTGAAGAGGAGAATATAGATAAGCATATAAATCTTGATAGCTTTAAACCTTCACTCTTTGGAGGGTCGAGCAAGAGACTCTCATTTTGATCTCAATGAAGTTGTGCTCATAGAATGTGAGAGGACTAAATAGGTCCTCCAAATGAGTTTGTTGGATTCACTTAGAAAAGAAAAATTTCCTAATTTTTTGTGCATCTAAGAGTCCAAACTTGATGCTTCTTCATGGGATTTGGTTCATAATGTAGTTTGGAAACACTCTAGATTTATAGCGAGTGAGGCTTTTGGTTTTTCCAGTGGCCTTTTATTTTTTTGGGATCCTTCTAAGTTTGATGACCACGTGGTTTCATCCTCTTCTAGGGTAATAAATATTATTTTTTGGTGTAAGACAACCCATAGAAGGTGGGTCATCTCTAATATCTATGAATTGAGTTCCCCTACTGATAGAAGGAGATTTTGTTATATTTTGCTCGATATGAGAGTCTTCTTTTAGGATGAGGTATGGGTGGTTTTGGTGGATTTCAACACCCTTCTTTTTCCTTCAAAAATATGAGGTGGCAACAAAGTGGACGCTAGAAGCCTAAATGATTTCACAAATTTTTTTAATGTCGTAGGTTTAAGAGATTTATACTTAAAGTGCTCGAAGTTTACATGGAGTAATAGGAGGGTGGGGGCCAATTTGATTCTCAGTAAATTAGATAGAGATTTTGTCTAACTCCTGTCTCCATCTCTTTGGTGTGACCATTTTATCCACTCTTCCCTAAATTGGTTTAGACCATAACCCTTTATGGTTGGAGGTCCCTAACGGTCACCCTTTTTTCCCTCGCCCATTTTCTTTTTTAAATGATGTGGCGCTCGTATCCTGGTTTTGATAGCTCTTTGTGGGACTTGTGGTCGGAGGAGGTTAACGATGTGGGTATGGAAAGACTATCCAATAAGATTAAAATGCTAAGGTCCAATCTTAAGATTTGGAATAAGTTTTCATTTGGTAACATTTTTAGAGAGAAAGAAAGGATTTGTGGGTAGTTTTCGAATATTGAATCCAAATTGGAAATGTAGGGAGGTTTTAAGGAGATTCTCTTGGAGGAGCAATATTTGCTTGCAAGGCTTCATAATATTCAAGCCAGAGAAGAGATCCACTAGAAGTAGAAATCTCAAGAAATCTATCTTAAGGAAGGGGACCGTAATTCTTGGATTTTTCACACCTCCACCCTTCGTCGAAGGAGACATAATTGCATAACAAAAATTAATATTAGTGATGATAGCTCAACTTAAAATATCTTCTGAATAATGGAGGAGGCTATGGAGTTCTCCTCCGTTTTATGCTTGACCCCGATAAGGGCAATTGATGATGAGAATTTCATGCTAGAGGTAATCCCTTGCTTGGTAATGAAGGGGATGAATGAGGGGTTGGTTACTCATTGTTTAGATGAAGAAATTTTTAATGAATTAAAATTTATGAGCCCTATTAAGGTGCCTAGTATTGATGGTTTCCCTTAGGGGTTCTTTCATAAGTATTGATATATCTGTGACTCAGACATTTGTACGACGGTTCAAGACTCTCAAGCTTTGATGGTCATCCCTAAATTAGTGAATTCGATGCTATTTTCCCTGGTGCCAAAGAAATACAATGTGTTCTCTTTCAATGACTTTTAGCCTATAATTTTATGCAATACAATCTATAAGATTCTTTCTAAAGCCTTAGCCAACAGGTTGAAAGTTATCCTACATCTTCTCATGGATAGTATCCAATGTGCCTTTGTCCCTAGCAGATAAATTCTATACGGGGTGATTGTGGTACATGAATTCCTCCACTCAGTTAAAAAGAGTTTACGAGCATCATTATTCCTCAAGTTGGATGTAAGAAAGGCTTATGATAGGATCTCATGGCAATTTTTATTCTGCATCCTAAGGAAATTTTGTTTTAGTAAAAGATCGATGGGCCTCGTAGAGGCTTGTATTTCTTTTACCTGCTTCTCTATCCTGGTTAATGGCTCTCAAGCAATGTTATTTTAGTCATGTCATGATCTATACCAATATGACCCTCTATATCCATTTATTTTCATTCTTATGGTGGAGGTGCTTGGTCATTCGATTTCTTGTCGAAGCTTTGATTTTGGTCTAAGGTCGACACTCCCCTACCCATCAATCTCTCACCAGTAGTTTTTTGATGACACCCTCCTCTCTTGTGAGGTGTTGGTGTTCCATGCAAGGGATGTGAATTATATTTTGGTAAGCTACAAGAAGGCTATTGGGTAGCAGATAAATTTTGAAAAAAGCTTCATTTATTTTGTTAATACTCTGAAGACCCGATAAAGGAGAATAGGTAACATTTTAAATTTTTATATTTCTTCTCTCCTGGCCACTTACTTGGGGCTCATCCTTTCTGTTGGCCGCATTATGGATGAGTTTTGGACCCCAATTTTTGAAAGAGTTCGACGCAAATTAGCATCTTGGAAGGAGGTGTTACTTAGTCAAGCGGGGAAGGTGGTGCTGGTCCAAAGCACCTTGCAGAGCATCCCCATATATTTTTTATCTCTTTCATTTACCCTTTAAGGTGGCCTCCAAACTGGATAGCATCTACAAATCCTTCCTATGGGCAGGCCTTGAGTTGAATGGTAAATTCCACCTTGTCTCGTGGGAGCAGATTTGTGAGAGGAAGAGGCAAGGTGGTCTCAATCTCAAAGATGTAGTCATGATGAACAAAGCTCTTGTGGTGAAACTTGGCTAGAAAGTTGTTACGAATTCTAACATTCTTTGGTGTAATATCCTTAAGGCTAAATATAACTTTGATTCTTTTTTAGCATATTTCCTTCCCAGTGGAGGGTCGGCCTTTTGGAATAGCCTCATCAAATCTCATAGGTTCCTCAAGTCTTGTTGCAGTTGGATTATTGGAAGTGGTGAGGCGGTTAATTTTTGGGATGACATTTGGGCTTGGGAAAGTCCCTTAGGGTATGATCCACGGTACGCCTCCCTTGTTGCTCATTCTAGAACCCATGAGCTTGAAAAGGTAGCAAACTTTATTACTATCCAATATGGACGTAGATTTTGGTCTCCCTCCCTTCTAGAGTTGGTCGCCTATGTAGATGTAATATTGTGGCACACTTTATTGGTGGAGATGCGGCTTATTGTGGTATGTAATATTATAACAAGTGATATATTGGTGTGGATGGGGGACCTGGATGGGTCCTATTCTGTTAAATCTGCCTACGTTGCTCTTAGATTAGTAGAGGAAGACTTTTTTCCTGTAAATCAATTTTAGTTAAAAAATATAACGTCGAAGATTAAAATTTTCTATTGGTTGGTTGTGCAAAACAAAATCCTCTCGATCGAGAATCTTCTCAAGAGGGGGATGTGCCTGGTCAATAGGTGTTATTTATGCAAGAATGATTGGGAATTGATGACTCATCTTTTGCTTAGTTGTCATAGTGCGCAAAAGATTCTGGCTTCCATTTTTCTCTTGGTTGGACGTTGCATGGGTGTTTCCTAATTCCTTAATGGACTGTGTCATCCAATGGAAGTCACCCTTTCTTTCTTCTCGGCTTAAATGTTTTTGGAAATTTCTCCTCCCACACTCCTTTTGGGGAGTGTGGAAGGAAAGGAACTCAAGGGCATTTAAAGAAGTGGAAAATAATATCGCCCAAATCAGCCTTAATATTCTTTGGAAGGTGTCATAAAATGTGTCTTCGACTCTCCCCAAGTGAGCGGTTGTTGGAATAACGACTTGGTTTTGTGTCGTTAGCCTGCCTCCTCCTGCTCTTAACCCGAGGACGGAGGTTCGTTGGTCTTCGCCACCCATTGGGTGGTTCAAACTTAACTTTGATGGTGCCTCTAAAGGCAACCCTATCTTTGCTGGCACGGGCGGTGCAATAAGGGACAACAATGGTGATCTTATTCTGGCTTACGCGGGATGCCTTGGAGTCCAATCTTCCACGATGGCTAAAGCTAGAGCGACCTTCATTGGCTTGGAGCAGCTTAAGAACCTTGGCATTAGAAACACAATTATTGAAGGGGATTCCCTATCCATCATCAACATGCTTCGTGGAGTTTCCCGTCCGGGATGGAAAATAGCTAATTTAATTGATGAAGCAACTTGGCTTGCTCATTCCTTTTCTAGCATGGAGTTCTCCCATGTTTTTAGAGAAGGTAATTCAGTGGCTAATCTCTTAGAAAACTTGGGAGTTCGTTCTCAAGGCTTATCTATCTGGTAGTGGAATTTTCCCAACGATATTGTACTTCGCGTCAGAGAGGAAGCTCCTTAACTCTTGTCAGATTTTGGTTCCTTTTGGAGATCTAGACGATTTGGTTGGTGCCCGCAGGTTTAAGCGCTTTACGGTATGTACTAACCTTTATTATGCTATTCCCTCAGTACGTTCCTGCCTTCCTTGATTGTCCCTTATGCTCCCTTGGTGATGTCGCCCCTTCTTATGTCCAAGCTTGTCAAATGTTGCAATCTGTTGTGACTTTAAAAAATCAAACGATGCATTTATTCGGGTTGGTAGTTTCTGGTCCCCTGCATTGTCTTGCTATTCTTTAGGGCCAATTTGTTTGGGCTTTGCTCCCTGAATTGCCTTCATTGGGATGGTGTGAACTCCCTCGATTCTTTTTCCCCGAGGGATACTTGCCTCGGTTTATAATACCTTGCTATCCTTTTCGATGGACCTTCTTTATGGAGGTTGTCTTATACTTTAATTAACCTCAGAGTTTGCTTGTTGTATAAGATTATAAGGCTTCTTTCAAAACCTTCTTTTAATATTAATACCAAAAAAAAATACTACGAAATCTAATTATAGGCATTTTGAAGTGTCAAGGAAAATTGCGACCATATCGTGTCAAATTCAACACAATTTTAATATAGAAATAATATGCAGGCATCGTGTATCGAGTTTGATTGGAATTTCGTTCTACATCATATTCGTTTATTTATCTGATTGGAATTTCGTTAATATCTCACGGTCAATGCATTTAAAGATATAAAAGAAACATAACAATTCATAAGGGTTCCCGCGGGACAGTACTATATAGGAAGGTTGTAGGAGAATCAGTTGAAAAAAATACAATTCATAAGCGTTTTCCATGCGTTTATTGCAACAGAGATGGTAAACATCAAGGAAAAGGATCGAGCTGAAAAACAACCATGTCAAAGATAAACACACCTTAACACACCTTGTTCATGCACATTTCGACCAGATCAGGCAACTCGGATTTAACCTCGAATCCGCTGAAGACGGAACCAACGATCTTCCTGCCATCCAAGAACTCGCTGGGGCGGAAACTCAACGTTCGTCCACTCGTATCAATTCCCACCAAAACTGCCACCCCCCATCCCTATCGAAAACCAATCCAATCCAGAATTATATTAACTTTACAATCAATTCTCATTAAATATAAATCATGCAAACAGCGTTGAGTTTGTCGTAATCTTTCGGGATGAACTCTAGAGTCGGGCTTTAGGTTGTGATCAATTACATTAGTAAATTTTATCTATAAATTTTCAAACATACATTAATTTTAATTATATAAATTATAATTTTTGTTATTTTAAATTAAATTTTTATGTAAAAACTATTTGCTATTAAAATTAAATTTTTAACCTATTTAAGATAATTTATAATTAAATAATTAATTTTTATTTAAAAACATATCCAAAAACAACCCATGCGGAAGATATCTTTTGCTACTAAAATAATCTAGTCTTCATTGTACATTAAAATTTGTTAGACATCTTAAATTCCATGTGAGACGTGTCAATAGCGTGGCGGAGAGGCCTCCGAGTGGACGGCTGCAGGTGTATGGTATGAGCCGTGGCCATGTTTATACAAGACTGTGTTAGGTTAACATTTATTGCCCTCCATATGCCGTATATCAATCACGTTAACAGCAATAATGAAATACACCTTTTCAGCGCTTAAATAGTCCCTCTATTTATTATCAATCTGTAACTTGGTGTTGGGATTTATGTGAGTTATATGCATGTGATGGGTGATAGGTGATAGGTGATAGGTGATAGGCGATAGGCGATAGGCGATAGGTGGGCTTTCAAGATAGTTTGTTATATATATATATATATATATATATATATATATATATAATTTTTTTTCGTTATATAGAAGAGTTGGTCATAACCACATTTTTTTTTAGTAAGTAATAAGTGTAGGGTTGAAACCACAATGGCTGCTTCCATCAAACCTATTTCACTTCGTTATTGTTCGACGTAAATATTGTTGATCGATGTGAAGGAACCACCTGTCGTCGCGTACTATCATCATCAATCTGATGTGTATCATCAGACTACCTCCTTTGCAAACAGGTTTTCCCCGAGGTTTTAACCTGAGCGTCTTCTTGATAAATGTTTGGCCAGACAAACACTTACCAATCCACTTAACCCTCGAGGGTAAAAATATTATTATGTTACAATGAATATTTTTTAGTGATGCACATGAAAGCTAAAGTTCAATCACAAGGAATTACATGCATACATGTGATTTAAACCTTGGACCTCCAAAATAAAATAAAAAAAATAAAAAAAAAATAAAAAATAAAAAAAAAAAGCCAAAACCCTGATCACTATGAGATCAGAGAAACTAAAGTAATATATTCTATTTATAATCAATTTATAAGAAGTAAGATAACTTATAGGAAATGTGAGAGTTTGGTATGTGGTGTAAAGAGATTTAAAGTTTCTAACACTTAATAATACTCCTCTTAAACTTTAGTTTTTACGCACCTATATAACATCTCTTAAAAAAATCAGTTTTATATTATAATAATAATAATTATTAAAGTTAGTGTAAGAAACCCCTACAATCCACGTTTACGGTTGGACATTCTCATCTCAGTCATGACATTTGAGAAGGGTGAGACATGAGCTTATTTATAGAGGGCCAAACACACAACCATACACATACCCCTTCGCACACTCATCCACATTGGGTTTGAACTTTGAACCTCTAAAAAAAACCAACGTTGCGGTTTGAACCATGAACCTCTCAAAGAAGAACCAAAGCCTGAACAGTTGTATTGTTCCCGAGGACAATTTTAATATATTATCAAAGTGAAATTTAAAAAATATTATAAATCAAGTCATTAAAATTGTTAAAATTATGACATAACATGCAAATTGGTAGGATTAAATAATATTACTAAATTTCATTTCTACCTTTCAACTTTCCATTATTAATATCTTTCCTTCCATATTTTTTTTTAATTAGTATACCTTTTATTTTCATCACATGTATTTTTTTCCTAACATTTTAAATAGGGTTAGTTTTATTTTCAAATAGTCTTATTAATAGTGTTATCTAAGTTGTTTTGTTTCTAATGTGAACTTAATAGTGTTATCTAAGTTGTTTTGTTTCTAATATGAACTTGAATTCCACTTGAACTTTAATTTGTTGTTTTTTAATAATCTTTTGTTATAATAAGAATGATAATAAAGATTATAACAATAATTCATCATAGATATAAGGTTGTTTTTATTTTCAACATGAAATTAAACTATGTTTGAACACTAATTTAGTGTTTTTTCATTATTTTATTATAGTAGGAATGGTAATAGAAATCATAACAAGGATCTATCTTGTCATAAGTAGATGTCATAGTTTTTCATCAAATTAAGTGAAAAGAAAAATAAATCCTAATTAAAACCAAATAACTTTTAGCCTCCAACCAAGATACAACCAAATACAATATTTTATATACGAAAAGACAAGCAAAAGTGTGTATGTTAAAAGATATATACAACCAAATACAATATTTTATATGTGAAAGACAAGCAAAAGTGTCTATCATGTTAAAAGATATTATAAGTGCCTTAATTGGAACCATCAACGATATTGAAGTAGAACAGAGAAAAAGGTATGACACGGATGAACCAAAATCCATGGTACAAAGTAATATAGTTTTTATTATAATATTGTTTAATATATTTCAAAATAAATATGTATATAATTATTGGATCAATGATAATTAAATTTGAATTCAATTTAGTTTCAAGAAAGTAACCTACTTTTTGGACCAAGAAGAACAAAAAAGGAGTCTTATTGAGAGTTGTAAGAGGATAGTAGCAAGAAATGGAGCATGTGTCCAAAGAACACTGCTCAAGTTGCTATTGCTAGGAGCAGATATTTCAAAATTGCAGTGCCATCGAGAAAGATAGAAATATTCAAGTTAAAATTATAAGAGTTATGGGTTTTGAGGTATAGATTCCAAAATGATCTAGGATTTTGCTGGATCTAGGAAAGGGTATAGTTGAATCTCTCTTCAAATCGAGGAATGAAGCATTTTTACTTTTTTCCCACAATCTTCACTTCGAGCAGAGCAAGATGGCCAATATGGTTGAGGTTTTAATGCCCATCCATGTAGAGCATTTAAATCACAAAAATCTAGTTTAAAAATTCCTTTTATGGTGAAGCTAGATGAGGTTTCGGTTGTAGAGGTGCCTCCAAACTTCATTTACCATTTGATCTTAGCTCTTTCAAACAAAGCCTTGATGTATAAATTTATAGGTATGTGGCCCAACCTGAATACAATAGAGAAGTGGATAAATAATTCCTAGAGTTCAAAAACTTATAGTTTTGAGTTTATGATGGCTATAAGAGGTTGTTTTGTTGTTACTTTTCATTAATTTGAAGAAAGAGACTACTTTTCATGGTGGCCAATGGTTTTTTAGAATATTTGATTCCTTGAACTCCAATATTTGAACCTCAAGAATGGGAATCTAAAGAAGTTTCAATATGGGTTTGTCTCCCTTTCCTAGCCCTACATCTGTGGAATAAACCCACTTCAGAGCTTGTAAGAAACATAATAGGAATATAGGTAAATTGGACCCCTCCCAAGGCAAACAATACCTCTTGTACCTGTATTTATGTTAGAGTACATTTGAAAAAGAGGACTTCTAGAAAATATAGAAATCAAGGTCGTTGATTGGGTTTATATGTAGTTGTTGTATTATGAACATCTTTTCTTCAAATGCATTACCTATCACCAACATGGACATTTCTTTAGAAATTTTCCTTCTAAGGCAAAACAAGTTGAGAAAGAAAAAGAAATTGATTTCCAAATTGTTAAAAATAGAAGGCCTCATATATCAAGAAGTTGTAAATGGGTCATGCAAAGAAAACAAGATCCCTAAATATCTAATAGATTTATTATTTTCATAACTGATGTAGAGGAGGAAATAGAACCATAACATAATATTGTAGATCAAGACATAGGCATAGGAGTAATGGGTGAACTTATTAATGAACAAAAGGCTCCTTAGAATATCCAATAAGAGAATTTGAATAAAGGACCAAAATCCTCTAATGGATTACTATAGGTGAATCTCACTAAAGAATCAGATCATTCTAGTGAAGAAACTAAAGAGGACGATGAAGAAACTCAACATGCAAAAATAGTCATTCTAAGAGGTACTCCAACAACCTGTTCAATAGCAAGGGGTAGAAAGTCTAATCAAGTATTAAGGGAAGAGCAAACCTAGAAGGATATTCAAAATAAATCTTAAACCACTTTAGAAATTTATCCAAAGAAAAAATCCTCTAAAAATGATAGTTCTTTCTTGAAATTACAAGGGATTGGGTAATCCCCTAAAGAAAAACTACCCATGTGAACTTGTTAAAAACCATAAACCTCTTGTGACTTTATTGCAAGAAACCAAAATTATGGACATTGTCATGCCTTTATATTGGAAAAAAATTTGGAAGCACTATGAATATGAGGATATAAGCTCATCAAGTGCTTTAGGTGTGCTGATAAATATTTGGGACCCATAAAAGTTAACCTATGTAAGGAGATATAAACAAAGAAATTGGTTGGACTTAGATTTTGATTAATTTAATGACACATGCATAACCTTTGTTAACTTTTATGGTCCAGATAATCTAGGTCTAAGAATAGATGCTTTGAATCAACTACATTAGTGGATCATGCAGGAACAACAAAAAAATCTAATATTAGGAAGGGATTTAAATATCATTCTAGAAACATTGGAAAAAGACAAGGGAAACAAGACTCCTTATGCTATAAGTGATTTAATAATTAAAATAATCTTTCAATAAAATTTGTAGGACATTATTCCCTAAAAAGTAAAATTTACTTGGACAAATAAGATATGGAATTCATTATATTTTACAAAGATTAGATAGATTTTTAGTCAATGAAAACCTTCTAGCTCTTTTCCCTCTAATTTCTAGTTATATAATTTAAAGTGCAATTTATGATCACAAACCAATTCTCTTAGAATGGGGTCAGAACAACCAAAAAGTTACAAAGATTTTGTTCAATTACAATCTAGGATGGGCAAAGCAAGAAGATTTTTGTAAATTGGTTGAAAATAGTTAGAGACAAAAACCCTCCCAAACAAGGTCATAAGGTATTTGGAAAGAAAAAATTGTACATCTCAAGTTAGAAATAAGAAAATGGTTATCCAAAAAAACCCAAAGAAAATAAATAATCCCACATCAACTTGAGAAATTGGAGATGGATATACAATATTCTACTCTAACTCAGCATAATTATCAACAAAAAGAAATACTAGATGATTTGTTTAAATTTAACTCTAAAGAGGAGGCACATTGAATACTGAAATCAAGGATGATTTGACTGCATAAGGGGATACAAAAACCAACTATTTCCATATTAAAACTCTAAAAAATTATCATAGGAACACTATTAGATCTATAGACAATGAAAAAATTACATTCTATGAGAAAGATAAGATAAAATAATTACCCCAAGAGCATTTTTCTAGGCCACTCACACATGAACCAAGTGACCTTTAAGCTCAAGACCTACTCCAAAATATTCCTTCAATTCTTAGTCAAGTAGGCAAAGTTGATTTGTGTGCTCAAGTAACTAAAAAAAAATGGAATCTATGATATGCTCTCTTCCAAAATATAAATCTCCTAGTCTAGATGGATTCACAATTAATTTATATCAACAAGTTTTTGACCTAGCTGAAGTTGACTTGTTGAGTATGATAGAAGATGTCAAAAAAAGAGGTATGATTTTCGGATCTATAAGTTCAATATTTTTTGCTTTAATTCCTAAAGAGAATTCACTTCCTTTGATAGATTTAAATTAATTTCTCTTTGCAACTATTCTTACAAATTTATGACAAAAATTATTAGTAATAGAATTAAAAAGTTGCTCGATATGTTGATTTCAAAAGAGTAACAATGTTTTATTCATAAGAAGAAAATATATGATACTATTATCATGGTGCATTAAACTCTTCACTCATGATCCTACTCCAAATAATAAGGATAGTTGTCAAACTAGACATGAACAATACCTTTGACAAGGTCTATCTTCCATTTTTAGAAAAAGTTCTCATAAAGTTTAATTTTTTGGTTCATCTAGTAAGATGGATAGGAGCATGCATCAAAGCTTCCTAGATCTCCCCATTAATCAATGGATATGTTTCTTTCTTTTTCGAGGCTTCTACAGGAATCTTCCAAGGTTTTCCTCTTTCACCATACCTCTACATCCTACTAGAAAAAACATTAGCAAGAGCCATGACCACCATGCGAAGGGTTGGATATCTTCAAGGAATTAGAGCTAATATAGGTGTTAGACCTTTCATGCATACCCAATATACTGATAAAATTACCTTATTGGTAAACGTAACTTAATACAATATTATAAAGTTCAAGAGTTATCTCTATTGCTTTGAAAGCTTTAATCAACTACCAAAAAACTCAATTTTACACAATCAATATATGTCCTACTAAATACAAAGTATTTGCCAAAATACTTGGATTTATAGGAGTTGATCAACACTTCAAATATCTAGAAGTCTTGATGGATTTCCATCTCAAACCAAAAATAAGTTGGGAACCAACAATTGAAAAGTTATAGAAGCAAGTATAAACTTATAGTAACATATGATTGAGTCTTGCAAGAAGAAGAGAGTTAATCAAGTCAGTCCTATTAACTCTTTCTATATACCAGCTCTTAATTTACCATGCTCCTAAAAGTATCTAGTAATATTTTTATGGAATAATCAAGAGTTTCCTTTGGTAATGAGGTAAACAAAATGAAAATTGAAAGTTACACTTGGTCAACTGGGACTCAATTACTACATGGACAAAGAAAGGTGGCCTTCGAATAATGAAAATTAAAAATATCAACAAATATATAGGAGCTAAACTATTGTGACATTTATCTCAGACTATAGACTCCCCTTGGAAAATGATATTCAAAGATAAATATGTATACTCCATATCAAGATTACATATTTTTAGAAATATAAGAATAAAACCTAGAGCATATTTTATTTGGAAGCATATAATAGAAGCCAAAAAATTGATCCTTAGTAACGTCTCCTAGATCCCAAGAGATGGTTCACATATCAATCCTTGGTTTAAACCTATTCTTGGTAAGCCTCCCTTACTTAAAGCAAATCTTCAGCATTCACAAATATCCAATATTAAAGATCTCCTACTTTGGATAAACAATATTGTTGAATGATTGAATCCTATATTGCCTCCATCACTAGTAGCAAAATGAGACTATTTCAAGAAACAAATATTAACATAAAGACAATATTATCTAGATCAAATTATTTGGGAAGAGATTGACAAATTAAGAGATTATGCTATCCAAAGTGGTACTCAATTTTAACTAGATGGAGCTCCCAATAAAAGATTGATCTCTATTTGGAAAATAAATTTACCTCCAAGTATTCAAATATTCACCTAATTGGTCTTACTAACAAGATTTTAACAAGTTATAATCTTGAAAAAAAGAATATAGTGGGTCCCCATGTGTGTTCCAAATGCATGAATAATAATGGCACCATGCCCCACCTATTTTTTGTGTGCAAATTAGCTATTCCAATATGGATTCAAGTAGCCAATCGATTGGGCTCTCCCCTATTAGGTTCCTTGAATACAAAAGAGTTCATAATTAATTAGTAATCTAAATATAAATGGGGCCTCAAAGGGAATCCAATAATTAAATCTCTCTAGGAAGCCATACCTTTATTTGTTATTTGGAATATTTGGAAAGATAGAAATAAATTGTTTTTTGAAGGCAAAGGGGAAAACAATACTCTCTCCGAAAAAATAATTAGAGGAATAGTAACTATTTTGAAAGTAGTCTTTAAGAATAACTAGAATTATAAAATCTTGAAAGCTCAAGAATTAAATCTAATTAGTTAAAATGATCTTCAAGCTTTTATTTCAGCAAACATGAACATTCCTACTTTTACTCCTCCAAAGATTCTTCTTATGCTTTGTTCTTTGATGGAGCATCCAATGCAAATCTATGCATGGAAGAAATAGGGGGTGTGATCATGGTAGAAGAAAAAACACCTACTATCAATTATTGCATCAATTTAAATGCTAGTTATAACAATGTTATGGAGGAATTGACTTATGAAATGAGAGTGAAACTAACAATAGATCAACAAATAAAAAATCTGCATAGCTACGAAGATATTGCCCTCATTATAAAATCTCTCTCCAATGAAAGAAAGGTTAAATTTATTTAGATTCACATCATCTTGAATAGAATAAGGATGCTCATTCAATGGTTTACTCATGTCTAATTTTTTGACATTCAAAGAAAATTTAATAAAAAAACAAATGCACTTGCCAACAATACTATAAGGTGAGAGTTTTTCATTCTTATTATCAAAATAAAAATTAGAAACAAAGGAGTGTAGGTAGCAAGACTAATTTCCAAAAGAAGAAAAAGTGAAAAGTGTACAAAGTTTTGTTGAATTGTTTGTAAAATAAAATTTATATGAAATGTGCATGAAATTAATGTAAATGGTATAAAATAAATGTAAAGTGAAATTATATAAAATGAAGATGAAATTAGGATGAAAGGTAATTTAATAAATTGCAGTTAGGACCTTAGGGAAATGAAATAATTTCATGAACGTTTAGTTTAAGGTGGCAGGTGTAATTGATGTGTTATCTAGGTAGAGGGGGAAAACTGCCCTACCTCGTATGATTCTCGGTTGGATCTGTTGGGAGCCAAGGTGACTATGAGAGTGTATTATATTCTTTACACTCGAGGGCTTGGGGATCGAAGGGTTCAACAAGAATGGTTTGGGGACTCACTCCAATTTTGGGGTGGAAATGTTTAATGTGTAAATTGACCAAACACTTATGTTTGGCCTTTCTAAAAGCTTATTTAAAATGAAAGGACAATGCAAGAGATAAAAAATACAAGTGAAAAAGGACTAACCCTAGGATGGTTTTTTGTTTTTTATGATAACTAAACCCTAACTTGCAATAAATTAAATCTTTCTCTTTGAGCAAGGGTTTAAGAGAATGCACAAATAGATTTGACTGAGAGTGCAAACTATGTGCTTTTATTCTTTCAAATACCTAGAGCATGACCAAATATTTTCCCTTTATTTATGATCTAGAGTTTAAAATAGAAATGAATAGAAAGCAAACAACAAAAAACCTAAGATATTAATTTAGAGAACTTATATGATTTGATGGTTGACCTTATATTTTAAATTGCATTCAGATATGTGCAACAACTTCACAATCTGTAAAATAGCTTCACAAATCCTATAAAATCTATTCAAAATTTGGGGGTCTACTTCGGTTGCTATAATATTGAGCTTGGAGGTGTAGCAGTCAAGCCCCTTTAGTCCTTTTCTTTGACTGTTCAAAAATAAAAGTGATTGTTGAAATTTTTTGGAAACAAACAAGACAAGATATAATGAAATGTAATAATGCAAAAAAAAATATATAAAAAATAAGATTACAATCTAAATAGAATATGCAAGTGCAAATTGAGAGTTTTGGAAGTGAAAATTTGTCCCCAAACTTGACGAAATTGAAATCATGCCCCGTAAGGCGTGATCATGATTATAGGTTATGCCAAAATCACACCCTGTATAGAAGGGGTATGAATTTGCTATAGAAGTGCAAAAATTATAGATGGATGCTAAATTGAATGCAAAAAGTAGAATAGATGATATTAGAAGTACCAAAATGCAAGAATAAACATGGTGGTAGTGAAAGAACAAACAAAAGGATGAATACCTCCATAAAGTGAAACAATTATTCATTTTCACCATGCAAACAAGAGAAAAAGAGCTTTGGAGAAAAATATAAATGGTTCTACGCACACACCGTTCAACCATTATGAGGGGTGAGGCTGGTGCAACAGTAGAACGAGCATAGGTAAGGACTACAATCCTTCCTCTAGGCTAGGTGAGATTAGGGTTTTTAGTTCTTTTTGCAATTTTTTTGATCTTTTGAAATAATTCATTGTGCACAACCCCAACACAATTTTGGGAGTCGATCATGATTTTGACTAGTTCATCATGGCGATCAAAGTCACACCCCATAACTACGAGGCATGATTTAGTGAATTAATGCCTTGCAAGAATGGGATATGATGTCAAAATGGGGAAAATGATGAAATTGCACCCTAGGAGGATGGGGTATGATTTTGACCAAGGAACAAAGGAAATAAACAAAGAAGAGAAAAAGAGAAAGAAATACTAGGATAAGCAGAATTAGGTGTTGAGATGTTGCTCTGTGTTGTTGTGTGATTATTTTATGCATTATATATATATATATATTATACAAAATAAATTAAAAAAATTGTTATGTTTTATGTTATAGCATGATGTACTCGAGAGCTGAGAGTGGCGATCAAGTTCCTTGGAGGTGGAACTAGAGGGACTCTCACAAGTAGAGAGGGACATTCTAGATGTAGTGGGGCTACATCACCTCACAAAGATACCTTGAGTTGAGGCAAATAGAGCGCTATTGATAACACTAGCAAAGATATGGTATTTGGAGTTTTCAACCTTTTGGTTACAAACAGGGGAGATGGTGATCACATTAGATGATGTGGCACATATTGCACATCTCCATTAGGGGAGGGTAGTTTATAGAGCCTAAGGATAGTAGGTGATATTATAGAGACTATTAGGGGGTTGGCCCCACCATGTTCGAGAGTTAGATCCTAGTCGATGAGTTGGTGGGGCACTATGGTGTCGATGCTCTAATTATTATGCTTTATGGGGTGCTCACAGGATTCTTGGTATGCCACACGAGTAGGCGATATCTACCATAGGTACTAGTGAGAGTAGTTTCATACATGTAGTACCAATTGGTGCAGTTCATATGGGGTCCATATGTGTTGACCCGATTGTACAATGTCATGTACAAAGGGCATATAGGGTTAGTATGTACGACTTTGCTCTGGGTGTGGTGATAGGAGAACATAGTAGTTAGGAGATCATACACACTACAAGGGCCATTGCCTAACCTAGAGCAAAAAAAAACATATAAATGGTCTAAGATCTTTGAGTAACACCAAAGAACATACGCTGGGAACCTACCACTAGGGAGGTAGGTGGTAGATTAGCTACAAGAGTAGAGGACCATTTGGTGGCTATGGTTTCTACACCTAGGATGTACAGAGGATGCAAAGGAGTTCGATTATGTGAGGAGGGCCAGGTGGGTCTCTACAGAAAGGGGAGAGATAAAGCATTTTAGATTTGATCGATTTCAGTGATAGTTTGATATCTTCCAAGAGATACCAAACCTGGGTGACTATTGGTACAAGTGGATGTAGAGGGACCCATCAGTAGTGCAAGGAAACCCTAATGTGAGGATATGGGTAAAGGAGAACCTGGATGACCCACTATACATGTATCTAGGGGTGGATGATGTTCGGGTGACTCTCAAGTATCAAATATGGTATAGGGGTATTATGCCCCTAAGGATATCCTCATCGATGCTAGTGTTGAGGCACTAGGTTATGGGTCGATACGTCCAACTAACACTTTGAGAGGTGACCCAACACACCATAAAGTTGTGGTGGTAGGGCTAATAGGCCCCACAATAGAAACGAGTGTAGGTCTAGGTGGAGATGGTGGTAGTAGCAACCACTACCATTGGGACCAATGAGGAGGGAGCAATGGGAGGTGCCCCCATAACAATCGAGGTTGGACCAAGTAGAGTGATTAGAGAGGTGTCTACATCAGTGGTAGAAAATCTGAGTAGGACCATAGGTCAGGAGGACCTAGTGAGGGAGATAGAGGTATTATAGGCTTGGATAGTGGCCATGTAGAGAGATATTGACCTACTTTGATAGGATAGGTCCAAGAGGATTGAGGGGTTGTAGAGTGCTTTGAGCATGATATTCATAGATAAATACATGATGCGAGCTAAGGTAGATCAGATCAGGGGTGATATGAACCAACTAGAACAAGAGCAACAATAGGCTTAAGCAGAGGGTATATCTGTTGTTATGAGAAATCAACTAGGTGAGGCAATTTATCTTCTACAAGAGCAATTACATAGAATAGAGGAGAGATAGGAGGTGTTAGTAAAAAGGGAGATCTTCTACCAATCCCTATACTTTTAGGTGGTGTCGATGGATCAGGGGAGAACCGATTATTATCTAGATCATATACTACCACATGGTTCGTGAACATGCCCCCGCTAGTACCACCTCTGGTAGGTGGAGCAAAGGATACGAGCTCCTAGAACTAAGGCTAGGATCAGGATGACGTGTCAATTTTGAGAGTGGCATGCATTTCTAGGGAGGGTAGAGTGTGTTGGGCTTAGACTATGGTACATTGATCAAACATACCTATATATCCTTTCTATATCAAGTAATATCATGCTACTTTAATTAAAATATATTCTTTTATGTGTGTATTATGACTTTTATGTGTTTTTATGTTTGACTATGCATGAATGAATGAACAAAACATAACTATAAAATGCATGAATGAA
This sequence comes from Wollemia nobilis, assembly GCA_028583015.1. Lineage (NCBI taxonomy): Eukaryota > Viridiplantae > Streptophyta > Pinopsida > Araucariales > Araucariaceae > Wollemia > Wollemia nobilis. Next base: position 10,711,173 of record JAQPPZ010017220.1, on the reverse strand, counting down.
CTAAGCTAATGCGATGCATGATGGGATGTAACTAACTAATGAATGAAATGCTTGGATGGGATGAATGACTAAAAGAAAATTAGGATGGAAGAAAGAGGAGAAGAAAAGAAGGATAAAAACACACGTATAGCTAACATGCATCCCATAAATACAAACCGTACATTTGACATAGAGGGAAGTCGTGCATCGTAGAGATAGGGTGTGATTTTAGAAAAAGAGAAGAAAAATAGAAAATAAGGAGAAAAAAAATTAGAATATGGAGAATATCAACAAATAAAAATGTGCTTAGAATTTGACGTTTGAGTCAACATAAACTGCAAAAGACCAGAGTGATCAAATGATCATAAACCAAATGAGGAGAGAAATAATGGAGTAAAACCCTATAGGAATGTGTACTCAAAAATGACCAAATGGAGGATGCCCCTTACTTGTGGCCATGAAGCTATCCTGTAAGGGTGTTATACTAGAAAAATATGGTCAAGTGTGGAGCAATACCTGTTATGGGTGTAGTTCTTACTGATGGCCAAAGAGAAAGAAGAAATACTCGCTAGGATGTATGCTTGCAAATGGCTGAGATGGAGGCTACCTCTCGTGTGTGGCCATGAAGCTTATCCTGTATGGGGTAAAATATGAGATTGATTTTCCAATATGAGTACTACCTAATAGGGTTGTGGTGTGTGCAAAAAGGTTAATGGTCAAAGAAAAGTATAATAGAACAATGTGATCATGTGTGTGGGTGTGAGAAGAAGACAATAAAAAAGAAGCATGAAGTGTGTGTGTGTCCTTATTGAAATATCGAGAGTTAATAGGTGTGCATAAAATAATTAGTGGTCATATGAATACCATAAATGATACCCATGCAATATCTATCCTATTCCATGAGTAGGGTTATGCATAAGGGGTTGGACTCGAAATGTAATTATAAAAAAATGGTAAATCCTAAACGAAATCAAGGTGAATCCTAAGAAAATAATTTAAATCACCTTCACACCAAAATTTGGGGTATTTAAAGCCCTAAAAAGTAAGGTCATATTTGAAAATAATTTTTACCTATTAAATAATCTTATAAAAAATATACCTATGTTTGGATCCGGCTTGAAAAGAGCTTTCCAAGGAGTACAAATATGCCTATGTTTGGATATATATTGTGGCGAATTGACCCTAATAAAAAATTGGTCCGAAAAATTTTAGGTGAATGGGTCAACGTCGAGGGTCCTCATATTCGTAAATTTTCAATTTTGGAAATCCTAATATTCGCTCAATTTGTGAATATTTGCGACTGTGCATAACCACCTTGTGAAAATAGAATGTCAATGGTGAATATTTGTCACTTTGCATAACCCATTGGATATATATTGTGGAAATTTGACCCTAATAAAAAATTGGTTCCAAAAATTCTAGGCGAATGGGTCAATGTCGAGGGTCCTCATATTCGTCAATTTTCAATTTTGGAAATTCTAATATTTGCCCAATTTTCAAAATAGAATGTCAATGGGATAAGGTGATCCCTCATCCTCATCACTCCACTCTAAGCCTTGATGATCTAAATTTTCAACATAAGTAATAAGGTGATCACCATTATCAAAGGGTGAAGGTTGATTTTATTAAATATGTAGCCTATGCCAAACCTCCCTGGATAAAGCTCAACTTCCAAAATCTCTTGAATACCTTTTTATTATGGCCCCAAACCTTTACCTATATATCCCATACTAGATAGGATTTTCTTGGGAAGTGGGTAATCATTGGACATGTAACAATAGGAAAAAGAAATCTCTACATGAAAAGGGTTGCTACCATGGATCTTTTCTTTGAGGATCATACCCACAAAGATAAAGGTATACATGCCAATATGTACTAATTCACCCTTCTTATAAGGAAAAACCATAGTCCTTGGTGAAGGTGGTAGCTTGGCAAGATTCAAAAGAGATTCTTGAAGAAATAAATTGACCTAATCCTATAATGAAATATTGATTAATGGTTCCTCACTCACTTTTAGATTTTCAAGTTGCTTTGTGATGTGAGATGAAGAAAATGATGGACATAAATTAATATCAGATTGAGCTTGCTCAACAATTGAACAATATATGAATGGATGAAGATCACTTAGAATGGTGAAAAATTGATCTTTGAATTCAAAATTTAAACATTGATGAAAAGTGGAAGGGATAATCCTCATTACATGAATCCAAGTGCATCCAAGAAGAATATTAAAATATGCAGGGAAAGGTAGCACATAAAACAAGGTATCTAATATCTTATATCCAACCCTAAGGGGGAGATATATAACGTCACAGGCCTCTTGGTAATCGTTGTTGAAAGCTTTGATGATGATATCAGATTTATTTAAATCTTCCTATTTTAATCCAAAATTTTGGAAAAATTGATAATGGCATAGATTGAGGGAGGAACCATTGTCTATCAAGATTTGCTTGATAAGTGTTTACCAAATAAATACAATAATGTAGAGGGAAGAATCCCCTAAAAAATCTAAGCAAGGAATATCATCATCTGAAAATGTGATATGATGTATCCCAAGGGAACCTAAAACATCAACTATAGCACTAGGGGGAATTTTTTGAGGAACAAATTACTATCTTAGGAGTTTTAGCAAAGCTTCTCAATGAATATGAGAAGTTTACAAAAGCTCTAAGAGAGAGATCTTGGTTGGGGTACTAGCTAACTATTGTTAAATGTCAAAGGAGACTTTAGGTTGCAGTTTCAACACTAAAGGTAGGTTTTCTACTCTCGTGATTCTTTTCTAGGTACTCTTCAAAACTAATGGTGGTTTTGAAGATTGATTGGATGTAGAACTTATCTCTTGCTGAGATCGTTGGTTGTGCTTGAGCTTGTTGCCTTGTGGTTACTACTATCATACTAACCATATTGTTGTAGTGAGGTGGTACATTACAATATGACACTTGATCAACTACCTATTGCCCATGCTTAGTTAGGGGATCTTGGAATATCCCCATGTCTTGAATGGTTGTGGGTGCTTGTTGAGTAGGAGGTTGATTTTTTGTTGGAGGATTGGGTTGAGGACCCTCTTTAGCAAGTGGAACTTCATCAATTAAGTATTGAACCACATGGTTCAACCTATTACAAGAATTTATCATGTGGTCCTCCACTCTATTATACTCACAATGTTGACTAGGCTTATACTAATTAGCCATGGTATAGAGTTGCATTATGGGATGCAACTAAATCATATTAGCTTCCAAGATTTGCTTTAGGACCATGTTCATAGGCCTGTTGAGTCTTATTAATTTTCTTGGTAGGGATTTTTGAGGTTGGCTAAGCACCATATTTTATGGGGTGTTAACAACACTGTTAATAGGCCTACTATCTATTACCCCATCACCAACTACATGCTTGTTATTATACTAATTTTTGTTGTCCTATCTTCTTCTTTCTTTGTCTTAACTTGATCTCTTCAAATAAGGGATTGCTCTACCCTTCTTGCCAATTTTATTGCTTGATAAAAAGAGGTGATAGTTGTTGTTTCCAATCCATAAATATTTTCTCTTGTAAATTTCAAATAAATATCTCTAACATGTCTCGAGGAGGTAAAGTATATCTCAATTGTCCAACTAAACTTCTCCAACAAGACAAGAATTTTGAAAAACTTTCATATTTACATTTTTTCAACATATAAACATCTTTCAAAGTCATATTCTTCTTAAAATAAGCCCCTAATTATTGAACAAACAATTCTGTTATCTCTTCAAAATCCCTCAAAGAAGATGAGGTAGTTGATAATACCATTATAATGCCATACCACCAAGGATATTAGGAAACATATATAACAATCTTAGGAAACATATATAACAACATGTCATCATATATAATATCATGGCATGTTGTCATAAACATCCTTAAATGTTCAATTGGGTTCTTTGTTCCCTTATAAATAGGTAAAACCGATATTAAAAAATTCTTAGGGTAGAGCCTAGAAGTGACAATATGGTATAAGGGATGGTTGCATATTTACTTGTATTTGTAGGTGAAGCTTGGAGATGTATCATATCCACTCTTGAAACCAATTTCTTCACCATACTTGTCAAACTTTGAATATCATGATTGTTGTTGTGCAATACCCCTAGATTCCCTAGGTGAGGGGTATAGGGAGATTATTGAAAGATAACTTGGCCAATGTTGGAGGCATTGACATTGTTATGGTATGGGTTATGATATGTGATATCTTATTGTGAAGGATAACTGACATTTGGTGGAACATAAGCATGAATTTTGAGATGAGTAGAATGGGAATGAAATTGAGCATAATTTTGGGATGCACTATTGGTTGGAGGAGCTTATGGAATTCCCTCAACTTTGGTGGTCATAGTAGTTGCTTATGTTGGTTTATGAAAAGGATTAACATGATGTGAAGATTCAAACAAGGGGTTGTTATGAACATTCCTAGGAGAGATGGTTAGAGGAGGAGACATCCCACCTCTTTTGATTTGGGCTTCCTCTTCCATAGCTTTAACCAAAGACTCCTTATGGTGTTTCATAAAACCTCATATATGATAAAATTATGTGAAAGTGAAGCCTCCATTAGGCCCCTTAAAAGGATTAAAGTTAGTACCAATTTCTTCATGTTCTTCCTCTTTTGCATCTTGATTGGGATTCTCCCTATCAATTTAATCATCTTCTTGAAAAATCTAATCAGATTTTAAAAGATTTTTTTTACTCCTAAGGTTGGAAGCCATTAGGAGAAAGAGAAATGATAGAGGAGAAAACTAACAAAAGACACACAAGAAGACTTTTAAGATGTTTTTAATATTTTATAATTCTAAGCAAATAAAATTAGTGGTCTTGCTTAAATTTTTCAAAAGAAAAACAAAAGGAAGAGACTTCCTATATTTACCACTAAGACGTATGTTCACGTCAATTTCACCAACGATGTAGAGGGAGAAAACTTCCCTATCGCATATGGTACTCGGTTGGATCTGTTGGGAGCCAATGCGACCATAGGAGTATGTTATATTCTATACACTTGTGGGATTGGGGATCAAAGGGTTCACCAAGAATGATTTGGGGACTCACTCCAAGTTCAATGTGGAAATGTTTAATGAGTAAATTGAGAAAAAACCTATTTTTGGCCTTTCTAAAAGCTAATCTAAGAAAATGAAAGAAAAATGCAAGAAACCAAAAATACAGGCAAACAAGAACTAACCCTAGGATGATTTTTTATTTTTGATGATTACTAAACCCTCACTTGCAATAAAGTAAATCTTTCTCTTTTGAGAAAGGGTTTAAGAGAATGCAAAAATGGATGTAACCTAGAGTGCAAACTATATGCTTTTATTTTTTCAAATTCCTAGAGCATGATCATTAGAAATATATACATTGATGAGCTTTAGAAATGCTCAAATTCCTAGAGCATGATATATATGTATTTATAATATATACATTGATGAGCATCAGAAATGCTCATTTTATATACACTTTTAAGGGCATCATTATTGGTTTAAATTAGCATTTGAAATGTATTTTTATATAGCTTTTGCATATAATTGATAGAAAATGAAGTATTATGCTTGACTAGTATTTTTAGTGGAAAGTGTGTGTAAATGCAGGTTTTTGCTACTAATCTGGTGTTTTGAGTCTACATTCCATTTGGATGTGGCAATGCACAAAGACATCTTGAAAAGAACAACGGTAAATGGTGAAGGCAGACGCTTGACTCATGACTGTTTGTGATGCCTAATTCTTGACTATTGGTGGCACCTACTTCCCAATTATTTTTGGTGCTTGCTTCCCGACTATTTTTTGGTGCCTGCTTCCCAGCTATTTTTGGTGACTGCTTCCCAGGAAGTAGGCGCTTGCTTCTCGACTATTTTTAGCACTTGGTTCCCAACCTATTTTTTGGCGCCCGAGTCCTATTGATGATTGGCCAGTTGACCAAGTCAATGTTGATCATTTGACCAAGTCAACATTGATCGGTTGACCAACTGATCATGCACTTTTGAAGGAGGTTGTTGCACAAAATATGGAGGAGAAATAATTTGTATTTGTATGCATATTAGATTTTTGTGATTAAAATAGAATAAAGTACTTTTATTCTATTTTGACTATGTAAGCTTTTTAAAGGCATTATTTTAGGATGCATTATTCTAGGATTAGTTGTTACGTACACCTAAGGATTATATTGATTCCTTTGGTGAACGAACATGCATGTAAATAGGAAAATAATATCTATTTTTCTAGGATTAGTATTTACCTACACATAAGGATTATTATATTTATTCCTTTGGTGAACAAACATGCTTGTAAATAGGGAGAATAATATTTGTGTGTAACTGATTATAGAAAATCATGTTATATGATCAAAATAGACCAATTTATTATTGTAACAAGATCTAGATGTGGTCTATATAAGAACGCAAGCCAAACAAATACATGAATCAATCAATCAAATACATAGAGAATTACTTTATTTATTTTTTTGTACAATTTATTAAGAGTTGCAAATACTCTTATTTGCTTGAAGAAATATTTACGTAATTAGTCGGGCGGACTATCTACGGGAGTCTGGGTGCCCACTCCTTGCAGTAGTCCTCCCCATTTTAATTTTTGTTATTTATTTTCAATAGTTAGATTTCCAGCTTTATTTATTTTTTGTACTTTTGTTTTTTGTACTTTTATTTCTGCACTTTAATTTTAGCTTTAGTTTTAGTTGATTTATTTATTTTTCTGCACTTAGTCTTATTTGGTTTGGCTGAAATAAAAATACATGAACAACACCCCACCAAACCAATAGGTACAAAGGATTAATTCCCCACACTGCAGGCATATACTATGAATGACACAAGTTTACGAGTTGTCCCAGGTTGACAAATTAAATGGAGGCAAGAAATTGAACAATAGATTAACCAATGTTTTATCCAACATTTTGGTACCATTGTTGGGGAGTGTCTAAAATGTAGTGTTTGGGAATGAACCCGATGTACCATATTAAGTGTAGAAGTTGTAAATAATTTGTGTTGTTGAAATATTAGAAAATTAGGCAATGAAGGATTTCCATTGTATTCTCAATGGTTTCATAAAATCAGAGAAATGACACAACCCAGGTCTGATAGTTGAATATTTTACTATTAAGGGAGTGTTTATTTACACAAAACCATTAGGGAATTATGCCTCAAGAAGCCTAGTTTTAACAATGAAAAAATTACAGGCTTAGCATTTATCTCATTGTTGGTGAGGTTGACTTGTGATTTGTTGGTTCTCTTTGATAACAAGATCGCCAATTTGGAATAACGATGATATTAGTAGCAGGAAAATGACATTAAAAAAAAATAAAAAAATAAAAGAGAGCAGAATTTAAAAAGAACATTTTTCCAGGAGTATGCTCTTCACTTGCGCTTAAGGTGATCTGGTGAATCAGAAACTAGCATGTGTTTTTTAGAATACTGCTATTTTTTATTTATTTTATTTAAAAAAAATAGTAGTCATTTATCTGCCTGCACAATTTGCCAATGAGTTGAAAGAATTTGGTTTTGAGGCCATAAAGGAAAATGTTTTTCTTATGCTATAAAATATTTGGTTAACTTGGATAGCTAATGCGGATATATGATTTAGGAGATTTGGCTCTAATGCACATCTTTTTTTATTGTTGCAACCAAAAGTGGTTAGTTACCACGGGCTATCTTCTTGCCCATGGGTATCTCGAGGGCTCGTTTGAGGGACTTCACTCCTATAAAATAATGTCTAACTCATCAATGGGTATTTTGCAAATGATTGTTTCATTACACTCTTAGAGGAGGAAAACTCTCTACAATGGGCTTTAATATTTTTAGATATATTTTGTTTAGCCTTAGGTTCTAGTATCCAATGTTGCAAAACCATGTGTTTCAGACATGTATTAATGCCAAAACCTCCATGGTTACTACAATATAATTGGCAATGTCTTCAGGGAAAATATTTACGTTCCTTGACATACCATTCGTCCAAGGTTATGCATAGCGGCGAAACTTCGCCATTTGGGCGAAAAGTACAATTTTTGAAAATTCAAATTTGCAAAATTTGGGGGACCCGGACGTCGGCCATTTAGCCAAAAATTTTTGAAAAAAATAAATTTTAGGTGTCGGTTCACCGTGCTTTGATAAGAGTATCATGGTTATTTTTAAAAATTCGCAAGCAATCCCGCCTAAATAAAGTACCCTTTTCGCCCTAAAATTTTAAAATTTCTAAATTATCCCACCCAACTCGCCAAGTATACCTCTATATATAATTAACACCCCAGGGATACATTTTCATTTTTGGACCGTGTTCTATACCCGATGAATATACCGACACAATTCTGCACAAGACCAAAACCTTTTCTACGATCAGTCATCACCAGTTCTGCAATCGAAAGGAACCTCTTCTGCAACCGTCCGAAACCATTTCTGTAGTCGGATCCTATTCTACAACCGTTCGGAACCACTTCTACAACGGACCTATTCTCAACCATTGAAATTTTTAGAGAACCTCTTCTACAACCAGACGAAACCACTTCTATATCGGAACCTTTTTGCAACATTAAACCACTTTTATAGTAGAAACCTATTCTGCAATCGTCTAGAACCACTTCTGTAGTAAGAACCTCTTCTGCAATCAAATGGAACCACTTCTATAGCTGGACCCTATTCTACAACCGTCTTGAACCACTTCTATAGCTGAAACCTATTGTGCAATCGAATGGAACCACTTTCATAGTTAAACCCTATTCTGCAATCGAACAGAACCATTTTGCAAGTGGGTCATGTTCTGCATTCGATCGAAACCATTTCTGCAATTAAAATATTTTTTACCTGGATCCTGTTCCACATCGGACCTCTTTCTACACTAGGTTCTCTATCACTGCTCTGCTTGCCATGTTTTTCTCTATTTTGCCATGTTCTGCATGTTATCCCCTATTTTCTCTCTTTCTGTTAAAACTCTTTGATTCTTTATGAATAGGTGAATTGAAGACATTGTGATTCTCTATTTCTAGTCCATTTTGTACCATAATCTTATATTTTTCAACATGTATATTTAATGATTTTTCAATCTTGTTCTGCACCACACCAATATCCGAGCCCTCTTCTGCATCCGGAATGTCATTGCTCTGTTCCCATGTTTTCTCTATTTTGCCCTATTCTGAATGTTTTAAAACTCTTTGATTCTTAGTTTCTATTCAGATATTTTTTCCTTGCTAAGATTATACATGTGTAAATGCTTTGGTTCTCTAAAGACATATTGATGCTCTGTTTCTCCGAACACATTTTGATTCTCTGTTTCTAGACCATTTTGTGCTATAATATGATATTTTTCGACATACGTATCACCAATTATTTTTTTATTAAAGAATAGTTTTCTTAAATTGATTTCAATTTGAATGTTAATTATCTTTGTGCTCTTGTCAGTTAAAGTGCTTTCACTAGAAAATGAACCAGTGGCATAAACTGATAAAATCACAATAAAGAATGGCAGGAAACAAGTATGTATAATCTACCACCCAAACAATTGTTTATTCTATTTACAATATTATCTTAAGGCCTCTAGAAAGTACACCCTCTTCAACATTTTATTACTCTACTAAATTGAAAAATATTTTTCGTAACAAGTAAAATGTCACCCAGTGATGGAAATAAGGGCGCCAAATCTTCTACTGAAAAGAGTATCCTCAAATATTTTAGCCAAACTTCGAAATGCAATGAGCCAACGACATCCCTGCAAATTCAAGGTACAAATGATTTTTGACTTCCCAGTATGTGCTTGATTGACGATTTGAATATTTTTTCTGTATATTTTTTTATCCAAGAATGATAAAAAATATTATGGTATGCTACTATGCAGAATACCCTATCGATCCTGATATGCCTCCACTTGAAGATATTCCCCAACAAGAGATGCCTTCTAATGAAAATCCCCTTGACAATGACATCCAACAAACACTTGAAGACAACACTCAAAATGACATCACAATTGAAAATGAAAGTGATAAATCAAAATCATTACAAGCTTCATTTGAATCTTCAAGCAAAAATTCCAAAAAAAGAAAAGCGTCTAACTGGATACTTGGAAGGGGATTTAAGAATGAATGGGCAGAAATATTTCCCTGGCTTGAGCCTGTCCTGACTGAGGATAACCAAATCGATGAAAAAGAATGTAGATGCAAAATTTGTAGTTGGAGACTTGGTAAGGATCATAGGCTTCAAAACAAGATTGATACAATTGAAAAACATGTTGGCAAAGCTTATGTAAAAGTTATAAAAAGTAATGGTGAAGTTAGTAAAGAAGTTAAGTGGAAGGATGCATCAGAATGTATGCATTTAAGATATGCTATAGAATATGACAATCACTTAAAGCAACAACAATCTCTTGTTGAGAAAGGTGGAACAATTGCAGCCCAATTTCATAAAATACAGAAGACTATTTTAGCTTCAAAAAGTATGCAGTTTGTCGTTGTTTATAATATTCTCAAGAAAGGTAGACCAATGTCCGATTTTATTGATTATAAGCAGCTATTACACCTATTTAATGTGCAAAACCTTCCTAGTTCTCATTGGTCAGACCGAAGTGGTTGGGAAATGGTAAAATGTCTATCTTTGGTTGAGAAAGAAGACCTAAGGGAGCAAGTAAAACTTGCCAGATTCATTTCACTTTCTATTGATGAGGTAACAACTGTGGACAACACATCTTGGATTTGCATGCATGTGTACACATTTCAAAATCATATTAGAAGGCCTATTTTGTTGGGAATACATAAGATGTTGGAAAGTTCAAATGCAAAAAATATTTATAATGTTGTTGTCAAAAGTTTAAAGAATATTGCGGGAATGAATGATATAGACATAGCAACAAAGTTAATTTGCATTGGAGCTGATGGAGCTGCTATTATGCAAGGTCACAGGTCTGGTCTTTGTGTTCGACTCCAAACCACAGTTGCCCCATATATGATTCCCATTCATTGTATGGCTCATAGAGTTAATCTTGCATATAAAATTGTGAGCACATTTTCAAATGTTGCTAAAGTGGAAAACCTTATTCATGAAATTCATTCTTATTTCTCATTAAGTCCAAAAAGGTTTGCAGAGTTTCAATAGTTTGCACTAGGAGTTACAGAAGGAAAAAAATTGTTAAAATATGTGGATACAAGATGGATTTCACTATATCAACCTGCTCAGAGAGTTTTTGCAGAATATCAATCATTGACGGGGTTTATGCATGCAAATCGTAGGATAGTTGATAAGGCAAAAGATATGTTGTTCCATTTGACTGACTTGGAAACACTTTTGACCTTATGTGGTATTCTTCCAATGTTAAAAGAAATGAACAGATTAATTAATCTTGCACAAGAGAGATCCATCTATATCGTTGATTTTATGAGGATGAGAAAACAAATATGCATGCTTATTGATACATTATATGTGTCTAAAGCAGATTTTATAGAACCTTTGTTTGATAGTTGGAATACATTGATAAACATGAACAATCCAAAAAGCTTCTTGAAGTTTGACATCAATGATCATCTTTGTATTAATGTTCATGAAAATATGGTACCTGTTTATTATTTTGAAAGGCAATCAAGTATAGTTGTGGAAGATTTTGAAGAAGTTCTTGTAACACACAGTAGATTTCATGTTATTATACAGAAAACAAAGTGTAATTTGTCAAAAATAGCAAAATATTTGACAGGTGAGATAAGAGATCGGTTTCAGAGAGATGAGTTGCTCGAGGCCATGGGTGTGGTTAACCCCATGTTTTGGGGACCTTGTACTGAATACAATTCTGCAAATGAGTTGTTTATTAAATATATGGGTAACCTCATTAACCATTTCAGTAAGAGTGTGGAAGTCAATGGTGTTGAAATAAAAGGTATACTCAACAGTGATCTTTTGAAAGAACAATCATCGCATTTTGGAAGAACAATGGTTTTGCAAACATCACTTATGACAAGTGTCCATGAGATTGGTTCCACTGCACGTTTGTGGCAAAAATTGTATCCAAGCACAATCTTACAAGATACAATAAGTGAATACTTTCGTTTATATGAATTATGTGAAACAATGATTTTGGGGTCAGTCGAAGATGAAAGAGTTTTCAGTGCACTTTCTTTTGTTAAATCTAAACTCCGCAATAGACTCGACAAAAATTTAGAAAATTGTTTAAGAATTTATGTGTCTTCATATCAGTTGGATACATTTCCGTATGACAGAGCTTTGGCACACTAGAGTTCCCTAGAAGACAGAAGAGGAACGTCGAATACGATCGATAACTATGATGATGATGCTTTCAGTGATCAGATGGTGGAGACACAGATTTTTGCTATGCTTCATAATGATTCTGGACAAGCTGAAATGTTTCAGCTACCATAATGATAATTATTCCATGATTTCATTGACATTGATAAACACAATAGTGTATTGATTTCACAAACTTCATAGAAGATTTCACAATATTGTTCAAGATTTATAAGATTTTACAGAATTGTTGTTTTATATCACATTAGTGTTTTAAAAATTACATGTCTTATATCTTTTTGCAGTTTTTAAAATTGTATGTTTATGTCATGGTGTCTCAACTCTCTTCATTGATAAATATTTATGTTTCATGTTTTAAATTTTATTATTGGTATATTAATGTTGATCTGTAATGTTATCTATAATGCTTTTGTTGTTGAGATGAACATAGTGAACAATATTAGCCAAAAATAAACTAAAATTGCAACACATATTTATAAATGCAAGCAAACTATGAATGATGGAAAACACAAAATGAGAAAATGTCATTATCATTAGTTCAAATAGAAACATATTACATTGTACAAAATTGTTGACTACAGTCAACTTGATAGCATATTACATTTTCAAATTTTCAAACATTTGATTGGTGCTTGGTTGCTTCACTATCGGTTGGAGTTGTCGTTTCTTTTCCTTTGTCGGCATCTGTGACACTCTCTTCTGGCAGTGCTCCAACTCTCACCAGGTTTTCACGTACTTTCACAATACTTGACACCAATTGTGCTTCTTCTTTGTTTGGATCTTCAAGTATTGTTGGAAGCGTTTCCTTTGTTTTCTCAAGCACCATTTTCGGATCTTCTTTGAGCTTCTCCTTGATGTATTTTTTTAAACGATTATTTTCTGATATTTTTTATTGCATTTTCTTTTTCATTTCCATTGCATGATTCAAAAATGTCTTCGCCCTTTTAATATTGACGTCCATGCTCTTAACCTGTGTTTTTAAGTGTTCAAAATTTGACTGCAAAAACAAATTGAAAACATAATTCAAAAGGGTTATATTGAAATTATTTCATATTTTCAAGAAATATAAAAATTTCACTGCAATAGAAAATTGAAACATAAAATTTTTTCTTACCTCAACCATATCCCTTGTAGCCTCAACAACTGCAACTTTCTCCTTATCATAAGCCCATTGGTTATAAAATGCTTGGGCTTCGACATTAATGTTCTCCAATCTACCAACAACAACATTCAAAACATCATCATCATAAATAAAATCAGACTTAACAGATCTTGATGTGGCCTGTTTTAGCAGGCCATCAAGCTTTTCTGGTTCAAATTGAACCAAAGAATAAAGAGAATCTCTTTTTACATAATTTTTATATCGGGTATTGATTTCCCTTAAAAGGACCTTTTCTCGATATTCCCATTCCTTCAATTCCTTCAAATATCTTAACACAAATTGATTAATAGTAACTTCTGTAGTTTGAGCTAATAAAACATTTTCATTAAAATCTACAATATTATCCTCAGTTTGAGGACCCTGAGGATGAGGGTTGGCTCCTTGAGTTGATGGTAATGTTGTCTCCTCAGCTGCAGGGTCAGTGGCTTCTCCTTGTTCTCCTTCACCTCTCAGCACATATGTTGCCTTGAAGCCTACAATGTTGCCCTACAAAAGATAATCCTCATCAAGTTGAATATTATCCAATCCCTCTATAGAAACTTCTGGTGCTTGTGAATTTGTTGAAAATGTAAATTATGACCATCCATACCCAAAACTTGGTGTTGGCATGTGTGATCTCTATGAGTGTGAAAACCCACACCCAAAACTTTGTGCAGTGCCCTGTGATCTCTATGAAAATAATCATTTTCCAACATCGATTTGCCCTCGCATAGGCATTGGCGTAGGATGTGCGGGTGTCTATCGTTGATTTGGTGGAAGTGGTGGTTGTGGTGAAACCGGTGAGTGTGATGCAACTGGTGGTTGTAATGGAGGTGGTGGTGGCATATGGCCTCTAACTTGTGATGGTACTTGTTGATTTTGAGAATCAACTAAAAATAATCAAAAATATTTTGTTACAATTCTTCTTAAAATAAAAAATATTTTCTTAATTTAAATTAACTACACATAGATTTACCTGAAGATGATGAAACATGTTGAATTTGTGTTGCAATGGGGGAGGGGTTGGCCACACTAGATTCAGCCTACACATTTTGTGCATACCTAGGTGTACGAGAAACCCTAGGAGTAGTTGCTATGTACCCAAAGGTGTTGCTTCAGAGCTCGTGTCTTCAGAATCACTAGTTTGTTCCGGCATGTGACCCCTAGTGGCAGCAATCTGTTTACTCCTTGTATTGTCTGCCTTACCCTGCATATATATGAAAAGAAAACTTAAAAAAAGTGAATGTGATAAACTATAAAATAGTATGTCAAGGTCAAAGATGCAGTTATTACCTTCAATTCCTCTGTTGACATAGCAATAGCTTGTAGTGTTGCATGCACTACAGTTGGTATAGGAGTAGTCTACAAATTATGAAAACACTCATAATATAGAGCTAAAAGAAAATTAACAGTGCCCACAATGGGTTGTGTCTTGTTGGTTGCCATTTGCACGGTGTGCAACTCGGACCTGATTCGATCCGAAATATACATGCACCAATCAAACTTTTGATTGTGCTCAAATTGAACAATATAAGCAAGTGCCCAAAATAGAATTTTTGGTCTTCCCATCAGAATTATTCTGGCCTGGAAGAACTCGATAATGGCCTTCAGAGTTTGATGGTTAACATCATTGATTGATAAACCTCTTTTTGATTTGGTAGTAAAAGTTGCATAAACAAAATTAGATGTCAATTTACAAATTTGAAACATTGAACATTAATAAAATATAATTAACAAGATTTATACCTACCAAATCCTTCGATGAGAGATCGTACTTGCTTTCGAGGTGTGCTTTGTCATCTGGAGATAACTGCAACCTCATCGACACTTGAGGAAAACCAATGAATGGAAGACCTATCAATCTGTTAATATCTCCAAGGGTGATGGTGAAAAGCAGATTTCTATTTCGTACTTTAATATTCATCGTAGCCCTATCATGGTCATAATCGGCTATAATATGTTGTAGGAGGACTTTATCTATTCTGAATTGTGGTATTGAAATGAGGGTTGTTAAACCTGCATTATTGAGCCACTTAAAGTCCATCCCTAGGGTTGTCATCAAATCTGAAATCAAAGTGCAAGAAAAATTCTTGAATTTTGGTGCAGAGGTGGAAGGGGTGGCCATCGCAAGAAGTTGGAAGTCGAAGAAAAAGGATTGAGAATCGAAAGGTTGATTGGAAAGGTTAGCTCTGGTTGTAGTAGTCATAGAAATGAAATGGAAAAAATGATAGTTGATGCCCTTTTATAGATTGAAGAAATAGGGTTGACACGTGGTAACATTGTATTGGACATGCAGTGTTGCTGATTGAAAGTGTGACACATGACAGTCGAACCACATGAGGCTCACCACCCCATAATCGGACCTTTTTTGCATCCATTACAATGTAGGATCGGATCCTATTCTACATCCGATCGATGACCGGATCATATTGTGCACCCGATCCGAGATCGGGTCATATTATGCACCCGATGGGTGACCGGACCATAGGATGTATCCAGTCCAAAATCGGATCATATAATGCATCCGATCCAAATCGGATCATATTATGCATCCGGTCCAAGACCGGATCATAGTATGCATCCGATCGGTGGTCGGATCATGTTATGCTTTCGATCCAAAATCGGATCATATTATGCATCCGATCGGTGGTCGGATCATAGTATGCATCCGTACTTGATCGGATCATATTATGCATCCGATCCATGATCAGACTATATTATGCATCCGATCCATGACCGGATCATATTATGCTTCCGACCCGAGACCGGATCTTATTATACATCCGGTCCATGACCGGACCATATTATGCATCCGATCCGAGACCGGACCATATTATGCTTTCGATCCGAGACCGGATCAAGATTTGGAAAGTGGTCGACGTCGCCAAACTCCTTTTTCACCTGGTCTAGTCAGAACTTCGAAATTCACCATTTTTTGCCATTTTTTTTGAAAAATTAAGGTCATTCGCCATGCCATCATACATGCAGTTGGCCAGGATTCATCGAGGTTTTCGCAACAGATTAGCCATTTTTTTACAAGTACCTTTCGGGTCCTACCTTTTATGCATAACTCTGCATTCACCTTTTAGAGTTCCCCATCAATGATTTGGAATCACTTGCTTTGGAGAGTTAAAACCAAGCTCTCCCATTGGTCTTCCAAACATCTTTCCCTTGTGGAAAAGTTTCAGGTTTGTTCCAAGGTGCTAGCGGCTACGCATATTTATTACTCATCTTGTTGGGTGCCTTTGCAAGCATGCTATCACAAGCTAGAGAAGCTCCTTAGAGACTTCTTATGGGCCAACTCATACTTAGCCTCCTTAAGCTTCCATGGAGTGGCCTAGGAGTTTTGTTGTCTTCCCAAAACCTCATGGGGTATTGGTCTAACAGATTGTTGGAGGCGAGGAATAGTTATTTACATCAAATGGATAATAAGAGTTCATCTTTGAGTGTTATAAACTTACAATCTAGAAATTTAGCAATACCTAAAACTTTTGCTAGCCTAGACCTAACATTAGAATCCATTAGCTAGCCTAGCCTCTGATACCAACTATAATAACCCTCATTTTCAAACCATCTCGAGAGAGAGTATTTTTTTATTCATAACATGTTATCACCAATATAGAGTTCATAGTTAAGTATGTTTAAGCTAACATCAATCAATGGTAGTAAGTAGCCAAGAGATTTATGATATGGTTAGTGTCAACTCTTGTGATAGGAGTGACCAACTCCTATCTAACCTTACGTACCTTCATGATGTTTATTAATCCATCATTTGATTGTTTCTCTCTCTTTTAATTAGGAAGTTTAATTAAGTCTACACACTTAATTAATTGATCATAATTCAATTATAAACTTACTTCCTATTAGAAACTGTTGGTCATCAAATCTGCCCAGGAAAGGATTTGGGTAAGTGTATGCACCCTAGACCTGGACCAACATTGAAAGGCCGAAGGGAAGAGATGCCCCTTATGCCAATCTCCGGAGAAAGTCCGGCTCCTATGCTAAACTACTTTGGTGTTTTGAGATAAGGGATGCAGGAAAGAGATAAATAGAGTAAGGGTGCAGGAAAGAGATAAAAAGAGTTAGGGTTAGAGAAAGAAAATAAAAAAGGGGTAAGGAAAGAGAGATCGATAATTTAAAGTGGGAGAGAACAGGAAGCACGATCACTAACTAACAACTTGAATAACAGCAAAGAACACCAATAATGAATGAAAGAAACGCCACATTAACCTTCCTATGTATCCTTTGGGCGAGCTCCAGGATTCTCCTTCTCCCTTTCGTCAAAATTCAGGGTTCAGAGTAATGACAATTAGGACAAGCGAATATAACAAAAACCACAACCCACCAGGAAGCATAAAAGAAAATCAATATAGCGCTTTTCCTCTCCTATGTATCCTTCAGGTAAATTTTAGGGTACAGTCCCTAATCGCACATCGAATTCAGGATTCAGAGTTACAGTATGCAAATGAAGAAAGACAAAAGAAATAAACATAGAAGGCAGCATACAAGAGAGAAATTGAGCCCAAAGCTCTTTAGTATTAATCGCAGGACATCAAGTTACATCAGCTTTCTAGCAGAAAGTTCCCCCCTTCTTACATTACAATGCCTGGGTTTTTATAGAGGACCCGACCCTTTGAGTCATTATTACACAAAATAGCGAAGTATACCCTTGAGATCTGAGAAGTCGACTCCTCGTGGCCCTCGTGACTGAGCTCTCAAATCCATTACCAGAACTGGCAACTATGACCGAGTCAATCGTGGAAACATGCATTGATGAGCCGTTTGAGTGTCCTTGGTTTCTAGGTGCAATGCTCGAGTGGCCGCCATGCTTGTCGGGCTCTCCTTTAGAGACTGATACTTCGCTTCCAATTGCCAAAAATGAGCAACGAGCTTATCGGGCAAGTAAAAATGCATTTATGAGGCACTTGATAGTCTCGAGAAAATACCCAGCTTAGAGTGCGTGCCACTTTTGAGTCGCGAAAAAGCAACATGTCACGATATCGCGACATTTCTATGTCTTAAGCTTGGTTCTTCTTCTTGCATCATGAAAATACAACATGTCGTGAAATCGTGACATTTTTGTGTCTTTGCCCTCTTTTGTTGCTTTTGGCCACAAAAATGCAACATGTCGCGATATCGCGAAACTTTTCCTCTTTTGGTCGCGAGAATACATGTCATGATATCGCGACACTTTTCTTATTTTGGTCGCGAGAATGCAACATGTCACGATATTGCGACACTTTTCCTCTTTTGGTCGCGAGAATGCAACATGTCGTGATATCGCGACGCTTTTCCTCTTTTGGTCACGAGAATGCAACATGTCGTGATATCGCGACACTTTTCCTCTTTTGGTCGTGAGAATGCAACATGTCGTGATATCGCGACATGTTATATTTTCACGGCTCAAAGCAAGGAGAAGAGCAAGAAGGAAAAAGTGTCACGATATCGCGACATGTTGCATTTTCATTACAATGTCTGGGTTTTTATAGAGGACCCGACCCTCTAAGCTATAATTACACAAAATGGAGGAGTACATCCTCGAAATTTGAGAAGTCAACTCTTGTGGCTCTCGTGACTGAGCTCTCAATTCTGTTACCAAAATTGGAAACTGTGACCGGGTCAGCTGTGGAAAACTGCATTAATGAGCCGTCTGAGCGTCCTTGGCTTCTTGGCACAGTGTTCGAGTGGTCGCCATGCTCGTCGGGATCTTCATCATGGACTGATACTTCATTTCCAATTGCTAAAAAAGAGCAATGGGCTTATCGGGCATGAAAAAATACATTTATGAGGCACTTGATCACCTCGAGAAAATACTTGGCTTGGAGCGCGTGCCTTTTGAAGCGCTTCGTTGAATTTTCATTCGCACTTCGCTTCGCAATGGACTCGAAATCTACTGTAACTTGATGTCCTGCAATTAATACTAAAGATCTTTGGGCTCAATTTCTCTCTTGTATGCTGCCTTCTGTGTTTATTTCTTTTGTCTTTCTTCATTTGCATACTGTAACTCTGAATCCTGAATTTGGTGTGCGATTGGGGATAGTACCCTAAAATTTTCTCGAAGGATACATAGGAGAGGAAAAATGCTATATTGGTTTTCTTTTATGCTGCCTGGTGGGTTGTGGTTTCTGTTATATTCGCTTGTCTTAATCGTCGTTACTCTAAACCCTGAATTTTGACGAAAGGGAGAAGGAGAATCTCGGAGCTCACCCGCAGGATACATAGGAAGGTTAATGTGGCATTTTTTTCGTTCATTCTTGGTGTTCTTTACTGCTATTCAAGTTGTTAGTTAGTGATTGTGCTTCCTGTTCTCTCCCACTTTAAATTATCAATCTCTCTTCCCTTACCCCTTTTTTATTTCTTTCTTTAACCCTAACTTTTTTTATCTCTTTCTTGCATCCTTACTTTGTTTATCTCTTTCCTGCATCCCTTATCTCAAAACACCAAAGTAGTTTAGCATAGGAGCCGGCCTTTCTCCAGATATTGGCACGAGGGGCATCTCTTCCCTTCGGCCTTTCAATGTTGGTCTAGGTCTAGGGCACATACACTTACCAAAATCCTTTCCCGGGCGGTTGGTCATCAAATCTGCCCAGGAAAGGATTTGGGTAAGTGTATGCGCCCTAGACCTGGACCAACATTGAAAGGCCGAAGGGAAGAGATGCCCCTCGTGCCAATCTCCGGAGAAAGGCCGGCTCCTATGCTAAACTACTTTGGTGTTTTGAGATAAGGGATGCAGGAAAGAGATAAAAAGAGTAAGGGTGCAGGAAAGAGATAAAAAGAGTTAGGGTTAGAGAAAGAAATAAAAAAGGGGTAAGGGAAGAGAGATCGATAATTTAAAGTGGGAGAGAACAGGAAGCACGATCACTAACTAACAACTTGAATAGCAACAAAGAACACCAAGAATAAATGAAAGAAATGCCACATTAACCTTCCTATGTATCCTCTGGGCGAGCTCCAGGATTCTCCTTCTCCCTTTCATCGAAATTCAGGGTTCAAAGTAACGACGATTAGGACAAGCGAATATAACAGAAACCACAACCCACCAGGAAGCATAAAAGAAAACCAATATAGCGTTTTTCCTCTCCTATGTATCCTTCGGGAAAATTTTAGGGTACAGTCCCCAATCGCACACCGAATTCAGGATTCAGAGTTACAATATGCAAATGAAGAAAGACAAAAGAAATAAACACAGAAGGCAACATACAAGAGAGAAATTGAGCCCAAAGCTCTTTAGTATTAATCGTAGGACATCAAGTTACAACAGCTTTCTAGCAAAAATTTCCCCCCCTTTTCATTACAATGCCTGGGTTTTTATAGAGGACCCGACCCTCTGAGCCATAATTACACAAAATGGAGGAGTACATCCTCGAAAGTTGAGAAGTCGGCTCTTGCGGCTCTCGTGACTGAGCTCTCAATTCTGTTACCAAAACTAGCAACTACGACCGGGTCAACCATGGAAAGATGCATTAATGAGCCGTCTGAGCGTCCTTGGCTTCTTGGTGTAGTGCTCGAGTGGCCGCCATGCTCGCCGGGCTCTTCATCATGGACTGATACTTCATTTCCAATTGCTAAAAATGAGCAACGGGCTTACCGGGCACGAAAAAATGCATTTATGAGGCACTTGATCGCCTCGAGAAAATACCCGACTTGGAGCGCGTGCCTTTTGAAGCGCTTCGCTAAATTTTCATTCGCACTTCGCTTCGCAATGGACTCGAGCCGAAGCAGATTCTCCTTGATTTGCACTTCGCATGGTGGAGCTTCGCAAAACAGCTTTGGGGGTGGTGAGAGCCGAAGTAGATTTCTTCCTCAAGATGGGGTCTTCACTTCTCGCTACTTCACTGTGCCAAAACTGCTTCGGTGAGGCCTTCGCCGAAGTAGATACTTCGCTGATGAGCTTAAAAATGCTTCATGGTGATCCTTCTTCAAAACTATGGTTCGGGGGTATTTTGGCCGAAGCTCATTCTTGCCTTCAAAATGTTTCGACTGCTTCTACTTCGGGTGAAAGTACTTCATATGAAGGTTTGTCGAAGCAGATGCTTCGCAATGACTTTTGGTGAAGTAGAAATGGTTCGCTGGTGGGAAGGCCCAAAGTGAGTGCTTCGGCGGCCTTTTGGTGAAGTATTTTCAATGTTTGGCCTTTTCAATTTTCGCTTTGCAAGTTTCTTGCCCAAAGTATCATTTTGAAGTGCTTCGGACCCGAAGTAGTTTTCATCCCTCTTCCTTTGCATTTTGCTTCGGCAACATCGCTTCGCAAAACTTTCGCCCGAAGTAACTGTTTGAGGGACTTCGAGGCCGAAGTAGTTTTCTTGCCTTAGCCAATTCGGACCGTGATTTTCCTTAAGTGAATGTCGCTTCGCAAAATTTTGCCCGAAGTAGCTTCTTGAAATGCTTCGGGTGCGAAGCTCTTTTTTTGAATTCTTCTTTGGCAATGCCACTTCACAAAACTTTTTCCCGAAGTAGCTTCTTGAAGTGCTTCGAGGCCGAAGTAGATTCCATCCTTAGTGATTTCCTTTGCGAAGCTATCTTCCTTAGCTTGTTCGGTAGCGAAGCTCTTTCTTCTTTTTTTATGTACAAGGGGGTGGCAGGGAAAGCCAAAATTGCTGCAACACTTGAAAATGTTGTTTCTAAAAGCAAGGGAACAAATTAAAAGAAATACTTTACAAAAGAGAGACTATACAAAATTTTGATTTTTTTCTACCCCGTTGTGCAATGTGACAAAATTGTCAACATTCTTGGTGGCTCTGGGGCAACGAGCCTCGATCCTGGGATAACCCTTAGCCTTGATCCATTAGGCTAGAGTTACCTCCAAGACCCTTCTCCTTTTTCTATCTCCTGGGGTGCTTCCACAGCCTCTTCTTCTTCTTCTTCTTCTTCTTCCTCTGGCGCAGCTTCCTGTGGTGATGATGGGGCAAGGCGATCATGGATTTTTTCATGGTTCGGTGGACATGAGCCCAGACACCTTTCTGAAATGGCTCTTGGTCTTGGAGTGCCTTGACCAAAACATGGAACCGATCAATCTCCCAATATCGACATGTTTGATTCTGTACACTTAGGTCATTCAGGCAAGCCACAATTTTGCAGTGTCTCAGAATGAAGTCGGTGACTTGTCCTTCTGTGATTGGCTCTTCCCACTCATCTATTTCTGAGACGTCACTTTCAAAATGGAGCCATGCCGGCTTGAGTTCTTCCTTGGTGAGAAGGTTCCCATCATCATCCATGAAACTCGGGAAACCTAAGGAAGAAAGATCTTTGAAGTAACCCATTGATGTGCGTTGCTCCTGCTCAAATATGTCTAGGAGGTCCTTCGCCTTCTGTGCTTTCTTCACCTTGGAGAAGAAGGCACGAACAGTGGCTTGGGCTGTAGACCAATCCCTAGCCGTTCGACTCATAGCAGCAACCTGTAGGTCCTGATATTTAATACTTTGGACCTCAAAAGCTAGCTTGAGTCACCTTTTGATTTTTTGGATGACCTCATCTACTATTGGCCCTTTCTTAGCAATGACATACTGAGCTTCGATGACATAGATTAAAGTTGACAGGGCACTGGAGGCCCGCGATCTAAAATTTTTGAGCAAGTGTGAGCGAATTTCCTTGATTCTGCCTCTATCGAACAGCTCCAGGTTTGCTTTTTTGAACAACTGCTACTGAGTCTGCAAGATTTTGCTTTCGAGCTCCTTGGCCTTTAGCTCATTTTTGGCCTGTTTCTGTGCTTGGTGCTCAGCTGAATACTGCAGTTGTAGTATCTGCTGTTTCAGGGCATGTGTTTCCTTCTTCATTAGCTTACACTGCTCCTCTGAATCCTCTAGCTTGGAGCAGATTCTAGCCAGCTCTTCCTCCAACTTGATGTTGGCACTCTCTGCTTCAAACCTGCGCTGATTAGCAATATTCGCATGCGCTCGAAAAGTCTCGATTCCGACGTGCATGGATGCAGATTCATTATCTATATTCAAATGCTCCAGGTCCTTGGTCTTCTCTTGGTAATCATAATCAATCAGAGTCATTTCATCCAGAGGCTTCTGGACCTTAGGGACCTTCTTCACTTTATGTAACTTTTCGCCCTTCAAGTCGAAGACAACGCATTTTTCAACCTAGGCCAGAGATCGCCCTCTTTTCTTCCTCGCCTCCTTCAACATTTTTTCTGTGTTTTGTCGAGCTAGGAGTAGCTTCTCGGCTAAGGGGCGTTCCTTTATTATGGATAGATCTGATTCAAAAAAGGTTGGATCTCCAGCCGAAGGGGTAAACAAATATAAAGAATCAATGGGGGATGCCTCACCAGAAGGTTCGACGATGGGTGTAGCAGGAGCTTTGGCAAGCGGGACTATGTTGTGTGCGATGGGATAATGGGCTACGGGGCTCGATGTTGAGACCTTACTAAGGAATGGGTGGAGTGGGCGGGCGGGCAAGTAGTTTCAATAGGCTTGTCCCGGCTCGGATGACTCGAGGTGGAGTGGGGCTAACGGGATTGATGGCAAGAGGCAACGCATGAGGAGGTGATTGACTTTATGAGGGAGGGAGAGATTGATGGGGACTCTCAGACGAGACCATGGTGGACATGTCCAGAGACCAAGGCAAAGGGTGGAGAGTGCATACCTGCGTGCCCTCCTGGCAGAGCGGTCGTGGTGACTTCTTGTGTGATTGGCTCTTGCTCCTTTTGGGCTTCGGCACTCCCAACCTCCACAACTTCTACTTTGGGGTCTCCCTCTTGTTGGAGGAGTTCCTCCACATCAATGACATCTATGTCTTGGCGAACACTTGGTGCCCGCATCTTAAACATTTGCTTCGGTCGGGCTTGATGTAGGTTGTTCAGACAGGAGCACTTGGGAGCTTTGTGCGGGGTCACTTTGGGTGGCTCGGAGGCACTTGAATTTGTTGCCTCTTTCTTTTCTTTCTCTCCAGTGGTTGCTCCGACTCTTCGACACTTGTGTCATGGATTTTCGATGGTCCCTGTGGTAGTGCCTTTGGTGTAGCTTCGGCTTCTTCCTCTTCTTCTTGCTCCGAAGCATCGTCAGCTCCTCTTGGGCTTTCGCCCGATCTTGGGGTAGCTGGAGGAACAAAGTCGATGAAGGATATGGACTTCCAAGTTTCAACATTGGCTTCATAAAGAATTGCGAAGTCTTTATCTGCTGTCAAGAGTCCATAAGAATTCATCTTCTGGCGATGGACTCTCATTATCCACCACTCCCTTAATTTTTCCTCGCTCCAATTCTTCAATTCCTCCTTTAAATCATCTTTTGCCTTTCTCCAAAACGTGGAGCTTGGAGTTGGGAGGGGGTGCTGGTCAGGGTCAAACTCGGCCTCCATGGGGTAGAACTCATGCCAGGGAGGCAATGTCCTCATTCTCTCCAAATGCCACTCCAGATCCTTCCCATTGGGATTATTCCTTTGTTCCACAATTTCAGGGTGGGGGCAGATGTGGAAATTCTTGAATTTTAAGTGATCCCTCATCACTCCCAAGGGATCATAGAGCCATTGCTGAGGAATCTGGAGTAGGCCAAAATTGGCAAGCTTTTCCTCCAGGAAAATGTTCTGTTTTAAGGCAAATACTTCAATTACTCCCATCCTGAAGGGGAAGTCACAGGTATGTGCCCATTTTCGACCATGGCCATAGATGGCGTTGGTTGCGTCGCTCTGTCGAGCGACCTCCAATGTGAACTGGTACTCGGAGGGGTAGACTGGTAGCAGGAAGGGCTTCCCAATGAAGCCGAACATACGAATTACGAGCCCCTACGTCAGTTGAAACATGTCTCCCCTTTTCTCTTGCACCACTTTGTCTCTCAAACCGAGGGGGACCCGAGGGCAAGAACCCTTCAACAAATGCATAGCGGGTCCCAAAAATTGTTGGTTAAAAGAATAATAGGACTCTGTCCTCAATAGGAGGGGAGTCCACTGGTACACTGGCAGAGGATTTCCATCCTCACCGCTTGGAGAAATGGTGATATGGGGGAATCGCTTATGTACTTGGTAGAAAAACAACCAGACAAGGAAAGAACAGGGTGCGAAGTACTAGCCCGTCATCGAATTCTTCATGCTGGTGAGCCTCGTATGCAAGGTTCGGGCCACCCATTCTGCCCAATCAAAGAAAACTGGGTTGGTACTTGGTCTTGAAGCATCAGGGGCATAGAATTCCCCTCTTGAAATACATTCGACCAAAGACACCTGCTAGGGTTGCACCGAAGCATCTGTCGACAGGCCCGCCACCCATGCAATGATGGAGAAAATATCGGTGTTCTTGAAGGCCGCCAAGGGTAAGGGCATCTGGGGTAGCTTGTTTGAAGGGAGCCCGCTTTTGAGGTTCTCACGTAGGAATTTCAATATGTAGCTGTTGGAGGTGAACCTCTCCATCTGTTCGCTCAGAATGACGTTGCGAACGGAATAGCCCTTGGGCGGACCTTGCTGTGGCGCGAAGGCTGCTTGTACATCTTCCTTTAGAATGGAAAACAATTTATGACCTGAAGCATCCAACACTTGCCTGGATGCAGGCTGGTAGTTTTGCGTGATAGCATAGATTAACTCTGGATAGTGGTGAGCAGACGGGGTCAAGTACTAGTAAATTTGAGAATAATAGGCAACAACCCTCTTATTCTCTGGGGTGAGTCTGCTCACCATAAACTCAATAGTGCGTCGGAGGTCGGACACACCCTTAGAGAGCTCTGTGTCTCTAATTTTCTCCCACCCATCAATTGGTGGTTCTACAAGCTGCTCCTCCTCAGAGTCATCTCCTTCTTCTATCGGCTATTTTTTTGGGCGAGGGGTGAGATTGATCTTCTTAGGAGTATGCTTTTTCTCTTCCTTGCCCTTCTTTGTTTTTTTAGGGCCTGCAACTTCAGGCTCCTTCCCCTTCTCTTTGGAGTTCTTCTTCCCCATGTTGAAAATGATGGCGGCAGAGTCCTTGATACAGAGGGCTTTGATGTGAAGGGCTTAGATGCAAAGGGCAGGAGAATTGCAGAGTAACCGAAGGCTCTTAGTCTTGCACGAACTGATGGATAAATAACCTCCTCCTTGCTAGAGCTTCACGTTTTATAGCCTAAAAAGGTAACTACCTCAATTTATGGCACCTACCAAAATTAAATTAATGCTTCGGATGGAGGAAGTTGTCGTGCCCTTTGATTGGCTCTGCAGCAGCGTAGTACATGGGGCCACGCGCTTTGGTAATCATGAAATGCAAACTACTGCCACCTCGTACCTCGACACGGGCTTTTACCTTAACCGAATCACCTCGGGATGTGCTCCACCACTTTTGCCTTAAATTCATCCACTTCGAACTCTTTTCAAGGTTGTTGTCAGCACGTTCTTCGAGGCACATTTTAAATTCTCCCGTCTCGCGCGTTGTTGGTTCGACGAAGTTGAAATCAACATTGAAAATGCTTCACGGTGAACCTTTGGTGCGGGCTGCTTTTCGACGCTTCGGGCCCGAAGTACTTCTCCTTCGCCGCGCTGCCACTTTGCTTCGCGAAGACCGCCTACCGAAGCTTGCCTTCTTGGAAACTGCTTCGCAAGGGCTCTTTTAAAATCTACTTCGCAAAACTTCTGCCCGAAGTCACCTCTTGAAATGCTTCGGGTGCGAAGCTCTTTTCGTGCCTTCGTTTGAATTTTGGTTCGGCCCTTTTGAGGGTAAAGTGCTTCACTGCGAACCTCCTCGCAACCACTACTTCACATCGAAAGTCCCCGAAGGAGATTTTTGAGTGTAATACTTAGCTGTACAAATAAAAAATTATATACAAAAGTACATACACATATATATATTTTTTTTTTTTACAAGAGTTTTACCTCAACGATGAAAAGTCTTCAGATGAAGACCATTGATAGAGATCGGCAAAACCTGGCCATCTGCATCTTTGAGGATGAAAGAGTTGGCCGAGTTCACCTTCACAATTTTGAACGGCCCATCCCAGAAGGCATCCAACTTGTCATGATTCCCAGGCTTGGCCTTCCAAGAGTCCCACTTCCATACTAGATCTCCCACTTTGAATGTGCGATCGGATGATTTCCTTTTGAACCAATCTCGGGTGATCTGAGCATGCCTAGCGAAGCTCTGGTAGGCTTTTTCATGATCTTCCTCCAGCTGCAGTAGCTGAGCCAGTCTATTTTCCAATGGATTGACTCCTTCTTCTAACAGCTGCAATGCAGGGATCTCTATATGGGTAGGTAAGATGGCCTCCTTACCGTAGACTAGGGCATAGGGTGAAGTCTTGATTGACTTCTTGACTAAAATTCGATCGGCCCACAAGGCCCGATCTAGCAGAAGATGCCAAGTCCTTTTGTTCATCTCTATGAGCTTTCTCAGCACCCTCAATAGAGTCTTGTTGGTTGATTCCGCCAAGTCGTTGCCCTATGGATAGTAATTGGAGGATACTTTATGATATATCCCATATTTGTAGAGGAATTCATTGATTTTGGCACCTGCGAAGCCAGGACCATTGTCAGTGATGATTGCTTCGGGGATGCCGAACCGGGTGATCAATCCTTCAAGGAAGGCTATGACAGTCTCCTGATCGGCATGCTTCGTGGGAACTGCTTCGGCCCATCTGGTGAAGTAGTCGGTTGCAGTCAGGACGAACTTATGCCCAACGGAGGAGTTCGGTGATATGACCCCTATGAAATCCAGCCCCCATTATTGAAAGGGTGATTCAACTTGTATCGGTCGGAGAGGCATCGAAGCATTTCTGCTTCGACCGATGAACTTCTGACACTGCTCACATCTGCGACAAACGACGAAGGCATCGACGAAGAGTGTAGGCCAATAATATCCAGCTTTGATGATCTTTAATGTCATCGTTCTTCCCATGAAGTGACCTCCAGATAATCCTGAATGGAATTCTCCCAGGACTCTTCTTTTATCATCATCTTTTATGCACTTGAGAAGGACACCATCAATGTTTCTAAAAAATAGGCCTTCGAGGCGCAAAGTATATCGGGAGGACCGCATCCTAAAATGCCTTCGTTGTGAAGCATTTAGATGTGAAGGACATCTATCGATGTTGAAGTACTCGATTATCTCACTGACCCAGTCCTGCTCATCCTCTTCCTGGTTTATGAAGCATCCTTCTGTGGCGAGTCATCCCACTGAGATTCGATAGTTTCGGCCGCTACGCTCTTCGCCAATTCTTGACATAATGCGTGATCGTGAACCAGTTTTGTGGGCTTGATCTCAATGTCAAATTCTTGTATCTTGTTCACCCAACCGGCTCTCTTACTTCCCAATTCTCCTTGGATGATGAAATTGCGCACATCGGGGTGAATGACAAAGACTATAACTCGAATTTGGGAGATGAACTGCTTGAACTTCTTGAGAGACTTCATTACTGCATGCACCTGACGTTCTATGAAATTGTATTTCTCTTCATGGGGATTGATCACCTGGCTTAGAAACGTGATGGGACGCTCTTCACCGTCTTCCCCCTTTTGTGTCAGGACCGTAGCATAGCTCTCGGGTTCCCCTATGGCATACAGGATAAAATCTTGACTGTAGTCAGGGTTGATCAGGACCGGCGCCTGAGCGATTCGGGCCTTAATCTCTTCGAATGCCTCCTTTCTCTCTTTCGTCCAGATGAATTCGGTGCCCTTCTTCAAAAGTTTGGACATCGGCTTGATGACTTGGGCGAAATCGGGGACAAACTTCCTCATGAAGTTGATCTGGCGAAGAAATATTGAAGTCCTTTCTTGTCTGCTGGGAGTGGGAGCTTCGTTAGAGCCTCGGCTCTGTCGGGATCTACAACGAGGCCCTTTTCTGATATCGCATGTCCCAACAACTTTCCTTCACTGACTGCGAATATGGACTTCTTCGGATTGATTGAGATGCCAAACTCTCGACATTTTTCAAAAATTTGTTGTAGGTGTACGGGGTGATCCTCCCTTCTTCGGGAGAAAATGGTCATGTCATCTAGATAGATGATGATAACCTTATTCAGAAGCTCGCCAAAAGCTAGATCCATCACCCTCTGGAAAGTGGCACCAACATTCGAAAGGCCAAATGGCATTCGCTGGTAAGCAAATGTCCCCCACTTGGTGGTGAACGTTGTTTTATGCTGGTCTTCGTTCCTGACCCAGATCTGATTGTATCCGGAGAAACCATCGAGCAGGGAGAAGCGTTGAGCTCCAGCCACCGAGTGCAAAATCTGATCGATTTGCGAAAGAGGATAGTGGTCCTTGAGAGAAGCCTGGTTCAGGTTGCGAAAGTCCACGCATAACCGTATATCTCCATTCTTTTTTCTGATGGGGACTAGGTTCGCTACCCAAGAAGAATGCTTGATGGGATAAATTATCTTCGCCTCGAGCATTTTTAGGAGTTCGGCCTTCATCAGGACCTCGATCTTCGGGTTAACCGACCTTTGCTTTTGTCGAAAGGGTTTGACCCCCTCCTGCAATTCAATTGTATGCTGGATCAGCTGTCGATCGTATCCCCTGAGGTCTTGATAAGACCAAGCAATTATGTCGGGATACTTCTTGCACAGAGTCTGGATCTGTTCTATCTCTTTCGAAGTGCAATCGGTTCCAACTTTTATTGCTTTTCCAGGTTCAAGCTCTAAATATTGATACTACTTTTCATTAACTTTGATCCTGTGAGAGAGTGCTCGATCATTCTGATCAAAGAGGCTTTCAAGAGTGATCAGTCCCTTGGGAACGTGGTTATTCTTCAATTGAACCAGCCCTTCATATTCTTCTTCATCAGGGCTTCTGTCTTCGACTGTGGCGGCTTCTTGAATCATGAAATTTACAATCTGCTCATCATTGTCAAAGACTTGCCAATGTAGGTCTCTGTCCGGGATAGAGGGTCTATAGATCATCCTCACAGCTTTGGGCTTGTGCACCATGTCTTCTACTGGAGAGTACTTGGCTGCGATGGATGCTAGAACATCAGCATGTCGATTCTTTTCTCATGGGATAGACTACAGATTGAGAGACTCGAACTGGTCACACAGGTCCCATACCCTATTGCGGTATGACTTTAGATAATGCTTCTTTGAAGTGCACCTGTTTGTGACCTGGTTGCATACCAGTTCAGAATCTCCAAAGATTTGGAGGTGCTTTATGCCTAACTTGTCAGCTTTCTTGAGTCCTAGGCATAATGCTTCATATTCTGCTGCATTGTTGGTGCAGCTCCATATCAACCGGTAGCAATACTCCTTTTGCTCTCCGGATGGCGAAACTAGAAGAATCCCTGCCCCAACGCCATTTTTACATCGGGCGCCATCGAAGAACAACTTCCATAGTCCTTCTTGGGCACTTGTTCTATTCTCTAGTTGGGTGTGTTTCTCAGGCTTGGCGATCGCATAACATCCTATCTCGGTCTCTATCATGGCATTAAAGTCTGCCAATGAGAACTCATCTTCATAACTTAGTTGCGCAAGAGATTCCTCGACCAGGTCCACCTGCTCTACTTCCTCCACTATTGCATTCACTGGATCGCTGCTCTCTTCTTCGGACATCTTCTGCACAAGGAAGGAAGAAGGCTTTTCATTGTAGATCTTCACCTTCTTTCCTTTGAATGGAATCTCCAGATGAGAGTAATCCATAGACAGATATCCACCCAGCTTTGCTGTGAATTCCCTTGACAAGCACATACTAAAGTATGGCTCCAAGTCGACGACCACTACCTCTTGTATGACCGTGATCTGAGGCATCTTATGTAGTCGAATAGGAATGTCTTTGATCACTCCTATAGTCTTCACTGGGGTACCATCCAACTGGAGTACGCCTTGGCTGCTTCACGTATATTCCATCCCTATTTCTTCGTAGATTGCTTTGGCATGATTGTTGTCGCGGCCCTAGAGTCGATCATACAGTTATGTACAATATACCCTTCCATCTGTAGAGACAGGTAGAATGGAGGTGGTCTGTTCTTCCCCGTAATGGATGTGGATAGGGTCTGCACAAGAGCAAGCGATGTTACCTTTTTTGCTTTAGTCATCTTCAATGATTCTTGCAGTAGGTCCACTTGTCCAGGTAGTTGCAGTGCATCGTACAAGCTGATCTTGGCTGGAATCCTCTTTAACTCCTCTACAATGTTGTACGCCAGGGAACTGAGCACCTCGGGTTCCTTTCTCGGCTCATATCTGGTGCGATACTGCTCCGTAGCTTCAACTCTTTGTCACTTAGTCAGTGAAGGAAACTTGAGCTTTTCCCTAGCCTGCTCTTTAGTTTCTGCCTGAGGTGGTTCGACAGAGGCCTTTTGAGCTTTTTCTTTGATCGATGCAGGTGGAGGAGCTTCGTTCGGGGCCAAAGAAGATGATTGTCCCTTCTCGGGTCGAGCGTGCACTTTTAAGGGAGCCATCTGAGTAGCATCCACTTCTATCGCCTTCTTTCCTCCTCTGGTAAGCACTGCAACCGGCTCTTCTTCACCAATCACCAGGTTTTGACTCATTTTCTTGATGACGTTGACTTGACCGCCATGACTACTGCTCGCCAACGTTTGTACATAGTGTTGGTGCAGCATGCAGGTATTCTCTTCATGCGGATCATTGCACGTAGAGCACCAATATACACAATCGAAAGTGCTCGGAGCTTCATCAATCGCAGCATTTCTCGTCGAAGCCTTCCCTTGCTGGATTGCTTGGTCTTTGGTAAGCGCAGGCGTAGGATAAGACCTTCTCGGTAGAAATTCTTGTTGCGCTTGCTTCTTCTTCACAATGGTCATGTCGTTGGACAACGTCTGAACTGTGGAGTTCAGAGACTGCATCTCTTGCAGAATTTTAGCTTGCATATCATCGACTTTTGGAACGAGTGGCAATGAAGCCATCGTCGGTATTGGAGGCAGGGCAGGGAATGCCGAAGTGACAGTGGGCTACGGAGTTGAAAATGTGGGAAAATGAATTTGTGGAGCGGTGATTTGAGACACAATAGGATTCGGGTTCCAAGATGAGATCGGGTATGTAGGGGTTACAGAGATCTACGAAGCGGCTGCGCTCGCATACTGGGATTGAGGGAATTCGGGAAGTATGGGCATCGACATCCTTTGGGGGAGCTTGCCCATAGCTATCAAATCCATTTCTGCCCTCTTGGCTAACTCATACAACTCGAGAAAAGTATTGATGTTAGAATATCTTACCATGATACTGATATCAGGGTTGAAAGCCCGAAGGAAATAGTATGTTGCAGCTTCGTCGGTTGGCCGAAGTCCAACTGGTACTCTCTGCCAGGTTCGAGCGAACCTAACATTGAAGTCTATGATCTCTTCTTGTGGATGTCTCTGGATTGAAGTGAACTGATGCAGGAGAGAGGTAGGATCGGAGGACTCATTGAAGCTTCGCATCAACTGCCCGGCTAACTGGTCCCATCCCGTAATAGTACCGGGTGGTAAAGATCTATACCAGTAGAGGAGTTTTCCTCTAAGGGAAAGAACCAGAAGCTTTACCATAACTCGCTCCTCTGTGATGTCGTGGATCACCGCCAGAGAGATTATGTCCTGGATGTGCTCCAGAGCAGTCTTCCCAGTTCCATCGAACGTTGGGATCTTCTTTATAGCAGCAGGCGACACTTGCCCTTGTCCCGCTAGATTTAGCGGTGACAAAGAATCCCATGCTGGGAACAACCTGGGTGGCGGTTGCTGCTGCATTTGCTATTGTTGTTGTTGTTGTTGTTGTTGCTTTGTGCCATACTTGCTCCTAGATTTTGAGAAATAGGAATCCTCGAAGCTCCTCCTTGATTGCTAATAGGACGACTAATAGGAATGGAGGCACTAGGATGCTTCGGTGAGTTGGGAGGATTGGGAGGAAAACTAGATGTTGTGCTATCAGAAGTTAGGCCTTGTTCATCAACAGTAGCCTCTTGCGAGGATGTTCCACGTAATGGTGACTCGGGGGTGACCAACCTTGATCGCTCCCCAAAGGCATCGATATCTAGCTCAAAGAACTCGGTTTCCTCTCCTCTATTCCTAACTCTCCATCTCGTTTGCATGAAGGCACAGACTTTGGTACTGGTCTTTACGACTTAAAGATTCTTGGGTAAATAGAGTCGCCAGATGCTAAGAGTCTTTCGGTAATGAGAGCATCGGTTCTCACTACCACTAGTCAGGTGAGACTGACCGGGTCACACCGAGAACTGGTTAGAACTATTGGCCTCGGTGGAGACGGGTTTGAGATTCGTGTTCTTAAAATATGGGACCTTGGTCCCATCGGGCGTGCCAAAAACTGTTGGTCATCAAATCTGCCCAGGAAAGGATTTGGGTAAGTGTATGCGCCCTAGACCTGGACCAACATTGAAAGGCCGAAGGGAAGAGATGCCCCTCGTGCCAATCTCCGGAGAAAGGCCGGCTCCTATGCTAAACTACTTTGGTGTTTTGAGATAAGGGATGCAGGAAAGAGATAAATAGAGTAAGGGTGCAGGAAAGAGATAAAAAGAGTTAGGGTTAGAGAAAGAAATAAAAAAGGGGTAAGGGAAGAGAGATCGATAATTTAAAGTGGGAGAGAACAGGAAGCACGATCACTAACTAACAACTTGAATAGCAGCAAAGAACACCAAGAATAAATGAAAGAAATGCCACATTAACCTTCCTATGTATCCTCTGGGCGAGCTCCAAGATTCTCCTTCTCCCTTTCATCAAAATTTAGGGTTCAGAGTAACGACGATTAGGACAAGCGAATATAATAGAAACCACAACCCACCAGGCAACATAAAAGAAAACCAATATAGCATTTTTCCTCTCCTATGTATCCTTCGAGAAAATTTTAGGGTACAGTCCCCAATCGCACACCGAATTCAGGATTCAGAGTTACAGTATGCAAATGAAGAAAGACAAAAGAAATAAACATAGAAGGCAACATACAAGAGAGAAATTGAGCCCAAAGCTCTTTAGTATTAATCGCAGGACATCAAGTTACAACAGCTTTCTAGCAGAAAGTTCCCCCCTTTTCATTACAATGCCTGGGTTTTTATAGAGGACCCGACCCTCTGAGCCATAATTACACAAAATGGAGGAGTACATCCTCGAAAGTTGAGAAGTCGGCTCTTGCGGCTCTCGTGACTGAGCTCTCAATTCTGTTACCAAAACTAGCAACTACGATCGGGTCAACCATGGAAAGATGCATTAATGAGCCATCTGAGCGTCCTTGGCTTCTGGGTGCGGTGCTCGAGTGGCCGCCATGCTCGTCGGGCTCTCCATCATGGACTGATACTTCATTTCCAATTGCTAAAAATGAGCAACGGGCTTATCGGGCATGAAAAAATGTATTTATGAGGCACTTGATCACCTCGAGAAAATACCCGGCTTGGAGCACGTGCCTTTTGAAGCGCTTCGCTGAATTTTCATTCGCACTTCACTTTGCAATGGACTCGAGCCGAAGTAGATTCTCCTTGATTTGCACTTCGCATGATGGAGCTTCGCAAAACAGCTTTGGGGGTGGTGAGAGCCGAAGTAGATTTCTTCCTCAAGATGGGGTCTTCACTTCTCGCTACTTCGCTGTGCCAAAACTGCTTCGGTGAGGCCTTCGCCCGAAGTAGATACTTCGCTGATGAGCTTAAAAATGCTTCGCGGTGATCCTTCTTCAAAACTACGGTTCGGGGGTATTTTGGCCGAAGCTCATTCTTGCCTTCAAAATGTTTCGACTGCTTCTACTTCGGGTGAAAGTACTTCGCATGAAGGTTTGCCGAAGCAGATGCTTCGCAACGACTTTTGGCGAAGTAGAAATGGTTCACTGGTGGGAAGGCCCGAAGTGAGTGCTTCGACGGCCTTTTGGCGAAGTATTTTCAATGTTTGCCCTTTTCAATTTCCGCTTCGCAAGTTTCTTGCCCGAAGTATCATTTTGAAGTGCTTCGGGCCCGAAGTAGTTTTCATCCTTCTTCCTTTGCATTTTGCTTCGGTAACACCGCTTCGCAAAACTTTCGCCTGAAGTAACTTTTGAGGGACTTCAGGGCGAAGTAGTTTTCTTGCCTTAGCCAATTCGGACCGCGATTTTCCTTCTTGAATGCCGCTTCGCAAAACTTTTGCCCGAAGTAGCTTCTGGAAATGCTTCGGGTGCGAAGCTCTTTTTCTGAATTCTTCTTCGGCAACGCCACTTCGCAAGATTTTCGCCCGAAGTAGCTTCTTGAAGTGCTTCGGGGCCGAAGTAGATCCCATCCTTAGTGATTTCCTTTGCGAAGCTATCTTCCTTAGCTTGTTCGGCAGCGAAGCTCTTTCTTCTTTATTTTATGTACAAGGGGGTGGCAAGGAAAGCCAAAATTGCTGCAACACTTGAAAATGTTGTTTCTAAAAAAGCAAGGGAACAAATTCATGAAATTAAAAGAAATACTTTACAAAAATTTGATTTCTTTTTCTACCCCTTGTGCAATGTGACAAAATTGTCAACAGTTATCACCAATATAGAGTTCATAGCTAAGTATGTTTAAGCTAACATCAATCAAGGGTAGTAAGTAGCCAAGAGATTTATGACATGGTTAGTGTCAAATCTTGTGATAGGAGTGACCAACTCCTATCTAACCTTACGTGCCTTCATGATGTTTATTAATCCTTCATTTGATTGTTTCTCTCTCTTTTAATTAGGAAGTTTAATTAAGTCTACACACTTAATTAATTGATCATAATTCAATTATAAACTTACTTCCTATTTGAATAAGCAATCATTTCTATTGCAATGGAAACCATACATACATTATTAATCAATGCATAAATATTGCTTCATTCATTTCAATATTATTACTTGAATCAAAGCATAAACCATTGCATCATATTTAGATAACCATCCCATGGAAGAGTAAATGCAACATCTACTACTAGCTTATTAATCATCAAGTGCAAATATCATCTTTTCCATTATAGCAGAATGCTTATACAAGTTGAACATTGCTTGTTAACAAAAATCAATGCATCATATAATACTTTAGTAATCATCTCATGGAAATATAAATGCATCATCCATATTATAAGTTAACAAACAAGAAGTTCCAATCCACATAATAAATATCCATAACACATTGTTTATCCTGGGAAAAACCCCAAAGGGAAACAACCCAACCTCAAAATATGCATCCTCATATTTCATTAATCCCTTTTGTCTCAATTTACAATGATACAAAGAATCCTAACGATCAATTCCAAACCATATTTAAATACATTGATATAGGATAATCCCACACAATCCTATTTTTAGGTCATCATTACAATTGAAACACATAAATGAAATGTTCACTGGATACATATACATTGAGAATGAAGGAAACCTCATAGTTCCCTCAAGAATGAATCTCACATTCATTCTTCAAAACATTCAATCCAACATGGAGTGAAGGTTATCTAAAAGTTGTATAATACAAGAAGAGACCCCATAATCTCTTCAATAATAGATTCCACATCTATTCTTTCTAAATTCATTCATGTTTCCACAAAATAAATTCTTTAGCGCACACATGCATTCATCATCAAATGCATTTCTAAAGCACCATGTAGTTTTCAATTTAATCTACATAAGTACATACTAAGAGGAAACCCCATAATTTCCTCAAGAATGGATTCCCTATCCATTATTTCCCAATGAATCTAGAAGGTGCTTTCATAATTCATCTTTCATTGATTCTCATTCACTTAGGAATAACATTTAAACAAATGGATCAAACCGTTTCATTCTTAAAAATTTATTTATAACTAAGCACTCATTATTTCCACAAAATTTCACCAAACTTTTTCCATAACTTTTTTACTTATAGTTCTTACAAATTTACCATAAATTTATACTATAATTTTCTTTTCAATATTTCACAATAGTTTTTACTAATTTTATACAAATTTGTCTTAAACAAGATTACGCTATAGTTCTCATAAATTAGATCACAAATTTATCCCATAATCTATAAAACAAGATTACAATATAGTTTGTACAAATTTTACCACAAACTTGTCTCATAATCTATCAAACAAGATTGCATTATAGTTCTCACAAATTTATCACAAAATTGTCTCATAATCTATCAAACAAGATTACATTATTATTATTACAAGTTTAGACACCACTTTGTCTCATAATATATTAAACATTATTACGCTATATTTCTCACAAATTTTAACACAAATTTATCTTATAATATATCAAACAAGATTACACTATAGTTTTCACAACTTAATCACAAATTTGTCTTGTAATCTATCAAACAATATTACACTATAGTTTTCACAACTTAATCACAAATTTGTCTTGTAATCTATCAACAAGATTACACTATAGTTTTCACAACTTAATCACAAATTTGCCATGTAATCTATCAAACAATATTCCACTATAGTTTTCACAACTTAATAATAAATTTTCCATGTAATGTATCAAACAAGATCACACTATAGTTTTCACAACTTAATAATAAATTTTCCTTGTAATCTATCAAATAATATTACACTATAGTTTTCACAACATAATCACAAAATCATCTTGTAATCTATCAAATAAGATTACACTATAGTTTTCACAACTTAATCATAAAATTTCCATGTAATTTATCAAACAATATTACACTATAGTTTTCACAGCTTAATCACATAAATGCCTTGTAATCTATCAAACAAGATTATACTATAGTTTTCACAACTTAATCACAAAGTTGTCTTGTAATCTAGCAAACAAGATTACACAAATTTTATCATAAAATTTATCATTATAGTCTCTACAAATTCTTCTCAAATTTGTACTATAGGTTTCAAATACATAATTCATGTATTTTTTTCATTTTATTCAATTCTCAAATCTTGCTTTGTTCTTCCCTTTAATGCCTTTTCACTAGAGCCATTGTTCTATAATTATTCTATCAAAGGATAAAAAGATTTAACATGAGCAAGTATATCAAAAGGCAATTATGGATTATAGACGTTCAATCATCATAGTCATGGGTCAAACAACATGGTCAAGATTTACCCTGGTCAAACCTGCTAGTAAACAACCACTAGCCCACTAGTCTCCACAACTAGACAACTAGCGCATGCTAGCCCCGACGACAACCCATGGTCGAGTATTGATGTATGGTTTCCTTCTTATAACTTCTCCACATGCTCCTGCGAGGAGCATGTGGGATATATCACCACATGAATAATTAAAATATACTTTAACCCGCGTGGTCCGAGGAGTTAGTCGATCGATACAACATGATTTTCAAGTATGGTTACACCAACTAAGGGGTCACATCACACGTGCTTAAAAAGCTTGGGCAAGGCTTAACCAAGCACCTAGGTGCTTGGATGCAATATTTTATGCATCCAATGTGTTTTATATAGCCTTCGTTCCACTACATCGTGCATGTAGGACAAAGGTTATTATTGTACACAATTAGGTAACGTCACCAGGAATGATATGGAAGCCATGGCGACTTAGGGATTGATAATAAAGAACCTTAGGTCCCTCCATTCCTGGGGTGAACAATCAGGAAGTCCTTACCATGATGAAAAAACCAACTCCCATTAGAATCTCTTGAGTATCTTAATATTTGATGTTTAACTCATCTAGCAAAGAGGAAAGGTGGTTTCGATTGCATTCAACAGATCCTTAAAAAAATCTCATCGATTTACTAAACTTAGGATCTTTCCTCCTGTAACTTCAAAACATTAAGAACTAGATTTATATGACGATATTCCCCACCTACAGTTTGATATTGTTGATTGAAAGCATCGACATGGATCAATCAAATGGATTAATTACCATGCCAAATTTATCATGTCACCTAGAGTTTCCAAATTGAGGATAATTCATAACATGGATGGCAGTCGAAGAAGGATTGCGAAGCTAATACAGGGCTAATTTTTTTTTTAAATCCATGAATGGGACATATATCCCACATGCATCAGGTCAAGGGAATAACATGAAACTAAATAATTCTTACGGTAGAAGAGTGGTAACCACCAGGTAATGGTCGTAGAGGTATCGTTGGTGGTTTGACTTAGCTACTGCCCACCGTATCCAATGGTCTCTTAGGTATTAAATCACAATATCCTATTGATTGGGGTTATAAACCTCGATTAAAAACTCCCATACGACTAAGTACATAATATTCATGATTTATAAATCACACTTGCACATTATAAGATGATAATATCCTATTCGACCATTCCCAATCCTTAACAACAGGGTTTATAAATCAAAATTAGAAATTCAAGCCATTTTAGACTGGTAATAATAATAATAAGGAAGACAAACCATTCAAACACATTATAATATGATAATATCCTATTCGACCATTCCCAATCCTTAACAACAGGGTTTATAAATCAAAATTAGAAATTCAAGCCATTTTAGAATGGTAATAATAATAATAAGGAAGACAAACCATTCAAACAGATAAAGCATATTTAATAACAACATATGCACTATAAGGAAGCTCCAACCTGATTACTCCAGGTGCCTTTCACTCTTTCCTAATTTCTCCATGAATTCCCTCCAAGGATGCCTATCATCCTCTCATATGATTTATAAATCACACTTGCACATTATAAGATGATAATATCCTATTCGACTATTCCCAATCCTTAACAACAAGGTTTATAAATCAAAATTAGAAATTCAAGCCATTTTAGAATGGTAATAATAATAATAAGGAAGACAAACCATTCAAACAGATAAAGCATATTTAATAACAACATATGCACTATAAGGAAGCTCCAACCTGATTACTCCAGGTGCCTTTCACTCTTTCCTAATTTCTCCATGAATTCCCTCCAAGGATGCCTATCATCCTCTCATATGATTTATAAATCACACTTGCACATTATAAGATGATAATATCCTATTCGACCATTCCCAATCCTTAACAACAGGGTTTATAAATCAAAATTAGAAATTCAAGCCATTTTAGAATGGTAATAATAATAATAAGGAAGACAAACCATTCAAACAGATAAAGCATATTTAATAACAACATATGCACTATAAGGAAGCTCCAACCTGATTACTCCAGGTGCCTTTCACTCTTTCCTAATTTCTCCATGAATTCCCTCCAAGGATGCCTATCATCCTCTCATCCCTGCCAAGCTTACCTTATCCCATTAGTTAAACATAAGAGTCAATTTATATACTTTTGGAATATTTACCTATTCAAAAGTCATGCTTGGAAGAAGGTAGAAGGAAGGATCCATGAATAGACAATTTTAACCATAGAAAGACTAAAATGCCCATGGTTTTATTTTTCCATCTTCTTCTAGAAATTAGCCCCAATTTTCTACTTCTTCTAGAAATGGGCTACATTTTTCTTCCCCTTCTAGAAATCCCTTTTTCTAATTCCTTTTCTATTTCTTTTTGTCATTTTTGTAACAATAAAATGATTAAATAAATACCATCTAGGTATTAAAATAATTAGGTTAATTTAAAACCATAATCAATATCAATTATTGACATCCTCCTTCTTTGATGGGTATTTTGCTAGATTGATCAAGCATTTTGATCTTTGGTGGTTGTTTTCCTTGCCACATTTGGAAATACCTAATCAACAAATCATTAGCAAAACCATACTCAAAACATCAATGATAATTAACTAATGATCATATTTACCACTACAAAATATGATAGTCTTCATCATCAATGGGAATTGCTAAGGGAGGGTTGTGACAGTATGATTGTACAATGTACAATTGGTGTTGTCGTACGATAGGTTGGATCATACGATCTAAAAATCATACAGGTAGATTTGAAGTTATGTTGTATGATAAAATACTCAATCATTGAATCTATCACCACCTCCCTTACTAGGAATACCACCACTCATGCTATAGTATGCTTATTTATGTTCCCTCACCTATCCTTACCATACCTCCACCATTGATCAAATATTCATAAACTCCATTTTCAAACTCCACGATATGCCCAAATCCATTATATCTAACTATGGCCTCACTTTTACTAGTCAATATTAGAAAGTACTATTTAAACTATAGGAAATGCAACTATGAATTATCTCAATATAACATTCACAAATAAATGGGAAAATTAAAATTGTAAACAAGCACTTGGAAACCTTCCTCCACTATTTTACCTCTAAGAATCCAACACAGTGGGTTAAGTGGTTATCTTTGGTTGAGTGTTGGTACAATACTTCATTCCACATAGCCTCCAAAATGATTTCTTTTGAAGTAGTGTATGGGTACCCACCTCCATCACCCTCTTCATATGTTCTTGGAAACTCTAAAGTTTAAGAAATGGATGCAAGTCTTTAGGAGCATGCCCAAATTTTGTAATAGTTAAAGGAGATCTTGGTGCTGGTTCAAAATTAGATGCAACAACATATTGACCAACACTATTTTAAGTGTAGCTTCAACGTAGATGATATAGTATTTCTTTGAATCTAACTACAAATAATCTTCTATAAAATTTTAAACTCATTAAAAATTGGTAGCATGATTTTATGGACCCTATAAGATATGACAATGGATTGGACAAGTGGTCTATAAGATTGCATCACCACCTTATTCCAAGATCCATCTAGTCTTCCATATCTCGTGTCTCAATAAGATACTTGGAAATTGCATTCAAGTTTAGTTAACACTCCCTAAGTTAGATGATGAAGGCTTGATCATCTTGGATCATGATAGCATTTTGGACCAAATAATTCTCACTCTCTATAACTGCATCATCACTAAATTTTTGGTCCAATGATAGGGTTTACAACAAGAAGATGCTACATGGGATCCTCTCCAACAGTTGCAACATCAATTTCCTCATCTCTAGCTTTGAGGACATAGTGTTTTCAAGGAGAAGTGGATTATAGGGCCTCATCCAAACCTTATTATGTAATTACCTCCTTCCTAATATGGGGATCCAGTCTTAATAATATTATGTAATATTTTATAATGTGTGTGGCATTTGAGGCACCTAGACAAGTGGTGTCATTTAATGTAATTGTTATAAAGAATATAATTATTGTTTGGTATAAGATTCTAGCTTGGGTTACAACTTGCATGTGAATCCAACCCTTGATTATTATAGTTAGGGTTATTAATAGTCTTTAAAAAGATAAGGGGGCATACAAAAAAGTACTTCCCATGTTTTTGTTGAAGATCTACTCCTAAGGAGGTTTTCCCTTCAAAGAGGCTTGAGATTATGTATTGTGTTCTTGCTTTCTACAATATAATCTGTTGCTTTTCCATTTTATTTTGCAATATTGTTAATTTCAAGTTCAATTTTTGTTATTCTTACAATATTGTGTGGATTTGTTTTTATTTTACTACAAGGTCCTT
Source organism: Wollemia nobilis (assembly GCA_028583015.1). Lineage (NCBI taxonomy): Eukaryota > Viridiplantae > Streptophyta > Pinopsida > Araucariales > Araucariaceae > Wollemia > Wollemia nobilis. The sequence goes on along the minus strand of JAQPPZ010017220.1, from coordinate 10,668,674 downwards.
AACAACTTCCCTCCTACTTTTGACTGGCTACTATATGTTTAACCTAAGCTATGGTTAGGCATTGTTTCTTCTTCTAATTTTACCCATCAGGAGATTAGCATGAGTCATAAGCTAGGAAAAATTGATAGCCTATGGGACTTGGCACCCTTCAAAAACTAACTTTAGGTCAAAAATAGCCACTGAATATTGATTTAAGATCCAATGGATGACATGGCTAGGAATATCTTCTCCTCTGTGTTGTGGAGATCATGCCTGCCCTTTTGACTAAAAATGAGTTATAGTTTCTAATACTTCTCTTTGACTTTTCCTACTTCTGATTGGGCTTTTGAGTGAAGTGGTATTGTACAAATATTTCCCTACAACTGCCTCAATTTTGAGAAATCTAAATTGGACTAAATCCATTTATCAACTACATGGATGCATCTGACATAGTGTTGGGAAGCATGTTAAGTCAGCAAGATGATAAAGGGTATGTTCATACTATTTACTTTGGTAGTAGAAAAATGAATAATATTGAATTAAATTATATAGTTACAGAAAAGAAAGCCTTAGCCATCATATTTGCTATTAATAAGATTAGAAACTATTTGCTAGGGTAGAATTTCACCATTGTTATGAACCATGTTGCACTCAAGTATATTGTAAATAAGCCAAATCCATATGGGGACATTACCAAATGGATCCTACTTTTGTAAGAATATGAATTTGACATTATGGATTAGATGAGGAAGAAGAATATTAACATAAATTCTCTTTAAAGATCATATGAGGTAGTTGACTTTAAATATGTAGATAATAAGCTCCCAAATACAACACTATTAACAATAGAAATAGTTCTAGAAGTGTGTGTGAATATTTGAACCACTCCTAACAACCTCATTCTAATTTTATCTCTTAACCAATAAAATATAAATAATAATCAATTAAATACCAATACTAATAAACCAAATTTTAATCCAAACCTCAACACATCCTAGATCCGAATTCATCAAATGCTAATTATATGAGTTTTACTACTATCACCACTTCCATAGGTAATGGAAGACCAAATGTCCCACTATGCTTGGGATATCCTACATATTTACCTCTACCTGAAGAGTTGTTAAGGGTCAACATTAGTTGTCCCACATCCCAACACCCTAGCACAAGTTATGATCATAATTTGGATCTCCTTATCATGACCCTCCCTTGTGGGCCTTAGGGTATAGAAACTATGTATTGTTTAAAAATAACTTGTACATAGTTTAGTTGTAAGTAAACAACTATGCAATGTATAGAATCAACCCTAAGGACTATTATATATATATATATCATAGAGAAATGGAATATTATAATTAAAAGGATTTAATTATAATATAGACTATTATATATAATATAATAGAAGAATGAAATATTATAATTAAAAGGGTTTAATTATAATATAGGCTATTATATATAATATAATAGGGAAATGAAATATTATAATTAAAAGGGTTTAATTATAATATAGGCTATTATATATTATAAATAAAAGAGGTTTATTTATATAATAGGAAATATAATATTCATTATAAAAGAAATTTTATAATAAAAAAAATATTATATTAAAATAAAGAAACAATAATAATAAATATTATTATTAATAAATAAATCTTTTCATTTAAAAGTCTTTTATTTATTTGAGTAGACAAGATATGATTTGAAGTTGGAAACTTTAAATTATTAAATTTTAGATATTTTTAAAAAATATCTCTTCACTGACTTATCTGATAAAGGCAGACATGTTTGCAATTAAGGTAGGGCATGGGCTTTCTGTCATAGATAGGTAAAGAGCCTTCAATTAGAGAGGGAGTACTAGTTGGACCTCCTATCAAGGATGAAGGGTGAGCAAGTTGAGGGTGTGTCATCGCATGGGTTCGATGGGGAGCAACTGTAAGTATGATGAATGAAAGGGGATTAAAAAAAAGAAAAGAAGAATATCAGATGGATGTAATCTTTATTCGAAAATTGTGATTGAGTTGACGTGTTGTCGTGTTCTTTTAACTCCATTCAGTGTTCATTCCTATGCATATGAATTCTCAAGCGATGTAGCTTCCTAAATCTATTGGTGGGATGTTCCATCCCTGTAACCCTAGCTCTCTCCTGGAAGAACCGGATGGTCCTCGTGTCGTAAAAGCTCATCCTCTTGGCCGCTTAAATTCCCATCTGGAAATGGCATCTAAGCAAGGTGTGCAGAGATTTTCTACTTGCTCTACGTTCAAGGATTTGTTGGCCTGTAAGCGGTGCTCAGTACCTTAGGACTGGTTACCATCGTCTGCAAAGCCCTGGTACAGTTGTTTTAGCAAGTAAAAATGTGTTGCCATTTGGTGTTGTGATCCTTAAAGATACTAAGCAAATATTTTTAAAAAATGCCTTGCTTGAGGCTACCTTGGCTATTGCATTATGTGTTGGTCGTGTGTATGACTCCAACCCATATGAAAGTCGAGTTCGGTGGCCGCATTTTAGCTCAGTGGTGTGTCGGTTTATGAGGTACGGATTGATGCAAAGAAAACACCCTTTTGCTGGCATCGAAGTAGGATAATATTTGATTGAGAAAACATTAGTTTATCAAATGGAATAAAAGGAAACTTAAATAGGGTTTCAACATAGCTTTATATAATAAAATGGTAGATTATGTTAATAGGGTTTTAACAAAGCTTTATATTATAAAATGGTAGATTAGGACTTTATATTGTATGTCAAAATATTATTATGATAATGGTTTAACATAATACAAAATAGGGTTATATATTGGATGTCAATATATTGTTATGTTAATGGTTTAACATAAATAGTCTATATTGTATTGTTATTATGGATTAACATGAAAAGTTCTAAAAGGTTTTAACATTGTTATCTTAATATTTTAAGATAATAGGGTTTCATGTTTATATAGTTATGTTAATATGGGTTAACATAAATGGCTTTAAAATATATTAATATTATAGTTATTTAAAATTAGAAAATATATTAATGTTATAGTAATTTAACATTGAAAAATATATTAATTTTATAGTGCTTTAACATTAAATAATATATATATGTTATAGTGATTTAACATTGGAAAATATATTAATGTTATAGTGCTTTAAATTAGATAAAATATGAAGGGATCTCAATCCTCGTGGGGAGGGGGAGGGTCATGCTCCCTCTCCCTGCTCCCCCTCCCCTGGTTCTTGCCCAGTCCCTGGCTCATCTTGGGTCATCCCGCTCTGGGAATGCTTTGTAGTAGATGATCTCCTTGGAGGAGATCCTTCTCCACTTTCTGCTCTTTTTCCAGCAGTTTCAGGGTTTCCTTTCCTGAGCTTGTGGTCTGGTGCATCCTAGGGGTCTCCTAGGGTTTCTTGCATGTTCCTGGGATCCCTTCCCCGATCTCCCTCAAGATTTCCCCTAGGGTTTTTTGCAGGTTTTTTGCGTGGATTTGGTTCCCAAGGCTTCCTCGGTCGATGGTGGTGGCAGGTTGGGATTTCAACTGCTTCTTGGTGCATCCTGTGAGGTCCTCTCTACTTTGAGATTGGTCTAGGGGGACTAGTTTCCTCTTCTTCTAGTGACTCCTCTCTAGGATGCCTATGGTTGTTGTTGGTCCCATCCCGTTGGGTAGGGCCCTTTTCGGTTTCTTGTTTGGAGGCTTCTTCTTGTTGGATCTACGATTTGGTGGACACCCAAGGCATTGGTTGGCCTTCGAGGTGGGCCTCTTCCTCTACTTGGGTTGTTCCCAATCCCAGTCCCAGTTCCCTGAGTTGTCCATGAGCAAGGATGGGGGGATCTTGGTCCCTTCTTCTGGGGTTCCTAGGGTTTTTGTTGCATGTCTAGATCTTGGGGGGGACCCATGATCAGTGCATGCAGACCCTGGTTCCCCCAGGTTAGGCTTTCGAGGATCCCATATTTGTGCCTGTTATCGCTTCTCGCCTAGGATCCTCAAGTTGTTCATTTCAGTTCCTGTTCAGGGGCTTCTGGTCCTAGTTCCTTGGATCTATTCATGAGCAAGGATGGTGGTTCCTGGGCCTTTCTGCTGGAGTGGTGGGGGATTCCTTCTGTATTATTTGATTTGGGGGGAGATCAGTGTATTTGCAGTTGTGGTCCCTCCTTCCTCCTTCATTTTTGGCTTTTAGGATCCTATCTTTGCACTTGTTGCTATTTTCCCTAGATCCTTTCGGCTTCCTCGTATTTCTCCTTGTTGTGCACAGGGATATCTTGGCCTGTAGATATCCCCAGTAGTGTTGTTCCACTTTTTAGGCTCTTGCGGAGGCTTCCCATTTTTTTCTTTGAGGATCCTGATACCATTTCCCAAGTTGTCCCGCTACTGACCCTTGCCTGTATCCCGGTGTTGCTTGTTGCTTTGCTCGCATGGCTACTTCGCTCGTGTGACTGCTTGTTGCTTCGCTACACCCTAGGTTGCATCCCGAGTCATCCCTGGGTGAGGATCCTCTCCAATTTTCTAAAAATTCCCTACTTTTGGTTTTCGAGCAGGATTTTTGGTTGTAGGCTATTCTTGGCCTTCCCGCTCTCCCTATGCAGGTCTGGGCAGGTGCGTTGTATCCACCCTTGGGAGGATCCCAGACTATTGTATCCACCCTCGGGTGGATCCCAGACTGTTGTATCCACCCTTGGGAGGATCCCAGACTGCCAACAATGGGAGGATGATATTTTCACGAAGTGGGCCTCACTAGTTGGTACTAGAATTTGGTCTTTCTACTGGATCAAGGGTTGTTTTTGGCCCTTTCTCTTTCAGTTTGTGTTTATTTTCATGTACTAAGGAATTGCTTTAAATATCGGTGCTACGGCCCTTTTTGTTATAAGGTTTTGGGATCCTCTTAAAAAATCCAATTTGTATATAAAATTCTAGTTACTTATAAAAAAAACAAATAGATAAAATATATTAATGTTATAGTGATTTAACATTGGAAAATATATTAATGTTATAGTGCTTTAACATTAGAGAAAATATATTAATGTTATAGTGATTTAACATTAGAGAAAATATATTAATGTTTTAGTAATTTAACATTGGAAAATATATTAATGTTATAGTGCTTTAACATTAGAGAAAATATATTAATGTTAAATAATGACTTAACATTAGAGAAAATATATTAATGTTATAGTGATTTAACATTAGAGAAAATATATTAATGTTATAGTGATTTAACATTAAATAAAATATATTAATGTTATAGTGATTTAACATTAGAAAATATATTAATGTTATATTGCTTTAACATTAGATAAAATATATTAATGTTATAGTGATTTAACATTAGAGAAAATATATTAATGTTATAGTGATTTAACATTAGAGAAAATATATTAATGTTATAGTGATTTAACATTAGAGAAAATATATTAATGTTATGATTTAACATTGGAGAATATATTTAATGTTATAAGGGTTTAACATTTAATGAATATTGTAATGAAATGGAAAGATTATAATAGTGTTTTATAATCAAGTGAAATGCATTATAGTGGAAAGATTATAATAGTGTTTTATAATCATTGCATTATAGTTGTATAGCTTTATAGTGGAAAGATTATAATAGTGTTTTATAATCATTGCATTATAGTTGTATAGCTTTATAGTGGAAATATTATAATAGTGTTTTAAAATCAAATGAAATGCATTATAGTTGCATAGTTTATATTGCAAGATAGTGAATTATGTTATAGATGTTTAGCATAATTTACATGAGAAAGAAAATATAATTATGTTATAGATGTTTAACATAGATTATATTAAAAAAAATTCATTGAATATGTTATAAAGGCAATTTAACATAGTTCATAGTAGGAATTCATTGATTATGTTATAGAGGCAATTTAACATAGTTCATAGTAGGAATTCATTGATTATGTTATAAAGGTAATTTAACATAGTTCATAGTAGGAATTCATTGATTATGTTATAAAGGCAATTTAACATAGTTCATAGTAGGAATTCATTGATTATGTTATAAATATAATTTAACATAGTTCATAGTAGGAATTCATTGAATATGTTATAAAGGGAATTTAACATAGTTCATAGTAGGAATTCATTGAATATGTTATAAAGGTATTTTAACATAGTTCATATAGGAATCCATTGACTATGTCATAAATAATGACTTATGTTATAAAGTGGATAACATAGTTTATTTATGAAAGAATACATCATGTTGTAAGATTGATAACATAGTTGTATTTAAAGAATAACTTATGTTATAAATTGAATAACATAGTTTGATTTGGAAAGCTTTGGATTATGTTACAGAATGGATAGCATAGTTTGCTTATGAAAGAACGAATTATGTTATGAAATGGATAACTTATTTTGCATTAAAGAATGAATTATGTTATAAGATGGTATAACATAGTTATTATTGCAAGAATGGATTATGTTAGAATGTGATTAACATAGTAATAAAAGGAAAGTTATTGATTATGCTAAATATGTTAGTATAGTTAGTAATGAAAGGAAAGCTATTCATTATGCTAAGTATGTTAGTATAGTTAGTAATAAAATGTGGATTATTAGATTAGTTAAAGGTATGGGTCTTTAGCTAGTTTTGTAAGTAAAATATGGATTATTAAGTTTACTAAAGGTATGGGTCTTTAGCTAGTTTGGTAAGTAAAATGTGGATTATTGAGTTAGCTAAAGGTATGGGTCTTTAGCTAGTTTGGTAAGTAAAATGTGGATTATTGAGTTAGCTAAAGGTATGGATCTTTAGCTAGTTTGGTAAGTAAAAAGTGGATTATTGAATTAGCTAAAGGTATGGAACTTTAGCTAGTTTGGTAAGTAAAATATGGATTATTGAATTAGCTAAAGGTATGGGACTTTAGCTAGTTTGGTGAATGAAATATGGATTATTGAATTAGCTAAAGGTATGGGGATTTAGCTAATCAAGGAATGATGTGAATTAAAAGAGCAATTCACGGTAAATTTGTGGGAACTATGAGTTCCTACACATTGTATTGGCATACATTTGGGTGAAAGGGATCATGGATCCTTGTATTTGTAAAAGACCAAACTTATGCAATATATGAAACGTATTTGAGGTTGGGTTTTCCTAAAAGGGTTTTCCCTAGGATATATAATGTGTTATGGGTATTGATTCTCTCTTTTGTATTACTTTTTATATCTCTTTATTGTAGTTTCCATATTCTCTTTTCATGTATCTTTTGTCAGTTTATTCTTATGTTTGGTTTAAATGGATGTTTTAGCAAATATTGTTCTTTTTTTGTTCTAATTGAGTTAAACTTTGTGGTTGTTAGTATGTAATGATGTTTTATGTTATTAGTTAATTAAAAAAAAAGTTATAATAGTAAATAGTGACATCCCTTAAACTAGTTGGGTTTTGGGGGTGTTACACTCTCTCATAGTGCTTCAATATCAAATCCTTTCATCAACCCTCCTAACCTTGTCAATATTAATGTTGTCCAAAATTCTATGTTTGTAGTTTCTAACCATGAAATTACTAATCCATTTGCTTTCAATAATTTGAGGATGGGTTGTATGATGTCAACATTAACATCATATACTCCAACATCCCAACCTTACCCTTCTTAAACCTCTTTCATTCCATAGCACACTTCTCATGTGCCACTTGACCCTAAAATTCAAAACCTAAATACTCATTTGGAGTAGTTAACACAACAAATGGATTCCATTCAAGCACCCTCATCTAGTAATAAGTATTATTATGATGATTTATGTAATCAAACCCTAAATACAATGGTAGCAAGTCATCCTTTCCCCTCAAAATTTAAAACATTAAATTTTGAAATGTATAATGGAAAGGAAGACCCAATCAATCACCTTAGATTCTTCCAAACATCTAGTAGTGATATGACCTATGATTAGATATTTCTACTAAATATCTTCCCCAAAAGCCTTATTGGACTTACTCTTGAGTGGTATTATCAAATACCATACCATTACCTTAATATGTTTAAGGACATTGCTAATATTTGTCCACCAATAGTTAGTATATATTGAGGAGAATGTCACCATCAGTGACCTCTATAAACTTAAGCAAGCAAAATATGAGAGCTTCAAAAATTCTTGGCAAAGTGGAAAGCCCTAGTGGGGATACTTCAATACACTTACATATAGAATTACATTTTGGACATCTTCATAAGTAACCTGAATGGCCAATTGGCCTATGAATTGGAAATGGCCAACATCTCCTCTTTTGAAGTAGTCAATTTAGCTAAATGTGGAAAAAATTCCCTCCTAAGGAGAGGACATCTAAAATTCAAGAAACAAGAGTCAAATCCTTCCAATCATAAAGGAAATACAAAAATAAACATGTAGTAGGTGATATAGTCCTCGATTCTTGCCAAAGCAATCATGTGAGTGTCACAATAATTCTCCAAAAATTGGTTGTAGGAAAATCCCAACAATCAAAACCAAGAAGACAATTCACCAAGTTAGATCAACCTTCTTCGACTATCCTCAAGAAAATTATTGATTCCAAGATGATTGAGCTTTCACATATTCAACTTGCAGATATGTAGAAAGAGAAATACGAGTGGTTTTATCCGATGAACATTGTGGTTTCCATTGTGTTAATGACTATTCCACCAATAGGTGTAGGTACCTCAAGAATATCGTCTAGAACCTAATAGAAAATGGCCAAGTTCTTGTTAATGGATCTAAATCTCAATCTTCATCAAACCAAGACCTTGAAATTTTTCAAAATCCACCACCAAACCATGACTAAAAGACAACAAATAACATTCAATACCAAAATGTTCCACCTCTAAATAAAAATATGGTGGGTATGATCTATTCTTCAAATCTCTCATCCCCTATATATATTGTCATGAGACAACAATAAAATAATCAATCCTGGGATCAACCTTATAAATCACCCTTAGTCCTTCATTCCAAGAAGGCTTATTCTTTTGAAAAACCACCACTTATCATACAATACCAAAATTAATCTAAGGGTAATTTCAATCTTCAACTACAACTCACGAGTACTCCTACCAAGATTAATATTTTTGAACTCCTCTTAACCTTTCCAACACATAGAGATGCCTTACTCAAACTTTTGAATGATAAAATCATTCCTCAAGACCTTAAGCCCAATGATCTCACTTCTATAATGGGTTCCATTGGAGTGAAAAAAGGTAACAATTTCATTTCATGATGATGATATCCCTTTACCCTCTATGATTGAAGGGCCTCCTCTTTATATCACAGGTCATATTGGTAACACATTCATCAAAAAAGTCCTTGCTGACAATTAGTTTGGCCTTAACATTTGTAGTCTTAAATTTATTAGTAATTTTAGCCTAAATGAATAGGATTTGCAAAAAATTAACCTTATATTTAGGTATTTTGATGATGGGTTATGTGAGGCTAACGAAACCATAGTCTTAATCTTAAAATTCAAGCCTTGCATCCTCAATACTCTCTTCTATGTTATGCCATATTACCTTACGTACAACATTCTTTTGGGAAGGCCTTGGATCCATGTAATACAAGCCATCCCCTCTACTCTCCACTAATATCTTAAGTATGAGTACTAGGGAAAGACCATCCATATCCCAATATATCCTAAACCTTTTGCTTACTATAAGATGATTGACATTAGGGACCTTGAGGTTAATTGTTACCCTTCTCTCATTGCATATCCATCTACTACTTCTTCTTATCAAATCAATGATGCATTAGGTTCTTTAACTCTAAATAATCAATCTAATCAACATAATGATCAATCTAAACATCAAGTTGATAATCAAACAAACATAAAATATAAAATAAATAATCTAGTTCATATTCAAAGTAAGTATCAAGATAAAAATGAACACTTTTTTTACCTAGATAACCTCTCTCTATTTTCTCAAACCTTAGGCTTACCTTTTAGGAAGGGTAAAATGGTGTGAATAGGAAGTTGCTCTTTTATTTATGATGATGATACCAATGAGAAAAAATTATATGGTGTTAAACATTGTATAGTTTAAATACACTACACATCATACTTATGTAGCTTGTATCTGTTCACAAAGTAGATGCTTACAAATATGGGATATCAATGAAAAAGCTTAGGTCTACATGAACATGGCACAAAAGAGCCCTTATAAGTTAAATCCTAGACAAGAATCTATGGGATAGGATATATACCTAGTTGTAATAATTCTATTCTAGCTTCTTTTTCATTCAATGATGATGAAGCCATTTGATTCTTTCAAGATTCCCATGAAAACACCATATCTATAAATAGATTATATTGGGATGAGATGAATGAGGAATACTTGGCTCTTATAGGTCCTTAATCCTTTCCATTTACACACATTGCTAGTGTAGACCTCTTAACTCTAGTACACCTTTAATTTATTAAGTAATACTTTAAGAAGAGGAATGTACCATGCATTTATACCTGAGGTAGTTTCTCTAATCCTTTTGTCCAAGACACCTTCTACTTTGATAGGTATTTTTCTCAAGTAGCTAATGTCAACACCTCCAATTATGATCATCTGCCTCTCAATCCTAAAGACTTTAAAATATTAGGAGTGTTTCCTACCCCTCTTTAGCTAGAGGATGAATCACACGTTCTACTTTAGAATATTATCAACATTAATGTTGGAACACTTGATTTTCCCAAGCTCCTAAAGCTAGGTAAGGTATTTACACCTATATAACACAAGGAATACACCAATATATTGATATAATTCTATGATATATTTGCTTAATCCTATGCTAACATGCTATAATTAGATCCATATTTAGTTGTTCATCACCTTGTACTAAGACTGAATGTGAAACACATAAAACAAAAGTTGTGGATAATACATCTAAAAGTGGCCTTACTAGTCAAATAAGAGCTTTAAATATCTTTGATATTAGATTCATCAAGATAGGTAATTATTTTGACTAGATCTCCAACATCATTCTCATTTCCAAGAAAGAGGGAAGTGTTAACATTTCCACCGATTTTAGGAACATCAACAAAGAATATCCTAAAGATGATTTCTCTTTGATAAACATTGACATAATGATCGATTTCACAGTAGGCTATGGAGTGCTATTCTTAATGGATGGATTCTTTAGATATAACCAAATCAATATCGCTCTTGATAATTAATCTAAGATAGCATTCACAACCATTTTGGGTATTATTTACTACCAAGTCATGTATTTTTGCTTGAATATTATAGGAACCACTTAAAAGAGAGCTTTGACATATATATTTCATGATATAATGCATGACATCATAGAAGATTATGTCAGTGACCTCCTTGGTTTATCCTTTATTTGAAAGGACCATGATCATGATCTCAGGTATATCTTCGAATGACTAAGAAAATATAAGGTCTTCCTTAATCTCTCTAAGTGTGTCTTTGGGGTAACATCAAAAACATTGTTTATATTTATCATATCCTTATAAGGTACTAAAGTGGATCTTGATAACATATCGAGCATTATCGATATGCCATCCCCTTGAAACTAAATTTAAATTTAGAGGTTCCAAGGCAAGCTTCACGCAATAAGAAGATGCATCACCCAACTTGCTGGTGATGTCAACCTATTTTCAAGCTTCTATTAAAGGACATTGAATTATGATGGGACTATCTTGATGAATTAAAGTAATATCTCTTGTCTCCTTCTATCCTTATTCCTCTCAATCCTTCAAATCCTTTGTTGTTGTTTATCACTACAAATACTCATGCCTTAGGAGCTATGTTGGTCTAATATGACAATAAAAATACGGAGATATCCATATAGTACATCAATATGAATTTAGTTAGTTGTAATTTTAGTCATAAAACATTTGTTATAGTGAGGGTAAACCTAAAATATTATCTCATGTCAAAATACCACCTATTTGGGAAAACTACTAAATTGGTTATCCCCCTTAGTAAATTTAATTTAGAATTCATTAGCTAAAAATCTATCAAAGGATAAGTCATTGCTAGAAAAGTGGCTATAGTACCTTTAGAAGAAACCCATCCTATTGTCATATATTTCTTTGATGAATCAGTCTTCACCATAGATGCTGATCAACCTAATTCCTATATCCTATACCTTGATAGAACTCAATATGTCAAAGGAGTAGGGGTTGGAATTTTCTTTGTCACATCTCAAAAGAAACTAATCCCTCTCTCCTATAAATTTTACTTCTATTGTATCAACAACATTATTGAGTATGAGTCCCTTATCCTAGGATTTCATGTAGCCTTAGCTTTGCAAGTTAGAATGCTCTCAATATTTTAATATTCTCAACTCATGGTCAATCAAGTAAATGGTGTTTACAAAACTAATGATAAGAACCTCAAACCTTACAAATACATTATTGCAAAGATTATGTCCACTTTTAACAAGGTGAGAATTGAACGTGTCACTTGATCTAGCAATCATCATGTCGATGCCATGGCTACTATAGCATCCCTTATTCCCCTAGAATCAACTTCAAAGTTCTTCTTAGTAGAAGCATATTTCCCTCCTAATACTTGGTATAAAAACATCTTCACCTTCCTTAAGGATGATACATTACCCAAATGTTTGAATCATAATGAATGCAATAACCTATGTCAACATGCTTGTCAATTTTTCATCATTGGTGACACCTTATATCAAAAATATTTTTATCCATACTTCTCTAATGCCTTACTTCAAATGAAGCTAAAATGGTTGTTATAGAGGCCCTTGAGGGATGTTGTGTGGCCATTTCAGTGGAAATATCATTTTCAAGAAGCTTATTCGATTAGGTAATTATTGTCCCTCTATGTAGAATAGCTCTTGCAATAATATCAAAAAGTGTGATAAGTGTCAAAGACATGAAAAACTTATTCATGTCCCATATCAATATATTCAATCAATCACCTCTCCTTAGCCTTTTTAATATGGAGCCTTGATATCTTTGGTAAAATCAACTCTAACTCCTTATATGGGCACAAGTTCATCATCACAACTATAATGTACTTCATCAAATGGGTAGAGGTCATGCCCCTATCCTTTGCCACTAGAGTGTAAGTCTTCAAATTTATCCTCAACCAAATCCTATGTAATTATGGTATCCCATCTATGATAATATCAAATAATAGAAAATCCTTCAAGAATAAGTATATTCAGAAGATGTATTCCAAGTACAAGAATCAACATAAATGGTCTACACCTTATTACCTTCAATGTAATGATTAAGATAAAGCATCTAGTAAGACTTTGATCAAGAATTTTAAGAAACTTGTAGTAAAATTGGTCACAACTAGCATCTTCATATCTATTTGGTCTTATAGGCCTATCATACTAGTGTTTGAATACCCATTGGTATGACACCCTATGTTTTGGTCTATGGGACCAAAATAGTCTTCTTATTTAAACTTGAGTCTTTACAAAGCTTACCACAAGAGTTATTTGTTGGAGATGAATATCATCTTGCTTTCCTTAGTTAGTTGAAATTACTTGATGGAAAGCAAATCCATGCCTTAGAGAACCTTTGAGCCTATCAAAATAGGCTTAAGCATGCTTTTGGTAAGAAACTACGATCTTGCTCCTTTGAAGTAGGTGATGTTTTCCTTAAGAATAACCAAAAGAACCCTAATTCCCAAACTAAAATCAAAGGTAAGTTTTGAGCCTAATTGGCTAGGTCCATTCATCGTAACTACTAAGTTTGACCTAAGATTTTACCACCTAGACACACTTGATAGACATAAACTAAAATAACCTCTAAACATCATACATATTTTAAGGTTACTATGTCTAAATATATATTACTTTGCTTCATCATCTAATTGCCTAAAATGTATTATGCTCGTTTGCACCTTTATTGCCTACATTTTGTCTACTTTCATACTTGTATGCATGTGCCTATTATTGTCTAGATTTATTTTTGCATATTGAGTCAAGGTATCCACTGATATGCGATGATGATCCTAGTCAAGAGTAGATCATTTTGCATTGTAGTTGCACTAGGTGATTGATGATAGTGGATTTCCTAGTTCTATTATCTTTACTCTTTATTAATTTTTCTTCACTCTCCCTTCATCAAAATCATATATCTTCTTCTCAACCTCATCACATAAGCACCTTGTAATTTCCCTTGAAAAGCAATAATAGGCCCTCATCTTACATACCCATGACAACACTAGAACCACTATGACATGTGCACTATACCAAGTGATAGTGCAACTATGTTATCTTTCAAAGGCATTGGCAAATGTTCCAATCATGATCATCTTCTCACTCCACCACACATACTCAATGGCCCTAGGAATATGGATTTTACCTATTTGATACTTTTCATGTGTATAATGACTTATAGATTAACCTAGTATCAAATAGTGCATAATCCATATCTTTATTGCCATATGAGTGAGTTGAGAGCACCTATGCTTGTCACACATTAATTTGTAATTATGGTTATATAGAAAATGAGAGAGGGTGGGTTATATCCTCTTGATACTATGCATATGCATAATTACTTATGGATTCACTTAGCATAAAAATGATATACCCTCAATCCTCAATGGTCTATATGACCATCATGACAAACCTCCTCAAGATACCTTATTCCTCCTCTACTTCATCAAGGGGTTACATGATGAATACTACGATCATATATAGTCCTAATAAACCAATCCATCCATATTTATCTATCTCATCATTAGGATATATGATGAAAATTATGATCTTTTGGAAACCTGATAGCCCAATCTATTCTAATTCTATCACACAAGAGTATTTTAGCTACCTTCAAAGTGCAACATGATATCATGAAGCCCTTATTAACACAACCAATAATGGCACCACTATCATATGTACATTTGGTGAAGCTGCAAGGTAACTATGTTATATTATGCAAACATCCACCAAGGATCTAAGTAATAAACATGTCTTTTTTTGTCTCATCATGGGCTATATGATGAAAACTATGATTATTTGTGGTCTTGATATCCCCATTATATTATCTTCTTCTTTTTTATCATGAGCAACATGATAAATACTTTGACCATTTTTGGTCTTGATAGCTCAATCAAATCCTCATCATTTGCCCCATCTAATACTATCATAACTGAGAGAAACTTCCAAGATATAACCTCCCGACATGGGGGTAATAAAATAACTTCAATACAAGTACTCCAATAAATCAATAACTCAACCCAGGTGTTGTAGGTGAGTTGGAGAGGAGAGGGCAATCCTCCAAGGGAGGTCCCAGGTTCAAATCTCCACCCTACCAAAAAATTGAACTGGGTATCCAAAATCCAATTGATAATGTTGGTGCGGGCAGGGTCGGGTGCGACCCCGGGTGACTTTGACGGTGTAGAACCCCCTGTTCGTGGTCTCTCAGACCAAGGCGGCCTTGCAAGGGGTTTTTCGCTTAAAAAAATAAAAATAAATCAAGAACTCACAAATAATGTACCCTTAGCTAAACCATCACATAAAGATATATCATATCATTAGTGTGCATTTAAAGATATCCATCATATCGTTTCTAGCCACATAGACACTTATCCATTATTCAAGTCAAGAGGCGACCACATTAAGGTTAATCATGTATGTACATTGAAATGCATCACTCATGTATGTGTATTTAAATACACAAATCTTGTATATGCATTTAAATAATTCACTTTTGTATGCGTGTTTGCATATGCCACTTTGGGAAGAGGTAGTAGATCGACCAGTTTTAGCTGAGTGTTTTCTAACTTGAGGTTGATAGTTCCAATCGTGAGCCTTTCCAAGGTCCCATTTACTTAGAGTAAACTATTACCGAGGTGGGGTGGGGACTATAGTGTTATCTTTTCATATTTTAACCATGCTTGCGAGGATAATATGATGGAGACTATTGTTGATTCCCTTATCTCTTCAAAAAAAATCCTCTTGTCTATGTGTTTAAACACACCATTCTTGTATGTGCATTTAAATATGTGCTCTTGTATATGCATTTAAATACACTACTTTGAATATATAACATATCATATTGATTTGTGCTTTTAAATCTGACACCTTGTATCATATCAATATGTTTGTTTAAATACACCACCTTGTATTATATCATTTACTATGAGTTTAAATACCACCTTGTATTATATCATTTATTGTGCATTTAAATATGACAAATTGTATTATTATCATTTATTGTGTTTAAATACAGCACCTTATACTATATAATTTACTATGCATTTAAATACGCCACCTTGTACTCTATCATTTATTGTGCATATAAATAGGTCACCTTGTATTATATCATTTATTATGTGTCCGAATATACCCCTTGGACTATATCATTTATTGTGCATTTAAATATGCCAACTTTAATTATATAATTTATTATGCATTTAAATATGCCACCTTGTATTATAAATCTTATGTGCATTTAAATACATCACCTTGTACACATAATTTATAGTGCATTTAAATATTTTGCCTTGTACATATAATTTATTATACATTTAAATACGTCATCTTGTACCTATATTAATAAAAATTGGGCTTTTATGCCATCATATCATATTATGCATTTAAATGGGTTGTTTTGTATATAAATTTAGTCATTTTATGTATATAATGATCAACTATTAACCTACTTATTGAATTGACCAATAATCACTTATTACAACAAATAAAATTGAACTCTCAATCACATGAATATTGAAAATAAAATTAATGAAATCACTTCTCAATTAACCTAATTTGTATCTCACCATTAATCATTTTAATTGCTTACTCAATTACCTATCTATTTACTTAGTTTATCCTTAAATATATCCCATTAATTACCTTTGAAACTAATTAGTCAAACCTTAATTTGAAATCCATTAATATTGATCATCAAATATTTTATTCTTTAATCAATTGATTAGTTCATCTAATTAACATTAATTAGCTAATATCATGTATACTAAATTAATCAAACCCATAATGTATTTCAATGATTCAACTACACAAAATCAACTTCGTAGATTCTTATGATGTCATTATACAAGAAAATTTAAAAAACCATCACCACATAAAATACTAATCATCTATCAAACACATACAAACCACTCATCAATACAATACATTCACCTTACTATCAAATAAACATGAACCATAACAAGCCAATTATGAAACCAAATAGCTCATCACATATACACACATATCATTATATAAAATACAATATAGATTATCAATAATACATCTCATCATATACAATCATCCAAGTTGATGTACCGTGCATGCAAAATTTATACACAAGAATCATACAATGAAGAATAAGCCTAATAGACTCCCAAACCTCTACAATAATGGCTCAAAAATTAATAGGCTATCCAAAATGAGGGCGTCAATTCTATGACCTTGTATCTCTCATCTCCCCTCCTTCTATTGGTGGTAGTAGTGGTAATGGCATCTAAACTGACCTCTAAGATGACTTTGACATTGACCTAGATTGATATTGTGAGTATGGATCTCATAAGAGATGGTTGTCTTTGATTTCTCTCAAGCCTTGGGTTTTATCTAGGTGGTTTATCAAGTATTTGATAATTGCATCATTACTCCCTAACCAAACTACTACTACCTATGACTGAGACTCATCTCTCTCCCTCTTGATCTGAGCCACCTCCTCTACCTATTGATCCATCTAAGCAATAATTGTATCTCTCTAAATCCATGCCCATCACTTATCCCTATAGTGCATCATGATTAACAATAATATGCATTATATAATTTTGTAGCCTTGTCACTCATCACCTGATCCACCTAGATACCATCCCTCTTTACCATCACCTAGTCATACTAAGCTTGTAGCCCTACCATTTTCCTTTATCGGCTTGCTTCCTCACCTCTTTGATGGTCCCCTAGCTTGTCACCTAAACCTCTAGCTCCCTAATCCTCTATAAAGATGTAGCTCACTTTGTTGTTGCTACTTGTATTAGGTATTTCTTGGATAAGACTCTAATGAAGATCCTCCATTTAATGGAACCATTATCAATGGGGCCACATCTATTGCTCTAACTACCAATGCACTCAGTATCCCTTCTTACTCTATCTCCATAAGTCCCTCCTCTAATGCCTCTATGAGTTGGTTATTACCTATTATCATGCACTTGGCCTAGCCTCCACTACAATAAGCTAAGGTTACACCTATTTGTACCATTATAGATACATAAGTGTAGCTCTTACATCATCAACTCTAGGATTTATTATACATACATCATTTGTGTCCTCCTCCCTAACATTGTTTAGGTCTAACAGGCCTCTAAAACCCCTCTCTTTAGTAGCCCAATGGTATCACATCTTACCCATGGAAGGCACATCCTGGACCAAGCTAAACTATTTCACAATCATGTAAACATGATAGAACCCTTTCTATCCTTGTAGTCCCAATAGCCATATGATCCATCTGATCCTGACCAACTAAAAGCTATCCTTTGGGTAACCCTAGTGTTTGTACCATGGATGTTATATGATTTGGTTGGGTTGCAAGTCACCAATTGCTCTATGGACTATCTCTAATGTACCTCTAAATAACTAATGATCCATTTCAAAATCATGGACCCATATAAATATGACTAGTGCATCTATATCATCCCCCCAAATGTAGAGAGACTTGTTAGTCATCGAATGACAAGGTTCTCCCAACACCAAATCTATAGTAAAATACAAGCTAGGTCTTATGCATCCATATAGATAACCTAATGTAGTGTGTGATATATCCTAGCCATGATAAATCATCCCATGTAAACAAACCTCCTCATCTCGCATACAAACTAATAACTCCCCCTAGCCCCATGGTAGCAACTTCCTATTCATATGTCCCATTAGCAAACTATCACCACACAAAGTATAATTATCACCTAATCTAGTCTCATAATTATGAACATGCATTCACATCCATTCCACTTTGTACTAAAGGAAACCTATTGTCTCCTTTTAACATCCTTAGGGATCACGCCCTATCCTAGTTCATCTGTATGTTATTACCTCAAATTGACGCTCTTAGAATCCTCTAGACATCCTTTCATATCACAAACATCTCACCCATGGGTAGACAAAAGGTACTTGTCTTGGACTACCATATATCCACTAGTGCTATAAGGAGTTTCTAATCAATATCAACTTGGGTATCTAGGCTACATAGCCTAGCCCTATAACATCTTGGAATTCCTTGTCCATTATCATCAAGATATCCAACACCGACTCTAGCGAGTTCAATTGATGCTCTTGACACTCCAAAATATCATATTGAAAACACATATAACCTATCAAATAGTATATATAGCCTAAGAAAACACTAAAACATAACCATTCCTCTGAGCTAGAAAAATTGCCACATTGCAAAATTATCATTATTATGCAAAATCATTGCCCAATAAAATTATTGTTGGTAGAAAAAATCATTAGCATATCAAAATTTCAATTTTCAACCAAATTGATAGTAATTTTACTTAATGAGAAATCATTGTTGGGTAGCAAAGTCATGATAGCATACTTTTTATTGTTGTGCAAAATCATTGTTACAAATAAAAAATAAAATTTTAACATAGTCAAAATTTAAATATTGGGTTTTCATCACCTACCTGAACTCTCACCCCCAATAGTACCTATTGTCCTTAAACTATATATGCATGGTGTGTAGGGCATCCCTAGTGAGCCATTGAAAATTCCTAACAAAGTTTCCTCTTGGAGATATTTTTCTCTCATGTAGTAAAAATGAATAGTTTTTACCCCCCACCACTTTTTACTCCCCTTCCTCTTGGACTTCCTACATCAAATTTCCCCTTCTCCTCCCCTTTATTAACCCACACCAATCAAGTTTCCTCAGGAATACCAATTGCCCCTCAGAAACTCAAGGGGAAACCCCAAGCTAGGGGTATGAATGCAATTAATACTACCTCAAAAAGAGTAAAAATTTATTTTTCTTGTAAGCAAATACTTTCTGCACCATACCTTCTACATAAACATACCAATCATAAGAAAATAATTCTCTCAAAATTAGGGCATATATGACTATTTTTTATGCATTTATTATACAATAAATGCATAAAAAGAGGTAAATATAGACACCTAATCTTGGCATACCAAACTTGCAATAGTCCACCAGATAGCCAAGTTAGTCACATTAACTACCCTAACCCAAATTTTGAGCACTTCTTCCTTAGAAGCAAAATCATTGGTATTGGTAGTAATTTTACAAAAAGTGTATCTTGCCTAATTTTAATCTCTCCCACATAGTTTGACCCATAATAATCAAAATAGTAATTTTTTTTCTAGAAAAATCATCGATAGTGATTTTGCCTCAACAAGTATAGAATATTAGATTCTTAGATTCTTCTCCAATTTGAGCCTTCCACCATTTATGAAGTTGATCTCACATCGGATCCATGGTTCTTCCCAACATCTATCTAAATCCAAATATTACTCCTTTACGATCTTCCAATTTGGTGCTTTGGATTTGATATTCATAATCTTACCTTCCCATCTCATATCATCCTCATCACACTTCTCCTATACTAAGGCCAAGAATGCATATAAATTGAACCGTTGATATGGGCTTCTCACAGACAATTTCTACGCATTAAAATTCTATCAAAATTACTTTCTAAATTTCTCTCTTGCTCTTATTATCTTTATTCGAGAATTTGGAAGAGTTTGTCTAGCAATCAAAGGGAGCAAGGAAGGAAGAATAACTCACTTTAGTTGTATATCTTCCTCTTTACTTAATTCAAATTTATTTTTCTATATTTGACTTTGCTAACTCTCTTGAGCTATTATTTTAGTTTTAGATTATCTTATTGCTTTGTGTTACATTTCTTTTCTTTTAACCTTTGCATCTTTGAGTGTTTGACTTTATTTTATGAAATTTGTTTGTCATTTCTTGAGTTCTATGACTCTCTGGAGACATCTCATGACTATGTTAGACCATAGCCCTCATAATTTAATCATTTATTTACCTTTTTTCCTTATAGGAATGACATTGCTACATATCTAGTTTTAGGCAATGATTTTTCTCTATCAGTAATCTACCTTATACAATTTATGTCAAATTCATTCACTCTGTTAGGCACATTTTAGCCTTGTTTAGGTATAGCATAGACAATATCTTGATCCTTATTTTTTTATTTAACCCACAAAAGCAAAAATGTTGTTGCTCCACTTACAAGCAATGATTTTGTGACACACACTTCTACTATGTATTTTGAATATCATCTCTCACTTTTGCTATACTCCCCTATGTACACACACTACTTAATATTTTATATTAGTATTTAACTATATTTTGGATAATCTAGTATTTTGTTTTCTTAGTTCATAAAGCAAAATCATCGTTGTTCCATTTATATAGAGAGATTTTGTTATTTATGAATTTATATTTCATTTACTTCCAAAAAAAAATATTTTATCAAAGTACCCATGGATCGACTAGTGAAGTAAGACAAGTTTATATCTCTCCCTGACCGAGTAGACCCCAAAAGTTAATCTATGTCTTAAGTATTTTTGTTTGTGTAGGATTTACAAAATTGTTAGAGGTCAAGTTATAGGTAACAATTTTGCTTCATGATTTTGCATTTTTGAAAAAATTATGTTTCACCTTGGTTGAACAAACAGGTGCTTATATTCTTGTATGTTTTATAGTATAGTTTGTTTGTTTTTTTGGCATAAAGTAATTTTTGTTCCTATTTTCCCTCACATATTAAGGTGAAAATAAAGGAACTTAGTGTAGTTTAAAGAATATATTTCATTTCCTATTTCAACCATTAAATTAAAGCATTTAGTTGTATACTAGGCTAGTGTGTTCATTGTATTACTCTCTTGACCCTAGCCTTTCGAAAAAAAGAAAGAAAGAAATAAAGAAAAAATTATTTTATTGTACTCATTTAATGCAAAATATCATATAGGATAGAAAATTGTATGTTTGCATTAATTAATATCCTTTCATTCATATAACTCTTTTGAATTTTATCCTATAATAGGTTTAATTAGGTCTTAGAAACATAAAAGGGAACCTCTTGATCTCCTTATATTATAGAATTTTTAATTGGAAAAAAATAATTATGATAACTTCTTTATACACAAATTTATGAGTACAGTTCATATTAAAAAAACAATTATTATTTATAGTTTTAGGAGAAAATAATATTTTATTAAAATAGATGTAGGGAGGTTAAAGTATGGGACTAAAAGACTATATAGGTTTTACTAATGGTATCGAAGATAATGTATGTGTTTGAAGTGCAAATAAGCACACATTAGACTCAAAATAAAAGTAAATAAAAATAATTCTGAAATATATGGTTACAAATACATTCAAAACAATATAAATAAATTTCATATAAGATTCTTCTAGTAGAAATATGAGTACATCCCTATAGAGATAATTGTTGTTATGGGTTTTCTTCTAGATTATTTCAAAAAGACTCAAAATAAAAGTAAATAAAAATAATTTAGAAATATTTTGTTACAAACACATTCAAAACAAAATAACTAAATTTCATATAAGATTCTTCTAGTAGAAATATGAGTACATCCTCTATAGAGATAGTTGTTATGGTTTTTCTTCTAGATATATTTCAAAAAGTCAATAGGTGGATGCAAATAGATGGCTTAAATTTGTAATAGAAGAAGATCTAAAAAAAAAGATAGAAGCAAAACAATGGATAAACAAGTATATCAATTTCTATGAATTTCCAAATAATAACACATATATTATGGCATTTGTTAAGGAAAAATTCAAAACAACTATATGGAAAAATAAGTTAGAAGAAAGAGAGATCAATATCTTACCAAAAGGTCTATATGGGAGAAAAATCATCCAAATAGCAAAGATTGTCATGGCTAATTAAGGATCAACTTACACCAACTTAGATGTAAAATAGATAGGTGGAAGAGACCAAAGATGAATGGATAGACCTCAAAATAATATGTACCTTTTATATATAAGGGCAATTGAAACAAAGAAACCTTTTTATTTTAGACTATGAGATATATAGTATTGTAAAGATGAATGGATAGATCACAAAAGAATATGTACCTCTTATACATAAGGGCAATTGAAACAAAAAAAACCTTTTATTTTAGACTATGAGATATATAGTATTGTTTGAGCTAACTACACTAGTACACCATTAATAGATTCACAGGAATTTTTTGAAGAGAAGAAGGTGAAGAAATGCATTCATTACAAAAACTACCTAAAGAGAAGGTCGAGAAGTAGAGTATTTATCATCAAAATCAAAGATAAAATTTCAACATTATAAAAAAAAATGAAATGTCTTTGGCATTTCATATTGATGACCTTAATTCGAATCAAGTGAGAGAGGCCCTTGTTACTATGCTCCTAGAAAGTTTAGCCCCTAATTGTATCACCCGTTATACTTTGGATTATTAAAAAAAACTAATTAAATTAGAATTAACAACCCCATAATTTATAAAATTCTTGTTTAATAAACTAATAAACATTTAAAACTTCTATTTTATTTAAAATAAATTTATTATAAAAATAAAATACTATGAAACCTAATAATAGACATTTTAAAGTGTCAACGAAAATTGCAACATATATTAAATTCAACACAATTGTAAAATAGAAATAATATGCAGCCGTCGTTTATTGAAAAACAGAAGAATATGCAAGTAGAACAAATTTTAATATAGAAATGTGTTATTTAAAATAATAGTTTAACTAGGTCCGAGGTGTAGACCAATTGGTTCATCCAAACCTCATAAGGGGGCGGAGGTCCAAGGTTCAAATCTCGGGTTTCGTCGGACTGAACGCTTGTCCCTTTCCTGGTACTTTCAGTGGCGTAAAAGGTTTAAAACAATTGTGGCATGGTGGTTATAGGGGCGGACTACGCGAAGATCTGTGTGGCGGCTTCTGGGGTGGACAATGTAGAATACTGTGGCGGCCATAAAAGCTAGACATCCTGCCCGGATTTGTGGCGGCTACCGATTCCACCATGTAAGTTTAAAAAAAAATAAAATAATAATAGTTTAACCCAGGTGTTGTAGGTGAGTTGGAGAGGAGAGGGCAATCCTCCAAGGGAGGTCCCAGGTTCAAATCTCCACCCTACCAAAAAGCTGAATTGGGTATCCAAAATCCAATTGATAATGTTGGTGCGGGTAGGGTCAGGTGCGACTCTCGGGTGACTTTGACGGTGTATAACCCCCTGTTCGTGGTCTCTCAGACCAAGGCGGCCCCGCAAAGGGTTTTTCGCTTAAAAAAAAAAAAATAGTTTATAATGAAACAATATCATACGAACAGGTTAGAAAGTAAGAGGCTAACTACCTCCACATATGAACAAATTAAAAAAACAAGAGGACCAACTATACCACACATACTCCGACTAAATATTTGTTTCGGTTACATAGGAGAGTTGGTCACATGAACAGGTTGAAAAGCAAGAGGGCCAACTACACCACACATAATGAGACTCGATATTTTTTTCAGTTACATAAGAGAGTTGGTCACATGAACAAATTAAAAAGCAAGAGGGCCAACTACACCACAAAGAGAAGGTGGAGAAGTAGAGTATTTATCATCAAAATCAAAGATAAAAGTTCAACATCATAAAAAAATGTAATGTCTTTGGCATTTTATTTTGATGACCTTAATTCGAATCAAGAGAAGGAGGCCCTTGTTCATGTACCCTTAGAAAGTGTAACCCCTAATTGTACCACTCATTATACTTTGGATTATTAACAAAACCTAATTGAATCATATATTAGAATTTACACCCCTATGTTTTGTAAAATTCTTGTTCAATAAACTAATAAAAATTTAAAACTTCTATTTTATTTAAAACAAATTTATTATAAAAATAAAATATTTTATTTAAAACAAATTTATTATAAAAATAAAATATTATCAAACCTAATAAATAGACATTTTAAAGTGTAAGGGAAATTGCACCATATATTAAATTCAACACAATTGTAAAACAGAAATAGTATGCAGCCCTTGTCTATGCAAGATATATTAAAGTAGAATGAGAACGGAATTTTAATATAGGAGCATGTTATTGAAAATAAATAGTTTATAATGAAACAATATCATATGAATAGGTTAGAATGTAAGAAGGTTAACTACACCCACACATGAAGAGGTTAAAAGTAAGAGGACCAACTACACCACACATACTGCGATTAGATATTTTTGTGGTTACATAGGAGAGTTGGTCACATTAATAGGTTAAAAAGCAAGAGGGCCAACTACACCACACATAATGCGACTCATATCTTTTTCAGTTACATAGGAGAGTTGGTCACATGAACAAGTTAAAAAGCAAGAGGGCCAACTACACGACACATTATGTGACTCGATATTTTTCGGTTACATAGGAGAGCTGTGAGAGTTGGTCACATGAACAAGTTAAAAAGCAAGAGGGCCAACTACACGACACATACTGTGACTCGATATTTTTCGGTTACATAAGAGAGTTGGTCACACCCACACTATTTTTTTAGCGACTGACAAGTGTAGGGTTCAAACTACATGGGTTGCTTCCATCAAACCTATTTTGCTTCATTGTGAAGGGGACCACTAGTCCCTCAAAATTCGTATCGGATCATCAATCTGACGCGCACTCAGAAGATTCAAATCAAACAACTACCTTTGCAAACAAGCTGCCCCCGAGGTATAAACCTAAGTGTCTTCTTAGTAAGTGTCTGGCCAAATAAGCACTTACCAATCCACCTAGTCCTCGGGGACTTTTTTTTTTCTTTTTTAAAATTTAGGTTAGTGTGAGTAACCCCGCACAAGGTTGAGTAGTCTCCTCCTAACCATGACCTTTTGTAAAATCGAGGTTCGAATGATGGACCATGAGGACCAGGCTCACCTTCTCCACTTAAACTACATAGATGGACATGATATCGAGTTTCATTTAGTCCTCTAAAGTCTCTCATGGTCAATGCATTCAAAGATATAAAGGAAACGTAACAATTCATAAGCGTTTTTCATGATTTTATGGCAACAGAGATGGTAGACATCAGAAAAAGACCGAGCTGAAAAACAACCTAAATCGACCACCAATTCCATAAGCCCATGAATTCATAAAATATTAAACGGTCACTGTTTTCTCATGATTCCCACACTTGCACGCCATGAAGAAGGTGCCAGCATGCTAAAACAATAAATACGATGAACACAAAAATATACGTAATAAATGTCTAAACACTAGCGATCAAATAGAAAAGAACATTCGGGTTTTAAAATGAAGCAGACCAGGACTTTCTCTATTTTCGCAGAGAACGTATTTTAGTCCAGCACTTTGGAGAATGCTAAACGAACGAATGCCTTTTCCACTTTCCTATCATGCGGCTACACGAGTCATTCAAGTCTTTAAGATCAGAGACGAAGAACACATCTCAAACACTTGCCTTCCAACATCAGTTCAAATGCCCTGTTGATCTCAGAAAAGGGCAGCTCATGACTAATAAATTCTTCCAGTCGGATCTCCTGCATGTGTTCGGGCCCTCAAAAATCAGCAGCAACTAATGACAAACGGCATTTTTCCCAATATCACCATGTCAAAGATAAACACACCTTGTTCATGCACATTTCGACCAGAGAAGGCAACTGGGATTTTCCCTTGAATCCGCCGAAGACGGAACCAACAATCTTCCTGCCATCCAAGAACTCGCTGGGGCGGAAACTCAACGTTCGTCCACTCGTATCAATTCCCACCAAAACTGCTACCCCCCATCCCTATCTAAAACCAATCCAATCCAGAATTATATTATCTTTACAATCAACTCTCATTAAAAATCAATCATGCAAACAGCGTTGAGTTTGCAGGTCGGTAAGAGTATTATTACATCGTGTGCAGCCGAAAAAGCCTGGTACATTATATCCGCATGTCCAACGCATTCAAAACTGAAATCCACGCCACCATCACACACATCCCGAATTACCTGCCGATTTACCCAGTCAAATTGCCATTCTTTATGGGAATCATCTGACAGTTTAAAATACCTTCTTATTTGCTGTCTGCGAAGATTTACAGTTCTGGGATTAGAATCAACTATATATAGGAGGGTACCTCGTGTATCGGCTTGTCGTAATCTTTCGGGTTGATGAACTCGGTAACTCCGAGGGCTTTCGCTGAAACGGAAGTTTAAAAATGGACACAAAAAAGGGTCAAGAAAGAAAGCGCCCCCGTCATGGTATTCGAATCAAAAGAAATGATGACCTAATTGGGGGATACCTTTGGTGAATTTGTCAGGATTTGTGTCGATGCCAATGATTCTGGAGGCTCCTCTCACCCTTGCGCCTTCCGCAACCTTGCCAACAAAACGGAACAGAAATAATTAGAGAAAAAAAAAATCAAATCTCTGGACAGTGTGTCTTTATATGTGGTGTTACTCACCCCAAGGCCAACGGTACCGAGGCCAAAAACAGCTACGGTTGATCCGGCTTGTACGTCGGCTGTGTTCCACACGGCCCCCACACCTGCAAATGAAACTTCAGTCTTCTCCTTCGGGGTTTGGGTTGATTCATAAATGTAATATGAATTTATATATATATATATATATATATATATATATATACTTTTCTAATTCGGGGCGTCTGGGTTCATTCATGAATATTAATACGAATAAATTATAGTTTAATGACCTGTTGCTACTCCGCAAGCAAGCAAGCACATTTTGTCGAGAGGAGAATCAGGATTGATCTTGACGACGCAGGCATGATCGACCACCGTGTACTCACTAAAGGTCGAAGTTGACATGCAATGGTAGATTGGTTTCTCGCCGACGAAGAAACGGGTTTTGTTATCGCTTACCATCACGGATCGTGTGGGATTAATCCTGAATGTATCGCACAGATTAGTCCTCTTTGATTTGCAATACACACATTCTCCACACTCCCCTGTGAATAACGGTAGGACATGGTCTCCCTCTTTAAGATCCCTCACGCCTTCTCCCACGCTTTCCACGATCCTGTATAGTGTAATCCACCCACATGAATTTATACCCATCATGCATTTTGAAGTAGAATGTTGATTATGAACGTCGTCAATGGAATCTTACCCTGCAGCCTCGTGGCCCAAAATCCGTGGAAATACCCCTAGCGTCTCATTCTGCAAATTACATAATCATGAGGACTCAATTGTAAAACTTTGGAATGATGAAACATTCGTTCAAAATGGAATTAAACTACCTCGGAACTCCAGTACATAATATCGGTGTGGCAGAGGGAGGTGTGGGTAATTTTGATGCGGACTTCCATGGGTTGGGGAGGATCGACCTGCACCTCTTGTATAACCAGCGGCTCTTTTGGTCCCCATGCCACTGCAGCTGTTTACAAGTTCAATTTGTTGAGAAATATAAACCAACCATTAACGGCAAGAAATATAACAATAAGAATATCACTGTAATTAAAAACCCACGGCAATTTGTCACTCTGATCATGAGGTTGTTGCGACTCCGAATCTCACTGTAAAATTTAGTTCTCCAGATCGATAAGTAACTAAAGGCAATTATTAGAAACGACACCGAAAAGCCCAGATCGCTTTTGACAAAAGGACTACCTCTTCTAAGCTTTGTCTACTCTTCAATCGAAAAAAACACAGTGCCATACTTCACGGATATCTCTAATGGTTCAATGATAAATAACGAACTATGGAACATTCAACATACAACCAAACCACCCTACCCTTGCAAGTAATGACTTTGCCGGCAGTGTTAGCAAATTCGGAGTAGTTGCTCTTGCTACTCGCCATGATTCCACAGGACGCTCGAGTCGCACTTGGTGTCGATCTGGACCTTTAACGTCTATGGAAAACTATGGAAATGTGACATGCATTTATAGCATAGGTAGCATAGTGCATACAACAAAGTGTGTCACACTCTTTAAAAAAACACATAGCTTTCAAAGAAAGACCTGCGTGACAAAGTGTGTCACGTTCTTTTAAAAAAACACATAGCTTTCAAGAAAGACCTCCCTAACGAACGCCAATGCCTACCCCGTGAAAGTGTTTTGTATAGGTTGTGGTGCAGAGAATTACTATATATATTTTTTATTCTTATTCTTCTTTTAATAATAAAAGTTTCTCAAATAATAACACTTAAATTATTTGGTTCAATTAAAAAGGATATAAAAATTTAAAGACTCAATTTAAAGAAGATTCACAGCTGACAATAAATGTAAACATGGAAAATACGGTTTTAAGACCGATAAATGATTGATGTTTTTTCTATAGAAAATATGGTTTTAAGATCCATCTTTCAAATAAAATAATTTTTTTAAAGTGTTTTTAAATATTTATAGAGAACCAAATAAAAAAGCAGATGAACTCTTAAAAAGCCTTTAAATTAAACTATGTACATGCTACTTAGTACATGATTTCAACTCTGAACAATGCAGTGCAGTTGTGGTTGTTATCACTATTTGGGATTATTCTAGTCCAGTTAACTTAAGGACAGTTAAAAGTATACTATTTAGTACATGATTTCAACTGAGGGCAATACAGTGCAGTTGTGGTTGGTATCTTTATTTGGGATTATTCTAGTCCAGTTAACTTAAGGACAGTTAAAAGTAACTTTTGAGAAATTAATTAATTCACTCAAGCAAAATATTTAAAATCATTTTTTTTACTCAAAATTTAATAATTTAAAGAACATTGATTAACAATTTTAAAAAATATTAAAAAATAATATAATAAAAATAATAATTATAATATATATAAAATTAATTCCCAGTTATTGTAGGTGAGTTGGAGAGGAGAGGGCAATCCTCTTAGGGAGGTCCTAGGTTCAAATTTCCACCCTACCAAAAAGCTGAATTGGGTATCCAAAATCCAATTGATAATGTTGATGCGGGCAGGGTCGGATGCGACTTCCAAGTGATTTTGACGGTGTAGAACCCCTGTTCATGGTCTCTCATACGGGTTTTACACACAATATATATATATATATATATATATATATATATATATATAATTTTTAAATTATTATTAAAACTTTAAAAATTTAAAATATAATTTTCTGTAAGTACTAAAAAAAAATATATATGGAAAACCTGATTATGATTATGTTGAGATCTTATTGTATAAAATATATGAAAAACCAGATTATGATTATGTGGAGATATCTGCGATCATTATTGTATAAATTAGAATTTTAAGCGGCGTCAGTCATTTGTAATAGCCATAAGGGTAGGTATCCATTCTAAGAATAAGTAAATACTAATAAATCTCATTTATATGTTTTGGAACATTCATCAATTTTAATTGTTTAAATTATAATTTTTATTTTAAAAATAAATTTTAAAAATTTATTCCAAAGATGTTATTTATTATTAAAATTAATTTTTTTATTTATTTTAAAAATAATTTATAATTGGAGTAGCGAGAGCGAGTACGCAAACCAAGAATAAGTGGAGCAGCAAGTGTGAGCGTGATCGGGGAGTGAGTGCAACAATAAATTTGAGTAAGTGCAGCAGGTGTGAGTGAATGCAAGTGCAAGTTGGGACTAAGGAACGGTGGGAAAAAGAAGGGACAAGGGCAATTGTGAGCCAAAAGGGAATGCAAGTTGGAAGTGAGCACAAGGCAAGAGAGTGTGAACCAAAAAGGAGTGCAAACTAAGAGGAAATGCAATCCGAGATTCAATCATGGCTAAAGAGTGGCATGTTCATCCAAAGTGCATCAATGCTTCAAACCCTTACCACAAATGTGTGGAACATTGTTTCCAAAAATACATCTTGAAGCGAAGGAACGCCAAGAAAAAGAAGAGACACGAGCAATTGTGAGCTAGGAAGGATTGCAAGTCAAGAGCAAGTGTGAGGCAAGAGAGAGTGCAAGCTGGGAGGAAGAGCGAGTGCAAGCAGAGAGGGAGTGCAAGCCAAGAGCAAGCCCCATTAGCTATTGTGGAAGGAAAGTCATTTTTGAAAGCCCTAATGGGAAGTCACGATGCCCTAGCTAGAAATCAAAATGCTCTTGTTGGAAGTATGAAGGCCCAAGCTGGAGATAAGCGAAAGAGCAAATACATGACAAGTTTGATCCAGGTAGCAGATGGTACACCAAATGTAAGTATCAAGGATGAGATGATTGAGCATGATATAATGGTTCTTAAAAGTAGAGGGCTAATATCTAAGTTCTATAGATCATGTCCAAGGTTTTTGGAGATTCAAAATTGGATCAAGTGGAAGTGGGGATTGAATTCAAGTTATTCTATGATTTTTCTTCCTAAAGGTTTTTCCTCATCATATTTTCCAGTTCAAAAATTAGGGATAAAATAATGGTTGGTGGTCCATGGTTTATGGGAAGAGATGCACTTTATTTGAGACCATGGAACAATTTTTTTCTATGGAGACAAAAACTATTAAGAAGCTTCCAGTGTGGGTTAGGCTTTTTGGACTACCATATTAGCTAATAAATAAGGATGTTTTGAGAAATATTAGAAATACCCTAAGCGAATTCATCAATGAAGGACCAACAACTAAGGAGCGAAAGCATGCTATATATACTCGAACATGTGTTGCTATGGATATTTCAAAACCTTTGCCACAATCCATTAAGATGTAATTTGAATTAAGAGAATGGGATCAACAAGCGGATTATGGGAAAAGTGCGATTTTCAGCGTTCGAGCTCTGGCGATTTGGCGGGAAACCTTCTGAACTATCGGAGGCCGAAGCTCCAGGGTTCTGGTAGACGGCTCCTACCAGTGTCTCGGTTGGTTTGATTCTGTTCCCCTCTGTTGGCTTATTCGTTGCCCCGGGAGGGCCCTATGGGGTCTCCTCCAGGTTCTTTAGACGGGAAGAAGAGCTCTTATGCTGAGATTCTAAAGGAGAACTTTGCGCCTTCTTCCGATGAAGCCCAGCGGGGTGCCTACCATGCGCTTCTCAAGAATGTTGGCAAGGGTTCTTCTGCAAACAGAGTTAATGGATGTCTCCCGCAATCTGCATCCAGACCTAAGATAGTCATAGAACCAAAGATGGTTGAGGACACGATCACCTACCGTGCTAACCATGACTTGATCTGCAAATTCATGGGTATCCGACCCACGTTGCACTTTCTGCACACCTGGGTTAGACAGAACTGGGAACCTATCGGTGAGTATTCCTTATGGCCTATAAGCAATGGGTATTTCATTATTAGTTTCTCTTCTTTAGTAGATAGAAACAGAGCTTTTGAATCTGAGAAGAGGACCCACGGCCCGACAGGGTTATTTGTCCAACCGTGGAGAGTGGGTTTCGATCCTCGCATTGAGCCCACGGCTGTTCCAGTGTGGATACGGCTATATGCTCTCCCGATGGAGTTTTGGGGCGAGCAGATTCTTGAGATGATTGGTAATTCTCTAGGTAGATTTTTGGGAGTTTCCAAAGATACCATAGAGGGAAACACTGCTGTCTTTGCCAGAATTTGTGTTGAAATGGACATCAGCCAGCCACTACCAGCTGAGGTGGAACTGGAGTTAGCAGGACAATCTTGGATACAGCAGTTAGACTACGAAGCTCTTCCCTTTAGATGCAGGGTCTCGCCATAAGCATGGTCATTTGGCTAGGTTTTGTCCGAATACCTTGAGCACAAAAGTGGAGGCCCCGCTTGGAACCTCAAATAGCCCCAGAGAGGGTAAGTTTACCCCGGTCAAAGAATCACAAAACACCCCCCAAGGTTCTGAAGGCCAGAAAGATGGCTTTGAACAACAAAAACGAAGGAGAAACAAAAAGAGAAATGGCAAG
Organism: Wollemia nobilis; assembly: GCA_028583015.1. Classification (NCBI taxonomy): domain Eukaryota; kingdom Viridiplantae; phylum Streptophyta; class Pinopsida; order Araucariales; family Araucariaceae; genus Wollemia; species Wollemia nobilis. The sequence continues at coordinate 10,636,067 of JAQPPZ010017220.1, read as the reverse complement.
GACCAAGCTCCTCCCAAGACAACTAACCGGTATGAAATCTTTAAATCCCTTGTGGATCAGGAAGATCAAACCATGGAAGGCGTGGATGGGAATACTGAGGCTATTAACATCCACTCTCACGCTTCCCCATCCTCAACTCCTGTCCTCGAGCAGGTGACTGAACCCTCTGAGAGTTTGCAGACAGAGAACCCAGGGGCATTGGTAATTCATTCCTCAACCCAGTCAGCTACTAAGGATGTCATCATGGGAAATACAAAAAAGATTAGAGAAAGGCCAGCCCTGGGGATTACGCAGGTGGAAAAACGGTCCAAGAATAACAATTCTCAAGGAGCAGGTAGGAAGTCTAACAGGGACCTAATAGCAACGCAAGGAGACAAGTTGGTCACTGATGGATCAGTGAGAACAATAGATTCATATTGCTCTCAAGGTTTCCAATGATTATTCAATCTTGGAATGTTAGGGGTTTAAACAGCAGAACCCATCAATCTGCTGTTCAAAGACTCATAGGGAAGGGTAAAATAGACTTTTTGCTCCTTCAAGAGACAAAAATGTCTTTAGATCTGATGTGTAGAACAACTAGTAAAATTTGGAGGGGAGCTGGATATATGGATGTGGCAGCTCAAGGTGCCTCAGGAGGAATTGTTACTTTTTGGAACCACTTGGAATGGTCTGCTCTAGAACACATAGCTTGGAGGGGTGTTCTCACATCTCTTTTTAGGAATAATATCACAACTGAGCAAGTTTTAATTACAAATTTTTATGGGGCTCAAAGCCTTGATGGCCAGAGGCTACAATGGAAAGCAGTTCACAACATGAGGTCCTCAAGACAAGCTTTTGACTGGATCATTGCTGGAGATTTTAACGCCAAATTATCTGCTCGGGAGCAGGAGGGTGGCTCCCCTGTTTTGGACCCGGGGGATCGGCTTCTGATTGCCCAGGTGCAGGCTTTTCACCTAGTTGATGTTCAAGGGCCTGGATCCTTTTTTACTTGGACTAATAAACGGAGGGATCCACACTGTTGCAAGGTAAAATTGGATCGCTTCCTAGTCTCAGAGGAGGCTTTTGTTAAATGGAATGTGCAATTACAGATTTTGGACGGCCCCCGTTTCCGATCACTCTCCCATCATGCTGATGGGTGGGACTCGGACAGGCGGCTCCACAAACCTTTTAGATTTGAGAACTTCTGGCTCCATAAGGAGGACCTTCACGAGTTATTTCCGCAATGGTGGGAAGAAGGTCGTCCTCCTTTTGGGACTGCGATGTTTAAATTTCACAAACAACTTCTTTTTGTCAAAATTAAACTAAAACAAAGGAGGCATGCCAATAAATCGGATTTCCAGCTGCAAAGAGCTCCCTTGTTGGCCCGCTGGGAGGAGGTGCAGAAACAATTTAGGGAAGGTTTAATTTCTGAACAGCTCAAAACTGAAGATGATGACTTGCGTAAAGCTGTAGAGGCCATTGATAACCAAGAGGAAATTTTCTGGAGGCAGCGGGCTAGAAATTCTTGGCTATTGGAAGGAGACAGAAACACTAAATTTTTTCATCGTTCAGCATGTGCTAGAAGACAGATGAATAATATGGCAGTTTTAAAAGATGAAAATGGGCACTCCTTTGATACTCTTCCAGCCATGCACTCCCATTCAGTGGATTACTTCTCCAAGCTTTTTGCAGAAAATAGGGACCAAGATGTGGGGGCTCAAAATGAAGTTCTTGCTGTTATTCCCTCTATTATCACTCCAACTGAAAATCAGGCTCTCCTCAGACCTATTGACCGGGATGAATTGAAAAATGTGGTCTTTGGAATGAGCACAGGCAAATCTCCAGGTCCAGATGGTTTTCCTATTGATTTTTTTCAGGCCTTCTGGGATATCTTGGAGGAAGATGTTTTGGCTGTTATTGAGGAATCCAGATCTAATAAGAGAATGCTCAAGGCTCTAAATCACACCTTCATCACGTTAATTCCAAAGGGGAAGGAAGGAGTTCACATTTCTGACTTCAGGCCCATTGCCTTATGCAATGTGATTTATAAAATTATCACAAAAATTATAGCTGAACGTCTTAAACCTCTCCTCCACAACATCATTTCCTCATAATAGGGGGTTTTGTTGAGGGTAGACAGATTTTGGATGGAGTGGTTCTTGCTCAGGAGGCTATTCACTCAATGCAAACTTCTGGTAACAAAGGAATGTTCATCAAACTGGATATGTCTAAGGCTTATGATCGAGTGGAATGGGGTTTCCTGTCAAGGATGCTGGCCGCCTTTGGATTTTCCCAGGAATGGATAGACTGGATTATGAGCTGTGTTTCCATGCCTTCTTACTCGGTTCTCATCAAGGGGATTCCCTCCCCCCCTTTGGAGCCTCTCGTGGTCTCCGACAAGGGGACCCTTGCTCGCCTTATCTATTCCTTATCTTAGCTGAGGGATTAGGTCGGCTCTTCGTGCGAAGAAGACTTCAAGGCATGATATCTGGTATCAAGGTTGGTGAAGAAGTCTTGACTCATTTACAATTTGTGGATGACACTCGGCTTGGTTGGAGTGGCTAGTCTCAGGGAAGCCAGGGGAATCGTAGACTCTCTTCTGTTTACCTTAGGGCCTCTAATCAAGTTATTAATGACAAAAAATCTAAAGTGGTCTTTTTCAACCTCGACCAAAGGTTGCAGGACAGAATTTTAGAGATTTTGGGTTTCACTAGAGCTTCTCTTCCTATAGTCTACTTGGGAGTTCCTTTGCACTACAAGAAATTGAAAAAGGATATTTGGAAAGATCTTTTGGATGGCATCAAAGATAGAATGAACCATTGGTCTCACAAATGGTTAAGCTACTGGTGGCCGTTTAACTTTCTTACAATCGCAATTCAGGCCATGCCTATCTATAAATTTTCAATCTTGGCTGCCCCACTTTCTATTTGGAAAGAGTTGGACAAACTGGCTAGACGATTCTTATGGGAAGGAGCAAAAGGTGGTAGGAAATGGGCCTTGGTTGGCTGGAATAAAGTCACTCAGCCTAAAGAAAAAGGAGGACTGGGTCTGAGAAGCTCTAAACTCAACAACAGAGCCTTAGTGGGTAAATTGTATTGGAGATGGATCTCTCAGCCATCTTCTTTATTCAATAGAATCTTGACCAGCAAATATTTGGGTAGAGTCCATCCCTCTGAAGTTAGCCGTTTCCCTCTGGATGGCAACGGTTCCCTAGTTTGGCAAGCTCTTAAGTTGGGTTCTCAAATTATTAAAGACCAATTGTTCTGGAAAGTGGGGAGAGGGGACAAAGCTCGCTTCTGGACTGACTCTTGGGACCAGTTTCCACCCATCATTGCCGAGCATCCCGAGCCGCTTCCAATTAAAACTGCCATAGAATCCAAGGGTTGGGTTACTATTGAGAACTATTTCCTCACTAGTCAATTGGGGGAGTTCAAATTCAAGAAATTTAAGCGTCTTGAGGAGTGGCCTGTCACTATCCCTCCGGAGCTGGCAACCATTCTCTCCACCATCTTGACTGCTAGATTTCTCACGGGCAGAGACGAAGAGGACGAATTAGCTTGGGGTCATGGGAATCTTGGAGTTTATTCTGTGAAGGATGGTTATGATCAGATTCTCCCAGAACCTCCTCCACATTTTTTTTCGGTTCAAGACTGGAAGAAAATCTGGCATTCCAAGTGCTGGCCGAAAGTGAACTTCTTTGCCTGGCAGCTTATGCATAATGGCATTCTCACCTATGATAATCTCAAAATCAGAGGAATTAATGGTCCTTCTCAATGTATTTTGTGTCTTAAGCATGAAGAGACTGCTGACCATTTAATGTTCGAGTGTTCTTTCACAGGTCATATTTGGCATCGTTGGTTTTCTCATTTCAAACTTAAGAGTAATGGTGCTCTGACTCGAAATAATATTTGGCAAAGATGGAAGAAAGCTAGATTTAAATCAAAAGCCCTCCGATTGGGGTGGGAGCTTGGTCTTCTCTTCATCTGGTGGCAAGTGTGGTTGGAAAGAAACGCCCGTCTCTTCCGAGAGACCTTCTCCTCCCTTGATGGTGTTTGGCAGGTTATCTGGAGCAAAGTCACTGAGACGGTTGCATTACATGCTTCAGAAGATATTATGGGTGAGCTGGATCCTCAGGAAGAGAGAGTTGTGGCTCAAGGTAGAGAAAAAGTGGCTAGTTGGAAACCCCTCCGGTTGGCTGGATTAAAATTAACACGGACGGAGCTGCAAAGGGAAATCCGAGAAATGCTGGAATCGGTGTTGTGTGCCGTGACCACACTGGAACTGTGCTTTACTGGGAGTTGCAGGGCCTGGGAAGAGCCACCAATAATGAAGCCGAAGCTTTTGCCATCAAAGTTGCTTCCTTCTGGGCTGTCACTCAGGGATATAGAAAGATTATCTTGGAGACCGATTCTCAAATTCTGGTTGGTGCGCTTGATTGTTTGAGAAATTTTGCTCTGAAAGCGTGGAAGATTCAGATCTTAGTCTCTCAAATCAAAGTCCTTTGGAGGGAATTAGAGGATGTGATCCCTATCCATGTGAATCGGGACTCAAATTCGGTGGCTGATTTCCTCGCCAAGATGGGTGCGGAGAAGGAGGTTGGAGTTCAGCTACACAGTAATATGCCTGTGGAAGATCCGGTGATTCGACAAGGGCTTGCTAACTTTTTGAGAAAATGAGACACTTCTGTGTTAAGGGAGTTTTTCGTCGCGTTTTCGCGACCTTCTGTGATGTCGCGACCCTTGGTGGCAACCTGTCGCGATATCGCGACAGGTTCCGTCGCCACAGCCTTTGGAGACTTCCTGTCGCGATATCGCGACATCTCGAGCCGATGCGCTCTTTGGCTAGTTGCTGTCGCGATATCGCGACCGGTTTTGTGGTTGCAACTAACGGTTGGAAGATGTCTATTTTTTGCGATATGTTATGTCGCTGGGACCTTTGGCTCGAAATTGCTACATTTTCGCGTCATTTTGGCTGTAGGGGCATCACAGAGGACAACAGTAGTGATTTTGAGACTTTTTTGAAGACTGGTCATCAAGTGGTCAACCTGTCGAGTTTTCGCGACACTTGGGATGTTTTGATGCAGAAAGGTCTTTTTGTCGCGATTTCGCGACACTTATGGCCCAATGGTGGCAAGTGGCAAATGCGTCGCGATATCGCGACAATTCTGAGGGCTGACCGCTTTGTGAGGTTTTTGTCGCGATATCGCGACTTTTTTTGTGGTCGGTGGTTGTTGGCTTTGGTTGTCGCGATTTTGCGACATGTCGCGAAATCGCGACATGTCGCCAAATCGCGACACTTTTGGCGTAAAGGTGACAATTGGAGGATGCGTCGCGATATCGCGACAATTATGAGGACTGACTGCTTTGAGATGTTTCCGTCGCGATATCGCGACATCTTTTGTGGTTGGGGGCCGCTGGATTTGGTTGTCGCGATTTCGCGACATGTCGCGAAATCGCGACATGTCACGAAATCGCGACACTTCTGGCGCAATGGTGGCTATTGGATTTTGTGTCGCGATTTCGTGACAATTTTATGGACTGTCTGCTCTGTAAGGTTTCCGTCGCGATATCGCGACATCTTTTGCGGTTGGGGGCTGTTGGCTTCGTCCGTCGCGATTTCGCGACACGTCGCGATTTCGCGACCTGTGGCGCGGTTATGGCCTCGGTCGGCTTGACTGCCGCGATTTCGCGACATGTCGCGATTTCGCGCCTTGCCTTCTTCTTGTGCTTTGGGTTGGGTTGTGCTCCCCTCTCGCTCTTTGCTGAGGTTTCTTGTCTATGGGTTCCTGTTAGGGATGTTCTGGCTCCCTCTTGTATATGCTCGTTGTTTTAATTCAAGATTTTCAATTTTTTCAAAAAAAAAGCAGATTATGAAAATATTGCATTTCGTTGCCACAATTATTTTGAGATTGGACACATGACAAGAGTTTGCAAAGTAAAAACTATGAAGAAAGAGAAAAATTCTAGCCATGAGATAAAATTCAGGATGAAGCAAGGAAATCATTCAATAATAGAAGATAGATCAGATCAAGGATATTCCACTCCAAAATAAGAGGTAAAGAAATCCTATCGATAATATCAATTGGTAAGTTTAGAAGGAATTAAAGGTGCAAAATAAGATGTGGAGATAAAACCCAAAACAAAGATAACAAAAAAGGTCAAGTTTATTCTGGTAAACCATATTCATTTTTCTCAAGTAGTATAGAATCATTTTCAGGTAATAAAAGTGGAAGTGGTGAAGATGTTATCCCTTGCACTTTAAGGTTTCAAGAGCAGAATAATATAGAAATGAGGTTGGAGGAAACCCATAACAATTTAGGTTTTTTAGGGCAGAATAAGAAGGTAATTGCTATATAAAAACATCCTTGTACTTTAGGGTGTCCAGGGAAATATAAAGAAGAGTGTGCTTTTGAGGTTATTCCTTGCACTTCAGATCCTTCAAAACAAGGTAAACCTAAAGATGATAAGTCTTACTATGAGAAGTATGAGAAGATTGAAAAGATTGATGAAGATGAATTTATTGCTAATAATGAAAAAAAGGAAGACCCAAGAGGCAAAAACAAAGAGAAAAAAAACACAAAGAGATATTGATATGGGAAAACAAAAGCAAATATCACAAGTGTTAACAAGAAGTGGGGCTAAACTCACAAATAAAAAAATAAATTAAATAGAATGAAAATAATATCTTGGAATATTAGGGGAATGAATAAGAACACTAATAATTTTCTCTTCGGCTGCGATTTTGCAACATGTCGCGATTTCGCGACACTTTTTCTCTTCGGCCGCGTTTTTGCAATCTTTCGCGATTTCGCGACACTTTTTCTTCTTTGGTCGCGATAACGTTGCTTGTCGCGATTTCGCGACTCTTCTTCTCTTCTGGCACCAACCATGCAACATGTCGCGATATCGGGACACTTCTTTTCTTCTAGCAGCAACCTTGCAACATGTCGTGATTTCGCGACACTTTCTCTCCTTCGGCTTCGACGCCGCTTCTTGTCACGATTTTGTGAATTCTCTTCCTCTCTTGGATGCAACGATGCAACATGTCGTGATTTCGCGACATCATTTCCAAACTAGTCGCGATTTCGCGACACCTTTCCTCGTGTGTCATTTTGCTCGTTCTTTGATATTTAGTTCTTGGACCACCTCGGTCGATCTAGAAATCATGTAAAACTCTCGTACAAGGTTCAGGGACCTTTCAACACCCTTTCAACCTATCAAACAAAAAATTAAAACCCTAATAAAAGGTAGTAAGAATTTGTGAGGTTGTTATAGACAATATATTTTTGGATAAAAAATCTAGGAAGCAAATATTTGCCATTTGCAGTGTTGAATTTCATCTTGACAGAAGTTAATTTTTTTTAAGGCAATTGATATAAAAGGAGTTAATTGTGGAAAATTAGTAATTTGAGAAAGATGAAGAATATTTTTGATAGAAGAGTAAATGAAGAATGTCTCCGATAGAATGACAAAGTTGGATATGCTTTAATTAACTTGTTAGAAATGTAATATTTTTTTTGTAATGGGAGTGGCACCCAATAGAAGCCACACATAGCCTGTTAAAAAAATAATAATAATTATTGACAATTAAAAATTTAATTTTTATTTTAACATACCTAACTAAAATTATTTTCAAAACTCTGTGTTAAGTGGATGGTCAGGACTCTGAGGGGAGCTGAAACTTGAAAATTTTTGGTTCGACATTTCATTAATTTCGATCTTATCTTAAACCATAGAGCATGAAGAAGGTCAGATTTTCCCTCTCTCATTGTTGCTCCAGTTTTTGTTAAGATTTATGGGTCCTTTGTTATTAGAAGTATATGGAAATCTTGGCAGCAACTCACTCCTTGGATCTATTGGAGAGGATATTTCTTCCGTAAAGGCCTATCCATCAATTCTATGAATATTTGGTGGTTCCCCATTTTTCTTCATCAAGGTTCTCCCTTAGCTCGGGTGCAATGGATTCATGCTCAATGGTTTTTCAAAAAGGTTATTGTTACAATAGTTGATTTCTTTTCTCACCAGACCAGGGATTGGATCCCATGGAATGATTTCAAACACACCTTCAAGATGAATGGTGCGGACAAAGATATGTATGATGCTATTATTGCTCTCACCCCTTTTTCTGTGTTGCACAAGATTGTTGTGCACTTGCAATGTCCTTCATGGTTAGACTGGAGATGGCATGTTTACACTTCTTTACTTAATTATAAGGCTCGTTTGTTGTATAAATGGTTATCTCCTCATCTTCCTCTGGTTCCTAAGCTTAATCAGCGTTGGGACTTATTTTTACAAGGACTAGATGGGATTCTATATTTCAGAATGTTTGGGCTACTTATGTTGAGCCCAAGCAATATTTTTTTGCGTGGAGCTTGTTGTGTTAATGCCTTCCCTTGGGGGAACGTTTGAAGCACCTTGGAATTCCTTATCCTAAATGTCATTTTTGTGGTGTACCCAAGTCTTGTACCCACCTCTTTTGGAATTGCAGAAAATCTAGGCAAGCTTGGGAATGGGTTCTTTCCTTCTTTTTTTTCATTTACAGCTGCAAGAGTTTCTTGGCCCCAAGCTCTTCTTGAGGACTCTTTTACTTTATCTCTCCCACTTTTTGAAGTGTGGCAGGTTTTTAGGATTAGTTTGCTCTTTCATATTTGGAAGGCCCATAACATAATTGTTTTTAAACCATATACACCTTCTACCTTCTGTCATATTTACTCATGCTTATAAATTAGAAGTTTTTTAATCGCATGTGGCTACAAATATGTACTCAAGCCAACAAAGTTGCTATGGATTTGGATCATCTACAAGTTCTTCTGGCACATTGGGCCAATACTTCGTGTATAGTCAACCAAATCCCCCCAAAGTGCTCTTCTTAGGAGCATTTTCAATCTCGCTCTCATCGTCGACCTTCGTCATATGCAAGAAGTGTTCTTGTAGATAGGTACTGGTCCCAACCCTCACCAGTTAGGAAACAACCTAATGTTGACATTGCTTGTTCATCTTGCTAAGTTGGAGGTGGGATGATGTTCAACCAGTTTCACCTGGGCTAGTTGTTGTTTGGAGTGATGCGAGTAGTGAAAGCCTTAATCGCAATGCCAAAGTGGTGGATTCCTATCCCATAATCACTAGCAATTTATGCAAGACAAGACAACATACCAGGGTACACTACCCCATATGATATGTTTTCTTTGATGTAATAATTATCAATGATCATGATTGATAAACTTGTGTTTTGTTGGCAGTTTTGTTTACTAACCCTTGTTAATGAAGATAAGTTTCATTCCCGTAAGATATATTAATCCATCCATTTTTTTTATAAATATTTATATCTTAATGTAATATAAATTTATTTTTTCATAAAAATCCTTTCCAAAAAATAAATTAAACTAAAAGATCCAATCAACCTCTTCCGTGTAATCACAAAATAATTTTGAAATGGAACTAACCACGTGTTTTTTTATGTGGGACTTTAAAGTAGGCGCATGTATTGTGCAAAGTTGATTTAAAATGTTTGGACTTTTCGGGCAAGCCATTGAAACAAGAGCCCACATGAAATGCGCAGGAAAATCTTCCATTTGATAAGTGTTTGTCTCACTAGGTACTTATTAATTTTATGTCGAATTTTAAAATAGTCGTATGTAGTGTACAAAGTTGATTTAAAATGTTTAGACTTTTTGGGCAATCCATTGAAAAAATAGCCAAATGCTCATGGAAAAATCTAAAATCCTTTTCCAGTCCTTGAGGGTTAGGTGGATTGGTGAGTGGTTGTCTCATTAGGTACTTATCGAATCTTGAGCGAACGGTGGTTCCTTCTCGTCGATCAATAATTAACAATAACGAAGCAGAATAGGTTTGTTGGAAATAACCTTTGTGGTTTAAACGAATCCTGAGCAATCAGTGGTTCCCTTCTCATCGAATCAACAATAAATAGATCGGTGGTCCCTGCTCTTATTGATTACTAAAATAATGTAATTGTGAACGACTCTACATGTTGAAAAAACCTAAAATCCTTTAAAAAAAAATTAAAATCATTTGCCACTAAAATAATTTATTCTTCATTGTACTTCGTTGGACATCTTAAATTCCATGAGAGACGTGTCAGAAAACTGATACTAACAATCCATAACTGAAGTTATGGATCTTTTCCGTAGGGGGTCACAGGCCTTCGAGTGGAGGGTGGGAGCTGTATGATATGGGCCGTGGCAACACAGTGGCCATATTTTCCTTCTATTTATTTATGTATCTATCACTCACTCATGTATGATACGGGCCGTGGCAACACCGTGGCCATATTTTCCTTCTATTTATTAATGTATTAATCACTGATGTTGGGATTTATGTGATTTATATGAATGAAAGGGTTGTGACTTATCTAAGTGGTGAGGGTGGTTGGGGGTTGATTTATATGGATGAAAGGGGCGACTTCTATAAGAGGTAAGAGGTGAGGGTGGTTGGTGTTGACCTTAAAAATAAGCAAAGTTTGTTTTGAGTGATGATATATTGTATGAGATTTGATCTTAAAAATAAAGAAAGTTTGTTTTAAGTGATGATATATTTTGTGTATGATGATGTATTTTTGATTAAAGAAGTAATCAAATAATATATTTAAAAAAAATAAATAAACATGTTATGTGGTCAACATCATTAACCAAAAAATTATTGTCATAAAAATAGCATGGGAAACCAAGAAACTAACAATTAATCAAAACTGCCTTACAAAACTGAAGGGCAAACACTATCAACTAGCTAATAGAATGATTACATAGTGAAAATGATGGTTGAGCGTACACCACAAAAGCAAAAGCAAAAAAGAGGGAATTCCCACAATGGTGAAGAACCATTACGTGGGTTTAGCCACCACTGGATCGAATCCCACCCAAAATTATCATCACGAGACTTTGGTGCTAAACCTCTTCCCTATCCAGAAAAATAAGTATCAAGAATATCTTCCTAGTTGTGGACAAACAAATCCTTGTTGGTAGGAAACATTGGAGCACCTGACTTGACCCAGGTATTGAGTTGAGGAGCCAAGGTAGAGAGAGGAGCAGTTAGGTTACCAAGGCCATCTCTGTAAGAAGAGGGACCTTGAGCTAGGGTAGGAGTGTGATTTGAGGTCGAGAAACGATGTTTCCTAGACCTAGACCAACTCAAGGGATAATCCTTCTCAAGACGAACCTGGCTAACTACGCATAGAGTGTTTTCCCAATGATCAATAAGCTCTTGAAGATAAGAAAGCTCCATAGTCACCTTGTTGGCCTTAACCACAATATGAAAATACACAAGACGAAATAATTTTAGATTTCTCAAAATCAAAGATGTGAAAAGAGGAAGAAAACTTACCAAATATACAATCATTTCTAACTTTCCATAAGCTATACAGGGTTGTCATACGAAACAAGTAGCACACTTCAAATAAAATAGCCGACAAGGGTAGGGGGTCTCCAAAAATGATATGCTTCCACTCAAGTGTGGCATAGAAATAGGGTCTAAAAAAAGAAAATAAACTATTTCCAAAGGGAATGAGCATGAGCATAAATAAAAAAAATGGATAAAGTCCTTAGACTAAAGATAGAAATGGCAAGGAGTGTTGGGGATGCCTAAAAGCCGAAGATGCTCCCCAACAAAAAGCCCTTGGTGAAGAAGACTCTAGGCAAAACAGGAAATCTTGGGCTCCAAAAAAGGAGCCCAAGTTGTCTGGAACCTATGCATCCAAATAGGTTGAGGGGAATTCCACCATTGATTGAGCTTATCAATCATGGGAAGGCAAGGAGAGAGCCATCCATACCCCAAACGGGCCTTGTAATTTACATCTAGTTCAATATTTTTTAGATATCCTAGAAGATGAATCATTGTGGCTACCCTAATAGGAAAGATACAAATTTTACCAAGAGCATTTCATATGGAATTAAAGTTTTTATTTTTAATTTTCTTATACTCAAATCCTTTTAGATAATATCTATTTACTCCATTTTAATTTTGATGCAATGTTGGACCATACTTCACACTAATAAAGCACCACTAACACTACCAACAATCCAAACAATACTTGAATTATTCCTCCCTACATCTGTTCTACAATACAAAAATTGCTCTCAAGCCTCTCATTATTATTTTCAATCTACATATTGTTCAACAAAATTTGTTATTGAAATATACATCAAGACACTTTTATTATATTACTTCTTCTAGAGGAAATCATTTAAATTATAAGAATAATTGTTTTATTTTTCTTTAGTTGGTGAAATCCACTATCATTGTTTTGCTAGTATTTACTTACATATCAACTTTCTTGTAAAAATGTACTAAGCCTTTAAATAGTCCTTTAACCTTTATGCTATTATTACAATCAAAAAGAGATCATCTACATACAAAATAAACCTCACCATATAACTTTCAATCTAGACGTCTTCCCCTTCATTCATATTTAACCATTCTTCTAACTTAACAAATTTTAATCCAAATAAAGTTGGAAATAATGAGTATCCTTGTTTAACTCCTATGTCAATTCCAAATAATTATGAGAGACCTTCTTGTGTTCTGATTTTGGTTTATAAGTCTTCATAAGATCTATGGACTATTGACCTATATTTTTTGGTATGCATAGTTCTTCCATCCTACTCCATAAATTAGATTATTATATGATTTTAGCTCTATAAGATAATCCTTTGCATTTACCTTCATTATATTCCTTAACAAGTTTTGTAAACATATGATATAATCTACAATGCTTATACTATTATAAGTTTTATGTGTAGTTTCAAAATTTCTTCAACACATATATGCTACATATGGTCAAAATTTCTTCACCAAAATTAATGATGTCTCATTTTCCTCTAATACCCTTTTTTATTTATCATTTTTATCTTCTTCTAGTCACAATAAGTTGTTATTTATGTTTGCATTGTTGTCTAGGATGTTGCTTTGTTTGCTTGTTGTCCTTCCACTGAAATCTCCTATGAGAAATCTTCCTTAGAGTCTAGATTATCTTGAAATGTCTCTCTTTAATGTTATGTCAAAAAAAAATATCATGCTAGATGCATTTATAGTAGCTTAAGGAGTATGTACAATAAAATATTTGATAGGTTGATGGAGGAAATTGTAGCTCAATGAGTTGCTTAGGATGATTGTGATGCAACTGTTGTACACAAGATTGTAGGAACTATTGCAACGTAACAATAGTATGGCTATAATGTTTGTATAAAAGGAAGACAATACCAATACAATGATTGGGATAGGTCATAAAAAATAATAGTAAATAGTAAAAGTGTTGTTATCATGGTAAACTATCTTTGTCAAAGTGTTATTATCATAGTAAATCATCTTTGTTATAAATCAAAGTGTTTTGAAATATGTTTTAAATTCTTATAAAATATCTGGAAAATATAGTATGTATATATCTTAAAAGATATGTTATGTTGACTATATCATGTAACTATAAAATCATCATAGGGTAAGTCTGAAGTAGGTTCTCTAGAAGTGTATGATATTCTGAATATCTATGTAATCATAAATTATCACAAGAGGAGTCCAAGAGAAGATATCAATATTATCTTGATATTGTGGGAAGAGTACCATAAGAGATATCTAGAATATGTTTCTATGTATCCTTCTAGAGTTCTCAACCAATGTGATATGTAGCTTCCATGATTCTATAAACATGGATAGCTCCTTCACATGTGAGGCAAGTTGAGCATTCAAGAGATCAAGTGTATAAGGGAGAGGTATGAAGGCTAGCTACTCTAGTTAGCCAAGGTAGTATGTGTCTAAGTGGTAGTGCATGATACCATGATTTGGTGATTCTATAGGGGGATCAATCCACTTACTAAATATGGCTTGGCAAGAACTTTTGTACTTTGTTCATTCTATATGAGTAATAAAATAATTGTACTTATGTAATTATTGTGGTATTGTATTTAACTTTGTTTAACCTTGTTCATGTAATATAAGTGTTTTGCTTCTCATTGTGCTATCATTTCTATTATTTTTTTATCTGTATTATTACCTTGTATATATTTCATTGGTCTTTAAGTGTTGTATGTTAGCATACCATCAACATACTAGTTTATGAATCAAGAGAAAGGCCATACCAAGATGAGGGATCAAGAAGGCACTTTGGACAAAATCGAAGACCAATAAATTTTGTTCCATTGTTGTTACCACTCCTCTTTGGTGATGGTCGTATTTGGTAAATCTATCTTTACTTCTTTATCCTATTAAAAGTTTTTTGTGAGCCATGTTTATTGTCTTCATGGGTAAATTTGTATGGTGAATTTTACCCAATAATTATATCCTTTGGTGATCTTATGGATAGGTTGTGACAACCCCATCATAGTTTGTCATGCTAATTATACTGTGTCTATCTATGTGATTACAATTATTTTTAATTAATGAACTAGGAGATAGAATCTAGTAGATTTGACATTCATAGTACTCTATAGGTATATTTAGTCTGTAGTTCATAAGACCTTGGATTTCTTTTAGCAAGAGTTATACCTTAGATTCCAAGGCCATATAAAATATGGGGGAAAGTCTTGTATTTTAATCTTGATCTTGTAAAGATGCTAAGAATTTCATCCATGGCTATAAGAGGATATGCATTTTGAAAGGCCTGATATAGAGGGACAAGTGTATCGAGTTTGTGCCAACCTGTTTAAATGATGTTATCTTGAGATGGTATAAGGAGCAAGAAAATGTGATCAATAATTTATAGGATGAGATTAGTGAGAGGATAATCAAAGAGTACAACCTACGTTAAAATGGTATGAATTAATGATTGAGATAATGAAACTAGTTTAATGACTTGAAGAGAAAGGTCATGACTACTATTCATGAGTCTAGGAGCTTTGGAAAAAAGTGGCGTCTCAAATATAAAAGGATAAATTGCCTAATATCTTAGTGGAAAGTATGGATAACATGATCATTTTATTGTAGGTTTAAAGGTGAAATTTAGGATAAAGGTTAATTATGAACGATCCACTAGTATCCGATGTATGTACTAGATTATAAAGTGGTAAGAGGAGACTTTGGAGGAACAAGTTTTGCCAATAACAACTATACCAAATCCTCATGGTCAGGTTTCTCAACCAATAATAATAATGATTATAGTAATCTAATATCCTTTTACCAACATAATTCAATTCGAAGACTTAATTAAAAAGATACAATAACACATAATCAATTTACTATATGGAAAGGAATCTAAAATCAAATGTTCATAATTTGGGGATAGAAGTACCAAGAAGAATATATCTAAAGTAGTCTACTATAAGTTCAAATAGAAAGGGTGCTAAAAGACATTACCCTGATAATTTATCTACTTTAGGAGCAAAAAAGAATGAGAAATAAAATATATAAGCTAATTTCATTGATCTTGTTTATGATATTGAGAAAAATGTCGATGTTGTGGTGATAAAGCAAACCTAAGATAGGAACCCTAGTAAGGAGAGAGGCTAAAAAGAAGAAAGACAAGCCCAAAAAGCAAAGGAGAAAAAAAATATTGATTACTTTCCAATATCAATAGGACATGTACCATACTCAATTATGGATGATCTATCAAAGTACACTTCCAATATCATGTAAGGGAAATTGTTAGTGTTGTCCTTGAAAAGGTAAATGAAGTTACATAGTGAACTATTGGAATATGTGATGGTTATGCTTCTCTTGAGGCCATGAATGATTTTTATATTTGTATTGCTCATATTGTCTATTTGGTCCCATATAAATCTTATTAAATTCACTTTTGTAATATTAAATTATTTTATTCCTAAAGGTCGGTCTCATAACCTTGACCTAAAGGTAAATTGTATTTGGGTATAAATACCCCATCATAACAACCATTTGGTTATTGGTTAGAATTCATTCTATTTATTCCATAGCAAGATTATTTGGTGTCCACAAACACCTCCATATATTTAGGGTTCTTTACTTTGTGTGTATTTATTTTCAAATAATACTAGGTAATGTTTTGATTCCATTAATTTTTGAAAACTACTATGAGATCCAACATAGTATCAGAGTAGCTGTGAGTCTCCATTACTCAATTGCTTTTATGATAATATATTTTCTACAACTTCTACCAAGGTCAACTATGATTCAAGTAGCTAAGTATAGACATCTAATTTTGACATGCTTATTCAATTAGCAGTTCAACCAATTACACCCATTAATTGATCTTCAATCAACCAAGCTAACCCAATCAACACCTCACCCATTTTCTATCTTAGAACAATGGTGTTCAACTTTTGTAGTAGCACTACACTAAGACTATTGAAAAAATGTGGTGCTATTATTATTTGATCCTATTTTGATAGTTTGAACCTCTAACATTCAAATTTCTTATTCAATTTTATCTCTTTTCTCTCTATCTCTCTCTCTCTCTCATAAAATTCTTCCATTTTCAAGCAATCTAACAATATTTTAGGGTAATTTAACCAATGCATAGGGGCATAATAGCAAGATCATCCTCATGTTATTCCATAAATATATTGGAGGTATTCTTTGCTATGGAGGAGGCACTCATAGGATTTTGGGTTGTATTACTCCCTATATTACTCCTATTTCTTTATATTTTCTCTATTAATGTTATGCCTCTTGCCTTACCTTCCTAACAATATTGGTGCCTACAAATATTGTTCACCATGTTGCCATCATTTTGTGCATTTATAGTTGTATATTCTTAGTTTATTTTCCTATTTATGCATCTTGTGTATATGGTTATGATATGTCCTTACACCTTTTGCTGTAATTAATAGAATTTTGGTTCTTCTTTCATAGCTTCTAATTAAGTTATTTTTTTCTTCTTAATAGGCTCCTACTAGGTGTATTTGTCTTCTCTTATTTTGTTTACTTTATTAAGCTAGATGTTGCAAGTTTTTTTCTCATCCCCTATTATATTTTGGAGTTATCATCACTTATATTATCTTTTTGGGATCTTTGACTTAGTCTTTTATTTTCCGCAGAGCATTTACATTTGAAGTACATGCCTTTGTTAGGCAATTTCTATTTTTTATTATTTATCACTAAACTTTAGGCATTTTGTCACTTAGGTTAAAATTTTTGCATCCAAATCTACATTTATACAATACATCTTGAAATATATTTGTTGTACTCAACCTCTAGGTGCATTTTACAAGCTTTCCTTCACCCTAGATATTTTTTTTGAGTTGCAAGAAAAATAGCACTAATAATCCCTAGAAACTCAATGATTTTTTCTTTCTTCCTATCACAAAATGTAGTGCCATATTTATGTGATAATGCCATATTTTGGGTTGAGGTCCCTATTTTTTTGGGCAAAGGAGTATCTTCCTTCGTAAATGGGAAACAAAATTTGATTTGGACACTCAGAAGATCAACACTGCTCCTTTATGGGTAAGACTTCCCGACCTTCCTCTTCACTTCTAGCATGAAGTTGTTTTGAGAGGGATTGCAAAAATGTTGGGCAATCTAATGACTATTGATCCAATGACTAGAGCTAGATATCAGATGGTCTTTGCTCGTATGTGTGTTGTGGTTGATTTAGATGCTGATCTACCTAGTAATGTTGAACTACTTTTGGATGTAGGATCTAGGATCTAGGATCCAACTTCTTGTTTATGAGAATAGACCATTATTTTACTCTAAATGCAGTAATTATGGTCATGAGTTTTCTCGATGTCCTAAGTGTAATACTATTCCAATCGCTCCTCAAAAGAAAAATGTTTATGAAGTTTATTTGACAATATCTAATCTTGATGCATTTTGGTTAGTTTAACCCCTGCTTCTGATGGTGGTCTTTCAAATATCTCTTCTCCGAAGAGCTTGAAGGAAGTTGTGCTCAATAAGGATGTAAATTCCCTTCTAGGAAATTATTTTGAATATCTAGCAATAGATAAGGAATCCCTTGATGAATCAACACCTCTGGGTGCTACAAATGTCTCTAATATTTCTAAGGATTTTTTGGTTTATTAGGGAGAAAAATTCGTAAAAAGTGATGCATCTCTAGGACCTGTTATGAGGGGATAATCTAGTCAGGGGAAACCTCCTCTCATCAAGGCGATAACCAATTTTAAAATAAATAATATTTAGCCATCTCCTATCAAGGTTTCTAACCAAAAGGCTGGGGGAGGTAGATGTCAAAAAATCCTCTAATGTTGCTCTGTGTTGTGTGCCTTAGGTGATAGGTGTTTGGATGAGATTTTTTTAGTTTTGAATTCAAATTTGAAGCACATTGACTTGGAATTTTTTTATTTGAAAGCTTATGCTTTTAATGTTGCATTTATTTCTCTAACCTTCTTATTTTGGTCTCTCTTTTCTGTTTTGGCTTGTTGATCTCCTTTAAGCTCCTTATGTTTATTGTATGGTCTATGGAGATCCTTTGTTTTTCTTCCTTTGGTTTGGGTCTATTTTGCCCCTTCTTGTAAAAGGATCAAGATTCCTTTCAAAATCCCTTTTTTATCTAATAAAAAATAATGCCACTAGTAGTGTTATTGTTGAACCTCAATGCTATTGTAGAGATCACATGCTTGTTCCATTTCTAAGCATATATTTTTATTGTCATAAGAAAATAGGGTTTGATTAGTCTTTCTAGATAGTTATTTTATTCTCTATGATCAAATAGACCCTTTAAACATAATTTTTGTTTCCTTTTTTTTTTTTTTGTAGGTGTGGCCATGATAGCATTGAAAATTGATAATAGTGCTAGGGGTAGTGCTATTGTAGAATATCAATGCTTCTGTTTAGACACTGGAATGAGGTATTTTACCATTTGGTTTATTTTCTTGCTTCCTATAGTCTGATGCTCACTTTGTTTTACCATATTACTATGTTCTATTAGTTGTTTCTTAAAAAAATAATTAAAATGGAAAGGAAATAAAATCTAGGTCAATTTATTTTGTCAAATCACTTTAGGTAAGGAATCATAAAGTGATATAGTTGCATCTAGGCTAGATTGTATGTGTGCATAAATCTCTTGATTACCATTGAAAAGAAAAGACTTGTATTTTAGTTGTAATCATTAAAATATAAAGAGCACATAGATTTGAATTATTATTTGCTTACATGCTTGTATTTTTACATCATTTATTTTTTTGTTATAGATTTAATGTTCTTACATAAGAAGTATTAGATATACATTATGCAACCTTAGGTGATTTCTAAAACTTGCACATAAAACATTCACTTGAAACATATTCTTGTAAATAAACATAAACATATTGAGGTAGACCAACCCCCATGATTTTAGGTCCCCTTTGGTAAGGGATCCAGGGTCTCAGCTTGTGTGTGGCCTATTGTCTACATTTTTGGTGAATCCAACATGAATAAACCTATCATTTAAAAAATATAAAATTAGTTTTAACTTAAGTAAGACCACTTAAAATTGTTTGTTTAGTTTAGATCACATTAATCAATATTAAGATTTTTTTTCTTCTATTGATGTGAAAATGTCAATACTGAGTCATGTATCTAGGTGATGTGTATCCTCATAATAATCCTTGTTCATTTATCCCAAGTTTTTCCCTTGTGTACAACCACATATATAAGGGGAATCAAGACTCTTCCATGTATCGATGGGTATCTCAAGAGGGTAGGTATATTATATAGGTTTAGGTATACCGGGAGACTCTCTTAAGGTATATATGCTAGTTTTTGGTATTCATAACATTTATTTCCTGTATTAATCAAGTTCTAGTTAATTAATCAACCCTCTCCTTCTAACCTTTTATCTATGGTTGAACATCTAAATAATACCCATAGTAGAGGATTTCCATCATATTTTTACCCTTCTTTTCCACATGCCCAAGAAGAAGAATAAAATCTATGGGTAAAACCTAATTATAGAGAGGTGTAGAAAATAGAATATTTGATTTTGTAGATAATATTAGGGAATATGTAAGACGAAATAAAAATATATTTCTAGACACCCTTAAATAAGAAATTTATAACCAAAATAGGGGAGAACCTTCTAATTATGACCCAAGGAATAAAAATATTGAACATTCAAATAGCCAAATCCCACATTACAAAATTAAATGAAAATTAAGTAAACACTTCAAGTCCTAATATGTCTATAGCTCATCTTGTTGATTCTACCACTCCTATTATTTATATAGGCATACCTACTTCTATCTCTTACTTTAATTTCCTTTACATATTCCATCTACTTCAAATATATTTTCTATCAATCATTTTTTGTCAACCAATTTAGGTACTAATTATGCACAAGCACTTGTAATGTCCAATCAAACAGTACCACCTTTAGTGTCACTCCCTCAAGTATCTCAAACGTTCTCCTATGTAAATTCTTAATCCCCATTGGTATTGCCACAAGTACCTTTGAATCAACCTCCCCTTGAATTTCAAAGTATCAATGCTAAGTTGGAACTCAAAAAAATGAGACTCTAAATTTGAAGAATTAGAATAACAAATTACCTCTCTTTAAGGGGCCTCAACTGGAAAAAAGTATTCCTTTAGTGAATTTTATAGTCAACCATTAAATCCTATAGTTACTTGCCATCTATTTCCACCAAATTTTGAGACACCAAAGTTTCAAATGTATGATGGCAAACATGACCCTCTTAATCATCATAGATTATTCCAAATTGCTTGTAGTGACATAGCTCATGATGAAATGCTGCTCCTTCAACTCTTACCCAAAAGCTTAAGTGGTTTAGCTTTAGAATTTTATTTCCAAATACCTTGTCATTCCATAAAAAGCTTTAGGAAGCTTATGAAAGCATTTTTTAAATAAATTTTAGCATAAATTGAATAAAATATTGCAATAAATGGCCTTTATCAATTGAAACAATCCAAAGACAAAAAATTCATAACTTTCTTAGCAAAATGGAAAACACTTGTTGGAAGGCTCTAGAACACTCCTCCACCAAAGGATATTTTGAGTATCTTCATATCCAATGTTCATGAGTAGTTTCCCTATCCTTTAGAAACCACTAACATTACCTTATTTGAAGAAGTAGTAGACATGGACAAATGTGTAGAAGCCACCCTCCTACGAAGAGAACAAATTAAATACAATAATAAGATGAAAAACCATATTCCTCTTGCAATAAAGTTCAATATAAAAATAAACATGTAGGAGGCAATGCCATTATTGATTCCCACCATACAAACAATGTAAATACAACAACCACTACTCCCCCAAAACATGTATTAACAAAAAAATATAAGCTTAAGTGCTAATTCACTAACACTGGTCAAACTCAAACAACCATTTTACAACTACTTCTTGATGCAAGAATGATAAACCTCACACAAATTAGACCTCTGTATACCACAAAAGAACTACCTAATTGGTATTGACATGATGAACATTATGAGTATCATCATGTTAATGGCCATAAAACTGAAAGGTGCAACACTTTATGCAATGCCATTCAAAATATTATAGATGATGGGAAAATTATATTTAATAATCAATAAGCTTCACCTAATCAAAACTTAAATATATTTCAAAATCCAATACTGCTCATATTTATAAATCCACTAATTATGTTTAAGGTCATAACATGGTAGGCATAATTTATTTTTCTAATTCCTATTGTGTTGTAACTTGACAACAGACTATGATCAAATATTTAGAGCAACCCTCACAACCACCATTAGTCCTTACCTAGAATACATAGATAAATTAATCCAATAATATGTATTCAGTGCTTATATCAAGAAAAAGGTTTAGGCTGATATTATCAAGGTACTAAGGATCCATTATAGGCCAAAGCTTGACCAAGATGCTATGGGATAGGATATATCCCTAATAATAATGAACCCTTTCCCATTTTACTATTATCAAAAAATGATGATGAAGCCAATTGTTACCTTAGGGAAACCCATAGTGATACCATGTCTCTACATGGGTTGCAATGGGGTGATGAAGATGAAAAGTAGATTTGGTCCCTCCTTAGTTTAGGCCCTTATAGGGTTGCATGTTTTGCTAGTGTCAATATTTTAAATATCATTCATATTAAGCTAATAGTTAGCAGAGACAAGTTGTAAGCTTATTGTAGTGGCAAAGAGCTTTAGCCTCTCTTTGAGAGGTCCACGGTTCAAACCCCACTCATTATGAGGGGTCTGGGACCCCTCATAAAAAGTTTTGTAAATTCATTGAAAAAATAGTTAGCAAAGACAAACCCGAGGAAGAAATTCTCTATAATCCTTTTAACCTAGATAACTCTTGTGTTGCAATATCATTTTTCCAAATATCTAATCTTGATTCCTCATAATAGGAACAATCATATATGGACCTTGAATATCTTGAAATCCTAGGTTTCATGCCTTCCCCTCCTCAATTTGAGGATGAATCATATATCTTAATAAAATAAACCATAGAAATCAACTTTGGCACTGAAGATAGTCTATAAATCCTAAAATTAGGTAAAGTCTTGATGGATAATTTATGCATAGAATACACTACTTTTTAAAAATAATTTGGTGATACTTTCACTTGGATCTATGTGAATATGATTGGCCTTGCCACATCCCTCATCATCCATCACCTTGGTGTACAACTTAATGCTAAATCAATTAAACAAATTTTGATAAAAATACATCCTAAGGTTGATCTCCTAGTCAAATATGAACTCCAAAAGCTTTTAGATGTTAATTTAATCAAGTTAATAAACTATTATTTCCAATATAATTCTTATTTCCAATAAATAAGGATCAATGCAAATTACCATTGATTTTAGGGACATAAATAAGTCTTGTCCTAAAGATAAATTTTCTCTACCTAACATTGACATGATAGTGGATTATACTACAGGATCTAGAATGTTATCCCTTATGGATGGATTCTTAGGTTACAACCAAATGCAAATCACTCTTGAGGATAAATAAATGACTATACTCACTACTTCTTGGGGAAAATTTTACAATCAGGTCATGCCCTTCAATTTAAATAATGTCGAGGCAATATATCAACAAGCAATGACCTATATTTTTCATGACCTAATGCATTAAATTATAGAATATTATGTATATGACATCTTAGGAAAATTATTAAAGCATGAAAACCATGTCCATGATATATGCTACATCTTTAAGAGATTGGGAGAATATAAGTTTTGGCTAGAGCTACAAAAGAGTATCTTTGAAGTGATATCAGGCAAGTTGTTAGGATTCATTGTATCCCATTGTGGGTTTGAAGTAGATCCCTCTAAAATATCGCCTATTTTAGACATACCTGCTCCAAATAATATCATATATCTCCATTGCCTTCAAGGCAAGTTGCAATCCATTCAAAGATTAATCTCACAACTCAGATAAATTTCAACCTTTCTCTAAAATTTTGAGAAAAAATATTGAGTTCAAATGGGATCATGATGTCAAAATATTTTGATTATTTAAAAAGTGTATCTTTTGACATTGCCCATCCTTGTGCCTCCTAATATGGCTCAACATTTACTTCTATACATAGCTACCAATGCACATGGCTTTTGAGTCAAGTTATCTCAATATGATGATCAACATCAAGAAAGGGCTATTTATTACATTATTAGGATGTTAGTCACCTATGAGATTTGGAATCCACCATTAGAAAATTGTGTTTAGTGGTATCTTATATTTTAAAACATTATTATACTACATACTTAGTAAAAATATCTATATTATAACAAGGGTAGATCCTTTATGTTATCTCTTGTCAAATCCATACCTTTCTAGACCCATTTCCAAAAGGGTCATTGCCCTTACTAAAATTGATCTTGAATTTGTTAGCAAAAAATCATTAAAAGGGAAACTAATTATACATAAATTAGTTGCAATGCCATTAGAATCTAAATATCCTTTAGTCATAAATTTCCTTGACAAAGTTATTCTTATTATATATAGCAAAAACATATTCTTGGACCCTCTACTTTGATGGTGCCTAATGTGTCAAAGGAGTGGGGGTAAGGATTGTCCTAGTCACACCACAATAACAACTTAGAACTTTATCATTTAGAATTCAATTTTCATGCACCAATAACATGAAAAAATATGAGGTACTCATTGTAGGATATAGATCTACATTGGCCTTAAAAAAAAACTTATCATCTTTGGTGACTCCTAATTAGTAATCAATCATATCAATGGCATATACCAAACCAAGAATCATAAATTAAAATCATATAAATAAATTATGGATAAGTCGATTGCCTCATTTTATAAGATCACTATTAACAACATCCCATGGTCAAGCAACTACCATGTAGAGGCCATGGCTATAGCCACATCTCTTATCCCTCTAGAACTAGAAGACGAATAAGACTCAATCGTGATAAAATAAATCAAAGAGTCAACTTTATAATCTATCCAAATCCCTTTAGATGTTTGCTCTATTGAAGCTTCCTCACCCAAAGAGAGATGGTATCAATACACCTTTAACTTTTTAAAATATGGCATATCACCTTAAGGTTTAAACCATAATGAGCAAAAATACTTTAGATAATGATCCTGCTAGTATGTCATCATAGGAGACATTCTCTATCACTGCTTCTTTGATGACATACTCCTTAGATGCTTAATAATAACAACCAATAACTTCACCATGGCTATTATCTATTTGGGGCCTTGATATGATTAGAAAAATTAACTTGTAAGTTCATTATCACAACTACTGAATACTTTACCAAATGGATCAAAGCCATGCCATTATTTGTTGTCACTAGAATTCAAATATCTAACTTTATCCTTAACCTAATTCTCTACCATTATGGAATACCATCCATCCTAATCTTAGATAGTGGTATAACTTTTAAGAAAAAAGGGGTCCAAAAGTTATGTACAAAATACAATATTCAATAGAAATGGTCAACATCCTAATACCCCCAAGGTAATGGCTAGGTAGAATCATCTAAAAAAATATTAATCAATATCCTCAAGAAATTATTCAACAAAATTGGTCATGACTAGAACTTGCAACTTCATCCAACCTTATGGGTATACCACACAAGTGTCCAAACTCCTACTAGCATAATTCCCTATGTCTTAGTCTATGGAATTGAGGTTTTTCATCCTTTTGAACAGGAGGTTCCCTCTTTAAGAGTTCATACAAGAATATTTGATAGGAGATTAATATCATCATAGTCGTCTCAATCAGGTAGAGCTTCTAGATGAAAAATGCATTCATGCTATAGAATACCTGTGAGCCTACCTTAATAGGCTTAGATATTCCTATAAAAATGTGTGACCTATATCCTTTTAAACTGGTGACCTCATCCTTAAAGCAAATCAAATGAATACCAATGCCAACTCTAAACTAAAAGGTAAATTTAAGCCTACTTGGTTAGGGCCATTCATCATCACTACAAAATTAAAATTCAGAGCCTATCACCTAGCCACCCTAGATGTTCAATAAATAAAAAAACCAATCAATATAATGCATCTTAAAATATATTATACTTGAATTTGTATGATCTACCTGCTTATGTGCTTAATTGTATGGTTTCTATATGCATGCCTACTTGACAATCATATTTTCTTGTATACGAATGCTTGATTATAGGGTTGCCCAAGTCCACCTATTTCATACCATTGAGTCACAAGGTCCATTATGAGGCTATGATGATCATAATTAGAAAAAATAATCATATGCATTGCATTTGCACTAAGAACCCAATGTTAGCAGTCCTCCTAGTTCCACAATTCTCTTACTGCTAATTTTTCTATAAAAATCACTTTTTTCCCTCTTAAATCAATATTTCTTATCTTCTCTTATCTCATTTGGGTTAAGTGATGTATTACATGATTATCAACAACCCTAATAACCTAGTCCTTATCCTTTATTCTATCCCCTAGCCTGCTAAAAGGTGTACTAGATAATCAATAAAATTTATTTCCTTTCTCTTTAACAAAGTCCTCATGCTAAAATGTTTTTGAATCAAGTAAGGAAGATGCAATTATCACATCATTTACCCATATATACATGTGTGACAATAGAATTCATAATGATGTTTGCACTTCCAGTTGCTACTAAACAATTTAACCTATTGTTTGTTTGTAACCATTGACCAATTCTTATCAACTCTATTTTTTTTTATTAAAACCACTTATCTCTTTCTCTCTCAAATCAATATTCTTCTCTTAATTTCCCTCAATTTGGTTAAGTGATGTATGATACAAATATCTACAACATTTATGACCATACAATTTCCATTTCTTCTATCCTCTCAACATCAATTAAAATAACAATCTCACTCAAAGAGTGTACTAGATAATCAACAACTCCCATCTCTTTCACTATCTAAATCATCATATTGAATCATTATCAAAATTCATTAGAAGATTCACCTATCATTGTTAGCTTTTTAAGCTAAATACTTAAGATAAAGTAACCACAAAATCTAAAATAAAGTTGCAAAATGAAATATATGATAATGGAAAACTACTAAGCATATAAAACTCATAAGTAACTTTAGAAATAACTCATATAAATACCACTAACAAATGCTCATAAAAATTGGAACTTAGTTGAATAAAGACCTCAAATACATCATACTTATTCACTCTCCATTACAAAAGTATATGTCACTCTATCTATCACTCTTTATGTATCACACTCTATATATCTCTCACACCCATATAGACACATATATAATGGAATGTGACTCTTCATATGGAGGACTCTTGGAATTCACTCTTCTAGTAACTCTTCATCTTCCTATTCTATGTACTCATGTGCACATGGACTATTATGCACATTTACATTACCAAAATACTTTGCACACTTGTGCGTTTATTACATTGCATATAATAAATACTCACACTCTAATCTATGACTCTCTTCCTAATCTAAATATGTACCCAAGGTGGTACATTAGCATGTACCAAATAATATAATGTATTCCAACACCCCCTGTATTACATTATTTGGTTATTGAAGACTTTAATATCCAATATGATCTTCATATTGATTCTTCAATCTACCTCATGTAGATTAAAAACTAGATCTATTGTATAGATGTCTTCCTTAGCTTTTGATTTAGTCTTCATCTTGTCTTGCTTGAACTGATATCTTTTCTTTTTTCTCTTTCTTCTTCATTTTTGTACTTTTACTAGTGATATATCTTCAATGCAATGAGTTAGTAAATCATCACAATAAAAATGACTTGGATTCAAAGGTTCATTGCTAGCATTCTTTACTTTCTTCTATTTCATTCCTAAAAAGAACTCAAAAGTGATTAATGATAAATAAACCATTTTAAAATAAATTTCATATGAAATAACACTCTTCTTATGAAAGAACGATCATATTTTGAGCATTCCACCAAGTCTTAAATAATGTTTCATGAAGATATCCAGTTAATTTCATAATTTTCTCCTTTGCTTCCTTCAAAAACAAAGATAATATTTCTTTCAAATTTGTAGGTAAGTATTTGAATCCATCAAAGCCATCTATTAGATTTTGTGAATAAAATATAAGTTCATGAAATAATTCTTCATTATTTTCATTGAATGCATTTCTAATTATTTCATCCATCTAGCTATGAATAATAAATCTTTCAATTATTTAGACCTTTGTAGTTGACTACCTTATAACTCCCTAGTTTATTTTATCAAGCAATTATTTGATGCAATCTCAAATTTTCTATTATTTATCTCTTAGTTTTTAATGATAAACTAAGGATAATTTTTAATTTTTTGACCTTCCAAATACTTAAGCCTTATATCTCCCAATTTTTGAATATATTGTCTTTCTTGAAAACTTTTCAACTTCTAAATCTTGAGTTGAATTTGAGTATATGACAAATTCTAACTTTTAATTCTTCAAATATTGTAGTGTATGATTAATCAATATAATTCCTTTTGGATCTTTAGAATTGAGAATAATTTTGATAGAACCTTTGAAGTAGTCTACCTTCTGACTCCCTGGTTTCAATACAATTCTTCAATCTTATGTTTTGTAGAACTCCTTGTATCTCCCTAATGATAATAATATAATTTTTCAACTTCTATTCTTCAAAATAACTACTTTATTTTTCCTCTTGTCAAACAATAGTTTGGATGCAATATCAACCTTTCAAGTCTACAAATTTATATCTCTTTTGATTTTGAATTAGAGACTAAATTATCGATGCAATTCATAAAACTATGTTGATGTTGGATTCATAAAACAATTATCTATGTTAAATTCCTTTTATCTCCCAAATTCAAGAATATAATTCTCCAATTATATAAATTTCATAAAACTATGCTGATGTTGGATTCCTTATAATTCCAACTCTGGAAATTTAGAAATTCTAAGAAGTAATATTTGCAATTTTGTATTCCTAATTTGATGTAGGATACCTTATTCTTCGAAACTTATAAAATTGAAAATATTTTAAGTTGTTTTGTAAATTCAAATGTTTAATTACAAAAAATTCAATGTTAAATGATTCAATCCAGTCAAGGTGCTTCAACCTTCAATGTATGTCCTTTCTATAGTAAATGAGACTATGCCAACGTATTTTTATCTCATGCAATAAATGGGTGCTCCAAAAATATTTTATCTTCCTTTCTAATATTTGTCTTCTTGAAAGAAAAGTGTCACCAAAATGCTTCCTTACCTTTTTCTAACATAACCAACAACTCTTCAATGAATAGTAGTGCTCCTTCTTCCTTGTTACAAGTGGCATATGCAATGTTATTATATTCTTCAACCTTATGAATGCATTTTCAATGCTTCTTGATGTTTGGTTTCCTTTTGTTGCATTTTATTCCTTCTCTTGAAAATTGGTTGTGCATGTAATATACTCAACAAGCTAATGCAACATTGCAAGGACTATTATGCATGTCTTTTCTTTGTTTCCTTTCTTGGTGGTTGCAAAACCTAGACCTTTGGTCTCCCTTAATGCCTTTTCAATATCCAAAACCTTGTCTTCTTTTGTTGTTTACATTTTTGCACTTGCAACCAGTGCTTCAACTTCCCAAATGGTGGCTCTTCTCCACTTAGGCACTCCTATATAGGTGGCTCTTCTCCACTTAGGTTCTCCTTTACAGGTGGCTCTCCACGGTGGCTCTTCTTCACGTAGGCATTCCTCTATAGATGGCTCTTCCATGGTGGATCTTCTCATTCAGGTGGTGGGTCCTCTCTTCTATCCGGTGGTTGTTATTCTAAAAAGTGTTTGAATGCTTACCGCTATGCTTCAATGTCACCTTTGCTCTCTTTTTTTGGTGCTCAACCTGTGCTACTTGGTGGTGCTCTAATTGGTGGTTTTACCACTTTTTGGTGGCTTTGTTTCACCAATGTTCTCTAAATATTTGATGCTCCTTTTGGTGTCTTTAGACACCTTAAGTCTACCTTAGTTTTAAGCACTATTCGACCTCAATATAGCTTAGAATAAATCTGCAAGGAATTTTATGCATGTCTTCTCTTTGTAACCTTTATTGGTGGTTGCAAAACCTAGACCTTTGGTCTCCCTTAATGCCTTTTCAATATCCAAAACCTTGTCTTCTTTTACTCTTTATATTTTTGCATTTGCAACCAGTGCTTCAACTTCCCAAATGGTGGCTCTTCTCCACTCAGGCACTCCTCTAAAGATGGCTCTTCTCCACTTAGGTGTTCCTTTACAGGTGGCTCTCCATGGTGGCTCTTCTTCACTTAGGCATTCCTCTATAGGTGGCTCTTCCATGGTGGCTCTTCTCATTTAGGTGGTGGATCCTCTCTTCTATCCGGTGGTTTTTATTATCAGCAGTGTTTGAATGCTTACCCTTATGCTTCAATGTCAACTTTGCTCTCTTTTTTTGGCACTCAACCTGTGCTACTTGATGGTGCTCTACTTGGTGGTTTTACCACTTTTTGGTGGCTTTGATTCACCAATGTTCTCTACATATTTGATGCTCATTTTGGTGTCTTTAGACACCTTAAGTCTGCCTTAGTTTTGAGCACTATTCGACCTCAATATAAATTAGAATAAATCTGCAAGGAGTTTTATGCATGTCTTCTCTTTGTAACCTTTCTTGGTGGTTGCAAAACCTAGAACTTTGGTCTCCCTTAATGCCTTTTCAATATCCAAAACCTTGTCTTTTTTTAATCTTTATATTTTTACACTTGCAACCAGTTCTTCAACTTCCCAAATGGTGATTCTTCTCCACTCAGACACTCCTCTAAAGGTGGCTCTTCTCCACTTAGGTTCTCCTTTACAGGTGGATATCCATAGTGGCTCTTCTTCACTTAGACATTCATCTATAGGTGGCTCTTTCATGGTGGCTCTTATCATTTAGGTTGTGGATCCTCTCTTCTATCTGGTGGTTTTTATTCTCAGCAGTGTTTGAATGCTTACCCCTATGCTTCAATGTCACCTTTGCTCTTTTTTTTGGTGCTCAACCTGTGCTACTTGGTGGTGCTCTACTTGGTGGTTTTACCACTTTTTGGTGGCTTTTCTTCACCAATGTTCTCTACATATTTGATGCTCCTTTTGGTGTCTTTAGACACCTTAATTCTGCCTTAGTTTTGAGCACTATTCGGCCTCAATATAGCTTAGAATAAATCTACACTTTTGTTATATAAAAACAACATATAATATTTTTCTTATCACTCCTTTTTAGCACTTTTTAACTCTAACTCTTGTTGTTATATTTTGTAGATTTTAGAATAATAATGGTGTCTCTTTTCTTGGCTTTGAGACACTTTACTCAGACTTCCTTTTGCTAGCTTTTAATAGCTCTAAAAATGATGCTTTCAAAAACTTATAATAACCACTTTTAAAACTTGTAAAATAATACTTTTTATAGCATCAATATTACACACCTTTTATGGCTTCCTTTGTGGCTTGTCTTCTTGATAACTTATTATCTTGAATTTATATAATTTTGCAACTACAATATATTTTTTTCTGCTCTATAATCGTTAACTTGCAACTCTAGTTGCTGCCCAAAAATGAGCTTTCTTGTTGTAACTTGTCCTTATTATTTTCATTTAAATGTATACTTTCAATTTCTTAAATTTACAACTACAAATGCTACCCTCTTGTTGTCCAAATCTACAGTAATTAACCTTTTTGAAATTTTGCTAAAACCTCTTGTGCTTTATTGTCCAAATATCTTCCAAATCTATCCCTAGACTCCTTCAAAATGTAGCTAACTTTTATATTTTTAATGCTGCCCAAATTCGCAAGTCAAACCTCTCAAATTTCTGCTTACAAAATATGATTCTTTGATGTTAAAAAATATTTAAACTTGTTGCCTTCTATTACTGACAAACCTTACTTCAATTGGTTGCCCAAAACTCCCCAAAAATTCTCCAAATTGCATCTCTAGGATTTCTTAAATTTGCTATCCTATGACCTTTCAATTTCTTCCTTGAAAATGAACAAGCTTCTTCTTTTCAAATCAGCCTTCAAAAACTTTGTGGATATCCTCAAATTTCTCAAAACTGTGGCCTCTTCAATCCTTCTTTCTTCTTCAATTTTCTTGTCAAATTTTGACTTCAAGTATAATATCGTTCACTATACTCTTCCTAAAGAATTTAAATGTTTTTATATCTTTAAAAACTTCTCAAAGACTTGGAAAATTTCTTTCCAAATATTTCTTCCTTTTGGACTTGTTTTTAGATGGAAATAATTGTCCCAAATTCCTCTTATCAGAAGCTTCTCCTACTTGTAATCTTCTATCATGAACTTTTCTTCAAATATCCTCCAATGGCCACTGCTTCAACTCTACAATAAGGCTTTCTCTATCCTTCTTCTTCAAAAATATCTTGAGACCTCTTCTCTTGGGTCTTCTAATTCAGTAACTACTTATATTTCTTAATCAAGACTTTAATGAAACCTTTCCTTAGTTTCTTCAATCTTCCAACTATGGAAATTTTACAATGAGATATATTTCTTGGATATCCAAAATTTATTGTTGCTCAAATCTACAATAAGACCTTTTTGTATTCCTTATCTATCTTCAATATTCAATCTTCAATCTTCCAATAGAAGTTCTTCAATGTGACCTCTTTCTTGGGTCTCTTCAAACTTCAATATTCAATGAGGACCTCCTTCTTGGACCTCCTTAATATTCAATGTTTACTTTTCTACAACAAATAATTAATCCCTACATTAGAAAAGCACATAGGATTTCAGGAAATCAAAGGTGAAATTCTTATCTATCCATTGTAGGAATCTTCTCAAATTCTGAGAACTAATATTCTGCAACAAGAAACTTAGATAATAGTAACCAAATACATTCAAAGTTCCAAAATTCTAAAATTGATAATCTTCACAATCTATTCTCAAAACTAGTGGAAACAAATCTATGTTGAGTCCTAGTATTCACAAGTTTTCCTTCAACCCTGTGGAAAGACTCTAGCCAAATATTAATCTAGAATCTTATTCTCTCTATCAAACTTTTCAATAGGACCTTCTTCTAGGGTCTCTTAATCTCATCAATATCAAGGTCTATCTTCAAGACCTATAAATTTCTTTTTATTATGAAGTTGTTCATGGAATATGTAACTCTTCAACCTTCACCGGTTTTCATTCAACATAGTGAGAAATACTATCTTCTCTGGTTTTATTTTCCAGAGGTAATTTATTCAAATTCAATGGTTTTTTGTTAACCAATGAAAATCTCTTTTGCAACTTAAAAACCTATGCAAGACAAAATATTGTTGTGGTTCTGATACCACTATTAGCTTTTGAAGCTAAATACTTAAGATAAAGTAACCACAAGATCTAAAATAAAGTTACAATATGAAATATATGATAATGGTAAACTACTAAGCATATAAAACTCATAAATAACTTCAAAAATAACTCATATAAATGCCACTAACAAATGCTCACAAAAATTGGAACTCAATTGAATAAAGACCTCAAATACATCATACTTCTTCACTCTCCATTACAAATGTATATATCACTCTATCTATCACTCTCTATGTATCACACTCTATGTATATCACACTCTATTTCTCTCTCACACCCACATAGATCGATATATAATGGAATGTGACTCTTCATATGGAGGACTCTTGGCCTTCACTCTTCCAGTAACTCTTCATATTCCTATTCTATGGACTCATGTGCACATGGACTATTATGCACATTTACATTACCAAAATACTTTGCACACTTGTGCATTTATTACATTGCATAGAATAAATACTCACACTCTAATCTAGGACCCTCTTTCCTAATCTAAATATGTACCCAAGGTGGTACATTAGCATGTGTAGACACCAAATCCTAGTCACTCATTATCCACCCACCACCATCAAATCACAGTCATCCATTTGCATGTGGTTATTTCTAATTTACATTTTTTTGCATTTCGTTTACATTTTACAAGCATTGCACTTAGGATTTTTGTAGATCTGCATTTAATAGAGGGCCTCACAGAGTGTAGCTCTCACACATACTACTGATCCATTTTTGTGGCTTATTTGTATGTAGGTGCAGGAGACAATTTCTATTGATAGTCGTTGCATCTTAGAGTGGCCCTATAGTGGATACACAAGCCCACTCGACCCTTTTTTGGAGTGAAGAAGGTGCAAAGACACCACAGTCGATTGATCCGGTGGGAGGGTTTCACCTCTCTACTGTAATTACTATATCAAAACAAATCAATGTTCTGTAACCTCTGATTTGGGGCATATCAATGTATAAGAGTGGAGATCAAGGCTCCCTGATTTAATAAAATATATGATGTATAATAGTGGAGATCAAGGCTCCCTGATTTAATAAAATATATGAGAGTATTTATTTCATGCATGTTTCGTTATTTGTTTTGATTTTGTTGCTATTACTAGTATTGATATTTTTTTGCTTTACAAAATGGCTATCACATGGGATCCCAAAGGGTTTCATATTTTGATTTGCTTTGTCATATATCAATTTGTTGATATACATTTTCTATTTTTACTACAGGTTTTTAGAAACTCAATTTTGCAAAAATCACGAAACCTAAAACTAGGGTTTCTAGAAGTTGTGGGGGTTCGATCTCTGCTCATGTAAAACACCATACTACATCCGAGGGATGCCACAACAACAACTATGAACTTGCTGATACAACCAGCAAATTCATTACTTGCAAAGGTAGATTTATCTGCTTGTATTTAGTCTGTCACTTTCATTGAAGAGTAGATGAAACTTAGAAGAGGCCTTGTAAAAATAAATTTGTGCTTCTTTCATGTCCGCTTGCATCTTTAATTACCTGTTGATCCATAGAACTCATTAGTAATATTACAATATGATTTGTATTTGCACCAACCTCAAAATCATAGTGAAAATTTTCTTAATATTTAATTGCAGTGACTTTCGTACTTACTATTATATACTTTCAATCTAGGGTACAAAAATCCCTTCTCTCTGGTTAGTGGTTGATTGATATCTCTAATAAATTAAACTTGTAAATAGTTGCAGTGGCATGGGGACCAAAAGAGCCGTTGGTTATACAAGAGGTGCAGGTTGATCCTCCCCATCCCATGGAAGTCCACATCAAAATTACCCACACCGATATTATGTTCTGGAATTCCTACATAAGTGAATTAATATCTAATGAACTTTTCCAAAAATATTATAATTGAACCCTCATGATTATGTAATTTGCAGAATGATATGCTAGGAGTATTTCCATAGATTTTGGACCATGAGGGTGCAGGGTAAGATTCCATTCACGATGTTCAGAATCAACATTCTACTTGTAAGTTAATGATGCGTATAAGTTTTACACTGTACAGGATCATGGAAAGCATGGGAGAAGGCATGAGGAATATGAAAGAGGGAGAAAATTATGAGAAGTGGAACACATTTTATTAATTTTATGAAGTATAAATACAAAAAATAGGGCCAAGATTAGCCCGGAGGTTGTGGAACCACCCGAGACAAATATAGGCGGAGTTGTAACAAATAACAACTAGCCTAATATTAATCAATCTAACAATATAAGATTGTTACGATTGAATTAATTAACAAATGAAATATTGAAATATATTCTAACATCCCCCCTTATTACAATATTTCAAGAAACATGTAACTACTAGCTATACTAGCATCCCCCCATTATTTTGAAATACATAGAGAATTGCAAAACAATTCAAATTTGACACATGCAAGTGCCTTAGTGGATATGTCTTCAACCTGAGCATTGGTGGAGATGTGTTGAAGCTGAATTTGGTGCCTTGGTACTTCATCTCGAATAAAGTGACATTATTTATCAATGTGCTTGGTTCGTTTATGATGCACTGGATTCTTAACAAGGTTCAAAACACCCATGTTGTCGCAGAACAAGTGTATTGGAGATTTTGATGGAAGACCCATGCTTGTCAAGATGCGATGCAACCATATCACTTTGCACATAGCTTCACGTGCGACGTGGTATTCTGCTTCTATTGATGAGATAGCAACCACCTTTTGCTTCTTGTTGTGCCAAGAGACATGACTAGATCCAAGATGAAACAAATATCCTAAAGTTGATTTACGATCATCAAATGATCCAGTATAGTCAGAGTTCGTGTATCCCTGTAAGAAGAATTTGTTGTTCTTCTTATATTCTAGGCCATATTCCATTATGCCATGGACATAGTGAAGAACTCGCTTTGCTGCTTTCTAGTGTGTAGTCTTAGGTTCTTGCATGAACCTCGAAAGATAATTGACAGAAAATACGATATCTGGCCTAGTGTTGGTCAGATATATGAGACTCCCAATTAGTTGACGATAGAGAGTAGCATCTACCTAAGGTGATTTGTCATATCATGATAACTGAAGACCTGTTTCCATTGGTGTTGCCATCGACTTGCAGTCATGCGATATTTTTCTAGTAGTGTATTGGCATATTTTTTTTGGGACACTTTGATGTAGTGCTCCCTCTGGTTCACTTCCAGACCAAGACAGTAATGGAGAAGTTTGAGATCTGTCATTTCAAAAGATTCACTCAAATCCTGTTTGACAGAAGAGATCATTGTTTCTGAACTCCCTGTTATGAGAAAATCATCAACATAGAGTACAAGCAACACTATTTTAGAGCCTTGCTTATTGAAATAGAGGTTTGCATCTGATGAACATCTCTTAAATCCATGTTGCAATAGGTGATTATCCATTTTTATGTACCAAGCCCGAGGGGCCTGTTTTAAACCATATAAGGATTTGACCAATTTGCAAACTTTCTGTTGTTGGCCTTCCACTTCAAATCCTTTTGGTTGAGTCATGTAGACTTCCTCTTGGATATCACCATTTAGAAAGACACTCTTGACATCCATTTGGTGCACTTTCCACCCATACTATGCTTCCATAGCACAAATAACTCGAATGGTTGTCATCCGAGCAGTAGGTGCAAAAGTTTCCTCATAGTCAATGCCTTCTCTTTGAGCATAGCCCTTTGCAACAAGTCAGGACTTATGCTTATCTATTGTCCCATATGCCTTATACTTGACTTTATACACCCATTTGCAGCCTATGGGCTTCTTTTCGTATCACAGATCGACAAGCTTCCAAGTTTTGTTTTTCATCAGAGACTTATACTCAGCATCCATAGCGGCCTTCCACTGAGGCTCACCAAGAGCATCTCATACTGATGTAGGTTCAAGTTCGACTATTGAGGACATAAACACCCTATCATCATCAATATACATATCTTCTGTATCTCTCTCTGGATCTACATAAAGTTCCTCAAAATACTGACACAGATCATCAACCCCAGTAATATTTGTTGTAGCTTTCTCCTATCGAGCCATGCTACGAGTACGAGGCCTATCCAATGTCAAATCTGGTGGAGTGGATAGCTTAGAGTCTCTAATCGTACTTGTATACCACTTTGGATTATTATTCTATGGAGATGAAGAATATGAAGAAGGAAATCCAACCTTGGATGAAGGAAACTTCTCAACCTTAGTTTCCACAAGGTCTAGGTATACATCTGATGTGTTTTCTAATGTGAAAACCTCATCAAAAACTACATCTCTACTGATATGTATCTTATTGGTTAAGGGATCAATCAATCGATAAACCTTTGAGTTCTCATCATACCCAATAAGAATGCACTTCAGTGTCTTCTCATCTAGCTTCTTCCTCTTTTCTTTTGGTATGTGCATGAATTCTTTACAACCAAAAATGCGTAGATGAGATATGGAGGGTTTTCTGCCACTCCATGCTTCCTGTGGGGTCATTCCTTGTAGGGCCTTAGTGGGTACCCTATTCAACAGATATACTGCTGTGGTGACTGCTTTTGTCCAATATTGTTGCCCAATTCTAGCTCCTATGAGAATGCAACAAACCATTTCCATGATGTAACGGTTCCTCCTTTCAGCAACGCCATTTTGTTGAGGAGTATAAGCAGTAGTCAACTGTCGTGTGATCCCATTTTTAGTTAAGAACTCAAAAATTTCTTTAGAGGTGAACTCCCCCTCGATCTGAGCGGAGGGTCTTGATAGAAGTCCCTGAATCCTTTTCAACAGATTTCTTGAATTGCTGAAAAAGCCAAATGCTTCAGATTTCAATTGAAGAAAGAATACCCACATATTTCGTGAGTAATCATCCATGAATAACTAAAAATGCCTCTTCTCCCACAAATATTGGGACTTAAAGGACCACACAGATCGATGTGAACCAACTCCAGAGGTTTCTTTGCTCGTGTAGAGCTCCTTTCAAAAGGCACTCTATGCTGCTTTCCTACCAAGCAGTCAGAGCAAACTAGCAATGTGGTAGAAAGGGAAGGAAGACCCTTTACCATTTCATACTTAACTCAAGTAAGTAACCAAAACTCATATGTCCATATCTCTTGTGCCATAGGGAAGTTGCCTCATTTGTAGATACAATCATGGCTATATCTAGAGAAGAGATAGTATCTAGGGCAAATAAGCCATGCTTATATGAAGCGGTTGCAATGTTATTACCCCTCCTGGTGATAGAAAAACACTTATCGCCCCCCTCAACACTAAAGTTTACAACCATATTTTTTCCATAATTTTTGTGACTGACAACAAGTTGTTTGCCAATCATGGAACATAGAGAACCTTCTCAATATGGCACTTGCCATCAGGAAGAGTAATAGAGACTATTCCTTCTCCCTAAACCTTGTAGGTTTTATCATCAACAATAGTGACAGGTTTTCCCTCTTTGGCCTGAAAAGACTCAAACCATGATTTCTCACCAGTCATGTGCTTACTGGCTCTAGAATCGACATACCAAATAGGATCCTTCTGCTTGAATACTGTGGTAGTCATGAGCACTTTGTGTGCTCTCTCAGAATCCATGTCAAATTCTTCAACAACAACATTCACTTGTTGTTGTTTTTTCTTTTGTGGTTTGTTCTAGCCTTTCTATTTTGATTGCTTATTCTTATGCCAACATCTGTTTGTATCATGACCTTCTTTCTCACAAATATTGCAATATCTCTTTTTCTATTGAGGTTGAGTTTGTTTCCCTTTTGAATCCTTTTGAGAACTACCTCCCTTTTGAAAATTGCCCTTCTTCTTGTTTTGCCCCTTCCTATTGGTGTATAGGGCAGTGTTAGAAGAATCATCTCACTGTAGTTGGAGTGCCTCCTCTTCTTGAAGCATATTTACCAACTCAACATAGGTAACTTGTCTCTGTGATACATGAATGGAGGTAATAAACACTTTAAAAGAATATGAAAGAGCTATCATTACCACTAAGGTAAGGAGCTTATCATCAACTGGTGCTGCTAAGAAATTTAATTTTCCTTTCAACTCAGACACTCTGCAAAGAAAGTTTTCAACCGTCTCTCCTTGTTTCATTCTTAGACTATGTAATTGAGACTTAAGGAATAGAATGGTGGAGTCATTCTTCCCTTCATATATAGTTTTAAGGGCATCCCATGCCGCTTTACTATTTGGACAGTCAGCAATATGAGGTTGAACTTCATCAGAAACAACAAGCAAAATGAGCACCTTTGCTTTGTTATCTTTCTTGTCAAAGTCTTTATGATCAGCAGTTAGAGTTGTTGCTCCAGTTGTAGATGAAGGTCTTAATATTGTTCTAGAAACAATTTTCCAAAGATCATCCATCTCTAGGATTGCCTTCATTTTGTTTTTCCATGGTGTATAATTTGGACCTTTCAATAACTGATGAGCATCAATCATTAGTTTTGTAGACATTGTGAAGGTTCCTTATAACACCAAATGGTCGCTCCTTCGATATACCTTAATTCCAGGAAGTTATACCATACAAAATACCCACCCTCACGTGAGGAAGACTATAGGTATTTTGAAAAACCAAAAAAATTACCCGCACTTACGTGAGGGAGACTATAGGTAATTTTAATGATTATACAATATGTTGTACTTAGGCGGTACTGAAAGGGAATCACCTCGTTGATGGCACCGACCTTAGAAAGCCTTCAATTCACATGCGTGGGGCGTAACTTCTCCTAAACACTTTGGATATCCGAAATTTCATTTGGATTTAAGCCTAAACACGAGAGTGATTGGGGTAGTGGATGGAGTGAAACAATAGCAAAAGAAACTGGCACTTTTTGTATCTCTCTGCTGAATGTGAATTTGCAAAAAAAATGGGTTTATTTTTTATTTTTATTTTTTATGCTTTATGCTTTAGAAGTAAATGCTGAAAAATGAAAGCATCCATACAACATTAAAGGATAAAAAATGACCCTAGGTGTCGGTTACCACCGAGAATGCATCTATTACAAGTTTTGCCAATTTTCTTGTAGAAATGCTTGAAAACAAATTGCTCACTATTTTCCCTTCAATATTTTGAGAAAAAATCACTCCCAATCCCCCCTTGATTTGTCAAAAAAAAAAACACTCCCCCCTTTAAAATTTTCTTTTATAAAGAATTTTTCAAATATTCTTTTATAATTAATAGTTAAAAAAAATAACTTTTAATTTTCATAGTAAAAAAAATATTACTAAAAAAAAATAACCTTTAAAAAACTATTTAAAGAAAATTAAATTTGCATTTAATTTAACTAAAAATTAAAGAATTAAGAAAAAAAACTTAAAAAAAAAATAATTTTTTTTATA
Organism: Wollemia nobilis; assembly: GCA_028583015.1. Taxonomy (NCBI): domain Eukaryota; kingdom Viridiplantae; phylum Streptophyta; class Pinopsida; order Araucariales; family Araucariaceae; genus Wollemia; species Wollemia nobilis. The sequence goes on along the minus strand of JAQPPZ010017220.1, from coordinate 10,596,218 downwards.
CCTTTGTGCAAGGGGGTCAACGGGACTCGAACCCGCGACCTAAGGGCTCCCAGAGCCCTTACCACTCGGCTCAAAACCGATGAGCCAGTGGGCTGACCTGGGAGTAATCCTCGGTGTCCTCTGTCTTAAACTGTGTTCGAAGGCGTAAAGCCTTCCACGATGGCACTCCCTCCTCCACCACTGCTCAGGCGGAGCGCAGGTGGCGCTACTCAGGCGGATCCACCGGTAGCTCAAGGGTGGCACAGAGGAGGCACTGTGGTGGTGCGCGAGTGGCTAAGAGGTGGCGGGCTCACAGTGAGCCAAAAAACCCAGCTAAATCACTCAACTCAAAGATCTCTAAGCTCATTTCTCCTGTGCAATAGCATTTAGACCAATCAAAATATTTAAAAAACGTAGAACATGGGAGAACAAACTAGCTCGATATCTGCCTTTGACACCCGGTGTGTGAAGAAAATCGGTATTGGAGGGTTTTGGAGGACTTGGATCAAATTTTGATATAGCTAATGTTCTGTGATTGGCCTCTACCTTCCAAAAAACACTCCTCCTTCGAAGGCACTGTGACCATAGTTAACGAAAAATAGGAGGTGCAATACCGGTTTGACGTCGTTCGTAGGTGACAGAGAAGAAAATGACGTGCTATGTTGGTTTGATTTCATTTTTTTGGAGGCTTCGATATATTTTATCCCACACAGATGGGAAGGGCAATTTTAGAAGGGTTTATTAGACCCTTTACTCCACAATGGAGTATCTCTTCTCGGGGAGAGGCTCTCACTTGAGAGAGTTGTGGGGTAGCCGCGGGGTTGGCTCCCACGACATGTAGGCCCTTTCGATTGTCGATCATGCGATCGATATTTTCCATTTCGATCTCCTCTTTCGACCTTCGATCCTCTTTCGAATTCGGTCGAACGCTTCACCTCTTCGACCGAATGGTCGAAAAAAATTTCAATGAAAAAAACGAGAAATTAAAAAAAAATTCTCAACCTCCCTAGCCTATCAAATTCTGAGAATTTTTTTTTCTCAAACTCCCAAGCTGTGCCTCCAGAGCGGCGATTCTCAACGCTACTACGAGATCATTTAAAAAAATGAGAGTGGCGGAGAGAGTGGCGTTTGCTCTGATACCATGTGAGAAGTGGAACACATTTGATTAATTTGACAAAGTATAAATACAAACAATAGGGCCAGGATTAGCCCGGAGGTTGTGGAACCACCCGAGACAAATATAGGCGGAGTTGTAACAAATAACAACTAGTCTAATATTAATCAATCTAACAATATAAGATTGTTATGATTGAATTAATTAACAAATGAAATATTGAAATATATTCTAAAAAACATGTCCTACCGTTGTTCACTGTGGATTGTGGAGAATGTGTGTATCGCAAATCAAATAACACAGAAATAAAAAAACAAAAAAATTTGTATATTTATCTTAATATACTATTTCTATTATGACTTCACGAGACATGTGCAATCTCTTGTTCCAATGAGAAAACCCATGACGGTCTTCACTGTCTAATATTTTATGAATAAACGCTGGTTTAAGTTCTTTTTCATCTATATATTTCTCCTAATGTTCAATATTTTCATTGCCATACAAACAAAGAAAATTATTATATGAATTATAACCCTTCTTTTATATCTTCGAACGCATTGACCACAAGAGACTAGGAGGACTTCTCGCTGATCTATACCACAGGCATCGTTCTCTTCTTCAATTGATGATGGCTGCATATTATTTCTTTACAATTAAGCTAGTTTTAATTTATACTAACAAGTGCCACAATAGTGGCAATGTTTCTCTGATGACGTTTTATTATTGTTTGAATTCAATTTGGGTTTTTTAAAATTAATATAAATATGAAACGATTGGGATATTTTATTTCCGCTATGGAGTGCATATATCACAAAATTGTACATGTGAATGTAAGAAGTTAAGATAAAAAGTAAAGTCACATGTACATGTTAAGATAAAAATTAAAGTCACACGTACATGTCGAGTAGCTTAAGGGAAAAACTTTAAAACTTTAAATAACATGTTTATGATTTAAATCTAACTAGCTTAGATATACAAAAAATATATATATATATATATCTATAAACGTCGAGATTTATGAGGCGTCTATTTATCACACCCCCAAGAAATGAGATAGGTGCCTCCAGATTAATAACTCTTGGCGTTTATAAATATATATATTTTATATATCTAAGCTAGTAGCATCCGCGGCCGCACAATTATTACATTAAAATATTTTTCAATGATATTTTAAAAAATATATTTATAAATATATTGATAAATATAATATGCCAAAAATATTTAAAATAGCTTTGAGTGAGATGAAAATGCTCAAGTGATAACAAATCTGAATCCCAATAGGCAGTGTTGATAAACACCTTATTATTTCAAATATTGATGTTGATAAACAACTTATTATTTCATAGATTGGCTAGATTCAATCATTTAAGCTCCAAAGACTTTAGTCGCTCTTCTTCTTCCTTTATCTTAGCAATCATAATTACCATCTGCAAATAATGTAGGGAAGGCCATATCCAGTAACCCTTCTGTAACATACTCATTTATAGGAGATGGTCCAATTCTAGGCCAATCAATAAGTGTTCCAGGATCCGCATTAGGGTTGTTTACCCATGCACGAATGAGTTCCATCTCCCTCAGAGCATTAGGTGGTTTGGAGGCCATTTATGTGGTGTGATCAATTATATTTCCTTCATCAGTCTCTAGAATTAGACCCATAAATACATATTCATTCATATCAGAATCAAACTCCATATGGACAGAATTAAGTTTATGAAAGACATTTGTAGTGGTGTCTATTGGGAGTTCACTCAAAACATTTTCATCAATTTGTACATCCTTATAAAACTTATCATGCTCAACCTTATACTTAAGAGCTTTGTATACTCTCTCTTTATTCACTGTAAAATTATAATTTGTACCACATTGATCTTTTCTCCTAACAATAATGATTGGCAAATCACTTATTGAATGAGGCAATACCTTAGCAATTTCTTTCACCTCTTGAGGAAAACTTATTGTGTGCCCTTTATACTTGTATTGGCCTCCCGTAGCATGTGTTACCTGTAATATGGGATTAACATGGGCTATCAACATTTCTTCAATTTGTGTCAAATTCACAATTTCAGGTGGTTGTAGTCCAGGATCCATATTATTCTCTGCAGAAAATCGATTAGGACCTTTTTCTTGTCGACACCTATTACATACTAGACCTTTGATTGTCAAACGCACGTTTATTCCAGGATAGCATTCATCACAAATATAACACATGGATGGTGATGCAATACTGTCTAATTGATGTCGAAATATAGTCTGTGATTCATTGAAATCCACACCATATGTTGGAATTTGTTGTATATTTATTGCTATACCTTCAATATTTCCTTCTCTTTGAGGTTGCAATGTCCTTTCTTGATGCATCTCCATGTTAATCTCATTGCATCCGCTTTGTGTCTGTTGAACGACAACTATATTTGAAGCATTTATTCTAAGAAAAGAAGATGCTTCAGATGCATCCATCAGTTTTGTTTGTTTTTCTCTTTCTTCTTGTATCTTTTCAACTGTTGATTATGCCTTGCGTTTTGCACGATTTTGTCTTTGTTTCTCATTTTCTCTTCCTCTTTGGCTAATTGTCATCTGTGCACGTCTCTGTCTTTGATATTCTCTTTGATATGCCAAACATTGTTGCTTCTTTTCCTCCTCTGATATATTTATTTTTGGTGTATTTTCCATTTGTTCCTGTAAAAAAATATTAAATATTATTAGTTCTCCATTTGTTGGAGAGATATGATCAGATCGGTCATAACCAATCAAGATCCCAAATATTAATATTGTTTGCTAACCTAAAAACAAATACAAGTATAATATTTTGATATTTTCATAAAATAAAATATCATCAAACCCACATATATTTATTAAAAAAAATTAAAAATTAAAACATTATCTTGTTTCCTCTATCAAAGCAACGCCTTCAAAAAAAATTAGTCATATTAGTCATAGTACATAAAAACCTAATCAGTAGCAATAGTCTTAGGGTCTAGTGGTAATGAAGGACAAATATGACCGATAAATTGATTACTAAATCAACATTAGAAGGCTAACTTATTAATGTTTAAAGAAGAAATGACAATAATATTCATGATAGAAATAGTGAAATTAATGGGCATTCGAGTAATTAGTTCGAGAATCTTATGAAATTGAAAAACATCTTAGTGAAATAGTGTATAAAAAGTAGCTTTAAAAACCTCTATATATTATACATCATTTAGGGCAATACTTGTTTCCACATAGAGTATCCATGTTGTCAATCAGTACATGTTAATAGATCATAATACTATAATATATATATTTGCATCCACCATAAGTTTATTATTGAATATTCCGTGGGTACTTCCTAGCAGACTATTGAATTAAATAGTACGAATATACTACGTTGAATATAATAAGCCTAGCGGTGTTATGTATGTTAAGCCTATAGCTAGGCTAGCGTTGTTCGTTCTGAACCTGCCATGAGAAAACTCTACTAATATTTAGTAAAAAGTAAGAGAAGCCCAAGGCTCTTCCCGTAGTTCTCAAAAGTCTGGTCCTCAATTAAATTAAATTAACTAAAAGGGTAATGGCTTGGCCATTTATAAAATAAAATTATGATGCTGAAACCACAAAATATTGAGTTGGTCAAGTTAAATTTTAATCGAATATTGAGTTGATTAAAAATTTTAAAAAAGTTATTATAAAAAACTTTTTAATCGCCTGAAGGTCAGGGATATGTCTGAGCTTGAAGAGAGAACTGCAAGCGTCGGCCCCAATAAGGTCTGGCTTATTTTTTGACCTCCTTTGTCTTGCTTTAATATTTATTTTACATTTGTACAATCATGAATGCATAGTTTTAGCAGGTATTGGAGTTGTTGCGGGCTTCTTTGGTGTCAAAAATGTCGTTAAACGACGTTTTCTCTCCGACATTGTTTGGTCAATAGTAGTCCGCAAGTCTACAGTTCGCTTTTGGATTTTTTTCTTTAAATATTTTGTGCATGTTATAAAAACCTTGAAGTAACGTTGAGAATGGGTATGTTATGTTGTCGACCGTGTTTGCATTGCCTACTTTGGCGATTGCACAATATGACATGAAACACGACTTGAACTGTTGGATGTTTTCGAAGTTTAAATGTTTTGAATGAAATAAATTAAAAAGGTTCTTCGATCCAGAATCTTAATCGGTGAACTACGAAATTATTTAAATGTAATTAACAGAAACAGAATACAGAATACATAGCGCAAGAGATAGAAAATGTACCTGTGATGTTACTTTTTTTCGCAGCGATAGAACCCTGTTCGCCTGGCGCTGTGTGCTGCTCCTGCAAAAACTTAGGGTTTCAGAGATGCGGAGAGAAGAGTTCGAGGAGAGAAGCAAATAATATTAGAAATTTTGGGCACCATTTTAGTTTAAATAGTTTAAATATTTTTAAATATTTTAAATCCACCGTAACCCTTAATGTCGGTGGATAATTTTCTTAATGTCGGCTTTTTTAATAAAATATTAATATTGTTTACGGCGTGGCTGACCTTCCTGGATGCCATTGTAGGATGCCTATTGGCATAATAAATAGTAGAGTTATAAATTATATTTTAATAATTAAGTTTGGTTAAATGAATATATTGGTTAATAATATTTTTATGAACATTACAATTATTTTACTTTTATATTTTACTTTCTTATTTTTGTTATTAGTATTGGGTGATGATGTTATTGATATTTGATAATGATATTAATATTTTTTTAGAGTGGTAGGTATAACTATTACATTTTATATTTTCAAAAAATATTATAAAAGCCTATGTAGATCTTTTAATCAATAGTAAAACTTCTTGAATTCATGTGTTTTTGAATGAATTTTGACAACAAAAAATATTTGGTTATGAATCGATTCATTTTGACTATATGTTGGCTTCAAATTCATTGAAGCTTTGTATGAATATTTCTCATTCAACAAGTGAAGCATTTATTAAATGTGTAACTGCAATCTTGATGCTTTTATTGTTAATCTTAAAGTTCAACCTTGAGTAGGATGTGGCTACAAGATGATAATGGAGAGATGTATTATATGCGAAAGAAGAAAAGATTCAATGGGTGGTTTTCATTGTGTGAAGAAAAGTAACTTCAAAAACATCATCATTTTTTTATTAGTAAGAGGGGCCTTGAAAGGTTTTTGTACCTTTTACAAAAAAGTTCTTGTTAGGAACGGTTCTCCCAACCATCTGAAACAAAAAGGAGACACATTCTTCAAAAACGAGAAGAGATAAAAAAACAGACAGAGAAGCTCTCATAGGGGTAAAAGAGAAAGCCTCAACAAACCAAAAAATAAGCCCTCACAGGGGTAGAATGATATGGAAAGGAAACCACCAGATATTATAGCCAAAAAAAATACTAGAATCTACAGATAGAACACACAGTTATTTACCAGCACGGTCAACATCAATATGCCCTTTGTCACCCAATATGTTCCTGAACTCGACCAATATTTTGAACTAGAACATGTATTCCTCTAAAAGGGTATCTGCTTGCATGTCTAGGGGAGGCAATAGTTAGCTCCAGTGTGTCATCCACCAAGTGACAAAAATCCCATAGGTGGTAATCAGTGAATGTGATGCGATTACAATATCTCCACATATGGCTTGCAAAGACAATCTCCATGATGAACCACAAGCTCCATGTGCCTCGAGCATTCATTCAAGAAACTTGAACCTTGAGAGAGTTCACAAAAAGGAAACAGGCATGGGATTACCATCAACCAGGGGAGGGGGATAACATTCATTCCATTAGGAAAAGCAAAACCCAGTTAGTTAGAGCATCAATAGCTTGGTTTCCTTTCCTAAATACATGCTAAATGATGACATTAGTGGAAGAGTTCAAAAAAAAATTTCCTAACAGATCAAGCTGGAGATATTCCAAGATGATTACTGGGTGCCTAGAAGGCTTCTAACAATTTTCATGGACTCACCTTCAACAATAATGTTAGGTTATAAAAATCATCATCATTATCCTATGTTTTTTAATGACTTTTGACAACAAAAAATACTTGGTTATGAATCGATTCATTTTGACTATATTTTGACTTCAAATTTATTGAAGCCTAATATGACTCTTTCTCATCTAATAACTAAAGAATTTATTAAATGTGTGTTGAACTACAATATTGATGCTTTTATTGTTAATATTAAAGTTCAAAATTGAGTAGGATGTGGCTACAAGATGATAATAAAGAGATGTATTATATGCAAAAGAATAAAAGAGTCAATCGATGATTTTCATTATGTGAAGAACAGGTAACTTCAAAAATATTATCATTATCATGTGTCAATCTACATAGAAGCAAATATTTACTTTCATCTATAACTATGGCTTCATCTCTACTTAGGTTGAAAGGGACATTATGAGGATGAGCATAATGGGACCAGGGACAAGATGGATGCCCATGCAAATAAATTAGGTCCATATACAAATTGTCATCCTCCAAATGCTCCTAGCTCAAAGCTAAAGTATTTGTAATGACAATGGTAAAGGGGGGCTCTAAAGAAGTGATATAGTTGGTAGGGGGGTTGAGAAGATGAGTGCTCTCATTAAAATATGTGATTGGTGGTGCATGAGTAGGTTTATATAGTGGATGTGGTTTCCATAAAGCACCACGACCTTTAATTTTGGAATATATTACATTATTTGGTTCCTTACTAATGTACCATCATGGGTACATATTTAGATTAGAATTATATTAGGAGTTAAATAGTTTATTAGAGAAATTCAATAAATGCACAAGTGTTAGAATGTGCAATGATGTAAATGTGCATGTAGTCCACATGTACATGAGTCTTAGGTTGAGTAAGGGGTAAGGAATCTATCTTCCTATATAAAGACCTCATTGTAAGAGATTTGTAAGATATTTTGGAGAGTATAGGTTAGAGTAGTAGTAGTAGTCATGTAGCTCTTTTTTATGAGAATGGATATGTAGTTACCTCCATTCCATAGCATTGTAATTTTTGTGAGCTTTCTTATATGAGCATTTCTAGAGCATTATATCAATTTTTCTATCATATTTTTATGCATATTAGTTAGCCATTATCATAGCTATAACATTGCATGCTTATTTCAATACTTGTTGTTGCATTTCCTTTAATTTTATAGCTTCAAAAGCTAACAGTGGTATTAGAGCCATGGTAGATCAAAGGAAAACCACAAGTGATCACCATTGCTATTGTTGTATCTTTGCAAATCAGATCCGCCATTGTGCGTCATTGCATGCAAACACCACCACAATAGATTGTTTGATAGAAGAAGCTCTAGGTAGATCAATAGGAAATAGAGAAAGCCACAAGAGTGATTGAGAGGTAATTATAAACCTCATTTTTAGATTTCTAAAAATTGTTATTGGCTAGAGTTTTTCCACAAAGTTGCAAAAAAACTTGTGAAGACTAGAACTTAGAATTGTATTCACTTGATTGACAATCCAACTAGCGAAGATTGGTTTTACATATTTATAAAAAAATTCCATTTCTAATATTTTTGTTGTAGAAATTAACTCTCATAAATTGGGAATCTTCCTACAACAAATAGAGAAGACATTTACCTTTGTTGCTTGAAATTTTATGTACTTTACTCGTACAGAGATTAGTTCTTTGTTGCGCCAAAATAGAGATTGAAGTTTTGGAGACCTAAGGAGAAAGGTCCCATTGAAATATTTATAGATTGATGACTTCAAGTTGGAGATTGAGAAGAAATCTAGTGGCCAAAGAAGCCATATTGAAGACTGCAAATCAAGGAGAAGAGTCCTAGTGAAGATAGGAGATTGGTGATCTCCATTGAATATTAAAAACTTCACATTGAAGAAGATATCCATAGAAGGCCCTAAAGAAGAACTTCCATAGTGGAAGAATGAGTATTGAGAAGGACTAACAAAAGTCTTATTGCAGATTTTAGTAGCATCAGATTTAGAAGATCCAAGAAGGAGATCATTGAAGGTTTTGAAGTTGTAATATTGAAGACCTTGGAGAGGTCTCAAGGAGAAAAAAGGAGAAGGTTTGGTGAGCCTCATTGGAAGAAGTTCCTAGGAGAACTCATTGGAGAAATTGAGACAATTATCACCATCCGAAAACAAGCCCAAGGTAGAATAATTCAACAAGAAAAAGGAGATAGAAGAATCACCAAATATAAGAGATTTGGGAACTATCATTAAAGGGTTCTTGAGTGAATATATCACTTATGATTTGGAGGAGTATCCCATCAAATTTTTGGTATTAAAGGTTAGCATCTTAGTGAAGGTATTGACTGCTTTACAATCTAAATGTTTTTATATTTGAGGATAGAAAAATGTAGCAATTTGGGCAGCGTTAGTAGCTACTAAAGATCATATTTTAGAGGTACATCCTAAAGAAGTATTGAAGCCACTAAGTTACAGTATTGGAAAGTAGATTAATAGAGTGTTAAATCTACAAAAAGGTAAGCAATATAGCTATTTTTGAATAGCCTAGAAGAGCTGCAATATCATCTATAAAAGTTAGCAATTTAAGTGACTAAAGTCACCATCACCATCATCATCTCCAGAGATAAAAAGGTATGCAACAAAAGGTGCAAAAGTTCACTAGTTGAGCTTTTATATTTGATTTCTTTTCAAGGTTATTAAGCACCAGTTTCAAGAATTAGAGGTTGCATCAATAGTGTTTATTTAAGTCTTCAAGGTAAGTGTAGAAGTTATAGTCTACAAGGTTCAAACCTGCACATAGAAGAAAATAGAAGTTAGATATATTTTGAGAGAAAGAAACATATCAATATTCTATCACTTATTATAAGAAGAAGAATACTTTACATATTTTCATATTCTATAGTGCAAATATTATTAGAGAGCTTGAGTTATTAAGCATACAAAAATAACCAAGTAAGGAAGGTATTACCGAAGGATTAAAGGGTAATATTGGGTTTAAGCTATATCAGCCAACAAATAAGTCAAAGCCTAAATTCCAAGAAGTCAAGAGGCTTGATTCAAGAGCATAGGAGGGGAAACATATACATTAGTCTATTCTATGTTTCCATAGTAGAATATTGGAGCCATTCAATAGAGCTCTAAATAGCAAGAGTGTCTCAAGGACACATTACGATGACCATAATAGAGCATATAAGTGACCACCATTGGTAGAGAAAAAGCAAAACCAAGGTATTTTAAAGAGGAGCCATTCTAGAGGGCTCAATACTTGCATCTCCAAGGTGAAATAGGAGATATCATGAATAACATCAACCTGCAAAATATCATCCAAGAAAACCAAAAGAAGTCAATAATAAATGTGGAAGCATAAGGTTAATAGTAGAGTTCTCAAATCCACATAGTCAATTGAAGGCAAGTAATACTAAGGATGTCAAGGTTAAATACGTAGAACATAATCAAAGCCTTTGAAGAAGGTAAATGAAGGTGCATATAATAGCCTTTAGTGAAGGCATTACAATCTAAATTCAGATACGATCTGTGAAAGTAAAGCAATATTACAGTTGTTAGGTAGGAGAAAATACATCAAAGTGGTAGTGCATATCCTTCGAAACTCAACGTAGATTCATGAAGTAGTTACCAATTTCCAAGGCCATTACATACACTTGGTTAGCATTCATTTAAAGGTGTTGGAATATAGCCTCCTCTATCAAAGAAGAGTTGAAATAATAAACATCATTTCTCCCCAAGTGAAGCATTGGAGAATATTGGTTGAATGAAACATTGGATTAGCATCATAGATTGCAAATAACAAGCATTAGATAACAAGGAGGAAGCGTTAAGTAGATCCCAAGGGATTTAGGGCAAAGAATTAAATATATTACACCACATGGAAGATAATATCTCATGCATAGTTGCCACCACATCAAAGGTAGTTCTAACGTACAATAGTAGAAGCATCTAGACAAATGTACCATTATTATAATGCCCTTATAAGAAGCATTAGATAAGAAACATTGAAGGCAATTATCCAACAATTGAGTGCCACATGTTACTCAATGTTGGAAGGTGCAGTGTAAGTAGTTCAAAGAAGTTAGGAGAATTGCATGTCGTTTGGCATAGTCCTTCATACCTCATAGAGAGCCACATAAAATAAATTCATAAATACATATATCGTGCATGAAAGTGGAGATAATATTTATTAAGATGATAAGCTTTAGGTGAACATAAGAAGCATAGGTAACCCAAAAATCAAAGAGAGAGGAAGAACGTAGGCAAAAAAACTATGTAAAGGAAGTGAGAATTAGGCACCTATGTAAAAAAAGAAGTCATATTTGGCTTACATAGGAGGAAACACTTCGAATGACATTTGCTGAAGATTATGCATCAAGGTGGTAACAAAGGGTTCAAACATAAATACAATGAATATGTCATATAGGTAGCCATCACACGTTTTATCAAAAGAAGATTTTACTAGCCATTAAGGTCTATTCATGCACGAAGATATACCTGGTAGAATACCGCTAAATATTTACCATCATGCATAGTAATAAAGGTAGTGAGCATCGATTTCACACGACGAAGCAATAGCAAGTGCATGTCGGTGTTGAGTATAGTATAAGGAATTAATTGGTAGCCATTATGATTTTACTGCTAAAGAAGGAGGAGAAAACTTATTAGGATCCACTTATCCAAATTTTAGAGAATATCAAAGAAATTAAAGAGCTCAAATTTAGAATTCAAAAGTCTACATAGAGGGAATTCAAGGCACAAAGTTCAAGAGAGTCAAAACACATTGAGGGGGATGTCAACTTGAAGACTATTTTAAGCCAAATAAGATTAGCATTAAAGGAGTTAATGTACCCAAGGATCACAGATAATTAATACAATGTGTTATGGTTGTAGAAGAAAGAGAACGTTGGTAGAAAATAGTGACGTCGAAGATCATTTTAGTCAGTATATTTGGAGCATCTAAGAGAGGTACACACTCATTAATTGCAAAGAGAACATAGGGCAAAAATTAAATCTATTTAAATATTATACAGTGAAGTATCAAGGAGTAAAGTAAATTGCACTACGTACATTCTCAAAGTTGACAAGGAGTCAACAAGCCTCAATATGATATACAACACTCCATTGAAGATTGAAATTTTTACATTAAATAAGAGGTCCATATAAGGCCCTATTGAAGAACTTCCATAGTGGAATATTGAGTATTGAGAAGGACTAACAAAATTCCTATTGCAGATTTCAGTAGCATCGAATTTAGAAGATCCAAGAAGGAGATCATTGAAGATCTCATTGAAGGTTTTGAAGCTATAATATTGAAGACCTTGGAGAGGTCTGAAGGAGAAACAAGGAGAAGGATTGGTGAGCCACATTGGAAGAAGTTCCTAGGAGAACTAATTGGATAAAATAGGCCAATTATCACCATCCGACAACAAGCCCAAGGTAGAAGAATTCAACAAGAGAAAGGAGATAGAAGAATCATCAAATATAAGATATTTGGGAACTATCATTGAAGGGTTCTTGAGTGAATATCTCAGTTGTGATTTGGAGGAGTATCCCACCAAATTTTGGGGATTCAAGGATAGCATTTTAGTGAAGGTATTTACTACTTTACAATCTAAATTTTTTTAGATTTGAGGATAGAAAAAGATAGCAATTCGGCCAGCATTAGTAGCTGCTAAATATGATATTTTAGAGGTACATCCGGAAGAAGTATTATAGCCACCAAATTACAATACTCGAAAGCAGATTAATGGAGTGTTAAAGCTACAAAAAGGTAAGAAATAGAGCTATTTTTGAACACCCTAGAAGAGCTACAATATCATCTACAAAAGGTAGTAATTTAAGTGACTAAAGTCACCATAACAATCATCATCTCTAGAGATAAAAAGGTATGCAACAAAAGGTGCAAAAGTTCACTATTTGAGATTTTATATTTGATTTCTTTTCAAATTTATTAAGCACCAGTTTTAATAATTAGAGATTGCATCAATAGTGTTTATTTAAGTCTTCAGGGTAAGTGTCGAAGTTATAGTCTACAAGGTTTAAACCTACACATAGAATAAAATAGAATTTAGATATATTTCGAGATAAAGAAACATATCAAAAATCTATCACTCATTTTAAGAAGAAGAATACTTTACATATTTACATATTATATAGTGCAAATATTATTAAAGAGATTAAGTTATTAAGCATAAAAAATAACCAATCAAGGAAGGTATTGCCAAAGGATTAAAGGGTAATATTAGGTTCAATCTATATCAGCCAACAAAGATGTCAAAGCCTGAATTCCAATAAATCAAGAGGCTTGATTCAAGAGCACAAGGGAGCAAACATCTACACTAGTCTATTCTATGTTTGCACAGTATAATATTGGAGCCATTCAAGAGATCTCTAAATAGAAGAAGTGTCTCAAGGACACATTACGATGACCATAATAGAGCATATAAGCATATCCAAAGTTGAAAGAGGAGCCATTCTAGAGGGCTCAATACTCGCATCTCCAAGGTGAAATAGGAGATATCATGAATAACATCAACCTATAGAATATCATCCAAGTAAATCAAAATAATTCAATAATAAAGGTGGAAGCATAAGGTTAATATTAGACTTCTCAAATCCACATAGTCAATTGAAGGTAAGTAATACTAAGGATATCAAGGTTAAATACGTAGAACATCATCGAAGCCTTTGAAGAAGGCAAACGAAGGTGCATCTAATAGCCTTTGGTGAAGGTATTACAATCTAAATTTAGCTACGAGTGGTGAAAGCAAAGCAATATTTATTCTAAGTAGAAGAAGCATCATCACCAACAAAAGAGAGTATTCCTTTTACATACAAAACTTGCACCAAAGCAAGTCTAGCATTCGAGTGAAGATATATAGCAAGGAAGCCATTATAGTCAGCAAAAAGAACTCATCAAGTTGTACCAGCTAGGTAGGAGAAAAAAACATCAAAGTGACAATGCATATCCTTTGAAACTCAACTTAGATTCATGAAGTAGTTATCCATTTCCAAGGCCATTACATACACTTGGTTAAAATTTGTTTAAAGGTGTTGGAATATAGCCTTCTCTATCAGAGAAGAGTTGAAGGAATAAACATCACTTCTTCCCAAGTGAAGAGTTGGAGAATATTGATTGAATGGAATGTTGGATCAGCATCATATATTGTATATATCAAGCGTTAGATAGCAAGGAGAAAGTGTTAAGTAGATTCCAAGGGAGTTAGGGTAAATAAGTAGAGATATTGCACCATGTGGAAGATAATATCTCATGCATAGTTATCACCACATCAAAGGTAGTTTGATCGGGCAACAATAGAAGCATCTAGACAAAGGCACCATTACTATAATGCCATTATAAGAAGCATTAGGTTAGAAGCATTGAAGGCAATTATACAACAATTGAGTTTCACCTATAACTAAATGTTGGAAGGTTCAGTGTAAGTGGTTCAAAGAAATTAGGAGAACTGCGTGCCATTTGGAAAAATCCTTCATAGCTCATAGAGAACCACATAAAATATATTCATATATATACATATATCGTGTATGAAAGTGGAGGCAATTTTTATTAAGAGGATAAGCTCTAGGTGAATGTAATAAGCATAGGTAACTAAAAAATCAAATAGAGAGGAATAATGTAGGAAACAAAGCTACATAAAGGAAGTGAGCATTAGGCACCTACGTAAATAAATAAGGAGCCATATTTGGCTTACGCAGGAGGAAACACTTCCAAAGATCTCTACTGAAGATTACGCATCAAGGTGGTAAAAAAGGGTACAAAATATAAACACAATGAATATGTCATGTAGGTAGCCATTACACATTTGATAGAAAGAATATTTTACCAACCGTTAAGTTCTATTCATGCATGAAGATATACTTGTGAGAACACTGTCGAATCATTATCATTGTGTATAGTCAACAAGGTAGTGAGCATCAGTTTCACACAATGAAGCAATAGCAAGCGTGTGTCAGTTTTGAGTAGTAAGATAAGGAAGTAATCGATGGCCATTGAGAGTTTACAGCTAAATAAGGAGGAGAAAACTTATTAGGAGCCACTTATCCAAAATTTAGAGAACATTAGAGAAATAAAGAGCTCAAATTCAACATTCAAAAGTCCATAGAGAGGGAATTCAAGGCATGAAGTTCAAGGGAGTCAAAACACATTGAGGAGGATGTAAAATTGAAGACCCATTTGAATCCAAACAAGATTAGCATTAAAGGAGTGAATGCACCCAAGGATTGAGGATTATTAATACAACGTGTTACACTTGTAGAAGAAAGAGAACGTAGGCAAAAAATAGTGACATCAAATATCATTCCAGCCAATATATTTGGAGCATCTAAGAGAGGTACACACTCATTGATTACAAAGAGAACGTAGGGAAAGAAGTAAAGACATTCAAATATTATATAGTGAAGTGTCAAGGAGTAAAGCAAATTACACTACGTACATTCTCAAATTTGACAAGGAGTTAACGACCCTTAATACGAAGAAGTTCAAAGGTGAATGCAGAAAACTTGCAAGGTTGAAAGAAGCATTGAAAGGTAATAATCATATCTTCAATTAAATTGAAGTTATAATCCATTAAATTATATATATCTAGGATAGTGAGTACTAGGAGTAATAAGGAGTAACAAAATATGTTAGAAACTAGATTAATTACTTTAAGAAGGAGGTGATTGATAAAATACATAGTCAATATTATTGCTTCCGTTATTTGCAAACTTTAGTTCAAGGAGTTATAAGGGTAGTGAAACCTATTTGCAAATACATATTTATGTTTCTAAAATTTCTAACTAGGGAAATCAACTTCAAAGGATTAGAAACCTCAAATTTAAATCAATCATTGATACAAGAACAAGTAAACATACAACAAGAAATCCACAATGGTATGATTACCTTAAAGTCTCAAAAATTTCTAATTTGACAAAAATAATTACAATATCCATTGTAGTAACTAAACAAACTGAAAATAGAAAGATGGTAGAATTCAAGTATTAAATAGAAGCTACACGACCTATTAATAATGGTATATATGCTCTAGATTTATTTGGATTCACACAAGATATTGTTGTTAAAAACAACATTAATGTATTTTATAAGAAGAAGATTGCAGGGAATGAAAAAGGAAATGGATCAATTATGATCCAAATTTACCTTCCATATTCATACACAAGAATCAAAGAATGGAAGTGATGAAGCAAAAGTTTCTAGACAGGAAAACAAAGGACAATATGATTCTAGGTTTCAAAGGAGAAATAAAAATTCTCATACAAGGATTTGATGACTATGAAAGAGCTCAAGAGACTTGTAATATTGAAGCCACTAAGATTGAAATATACTAACCATTCATTTGATCAAGCATACAAGAAGGTAGCAAATTGGAGCAAGGAGAAAAAAATACATGAGCTCCAAGAATAAATTGAAGACTGAACCAAACAAAGAAAAAGAACCTGAACAATATGAAGATACTCATCCAAATTTAGACAAAGAAGACTATGAAGGAATCAGAAGAGAAAAGCTAAAATTCTAGGACCAAGATGAAGATCCATATTGAAGACTAAAGTCTTCATAAACCAAACAATGTAATACAGGGGGTGTTGGAATATATTACATTTTTGGTTCCTTACTAATGTACCATCAATAAATGCACAAGTGTTAGAATGTGAAATGATGTAAACGTGCACGCAGTCCACATGTACATGAGTCTTAGGTTGAGTAAGGGGTAAGGAACCTATCTTCCTATATAAAGATCTCATTGTAAAATATTTGTAAGAGATTTTGGAGAGCATAGGTTAGAGTAGTAGTAGTAATCATGTAGATATTTTTCATGAGAATGGAGATGTAGTTACCTCCATTCCATAGCATTGTAATTTTCATGAGATTTCTTATATGAGCATTTCTAGAGCATTATATCAAGTTTTCTATCAATGCATATTAGTTAGCCATTATCATAGCTATAACATTGCATACTTATTTCAATAATTATTGTTGCATTTTCTTAAATTTATAGCTTCAAAAACTAACACATAGGAGAGAAATAGGGCATAGCCAAGCATGATGGTGGAGAAATTATGTATCGATGGTTAGCCTATAAGAAGCAAAATCTATTTTAAAAAGCAATTAGAAAAAATATTGCAATTATCTTTAGCAATATTTAGAAGCATTGTCACCTCCCCTACATCATCGTCAACCACAATAGGAAAATATCTTTATTAGAAAATCTAGAGCAAAGGGAAATCCTAGTTCTAGAGTATCAAGTCATGTTTATTATTTAAAGAAATTATCTAAAGCATGAATTGCTTGCAATGAGGCTATTAATAGTCAACTAGGTACAATTGGAGGCCAAGGACGAATATATAGTTTATCTATTTATGTAGGTAATAATATAGATGCATCCACCATATATAAATCACAATACTTAGAAGTGGTGAAGAATGTCTTATCTTGTGAGTATTTTATCAAATTATGTATGATGTGAGTAAATCCAGCATGCAACTTCAACAATCATGACCAAAGTTAACTACATCATTGCATATTTTTTCCATAGCATGATAATTTTTTTTTTTGTATATTTTTAGATATTAGATATGCTAGTTGTATTTAAATAATCAAAAGGTCAAATATAGTAGGATAAAGCTATCTTGAAATAGAATTCGCACTCTATTCCCCCAAAGAAGAAAATGAAAAGAAAAGAGAGTTATACCCAACTAGCTAATCTTTTCTTAAGCCAAGCAATTTTTATTTTTTATATGTATTTCATTCTCTATTTGAAAAATAAGTATAAAGGACTTTGGTGGTGATGAAATCAACATATGGTCAAATTCTAACATGTGTAGAGGGCCTCCAAATGGGTAGGCCACATATAACAAACATGTCTCAAAATACTTGATAATGCACCAACTCACATGATCAATAAGAATGTACCTTCAATCAATTCATATACAAGAATATAATTTGAATGGATCCCTAATAAAGACACAAGCAATAAAATAGGGTGCTTCAAAGCTAATGGAGTAATGGTGAATAATGCTGTATAAGTATTATCCCTATAGGGTCATTTGTTTAATATTCTATTCATGAATAAAACTTAAAAGTTTATAGTTTATCTCTATAGGTCTAGTTTTTTTTCTACTCCCAATAGATCAAGAAGTAGATAATTTTATAGGATCAAAAGGGCTTCATTAGATCTAGGATATGATATTACAAAGGAATCTGAGTTATTACCCCCTACATATTATTATTGATCAGTAGAATAATTGCCACCTCCACTATGTTGTTGTCTATCAATAACGATGGTTTTCATATGAGAGATAACCTCTCATATGCTATAAGGAATAGAACAAACAAATAAATGTAATATACACCTAGTGCACCTCTTCACCTCTTTACCATGTTCATCAACAATAATAATAATATACAAAAAGATCACCACATAAGCTACATCCTTGAGAGACAACCTCTCATATGCTATAAGAGATATAACAATCAAATAAATGTAATATATACCTAGTGCACCTCTTCACCTCTTTACCATGCTCATCGATAATGATAATAATATAAAAAAATATCACCACATAAGCTACATCCTTGTCTACTAATGACAATAGTTTTTATTTAATAAAAAATCTTAATATGCTATGAATTACTTGCCTTTAAAGCTCACCTAAGATTTAGAGTGTGAGAAGAAACTAGACTAATAAGGAACACAAGAATTGGATTAATTATTATTATATAATATTAAAATTAAAAAAAATACAAACAAATATTTACTTTATAAAAATATTATATTAAATTAAAAAATAATATTTAAAAACAAAAAAACTCATATTAAAAATTAAAAAAAAATTATATAAATAAATATTGTTACTATTTGTACCATCTTCGTGCGTATAATTTGTTACTTTATTTATTTCCCTCTTGTCTGGTCCCCATTGTATCTTTCAACATTATCTCGTTGTTTTACAATTATTCAACTTTCCAAATGTTAAATTTTTCTTAAAGTATAATATAATTTAAATATAATTTTTTATTTATTTTACAAGTTTTTTTTTATATAATATGGGATTGAAACGGTCATACTTGTATTAGATTATACTATATATAATCTATTACTTTATTTCCATCTTGTCTGTTCCCCACCATTGTATCCTACAACAATATAATTTAAATATAATTTTTGATTTGTTTTACAAGCTTTTCTTTTTTAATTGGTTATATGGGATTGAAACGGTCTCACCCATATTACATCATCATGCATATAATTTATCACTTTATTTCCCTCTTGTATGCTCCCCATCATTGTATCTTGCAACATTATCTAGTTGTTTTAGAAGATTGTTGATCTTGAAGTATATAAATTATTCAACATTTCAATTGTTAAATTTTTCTTGAAGTATAATATAAACATAAATTTTTTATTTGTTTTATAAACTTTTTTTTTTTCAATTGGTTATATGTGATTGAAATGGGTCCATCCGTATTACATCATCATCACATAGTGATATTACAACAAAACTTGGATATTATCCATGTGTTTCTTGACAAGATTTGAATCTTGGTCTCCGTAAACATTGAGGAATGTAATCTGTTAAGCTAATGACACTTGATTCTTGATTGTTTTACAAGCTTATTGATATTAAAGTATAATATAATATAGTTATTAATTTTTTTTTAAATTTAAATATAAGTCTAAAGATGCATACCTAATAATTAAATTATTATAATATTATTATGTAATAATGATGTAATATAGATAAAATTCTTATATAAATAAGATATAAATAATTTCAAAATATAATAATTTTTTTCATTACATAGGAGAGTTAGTTACAACCATTATTTATAGTAATTGGCCAGGTTAATGTTCAAACCATAGGGCATGCTCCCAACAAACTTATCTGTCTTGTTCTTGTTTACCTCACGTGAGATGGGGACCACGGGTCGCTCGGGGTTCATACCATTGTCGTCGGTTTGGCGGGCACTCAAAGGATAGTGTTGGCAATTTTGAGTACTTTGGGTACATTGCCTTTGCTCAAGTGTATAAGTTGTCATTGATGTCAAAAAGGTCTTGAAGGAATTTGATTTGATGTCAAATAATTTGTTTTGATGAAGGTTACGGCATGACTGTTTCAAAGGTCTTTTGCAAACCCCAAGTTGGCAGGTTTAGAGATTACAGGTGGATGCATTGGTTTAATGCATTTGGGTCCAGGAGGAAGTATTTATTTAAATAATTAAAAACCTTGTTAAGGTTCCATTTAATTATTTTTAAATAAAAAAATTATTATTTGCAATGGGTTCTCCTAATCCATGGCGTAAATGTTTTAACATTGTGGGCGCTAGCCAAGACCTCCGTCGACGTGTTAAACTCCTCGTCGACGTCAAAGAGCTTATGGTAAATTGCATATAAATCTCCCTCGACGAAAACAAAGTTTTATCCCATCCAAATTTCGAAAGGAGTTGCTCGCTGAAAATTTGACTGTGTCTTCGTTGATTTTCGTGGATCCGTTGTTCATTTGTCTGCACTCGCCGTTTGTCGAATCCGTCGTAAAGTTTATTGTCGTCGTGTCATGGCAGAGGAAAGGAAGGGACTGTGGTTTCATTTTATCCCTGTGCAGAAGGATCAAGGTTAACAGCGTGAGGTTTAAACCTCACCGGGTGCCTTTGGCACACCGGTAGCGGCTAGGTTGTTGGCGCGCTACTCGAATGGGAGGTTCCGCGTTCGAATATCGCGAAAGGGTTTTTTGTCATGAAGTGGATGCAGCAGGTGGTGTTAGAATTCGTGCGCAAATTTCTCCATAGCGATTTTTGATGTTGGCTAAGGTATTTTCGAAATTAATTTTTGCTAAGTGTTTTTGCGGATGGAGGAAGTTTGTTAGAGGGAAAAACAACTTAGGAGTTATAAGGAGTGTAAAGCTTGTTTGTATTTTGATAAAAGATTCTTTTTGAAGATGTTGAAATTTCTTATTGCATTCTTATGAGAGATACATTTTATTTGTGATAAGACTATAAGGGAGAAATAAGGTGTATAAGGGTTAAATCTTTCTTGTAATGTTGAGAGTGCTTTTGGTTGTTTATGGAAATGAAAGCATGATGTTTTAAGGTTAATTGCTTCTTCTGTGAAGTTGTGAAACCTTAAGTGGGCAGCTTTGAGATTGACATTTGCTTTCATTAAATTGGTAATAATCAAGCTATTCTTTACTTGGTTAAAGTGTTGAGCTTACTCCTTTGTTGATGATTTGAAAAGTTGTTTTGTGCTATTATGAGTTGAGTTGGTGGATGCTTTTTGTTCAAACAATATTGGAGAGAAAATGAGTTCTACTTGTTTCCTTTTCTGATGTTGATTATGAAATGCTTCAAGGTTGTGTTTTGAGCTGAATGGTGTTGATTGAACCTTATTTGATGAGCATTGTTGTTGAAGCCCTAATTGATGGTGAAAAGAACATGAGTATCATTGTTATGTGATTCTTTGCATAGTTGGCAATTGTTGGAGTTTCATGTTCTTGAAAGAAAGCATTCTATCCTATCCATTTCAGATATTGAGTTGAGTTTTCAGATTTGAGATTGAGTTTGAGCTGAGTTGATTTGAGTTGAGTTTTGAGATTGGGAGTTGAGTATAGAACATAATGAGTCTCTAAAAATTCTCTTTATGCTTCTATGAGTTTGACAAATCACATTGGGTCTCTAACAATTCACCTTGTGATTTCCTACTAAGAAAGTTTTTCTTTGTGAGCTTGCTGAGGTTTTGGACAGGTTCCGGTAGGGACTTGTGAGCAGGTTTTGGACAGGTTCTGGTGGGGACTTGTGAGCAGGTTTTGGATAGGTTTCGGTGGGGACTTGTGAGCAATTTTGGACAGGTTTCGAAGGGGACTTGTGAGCAGATTTGGATAGGTCCTAGTAGAGGACTTGTAAGCTGAGTTTTGATAGTTCTATCAGAGAACTTGAGGACAGAGGAGCACTGGTTCTTTGAGAAGAACTAGAGGATAGATTTGGCAAGTCTTTGAGAAGGCTTGTGTGCAGAGGATTGATTTGTTCAAGTGTTGGACAGATCTGACAGATAGAGGAAGACTTGTACTAGACCGATCGATCGTGTTTGGTACAGGTGCTAAGCTGTCGTGGACGTGATCATAGAAGGGATAGGTCTCTTAGGCTAAGCATTGAGGACAAGAGGTCTTTGGTGGAAAGGAGTTCCACATGCTGACAAGAGGTAGAGGCAGTTGATCTTCTGAGGGATCATTTCCAGAGTAGAGGGGAAGGTATCTCCTTTGAGCAGAGGCTCATAAATTCAAAGC
The DNA here is from genome assembly GCA_028583015.1 of Wollemia nobilis. Lineage (NCBI taxonomy): Eukaryota > Viridiplantae > Streptophyta > Pinopsida > Araucariales > Araucariaceae > Wollemia > Wollemia nobilis. The sequence goes on along the minus strand of JAQPPZ010017220.1, from coordinate 10,573,916 downwards.
AGAGGGGAAGGTATCTCCTTTGAGCAGAGGCTCATAAATTCAGATTGAGGGGAAGGTATCTCCTTTGAGCAGAGGCTCATAAATTTAGATAGAGGGGAAGGTATCTCCTTTGAGCAGAGGCTCATAAATTCGGATTGGGGGAAGGTATCTCCTTTGGGCCGAGGCTCATAAACATTGTAATTGGGAAGGATTCCCAAAGAACTTTGAGATAACTTTTAGAGAAATTTTTTGTGGACGTAGCCCAACCATTCTGGGTGAACCACATTAAAATTGGTTTCACTTTGTGGATGATATTGTGCATTGATTTGATATTGCTTTGGGTATATTGCTTTACTATTTTGAAGTATAAAGGAAAAAGTAAAAAGAGGTCTTATACTGTTCACCCCCCCCTCTCAGTATAAGCTTGTGTTATTTAGATAGGACTATAGTTTTCATCCAAGACTATGCCATGGAACCATAGTAGATTATATCACAAAGCCTTAAAGTCCTATGATGTTTATGCAAACAAAGTTTACATCGTTAAACTATCTGTTGGTAGTTTTGCCACACTAAATTTTATTTGTAAAATTTTGAAAAAAGAATATAATTGACGGAGTTGTTCTATTTTTAATGTTTTAATATGTTACATTTGTAAGCAATTTCATTAAATAAAGAAGGTTGATTTCTTTTTTGAAGATGCACAGTGAATTTTTCAGGTAAAAATTAATGGAAGTCATGGAAAAAATGTAAAAGGGGAAAAATCAATGCAAGGAACGTCTCCGAACTGAGGGTGCAATGGAAATATTCTAAAAGGCTTTGGCTATTTTTATTTAAGAGAAAGCGCTTGTAAATAGAAAAGTGCCAGATGATTTCACCCCATGGAGGGGCAAAAATCATTTTCGCCCTTCCTTTGGGACGAAACTACCATGACGAGAAGGTTTCATCCAAGAGAAGAAGGAGAGGAAATTTTATAAGTGATGAAAAAGTCAAAGTCAAAAGCACTCCTGGAAGGGGACGAAAATCATTTTTACCCCTCTTCGGGGCAAATTTATATTTTTTTTTTGAAAAAATTGAAAAAAACTTGTATTAAAACAAAGATCAGTTACAATTGGGAGTAGACACATCCCAGACAAAAACAATGAAAGCACATGATTACAAGAGAAGAGGAAGATTTGCAATGGAGCCAAATCTCTTGAACCAATACCAAGCTAGGCTGAGGGAGCTGATTGGTGCATTACAACAACTTGTCGCGAAATCGCGCAGACAAACACCAACTTCACTGTTTGGGCGCGAAAGTCATGAAATCGCGACACAAGACTCCTCTGACCGCAAAAAGTCAACCTATCATGAAATCGTGACATGTCGCGAAATCGACAACAATCCTCCCTTGGCCGCGACGGAGCAACATGTCACGAAATCGTGACACCTTTCCACCTTTGGCCGCGACGGAGCAACATGTCACGAAATCGCGACAACTTTCCTCTCTTGGCCGCGACGAAGCAACATGTCGCGATATCGCGACAACTTTCCTCCAGCGGCCGCGACGGTGCAACACGTCGCGAAATCGTGACAACTTTCCTCCAGCGGCCGTGACGGCGCAACATGTCGCGATATCGCGACAACTTTCCTCCCTTGGCCGCGACGGCGCAACATGTCGCGATATCGCGACCAATTCCTCCAGCAGTGAGCGCAACATGTCGTGATATCGTGACAACTTTCCTCCCTTGGCCGTGACGGCGCAACATGTCGCGATATCGCGACAACTTTCCCACAGTGGCCGTGATGGCGTAACATGTCGCGATATCGCGACAACTTTTCTCCAGCAGGCGATGGTGCAACATGTCGCGATATCGCGACAACTTTCCTCCAACAGCCACGATGGCGCAACATGTCACGATATCATGACAACTTTCCCACAGTGGCCACGCGCAACATGTCACGATATCGTGACAACTTTTCTCTACGAGCCACGACGACGCAACATGTCATGAAATCGTGACAACTTTCCTCCGGTGCAACATGTCACGATATCGTGACAACTTTCCTCCAGTGACCACGATGGGCAACATGTCATGATATCATGACAACTTTCCTCCAGGCATGACGGCGCAACATGTCATGATATCGTGACAACTTTCCTCCAGCGACCGGGATGGCGCAACATGTCGCGATATCGTGACAACTTACCTCCAATGGCCGCGATGGCGCAACAGGTCACGAAATCATGACAAAAACCACCCTTAGCTTTTTCTTTGATCATTGGCTCAAGGATCTTTCAAGGCCCTGCCTAATCACCTCATCTTCAATAGGCATGTCACTGTGCAGCTGCACCCCTACCTCTTTCTCAGCACCCATCTTAGCCAGGAAATCGACCGCTTTGTTTAAATCTCTGCTCACATAAACTGGAATCACATCATCTAATTCCCTCCATAATTCCTTGATTTGAGAGACCAGAATCCTCAACCTCCAAGCTTTCAACGCAAAGTTCCTCATGCAGTCTAGAGCTCCAACCAGAATTTGAGAATCAGATTCAAGAATTATCCTCCTGTGGCCCTGAGTAACTGCCCAAATAGAAGCAGATTTGATAGCAATGGCTTCTGCTTCATTATTTGTGGCTCTACCCAAGCCCTGCAGTTCCCAATAGAGCACTGATCCCTCATGATTTCGATAGACCACGCCAATTTCGGCACTACCCGGATTGCCCTTTGCAGCACCATCAGTATTGATTTTAATCCAGCCTTCTGGGGGTGGTTTCCAAGCTGGCTCTGTCCTGTCCCTCTTGCTTTTCAACTCCCTCTTCCATTGGCCCAGGACCAACTTGAGTTTCCTCTTTAGCGTAGACGGCAACGGTTTTCGTGACTTTGCTCCAGATGACCTGCCAAACTCCATCTAGCGAGGAAAAGGTTTCTCTAAAAATTCTAGCATTTCTCTCCAACCACACTTGCCACCAAATGAAGTATAAGCCAAGCTCCCACCCAATTTGAAGAGCTTTGGATTTAAATCTACCCCGCTTCCATCTTTCCCAAATATTAGTCCGATTCATGTCACCATTAACCTGGATTTTATAGTGAGAGAACCATCGCTTCCAAATCTGACGCGTGAAAGGGCACTCAAACATCAGGTGATCAGTTGTTTCCTCATTCTTGTGGCATAAAACACATTGAGAAGGGCCGATGATTCCTCTACATCTGAGATTGTCAAAAGTGAGAATACCATTGTGCATAAACTGCCAGGCAAAAAAGTTTACTTTCGGCCAGCCCTTGGAGTGCCAAATCTTTCTCCAATCCTCAACCGGATAAGAATGGGGGGAGGCTCTGGGAGGATCTTGTCATATCCGTCCTTCACTGTATAAACACCAAGGCTCCCATAGCCCCAAGCTAATTCATCCTCCTCGTCTCTCCCTGTGAGAAACCTTTCTGTCAAGATTTTGGTCAAGATGGGTGCCAACTCCGGGGGGATTGGAATTGGCCACTCCTCCAACCTCTTAAACTTCTTAAACTTATACTCCCCCAGCTGAGTAGTGTTGAAATAACTTTCAATTTGGACCCAACCCTTGGTTTCTATGGCAGATTTTATTGGAAGTAACTCGGGGAATTCAACAATGATGGGTGGGTGCTGATCCCATGAATCGGTCCAAAAACGAGCCTTCTCCCCTCTCCCCACTTTCCAAAACAATTGGTCTTTAATAACCTGAGATCCTAGCTTGAGAGCCTGCCACACTAAGGATCCAGTACCATCCAGAGGAAACGGCCCACCTCATTGGGGTTAACTTGACCCAAATATTTACTAGTTAGGATTCTACTGAATAAGGAAGTTGGTTGGGAAATCCACCTCCAGTACAACTTTCTAGCCAAGGCTTGATTATTTAACTTGGATCCTCTCAGTCCCAGCCCACCTTTTACCTTGGGCTGGGTGACTTTATCCCAGCCCACTAAGGCCCACTTTCTCTCTCCCTTAGCTCCTTCCCACAAAAACTTCCTAGCCATCCTGTCCAACTCTTTCCATATTGTAAGCGGGGCAGCCAGGATAGAAAATTTGTAGATTGGCATGGCTTGAATGACTGACTGTAAGAACGTTAATCTGCCACCATAACTTAACCACTTGTGAGACCAGTGATTAATTCTGTCCTTGATACACTCCAACAAATTCCTCCAAGTGTCTAATTTCAGCTTCTTGAAGTGCAAGGGGATCCCCAAGTAAACCACGGGGAGAGAAGTCCTAGTGAATCCCAGGATTTCTAAAATTCTGTTATGAAGCCTTTGCTCCAGATTAAAAAAGACCACTTTGGATTTCTTGTCATTAATGACCTGTTGAGTAGCCCTGAGATAGACATTAAGAGTATCCCTAATCGTTCTTGCTTCCCTGATGCTGGCCACTCCCATCAAACCAGTGTCATCCACAAACTGCGGGTGCGATAAAACTTCATCCCCCACCCTAATACCCAATAATCTGCCTTGTTGTCTTCTCCTCAAGAAAAGTCTGCCAAGACCTTCAGCCAGAATGAGAAAAATATAAGGGGAACAGGGGATCCCCACAGCGCGGACCCCGAGAAGCTCCAAAAGGTTGCGAAGGAAGGCCCTTGATAAGCACAGAGTAAGTCGGGGAAGAGACACAGCTCATGATCCACTCAATCCAGCCACGAGAGAAGCCGAAGGCTGCCATCATTTTAGCCAGGAGACTCCATTCAACCCTGTCATAAGCCTTTGACATGTCCAATTTAATGAACATCCCTTTATTACCAGAAGTGTGCATTGAATGGATTGCTTCCTGGGCCACAACCACCCCATCCAGAATCTGTCGTCCCTCAACAAAGCCCCCTTGCTCGGAGGAGATAATGTTGTGAAGAAGAGGTTTTAGGCGCTCGGCCATTACCTTTGTGATTATTTTGTACAACACATTACATAAGGCAATAGGCCTATAATCTGAAATATGAACCCCCTCCTCCCCTTTTGGAATCAAGGTAATGAACGTGTGGTTTATAGCTTTAAGCATTCTCTTATTTTCTCTGGACTCTTCAACAACGGCCCTTACATCTTCCTCTAAGCAGTCCCAGAAAGCCTGAAAGAACTCAATTGGGAAGCCATCCGGACCGAGGAGTTTTACCAGTGCTCATTCCAAAGACCACAGTTTTCAATTCATCCCTATCAATGGGTTTGAGGAGGGCCTGATTTTCATCCTCCGAAATAATAGCAGGTATGACAAAAATAACTTCATTTTGGGCCTCTACATCTTGAACCACACTTTCCTTAAAAATCTTAGAAAAATAATCCATAGCATGGGAATGTATACCTGGAAGAGTATCAAAGGAATGACCGTTCTCATCTTGAAGGACCTCCATCTTATTCATCTGTCTTCGAGCACAAGCAGTCCGATGAAAGAATTTTGTATTTCTATCCCCTTCTAATAACCAGGAGGTTCTTGCTCTCTGCTTCCAATAGATCTCCTCCTGGTTGTCAATGTCCTCAACCGTTGTATGCAAGGCATCATCCTCAACTTTGAGCTGGTCAGTTATTACTCCTTCTCTGAACTATTTTTGGACCTCATCCCGGCGGGCCACCAACGGAGCTCTTTGGGCACGGAAGTCGGTTTTATTAGAACGCCTCCAATACTTCAACTGAGTTTTGACATATTGAAGTTGTTTGTGGATTCTGAACATTGCTCTCCCATAAGCTGGGCGGCCTTCTTCCCACCATTGTGGGATTTTCTCCCGAAGTTCTTCTTTCTGAAGCCAAAAATTCTCAAATCTGAAAGGTTTGTGATGGTGCCCCATCCTAGTCCCGCCTTCCAACAGAATAGGACAGTGATCAGAAACAGGGCCTGCTAAAATCTAAAAATTGATATTCCATTTTACAAACGCCTCCTCTGAAAGCAGAAAGCGATCTAGCTTCACCTTCCTACTATGTGGCTCCCGCCTTTTATTAGTCCAAGTGAAGTTATTGCCAGGACATTTAATGTCCACTAAGTGCAAAGCCTGGACTTGAGCAATCATGAAACGGTCCCCTGGATCCAAAAGAGGTGTTCCCCCTTCCTGGTCTCTAGAAGATAATTTAGCGTTAAAGTCCCCCGCTATAATCCAGTCTAGATATTCCCTTGATGCTCGCATGTCATGCACGGCCTTCCACTGCCGCCTCTGACCCTCTAGGTTTTGAGATCCATAAAAGTTAGTGATTAGAACGAATTCCGTAGAGACATTATTCCTAAAAAGAGAAGTGAGAACACCCCTCTAGGCAAGGTGTTCTATTGCGGACCATTCCGAGAGAGTTCCACGGAGTAACAATCCCCCCCTGAGGCACCTTGGGCAGCCACATCCATATGACCGGCACCCCTCCAAATTTTGTTGACTGTTTTAGACATAAGATCCAAAGACATCTTAGTCTCTTGTAAAAGCAAAAAATCAGTATTGCTATTCTCTAATAATCTTTGAACAGCAGATTGATGGGTTCTGCTGTTTAAACCCCTCACATTCCAAGATTGTATAATCATGGGTTACCCCAGGAGCAATAAGAGTCAATTGTCCTCACCGATCCTCCCATGATCAATTTGTCTCCCTAGGCTGCTAGCAGCTCCTTATTGGATCTTCTACCTGCTCCCTGAGAATTGCTATTTTTTGATCTTTTTTCTACCTAGGTTATCCCCAAAGATGGCCTTTCCCTGTTCTTCTCTGCTATCCCCATGCGAACATCTCGAGATATTGTCTGCTCCTGGTTATGGACTACTAAGGCACCAGAACACACTGGTTGTGATACCTCGGGAGGGATCAACTACCTGCTTGTATGACGGGAGAAGATGAGAGGGGGAGTTGCCCGGGAACAATAGAAGTTTCCTTGAAACCCTCCAAGCCCTCCATAGATTGATCCTCTTCATCAACCAATGACTTAAAAATCTCATACCTATTGGCAGGCTTGAGATGAGATTGCTCCTTTCCCTCCTTTTTCTTTGTCCGTATTTTTCTTCTAGGCTATTCAAAACCCTCTCTCTGAGCTTCCTGGCCCTGACCGGTGCTAATAGGATCTTTATTAGGTGCAGCCTTATCCTCTTTAGGCAGGTTTGGCATTCCTGAAGGGGCCTCCATATTGGCATTCATATTAATAGGACAAAAATGGGCCAAATGTCCATGCTTGTGGCAAACCCTACATCTAAAGGGTAGGGCCTCATAGTCCAGCTGTTGAATCCAGGAAAGACCTGCCAATTCAATTTCCAACTCTGTCGGCAAAGGCTGGCTGAGATCCATCTCCACACATATTCGAGCATACACCGCCATGCTCCCTTCAATAGTGTCTCTGGCAACACCCAGATGTCTACCAATCGAATTGCCAATCATTGCCAATACCTGCTCACCCCAGAATTCCATTGGAAGAGCATATAGTCGAATCCACACTAGGACAGCAGTAGGTTCAACACGAGGATCGAATCCTACCCTCCATGGTTGAACAAATAGCCCTGTCGGGCCATGGTTTTTCTTCTCCGACTCGAAAGCCTTATTTCTATCGGCCAGAGCCGAGAAGCTGACAATAAAATAACCATTACTAATAAACCACAATGAATACTCACCGTGGGGCTCCCAGTTCTGGCGGATCCAAGAATGCAGAAAGCTCAGGGAAGGGCGAATACCCATGAACTTGCAGATTAAATCATGGTTAGCTCTATAGAGGACTGACTCTTCAACCATGCTGGGCTCAATGACGATTTTTGGCCTGGATTCGGCCTGCGGCAAACAACCATTCACACGACATGCTGAAGACCTATTCCCAGCAGTCGTGAAGAGCTTTTTATATGCCATATTTTGGGCTTCGGCATTCTTCGGAGGAGAATCTTCTTTAAACAAATCAGCGTAAGAGCTGGTACTTCCTGGAAAAGGAGCCGGAGAAGTCCCCATTGGACCCTCCTGGGGCACCGATCGAACCTTCAGATCCACCGTACCCCAAAGACACTTCTGCAAGCCAGCAGAAGCCAAATATTTTTCAAAAATCCAAAAACCCTAGTTCAGCTGGGCAAATTTATAGTTAAAAGCATCCTAGGGATGAAAATAGAATGAAGAGCATGCTTGGCGAGGTCAAAGTCAAAGTCACCCCTCAAGAGGGGCAAAAATCCCTTTCGCCCATCTTTGGGGTGAAACCCCAGTGAAAGACGTTTTTCGGAGCACAAATGTTATGATGACGTCATCCAGGCAAAGATTGAAAATTCAAAGTCAAAGGCGCCCCTTAGGAGGGGCAAAAATCATTTTTGCCCTCCTTTGGGGTGAATTTCCAAATGGAGATGTCTTGAGGTGAAAGTCCTAGAAATTTTTCTTGTCGATCAAAGTCAAAGTCGCCCCTGGGGTGGGGCAAAAATCATTTTCACCCCTCTTAAGGGCGAAATTAATCATTTTTCCCTCCTTTCTTCCAGAAGATATTTTCATATCATTTTCGAGCGAAATTACCCAAGAAAGGGGTGAAAGCATGTTAAGGGACAAAATATCAGATTGCATGGGTGAAATCAATTCTTGCCCCTTCTTTTTGGCAATGTTTTCTTTCAAAGCACCCCTATTGATGATATCTCTCGGGAAAAATCAAAGACTAGCAGAATTTAATTGTTGGAGCAATGAGATTGATTTTTCTAGGATTCTTGCTGAGGAGATGCTAGAATTAAATGCTACATCCTAAAATCTGATGCGATCCCAATTATTTTTGAGGTGCCCTCCATGGATTTCATTCCTTTTTAAAGTAAAATTAAATTTCATTGATCTCCACTGGCAAGGGTTAGATTTTGAGGCATAGAGGAATGTAATGGCACCCAAAATTTAATATCCAAGCTCTTGTTTGTCGCATGATGTTGTTGAGTTTCGATGCACCGATGCTTGGAATATTTTTTCCATCATCCATCTTTGTCAATTTTCTAGGTGCACTCCATGAAAACCGGATCGTTGCTCCCTGAAGAATGATCTGATTCGAGCATCACCATTATCGAGGAGAGAATTGCTGCTACTGATTTTTGACCAATCGATATTTTGTTTGTATGTGCATTTAATGATAGAGGTGAAATCCTCTATAAATACTAAGTATTTCAATGTAATGAAGGAGGATAGACACTCTGCAGAAAAACACTTTAAGTTTTTTGCATAAATAGAAAGACATTCGGCTTCTAGTTCCTTGAGTAGTATTGTGTTTGATCTCTTTCTGCTTGTCATTTCTGATTAAGTTCATGTCCATTATTTTTTGATTTTAAATTATGCATCTGGATTTAATTACTGCTTGTGAGGGAGTGAATACTGGAATGCTGTCTTGGAAGTTATCTCTGCAAAACTATGAGTGGTTCTTGTGCCTTTCTTTCTATTATATGCTAATTAATACTTGTGAATTTTTGTTGTTAGTTTATCCCCACCTTATATTTCTAGCTTATAGCCATATTTCCCATTCCTTTCTATCATTTCCCATTTCTTTCCTATTACCCTAAGCTTTAAACCGATCATTAGTTTTAGTATGAGAACCAGCCCTCTCTAGAGATTGGCTCGAAGGACATCTCTCTCCTTTGACCTTTCAATGTTGGTCGGGTCTAGGGTGCACAAATAATATTTTGTACTTAGGCAGATTCGTGACCAATAGTTTTTGGCACGCCTAGTGGGACCCTAAAAAGTTCCACTTTTAAAAAGTATTAAGGTTTGATGTTCACCTTTATACTGTATGATTAGAACATCTTGCGACTCAACTTTACCTAGAAGCCTTCGAACATGAAGTGAGCGAAAGATTTCTTCATGATCACAAGATCGAAGGCCAAAAATCTAGAAGATCCCATTGAGTTTTATGAACTTGACACCCAAGTGCTAGGAGAACACCCTAGGTTAGTCACTCCGGCTAGCCCATCAAGTGTAACATCTTCATAGTTAGCTGGTGTGTTCTCTGTTCCTTCGAGTCCTGCTAGCACAACCACTAGTTTTCCACCTCCCCAACCACACACTCCAGTCCACATGGCCCAAAATCTGCCACCACAACCACCAAGGTAGTTCCTAGCATGGAACCACTTTGGACCTCTGAATCTGCAAGCTCATAATCTAATTTCGCAAGCAGTAATGAAGGCTTTGCCTACTTACGATGGTATGGGGAAGATGACTTATGAGCATGTACAAGATGTGGCTACCTTGGTGATGATCCATAGCATCACAAATGAGGATATAATGGTAAGATTGCTCGTGCTCTCTCTTAGAGGTAAGTTGCTTTACTGGTACTGATCATTACAACCTGCCACCATTACTACCTGGGACCAATTGGTTGAATTGTTGATCAAAGGTTTCAATGAACAAGCGGATCCGTTCTCTCTGTTGCATCAGTTTACTACCATTCAGAGGTATCCATAGGAGGAAATCATGGACTTTAATGTCAGGTTCACCTAAACTTGGCATAGAGTTTCTGATGGTCTTCGATCGACTCTTGAGCAAGTGATATTTTACTACCTTCGAGCTTTCAACTCTGATATTAGTATGGCCATCCGATAATCTAATATTAACACATTTCTTTATTTGTATTCTACTACACAAAAGGTTGAGGTCAACTTGCTATTAAAATTTCACCAAAAATGGCAATGCCTATTTTTCTCGATCTTCCATAGTATTTGTATGCTAATGCATCTTCTCAACCTTTACCCATGTCCCCTATGTATCCAATCCCTTCATGGAATTCGAGTACATCTTAGACTATGATGATAGTTTTTATCCCTCAACTACCTGCTCCAACCATTCCGTAGTTACCCACTCTGGTTCCATTCCCAACACTACCATCTCCACCTGTCCCTCTTCCATTACCAACTCCTCTAGCACCCTCAAATCTTGATCCACAAGAAAAGGTGTTGAAAGAGTTGTAGTCCATGAACTCAGCCATAAGAGCGATGGGTAATGAGATCACAGTTATCAAGAGAAAGTAGGTCAAAAGAGATTTCCAACCTAGGAGATTTCAATCATCGTCGATCACTAGGGAGCAAGTAGCTTCAACTAGCAAGGCACCTGAGAGAAATATGACTATGTTGACAAATGAAGAAGTTGGCACATCAGATAAAGCATATTGGTGCTCTATGTGCAATGATCCACATGGTGAGGAAACTTGCATGGTTCACCTGAACTACGTGCAGACATTGGTAGAAAGTTCTTTTTATGGTCAAATCAACATGATCATAGAAGTTGATCATAATTTCATGGTCCCTTCTGAAGAACAAGTTTCAGTTCTCATGAGAGCTGGAAGAAAGCCCGTTACTATGGACCCAGTTGAGATGGAGCCCCTGAAGGTACCTATTAACTCAAAGGTACAAAGTGAGAAAAAACAAGCACAAGCAAAGGTAGCTATTCCAGCACCCAAACCAGATGCACCTATCCTACTAAAATATCTTTTGCCTCCATGAGCGAAAGAGAGAGTGCAAGAAAAGGCTTCAACTTCATAGGCAAGAGCTAAAATGGAGGAACAAGCCAGGGAGAAGCTCAAATACCCATCCTTGACCAAGCGTTAGAGGGTAGAGGCTATACAATAGTATCAAAGTAGATATGAGGCTGCCAATGAAGGGAAAGAGTCTTGTGCATCCATGTATAACATTATCGAAGAGTTGAAGAGGATTCCATCCAAGGTGAGTCTCTATGATGCACTACAATTGCCTGGACAAGTGGACTTGTTGCAAGAATCACTAAAATTTGTGAAAGATAAGGGGAAGAATCCGACTCAGATAGTGTTAGCTCAAATGCTGACAACTTCTACCACTGGAAAGAATAGACCACCCCCTTTCTACCTATCTCTCAGGATGGAAGGTTGGATTGTGCATAATTGCATGATCGACTCCGACGTAGCAATGACTATCATGCCAAAGGTAGTTTGTGATGTTATGGGTATGGAATATACAAGGAGCAGCCCTAGCATTTTGCAATTAGATGAAACCCCTGTAAGGATAGTGGGGGTCATCAAAGACATCCCCATTGTATTGCACAAAATACCTCAGATCATAGTGATCCAAGAGGTGGTTGTGGTCGATTTGGAGCCTTACTTCAGCATGTGCCTATCATGGGAGTTTACTGCCAAGTTGGGAGGCTACCTTTCTCTTGACTATTCTCATTTGGAAATTCCTTTCAAAGGGAGGAGAATCCAAATTTATAATGAGAAGCCTTCAACTTATCACATAGAGAAAATTGAAGAGGAAGATAAACCCATGAATTTTGTCAACTTGATGATCAAAGAATTGGAGGAGTTAGACTTGATGGAAGAAGTTCTGGATGAGCTTCGAATAGAAGATGAGTTTTCAATGCTCAATTTTAATGCCATGATGGAGACCAAAATCGGCTGCTACACCATCACTAAGCCTAAAAAAGTTGAAGCAAAGGTGTCTGATGATGAAGATCCTGCTCTGGATCAACTATGGAAGTTGTACTTCGATGGTGCTAGGTGTAAGAATGGTGCAGGAGCTGGGATCATTCTCATTTCTCCTTTTGGCATACAAAATATGTACTCTTACCGATTGACTTGGAGTTGTACGAACAATGCCATCGAGTATGAAGCACTTTGCTTGGGTCTGAAAAAGGTAGAAAAGCTTGGGATCAAACAACTGCAGATCTTTGGAGATTCTGAGCTAATCGTCAACCAGGTAACTAGTAAGTGTGTTTCCAAGCAACATTACTTGAAGGCATACCATAATAAAGTTTGGGACCTCTTCGAGGCTTATACAATATTGAACATCCAAGAAATCTCATGGGAGAAGAACAAGCATGTCGATCTCCTGGCATCCCTTGGTGCTAATTTTTCCCCAATTGAGCATGTGGTGAGAAAGCCCAAGACTGTGAGGTTAGTTTATAGACCTTCAATCCCTTGACAAAAATATCCACTGGCAAGTGTTCGAAAGTGATGAGCAGATTGTTAATTTCTTGATAAGAGAAGCTAGTAATGTGGAAGAAAGAACACTTGATGAGGAAGAAGTCGAGGGTTTGATCCAGTTGTGGAATAATCATATCCCAAAGGGATTGATTACACTTGAGAGTCTCTTTGATCAAAATGATAGAGCAAAAAAGCATAGGATCAAGGTGGATGAAAAGGAGTATATTGAACTGCATCTGGGACCCAAGAAGTCGATCAAAGTCAGTACTGATTGCACTCAAGAAGAGTTGGAGCAGATTAAAGAGTTATGTCATGAGTACCTAGACATTGTCACTTGGAGCTACCAAGATTTGAAAGGCTACAATAAATATGTGATCCAACATACCATTGAGTTGCAGGAAGGAGTGAAACCCTTTAGGAAAAAGTAGAGATCGATCAATCCCAAGATTGAAACTTTGATGAAAGCAGAATTATTGAAGATGTTGGAAGCCAAAATCATCTACCCGATTAAGCACTCTACCTGGGTAGCAAATTTGGTCCTCGTGAGAAAGAAGAATGGAGATATCCGCCTATGCATGGATTTTCAAAATTTAAACCAAGCATCTCTGAAGGATCACTATCCACTACCACAAATTGATCAGATTCTTCATGTAGTTGTTGGTGCTTAGAGATTCTCTTTGTTAGATGGATTCTTCGACTATAACCAAATCTGGGTCAAGGATGAAGACCAATATAAAATGGTGTTCACCATAAAATGGGGAACTTTTGCTTATCAACGTATGCCGTTTGGTCTCTCAAATGCTAGTGCAACTTTTTAGAGAGCAATGGACGTAGCTTTCAGTGAGTTGTTGAATCATATTATTGTGATTTATTTGGATGACATGACTATTTTCTCTCACAATAGGGAGGAACATAGTCTACATCTGAGACAAGTGTTCGAAAAGTGTCGAGAGTTCAAAATATCAATCAACCCAAAGAAGTCCATCTTCATGGTAAAATAAGGAAAGCTCCTAGGCCATGTTATTTCAGAAGAAGGTTTGGCGATTGATCCAGCTAGAGCTGAAGCCCTCCTAAAGCTTCCATTGCCAACTAGCAAGAAGGATTTGCAATCATTCTTTGGGAAGATAAACTTTGTTCAAAATTTTGTTGCAGATTTTTCCCAAGTGGTAAAGTCGATGATAAAGTTGTTAAAGAAGAATGTTGAGTTCAAATGGATCAAGCAGAGGAGGCAAGCATTCAAGGAAATAAAAGAAAGAATTGCTCAAGCTCTAGTTTTGGTGAATCTCGATTACTCAAAATATTTTATCCTATACATCATTGGTGAGCAAGAGAGCTATGCAATGGTTCTTACGTAAAAGGGAGATGATGGAGATGAGCGACCGATTGCTTTCTTGAGTCAAGTCATCCAACCACATGAAGAGAAATATAATTTCATTGAAAAGCAAGTATATGTGATGATGAAATCCTTGAAGAAGTTTCAACATTTTGTTTCTCAAAGCAAAATAATAGTTTATGTTGTTCATCCAGATGTTCAAAGTTTCATCATTCAAGGAGAGCTTGGAGATAAGAGAGTTGGTTGGGTCTCTAAGATCCAGGAGTATGACATTGAAATCTATCCAACCAAGCTAGTTCGAGGCCAAGCATTATGTCAAGAGCTTGCAAAAAGTATTGCATCTGAATCCATGGTTTGCTAACTTGAAGATTCAACAAGCGAAAGCAATTTCGCTAATCACTCTATAGGCGATCGTGATTGGATAGAGGACCTTATTGAATATTTTCAATCAAGAAGATGTCCTCCACACCTTAATGCCTCACAAAGAAGGAGATTCAGACTTTAGGCCCTTAGGTACGTGATGCTGCCAAATGGGTTGTTCCATAAAAATATTGATGGAGTACTTCTCAGGTGTGTCCAAGAATCAGAGAAATAAAGAATCCTAGAGGAGTTTCACTCTGGTCTATCAGGAGGCCATTATGCAGGGAGGCCAATGGCATTGAATATTATTAAAGCAAGATATTTTTGGCCTACTCTCTTTGCAGATACCTTCAAAGTCAGTCAAAATTGTGATAAGTGCCAGAGATATGTTGGCAGAAGCAAGAATGCATCATTACCCCTTCATCCGATTCAAGTAGAAGCACCATTTTAGCAATGGGGCTTAGACTTTATTGGGGTCATTGATCCCAATTCCTCTATCGAACACAAATATATCCTGATGACAATCAACTATTTCACCCGATGGTCAGAAGCAATTCCAACCAAGAAGGTGGATCAAGCAACAATTATCACTTTCCTTGAAGGATTAATCACCCATTTTGGTATACCTGATGCAATAATAATGGATAATGGGACTCCCTTCATTGGTGCTAGGATCAACGAATTTACGGGTAAGTATGGAATTTATTTGAAGACATCATCTAACTATTATCCATAGGGGAACGACTTGGATGAGTCCACAAACAAGAATTTGCTAAGAATTCTAAAGAGGACCCTAGGTGATAATAAGCGTAGTTGGCACTTGCTCCTGAACCAAGCATTATGGGCCGATCGTATCTCCATGAAGAAATCCATCAAGACATCTCCTTATTCCTTGGTATATGATAAAGAAGCAGTGTTGCTCATTCATATTGAATTACCGACTCTTCAATCATGGCACTTGTTGTATGGTGAAGATGATGATGAATCTGATCCCATGAGCATGAGATTGGCACAACTTTTATAGTTGGAAGAAGAGAGGGAGAAATCATACAATGCCTTCATGGAACATGCTCGGATGACGCAGAAATGGTTTGGCAAGAAAATTTTCGAAAGGTCATTTGAGGTAGGTGATCTAGTGCTGAAATGGAATGAAAACAAGGCTAAGCCTGACAAGCATCACAAGTTTGAAGTGATATGGGAGGGTCCATTCCAAATTTTGGGTGTCAATCAAGTCAATTCATTTTATTTGTAGGATATGGATGGTCGTGCGCTACCAATTCTTATAAATGGTCTTCATTTGAAGGCCTATCATCAGTGATAGAATTTTGATCAAGTATGTATATATGTACATAAGTTATTATGTTATTTTATTTTCAGTCGAGTATGTTTAAAATGATATAATGATATATAAAAAATAAGAAAAAAGTTGATTTTTCGAGAAATTATTTTTGCCTCAAGGCAGTGATTTTGCTTGAAAGCACCTTGCCACTTTAAAAAAATTGTTTTTATCTGAAAATGTTTTTAAAGGCTTTTGTATTATTTTTGGGTGAAAAAGGGGAAAAGAAAGCAGGTTGTTTTTTGGTGAGAAATTATGAAAGCACCATGGGCTCACTTGGACTTCAAAGTTTTGCTTTTTCATTAAAGAGCGCTCCTATTTTGCCAAAAAAAAAAAATTAAAAAAAAAAAGGAAAGAAAAAGAAAGTAAATTAAAAAAAAAGGGGCCCCATTTTTTTAAATTGCCAAAAAAGAAAAAGAAAAAAGTAAAAGATAAAAATTAATTATTTTTGCCCCAAGAAGAATATTTGTCTTGTTTTTTCTATTTTCGGGGTGAAATCTCTTGGCGCCCCTCAAGCAGGTATTTTCGAAGTGAAACTATCAAAGAAAAATTAAAAACAAATGCATGCTTTTTCTGAACTCTAGTTGGTGGTGCTAAGTTCAGCAAGGAAGGAGGAAAATTAATTTTGCCTTGCTTTTTCATGCAAAGCACTCTTAGTTAAAGCTTGTTTTTAGCAATAAGATTTTTGGGGTAAAATCAGAGATGAATTATTTTAAAAGGGATTGTGAGGCATGTAATTCCATAAAGCAAGCAGAAGAAGCAGTTTCGGAGCGCAAGTTGTGTGAATATTTTCACCCTAGGATGTTTTCAGCTAAGCAAGCGCTCTCCTTCAATGTTTTTTTTGAACAACGCTAATTTCGGGAAAGATCTTGAAGTTAATACATGAGATTGAATTGATTTCATTAGAAAAAGTTCTAGAAGACGTTTCAACATTTTTATACAATGAAATTAATTATTTTCACCCCCATCTCTCACATGTGGCATTTGCTTTTCTCGAGATGAGTCGTTAAATATCTAGATTGCGCCCTCCAAGATAAAAAAGTGGTTGAGTTTGATGTTCAAGGAAGATTCACAATGCAAGGGTGTTATTGGTAGTTAATGGGTAGTTAAGTTTTCATTAAAAAATGTGTCGAGTGAGAGAATCAAGGAGCACATTCATATGAATTCCTCAAGTGCAACACTTGCATTAAATCTGGTAGTTGGAGGGTGAAAGTTATAAAAGGGGTGAATTAGAAGCTTGTAGAGTAAGAAAATTGAAGATTGTTATTTTTTTGAGCATTGCTAGATTATCCTTCAATGCCTCAAATTGCTGCTTTGTTGCAGATTTGCTAGACTGTTGTAGTGGGAGTTGTGGTACGAATATGGGAAAGAAGGTTGTTGATTCGAAGAAAATTTGTAGAGCCAAAAAAGTGCAAGGTGGTAAAAAAGCTAAAAAATCTAGGCGACATGAAAATACCGAGCTTGACCCATATTCTGATGAGCTGGCTAAGATTGGAGATTGTTCTATTTTGAACAAAGGCGTAGAAAAATTGTGCTAGGATGTGGAGATTGCTGTCAAGACAAGGTTTGACATTGGAAAGCCCATTAACCATTGCTTATCATGCATAGCTTTCTTGGTACTTGTGTACACCTGTGCATCCTTACCCTGAGTTGGTGATGGCAATTGCAAAGTTTTATCAGCTTGCAACAAGGGTCATTCGTAATGCGAAGGGAGATAAATTATTCACCATTTCACCCGATGCAATTAGAGAGGCATTTGCTTGTGGGGTGAAGCCTTCCTCGGATGTCATGTTCAAAAATATGAATCTCAAGGAGCAAGAGGAAAGGTACCAGTCAACTGTGATGTTGCACCAATTCATGGAGAACCAGTTGATAAAGGTGCCCTAGTTCGGAGAATTATCGGCTTTGCTGAAGCCTTTGATAGAGTTTAAAAGTTTGGACATGTATTCCATGTTGGCTTGGGTGTCTGGTCTTCCTACCGATACCATGGTGTACAAATGGCAAGCAGCATTGGTGCAATGCATTTCGTAGGTAGAATTTTATGCCCCTACAACCATGCAAGCAAGCACAAACCCCATTTTCTTCGATTGGGTGGATTATGTGGCTCGAGCAATGCACACCTAGTTGGAGAGGATACAAAACAAATACATAGTTTTATTCAGGAACACTTCATTTTTGGCTTGGTCTTTCTTCTTTTACATGCACCAACATTTTTATTTTATAGCAGTTAAGCAAGCTGATGAGGCAGACAATAAGTTGCCAGTATATTTGTGGACTCCAAGCTTGTCTAGGGGGAGTCATTCTATAATTTTAATCGCATGTTTTTGGGCCCCACCCTCGAACTTATTTTTTGCACAAGTGAGAGAGTGCCAAGGGCAATGAGGGAAGAAATTGTCACTAAGGAGAAAGGAGATATTTTCTTGTTGATGTAGGGCATCGTGGTGCAAATTTTTGGCTTCACTGGCAAGCCATTTCTCCTTCCATATTTTACTACCGAGCGCCTCTTCGCAATGGAAGTTTTCCATCAGACCGACTACATCAATGAAGTCTATGGGGTAGGACGAGGTAAGAAGACTACATGTACCATGCCATTTCACTTCGGTGGCATTGAGATAGACTAGGTTGGCTAGAATAAATTACTTAATGAAGCACTCTCTGACATGGGTATGGTGGAGTTACCTCAATGGTGGAAGTATGACCCTTTGGGTCGGTTCACCGATTTCATTAAAGCCAAAAATTTTCATTGTTGTCCCAGACCTGATATTCAATGACACAAAAATAACCTAGAAGGGCATGATCTCGAATGGCATATTGAGTAGATGATGCCACTTCCACCATGGCATGATTTTTATGAGATGGAGGTTGAGTACAACCCTGCAGTTCACAAGCATCAAATTCCTCCCCTGGGTTTGTTTGGAAAGATGAAAGAATAGTTGTCAGCTTGGTCTGAGGAAAAAATTACCAACTGGTGGGTTATGAGGGCCCATAGAGGAAAAATCAGGTCAGCTTATGGTCTAGAAATGGATGAGGTATTTTTGGATGTCTATGATGAATACTATGATGGCTATCAACCAATCTCTTTCACTAATATTGTGCCTCAGACTTTTCAAAGATCTGACAACGAAGAGATCGTGGTCGAACATGAGCAGCATGTGGTCGAGGAAGCACCACTTGTGGAAGAATAAAGATAGTCATCACCAGAGGTGCAACTCCAATGAAAGAAGAAGAATAAGCATGAGGTGCTCCCTTTCTCAAAGATATCCAAAAAGTCAAGAACATGCACAGTTCCTTCATCAGGTGCAAATCCTCCTCCTATAGATGAAGCCACACAAGCTGACGTTTTAGAAGATCCTCCTTTGGTTTAGGTAGAATAACTTGGCCAACACATGGAAGTCATAGATCTGGAGAAGGAGGTAGAGGAGGAACAAGACAAGGGTGAACCAATGCCATAATCACCCTCATCATTGACTCAAAATGTGTTTGAGCTTGAAGGTATATTTTCTACACCTTCTTCCCTTTCTCTTGAGCATTCAGTGACTATTGCACCCCATTATGTAGTTGTTGCTTCTATCTCACCTCCATTCGGTATACCCACCACCTCCATTTTGCTTCCCGTTTCCTAGTCCCCAATCACCGATGCTCCCTCTTCTTCTATTCCCACTTCTACTATTTCCCTTTCTTTTAGTTCTTTTGCATCTGGTCCCAATCCATTTTTGCTCCCTTCATCCTCCATTCTAGTAATTTCTACCATGGCTATAAGTACGCAAGCTCCTCCTCGAGTGAGTGTAACTATAGCTGAAACCCTCACTTCCATCCCCTTAACCACTTCCATTACATCAACCATTCTCATTTCCACTTCCCTTTCCGAGCCAAAACCTCAGTAGGCTCATTTTCCCCCTACTCCTTTTATTGAGTTGTAAGTGCTACTAGAGCCAAAGATAGAGATTGTACCAGAGCATCTTATTGCAGCAAATATGAGTTGAGCTCGACTAAGTTCATCATAGTGGTTGAAGAGTCATAAGAGAAAAGAAGCTCAGGCTCCACATAAATATTGAAGAAGGTCACTTTTGACCCTAAAACTATGGAGTCTCATATTGTAAAAATGATTCCCTAGGTCCAGAAGCCCCAAGGAGAAATGGCTCCAAGTGATTACACTTATGAAGTCATTACAGAGGACCTGATGAAGATTGACACCATGAAGAAGTTGGGGAATATGCAGGTGGATATGAGCTCTCTTTACCTCCATGGTGAGCATTACAAGAAAAGCTACTTTGAGGTTGAGGTGAAGATTATTGAGTTGAATGATGCTTTGGCTAAAAATAGGGACCAGCTGGAAACAACAAAATCAGAGGTAAAGCATTGGAAGTAGAGGGTAAAAGAGTTGGAGAAAGAAGCCAAGGGTTACCAGACAACTTGGGTAGGAGCAGAGAAACAAGTGCAAGCATTAACCACCTAGCTTGAGGTTTTACAAAAATAGTTGGTTGAGAAAGCCACGCAATCAGTAGGCTTCTCCAAGGAGAAAATCAAAGAAAATCATCGCCATTTGATGAAATATTGTGTGATAGTGGTGACAGATGCTCTCAAGGTTTTATTGTATATTCATGAGGCTCGGATAGTGATTTTTCTTGGAGAGCACACCTTGGAGTATGTTAAGGAACAAATGGAACCAAAACTTGAATTGGCACTAAAGATTTAGACGTTGGCTCAGTCTGACTTCTAGGTTAAGCCGATGAGTGGGATGGATCACGGTTGGGCCAAGGCCAGGATGATGTTGTGCAACTTCTTTTCCAAGTTAGAGCTAGCGAGAGAAGGCCAAAATTTGATGATTATGTTTGAACATGAGCATTGCATTTCACTCATTTATTTTGAGGCTCTAGCCGATGTTGGTTTTTTGAGCTTCATTGATGAGTAGGGTGAGCTTTTACCAATAAAAGAATTGAAGGTAACCTGGTAAAATTTTGTAGAAGATACTTCAGAGATCGATACTAGGGAGGAGCCAATCATGGAGGAACAAGTATTGCCATACATGGAGAGGCTCACCCACATCGAATCATCCCTATTGGAACTCCAATAGCGAGCTAATCACATCAGTATGGATCATGTTGAGATGTTGTATTTTATCATTGATTCACTAAGTTCACTCTCTGCATTCACTCCAGACTCTTGGGTTGAGGCAGTTTTCATGTATGAAACTACTAGTGAAAGCCTCACCAAGCAAGAAGCACGAGCACGGGTAGAAGCAAAATAAAAAGTAGTTGAAGAGCAGGAGAAGCAAGGAAGAAGGAGGCTATGGAATCAAATGTACCACCTGATGTAGTCGGTGGTGGTGACAGCTGAGCCCAATGGATGAAGGCTTAGGGTCGATTGCATCCAAAAGAACTGAATACCCCGAGAGCCACCAAAAGTGTTGGCAGTTTTGCCACACTAAATTTTGTTTGTAAAATTTTGAAAAAAGAAGATAAATGATGCAGTTGTGTTGTTTTTACTATTTTGATATGTTCCTTTCCTGTAAGTAATTTCATTAAATAAAAAGGTTGATTTCATTTCTGGAGATGCACAATAAATTTTATCGGTAAAAATTAATGGAAGTCATGAGCAAAATGTAGGAGGGAAAAATTCAAGCAAAGAACATCTCAGGATTGAAGGTGTAATGAAAATACTTTAAAGTGCTTTGGCAGTTTTGGTTTAAGTGAAGGCACCAGTAAAAATAAAGGAAAGACATTTTCACCCCAGGAAGGGGTGAAAATCATTTTTGCCCTTCCTTTGGGGCGAAACTACCATGATGAGAAGGTTTCATCCAAGAGAAGAAGGAGAGAAAATTTTGTAAGTGACGAAAAAAAGGTCAAAGTCAAGAGGCCCCTGAAGGGGGAAAATCATTTTCGCCCCTCTTTAGGGCGAAATTCCAGTTAAAAGCATCTTGGGGATGAAAATAGAATGAAGAGCATGCTTGGCATGGTCAAAGTCAAAGTCCCCTAGAGGGGAAAATCTTTGCTTTTGGGGTGAAAATGAGGTTTGAAGAAGTGGTTTGGGTGAAGTCAAAGTAAGGGTGGGGGGGAAAATCATTTTCCTCCTTGGGTGAATTTAAAAGGAGAATTTGAAGGTGAGAAATTTTTTCGATCAAAGTCAAAGTCACCCCTAGGGTGGGGCGAAAATCATTTTCACCCCTCTCAGGGGTGAAATCAATCATTTTCACCTCCTTTCTTGCAGAAGATATTTTCATATCATTTTTGGGTGAAATTACCCAAGAAAGGGGTGAAAGCATGTTGCAGGGCGAAAACATTAGATTTCATGGGTGAAATCAATTCTTGCCCCTTATTTTTGGCAACGTTTTCTTTCAAAGCGCCCTTGTGATAATAT
This sequence comes from Wollemia nobilis, assembly GCA_028583015.1. Taxonomy (NCBI): domain Eukaryota; kingdom Viridiplantae; phylum Streptophyta; class Pinopsida; order Araucariales; family Araucariaceae; genus Wollemia; species Wollemia nobilis. Next base: position 10,551,736 of record JAQPPZ010017220.1, on the reverse strand, counting down.
CTCTCGAGAAAAATCAAAGATTGGTAGAATTTAATTGTTGGAGCAATAAGATCGATTTTTCCAGGATTCTTGTTGAGGAGATGCTAGGATTAAATGCTACATCCTAAAATTCGATGTGATCCTAGTTATTTTTGAGGTGCCCTCCATGGATTTCATTCCTTTTTGAAGCAGAATTAAATTTCATTGATCTCCATTGGCAAGGGTCAGATTCCAAGGCATACAGGAAAGGAATGGCACCTAGAATTTAATATCCAAGCTCCTATTTGCTACGTGATGTTGCTAAGTTTTGATGCATCGACGCTTGGAAGGTTTTTTCCATCATCCATATTTGCCAATTTTCTAGGCGCACTCCATGAAAACTGGATCGTTGCTCCTTGAAGAATGATCTGATTCGAGCATCACCATTACCGAGGAGAGAATTGTTGCTACTGATTTTTGACCAGCCGACATTTTGTTTGTATGTGCATTTAATGATAGAGGCAAAATCCTCTATAAATACTAAGCATTTCGATGTAAATAGAAGGATAGACACTCTACAGAAAAACACTTTAAGTTTTCTACATAAATAGAAAGACATTCGGCTTCTGGTTCCTTGAGCAGTATTGTGTTTGATCTCTTTCTGCTTGTCATTTTTGATTAAGTTCATGTCCATTATTTGTTGATTTTAAATTCTGCATCTGGATTTAACTACTGCTTGTGAGGGAGTGAATACTGGAATGCTTCTTGGAAGTTATCTCTGCAAAACTGTGAGTGGTTTTTGTGAACCAACCCTCTTTGGAGATTTGTCTGGAGGACATCTCTCTCCTTTGGCCTTTCAATGTTGTCCAGGTCTAGGGTGCACAAATGATATTTTATACTTAGGTAGATTCGTGACCAACACTATCTTGGATAGAGAGAAAATGGAAGAATTTTACGTCGTCAACTTATATTGGATAGGTAATGGAAGAAATTTACTTGCCAAATTATCTTATTTAATAGGTATTAAAGTGAAATTAAATTTTATTATAAAAATATTATTAAAAATAAATAATTTATATAAAAAATATGATATCAAACTATTTTCTATAAAGAGAAAAAAAACGTTTAAGAAGTTTATGAAGAACACAGGCTTATACTGAGAGGGAGGGTAAACAGTATAAGATCAACTTTTACTTTTCTTTCCCAAACAATACCATCCAATATTATCAATTGCAATATCCATAGAAGTAATCAAAGCAATGCACAAATCATCACACACATGAGAGACACAAATTTAACATGGTTCACCCAATGTGGGTTACATCCACGAAGAAAATATTTCTTCTAAATTTTCTCAACAAATATCTTGGGAATCAATTCCCTATTACAATGTTTATGGACCTCTATCCAAAGGATATCTCAATCCCCAATATTTTGGTTTGCGGGTATCTCTTCACAGGAGAACTCTTTCCCCTTTGCTATGGTTTATGGATATCTCTCCATAGGAGAACTCTTTCCCCTTTACTCTGGTTCATGGATCTCTCTCTATAGGAGAACTCTATACCCTCTGCTCTAGTTTGTGAATCTCTCTCCATATGAGAACTCTTTCCCCTTTGCTCTGGTTCATGGATCTCTCTCCACAAGAGAACTCTATCCCCTCTACTCTAGTTCATGGATCTCTTTCCATAGGAGAAATCTATCTTCTCTACTCTATTTCATGGATCTATCTTCATAGGATAACTCTATCCCCTCTACTCTAGTTCATGGATCTCTCTCCATAGGAGAAATTTATCCCCTTTTCTCTGCTCAAATCTGCTCCAATATGCCCCAAGCCTTAACACAAATATTGATCAAATCAGCAACCAAACCTGCTATCAACTCTGTCTCAAATATACCCCAAGCCTTAACACAAATATTGATCAAATCAACAACCAAACCTGCTCTCAAATCTGTCTTAAATCTACCCCAAGTCCTAACATAAGGCTTAATCAAATCAGCAATCAAACTTGCTCTCAACTTTATCTCAAATATGCTTTCAAGCCTTATCAAAATACATGCTCAAATATACCTCAAAGCTGCTTCAAGTCTTCTCACAAGACTTGCTCAAACCTACCTCAATGCTTCTCATTGTACCTGTTCAAATATTTCCAAATATTGCATACAAACAAATGCTTATATCTCTTTCAGAAATACTTTCTTCAACTAGGCAATTCAAACATATTCTACCTAGAATTTGTTTAACCTCTGGAACATATATAGAATGATATGTACTATCAATAACTCAATATATTCTTCACATTTATAAATCTTGCATTCAATTAATCCAGTCTCTATCTCTTGCAAAATCCCTTTCAAATCAAATCAAAATAGTGTATAACTTGCTTTACAAAACTGGTCTAGTTTTCTTGCAAATTTTCTCTCAAAGATCAACCACATTAATGCATAAATTTCCCTCACAATATTTATCTTAAACGCTTTCACAATTTCTTTCAATATATCTCAAACCAATGCTCAAAAGGTTTCACAATGATGCACTAACTTGTCTTCAAACCTAGTACAATTAGTTCACAATTTCTAGCACAAATGTCTCAATATTTTTCAATAATGGAAGCACAACTTGTTCTCAAACTCTATCTCAAATTTTTCCAAAACCATTCAACAATGAAGCACAAACCCTAGCTCAAACATTTCCAACAATGCATACCAAACAACCCTTTTATCTCCATATTATGTTCCAGAAATATTTACTCAAAAAAACACCTTAAACAAGGAATGATATGCCCATACCTCTTAGCTTGCTTTTGATGGAGATGAACTCTCAAAAACCTGTCTCAAAAATTATTCTATCCTTTTATTCCACTTCAAAGGTTAGTTAGCACAATAATTTTCAACCATCCATATAAGAAACCTTTCCTCAAAAATAGTACACAAAATATTATTTTACCACTTTTATTTTTGCAATGCAAGGTTTTTAATCACTAAACAACTCTTCTTAAATTCTCTTTCACAATGTTGGACTACACACAATACTTAATAATTTAACACCTTATTACTCCTAAGTGATTTTCAATATTAGCAACCAAACCCTACGTGCATATCACAAATTAAATCCCACTTCAATATACCTTATACCTCCTCATATATCTCCATTTAATTAAACATAGAATCAGAAATCTCACATAGTAAGCTTACAACCTTATGTCTCCCTAGAAAATTGCACACCAAACAATAAAAATTTAATCCTTATATCTCCCTAAGTCGTGCGCTATGCATACCTTATTTAATCAAAAAAATTACCTTACCTCAAGCACTGTCGCGCTACCGTCGTGACTCGATCCTGCGTCTCCCCACTGGACCATGCCCTAGTACTAGGGTGGACACCATGTGGGCTAGGCGCCCACACGATCACCAAGGAGCACACACTCCTTTTACCTTCTACATTTGATTCTCTTCTCAACCGAAACAAAAAACCTTCATCGCGATTCAAACGTGTAACCTCTCACCTGCCACGCTCTTTGGAATATGTGCCTACCACTTGGGCTATTCGTCCACGGAGGATCAAAAATGTGTGCTTCCTCCTTAATTTCTTCACTGCTCTCAAAATGCACAAACGAATTTGTCTTACTCTCTTCCTCCACAACGTGCTCGATCGAATGCTATTATTGATTGGTTAAAAAATATTAGTCCATGCAAATAATTAATCCCATTTTTATACCCTTTTGCTTGCCTTTCTTGGACGTCGACTTCAACCTTTATTTTCCACATTTTAAATTTGATTTCTTGGTGCATTTTGATAATTCGAATTTATTTTATTTTTAATATAAAAATTTAACCTTGGTGTTAAATAATATTTTGCCTTGTAGTCCTTTGTCAATTTAATTTATTTTTTAGACCTTTGTCCAATGCACTTTCAATCCTCCTTTTAATAAGTCTTTTTGGCCTAAATATTATAATATTAAAATATTATAATATAGTCTCTTGCTTTATTTTGAACCATGGTCTTAAACTCGGGCCTTCAACCTTTTAACCTTAATGACTTTGACATCAATGACAACAATATACTCAAAATTTATAACATTTTATGTCATCAAGCTATCTTGAATAGGAAGAGGTCGAACCTTCTAGGATAAAGAGAATGAAAGTAAAATAATTTGGAATGTGCTTTCAAGGGCTAAGTGGATTGGCAAAGGCTTGAATAGTCAAGTACTTGCCAAGAAGAGATCTACATTCAAACATTGGGGATATGCTGCTAGCTTTAGAAAAGGTAGTAGTCCATGTTGAATCCTCTGAGAGCGTCAGACCACAATGATAGTATGAATCCAGAGAAACCAGTGGCCTCCATCTCATGTTGGATCAACAATATCAAGATGAATAGGATATTGGGAGCAGTCCCTGTGGTTTGAATCCTACACTTTCCAGTTACTAAAAATAGTGGTTGTAACCAACTCCCCTATATAACCAAAACAAAATTGAATGTTTTTACATATAATTAGATATGTATATAAGGTTATCCTTTTGGCCATCTCTTTTCATGGCCTACCAAATTTATGGTAGAGCATATTGGAAGAGATCAAATGGATAAAGCATGGAGCTCAATGCAATCGAATATGAGTCATATTTTAAATCTGTTATGAGTTAAAGGAGGGAGGTATTAATATGGAACAAAATTCTATTATCTATGTTATTGGAAATAAATAGTCAGAGCAAAGATAAAATTTAGTAAGGATATTTTAGTGTTATATCTTTGGGTTTTAATTTAAGAGATTCATGTTTAAATATCAATATAAAAGGATCAGATCCTTTAGAAATCTAGTGCTTTATCCTAAATTTTTATCTAGTGAGAGATATTGTAGTGGTATATCTTTGGGTTTTCATTTAAAAGATCCAAGTTCAAACCCTAGTATAGGTTTTTGGAATCCTTTCAAAACCTATGTTTTACCTTAAAAAATTTAACCCAAAAGGAATAGGGCAGTTGGCAGTGGTCGAGTGCTTATCGATGAATTGTCTTGGTTTGATTTCCTATATGGTTGAGGATTCAACTTAATTCATATTTATCCAATAGATATGCTCCCATTGACTTTAGGTGGGTTGCCCTAGTTCAATTCCTTAAATAATTGAGGGTTATATTGATTGTCTTTACCCAATGGACTAGGCTTTATAAAGGTTCCTTTATTTAAAAAAAAAAGTTAACTTTGGCGGACTACCTCGATGTAGGGTCTTGTTGACTTCATATTTACCCAATGGACTAGGGTTTATAAAGGTTCCTTATGCACAAAGAAAATGTAAAGATAAATCCAATCTTAAATTTGGTCGATCAATGAAAATTCTTTGAAAAAATATATTTTCAAGCATAGGATGAAATTGGAGAATATAAGATGATAGTGTAGACACCAAATTTCAATCATTTGCAATTGAATTTCCACAAAACCACAAAAATATCTCTCAAGTCATTCCAAATCCACAAAAGCCTCAAAATCATTACAAAATCACCGTTAGGTGCCCAATTTTACCCAATATTGTCCAATTCTGCTTAAATTTCCTCAAGTCTCCTTCTTCGTGTCTATTTCCTCCAAATTCTTCTCAAATTCCCCTTTTGTCTAAATTCCTCTAATTTCCCCTCTTTCTCTCTCATCCTCCCTAATTTCCTCTAAATTTTCCCTAGTCTTCCTAATTCTATTTCCCTCTAATTTTCCTTCCCTAGCCTTCCTAATTCTATTTCCCTCTAATTTTTCTAAATTCTTCTAAGTCTTTCTTAAGGTTTTTATTTTCCTCTAAATTCTCTTTTTCTCTAAATTCCCAAAATTTTGCAATATTCCCTAATTTTCTCCTAATCTTCTCCTACTTCATCTAATTTCCCTGATCATTCTTATCTCCTCTCTAATATTCTATTTTCCACGTAATTTTCTTCATTTATTCCCCCTTTTCCCCTCAAATATCTCATAATCCCTCTTATTTTCTTAATTCCTCCACTAAACCTTCATTAGAATATCTTTAATTGTTTAATCCCAACTTAAGTATTAGTCAAATCCCTAGGGAATAGGCATAATAATTTATTAATATTTTCAAATACTAAAGGGTTTTCCAAATATTCACCCACCACTCTTATTTATCCTACTTGGTTTCCTCACTCATACCTCTCTCTAAAATTGTGCAATTTAAAAGTGTAGGAAAAGCTTAAAGTCAAAGTGGGTTAATTGGCAAGTTTAATGGCCTAATCCTCCTCAGCTTCCATATTACATTTTAGGGTAATTTAAAATTCATGTGAGCAGCTCCCAAGGCACACATTCTCCCATGGCCCTCACTTCACCCAAGGCCACTTTATGGCATGTGGGTGGGTGAGAGCTCACTCCACCCAAGGGTATTCAATGTGGAGGTTGCACATTCCACCAAGTGGAATCCTCCATATTTGCCTTGACCCTTACACCTACCACTTCATTACCACATACTCTCCACATCACCTACATTCCACCTCCCCCTTCCCTCACCAAATTCCTTTAAATTTCCCTCCCATTTCCATCATTTGTAAGAAACTCAAGAGCATATGTTGTTATGCTACCAAAATTCGGTCATCCATATTTACTACCTTTGAAGAGCCATATGCTACCATATTACCCTTTGAAGAGCTCAGAAATGGTTGCCATAGAGGATGTTTGAAGGTTCCAACTAATTCTTTTACCATCCACCATCCTCTAACCAGTTGACTTCCTACAACTTCACTGGCAGTAGGTAAACCTCAAAGACCACCTGCACCCCAGTAAGGGCATCTTGCCTCCTCTACAAATTGGGATAAATCATCTTAGATGACCACACATAATCAACTATTTTAGATAATCACTCATATCCAACCATCCCAAATGGTTATCTAGAGGTACTTCAGACAAAGCACACACACACTAGATAGGTAAATGAGGCTATGAAACATATTATCTCTTGATTGTAATATTTTACTATAGTTTTGTAAAGATTTAAATGGTTTTTGTAAATGCTTTCATATCTTAATGTTGTTAGGAGCCTCATGCAAGGGAGGCCCTTCAAATGCTTTTGACTCCATTTTTTTTACATGTTTGCAGGTTTTTAGAAACTGGCCAGGCATTCGAGTGGTCTACACACACACAAAACCCACCCATCACTCGCTTGTGACACAAAAAGGGAATTTGCACTCGACACATTTCTTGTAAAGAGGGGTCAATATCCCCTCTCCTCAAAAGACATTATGGTTGTTTAAAACCCCTTTGTAAAGGCTATTTGTACTCTAGAATACTTTCTATTTGTAAATACATGCTTGTTTACTTCTATTTTACTTTCATTTGCAAGTTACATTTTCATTGTTAGGTGTATTTTTCATGTTTAGAAAATGACATGCCTAATAGTAACTCACCTCTATCTCATTAGGTATTGTCTTATTTTGTTTTCCATGTAAGAGCATAAAGGTAGTAGGTCTTTGGTTCTTAGTCCTTCATGCCTAGTGGGTCATGTTTTGAGGTCTTTTATCATCATTTTGTAGTTTTATTTGCCTATCTTACTAACATTCAATTGTCTGTTTTGGGTGCAGGTTTTGTTATAGTAGTGAAATACTACTATGATGAAGCCTTTATATTAGATTCTTGGGTATGCCTAACCATATTTGACAATAACCAACCATATTTTATGGGCCTAAATTGGTTCAGACGGTCACATATACCAACAATAAACTCAAAGAGCAGACAAGAGAGCTTGTGGCTTGCAGGTGAGTATTTCAAACTTAACTAGAGCTAGGTTCCTTGCATTCATATCTTCATTCTATCTTCTTCCTTAGTATAGGTATATTTGCTTTTTAAAATACTTTAGAGCCTTTCTCCTAATAGATTAGTTCTGGGTCTCCTTTTCATGTAGGATTTTCTTCCTTGTAAAAAAACAAAGAGGAAAGCACGTTAGATTAGTTTGCATTTTGTTGCTTTGCTTTTAAAAAAAATAAGGAAAGGAGCATGTTAGTATAGGATTTCTTTCCTTGTACTTTCAAAAATAAAGGGTGGGAAATGTTAGTTTAGATTTCCTTTTTCTTTGTATCATCAAAAAAGAAAAAATGGGAGACCATGTTAGCCTAGGTTTCATTTTTCTTGCATGTTAAAAAAAATGGGGGGAGAGTTCATTTAGACTAAATTTTATTTTCTTGCTGAAGTGTCAAAAAAAAAAGACTAAAAAATTTTATTTGGTAGTGTGGTTATTTTCCTTTTTGCTTTCATCTTGTTTGGATTCCTTAGCTTAGGTAGCTCAATAGGGCATAGTTCATTTAATGTCTCATTTAGCTTAAATGCATTTTCTGCTCTAGTTTAATTATATTATCATTTAAAGAGCTCAGATGCATCAAAGGAATACCCTTTTGAGATATTTAGCATAGATTGCATTCTTGGCATCCCTAGTAAAGATTACTTTGCATTTTATCTTAGGGTAGTTTTTTTTTGCATGTAATTATTTGCAAGAGTAGGGCTCTCTACCTCTTGTAGAACAACCACCTTTTCAATACCTTTTCTATGTAATTTTGAAAATTTGCATCCTCTAAGATACAAGACTAACCGTATCTATTGGTAGGTAAGGTGCAATCATCCCAGACGATCAAATAACCATTCCATATGGTTTATAGCCATCATAGACGGTTCTACCTATAACTTAGGATAATTTTAGAGATATTTAGGTATGAGCATTTTCCACACTTAGTCATAGCATAAGTTGCCTTTGTCTTATCTCTTACCTGCATCTAATTCTAGATATGCACTTTAGATCATAGTTACACCTTACATATTAGGATAGTTGCATACAATATTGGACCATCCTAAGGGTAGTCAATTATTTTAGATGCATTTAATCCCTTTTGCAAAAAGGAAAAGGAAACAAAACATAAAACAAAAATCAAACCAAAATCACACAAAATAAAATTTTTGCACACACTTAGCATTGTTAATTCCTCACTTTTTGTAATCCACAATGTGAGGAAAACCTCCTAGTGAGTTGGAATTCATACCTAGTTGTCGGTTGAACCCTAGAATGCACCATAGCTAGTACGCATAGTTTCTCATACTTCATCACCAAGAAACTCGTTACCCTTGGGATTAACTTGGGGTAATATTTTATGTTAGATGCCCTTTGACCACGAGGCTTAATAATTAGTCAAGCATAGTTGTCATTTTTATCTAAGCCCACCTAAGGGTGAAGTAAAAATTTTGGTAGATCAATAGTAGGACTTAGGTAGCACAACCTATTTCAGAAATTACTTTTTATTCCCTTAGGTTACCTATCACCAATCCTCCATCCTACGAAAATGTATTAGTCGTTCATATCTCATTCCTCAATAGAAGAGTGGGTATGAATACATACTCTTAGATTCACTCCATCACCCACATTTTATAGTTCTTATATATAGCAACATAAAAACACACAAAAAAACTTTCAAAAAAAACACCTCCAAAACCATTTTCCACCTTTTAGCCAATACCTTTCTAGAAATACCTCACCACTTTTCAATATTTCAGAAAACATTCCAAACCATCCCAAACATTTCAAAACATTCAAATTCCCCCTAAAAAAAATAAAAATAAATATTGATTGTTTGTCTGCTTGTTTGTGCACTTATCATATTTAGTTAAATAGTGACTTTGTTTTTGGAAAATTTGCCAAAACTCGCCATTTCCCATAAGCCTACCATTCTCATATCGTATTTTGTTTTCGCTAGCCCATTTTCATGACTTATAATCAACCTTAAGTCCAAGCCCAAGTTTAAACTTCCTTGGCCTATTTTAGTTAACTCTCTCATGCTTCATCTACTCCTTTGACCCATCAAGGAGACATATCACAAGTTTATCATGATAACCCCCTCTACGAGTCCTGCCACCATAATTCATACCCACCTTAGGTGTCACATACCGGATATGATCTAGGTATGATGCATCATGTCATTCATGTCATTATTCTCGAGACCCCTTGTGCTAAAACACCTTTATCATTAGATTTTCCATACCTATATTTGCCTTTCCTTTGCACACCACCTCACATTATTCTTACTCTTCATCAAGAACAAGTTTATTCACATACATCCTATCAACCCACTATGTCTGTTGTGACCAATCCCCTCTTTGAAACTGTAACTATTGTAACTTAGGCTTCTTAGTTAACACATCCTTATGATGTTGTTGATATCTATTCAACTCAACCACCTTATGCATGCATTACACATCCTTCTACAATTGGTAAGGTGGTGGCCTTTGATCCAAACCAACCATATTCATCCAATCAAGTTCACCCATCACAAACACACCATATCCCAACATCCTCATCCTACATCCATATTGACCCTAATAAATCTCACTCAGCTCAAGTCAATGCTATCACCCAAACATCAACTTCAATTCCCTTTTCAACCTAGCCTCCTTTGTCTATCATCATTCAACCCACTGGCATACATGTTGCACAACCTCCCCCATCTTATTCTTCTAATACCCCTCCTAATTTTTTAGTTTTGATTCAACAAGGTTATGAAACACAGTATCCTCTCTCTCAAGGCTATTCTTATATGCAACAAGTTTCCTCTAGTGTTGCTTACCAACAGCCTCCTCCCAAGTCAACTTAGAGTTCCTTCTTCACCCAATATTCATCATGGACCTCTCACCAATCGACTATCTAGGTAGCAAAATTCCTACCTCAAAGCACCTCTCATGCGTCACTAATGTAGTTTTAAAATATACCTCCAATGCATTATCAACAACCACCTCCCAATCGACAACAACCACATCCTCATTTGTTCCAACCTCCACCAAACCCCCCTCATGCACCTTCCACTTCCATGTAACCACCTATTGACTACAATGTCTATGCTCAATACCATCAACATGAGTACCCTCCACCTGATCTATTGGGTCTACTCATAGTATCTATCCCAACCACCTTCTTACCAATAGCCTACTCAAGCATCATATCAAATCCAATAACAATAGGTGCAACCAACCTCCACTTACCAATAATACACATCTTACCAACCCCAATCCAACACCTACCCGTCATATTACCAAGAACCTACCACATATCCAAATCAACCCCCACTTACTCATCCCCTCATATAGTAGTCATATATTCTATCATATTACCCTCACCCTCAACTACCTTCAAATTCATTCTAATTATTGGTCAATCGGGTTGACAACTTGGAGTTGTAGTCCACCAGTATTGGGTATTAGAAACTTACCATATGTCAAATCATAAACCACACAATTCATCCCTCCATACCCTCATCATTGTACCCTCATAGTTTTGAAGTGCCCAAGCTTGACAAATTCAAAGAAGAAGAAAATCTTCAAGAACATGTAAGCATTTTCATGAACATCTATTTTTTAATTCAATACTATGATCCTCTCATGCTTCACACTTTCCCTCTAATCCTTGGAGGAGTTGCCTTGGAATTGTACAATCACTTGCCCAATTATAAGATATTCACTTTTTAACAATTGTTCAATCTCTTTCTAGAGCGCTTCTCACTTACTGTTAAGAATAAGATCACATTAATTTATCTATATAATATCTACCAATTCGATGTTGAGCCTATCTTGGATTATGGCGCTCAATGTAGAACCATCATAACTAAGTTGGGGTGAATCAGTGCAGCTATTTTAAAACTTAATGCTTTAACTCTTAAAGCCAAAACAAAAGAAAGCTAAAACCAGAAACAACAAGTACCACAAGAGAGCATAACATAACACAAGATGTAACGAGGTTCACCAGTTTTGGCTACTCCCATCCAAATCCAGCCATTGCAAAGCACCAAATTTACAATCAATTTACCAAAGCATCCACCTGGAAGGAGCACCAACCCCTAATTTACCAAGCATCAACCTGGAAGGAGCACCAACCCCCGATTCCAAGCACCAACTTGGATTTCTATTTTCAATTTTGATTGACATAAAAATGCCTTCGATGTTACAAGATCCTCACCTGGTCTAGCTTAAATCAAATCAATCTCATGGAAACATACACTCTTTTACAGTTCTACCTTCTGCACACTTACAGCCCTTTCATATGGCATGCTCTTGCAGCTCTTCACAGCATTAACACAACACTGTTATAATCTCTTACAACACTCTCACAGCTCACTTACAGCCAGCCTCTTTCTGCAGCATCTTCTATCACGCAGCAGCAACTTCTTCTCTGTACGACTATTCTTTTATAACCTTTCAATCCTACATGCAGTCGAATCACATACTCTGACTGTTCGAATCCATGCAATACGACTGTTTGATTACATGCACTACGACTATTCGAACCCATGAACCATGCAATACGTGTTCGATTCCTTCAATATTTTTTATCTACTTGCTATTTTCGAATACTTCATGGATCTTTTTTTCGTCTTATTCTCAATATGTCTTTTCTAATGCTTTTTCAATCCTACATATTTGGCTGTTCGAATACTTCAAATACAGCTGTTCGAATGCTTTTTGATCCTCCTATACGATTCTTCGAATGCTTTTCAATCATGCAAATTCAACTATTTCAGTGCATGTTCGACACCTGTCAATTTGTAACTGCCGATCTGACATCGCTTACTTTTTACGTAATCGGTCGCATGATTTTCTGTCTGCTTTTTCGACACGTGTCACCTTGCATGCTCCTGCGGGTTTTACTCGCGGATCATTACTGTCGCGATATCGCGACACTTTTTGAAGCCACACACTTCATGCCCTTACTGTCGCGAAATCGTGACCATTTTGGCTTTGAAAGCTTTCCTTCTATTCATGTCGCGATATCGCGACACTTAGAACTTTTGCTGACGTCATCCTTAAGCATGTCGCGAAATCGTGACCGTTTTGGCTCTTGGAAGCTTTCCCTGCATCTTGTCACGATATCGCGACACTTTCAACATTTGCCGACGTCATCCTTAAGCATGTCACGAAATCGTGACGCTTTCCTCTTAAGCTCTCCTCATCTTGTCACGAAATCGCGACACTTTCAACTTTCTGCACGTCATCCTTAACATGTCACGAAATCGTGACACTTTGCTCTTTCGTACAACTCTCCTTGCCAACTGAAAATGGAACATGTCACGAAATCGCGACACTTTCGGCTCTTGCTGACGTCATCATCCTTCTTGTCGCGAAATCGCGACGCTTTCGGCTCTTGCTGACGTCATCAATCTTCTTGTCTGTGTCTTTTCACTTGTAGCGAAATCGCTACATCTTTGTTTTCTGCACTTCCTAATTGTAGCGAAATCGCTACACCTTTGTGCCATGTATTTTCATCATGCAGCGATATCGCTACACCTTTGTTTCCATTCATTTCAACATGTAGCGATATCGCTACACCTTTGTTGTTGAGCATTCTCTCTCCTCTTCGGGTCGCGAAAACCCGACGTGTCGCGATATCGTGACACTTTTCGTTGCTAGCTCCTTTCCTCCATTTATGTCACGAAATCGTGACATCTTTTCACCTTGCTTCCTCTCTCCGCATGTCATGAAATCGTGACAGTTTACCTTTCACTTTCTCTCTCCTCGCCATGTCACGATATCGCGACAAATTGGCATGCACTTTCTCTCTCACTTCTCTCTCTTCAGTTTTGTCGCGATATCACGACACATTTTCTCTCTCCTCAATGAAAACTCGACATGTCACGAAATCGTGACATTTCCTGCTGCGCCTTCTCTCTCCTCGACCATGTCGCGAAATCGTGACAGTTTTGCTCGCATCTTCTCTCTCCTCGGACATGTCGCGAAATCGCGACAATTTGGCATGCATTTTCTCTCTCCTGCTTTTTGTCGCGAAATCGCGACACATTTTCTCTCTCCTCAATGAAAACTCGACATGTCGCGAAATCGCGACATTTTCGGCTGCGCCTTCTCTCTCCTCGACCATGTCGCGAAATCGCGACAGAAAACATGTCGCGATATCGCGACAGTTTTCTTCCTTGTCTCTTTCTGCCAGTTTCTGAATCTGGGTCACCTCTGTTTTCCTTGAAACTTTCTGCACTTGATCTGACTGACCTCTGAACTGCATCAACTGCATCAATCTGACTGTGTTGACAACAATGACAATACTTTTGCAATGCTTTTGCTGCACCTTGCTCAACAAACAACTCCTATCCATCACCTTGCTCACCAATCAACTTCTAACCATTGCATCAACTGATCAACCTGATCGTGTTGACAACAATGACAATACTTAGGTTGCACCTTGCTCATCAATCTCCCCCTTTGGAATTGTTGGCAACACACGTAATTGTCTGCAATTACCTGTAATTCTTCTCCCCCTTTGACAATAATACCAAAGGGCGGCTGCAAAACTCCCCCTTAGTCCATGCACAACATTCACAAGCAAAAAATTAATCCAGTTAGCAAAAAGCATAAACATGAGCAATATGATGAACAGATCCATAAATTCTCCCTCTGAGAATTTGATCCTGATGTCTAGTCAAATCTTAGCCAATACTTGGAAAAAAATGACCTCTTCAGATCACGCTGTCTTCTGAGCCTCAACCCTCTGTACTCTGTCATAGACTCACTAAGAACCTGCTTAAGAAGCACACATAGAACTTGTCCAGATCAGCACACAAGTTCTCACTAGAACCACGCTTAGCATGAACCCACAAAGAGAATTGTTAGAGACCCAATGTGATTTATCAACTTCATAGAAACATACGAGAGAATTGTTAGAGACTCAATATGTTCTATACTTAATTCCCAATCTCAAACTCAACTATTAAACTCAAGACAGCCAACCAAGGGTTCCACCAACTTAATGCAAGTAGCTAGACTCACAAAAATAAGCCCTAGAGCACAAAGCTTCCACTATCTCAAACCAGAAATTAGGATTTACACCAAGCCAAGGGATACCTAGAAGAGTACCTTTTCACTCCAACCTTATTTCAGAAAACATACACCAATCATACTCATAAGAAGAATGAGTCCATACCTTATTTGAGTAGAAGATAATTGAACCTTCAAGTCGACACCACACACAACTCTCAAACTTTCAACCAATTTAGGGAAGGAATAAAAATAAATTAGCAATAAAGTGAACTTCCTTTATTACACCTTTTAGCTCCACTTCTTTAAACACAATCATCAAAACATGCCAATAAGATAATGTCAAAGCAAAATATGACAACTTAACCTTATACCTCCATCAATTATATTTGCCAAGTCAATTCAAAATACTCCAAGCAAATAATAATAAAAGATATACCTTGGCCAAACTTAGTTCTCCAACCTTTGGAGAAAGTGAATAACACCACCACAAAAGCTAAAGCGCTTTTATTGCTGCTATCCACGAGCATCACGACCAAGACGAAATTGCCCACAACATGGGTCAAACTTGGCACCTCCGCCCAACGCTTCTTCACTTCAACAAGCAGATTTCACATCTTTCAATAAAATTGATAGGAGACTCACTTGTACCAACTCTACAAATTTACTGCCAACTTAGTGCAAGCAATAAATACTGTACTGTGGCACAACCAGATTCCTTTTTAAACTTAAAACCTGATCTGAGTTTTCTACAGATACTGCAGATCACTTTACTTTTAACAGTGCAAATCTTGGAGAAGACATTTTGACAAACACTTTATGGCCAACCATAGAGCCCCTTACTCAACCTCAACTTCTTAACCTCGGATTGATATTTTATCAACAGTTAACCCGAACTGTCTGTGAATTGAATAATCTTACCAAGGCGACAAGAAGGATCTTGCAAGCTTTACCTCAAAGTGTAAAACAAATACACGCTGCTCGAAACACGTATATGCAGCTAGAGCAAACACGCATAAAAAAAAATTCTGAACTGTTATGATCCGAAGTAATGAACAGTTGGTGGAAGAATTATCAACAGTACAGCAGTGACATATCTCAACACTACCAAATGTGACAACTCTTCAAATTAAACAGCACACTTCACGGCACCTTCAAAAACAACAACAAGAACTGACAACACACTTTAGCTGCAAACAACAATAACTCGACTTCTTACCTTTCATCCTCAGAAAATTGGCCCAAAAACAAAGGAGCATTAAAATAAAATTTTAAGATTGCTCCCCCTGAGGATGTGCCACCTGGAGCTGCTTAAAGCAAAAGAGGAGTAATCTCCTTCTGTCCAAGGAGACACGAATTCCTTTCTTCTGTCTTTCTCCAGACTTTCCTGAACTTGGGCTTGAGTTTTTCAACTACATCCCTATTTTGCCCCTGTTCGTGAACTTGAACATTTTTCTTGCGGGGTTGTCTCTTGTGCATTCTTGAAGGATGATTATTTTCCTTTCTGCTGTGCACATGATTTATTCTCTGTCTGTATTGTATTCTTTGCGTCTGATGAAATCTAGGGTTTTGCCTTAGATTAGATACAGAAGTGCTTGCACAGAACCTTGCTATGTGCCCTTGACCATTACATTTAAAACATTGCACAGGGTGTTCACTCAGGAAAGCAGATGTGTTTTTATCAGCATAACTCTTTGATCTATTATTCTGTCCACAATAAAATGCCTTGTGACCATAGTAGTTGCATTTAGAACAATAGCCATTAAAAGCATTATTATTAAAAGAGTGAGAGTGAGAGAACCTCTGTTGCTGTGGTTGCTTTGCTGTAGATTTTCTTTGATGATTTCTTCCTTTTGAGGATTCAGCTTCAGACTTTTCTTTTTTCAAACCTTCAACCGAGGACTTCTTCTTCTCTCGCATGTTTAGAGGATGAAGGTTGTTCAGCTTCATATCCAAGACCAAACTTAGACGTGGAGCTTCTTTGTTGATTTATCATTGTATCTAGCAACTCTGTGCTTTTCTCAAATTTGAGATTTATATTGGCCTCTTTTAGTTGTTTCTTCAAAGAAACAATCTCTTCTTCTTGTTGGCAACAAGCAGTCTTTTTCTCATTGAACTGAGACCTGAGAATTTCTTCAACCCTCTTGGACACATCTACTTGCAGCTTTAGATTACTAACAGTTTTGTTAGATTCTTCTTCACGTTTGCTATATACATCGACTTTATCATTCAGCTGTGTCTTCAAGGCTTCTTCTGCTTTCTTGGCCTCTTGAATTTGTAAACAGAGATTTTCAATCTCATCCCCGTATTCTTCCAACTTTTTGGACAGTCTTTTGTTGCTTTTCTTTTGTATACTTAACTCTTCAAGAGCGGCGATCAACTCACCTTCTAGATCTACTTCAATCTCCAGGTTTTCATTGCAAACTTCAGAGTTCACTTCTTCTTCCTTCTTTAGTGCAATTTTCTCTTCTGAAGGAATTGAAACTGACTGAGATGCCTTAATGGAGGATAATCTATTCTTCTTACCCATTGTAAACTAATCCAAGATCAACCCTGACTGATTTAGCCTGAACTGGGAACCTTGCTCTGATACCAATTGTTAGTCTTACAATGGCACTGAGAGGGGGGGTGAATCAGTGCAGCTATTTTAAAACTTAATGCTTTAACTCTTAAAGCCAAAACAAAAGAAAGCTAAAACCAGAAACAACAAGTACCACAAGAGAGCATAACATAACACAAGATGTAACGAGGTTCACCAGTTTTGGCTACTCCTCAAACTAGACTGCTTGGACTCCCATCCAAATCCAGCCATTGCAAAGCACCAACTTTACAATCAATTTACCAGCATCCACTGGAAGGAGCACCAACCCCTAATTTACCAGCATCAACTGGAAGGAGCACCAACCCCTGATTCCAAGCACCAACTTGGATTTCTATTTTCAATTTTGATTGACATAAAAATGCCTTCAGTGTTACAAGATCCTCACTGGTCTAGCTTAAATCAAATCAATCTCATGGAAACATACACTCTTTTACAGTTCTACCTTCTGCACACTTACAGCCCTTTCATATGGCATGCTCTTGCAGCTCTTCACAGCATTAACACAACACTGTTATAATCTCTTACAACACTCTCACAGCTCACTTACAGCCAGCCTCTTTCTACAGCATCTTCTATCATGCAGCAGCAACTTCTTCTCTGTACGATTATTCTTTTATAACCTTTCAATCCTACATGCAATCGAATCACATACTCTGACTGTTCGAATCCATGCAATACGACTATTCGAAACCCTGCAATACGACGGTTCGATTCCTTGCAATACGGTTGTTTTAATGCATTTTTGAACTTGCATATTCGGCTGTTCGAATACTTCAAATATGGCCATTCGAATACTGTTTCTATTCTGCATATCCGACTCTTTGAATTCTGCAAATATGTCTTTTCTAATGCTTTTTCAATCCTGCATATTTGTCTGTTCGAATACTTCAAATACAGCATTTCGAATGCTTTTTAATCCTCCCTATACCATTCTTCGAATGCTTTTCAATCATGCAAATTCAACTGTTTCAGTGCATGTTCAACACCTGTCAATTTGTAACTGTAGATCTGACATCGATTACTTTTACGTAATCGGTTGCATGATTTTCCTCTCTTTTTCTACACGTGTCACCTTGCATGCTCCTACGGTTTTACCCCGATCATTACTGTCGTGATATCGTGACACTTTTTGAAGCCACACACTTCATGCCCTTGTTGTCGTGAAATCGTGACCATTTTGGCTTTGAAAGCTTTCCTTCTATTCATGTCACGATATCGCGACACTTAGAACTTTTGTTGACGTCATCCTTAAGCATGTCACGAAATCGTGACCGTTTTGGCTCTTGGAAGCTTTCCCTACATCTTGTCGCGATATCGCGACACTTTCAACATTTGCTGACGTCATCCTTAAGCATGTCGTGAAATCGTGACGCTTTTGGCTCTGTAACTTTCCTTGCAAAAACTAAATGTCGCGATATCGTGACACTTTCTCATTTCTGACGTCATCCTATAAGAACATGTCGCGAAATCGTGACACTTTGCTCTTCCGTACAACTCTCCTTGCCAATCCAGAAAATGGAACATGTCGCGAAATCGCGACACTTTCGGCTCTTGCTGACGTCATCATCCTTCTTGTCGCGAAATCGCGACGCTTTCGGCTCTTGCTGACGTCATCACATCTTCTTGTTTGTGTCTTTTCACTTGTAGCGAAATCGCTACATCTTTGTTTTCTGCACTTCCTAATTGTAGCGAAATCGCTACACCTTTGTGCCATGTATTTTCATCATGCAGCGATATCGCTACACCTTTGTTTCCATTCATTTCAACATGTAGCGATATCGCTACACCTTTGTTGTTGAGCATTCTCTCTCCTCTTCGGGTCGCGAAAACCCGACGTGTCGCGATATCGCGACACTTTTCGTTGCTAGCTCCTTTCCTCCATTTATGTCACGAAATCGTGACATCTTTTCACCTTGCTTCTCTCTCTGCCAGCATGTCGCGAAATCGCGACAATCTTCCTTGCAGTTTCTCTCTCTTCAGTTTTGTCGCGATATCGCGACACATTTTCTCTCTCCTCAGCAAAAACTCGACATGTCACGAAATCGTGACATTTCCTGTTGCCTTCTCTCTCCTCGACCATGTCGCGAAATCGTGACAGTTTTGCTCGCATCTTCTCTCTCCTCGGACATGTCGCGAAATCGCGACAATTTGGCATGCATTTTCTCTCTCTTGCTTTTTGTCGCGAAATCGTGACACATTTTCTCTCTCCTCAACGAAAACTCGACATGTCACGAAATCGCGACATTTTTGGCTGCGCCTTCTCTCTCCTCGACCATGTCACGAAATCGCGACAGAAAACATGTCGCGATATCGCGACAGTTTTCTTCCTTGTCTCTTTCTGCCAGTTTTTGAATCTGGGTCACCTCTGTTTTCCTTGAAACTTTCTGCACTTGATCTGACTGACCTCTGAACTGCATCAACTGCATCAATCTGACTGTGTTGACAACAATGACAATACTTTTGCAATGCTTTTGCTGCACCTTGCTCAACAAACAACTCCTATCCATCACCTTGCTCACCAATCAACTTCTAACCATTGCATCAACTGATCAACCTGATCGTGTTGACAACAATGACAATACTTAGGTTGCACCTTGCTCATCACCCCTCATGCACCTTCCACTTCCATGTAACCACCTATTGACTACAAGGTCTATGCTCAATACCATCAACATGAGTACCCTCCACCTGATCTATATTGGGTCTACTCATAGTATCTATCCCAACCACCTTCTTACCAATAGCCTACTTAAGCATCATATCAAATCCAATAACAATAGGTGCAACCAACCTCCACTTACCAATAATACACATCTTACCAACCCCAATCCAACACCTACCCGTCATATTACCAAGAACCTACCACATATCCAAATCAACCCCCACTTACTCATCCCCTCATATAGTAGTCATATATTCTATCATATTACCCTCACCCTCAACTACCTTCAAATTCATTCTAATTATTGGTCAATCGGGTTGAAAACTTAGAGTTGTAGTCCACCAGTATTGGGTATTAGAAACTTACCATATGTCAAATCATAAACCACCCAATTCATCCCTCCATACCCTCATCATTGTACCCTCCTAGTTTTGAAGTGCCCAAGCTTGACAAATTCAAAGAAGAAGAAAATCTTCAAGAACATGTAAGCATTTTCATGAACATCTATTTTTTAATTCAATACTATGATCCTCTCATGCTTCACACTTTCCCTCTAATCCTTGGAGGAGTTGCCTTGGAATTGTACAATCACTTGCCCAATTATAGCATATTCACTTTTTAACAATTGTTCAATCTCTTTCTAGAGCGCTTCTCACTTACTGTTAAGAATAAGATCACATTAATTTCTCTATATAATATCTACCAATTCGATGTTGAGCCTATCTTGGATTATGGCGCTCAATGTAGAACCATCATAACTAAGTTTCCTTTCACCTTACCTATGATTGAGCTCACTTGAATGTTTACAAGGAGATGCTCGAACTCATATTTTTATTTTTGCAACTTCAATAATACCAAACACTTGAGGAAGCTTTAACTCAGGCCAAGATCATTGAAGATATCAAACTTCAATAAGGTGAGATTAAACTCAATAAGAAAGAGTGGCCTATCAAGAATACTAAGGGAAATTTCAACAATTAATCAAATCCTCCTCAAGTCAATCAACTAGTGCTAACCACACAAGCTCCTCCATAATCACAACCTCAATTTCCACCTCTACGACAACCACAACCTCACCCTTCACAACAACAATCTCAATCGCAGTATCCCCCTCTATAGCCTTCATGTCCACCATCGCAGCCAACATACCAAGTTATATCACCTCCACCCCAAATCCAAAATTCTAATCAGCTAGACACTCTAACTCATAGTCCCCTCACAATTTCACCCCCCACATTGAACCACTTTCAACCATTTTCTAAAGTATTTTTGAGGTACAAACAATAACCTTTTCATGAGTGAAACCAGAGTATCCTAATAAGCCTAAAGAAAGATATTATAAAGAATATCACTTTTGTATATTCCATTATCAAAGGGGCCACAACATCAATGATTGCATGCAATTTAAACACTTGGTGCAAGACTTAATTGAAAGGGGGACAATTCAAGTCGACAACCCTCTCATCCCACCAAATCAAAATATTGGTATTTACCAAATCCTCTTTCCCCAGCAAAGAGTAGTACAACTAAGTAGTGGGCCTTCAACCTTCATCACACCACCTAACTAAGTGAATCATGTTAATAATGTCCCACACTACCAAGTTTTTGTTGGTATGATTCACATGGTCACCCATAATAAAAGATATATTGATCGACCACAACAATCCAATGGCCCTTCCAATGCACCTATTTCTCATGCACCACCATCACCAGTGTAAACTACACCACCTCCCCCAATTCACCTTGTACCTCCCCCTTTGCAACTAGTTATTTCATTAAATCATCTCACTCACAACCTCAAATTGGAATCTGCCAAGCTTTCAATCTATGAGCTTATTCAGCAATCTCTCCCACATCGTGAGGCATTTATGGACATACTTAAGTCTATCAAAATCTAAGCACAAGTTATAAACACCTTTGTCAATTTTGTGGAGAACATCCAAACTTGCATGGAACCCTCAATCACTTTATATGATTATGACATTAAATCCCATGCCAATCGAGTTACCCGATCCTCCTTTGCATATAGTGGATCTCATAGATCATAAGCCTTTTAGATGTGTGTTGGTAAACACCATATATTCCATTAACATTATCACCTCCATTGCTCTTCAGCACCTTAACCTACCACCCTCCTATATCACAGCTTCTACCTTTACCCTTTAAGCTTTTAATGATACCTTGTGCTTGATGCTCAGAACGATGGTTTTTACCATTCAAGTTGGTGTAAAACCCATTCATACCCTCCTCCATATCCTTTAAGGGTAAATGCAATACAATGTGCTCCTTGATAGACCATGGATTAGGTACATATGATGCATCCCTTCAACCTTACACCATTACCTTAAGTATGTTCATGAGGGTCATATCCATTATATCCCCTTTAATGATGAACCATTCAAGTATTGCAACTTGATATCCAATCCATATGAACCTACCCTTCCTTCCACCCACATGATTGTCACTCTAGTGATCCACCAACCCACAATTCACTCAGCTACTTAGCCTACTCAGCACCATGTGCAAGCAACCCAATCCAATATTCCATCGACTCCTTCCTCCTCTTTCTATCCTTCATCGTGTGATACCTTGCCTTGGGCATCTCAAACCCCTCCTATCCATTCATATCCCTCATATGCCTCTTCTTCACTCTTCGCTCATGTGTCCCCTTACCAACCCTCATTACCTTCCCATAATCCCTCCTATTTAGCTCAATCCCTTCATCCTAGCCATCCCTCATCATCCCAACTTCTTTCAACCAACCTAAATTTCTCTACTGCCTCTATTGTCACCATCATACTCTCATTCAACATCTCCTCCCTCTTACATACACCAACTTATTCTCCATAATATCCTATCATTTTTCTTGCACCTCTCATCCTAGACCAACCACCTATGTTACTCGGCACCCTAGACCTGCCCATCTAGCCTCCACTTTCTAGTTATCTACAAGCATGGACGTTGCTACCACACCCGTGACCCCTACCATCGCTTATCCCATGGTGATACCATTATAAGTCACCCCATCTATCAAATAGCCAAATCCCACCATCTTATCATTTGTTAAATAGATTACCACAGTACCTCCTCCAACACCTACCACATCATCATCCCTCCTAGTTTCCCCAACCATTACTCCTTCCACTCAACTCGAGCCTCCACCTCCTTCATATGCTTCTTCTCTTCACCCCTCCCTCTTTAAAAATACCCATGTTACCTCTTAACGCTTGTCAATTTCTTCATTCGAGCCATTGCCTTAGGTCATTGATGACATGACATATCCTTTGGCATATGATCCACACCTAACTCAAGTTGTAGTTCACATGACTAACCCTAGCATTGGCAAGTATTTCATTTAAAATATCACCTTTACCCCATCAATCATCTAGTCAGTCATGGATTATGACTGCCTTCAAAACCCTCTCCTAGATATAGGTGTGGTCTATCCTATGGGTTCTTCTCCTAATAGGATTAAATTTGTATAAGGAGGACTTGATAGCAACACAGATCAACCACCTGATAGGGAACCTGAACCACATTTTTTGGTGGATGCAAACTTCTTGTCAAATCCTTCCTTTGCCTTGTAATACCTCCACCATTTCAATTGGCATGGCTATGACCTTGGATATTGCGAGCAAGGTACTTGTAGCATTCTTGAGCCTCATTACCAATTTCCTACCAATAGATTTGGTCTAGGGTATAATCATTCCTCTTCATCTAATCTTCTCATCGATGAGCTCCAATGCATCACCCTTGGGCTCAACGAATATAGCAATGATGATCATCTTGACCATATATATGAACACACTTCACTTGATTACTATCACCAAATAGCCACCATTGACGTTTTTCCACTTGAATCCTCGAAAGATGAACTCGAACTTTTTGAGCAACTTTCAATTACTTTCAATAGTTTCGAAGAGGCTTTATCTCCCATTGTCCCCATTATCGATTCCATAGATGATAGTAATATCTACCTATATTTATTTCCTATTCCTCACCCCATCACTCTCATCCTCCTTTAGAGCATGCTAATCCCCCTATCTAACCGCTACCAGCTCACCCTTATCCTCATCCTTCCATCATAACACAGTTCCTCCCTTGTGAGCATGGGAATCCAAATTCTAATATGTTCCCTTACTTGTTCCCACTAGTCAACATGATCTCCATTGATCTATTAGCTTTTCTATATAATCTAGATTCCCCTTCTAAACCCATTTACATAAATCCTAACCTCATCAACTTTGATCACCTTTTCTTACCTCATTCATCATTCGATTTCCTTCCCTTGGATTGACTCCTCCATAATGCCAGTTTATACATTTCTCCATCGTCTATTGATGTGTCTATTTATCAAACTGACATTACCAAATATGAACCCTCATCAATCCCTATTAATATCACTGATGGCATACACCTTATCCCCACTCTACATCAATTAGAAGAAGGTTCCTATATGCTCGTTGAGGATACCATCGACATTGACCTTAACACTAATCCTAAAAATCCTTCGATTGTCAAGCTCGACCAAGACCTTATTTCATATAATTCTTGTTTGTCTCATCTCAATTTAGAACCTTTAACTTGGATCTTAAATTTATTGAGATCACTTTGGGATTTATTTTTAAATAAGAATACTTGATTTTGTTTTAGCATGAGATTCACAACAAATTCCTTCACAACCTCTTTCTCAAGATATTCAAGTTTCTATGTTTATTTTTTAAATTATGATGAGTAAGAGGATTTTTAGGTCAAGTTTATTTTTTTTAATAGGTTTAGGTCAAGTTTTATTATTATCTAACAAGTGAGGCTTTATGTCATATCATGGTTGACAACTTGAAATTTTTTAAAATTTTCCATTCTTAAATCTTTGTGTAAACTTTACCAAATTTCAAAATTAATGTATTGCATTAAACCTTCAAGAAGACAATTTATTACTATTAAAAGAATGCCTAAAACTAACTTTACAATGATTTATGATATAATAATAACTTGATTGAATAGTAAATTTTTCCCTTTAAAAGGTAACTAAATATATATGATACACATAGTAAAAATTACATCAAAATCAAATATAATACATATTCAATATTACAACACATAAAATCAAATATATTTTATCCATATAAAAATAATCATCTTAAAAACAAAGAAAAATTCAATAAATAGTAAAATAGCGTTATCATATTTTTATTCAATAGTATCCATCAACCCCTTTTTAGCTAAAGTCACGAAAATTTTCACTGAATTTACCTTAAAATGAATTGATTAATAGAATATAATATACTCAATTCACATATTCTCTTTGGAACTATTCAAGTTTTTGTTCACATATTCTCTATTTGGAACTATTCCATTGGTCACATTTTTCTTTCTTTTGACTATTGAGACATCTCCAGTCACAAGGCTCATAAGTTCAAGTTAACTCCAACTTAATTAAGTTTAGATATTGTCCTCAAGTGGAATATAATGTCACCTAATCCACCAATGTAATCGTGGAAGCATCTAAGCATTAGCAGTATCACTACATTGCCTATAAAAGCATGTTTTCATTGACTTTCATAGGCGCTAGAGGTCCAAATCGACACCGAGCGCAAGTCGAGTGTTCTATGGAAGCATGGATCATGGCAATGGCAACAGCAACAGCAACTGCTCTGAAATCGCTGATACTTGCAACCAAAAAATTCATTACTTGCAAAGGTAGATTTGTCTGCTTGTATTTAGTCTGTAATATGCACATTTCATCGTTTGTAATTTTTGAACCATCACTTTTATTGTGTTAGAAATATTAATCTCGATTTCATGCCTCCACCCAACTGCGCTCTGAACTTGGGCGAAGCTGGACTGCGCTCACGAAGTCGGGCATCTTGGTAAGATTTTTGACTTGACGTTGCACGTGTCTTCTGAAAGATGTGACGTCTGGAAAATCTGATCATCGCACTTTGCTAAGCATGCGAAGTTAATTCTAGTTCAATGATTGGTCGAAAACCCTAGTTCAGGGTCTGTCAGAACCTGTCAGAATATAAGCCCTATCTTCCTCTCCCTGTAGCTATATAAGGCAGTTCGGGTCTACAGACAATGTGTGGAGTAGGAAATTTTGGAGGAGCAGATCAACAAGGAGGAAGAGATGGTTCAAAAAATCAGCAAGCTAGATCTGGTCAGAAGAAGGACATGTCAAAGGTCCAGTGCTATTACTGCAAGAAGTTTGGCCATTACATCTCACAGTGCAGAAAACAGATGACCAAGGAGAACCAGCAGCAGGCCCATTACACAAACGAAACCAAAAATGTGGCAGGAGGAAACGTGTTGCTGACTTGCAACATTGAGGAATGCCAGAAGAATGTCTAGTATTTAGACAACAGTTGCAGCAACCACATGACGGGGAACAAGGAAATGTTCTCACAACTGGATGAAACAGTCCAGTCTGAGGTGAATATGGGGAACAACAACAAGGTTCCCATAATAGGGAAAGGAAATATCTTCATCCGCACCAGGCATGACGAACGAAAGCAGATCTGTGACGTCTACTATGTGTCTGGCCTGAAGGACAACCTATTGAGCATTGGACAACTCGTGCAGAAGGGACATACGGTCCAGTTCAAATATGAAGTATGCACCATTAGGGAAATGTCGCATGGGCAGATTGCAACCATGTCCATGACGAAAAACAAAATGTTTTCACTGCAGATTCAAAATGAATCATTGATGTCTCTGAGTGCAGTTGTGAAAGATGCTACCTGGTTGTGGCATCTCATATTTGGTCACCTAAAATTTAGTGGTCTGAATCATCTGCATAATAAGCAGATGGTGAAGGGTTTACCTCTAATAAAGCAACAAAATCAATTTTGTGAGGGTTGCTTAGTTGAAAAACAACATAGGGATTCGTTCCCTTTTGGTTAGCCTTAGAGAGCATCACAACCACTAGAGCTGGTGCACTCAGAAATTTACGGTCTGATGCAGACCAGCACGTTTTCCTGCAACAAATACTTCTTGATGTTCATAGATGACTTCAACCGTAAGACTTGGATCTATGCCATCAAACTAAATTTAGAAGCATTTTCCATATTCAAGGAGTTCAAGGCTCTAGTGGAGAAACAAAACGGATATCAGATCAAGACTCTTAAAACAGATGGTGAAGGTGAATACATCTCCAACGAATTCCACAACTACTGCAAGCAGTACAGAATTCAGAGGTAGCTCACTGCCAGATACATACCGCAGCAGAACGACATAGCTGAGAGGAAGAACTAGACCATCATGGAGATAGCACGCAGCATGATGAAGGTGAAGGGATTACCGCATGATTTCTGGGCAGAGGTTGTAACATGTGCAGTCTACCTACTGAACGGATGTCCCACCAAAAGTGTGAAGGACAAAATCTCTCAAGAGGCCTGGAACGGTGTGAAGCCAAGTGTGGCTCACCTACGTGTGTTTGGGTGCATTGCATATGCACATGTTCCAGAAGAGAAGCGACAAAAGTTGGATGATAGAGCTAAGAAGTGAATTTTCACAGGGCACAGTGAGCAGGTGAAGGCATATAGGCTGTACAACCCTGTGACGAAGAAGCTCATCATCAGCTGTGATGTGAAGTTTCTTGACGATGAATCCTAGAACTGGAAGTCGAAGACTGGCCAGCCTGAGCCAGCAGTAGAGGAGTCTGTTGACTTGGAGGAGGACAATTTGCAACCACCTGCAACCTCAAGCAGCAACAATTGTTCCAGCAGCAGCACAACCTCACCATATTTGACACCTCCACTTGCAAGCAAGACCTCGAACTTGAGGACTCCGGCAAAGATGAAAAGCTTGCTAGAAATCTACGAGGCAACCCAAACCCGTGAAGATTAAGAGTACTTTGACTTTGCATTCTTTACTGAAGTTGATCTAGTAGAGTTCGAAGATGCAAGTTAGAATCAGAAGTGGATGCAAGCGATGGACGAGGAGATTAAAGCCATTAAAAAGAATGATACATGGCAACTGACAGATCTTCCAGCAGGGAAGAAGACCATTGGGGTCAAGTGGGTGTATAAGACCAAGTTCAATGCCCAAGGAGAAGTTGACAAACATAAGGCCAGACTGGTGGTGAAGGGCTACAAGCAGAAGTCAGGCATTGATTACCATGAGGTATATGCATCTGTAGCCTGACTTGACACAGTCAGGATGATCTTGGCATTGGCAGCCCAACAGGGTTGGAAGACGTACTAGATGGACGTCAAGTCAGCCTTCCTCAACAGAGTGTTGGAGGAAGAGGTCTACATAGACCAGCCACCAGGTTATGAAATTGAAGGCCAGGAGGGCAAAGTATTGAAGCTGAAGAAGGCCTGGTACGGTTTGGAGCAGGCGCCCTAAGCTTGGTACATTCGGATTGATAGCTATTTTCAAGAGAATGGGTTTGTCAAATGCCCATATGAGCACACCCTGTACATGAAGACAAATGAAGCAGGTGAGCTCATTATCATCTGCCTGTATGTGGACGATTTCATTTACACTGGTAACAACACAACACTGTTTGCCTAGTTCATAATAGCCATGAAGGAGTTTGAAATGACGGACTTAGGGCTGATGAAGTATTTTCTCGGCATTGAAGTTGACCAATCGATTGATGGCATATTCATTTCTTAGGGCAAGTATGCGAAGGATGTCCTGAAGCGGTTTAAGATGGAGGACTGCAAACCTGCCATCACACCTATAACCACAGGTTTGAAGCTGAGCAAGCTGGATTCAGGGAGGAATGTAGATCCAACTTTGTTCAAGAGGCTAGTTGGTAGTCTGATGTATTTTACTACAACTCGGCCAGATCTAATATTCAGATTCAGTCTGATCAGCCGTTTTATGGAGACTTCAAAGGACATGTATTGGCAAGCAGGCAAGAGGATCCTGTGCTATGTCAATGGGACGTGAAACCATGGTGTATTTTACAACAAATAGGACCTGTTGGAATTAGTTGGCTATATTGACAGTGACTGGGTTGGCAGCATCGATGATCGGAAGAGCACCTCCGGGTATGCTTTCCATCTCGGATCAGGGGCAGTCTCATGGGCATCCAAGAAGCAACCCATATTTGTGTTGTCCACAACCGAAGCAGATTATGTCATCGCCACGTCAGCCGCATGCCAGGCAGTTTGGATGCGAAGAGTTCTGAGTGAACTAAACCATCCTTTAGCAGGCGCGACAACAATCTTCTATGACAACAATTTGACCATTGCACTGTCAAAGGATCCTGTGATCCATGGGTAGATGAAGCACATCAACATTCATTATCACTTCATCAGAGAGTTGGTGAAGTCCAGAGAAATTCAGCTGCAGTCTTGCAGATTCAAGGAGCAGTTAGCAGATATTTTCATGAAGCCTTTGAAGGAGGAAGACTTCAACAAATTGCCAGAGCAGCTTGGAGTCAAAGCGCTCGTGAAATCAGGCTTAAAGGAGGGTGTTAGAAATATTAATCCTAATTTCATGCCTCCATCCAACTGTGATCTGAACTTGGGCGAAGCTGGACTGCTCTCGCGAAGTTGGGCATCCCGACAAGATTTCTGACTTGACGTCGCACGTGCCTTCTGACAGATGTGACGTCTGGAAAATCTGATCACTGCACTTTGCCAAGCATGCAAAGTTAATGTCAGTTCGACGATTGGTCAGAAACCCTAGTTCAGGGTATGTCAAAACTTATCAAAAGATAAGCCCTATCTTCCTCTCCCCGCGGCTATATAAGGCAGTTCGGGTCTACAACAATGTGTGGAGTAGGAGATTTTGGAGGAGCAGTCATTTTGTAGAGTAGTTTAGTGAGCAGACAGGCTCATATGTTCAATCTCGAGCAGCAGTCTCGGTAGTTAGATTTGTTTGTGTATCCTGTAGTTTTATCTGCAAAAGCCTGTACATCCTCGGTTGAGGATCTTTGTAACCCTGTTGCTTCGATAAATATATAAATATTGCCATAGTTCAGACATTAAAAAGGTTTCTTGTTTAGATTTGATTGCGTCTCACTCTACATTATTATTTTTATTTACGACATTTCTTACAAATTTGTTTACAAACGCTCGTTGTCAGGGTTTGTTGTTTCCTTTGAGAAACTTCTTCAATCGCCTCCCCAACAGAGCGATTTCAAATCTTGATCAGTCTCGGTGTTCGACGCCTCCAGATCTGAGGGCATTCTCTTGTCGACGCTACGACTGATAAGGAAGGCATCGTCGCAATTGTGCAACACGCAGGACAGCCCAACTGGGGTAGCATAGTCTGACGGGACTTTGCATTCTTTTGCTAAGTCAAGCTACTCCACCCAACTTCGCTGTGTAGCAGTTGACTTGCGCAGTCGGACATTGACCAGCGCAGTTAGTCAGGGGAAGCAGCCAATTTTTGGCTAAGTGTCCTGGGAATCACTCGACTGCGTAGCGCAGTCGAACTGTGCACCGTTTGACTAGCGTAGTCGGGCGTTGACCGGTAGCATCTGCCCAGCTTCGTAGCTCTCTTTCTGCGCAACCCGATTGCGCATAGTTTGACTAGCGTAGTTGAGCGTTGACCACCCCTCCGCCCGACTTTGCACATTTCTTCGTGCGTAGCCCGACTGTGCAAGTTTCACTTGTGCAGCCCGACTGCGCAAAAGTTTAGGAGCACAACCCGACTTTAGGAGCGCAGCCCGACTTCGAGCCCCTTCGCACTGTGCTCCCCGACGGCGGCCGAGCTCAAAAAAAAAAAATTACACATTGAAGAGTAGACGAAACTTAGAAGAGGCCTTGCCAAAATAAAATTGTGCTTCCTTCCTCTATGATTACATCTTTAGCTAGCTGTCGATCCGTAGAACTCATTAGTAATCTTACAATATGATTTGGATTTGCACCAACCTAAAAATCAGAGAGAAATTTTTCTTAATATTTAATTGTAGTGACTTTCGTACTTACTGTTATATACTTTCAATCTAGGGTACAAAAATCCCTTCTCTCTAATTAGTGGCTATCTTTGGCCTAGGCACCGTTGGCCTTGCAGTGAGTAACATAAAAATTAAAAACTAAAAAATTCTCTTCCTCTTAATATACTATTTCTATTATGACTTCACGAGACATGTGCAATCTCTTGTTCCAACGAGAAAACCCATGACGGTCTTCACTGTCTAATATTTTATGAATAAATGCCGGTTTAAGTTCTTTATCATCTATATATTTCTCCTAATGTCCAATATTTCCGTTGCCATACAAACAAGGGAAATGATTATATGAATTGTAACCCTTCTTTTATATCTTCGAACGCATTGAGGGGGAGGACTTCTTGCTGATCTATACCACAGGCATCGTTCTCTTCATCAATTGATGATGGCTGCATATTATTTCTATTTTTACAATTAAGCTGGTTTTAATTTATACTAGCAAGTGCCACAATAGTGGCAATGTTTCTCCGATAATGTTGTATTATTGTTTGAATTCAATGTGGGTTTTCTTAAATTAATATAAATATGAAACGATTGGGATATTTTATTTCCGCTATGGAGTGCATATATCACAAAATTGTACACGCGAATGCAAGAAGTTAAGATAAAAAGTAAAGTCACATATACAAGTCGATTAGCTTAAGGGAAAAACTTTACATAACAGCTTTAATATTTATATCTAATAAAAGTAGAGTTATAAATTATATTTTAATAATTGAGTTTGGTTGGATGAATATATATTGGTTAATAACATCTTTTATGAATATTAAAATTATTTTACTTTTATTTTTTATCTTCTCATTTTTGTTGTTAGTATTGGGTGATGATGTTATTGACATTTGATAATGATATTAATACTTGTTGGGAGTGTTAGGTAGAACTATTACATTTTATATTTTCAAGGAATACTATAAAAGCTCATGTGGATCTTTCAAGCAATGGTACAACTTCTTGAATTCATGTGTTTTTTAATGACTTTTGACAGCAAAAAAATACTTGGTTATGAATCGATTCATTTTGACTATATTTTGGATTCAAATTCATTGAAGCCTTGTATGACTCTTTCTCATTCAACAATTGAAGCATCTATTAATTGTGTGTTGAACTACAATCTTGATGCTTTTATTGTTAATCTTGAAGTTCAACCTTGAGCAGGACGTGGCTACAAGATGATAATGAAGAGATGTATTATATGTGAAAGAACAAAAGATTCAACGGATGGTTTTCATTGTGTGAAGAAAAGGTAACTTAAAAAACATCATCATTTTTTATTAGTAAGAGGGGTTTTGAAAGGTTCTCGTAACCTTTTACAAAAAAGTTCTAGTTAGGAACAGTTCTCCCAACCATCTGAAACAAAAAGGAGACACCTTCTTCAAAAATGAGAAGAGATAAAAAAATAGACAGAGAAGCCCTCACAGGGGTAAAAGAGGAAGCCTCAACAGATCAAAAAAGAAGCCCTCATAGGGGCAAAATGAGATGGAAAGGAAACCACGAGATATTATAGCAAACAAAACTACTAGAATATGCTGAGAGAACACATGGTCATTTACCAGCATGGTCAACATCAGGATGCTCTTCGTCGCCCAACAGGTTCTTGAACTCGACCAATATTTTAAACTAGAACATGTATTCCTCCAAAAGGGTATTTGCTTGCATTTTTGGGGGAGATAACAGTTAGATCCAATGTGTCATCCACCAAGTGATATGGTAATCAGTGAATGTGACACGATTACAATATCTCTACATATGGATTGCAAAGACAATCTCCATGATGAACCATAAGCTCCACGTGCCTCGAGTATTCAGTCAAGAAACTTGAATCCTGAGAGAGTTCAAAAAAGAAAACAGGCATGGGATTGCCATCAACCATGGGAGAGGGAGAACTTTCATTCCAAATGGTAAAGTTAGGCAAAGCAACACCCAGGTTAGCTAGAGCATCAACAACTTGGTTTCCTTCCCTAAAGACATGTTGAATGATGACATTAGTGAAAGAGCTCAGAAAAATATTACCTCATAGATTAAGCTGGAGATATTCCAATATGCATACCGGGTGCCTAGAAGGCTTCTAACAATGTTCATAGAGTCACCTTCAACAATAAGGTTAGGGCATAAAAACATCATCATTATCATATGTTTTTTAACGACTTTTGACAACAAAAAATACTTGGTTATAAATCGATTCATTTTGACTATATTTTGACTTCGTTATAAATTGATTCATTTTGACTATATTTTGACTTCAATTTCATTGAAACCTAATATGAGTCTTTCTCATCCAAAAACTAAAGCATTTATTAAATATGTGTTGAACTACAATCTTGATGTTTTTATTGTTAATCTTAAAGTTCAACCTTGAGTAGGATGTGGCTACAAGATGATAATGGAGAGATGTATTATATGCAAAAGAATAAAAGAGTCAATCGATGGTTTTTATTATGTGAAGAACATGTAACTTCAAAAACATCATCATTATCATGTGGCAATCTACATAGAAGCAAACATTTGTTTTCATCTATAACTATGGCTTCATGTCTACTTAGATCGAAAGGGACATTATGAGGGTAAGCATAATGGGACCAGGAACAAGATGGATACCCATGTAAAGAAATTAGGTCCATATACTAATTTTCATCCTCCATGCCCAATGCTCTTAGCTCAAAGCTAAAGCATTTGCCATGGCAATGGCAAAGGGGGCTTTAAAGAAGCGATATAGTTGGTAGAGGGATTGAGGATGTGAGTGCTCTCATTAAAAGATGTGATTGGTGGTTCATGAGTGGGTTGATATAGTGGATGTGGTTTCCATAAAGCACCACAACCCTTAATATTGGAATATACTACATTATTTGGTTCCTTACTAATGTACCATAATGGGTACATATTTAGATTAGAATTATATTAGGAGTAAAATAGTTTATTAGAGCAATTCAATAAATGTATAAGTGTTAGAATGTGCAATGATCTAAATGTGCATGTAGTCCACATGTACATAAGTCTTAGGTCGATTAAGGGGTAAGGAATCTATCTTCCTATATAAAGGCCTCATTGTAAGATATTTGTAAGAGAGTTTGGATAGTATAGGTTAGAGTAGTAATAGTAGTCACATAGATCTTTTTCATGAGAATGGAGATGTAGTTACCTCCATTCCATAGCATTGTAATTTTTGTGAGATTTCTTATATGAGAATTTCTAGAGCATTATATCAAGTTTTCTATCATATTTTCATGCATATTATTTAGCCATTATCATAGCTATAATATTGCATGCTTATTTCAATACTTGTTACATTTCCTTTAATTTTATAGCTTCAAAAGCTAACAGTGGTATCAGAGCCATGGTATATCAAAGGAAAACCACAAGTGATCACCATTGCTATTGTTGTATCTTTGCAAATCTGATCTACCATTGTGCGTCGTTGTATGCAAACACCACCACAATAGATTGTTTGATAGAAGAAGCTCTAGGTAGATCAATAGGAAATAGAGAAAGTGACAAGAGTGATTGAGAGGTAATTATAAACCTCATTTTTAGATTTCTAAAAATTGTTATTGGATAGATTTTTTCCACAAAGTTACAAAAAAACTTGTGAAGACTATAACTTAGCATTGTATCCACTTGATTGACAATCCAACTAGTGAAGATTGGTTTTACAGATTTATAAAAAATTTCATTTCTAATATTTTAGTTGCAAAAATTAACTCTTAGAAGTTGGGAAGCTTCCTAGAACAAATAAAGAATAATTTTACCTTCATTTCTTGAAATTCTATGTACTTTCCTCGTATAAGGATTAGTTCTTTATTGCAAAAAAATAGAGATTGAAGTTTTGGATGCCTAAGGAGAAATGTCCCATAATCCCATTAAAATATTTGCAGATTGAAGACTTCAAGTTGGAGATTGAGAAGAAATATAGTGGCCAAAGAAGCCACATTGAAGACTACATATTAAGGACAAGAGCCCTAGTGAATATTGGAGATTGGTGATCTCCATTAAATATTGAAAACTTCACATTAAAGAAGAGGTTCATAGAAGGCCCTATTGAAGAACTTCCATAGTGGAAGATTAAGAATTTAGAAGGACTAAAAAAAGTCCTATTGTATATTTCAGTAGCATTGGATTTAGAAGATCCAAGAAGGAGATCATTGAAGATCTCATTGAAGGTTTTGAAGCTGTAAGATTGAAGACCTTGGAGAGGTCTCAAGGAGAAACAAGGAGAAGGCTTGGTGAGCCTCATTGGAAGAAGTTCCTAGGAGAACTCATTGGAGAAATTGGGATAATTATCACCATCCGACAACAAGCCCAAGGTAGAAGAATTCAACAAGATAAAGGAGATAGAAGAATCACCAAATTTGAGATATTTGGGGACTATCATTGAAGGGTTCTTAAGTGAATATATCAATTATGATTTGGAGGAGTATCCCACCAAATTTTTGGGATCTAAGGATATCATTTTAGTGAAGGTATTAGCTACTTTATAATCTAAAATTTTTTAGATTTGAGGATAAAAAAAAGGTAGCAATTTTGGCAACGTTAGTAGCTTCTAAAGATCATATTTTAGAGGTACATCTGGAAGAAATATTGAAGACACCAAATTATTGTATTGAGTAGTAGATTAATAGAGTATTAAAGCTACAAAAAGATAAGCAATAGATCTATTTTTGAATAGCCTAGAAGAGCTATAGTATCATCTACAAAAGATAACAATTTAAGTGACTAAAGCCACCATCACCATCATCGTCTCTAGAGATAAAAAGGTATGCAACAAAAGGTGCAAAATTTCACTAGTTGAGCTTTTATATTTGATTTCTTTTCAAGGTTATTAGGTACCAGTTTCAAGAAGTAGAAGTTGGATCAATAGTGTTTATTTAAGTCTTCAAGGTAAGTGTAGATGTTATAGTCTACAAGGTTCAAACCTACACATAGAAGAAAATAGAAGCTAGATATATTTCAAGAGAAATAAACATATCAAAAATATATAGTGCAAACATTATTAGAGATATTGAGTTATTAAGCATAAAAAAATAACCAAGCAAGGAAGGTATTGCCAAAGGATTAAATAGCAATAATGGGTTCAGTCTATATTAGCCAACAAAGAAATTGAAGCTTGAATTCCAAGAATTCAAGAGGTTTGATTCAAGAGCAAGGAGGGGCAAACATCTACACTAGTTTATTTTATGTTTACACAATAGAATATTGGAGCCATTCAAGAGAGCTCTAAATAGCAGGAGTGTCTCAAGGACATATTATGATGACCATAGTAGAGCATATAAGTGGCCACCATTGGTAGAGAAAAAACACAAACAATGTATTTGAAGGAGGAACCATTCTAGAGGGCTCAATACTCGCATCTCCAAGGTGAAATAGGAGATATTGTGAATAGAATCAACCTGCAAAATATCATCTAAGAAAATCAAAAGAAGTCAATAATAAAGGTGGAAGCATAAGGTTAATAGTAGACTTATCAAAGCCACATAGTCAATTGAAGGTAAGTAATACTAAGGATGTCAAGGTTAAATACGTAGAACATCATCGAAGCCTTTGAAGAAGCCAAACAAAGGTGCATCTAATAGCCTTTGGTGAAGGCATTACAATCTAACTTCAGCTACAAGTGGTGAAAGCAAAGCAAGATTTATTCTAAGAAGAATAAGCATCATAACCAAAAAAAGAGAGTATTCTTTTTACGTACGAAACTTACACCAAAGTAAGTCTAGCATTAAAATGAAGATATACAACAAGGAAGCCATTACAGTCTGCAAAGAGAACTCAGCAAGTTGCACTAGCTAGGTAGGAGAAAAATACATCAAAGTGACAGTGCATAACCTTTGAAACTCAAATTAGACTCATGAAGTAGTTACCCATCACCAAGACCATTACATACACATGATTAGAATTATTTTAAAGGCATTGGAATATAACATTCTCTATCAGAGAATATTTGGAGAAATAAACATCATTTCTCCCCAAGTGAAGCATTGGAGAATATTGGTTGAATAAAACATTGGATTAGCATCATAGACTGCAGAGAATGAGCATTAGATAGCAAGGATAAAGCGTTAAGTAGATCTCAAGGGAGTTAGGGAAAATTAGAAATATTGCACCACACGAAAGATAATATCTCATGCATAGTTGTCACCACATCAAAAGTAGTTTGAGTGTGCAGCAGTAGAATCATCTAGACAAAGGCACCATTACTATAACACCCTTATAAGAAGCATTAGGTCAGAAGCATTGAAGGCAATTAGACAATGATTGAGTGCCACCTATTACTCAATGTTGGAAGGTGTAGTGTAAGTGGTTCAAAGAAGTTAGGAGAACTATGTGCCATTTGGCACAATCCTTCATACATCATAGAGAGCCACATAAAATAAATTCATATATACATATCATGCATGAAAGTGGAGGTAATATTTATTAATAGGATAAGCTCTAGGTGAATGTAGGAAGCATAGGTAACCCAAAAATTAAAGATAGAGGAAGAGCATAGGCAAAAAAGCTACATAAATGAAGTGAATATTAGGTGCCTATGTAAATAAAGAAGGAGCCATCTTTGGCTTATGCAAGAGGAAACACTTCAAAGGACCTCTACTGAAGATTGCATATCAAGGTGGTAATTAAGGGTTCAAACATAAAGACAATGAATATGTCATGTAGGTAGCCATTACACGTTTGATAGAAATAATATTTTACCAGCCATTAAGTTCTATTCATGCACGAAGATACACCTATGAGAACACCACTAAATCACTACCATCGTGCATAGTCATCAAGGTAGTGAGCATTGGTTTCACACAACAAAGCAATAACAAGTGCATGTCGATGTTGAGTAGTAGGATAAGGAAGCAATCTATAGCCATTGGGAGTTTACCACTAAATAAGGAGGAGAAAACTTATTAGGAGCCATTTATCCAAAGTTTAGAGAACATCAGAGAAATTAAAAAACTCAAATTCAGCATTCGAAAGTCCACAGAGAGGAAATTCAAGGCATGAAGTTCAAGGGATTCAAAATACATTGAGGAGGATGTCAACTTGAAGACCATTTTAAGCTAAATAAGATTAGCATTAAAGGATTTAATGCACCCAAGGATCGAGGATTATTAATACAACGTGTTACACTTGTAGAAGAAAGAGAACGTAGGCAGAAAATAGTGACATTGAAGATCATTCCAGCTAGTAGATTTGGAGCATCTAAGAGAGGTACACACTAATTGATTACAAAGAGAATGTATGGCAGCAAGTAAATACATTCAAATATTATACAATGAAGTGTCGAGGAGTAAATTAAATTGCACTATGTACATTCTCAAAGTTGATAAGGAGTCAAAGAGCCTCAATACAAAGAAGTTCAAATGTGAATGCAAAAAACTTGCAAGGTTGAAAGAAGCATTGAAAGGTAATAATCATATATGCAAGTAAATTGAGGTTATAATCCATTAAATTCTATATATCTAGGATAGTGAATACTAGGAGTAATAAGGAGTAACAAAAGATCCTAGAAACTAGATTAATTGCTTTAAGAAGGAGGTGATAGATAAAATACATAGTCAATATTATTGCTTCCATTATTTGTAAAATTTAGTTCAAGGAGTTATAAGGGTAGTGAAACCTATTTGCAAATACATATATTTTTCTAAATCTTCTAACTAGGGAGCCATAAGGAAGTCAACTTCAAAGGATTATAAACCTCAAAGTCAAATCAATCATTGATACAAGAACAAGTAAACATACAACAAGAAATCCACAATGGCATGATTGCCTTAAAGTCTCAAATATTTCTAATTTGAGAGAAATAATTACAATATCCATTGCAAGTAACCAAACAAATTGAAGGTAGAAAGATGGTAGAATTTAAGTATGAAATAGAAGCTACAAGACCTGTAAATAATGGTACATATGCTCTAGATTTATTTGGATTCACACAATATGTTGTTAAAATTAACACTAATGTATTTTCTAAGAAGCATATTAGAGGGAATGAAAAAGGAAAATGGATCAATTATGATCCAAATTTACCTTCCATATTCATACACAAGAATAAAAGAATGGAAGTGATGAAGCAAAAGTTTCTAGACAGGAAAACAAAAGATAATATGATTCTAGGAACAAAGGAGAAATGAAAATTTCCATACAAGAATTTGATGACTATGAAAGAGCTCAAGAGACTTTTAATATTGAAGCCACTAAGATTAGAATTATACTAGTCATTCATTTGATCAAGCATACAAGAAGGTAGGAAATTGGAGCAAGGAGGAAAAAACATGAGCTCCAAGAATAAATTGAAGACTGAACCAAACAAAGAAGAAGAACTTGAACAAGATGAAGATACTCATCCAAATTCAAACAAAGAAGACTATGGAGGAATCATAAGAGAAGAGCTACAAATCTAGGACCAAGATGAAGATCCATATTGAAGACTAAAGTCTTCAAAAACCAAACAATGTAATACAAGGGGTGTTGGAATATATTACATTATTTGGTTTCTTACTAATGTACCATCATGGGTACATATGTAGATTAGAATTATATTAGGAATTAAATAGTTTATTAGAGCAATTCAATAAATGCACAAGTGTTAGAATGTGCAATGATGTAAAAGTGCATGTAGTCCACATGTACATGAGTCTTAGGTTGAGTAAGGGGTAAGGAATCTATCTTCCTATATAAAGACCTCATTGTAAGAGATTTGTAAGAGATTGTGGAGAGTATAGGTTAGAGTAGTAGTAGTAATCATGTAGATATTTTTCATGAGAATGGAGATGTAGTTACCTCCATTCCATAGCATTGTAATTTTCATGATTTTCTTTACATGAGCATTTCTAGAGCATTATTTCATGTTTTCTATCATATTTTCATGCATATTAGTTAACCATTATCATAGCAATAACAGTGCGTGCTTATTTCAATACTTCTTGTTGCATTTCCTTTAAGTTTATAGCTTAAAAAGCTAACACTTAGGAGAGAAATAGGGCATAGCCAAGCATGATGGTGGAGCACTTATGTATCGATGGTTATTTTAGAAGAAGCAAAATCTATTTTTAAAAGCAAGTAGAAAAAATATTGCATTTATCTCTAGCAATATTTAGAAGCATTGTCACCTCCACTACATCATAGTCAACCACAATAGGAAAATAAATTTATTAGAAAATCTAGAGCAAAGGAAAATCCTAGTGCTAGAGTATGAAGTCATGTTTATTATTTAAAAAAATTCTCTAAAGCATGAATTGCTTGAAATAAGGCTATTAATAGTCAACTAGGTACAATTGGAGGCTAAGGACGAATAGATAGTTTGTCAATTTATTTAGGTAATAATATAAATGCACCCACCATATATAAAGCACAATCCTTAGAAGTGGTGAAGAATGTCTTATATTGTGAGTATTTTAGCAAATTATGTATGATGTGAGTAAATCTAGCATGCGACTTCAACAAACATGACCAAAGTTAACTACATCATTGCATGTTTCTTCCATAGCATGGGAATTTATTTTTTGTATATTTTTGGATATTGAATATGCTAGTTGTATTTAAATACTCGAAAGGTCAAATATAGTAGGATAAATCTAACTTGAAATAGAAGTCGCACTCTATTCCACCAAAGAAGAAAATGAAAAGAAAAGAGAGTTATACCCAACTAGCTAATCTTTTCTTAAGCCAAGCAATTTTTATTTTTTTATATGTATTTCATTCTCCATTTGAAAAATAAGTATAATGGACTTTGGTGGTGATGAAATCAACATATGGTCAAGTTCTAACATGTGTAGAGGGTCTCCAAATGGGTAGGCCACATATAACAAACATGTCTCAAAAGACTTGATAGTGCACCAACTCACATGATCAATAAGAATGTACCTTCAATCAATTCACATACAAGAATATAATTTGAATGGATCCCTAATCAAGACACAAGCAATAGACTCGGGTGCTTCAAAGCTAATGGATTAATGATGAGTAATGCAGTATAGGTGTTATCCATATAGGATCATTTGTTTAATATTCTATTCATGAATAAAACTTAAAAGTTTGTTGTTTGTCCCTATAGGTCTAGTTGTTTTTTTACTCCCAATAGATCAAGAGGTAGAGAATTTTATAGGATCAAAAGGGCTTCATTAGATCTAGGATATGATATTGCAAAGGAATCAGAGTTGTTGCCTCCCTACATATTGTTGTTGATCAATAGAATAATTGCCACCTCCACTATGTTGTTGTCTATCGATAACGATGGTTTTCATATGAGAGATAACCTCTCATATGCTATAAGGGATAGAAAAATCAAATAAATGTAATATATACCTAGTGCACCTCTTCACCTCTTTACCATGTTCATCGATAATGATAATAATATACAAAAATATCACCACATAAGCTACATCCTTGAGAGACAACCTCTCATATACTATAAGGGATAGAACAATCAAATAAAAGTAATATATACCTAGTGCACCTCTTCACCTCTTTACCATGTTCATCGATAATGATAATAATATACAAAAATATCACCACATAAGCTACATCCTTGAGAGACAACCTCTCATATACTATAAGGGATAGAACAATCAAATAAAAGTAATATATACCTAGTGCACCTCTTCACCTCTTTACCATGTTCATTGATGATGATAATAATATATAAAAAAAATATCACCATATAAACTACATCCTTGTCTACTAATGACAATAGTTTTTATTAAGAAAAAACCTTAATATGCTATAAATTACTTGCCTTTAAGCTCACTTAAGATTTAGAGTGAGAAGAAAAACACAAAAATTAAATTAATTATTATTATTATATAATATTAAAATTAATAGAAAACACAAACAAACATTTACTTTATAAAATATTAAATTAAAAAATATAAAATCTAAATTTAAGATTATTAAAAATATTATATTAAAATAAAAATAATATTAAAAAACAAAAAAATCCATATTAAAAATAAAAAATAAAATAAAATAAAGATTGTTACTATTTGTACCATCTTCTTGCATATAATTTTTCACTATATTTATTTCCCTCTCGTCTAGTCCCACCATTGTATCTTGCAACATTATCTTGTTGTTTTGAATATATAAATTATTCACTTTTCAATTGTTAAATTTATCTTCAAGTATAATATAATTTTTTTTTGAAGTATAATATAATTCAAATATAATTTTTATTTTTTTGCTAAGTTTTTTTTCAAATGGTTATATGGGATTGAAACGTTCCACCCGTATTACATCGTCCTATATATAATTTGTTACTTTAGTTCCCTGTTGTCTCCTCCCCGCCATTGTATCTTGCAACAATATAATTTAAATATAATTTTTTATTTGTTTTACAAGTTTTTTTTCAATTGGTTATATGGGATTGAAAAGGTTCCACCCATATTACATCATTACATATAATTTATCACTTTATATATCTCTTGACTACTCCCCACCATTGTATCTTGTAACATTATTTCGTTGTTTTACAAGCTTGTTGATCTTGAAGTAGATAAATTATTCAACTTTTCAATTGTTAAATTTTTTTTAAAGTATAATATAATTTAAATATATTTTTTTCATTTATTTTACAATTTTTTTTTCAATTAGTTATATGGGATTGAAATGGATCCACCTTTATTACATCATCATCACATAGTGATATCACAACAAAGCTTGGATATTATCCATATGTCCTTCAACAGGATTTGAATCTTGGTCTCCTCTTTAAACATTGAGGAATGTAACTGGTTAAACTAATGTCACTTGATTGTTTTACAAGCTTATTGATCTTAAAATATAATCTAATTTTTATTAATTTTTTTATTTTTATTTTAATTTAAATATAAGTCTAATGAAATATGCATATTATTATGTAATAATGATGTAATATAGATAAAATTTGTATATAAATAAGATTAAAAAATTTTCAAAATATATAATAATTATTTTTTTATTGCATAGGAGAGTTGGTTAGAACAATTATATTTAGTAATTGGTCAGCTGAATTTCAAACCATAAAGACTCCTCTCAATAAACATATTGGTTCTTGTTGATCTCGTGTGATATGGGGACCACTAATCTCTCAAAGTTCGTACTTTGGTTATCAGCAAGCGCTGGGCAGGATTATAGTTTTCATCCAAGACTATGCCATGGAACCATAGTAGATTATATCACAAAGCCTTAAAGTCCTATGATGTTTATGCAAACAAAGTTTACGTCGTCAAACTATCTTGGATAGAGAGAAAATGGAAGAAGTTTACGCCGTCAAATTATATTGGATAGGAAATGGAAGAAATTTACTTGCCGGTATCAAAGTGAGATTAAATTTTATTATAAAAATATTATTAAAAATAAATAATTTGTATAAAAAAATATGGTATCAAATTATTTTTTATAATTTATGTCGTCAAGCTATTTTGAATTGGAAGGAGATTGTTCAACCTTATGTGTTGTTGGTCGTAGGGGTTTCTCACACTAACCAAATAAAAAAAATCAAAATTTAATTTAATTATTATAGTTAAAAATTAGTTTGTTATAGTTGTTTATAAATTCTATATCTGTATTAAATTATAAATTAATATATGGAAGATGGCAAACCTTCTTGGATAATAAGAATGGAAGTAAAATAATTTGGAATGTGCTTTCAAGGGCTAGGTGGATTGGCAAAGGCTTGACTGGTCAAGTACTTGCTAAAAAGAGACCTAGGTTCAAACTTTGGGGACATGCTGCCAGCTTTAGCAAAGGTAGTAGTCCATGTTGAATCTTCTGAGTGCACATCAGACCGCGATGATAGGAGGAATCTCGAGTAACTAGTGGCCTCCATCTCAGGTCGAGTCAACAACAATGAGACGAATAGGTTGTTGGGAGCAGTCCCTGTGTTTTGAACCTTGCGCTTGCCAACAACAACGAGATGAATAGGCTATTGGGAGTAGTCCCTGTGGCTTGAACCCTATGCTTGCTAGTTACTAAAAAATAGTGGTTGTAACCAACTCCCCTATATAACCAAAAAAAATGAATTTTTTTACATATAATTAGATATGTATAGAGGATTATCCTTTTGGCCATCTCTGTTCACGGCCTACCAAATCGACGGTAGAGCATATTGGAAGAGATCAAATGGATAACACATGGAGCTCAATGCAATGGAAGATGGGTCATATTTTAAATATGTTATGATTTAAAGGAGGGAGGTATTGATGTGGAACAAAATTCTATTATATATGTTATTGGAAATAAATAGTCAAAGCAAAGATAAAATTCAATAAGGATATTTTAGTGTTATGTCTTTGGGTTTTCATTTAAGAGATCCATGTTTAAATCTCAATATAAAAGGATCGAACCCTTTAAACATCTAGTGCTTTATCCTAAATTTTTTGTCCAGTGAGGGATATTATCTTTGGGTTTTCATTTAAAAGATCCAAGTTCAAACCCTAGTACAAGGTTTTGGAATCCTTTCAAAACCTATGTTTTACCATAAAAAATTTAATCCAAAAGGGATAGGGCAGTTGGTAGTGGTCGAGTGCTTGTCAATTAATTGTTCTGGTTTGATTCCCTAGATGGTTGAGGATTCAATTGACTTCATATTTATCCAATAGATAGGATCCCATTGACTTTAGGTGGGTTGCCCTAGTTCAATTCCTTAAACAATTGAGGGTTCTGTTGACTTTATCTTTAACCAACGGACTAGGGTTTATAAAGGATCATTTATTTTTAAAAAAAATTAACTTTGGGGGACTTCCTCAATGTAGGGTCTTGTTGACTTCATCTTTACCCAATGGACTAGGGTTTATAAAGGTTCCCTATGCAGAAAGAAAAGATAAAGATAACTCCAATCTTAAATTTGGTCGATCAATGAAAACATGTTTGAAAAACATATTTTCGAGCATAGGATGAAATTGGAGAATATAAGATGATAGTGTAG
Source organism: Wollemia nobilis (assembly GCA_028583015.1). Classification (NCBI taxonomy): domain Eukaryota; kingdom Viridiplantae; phylum Streptophyta; class Pinopsida; order Araucariales; family Araucariaceae; genus Wollemia; species Wollemia nobilis. Next base: position 10,506,964 of record JAQPPZ010017220.1, on the reverse strand, counting down.
ACACCAAATTTTAATCATTTGCAATTGAATTTCCACAAAACCACAAAAATATCTCTCAAGTAATTGCAAATCCACAAAAGCCTCCAAATCATTACAAAATTGTTGTTAGCTACCCAATTTTGCCCAATCTTGTCCAATTCTACTTAAATTTCCTCAAGTCTCCTTCTCCATGTCTATTTTACTCCAAATTCTTCTCAAATTCCCCTTTTGTCTAAATTCCTCTAATTTCCCCTCTTTCTCTCTCATCCTCCCTAATTTCCCTAATTTCCTCTAAATTTTCCCTAGCCTTCCTAATTCTATTTCCCTCTAATTTTCCTCCCCTAGCCTTCCTAATTCTATTTCCCTCTAATTTTTCTAAATTCTTCTAAGTCTTCCTTAAGGTTTTTATTTTCCTCTAAATTCTCCTTTTCCCTAAATTCCCAAAATTTTGCAATATTCCCTAATTTTCTCCTAATATTCTCCTACTCCGTTTAATTCCCCTAATCATTCTTATCTCCTCTCTAATATCCTATTTTCCACCTAATATTCTTCATTTATTCCTCCTTTCCCCTCAAATCTCTCATAATCCCTCTTATTTGCTTAATTCCTCCATTAAGCCTTCATTAGCATATCTTTAATTATTTAATCCCAACTTAAGCCTTGGTCAAATCCCTAGGGAATGGGCATAATAATTTTAAAATATTTTCAAATCCCAAAGGGCTGTCCAAATCTTCACCCACCCATTCTCATTTATCCCACTTGGTTTCCTCACTCATGCCTCTCTCTAAAATTGTGTAATTTAAAAGTGTAGGAAAAGCTTAAAGTCAAAGTGGGTTAATTGGCAAGTTTAATGGTCTTATCCTCCTCAACTACCATATCATATTTGTGGGTAATTTAAAATTCATGAGAGCATATCCTAAGGCACACATTCTCCCATAGACCTCACTTCACCCAAGGCCACTTTATGGCATGTGGGTGGGTGAGAGCTCACTCCACCCAAGGGTATTCAATGTGGAGGTTGCACATTCCACCAAGTGGAATCCTCCATAATTGCCTTGATCCTTGCACCTACCACTTAATTTCCACATACCCTCCACATCACCTACATGCCAACTCCCCCTTCCCTCACCAAATTCCTATAAATTCCCCTCCCATTCCCATCATTTGCAAGAAACTCAAGAGCATATATTGCTATGCTGCCAAAATTTGGTCAGCCACCTTTACTACCTTTGAAGAGCCATCTGCTACCACCTTACCCTTTTAAGAGCTCAGCAATGGTTTCCATAGAGGATATTTGAAGGGTCCAACTAATGCTTTGACCATCCACCATCCTCTAACCAGTCGACTTCCTATAACTTCATTGGCACTAGGTGAACCTCAAAGACCTCCTGCACCCCAGCAAGGTCATCTTGTCTCCTCTACAACTTGGGATCAATCATCTTAGATGACCATACAAACTCAACTATTTCAAAAAATCACTCAGATCCAACCATCCCAAATGGTTATCTAGAGGTACTTCAAACAGAGCACACACACACAGACAGGTAAATGAGGTAATGAGGCTATGAAACATCTTATCTCTTGATTTGTAAGCTTTTACTATAGTTTTGTAAAGGTTTAAATGGTTTTTGTAAATGCTTTCATATCTTTATGTTGTTAGGGGCCTCATGCAAGGGAGGCCCTTCAGATGCTTCTAACTCCATTTGGTTTGCATGTGTGCAAGTTTACAATATATGGCTAGGCATTCAGGTTGTCCACACACACACAAAACCCACCCATCACTCGCTTGTGACACAAAAAGGAAATTTGCACTAGATACATTGTTTGTAAAGAGGGGTCAAACCCCCTCTCCTCAAAAGACATTGTGGTTGTTTAAAGCCCCTTTGGAAGGGCTATTTGTACTCCAAAATACTTTATATTTGTTAATACATGCTTGTTTACTTCTCTTTCACTTTCATTTGCAAGTTACATTTTCATTGTTAGGTGCATTTTTTGTGTTTACAAAATGTCACACCTGATGGGACCTCACCTCTAGCTCATTAGGAATTATCCTATTTTGTTTTTCATATAAGAGCATAAATATAGTAGGTCTTTGGTTCTTAATATTTCATGCCTAGTGGTTCCTATCTTGGGGTCTTTTATCACTATTTTTTAGCTTCATTTGCTTATCTTACTAATGTTGTATTATCTGTTTTGGGTGCAGGGTTGTTGCAGTTTTGAAAGGCTACTATTATGAAGCATTTATATTTGATTCTTGGCTTTGCCTAACCATATTTTATGGTCACTAACTATCTTTGAAGATCCTCAACTAGTTCAAATGGTCACACAGGCCAAAAACAGACTCAGAGAGTAGACTAGAGAGGTTATGGCTTGTAGGTGAGTCTTTCAAACTTAACTAGATATAGGTTCCTTGCATTCATATATTCATTCTATCTTCTTCCTTAGTATAGGTAGAGTTTTATTTTTAAAATGCTTTAGAGCCTTTCTCCTAATAGATTAATTCTAGGTCTCATTTCCTTGTAGAATTTTCTTCCTTGTAAAAAAAAGGAGAGGAAAGCATGTTAGATTAGTTTGCATCTTGTTGTCTTGCTTTTTAAAAAAAGGAACATTTTAGTATAGGCTTTATTTCCTTGTGATTTAAAAAAAATAAAAGGAAGAGAAAAATGTTATTTTATATTTCCTTTTTCTTTGCATCATCAAAAAAAAAAAAAAAGTTTTTTAAAAAATAAATAAAAGAATAAAAGATTTTGTTTGGTAGTGTGGTTTTTTCCTTTTTGCTTTCATCTTGTTTGGCTTACTTAGCTTAGGTAGCTCAATAGGGCATAGTTCATTTAATGTCTCATTTAGCTTAAATGCATTTTCTACTCTAGTCTAAGTATGTTGTCATTTAGATAGCTTAGCTACATCATAGGAACACCCTTTTGAGGTCTTTAGCATAGATTGCATTCTTGGCATCCCTAGTGAAGATTACTTTGCATTTTACCTTAGGGTAGATTTTTTGCTTGTCACTATCCCCAAGAGTAGGGCTATCTGCTTCTTGTGGAACATCCACCTTTGTAAGACCGTTTTATATGTCCTTTTGAAAATTTACATCCTCTGGGACATAGGCCTAACCATCTCTATTGGTTGGTAAGGTGCAACTAGCTCATATGATCAAAAAACTATCCTAGATGGTTGATAACCATCACAAATGATTCCACCTATGACTCAAGCTCATTTTGGAGATATTTAGGGAAGAGCATTTACCACACTTAGTCATAGCATAAGCTACCTCTATCCTATCTACTACCTGCATCTAATTCTAGATCTGCATTTTAGGTCATAGTTGCATTTTGCACCCTCGGATAGTTACATATAATTTTGGGACCATCCTAAGGATAGTTTTGACTATTTTAGTTACATTTAGTCTCTTTACATCAAAATACAAAAAAAATGTAAAACACAAAATAAAACAAATCAGAATATATAAAACATAAAATAAAAATAAAATTTTGCACACACTTAACATGATCTACTATTCTACACTTTTTGCATATTTATATATACAATGCGAGGAAAACCTCCTAGCAAGTTGGACTTCATCCCCAGCCATTGGTTGAGCCCTTAGAATATCACCCTAGTTAGTATGCATAGTTTCTCGAACTTCATCACCAGGAAATTGGTTACCCTTGGGATTAGCTCGGGGTAATATTTTAGGTTAGATGCCCTTTAACCACAAGGCTTAATAATTAGTGGAGCATAACTATCATTTTTGTTCGAGCCCACCCGAGGGTGAAGTAAAAGTTTGGGTAGACCGATAGCAGGACTAAGATAACATGACCTCTTTCAGGAGGTACTTTTTATCCCCTTAGGATACCTATCACCAACCCTCCATCTTAGGAAGCCACATAAGTCATTCATATCCCATTCCTCAAAATAAGAGTGGGTATGAATACACCCTCTTAGATTCACTCCATCACCCACATTTTGTAGTTCTTAGGTATAGCAACATAAAAACACACAAAAAAAAAACTTAAAAAAAAACCACCTCCAAAACCATTTTCCACCTTTTGGCCAACACCTTTCCAAAACTACCTCACCACTTTTAAAAATTTCACAAAACATCCCAAAAACATCTTGAAACATCCAACCCCCCTCAAAAAAATCAAAAAATAAAATTGATTGTTTGTTTGCTTATTTGTGTGCTTATCAAATTTAGTTAGATAGTGACTTTGTTTTTGGGAAAATGAAAAAATCACCATTTCACCTCCATTTTCCATAAGCCTACCATTATTGTATCCCGTTCTATTTTTTCTAGTCCATGGCCGTGACTCATCGTCAAGCCCAAGCCCAAACTCAAGTTCAAGCTTCAACCCTCTCATGCTTTGATTTATCCTTTGACCCATCAATGGGATATATCACATGTTTATCATGATAACCCCCTCTACGAGCCCTCCCACCATACGTCATACCCATCAGAGGTGTTACATACCAAATATAATCTAGGTATGATGCATCATGTCATTGATGCCACTATTCCAAAAACCCCGAGTGCTAAAACACCTTTGTCACTAGATTCACCACGCCTATATTTGCCTTCCCTCCGCATACCACCCCACACTATTCTTGCTCTTCATCAAGAATATGTTTATTCATATACATCCTATCAACCCACCATGTCTATTGTGACCAAACCCCTCTTTGAAACTGTAATTGCTTCAACTCAGGCTCCTTGGTTAACACCTACTTATGATGTTGTTGATATCTATTCAACTCAACCACCTTATGCATGCATTACCCATACTTCCATAACTAGTAAGTCGATGGCCTTTGATCCAAACCAACCATCCTCATCCAATCAGGTTCACCCATCACAAACGCATCATCTCCCAACATCCTCATCCTACATCCATATTGACCCTAATCAATCTCACTTAGCTCAAGTCAATGTTGTCTCCCAAACACCCACTTCAATTCCCTTTGCAACCTACCCTCCTTCACCTACCGTCATTCAACCCACTGACACACATGTTGCACAACCTCCCCCATCTTATTCTTCTAATCCTCCTCCTAATATTTTAGTTTTGATTCAACAAGGTTATCAAGCCCAATATCCTCTCTCTTAGGGCTATTCTTCTATGCAACAAGTGCCCACTAGTGTTGCTTACCAACAACCTCCTCCCACATCAACTCAAAGTGCCTTCTTCACCCAAGATCCATCATGGGCCTCTCGCCCACCGACTATCTAGGCAGTGACACTCCCACCTCAAAGTACCTATCAAGGGCCATCAATGTAGTTTCAAAATATACCTCCAATACATTATCAACAACCACCTCCCAACCAACAACAACCACATCCTCATTAGTACCAACCTCCACTAAACCCCCCTCATGCACCTTCCACTTCCATGCAACCACCTCCTGACTACAAGGCATATGCTCAATACCAACAACACCAAAATCCTCCACCCGATCCGTATGGGGCCTACTCACAGTATCAATCCCAACCACCTTCTTACCAATAGCCTACTCAGGCATCATATCAAACCCAATCGTAGTAGGTGCAACCAACCTCCACTTACCAACAACCCACATCTTACCAACCCCAATCCAACACCTACCCATCATCTTACCAAGCACCCACCACATATCCAAACCAACCCCCACCTACTTAGCCCCTTACGTAGTAGTCATATCTTCCACCATCTTACCCTCACCCTCAACCATCTTTGGATGCATTCCAATTGTTGGCCAATCAGGTCGATAACTTAGAGTTATAGTCCACCGGTATTGGATATCAAAAGCCTACCCTCTATCAACTCATCAACCACCCAATTCATCCCTCCATACCTTCACCATCATATCCTCCTAGTTTTGAAGTGCCCAAGCTTGAAAAATTCAAAGGAGAAGAGGATCCTCAAGAACATGTAAGCACTTTCATGAACACCTATTTTGTAATTCAAGACAATGATCCTCTCATGCTCCACACTTTCCCTCAAACCCTTGGGGGAGCCACCTTGGATTGGTACAATCACTTGCCCAATCATAGCATATTCACTTTTGAACAATTGGCCAATCTCTTTCTAGAGCACTTCTAGCTTAATGTTAAGAAGAAGACCACATTAACTGATCTATATAATCTCTGCCAATTCAAAGATGAGCCTATATTGGATTATGGCACTTGATGGAGAACCATAATAACCAAATTTCCTTTCACCTTTCCTATGAATGAGCTCACTCGAATGTTCACAAGGAGTTGCTTGAAGCCCATCTCTTTACTATTGCAACTTCAACAATACCGAACACTTGAGGAAGCTTTAACTTAGGCCAAGATCATTGAAGATATCAAAATTCAAGAAGGTGAGATTAAACTCAAGAAGAAAGAGTGGCCTAGCAAGAATTCTAAGGGTAATTTCAACAATCAATCAAAACCTACCCAAGTCAATCAACTGGTGCTAATCACACAAGCTCCTCCACAACCACAACCTCAATGTCCACCTCCACAAAAACCACAACCTCACCCTCCACAACAACAATCTCAATAGTAGTATCCCCCTCTATAGCCTTCATATCCACCACCTCAGCCAACATACCAAGTTGTACCACCTCCACCCCAAATCCAAAATTCCAATCAACCAGACAATCATGCCAGATGCTCTAACCCATGACCCCCTCACAATTTCACCCCCTCACTGAACCACTTTCAACCATTTTCCAAAGGCTTTACGAGGCACAAGCAATAACCTTACCACGAGTGCAACCAAAGGATCCTAATAAGCCTAAAGGAATATATTACAAGGAACATCACTTCTATGTCTTCCATCATCAGAGGGGCCACGACATCAATGATTGCATGCAATTTAAACACTTGGTGCAAGACTTAATTGAAAGGGGGACTATCCAAGTCGACAACCCTCTCGCCCCACCAAACCAAAATCTTGGTATTTACCAAACCCCCTTGTCCCAACATGGGGTAGTACAACCAACTAGTGGGACTTCAACCTCCATCATACCACCCAACCAAGTGAATCACGTTAATAATGTCCCACACTACCAAGGTTTTGTTGGTATGATTCATGTGGTCACCCATAATCAAAGATATGTTGATCGACCACAAAAATCCAATGGCCCTTCCAATACACCTATTAACTCAACCACCACCACCACTAGTGCAACCTACACCACCTCCCCCAATTCACCTTGCACCTCCCCCTCCATGACCAATCATTTCACTAAGGAGACATCTCACCCACAACCTCAAATTAGCATTTTTCAAACTCTCAATCTATGAGATTATTCAGTAGCCTCCCCCACATCATGAGGTATTAATGGATATTATTAAGTCCATAAAAATTCAAGCACAAGACTCAAATACCTTTTTCAACTTCGTGGGGAGCATCCAAACTTGCATGGAGCCATCAATCGCTTTCTATAACTATGAGATTAAATATATGACAATCGAGTTACCTAATCCCCCTCTACATATAATGGCTCATATAGATCACAAGCCTTTCAAATGTGTATTGGTTGATATTGGCTCCTTCATTAATATAATCACCTTTGTTGCTCTTTATAACTTTAACCTACCATCCTCTCATGTTGTAGCTTCCACCTTCACTCTTTGAAATTTCAATTATACCTTGTGCTCGACACTTAGAACAATGGTTTTGCCCATTCAAGTCGATGTAAAAACCATCCACACCCTCCTCCATATCCTTGAAGGGGAAATGCAATACAATGTACTCCTTGGTATACCATGGATCAGGGACATGTGATGCATCCCCTCAACCTTACACCATTATCTCAAATATGTTCATGAGGGTCATATCCATTGTATCCCCATTGATGATGAACCATTCAAGTATTGCAACCTGATATCCAATCCATATGAGCCTCCCCTTACTTCCACCCACTCGATCGTCATTCCAATAACCTATCAACCTACCATCTAAACAAACGCCTAGCCTACTCAACCCCATGTGCAAGTCACACGATCCAATATTTCATCGACTCCTTTCCCCTCTTTCCATATTTTACCTCATGATCCCTTACCTTTGGCATATTAAACCCCTATTGTCCCTTCGTATCCCTCCTATACCTATTTTTCACTCTCTATCCATGTGTCTCCCTATCAAAACCTGTCACATTACCATAATCCTCCCTATTCAGCTCAGTCCCTTCATCCTAGCTAGCCTTCATCATCTCAACTTCTCCTAACCAATTGGTATTCTTCTTCTACCTATATTGCTACCATCAAACCTACATCCAACATCTCCTCCCTCTTACCTATGTTACCTTATCCTCCATCACATCCTACCACTTTTCTTTTTCCCCCTCATCCTAGACCAACCACCTCGGTTACTCGATGCCCTAGACCTACCCATCTAGCCTCCACTTCCTAGTCATCCACAAGCATGCACATTGCTACCACACCCTTAGCCCTTGCTATTGCTCATTCCATAGTGACACCATCAAAAGTCATCCCTTCTATCACACAACCAAATCCCACCCTCCTATCAATAATTGAATAGGTTACCATGGTACCTCCCCCAACACCTACCACATCATCATCCCTCCTAGTTTCCCCAACCATTCCCCCTTCCACTCAACCCTCACCTCCATCTCCTTCGAATGCTTATTATTTGCACCCCTCCCTCCTTGATGATACCCAAGTTTCCTCTCTACCTTTTTCACTTTCTTCATGCGATCCATTACCCCAAGTCATCGATGACAAGCCATATCCCTTGTCATCTAACCCACCACTCACTCAAGTTGCATTTCACATGACTAACAATAGCATTGGCAAGTATTTCATTCAAAATGTCACCTTTACCCTATCAATCATAAGGCGATTAGATGGAAAAAACCACCCTAGATCCCTCCCCTAGCTATAGGTGTGGTCTATCCGATGGGTTCTTCTCCTAATCACATTAACTTTGTATAAGGGGGACATGATAGCAACACAGATCAACCACTCAGCTCAATTCAATTTTATCTCCCAAACATTAACTTCAATTTTCTTTTCAACCTACCCTCCATCTATCATCATTCAACCCACTCGCACACATATTGCACAACCTCCCCCATATTATTCTTCTAATCCCCCTCCTAATATTTTAGTTTCAATTCAATAAGGTTATGAAGCCTAGTATCCTCTCTCTCAAGGTTATTCTTATATGCAACAAGTTCCCTCTAGTGTTGCTTACCAATAGCCTCCTCCCAAGTCAATTTGGAGTGCATTCTTCACCCAAGCTTCATCATGGGTCTCTCACCCATCGACTATCTATGTAGCAACACTCCTACCTCAAAGCACCTATCAGGGATCATTAATGCAGTTTTAAAACATACCTCCAATGTATTATCAACAACCACCTTCCAATCGATAACAACCACATCCTCATTTGTTCCAATCTCCACCAAACCCCCCTCATGCTTCTTCCACTTCCATGCAACCACCTCTTGACTACAAGTCCTATGCTCAATACCATCAACACAAAAACCATCCACCTGATAGGTATGGGTTCTACTCATAGTATCAATCCCAACCACCTTCTTATCAATAGCCTTCTCAAGCATCATATCAAATCCAATCGCAGTAGGTGCAACCAACCTCCACTTTCCAAAAACCCACATCTTACCAACCCCAATCCAACACCTACCCATAATATTACCAAGCACCTACCACATATTCAAATCAACCCCCACTTACTCATCCCCTTGCATAGCAGTCATATCTTCCATAATATTATCCTCACCCTCAATGACCTTCGAATGCATTCCAATTATTGGCCAATCGGGTTGAAAAATTAGAGTTATAGTCCACCAGTATTGGGTATCAAAATCCTACCCTTTTTCAACTCATCAACCACCTAATTCATCCCTCCATACCCTCATCATTGTACCCTCCTAGTTTTAAAGTACCCAAGCTTGATAAATTCAAAGGAGAAGGGAATCCTCAAGAACATGTAAGCACCTTCATGAACGTCTATTTTGTAATTCAAGAAAATGATCCTCTTACACTTCATACTTTCCCTCAAACCCTTGGGGGAGTTGCCTTGTACTAGTACAATCACTTGCCCAATTATAGCATATTCTCTTTTGAACAACTATTCAATCTCTTTCTAGAGCGCTTCTTTAAGAAGAAGATCACATTAACTAATCTATATAATCTCTACCAATTAAATGTTGAGCCTATCTTGGATTATGGTTCTTGATGGAGAACCATCATAACTAAGTTTCCTTTCACCTTACATATGATTGAGCTCACTTGAATGTTCACAAGGAGTTTCTTGAAACCCATATTTTTATAGTTGCAACTTTAACAATACCGAACACTTGAGGAAGCTTTAACTCATTCCAAGATCATTGAAGATATCAAAATTCAATAAGGTGAGATTAAACTCAATAAGAAAGAGTGGCCTAGCAAGAATACTAAGGGAAATTTCAACAATCAATCAAAAACCTCCTCAATTCATTCAAATGGTGCTAACCATACAAGCTCCTCCACAATCACAACCTCAATTTCCACCTCTATGGCAACCACAACCTCACACTTCACAATAACAATCTCAATGGCAATATCCCCCTCTATAACCTTTAGGTCCACCACCACAACCAACATACCAATCTATACCACCTCCACCCCAAATCCAAAATTCCAATCAATAAAACACTCTAACTCATAGCCCCCTCGTTGAACACCTTTCAACTATTTTCCAAAGTATTTATGAGGCACAATCAATAACCTTTCCATGAGTGCAACCAAAGGATACTAATAAGCCTAAAGGAAGATATTACAAAGAACATCACTTTTGTGTCAACATTATTAAATGGGCCACGACATCAATGATTGCATGCAATTTAAACACTTGGTACAAGACTTAATTGAAATGGGGACTATCCAAGACGACAACCCTCTCATCCCACCAAATCAAAATCTTGGTATTTACCGAATCCCATTGCCCCAGTATAGAGTATTACAACTTACTAGTGGGCCTTCAACCTCCATCACACCACCTAACCAAGTGAATCATGTTAATAATGTCCTACACTACCAAGGTTTTTTTGGTATGATTCACATGGTCACCCATAATCAAAGATATATTGATCAATCATAAAAATACAATGGCCCTTCCAATGCACCTATTTCTCATTCACCACCATCACCATTGCAAACTACACCACCTCCCTCAATTCACCTTGCACCTCCCCATATGCAATTGGTTATTTCATTGAGTCATATCACTCACAGCCTCAAATTGGTATCTGCTAAGCTCTCAATCTATGAGCTTATTCAACAATTTCCCCCACATCGTGAGGTATTGGTGAACATACTTAACTCTATCAAACTCCAAGAACAAGATATAAACACCTTTTAATTTCATGGGGAGCATCCAAACTTGCATGGAATCCTCAATCACTTTATATGATTATGAAATTAAATCCCATGCCAATCGACTTACCCAATCCTCCTTTGCATATAGTGGATCTCATAGATCGTAAGCCTTTCAAAAGTGTTTTGGTCATAACTAGATATTCCATTAACATTATCACCTCCATTGCTCTTTAGCACCTTAACCTACCACCCTCTCATGTCACAGCTTCCACCTTCACCCTTTGAGATTTCAATGACACCTTGTGCTTGATCCTTAGAATGATGGTTTTGCCCATTCAAGTTGGTGTAAAAACCATCCACACCCTCCTCCATATCCTTGAAGGGTAAATGCAATACAATGTGATCCTTGATAGACCATGTATTAGGTATATATAATGCATCCCTTTAACCTTACACCATTACCTTAAGTATGTTCATGAGGGTCATATCCATTGTATCCCCTTTGATGATGAACTATTCAAGTATTGCAATCAGATATCCAATCCATATGAACCTCCTCTTCCTTCCACCCACCTGATTGTCACTATAGTGACCCAAAAACCCACCATTCACTCACCTACCTAGCCTACTCAGCATCATGTGCAAGCAACCCAATCTAATATTCCATCGACTCCTTCCTCCTCTTTCTATCCTTCACCTTGTGATCCCTTGACTTTGGCATCTCAAACCCTCCTATCCTTTTGTATTCCTCGTATACCTCTTATTCATTCTCTGCTCATGTTTCCCCTTACCAACCCTTATTGCCTTACCATAATCCCTCCTATTTAGCTCAACCCCTTCATCCTAGCCATCCCTCATCATCCCAACTTCTTTCAACCAACCTGAATCCCTCTTCTACCTCTATTGTTACCATCATAATTTCATCCAACATCTCCTCCCTCTTACCTACACCACCTTATCCTCCATCGCATCCTACCACTTTTCTTTCACTCTCTCATCCTAGACCAACCACCTCAGTTACTCGACACCCTAGACCTGCCCATCTAGCCTCCACTTCCTAGTCATCCACAAGCATGCACGTTGCTACCACACCCTTGGCCCTTTCCACTACTTATCCCATGGTGATGCCATTAGAATTCATCCCATCTATCACACAACCAAATCTCACCCTCTTATCAATTGTTGAATAGGTTACCACGATACCTCCCCCAACACCTACCACATCATCATCCCTCCTAGTTTCCCCAACCATTCCTCCTTCCACTCAAACTGAGCCTCCACCTCCTCCATGTGCTTCTTTTATGCACCCCTTCCTCTTTGGCAATACCCATGTTGCCTCTTCATCCTTGTCACTTTCTTCATTCAAGTCATTAACCCAGGTCATCGATGACATGACATATCCTTTGGCATCTGACCTTCCCCTCACTCAAGTTGCAGTTCACATCACTAACCCTAGCATTGGCAAGTATTTCATTTAAAATATCATCTTTACCCCATCAATGATCTATTCAATCATGGATTATAAACACCTTAAAAACCCTCCCCTAGCTATATGTGTGGTCTATCCTATGGATTCTTCTCCTAATCACATTAAATTTTTATAAGGGGGACTTGATAGAAACATAGATCAAGCATCTGAACCATATTTTTTTATGGCAATGCACAATTTTTGTCAAATCCTTCCTTTGCCTTTCAATACCTCCACCATTTCAATTGGCATGGCTATGACCTTAGACATTACGAGCAAGGTACTTGCAGCATTCTTTAGCCTCATTACCAATTTCCTACCAATATAGTTGGTCTAGGTTATAATCATTCCTCTTCACCTAATCTTCTCGTCGATGAGCTCCAATGCATCACCCTTGGGCTCAACAAAGACAACGATGATGATCATATCGACCCTAAATATGAAAACACTTCACTTTATTACTATCACCAAATAGACACCATTAATACCTTTCCACTTGAATTCTCAAAATATGAACTCGATGAGCTTTTTGAGCAACTTTAAATCACTTTCAACAGTTTCAAAGAGGCTTTATCCCCCATTGTCCCTATTATCGATCCCATGGATGATAGTAATAGCTATCTATGTCTATTTCCTATTCCTCGCCCATAATTCCCATCCTCCTTTGGAGCATGCTAATCCCTCTATCTAACTACTACCATATCACCCTTATATTATCCTTCCATCATAGCACAACTCCTCCCTCGTGAGCATGGGAACCCAAATTCTGATATGTTCCCTTACTTGCTCCCATAATTCAACATGATCTCCATTGATCTATTTATTATAATTCATAATACAAATTCCCCTTATAAATACATTCACATAAATCCTAACCTCATCAAATTTGATCACCTTTCCTTACATCATTCATCATCTGATTTCCTTCCCTTATATTGACTCCTCCATAATGCCAGTTTATACATTTCTCCATCATCTATTGATGTGTCTGTTTATCAAACTAAAATTACCAAGGATTAACCCTCATAAATTCCTATTAATATCACTTATGACATACACATTATTCCCACTCTACATAAATTAGAATAAGGTTCATATATGCTCGTTGAGGATGCCATCGATATTGACCTTAACATTAATCCTGAAAATCCTTTGATTATCAAGATCGACCAAGGTCTTTTGACTGAATAAAGAGAACAATTCATAGCCTTTTTAACTAAATAAAAATAGGTCTTCACTTGGTCCTATAAGGACATGCCTAGCCTCAACCCCAATTTAGTCATCCACAATCTTACCTTACATCCTGATACCAAGCCAATTAAAGAGAAATTGTGCAAACTTCATCCCACTGTAGCCCTCCTGGTCAAGGAAGAATTGCAAAAGCTATTAGATGTGGGTATAATTCAACCCATTGATTACTAGAGTGTCTTTCATACATGGTTCTTATTAGTAAGGCAAACGGGGGGATTCATGTATGCACATAATTTCTAGATTTAAACAAGACTTTTCTTTGCCCAACATTGATACACTTGTAGACTCTACCACAGGCCATAAAATACTCTCCCTTATGGATAATTTTTTGAGATATAATCAAATCCATGTAAACCTAGCTGATCAACACAAAACATCTTTCATAATACCTTGGGGACATTTTGTTACAAAGTTATGCCATTCAGATATGACATATATTTTCCATGATACGAGCTACTTATCAATGTGATATGACATATTTTTTCCATGATTACGTGCAACAAATAATTGAAGACTACATGGATGATCTTTTAGAAAGATCCAAAATTTTTCTTGGGCACCTTGATGTACCACATAAATTTTTTGACTGGCTCTTAGAGCATAGTATACAACTTAATCCTAAGAAGTATGTCTTCAGTGTTACTTTTGGTAAACTCTTAGGGTTGATTGTCTCTAATCAAGATATTGAGGTCAACACTAATAAGGTCAAGGTCATCATAGAAATGCCTCCCCCTAGGAACATTAAATAATTATGTAAATTATAAGGAAAAACTCAAGTGATTCATCACTTTATTACACAATTATCAGACAAATGCAAGTCATTTAATCATATTTTAAAAAATGGGGTCACTTTTGCATGGACCCGTGAATGTCTATAGGCTTTTGATACCATAAAACACTATTTATAATCTCCACCTATTTTTTTGCCACCTCATCTAGGTATTCAGTTACTTATATACATTTCTACCATTGATTTTGCTCTTGGGACTGTTGGTCTAGAAGAATGAGAACAATTACGAGCAAGCAATATATTATATAAGTTGTACCTTGGTGAGCTATGAGACTAGATATGCTTATGTGAAGCTTTGTCTTGCTATGGTCTTTGCCACCAAGAAACTATGGGTGAAATTTTACCCCTTTCACCTACATTTTTTGAAGGGTGATGGCATATTTAAGTTGGCCAAAATTTTTAGGTACTATAAAATGGGCGAAGGATGAAGATTAATGGATAAATTAAATCAAGTCAAGAAAAAGACTAAATGGACAAATTGGTGGGTAGATACTCAAGGTATATCCCTAATTCTTTTCTTGCCTTTGGACGAAAGAGTGGGATCCCAAATTCCTATCCAAGTCAGGCAAAAGAATGGGGTGGCAGCATAAGGGCTCTGGGACTTGAACCCCTGTCCAAATAGTGCATCATTAGTAAAATATGCTACCCCTAATTGAGAACCCTATATTAGTGGATAAAATGTTTGGTAGGATGCAAAAATATGGTTTATGCTCAAATAGAAAAAATTATAGGAAGGTAGCAACAAAGCACCAAGTCTGATCATCCATCCTTCTAACGATATTACAAAATATGGAAAATTGAGATATTTACGGACAAAGGAGTTTTCTTGAATACCCATCCAAGGTTGAATTTATCATTAATTAGGAGGGAAGCACCAGGAAACCCTAGTCAATATCATTAATAATCTCAACTACCTTAGTACAAGCTTTAGTAGGCACAAAGGAGGTAATTTGAAATGCACAACTTCAGAGGTAATTAATCCCAAGCCTTCCATCCACATGAAGGGGTAAAGTAGGTGATAATTTATGGTCCAATAGTAATGTTAGAGAGATCAAAGGCCAGGATCGATGCAGAAGCACCTAACTCCTTCTAGACAACCACCATTCTTCCATAAGGCAAGGCATTAGCAAATCGTCCATCCATTTCAGCATGATCTTCCCATCGAACACCATTAATGTTTGAATTTGAATTTATTATAATATTGTCTATAAATAGTGGGATGCTAGAAATTTCAAGCATGGCTCTTTGACCATTACAATTCATATGTAATTCTTCATTGCTTTGTAAAAATAAGGATACTACTATTTGTTGTTCGATTTTGTCTTCACTTTCTTGCATTTGAATATGAATGCTTATTTTTGCTATGGTCATCTGAGTTTCCTCATTTAATTATGTAATTTGGAATTCATGGGCTTTGCTTGATGGTTCTAGAATTAGCATTCACCTTTGAGTTTAGGTGTTTATTTTTTCTAAGGTTGGTTGGGTGGGAGTGCTCTAATTATGAATCTTGGATTTCATGCACCCTCTCACCAATTTTGAAATTCGCTCTAACTCACTACGCTGAATGATAAGTGAATGTGTGATGGACTGATATGTTAGGTGGTATGCTCATATTTTCATTTATGATGTTGAGTGTGCATGTGTCTTGATGCGGCCATAACCTTTCCTTGTGAGTTTTGGCTATGGCCTCCCTTTTCTTTATTTCCCTCTCTCCTTTTTCTCCTTCCTTTGTGGCGTACGTAGCTAGGACTTAAGTAACCAGTATCCTTTAGAGATCTACTACAACACCTCTCCAAGGCTAGGTGATCATTTAATGTTGTTCTAATATCATCATGTGCACCACCCGCTCGTCCAATGTTAGTTTCTGCACCAACATTTTTTTGTGATTCTACTTGGGACCCAAAAAGGTCTTTGTTGTTTAAGGAAATCAAAGTTTAGTGATACTTTGATTTATTGTTGAATCAACTAGTGACTCCTCTTCAAGAAAGATACAAATTTCAAGATCATATGCCCCTTTTATGCTAAACTTTTTCCATATCTCGAAGGACTCAGGATGTGGTGAGTAGCCCTGATCTTGCTAGTGGAGAAGGTATGCTCATTTGGTGATTCCAATTTGGTGACTGAATCCGAATGGTCTAAAGTATTGGTACTTCAATGGCCAAGCTCAATTTTCCTATCTAGAATGATCCTAGCCCTCTCAATCTCCCTATTTGGTATGATATTCCTAAGGCTACATTCAAAATGCTCCCTAGCTATGATAGTACTGAAGGTGCTGTATATGAGCATTATCAGGATGTGGCCTCCTTATCTGTCATCCATGAAATTACCTTTGAGGATGTCATTCTTAAGCTTCTTTTTCTCTCTCTCAAAGTAAGAGTGTTACTATGGTTTAAATCTATGGAGCATGGGAGCATTCATACTTTGGTAGAGCTAGTAGAGGCTCTCATCAGTACATTCGACACTTTTGTAGATCCTTTTATATTACTCACACAACTCATGTTCATCAAGTAGACCTATTATGAAATCATTGTTGACTTTAATGTCTGCTTCAAAAGAACCTATAGGAGGATACCCCATGAAGCCAGGTCATCTCCTACTCAAGCATACATATATTAAGTATGTGTCTTTGATCAAGACATAAGCCTCCTCATCCAACAATCAAGAAAAAAGGAGTTTCCCCAAATCTTCAAAGAGGTATCCCATGCTGAGAGAATGTTGATCCATATTGGTAAGCTTGTCGATAGGAGCTTCCTCCAACCTTTTCTACCTCTAGAATACTCAATGCAGAATTTATTACCTTTGGAGCTTGCATATGTGCAGTTTCATGAAAATACATAGCAAATACAACAAGAACTAAAGATGAGAATCCACTGGTTAACTAAAGAAGTTAGTAGCATGAATAAAAGGCCCTTAAGAGGGGAGAAAAATTTTGAATGTGGGGAAGCCAATACACAATAGTCTCACACGTAGCCATAAGATAACAAAGGATGGGAGGGAAACTAGACCTCTGGCCTAGATAGAGGAGATAACCATTTACTTCCAAATTTTGGGAGCCCTATTGACTGTAATTCCCTGTATGAGAGAGAATATGGATAGTAGGTAGCTCTTAACATAGGGGAGCAAGGGCACAATGATGCTATATTAACGCTCATGCCAACCCTAAAAATGGCCAATACAACCCCTATAGTACTAATCCTCCAACAAGATTCATCTCTCAGCCAGCAAGGGTTGGAGTTAGCCCAAGAACCTAGGTGTAGATATGGGTTGAATTCAAGTAATGTGAAAATAGTTGGCTTACCCCATGATGACCTCTGCTACAACTTCAAAAACAATATCCTAAATCTAAAACAACCAAAGCAAAAGGATTGGATCTCAGTTGAGATTGACATCTATCCTAAAAGGGATGAAATATGGGTAACAATGCAAGTTGACCCATATGAAGTACATTTTTGGTATCCGCATCCTAAAAGGATAACAACCAAAGCATGGGATAAGGTGGTAAAAGGAAATTTTCCACGAGTGGCCTCTGAGAAAAATACAAAATTACTAAGGCCAAGCATGAGACCTAGAAAGGCCTCTAGATCAATGAATGATATTATCCAACAGTATCAAGTCAAGCATAGTCAATGGATCAAGTTTTGTATCATTTGGTTTGAACACTATAGATTCATCGAATAGGCTGCAAAAGGTCTTTGGTTTCAGCATGCCCATTGCACCATAATTTTGTGTAAATAAGTTGACTGATAAATAAAAGATGTAGTTTGTGCAAATCCACATGGTGGCTGACATATTTTTAGGCCAAGGTTGTAGGGGATCTACTCTAATTGTTCTTATAGTAATTGTGTGATGATTTCCCAGTTGGCCACCTCTCTTTTTAAAATAAACTTTCTCTTTGTCTTGTGTTCTGTCTTTCATGTTCTCATTGTGATTCTATAGACCAATGGATAGAAAGTTCCTTAAAGCTCGCAAGATTGTAAAGCTAGTACATCTTGATCCATGAATGTGTCACTCCATCTTAAGCATGAAGTCATAATATCAATTGGATAAATATAAAAAGCAATATTTGGTAGTACCACAAGTGAGATTCATATCAAGCCAAATATTTCAAGGCAAGCACTAGAACTTGGTAGATTAAACTCAAGAAAATGCCTTGAAGGCAATATTCCTAGCAATACCCCCCCTTAAGATGTATTTTAGAAAGCTAATAAGATCCTTTTTGTATTGTGTGAAGAAGAAGAAGAGCTACATTAGCATAGACAAGTGTCTCTGGTATTTTTTCTATTCTTGAAGCATCCATGGGCCATGATAGAGTATATCAATGGGAATTTGTTCTTTGGAAGTCTCATGTAGATCATAAAAGTTGTCCTGAGTCTACCAGGGGATATCTTTAGAGTCACCTTATTTTTCATTTCTTTCTTACCCTATTTTATCTCTCTCCTTTTTTTTTCCTGTGTGATGGTTGTTACTAGTTTCCTTAGTTAGTAACACTCTCCTCTATCCTCTTCGTTCTTGTTCCTTTTTTCTAGGTTTCTCTTTTTGTGGACTTATTTTTCTCCTCTTGTGCCCTCCTTTTCCTTGTTGTATTTCACTCTATCAAGGGAATGTTTCCCCACCTTTGAACCACCATTCCCTAGTGTCTTGCAACCTTCCCTAGTTCTCCTTGTTTCTATTTTCTTCTATGTCCTTCTCCTCTTTCTTACCTATTGATTGTGCTTTTTTAAGTTGAAGAAGCTTTTTGGGTTCCTATTTTCCCACAAATGGAAAATCCCTATGAGCCACCAAGAGTGTGGGTGAAATTTTTCCCCCTTTCACGCACTCTTTTTTAAGAGCAATGGCATATTGAAGTTGGCCAAAATTTTGTGGGCAGAGGATGAAGATTAATGGATAAATGAAATCAGCTAAGTAAAAGGTAGTATGGAAAAATGGGTGGGCACATACTTGAGGTGGATTCCTGATTTTCACCCTACCTTTGGATGGAAGAACGGGATCCCAAATATCTATTTGAGTCAATTAGAAGAATGGGGTGGCAGCATAAGGGCTATAGGACCTAAACCTTCATACAAATAGTGCATCATTGCTAAAATATGTTGCTCCTAATTGATAACCCCAACTTAGTGGAGAAAATATCTGGGAGGATAGAAAAATATGGTTCATGCCCAAATAGATAGAATTATGGGAAGGTAGCAACAAAGCAACAAGACCGATCATCCGTCCTTCTAACAACGTATTGTAAAAGGTATAAATTGGGATATTTGTGGATAGATAAGTGTACCAGAATTCTTATCTAAGGCTGAAGTTGTCATTCATCAGGAGGGAAGCACCAGGAACCCATGGGTAAGATCATTAATAATGTTATTTGCCTTAGTACGAGTTGTCAATAGGTACAAAGGAGGCAATTTGAAATGCACAGCTTTAGAGGTAATTAATCCCAGACCTTTTATCCACATGAAGAGAAAGTAGGTGAGAATTTATGGCCCAAAAGGAATGTCAAAGGGATTAAATTCCACGATCAATGTAGAAGCACCTAACTCCTTTCAAACAACTACCATTCTTACACAAGTCAAGGCATCAACGGATCATCCACCTGTCTCAACATGATTTTCCCATAAAATACCATTAATTTTTGAATTTGAAATTACTATAATACTTTCTATAAATAGTGTGATGTTATTGATTCCAAGCGTGGTTCTTTGGATATTACAATTCATATGTAATTCTTCATTACCTTGTAAATATAAGGATACTACTATTTGGTCTCTCATTTTATCTTCACTTCCTTGCGATTGAATCTGAATGCTTATTTCTGTGATGGCCATATGAGTTTACTCATTTAATTTTGTAATATAGATTTTATGGGTTTTTCTTTATGGTTCTAGAATTCGCATTCACCTTTGGGTTTAGGGGCTTATTTTTGCTAAGGTTGATCAGGTGGGAGCGCTCTAATTTTAAACCCTGGCTTTCATGCACCCTCTCACCAGTTCTAGAATTCACTTCAGATTGGTGCACTAAATTATAAGTGAGGGTGTGACGGGATGAAATGTTAGGTGGTATGCTCGTGTTTCCATCAAAGATGTTGAGCATACATGTATCTTGATGTGGCCATAATCCATCCTTGTGAGTTCTGGCTATGGCCTCCCTTTGCATTCTTTCCCTCTCCCATTTTCCTCCTTCCTTTATGGCATAGGTAGCTAGGACTTAAGAAGCCTATATTATTTGAAGATCCACCACCATACCTCTTTTGGATTGGGAAACCGTTCAATGTTGGTCGAAGACCATCGGGTGAGCCACCCGCTCATTCAATGCCAATTTTTTCACCAACAAAAACTTTGCCACTACATGCTCAATAATACAACTTATGTCATCACTCAAAAAACATGTGTTATATGATGAGTCGCACATACACCAATAGTAGAACTTCTAAATGGATAATGATCCTAACTAAATTTGACCTTGAATTTATGAGTCAAAAATCCATTAAGAGTCAGGTCATCGCTAACCAACTCACTGAAGCTACCAAATGATTTCATCTTCACTATTATTGAACAAGAAGGACCTATTGAACCCAAATATTATGTTGACCTCACTCTTTTATTTGATGGATCTAAGTGTGAACAAGGTAATAGTGTTAGGATAGTCTTTTTCATGCCACAAGGGGTCCCTATCCCCTTTTCTTTCAAACTCAATTTCCCTTGCATGAATAAAAACATAGAGTACAAAGCCCTAATTCTTAGATTCCAAAATACCATGGATGTGTACATTAAATGAATTTGAATTATAGGCAATTATAAAATTATTGTTAATCAAGTTAAAATAATTTACCAATGCAAGTGCCCAATTTTGAAATATTACAAGGAGATAGTCGATAAACTCCTCTCCAATTTTGGTTGGTATGATTTGATTCTACACCATGCTCAACCAATCACTTTGCTGATACCATGACCTATTTAGGGCCCCTTATTCCATAGAATCCCTTTTATAATATCACCATTATTTGCATTACGAGACTTTATTGATATGATCTTTCCCGTGACACTTCTTTGAATGAACAAGATAATTATTTTATTCAAGTAGAACCATACCACAATGAGTTCTTTCAAGTGTATGAATTTCTCAAGTTTTTCTCTCTTTCGCTAGACTTGCCCTCCACTACCAAATAAATGTTCAAAAAAAATATAGCTTGATTTGTTATCCTAGAGGATGTCATTTATCATAGAGGCTATTATGGTATTCTCCTTCATTTTCTCGATCCATAAGAAGCAACCTGGGAAATTTTCCAATCACATGATGGCACTTGTGGTAGCCATTTTAGTGGGATGGCCATTGCAAATATCATATTGTGCATGGGCTATTTTTGGCCCACATAGAATGTGACTATTGCACATACGTAAATAAATGTATCAAATATCAATACCATACCAACTTAATGCACCTACCATCATAGGCTTTGCAAACCATTCGAGTTATGTGGCCCTTTTCTCAATGGAACCTTGATCTTATTAAAAAAATATCATCTCCCTTCTCAGGGTGTCACACATTCATTATAACTACCACTGATTATTCCACTAAATGGGTTGAATCCATCCCTCTTGTCAGCACAATGAGTTTTCAAATTTGTGAAGTTCATACTCCATCACATTATCTGTCGCTTTTATATCCCTTCCAAGATCATTTTTTATAATGGTCCTTCCAATAATAAGGATGTTCAAGATTTTTGTGATAAGTACCATGTTTAACACAATTTTTTGACATCTTACTACCTCTAGAGCAATGGACAAGCTAAGGCTACTAATAAGACTATTATTGCCATCCTCAAGAAAATTGTTCAAGAAAATGACAAGGATTGGTACATTCAAATTATTTTGTAATTTTGGGCTTATAGAACTAGCATTCACACACCTACTGGGATAACTCATTTTTCATTAGTCTATGGAGCTGAGGTGATCATACCTCTTGAGATTGAAATCCTATCTTTGCATGTCTCCTTGAAAGGGTTTATCGATGATGATATAGTGCGATAAGCATGTCTCGATTGGTTGACTCTCCTCGATGAATGATGAATAAATTTCCTCAATCATCTTCATGTCTATTAGGATCAAGTTCAATGTTTCTATAATAATAGAGTCCATCTACATGATTTCCAAGTGGGAAATATCGTTCTTAAGAAAAACCAACAAAACTCCCACTTGCCTCTACACTTGCATGACAAATTTACCATCAATTGGCTTGGACCATTTATTGTTAAACAAAAGCTCAAAATAGGAGCCTAAAAACTTGCTAACCTCAAGGGAATTGAGGAGCCTGAACCCATTAACATTATACATCTCACATACTTTTATGCCTAATGCAACACCAAAATTAATCAATCAAATAAATCAAAATCAAAATCAATCAAATAAAATATATATATTGAATCATCTTCCAAGTTGTACATCATCCACATTCATGCATTTGCATGTAATATTCCACCTCGCAATAGGCTTCATCATCCTTTGTGTTCATACAACTCATCTTCAATATCTTTTAGAAATAGCATCATATTTGAGTTGCATGCATAAGCACTGAGAGATGTAGTTTTTTTGGCTGAATATGAAAGATACCCATTGAATTTTATCCTTTCCACCTCCTTTTGTTGTCACACTTCATTTTCATCTAACCATTCAACATCCTACAATGCATGAATCAACCAAACATTAACAAATAAAAATTCCTAGCAATCATTCACAAATTGGGGGATGTTGAGTACTGGTAGGATGAATAGTTGGCATCTCAGTCCACTCACACCATCTTTCACCATTTTATGCACTTTCATAGCCCACCTACATTTACCCATCATCCCTCATCGCTATCGCTCCTCATTTTCATCTAACCATTTCTCAAAATTTTCTAGGATAACAACTCATGATTGAATGACAATCAATTCACTTACTCGAGCATCTCACAACATTCCCTGGTCAATTTTGAGAAATGACCAAGTGAAAATGAGGAGTTTCAATTGATCGTCCTCCAAAAAAAAAAAAAAAAATAAAATCAATTATCATTATCATAGCATATCGCACATTTTGATCTTTAATATTTTGCTTGTATTACCATTGCATCCATTTGTTCCTCTTTTTGCTTCTCTTTGCATCTTCTTACTCTTCTTATTTTCATCCTTGCACATCACTCCTTGTTGTATGGTCATGCTTTTAGCGGCTACATACCTTAGACCATTGTGTATTTCTTGTCTTTCTTCCTTCTTTCTATTCTCCCTTTCTTCTCTTTCTTTCTCCTTTTTTCCCTCTTCGTTTCCTTCCATCTTCTTTATCCTTTTTTTCTTTCTTTTCTCTTGCAATAGTTTTATCTCATTTCTACTTCTAAAACAATTTTGATTCCAACATTCCTTTTGTTTTTATTCGTGGCACTAGTTGTTGTCATGTTAATCAAGGACATCTTCTTTGTCATAGTTGTCTTAGTCCCTCTTGTTTGTATCACCACCCAACTCATTTCGCTTGCACTCACCCACCACCCTCACTATACATTCCCACATTACCCTATGGCACCTCATATTTTTTTATATCTCTATTTTGGAGTATCTCTAGGTTCTTTTGATCACTCAATCATTCTTAGTATTGCAATCAACCTCTATCAAATGTTAGCTAGTCCTTGAGAGCTATTGATTGTTCTTGGTTAACTCTCGCTCTTTCTTGGACCATGCACATATACCATACATTAATTACATTTTTGTGCTTAGGGAAGATGAACCCATGCATGGCTCTTTCCATAAAGCAAACAGTTTTCCCTTTTCATATTTCCATATGCATAATCCAAACCTGAAGATTCATGTCAAAAGAAAAAGAGTAAAAAATAAAAAAAAGAGAGAAGTAAAAAAATAATAGTTATCAATCATCATAGATCCTTAGGCATTCTAGACATATCCACTAGGACTATAAATGCATGTCTGGTAGTGGACCAACGTTGAAGGACTATGGGACTATCTCCATCGGGGCTATAGATGCTTGACTGGAAATAGAGTATGCCCTTTGCATATGAGCTAGTTTATGATGGCTTGAGTCACAAATGGTTAAATCCAACCTTGCTCAAAATTTGGCAACAAATATTCACTACACACACAGTAGGTTCTTGAGAGACTTGACTCCCTAGGATGATCTTAGTATCTTTGAGGACCTGTTCGATTACTAAAAATCCAAATTGACACATGGTCCCATTTCTCATTTTACCTTGTTATCTATCTTGTTCATCATTTGCACTCCATGTTGTCATTCATTTCTTAACCGGTTCAATCTAACTTTATCGATGTCCTTGATTAAGTGATAAATAACAAGTTTACCTCTACTTGTATAAGTGGTTGTTATTTTGTCATTACCCATGTAGTATATCCATTTTTGTGTTCCACTACTTTCACATATATCATCTACGCTATCTAATTTATGCACTATCATCATTCATCATTGATGAGCACAAAAAATGCTCATATTTTTGCATGGATTTCTAACATATTATACGACATTATTATTATAGAATGTATATTTTATGAAAGTTTTATATATATTTAATAGTAAATTATGTATATTATCTAATATTTGTTTTTAAGTGAATTGTGTGCAGATTTAGTGGTTTTTACGGTATTTTAGCATGTTTACGTCAAGGTCCCATTTGGACTTGGCACTTTCAATTTGATGAAGGTAAAACATCTATAGTACACCAATATGAAGTGCTAAGTCAGGCACCCGATTCCCTTTGAAGCACCCGACTCTCGTTTGGCGCTTAACTGACGAGCACTCGATTCCAGCTAGGCACATGCTTCCTGTTAGACGCTTGATTCCTATTAGGTGTCTTCTTCCCATTAGGCGCTTGCTTCCCATTAGGCACCTGATTCCCATTAGGCACATGATTCCTATTATGACCTACTTCCCATTGACATAGAATTACAACCCGACTCTCATTGACGTAAAATTACAACGTGACTCCTGTTGTCGACAGAACAAAATAGGGATTTCAGTGATGGATGCGGATGATATTTCAGCAAGGGATGTGGATGAAAAACAAAGTCAAAAACCATATGGCATCTATTTTCTAGCAAATACGTAAATATCAATGCAAATAGATAAAGCATAAAATTAGACGTATTCTATTCTGATAAAAACAGAATACGTTAAATCAATCTAAATTAATGTTTTTGCTTTATCTCCCTATTTCTACGTATTTGTTGTAACCATAAAATCAGAAATTTATTTGCTCTCAAATGTAACAAGGCATGGCCGCATATCTTATAAATATGCAGGCCACCCCTGATAAAGATATCTTGGATGTGAGAATTATTCTATAATTTTTTAAAACTGCAATATATTCATTTGAGTGTTTTTATTAATCTCAAACTAGCGTCCGGTGAATGAATTGATCGAGTGGAAGACTACTGGAGCTTGGGCCCACTCTAAACAATACTCCTCCCCCTTTTACCTTGCTTTCTGTAGTTAATTTATTTACTATTTTTTTAGATTATTTAATTCTTGTAGTTTCCCTTGTTTTCTGTAATTTTCTAGCAAGTGCATGTTTTAATTTTCATAGGTTTATTTTCAGTCGTGTTTATTTTTAATTCATTATTTATTTTTTTGCACTTAATTCTATTGAGTTTGGATGAATTGAAAATACACAAAGAACACCCCCACCAAACCAATAGGTACAGAGGGACTCATTCCTCACACTACAGGCATATACTGTGTGTGATACTCACAAGTTTACGAGCTACCCCGGGTTGACAAATTAAATGGAGGTAATTAATTGAACTATAGAAAATTAACCAATGTTTTGCCCAACATTTTGGCATCATTGTCGGGGAGTGTCACAACTGTAGTGTATGATCCATAGGTCAGTTAGTTTGAAAATTAATTTCAGATTTCCTTGCTTGTAGATCATCTACCTATGAAGCATGAGTCCACCAAGAGCCTAAAAAAATCCAACAGATCATTTATTGAAAAAAATAGAAAACACCTCAAGCTTAGAATATTCTAGAAATATTTATTAAAGAGAAAATCCCATCCATTTGAGTCATCTTATCACAAAAACTCATTTTACAAAATATTTTAGTGACTAGGATGGGGAAAATTCAACAATTATTTTAGAAGTATTCCAGCAAAAAGGAAAAACTACCAATACGAGGAATAGCCTCCATAATTAAAATAGAAATAGGAACATTGTTTAATGGTGTGAAGAGTGAAATTTTATCTCTTGCTTTACAGTCAGACACATTACCGAAGAAGAAGCAAGAATCTGAAGCAATGTCTACCTTTTTTGTTCGAGGTGTAGAGAAAATCATGAAAAAAATAAATATCCAGAGAATACAGTAGAAGTTTATGAAAACTGTCACCTGGATCATCAGACCAGGTTGTGTCCAAAAATAATAAAAGAAAATCTAGAAGAAGTAGAAACTTACTTCGTGGATCTACCTCCACAAACACAACTATCAAAAAATCCTAGCTTACTAGTTTCACCTTCTACCAGGCCAAAATAGTTGTTGGCACCACCAGAGTTGAATCCCAACAACAACTGTTTAAATTCACTAGCTTATCAGGGAGTTATGGGAATAAACCCAATGTGCCATAATAGTGTAGAAATAAATCGTGCTGCTAAACAATCAAGTAATGAAGGACTTCCACCGTATCCCGAAAGGTTATGGAAAACCAGAGAAATGACACCACCTAAGTTTGATATTATGGAACAGTTGAGAAATCTTACTGATATCATTCCTCAAACTATCAGGGATGTGCCTATTTACACTGAAGCCATTAGGGAGGTATGCCTCAAGAGACCAGAACAGATGGTAAAAACTATAAATTTAACATTTCCCAACACTTTGGTAAAATTTAATGCTGACATTAGATGTAGAATAGGAAAAATGATAGTTAATGAAAAACTGTAAAAACAATAGTCATCCACCTACCTGCACAATCTGCCAATGAGTTGGACGAATCTAGTTTTGAGGTCATCCAGGAAGATTCTCTTCCCATGTTGCAATGTATCATAGAACTGAATAAAGAAGGGGATGGGACAAATGAAGTCTTAATTGTATCAAATTTTAGACACAAATTAAGATCTTATCACAAGCCCCAAATTCTAGAGGCTTGCTCGATTGCAGGCATGGGGGAGACCCCACCTTCAATGTTATCACCCACAACATGATGAACGCTATTACAACATTCAATTTAAAAAAAATAAAAATAATTAGAGTTTTCTTTAACGCCATTAGTTTAGGTTTTTCTTTTTATTTTGTTATGTTTTGCAGACAACAAGAGGCTCAGTGCAGATCGTAGGCATCCAAGGCAATCCGACCTACCAACATGTGCCGCTCCATTCTATTTTCTTAAAAAAATAAGAAGGGTGCAGTCCATGGGACTTCCCAGGTGGTCACCCATCCCAGTTCTACTCCATGCCATAATGCTTAACTTTAGAGTTTTTATGGGATCTGCTACCAAGCGCTCAATAAAACACATTTGTTGCATACGGTTTGGCACCACGGGCAGATGTGCAACACTCGACCATGGCAGCACCAACTGTGGCAGACAAAATATGAGCTCAGATGGTTCACAGAACTCTGTTGAGCAGGACATATCTGCTCATAAAAAAAAATTGGCTATGAAGATTTCACAAAGTGAGGGATTTTTACAGGGAGTCCGTAACAACACACGATGAAACAATACGAGTAACAATCAATGGACTCCATTTACAGCCTTGCCATGCACCTCACATTCATGAGATTGAATCAAATGCAAGCATGGGGGAGACTCCATCTTTTTAAATCCATACCAGCCATTTGACGAATGTTCACGTATTCATCATAAAAAAAAAAGGAAAATACGACATGGAACCTATTTTTCTTAACATAGATTTTCTTTTATTTGTGTTTTTATTTTGCAGGTATCGTACTCTGAATGCAATCTGTAGGTAGCCTAGGAAACCTAGGCCTATCAGGCATAGACTCCACGAGCTTGTGTTTTACTACTTTAAAGTTTTATTTTGCAGGAACGATGCCCTGAGTGCAATCATTAGGCAGCTTGGGAAACCTAGGCCTAACGAGCATAGGATCCATGAACCTGCACATTTCCAGCTTTCTAGGAGTAGGAGTAGCTCATCCCCACTCAGAAGGGGAATACTATACCTGAATCTGTACAATAAGTGTTTGGATTGGTCTTTATGGACAATAAAACACTCAACTGCTGGTTCAGGTAGTGGATGCTGATTTTGTCCCTGTTCTTCAACCAGAGCGCTAAAGGCCTGATCAACCTTAAGTGTATACAAGTGGACATATCAAGTAGACGTTGAAATAAGGAAGAAGTACCTATTTTCCATTTTTTTATGAAGAAGGCACCTGATTCTCGATTTTTAGAGAAAATGGTGTCTGATTCCCATTTATATGGAAGAATGTGCCTGATTCCCATTTTATGAAAGAAGGTGCCTGATTCCTATATTTCAAGGAAGTGGTGCTTGATTCCCATTTACCACAATACAAGGTGCCTAATTTCCAATATGTTCCAAGGAGATGGCACTCGACTTCCATTTTTTGAGAAAGCAACACCTAATCTCCTAAACATGAAAAAAGTTTTGAGTTTGTATAAACTTTACTTTAAAGCATACGGTTCGATTTCCAATAAAAGGTGCCTACTTTCCATGTTAAGCAGACATGATTTCCAACAAAGGTGTTTGCTTTCCATTTAAAGTACAATACCTGATTTCCATGTGAAAAGGAGGCACCTAATTTCCATTATAAAGCACGACGCTCGATTGTAAGCAAAAGGTGCCTATGCATCCTATTTTAGCAAGCACCTACGTCCCGTGAACCAAAAGAAGGTACCCGATTCCCATGTAAAAGGCACCTCCTTTATAGTTCAATGGATGCTTGTGCCACATGTGAATAATCTTCATCATTCAGGAAATGGCCCGTGCCACGTCAACTGACCGCTCATATGCACAAAGTCAAATCTATCATGGATGAAATTATTTTAATTTTATCCGTTAAAGAGATTGTGCACATTCCAAAAATGAAAAAAGTTATCAGCAAACAGCTTTCGAGGAGGGGATGTTTGTCATCCCGTGAAGACATGTTTTTTAATATTTTCTTGAATTTTTGTAGGAAACCTCAAATGAATAAATTGCAGCAACCGAGAACCAGTCATGCGGAGGAAAAATTTTGTCACATGGGAAAAGTGCCCATCATTCTTTGTTCCAGTACACATGGTCATCATCAAACAACTAATACAAGTGCACCATGAATGTTTACACATTATACATGCACAAAACATAATATAGGTGTGTACTTAATTTTCTGTTTTGTATATATATAATTTTCATAGAAATATATTTTTATAAAATAGTGCCAGCACAATCCCCATTAAATTGTCCATCCAACCATTTAGCCCCATTTGGTATTTTGTCCACATGCAAATATTCTGTTGGGAGAACACTCATGGTCATCATCCACTTAAAAATCTGGCACACGCTTTACAAAATAACAGAGTTGTCGGATTAAAAAAAAAATCAGAAAGTGGAAAAAACAAAGAGATTTACCATGGGGGAAATCCACAAATCATTTGCTGAAAAAGAATGAGCTACCACAACCAGAAAGAGGAGAAAGAAAAATAGAGCCTATTGGACAATCGTTGCTAAAAATAGAAATTATAAGCATCGGGTGTCACAAGGGCATGCCACTCTTTAAGCATGGGGGTGTCACGAGGATGTGCCACTCTTTTAAGCATGGGGGATGATGAGCACCAAAAATGCTCATATTTTTACATGGATTTCTAACATATTATACGACATTATTATTATAGAATGTATGTTTTATGAAAGTTTTATATATATTTAATAGTAAATTATGTATATTATCTAATATTTGTTTTTAAGTGAATTGTGTGCAGATTTAGTGGTTTTTACGGTATTTTAGCATGTTTACGTCAAGGTCCCATTTGGACCTGGCACTTTCAATTTGATGAAGGCAAAACATCTGCAGTACACTAGTATGAAGCGCTAAGTCAGTGCACCGATTCCCTTTGAAGCGCCCGACTCCCGTTTGGTGCTTAACTGACGGGCGCCTGATTCCTGTTAGGCGCCTACTTCCCATTAGGCATTTGCTTCCCATTAGGTGCCTGCTTCCCATAGTTTCTTGCTTCTTGTTAGGTTCCTACTTCTCGTTGACACAGAATTACAGCCCGACTCCCGTTGACGTAAAATTACAATGCGACTCCTATTGTCGGTAGAACAGAACATGGATTTTAGCGATGGATGCGGATGATATTTCAACAAGGGATGTGGATGAAAAACAAAGTCAAAAACCATATGGCATCTATTTTCCAAAAAATACGTAAATATCAATGCAAATAGATAAAGCATAAAATTAGACGTATTCTGTTCTGATAAAAATAGAATACATTAAATCAGTCTAAATTAATATTTTTGCTTTATCTCCTTATTTCTACGTATTTGTTGTAACCATAAAATCAGAAATTTATTTTCTCTCAAATGTAACAGGGCATGGCCGCATATCTTATAAATATGCAGGCCACCCTTGATAAAGATATCCTGGATGTGAGAATTATTCTATAAATTTTTGAAATTGTAATATATTCATTTGAGTGTTTTTATTAATCTCAAACTAGCATCCGATGAATGAATTGATCGGGCGAAAGATTGTTGGAGCTTGGGCCCACTCTAAATAGTACTCCTCCCCCTTTTACCTTGCTTTCTGTAGTTAATTTATTTACTATTTTTTTTAGATTATTTAATTCCTGTAGTTTCCCCTATTTTCTGTAATTTTCCAACAAGTGCATGTTTTAATTTTCATAGGTTTATTTTCAGTCGTGTTTATTTTTAATTCATTATTTATTTTTCTGCACTTAATTCTATTGAGTTTGGATGAATTGAAAATACACAAAGAACACCCCCACCAAACCAATAGGCACAGAGGGACTCATTCCTCGCACTACAGGCATATACTATGTGTGATACTCACAAGTTTACGAGCTACCTCGGGTTGACAAATTAAATGGAGGTAATTAATTGAACTATAGAAAATTAACCAATATTTTGCCCAACAATCATACTACTACAACTAATCCACATCAAAACAACTAATTCATTCATCCACACATAACACACATCACAAACCAAAAATCCATGAATATATATATATACAAAATGTAAGTAAATCATAATCACTTGTAGGTTACATATAGATAAGCCCTTAGGCTCATCATCATCATGCATGCAAGACTAACGATTACATATATACGGCCTGACGAGGAGACTATGTGATATCACGAAGGGTTTGGACAAGGTTGCTAGGCGATATCATGGCCAATATAGCCACACATACCTAGATATTAATGACTCAAAATTACAAATTGTACGACCCCATCAGTTTAATAATGAAGATGCAAACATGGGATGAGATTACAGTGTATACAATGTAGCACGAAGCAAAGTAGATGACATTTTCACATGGTGGGATGTAGGAGCCAGTGATGAGGTTGTTGTTGTTGTCCATGCATAGGATTTTTCACCCATGTTGGCAAAACCATCCAACAAAAATGTAGATTCCTTCCTTTATTCAAAGAGTTAGTTCATGAACCTAAACTGCAAGGGTATGGTTGGTAAGGGAATACCCACCTCCTCATAGGGGGAGATGCATCAATGATGAGTGGAGGATGTTTCAGGTATGAGGCTCATCAAGGAGCCTACACATACATTATTGGTCAAAGTCTTGAGCCATTAGAGCTTTGGAAATGGTGACCAATTTTTTGTCCTTAATTGGTAACGTTAATTAAAAGACAAAATGGAAGGGGTAAGTCAAGAGACGGATGTTTTCTTAAAATAAAAAAAAGCGTTGCAGAGCAAAACAAAAGATTTCATTAAAATTTTAAATATCCTATTCAATGAGGGAGGAGGGGTTGGACCTTTTTAGAGGCTAGAGCTGGATATTTTTGGAAAAATACAAGAAATATGTTGTAATAGGGACATCATTTTCTTTGTTTTGAATGCAAACATTGTAGGATTTCTGCACTTTGTAAGCACAAATAAAGGAGAATTTTTTGAATAAAATATTTTAACGTTTACCTTTCTCGCATGTGTTAGTGGTTTTAGATGGTGTTTAATGCAGGGTACTGGTTGCACCATTGACTATCATTAATGCATGTTGTTGATTTTTATTGTACATATCTTTCTATGTTTTGTTTTCATATTATTATATGGTATTTAATGTAGAGTATCGGTTGCACCATTGACTGTCTGAATGCGTAACTTATTACATTCAGTGATGGTGCGATTGCAAAGTTGATGGGTGCATCGTTCCAAGACCGCTTCAGGTTCAACCACTATGGAGCCATCCTCGGTAAATTCAGGTAACTCTGTTTGTGCCTTCACTTGTGAGCCAATGACCTTCTTGAGGCAAGACACATGAAACACTGGATGAATTTTTGAAGACTCCGGTAACTCCAACTTGTATGCTATTGGTCCTATGCGCTACAGAATTTTGTAAGGTCCATAGAATTTTGGGGCTAATTTTTGTGGACCCTTAAGCTTGAGAGAGGTTTGTCGGTAAGGTTGAAGTCGCAGGAACACCATGTCTCCCTCTTGAAATTCACGTTCAACCCGTTGTTGATCTGCCTGTTGTTTCATCCGATGTTGTGTTGTGAGTAAATTCTCCTTAAGAAGACAAAGAATATTGGCCCGATTAGAAAGCTCAGAATCTACTACTTGAACATTGGTGCTTCTAGGAATATAAGATGTGACTATCGGTGGTGCTTGGCCATACAGTGCTTCATAGGGTGTCATTTTGATTGTAGTATGATATGAAGTATTGTACCACCATTCCACCAAGGGAAGCCATTTAACCCAATGAACCGGTTGTGCAGAAGCAAAGCAACGCAAATAAGTCTCCAAACATTTATTAACAATCTCTGTCTGTCCATCAGTTTGGGGGTGATATGCCGAACTCATGCGGAGTTGAGTTCCTTGGAGCTTGAAAAATTCTTTCCAAAAATGACTAGTGAAAGTGGGGTCTCGATCACTGACGATAGTTGATGGCATACCATGGAGCTTGAAAATGTTATCAAGGAATAGTTGAGCCACGTTAATAGCCTTGTAGGGATGGGCTAAGGAGCAAAAGTGTGCATACTTGGACAATCGATCCACAACCACCATGATGATAGATTTTCCATAAGACTTTGGAAGGCCCTCAATGAAATCCATCGAAATGTCAGTCCACGTTTTTGTCGGTATAGGAAGAGGTTGAAGGAGTCCTGGAGTACCCACTGTCTCCCCCTTTTATCATTGGTAAACTTCACATTCTGCAACAAAGTTTTTGATATCCTATTTCATTCCATCCCAATAAAAATATCGAGCCACCCTCTTATAAGTTTTTAGAAACCCAGAGTGCCCTGCTATAGGTGTAGCATGTAATTCATGGAGTATCTCCGATCGACATGAAGATGTAGGAGGTAGTACAATACATCCTTTGAACCGAAGCATTCCATTGCTCCAAGTGAAGTTAGGCTTACTATTGGGATCATGTTGGAGTTGCTAAATTAATGCCTGAGTTGAACTATCACTGAGCCATTCTTGTGTTACCTTGTCTATCCATTGTGGAACTGGTGAAGAGAGTGCTTGCAATGTTGTCAAATCTTCAAATTTATGTGAAAGGGCATCAACGACTACATTTTCCTTCCCTTTATGATACACAATCTCATAATCATATCCCAAAAGTTTAGTGACCCACTTTTGTTGCTCAGGGGTGGAGATACATTGTTCCACAAAGTACTTCAAACTATGATGATCTGTATGGATAATGAAATGTCGACCAATGAGATACGACCACCAATGTTGGATGGCATGAATGATGGCTAACATCTCCTTCTCATATGTTGATCATGCCAAGTTTCATCCTAAAAGTGCCTTGCTAGTGAAAGCCAAGGGTCTACCTTCTTGCATGAGAACGACACCAATTCCCAATCCGAAAGCATCACTTTCAATCACAAAGGTCTTGGAGAAGTCTGGCATGGCTAATACTAGGGTGGAACACATTGCTTCCTTTAATCTATGAAAAGCATCTTCAGCATTTGTTGACCAAAGAAAGGTATTCTTTTTAAGTAAAGTTGTCAATGGGGTTGCAATCTTGCCATAGTCCTTTACGAACTTACGGTAATACCCGATCAATCCAAGAAATCCATGCAAGCTTTTCAATGATTTTGGGATAGGCCAATTCTGCATATCTTCAATTTTGTGGGGATCCACCTTAACCCCATCTTCTGAAATGATATGTCCCAGATACTCAATCTCCTTCCACCCAAAAGAACATTTTGAGCATTTGGCATACAATTGGTTTTCGCCCAAGATTTGCAAGGTCTTTTCCAAGTGAACCAAATGGTCCTCCCAAGTCTTGCTATAAACCAAAATATCATCAAAGAAAACCAAAATAAATTTCCTAAGATAAGGGTGAAATACCTGATTCATCAAGCTTTGGAATGTTGAAGGAGCATTTGTAAGGCCAAAAGGCATGACCAAAAATTCATAGTGTCCCTCATGGGTGTGAAAAGTTATTTTAGGAATGTCTTCTTCTCTAATTCTGATTTGATGATACCCTGATCGTAGATCCAACTTTGAAAAATACTTAGCTCCATGAAGTTCATCCAGCAACTCATCAATAACAGGAATTGGAAATTTGTCCTTGATTGTGATCTTGTTGAGGGCTCAAAAATCGATACACAGTCACCATGACCCATCCTTCTTACGAACCAACAAGACTGGAGAAGAATAAGGGCTGACACTTGGTCGAATGACACCCGCTTTCAATAGTTCTTGCACAAGTTTCTCAATTTCACTTTTCTGTAAGCAGGGGTATCTATAAGGCCGAATATTTGGTGGTTGACTCCCAGGAAGAAGTTGTATAGCATGATCCTGACTACGGTGGGGGGCAACCCTTTTGGTTCTTCAAATACTCTAGAGTGACGTGTCAAAAGTTGTTGTAACTCTTCCACTTCATCTTGTTCTTCCCTTGTTGATTGAATGGAAAATAATTGTGCAATCATCCCTTTGCCTCCTTTTTCAAATAAGTTTTTCCATGCGGTGAGAACTCACTATTTGTGAGGAACCTACTTGTAGTCCTTTTAGAGTGTATTTTTGTCCTTCAATTGTGAATTGCATCCACAATGCTGCAAAATCCCATAGTATTGGCCCAAGCGTTCGCAACCATTGAGCCCCTAGGACAACATCACATCCTCCCAATGGAAGCGCATACATTTCACTTTTCATGTTGTAGTCACCCATGGTGAGCTTGACATTTTGACACTTCCCTTTATAGGCAATCCATCCCCCATTACCAATCATTACTTCAAAGCTATTGCAAGGTTGTATATAACAATCAGCCTATTTCACCATGCTTGGGTCAATGAAATTATGTGTACTTCCTGAATCAATGAGCACAATGAGATTTTATCGTTTGAAGTACCCTCGAACTTTCATAGTTTGTGGAGAAGAAAATCCTATGAGAGCATTGAAAGAAATTTTTGGGATATCTTCATTGTTGTTATCAGGTGCATCTGTCACTTCTTCCACTTCTACCTCATCTTCTTCCTCTATTGAGTTACAAGGAACATCTGCATCCAACAAATACAACTTTTATGTAGTGCATCTATGATTTGGCCCATATTTCTCATCACAATTATAGCAGAGGCCTTTCTCCCATCGTTCCTTCATTTCCTCTAGGTTGAGTCGCTTAACCTGCAAGGGTCGGTTAGGTTTTGGGGTAGTTTGCGTGACTTGTGATTTTCCAATAGGTTGCTTCCCTTGTCGACGTTGAGCATTGAATTTATCTTCTACTAACTTGGCTAATCCAATGGCCTCCATCATGGTGTTGGGATTGAACATCTTCACCTCCACCCTAATTTCTTCTTTCAACCCATTGATGAAGCAACTTTTGAAAAATGATTCATCCAACCCCTTGGTGCGATTCGTGAGCTTCTCAAACTGAGTCTGATACTCCTTCACTGAAGTGATTTGACGTAGTTTGGTGAGAGCTCCTATGAAGTCTTCGAAATCACTTGGACCAAATCGGACCAACAAATTCTTTGTAAATTCCCCCCAAGTAGGAGTTCCATTAGTCTTTTTGTACCATTGGTACCATTGGATAGCATCATGCTCGAGGTGGAATGATGCAATACAGACTTTTTGCCCCTCAGGAATCTGGTTCAATGAAAAATATTGTTCCACCCGATAGATCCAGCTAGTTGGATCTCCTCCATCAAACTTGGGAAAATCTAACTTAGTTGTTCTTGGAAGGATGGATGCTTGTTGGCCCCCAATGTGCATCTGATGCATCGATCCTACAGTTTGTCCTGAAGACTGTTGTGAGCCTGAACCTTGTGTGCTTTGAGACTGATTAGCTACAGTTGATTGCATGATTTGTTGTACTTGTGCCAGATTCTGATTCAAAGAGTCATATTTAGCATTCAATCCAGCCATCCTTACCTCTATTTCTTGAAAAGTATGCTTGATATTAACTTGTGAAAGTAGGTCCTTGATTTGTCGAATATCATGATCCAATTTTTCTAAGTTGGGGTCTTGAGATCTTCTTCCCTCGGCCATTTTTTTTTAGAAAATTTTGACTTCCAAAAAAAATTGTGGGTGTTATATATCAAAATGATCAGTGCAACGAGCTGATCACAATGGGCTAGGACTCAAAAAAGTGTTTTTGGGATCAAATTTTGTATTTGTGGAATATTTGGCCAAAAAGGGCTAGTGGAAAAATGATAAATTTGAGGAATTTCAAGAAAATAAGGAGTTAGGACTCAAAAATTCTGTGAGAGGTGCAGAAGGGGCTAACTAAGATAACAAAACAAATTTGAGGATTTTTGGGGTTTTCTAGGGTTTTTTGGAGTGTAGCACCCTAAAATTGGCATAGTTAAACCATCAGTAAAAAGTAGAAATTTGAATTTTAACCCTCGAAATCGCTCGTTAACCGCTTACCTCATTTTTCATGCCATTTTTAGAGGTTTTTGTGACCGTTGGACGATATCATCATCGATCTGACGATATCATCGTCGATCTGATGATATCATCCCAAATCGGACGAATTCATCTGGAATAGAACGTCCAGACGATTTCATCCCAAAACCAAATTTTTGCAATTAGCTTCTGTTCCAACGGCCTCTCCAACTTGGGCAGAAGCGTGTCTACGTGGTTGGAGATTCCCACATTGAGGATCTCCCAGATTGGGATGATCCCCAACCTCCTAACCTCCCCCTAATCCTATATAAACTAGGATTTTCCTAGTTTATCCCCCTGACTCCCTACCTGATTCCCTACCTGGATGCTTGACTGATTGTTTCCCTACAATTTTAGTTTTGCTATGTGAATCCTCCCCATAATTTGCACTTGTGTTTTCAAGTTTTGTTGTAGGATTTCACTATGTTTCAGTCGGAGGTAGCTCGGATCATCGCAGGCGATTCAACTACAATTTTAGATGATCCTGTCAAGATCGACGATGATCTTGTATGATTACAGATGATCTCGATCCGTAATTCAGCTTGGGGAAATCAAAGCCTTGAGTTTGCATTCTCTATCTTATTTTCCTTATTTATTGATGCATTAGATTAATTTACTTATATTTTGCATCTTGGAGTTCACCTCATTTAGCGTAATTGCATGATGAAATTCAAAATAAGTTTTCAAAATAATGCATCTCATTTAATTTGATATCTAGATTTATCATTCAAACATCTATACTCTTATTTCTATCATTTTGCATCATTCTTGCAATCGTATTTTTGGTTTTTGGTGTCTATTTTCTTGATTGCAGGTTTTTGACGAATTCGCCTGACAAATTCGTCAGGTCGCTGATGATCTTGGGTGATCTCGGATGATCTCCTATGATTTGGGATGATTCTATACAATTATAGATGATCCTGTCATATTCGAGATGATCTGGACTCCTACAAGCTTCAGAATCTTCATCAGACATCAAAAATTAGGTGTACTCTTCTCCATTTTATATATTCTCTGTATTCAATCATTAGGATTCATTTATGTCTTCTTGTCTTCATATAAATCAGAATCTTCATATAGAATAGCTTAGCTTCATTTTGGCCAACCTAGGAATCTGAATGATTGAACATAAAATGAACAAATCAAACCCATTTTCAAACCTAGGCATGGAAACTGCCACTCAAAGTTTCCTGGTGAACCCCACCATCCATCAAAAATTCACCTTTATACCCCTCCCCGAGAGGCGCGACCTTCAAAGGGCCTCTCCGTCCGAGGTATTATTCCATCCTTTTCTCACCCCCCTTCCGGGTATGGATCCTTTAGCCTAAAGGTAAGGGTGCAAAAAATTTGGGCGATACATTTTGGTGAACCCGACGTGAAACTAAAAACACCTTTTGAAAACAATCAAAAAAAAAACACATTATTAAGAACATCTAGAATCATTAGAAAACTGTTAAATTTACATATCATACTTAGATGGTAGATTATAATAGAAGACGAGCTATCTCCATAAATGTTGAAAATCAATTAACGGCCATAGAGATTACTTATGTGCTTAGAGTACCTCAAACATATAGAGCCCAACCTTTGTGGGATGAACTTGATAGGATATTGGGTATTATTGAATCTAGATCTACAGAACTTAGGCAAATTAAGAGGTTTGTCCTAGATAGAATCCTGGATCCTGATCAGGTGACTTTGTATCATGAACTTTAGAGAGCTTGCCATAGGTGGTTAGCCGATAAAAGAGCACTTGTGTCTTCTGAATTATACACCTTTGAGGAATACCTTGAGAATGCAGTTGTAGTACATAAATTTCTATCTCGTGTAGAGGATCAAGAAGTCGTTCTTACGGATAGAAAGATATGGAATAGAGTTCCTAGAGCTGTGTTGTATCGAGAGTATTGCCATGAACTTTATTTTTACATGTCAGAGTCTGAAATAGATCATATTACCATAGCACACTTTGTCAAGTTCTTGAAAAACAACTTCCAATTTGAAGAGGAGCATTTCATGACTCTTGATGAACTTGACCCTATCAATGATATCCATAAACTATTCATAGAAAGCTAAGTGATTCTTTCTACTATTTTTTTTCTTACAACTAGCATGTTGTTTGTTATTTTTATTCTCACAAAATAATAATATAATAAAATCACACACAAAAAAAAAAAACAAAAACAACAAAACATTTCCTTTTAAAATATTATAGTAGGTATATAGTTAAAATATATACCTCTCAACCCTATCACATATATATATATATATATATATATATATTTATATATATATATATATATATCATAAGTATATATATTTGCTAAAACCTAAGTTTAGCACAATGCCTAGACTTAGGAATGGAAAACAAACCGAAGAAGATGAAGATTGGTTAGGAAGACCATTAACTGACCAAAATGTCCCTCCTGAGGACCAAGTTCAGGAAGAAGAAACCCTAGACCAGCAAGAAGAAGAGCTTGTTGTAGGAAATGAACAAGAAGAAACTATTAGAGAGGAAGGATCCTCATCCCCTAAAATATCTCCGGGAGGAGCTATCACTTTTGAGAACATGGAACAATTTTGGAAGTTCATTAACACTAATATTGGTGTTTTTAATAGAGTAGTCCATATGGACAAGGATCAAATTAGTGACACTCAAGCAACTCTAGAAGAAGTATTTCAAACACACACTAATCCCTTGTCCTTTATTGAACAAGAGAGTGATCAAGTTGGACCATCCAATTTGGATATAGTAGTTGCGATCCGAAGCATGCAACAACAACAGGTTACCCAACCACCTAAAGTGCCTGTTAACAAGCCTAGGGTCATTCCCGCACAAAAGAAACCATCATTTACTGCTCTATTTCGCCAAGCTCTTGATCAACATACCTCAAATCAACAAAAACCCAAAACAAAACCGAACACCAATTACCAACAATCTAAGGTACAACATAATACTATTACAAATCCCCTTCATAATACTCTTCCTACCAACACTTTGCATAATAGCAATATAACATCTAATCCTTATGTCACACCATCATACACTCATAGATCCCATACCTATGTGCCATCGAACCAATATGGTGGACAAACTAGCAATCTGGAAGCCATGGTGAAACAGTTAGTTTCCCGCATGGACCAGATAGATCCCTACCATCCCTCGTACAATTATCGAGAGATGTGTAGTCAACATTTAGATCCTATAGTCGTAGCACAGCCATATCCTAAACATTTTCCTATGCCTGTTCTTCCCATATATAAAGGAACCGAAGATCCCATAGAGCATCTTCGTATGTTTAGGATAGCATGTCATGATATATCACATGATGACTTGTTATTACTAAAAATGTTCCCGAAAAGCTTGGGAGGAATGGCATTAGAGTGGTATTATCAATTACCCACTAATTATTTGAGGAATTTCGAAGAAACTGTCGAGTCTTTTGTTCATCAATTTAGTGCCTACATCGAAAGAGATGTGACCATTAAATATTTGTATAACTTAAAACAAGGCAAAGAGGAATGCTTTGCTGATTTCCTAGCTAGGTGGAGACAATTGATAGGAAAATTGCACTT
Source organism: Wollemia nobilis (assembly GCA_028583015.1). NCBI lineage: Eukaryota > Viridiplantae > Streptophyta > Pinopsida > Araucariales > Araucariaceae > Wollemia > Wollemia nobilis. Next base: position 10,465,564 of record JAQPPZ010017220.1, on the reverse strand, counting down.
TGTGTTACCTTATAGGGAGATTTTGGACATCTTTATTAATAATTTGCAAGAGCAACTATCTTACAAATTATCAACTGCTACCTTGACCACCTTCGATCAAGCTATAGACTTAGCCCGAAGAGTGGAAGATGCTCTCATTAGGAGAGGTCAGCTTAAAAAGAGAGACGATGAGAAAACATCCAAAAATCAATATAAGAATAAACAATTTGTGGGTGATGGAGTCACCGATAGCAGAAATATTGCTAATGTTAATGCTGCAAAGACAACGAAGAAGTTTGTACTGAAACCTCTTGATAGACCTCCTCGAGAATTTACTAGGTTAAATCAACCTTTATCAACTATTCTACCACAATTATTAGAACGAGGTTTGATTCAATTACCAAATATTCGGGAACCTGATCCAACTATACCCGGATACGAGGCAGATTTACATTGTGACTTCCATAGAGGACCTGGACACACTACCAACTCTTGTAAAATATTAAAACATAAAATACAGGACTTGATTGATAACAATGAGATGGAGGTGCAAGCCTTTCAACCTAAGCAAAATCCTCCTAATAATGTTCAAAATAACACCCCACAAAACCAGAATCAGAATGCCAATCAATCATTGGACATCTTTCAACATCCCTTACCAAAACATGGTAAGGAGGTGGCTAATCAAATTGAACATCATAATGTCCCTCCTCCTACCCGATATGTAGGAACTATTAGTGGGCATTTACCTGTTCATGATCTGGAAATATTTGACACAAATTTATCCATGGTTACAACCAAGCCTCTATATAATATTCAGATACCTAATCTTAGTGATACAGAATACGAGACTAAGAGTGATATGGAAATCACATCAAATCAATCGAATAGTTCTAAATATGAATCGGATCCTATTCACCCTATCACAAGTTATATGGTTCCAGAAGAGCCATTTCCAAGAAGAGTCACTACTAGACCATCGTCTCACCGATTACTTTCTAATGAGCTAGCTATAAACGCTAGACCAAGACCCATTCATCATCCGCAAAATAATATTGTGGGTACCATCGGAGTTGTTACTAGACAACGGGGCTCAAAATTCTCAACAAGATCAAATTCAGAATGGTGGATCAGCTCCATTTGTTTTGAAGGTTCCTAATAAAGGGAATCATTCACCTAATGTTCAACCTAAACCTCCTTATAATATTAATGAACAATTATCAAATATTATAGCTAGAATTTCCCTCTTGGACCTTTTAAGATCTTCTCCTACACATAGAGATGAATTAATGCTCACATTAAGTCAGATGATGGTACCACAAGATATTCAACCTGAAGCCATGGCCGATACTATAATAACTCATGAAGTTGATTGTATTGACTTTCGAGATAGAGACATACCGCAACATAGTTTACATAAAGATAACCCCTTATATATTACCACCTTAATTGGAGATGTAGCAGTCAAACGAGTTTTGATTGATAATGGTTCATCTTTAAATATTTGCACTTTTGACTTCTACCAAATATTTGGGTTTAGAAGTGATGAAATGAAAAGAACTGATATGATCATAAAAGCTTTCAATGACGAAACACAAGAAACATGTGGAGTTATTACCATTCCATTGCAAGTTGGTCCAAGAACCTTGGATACGATTGTGTTTATTGTACATTGCCCTGCATCGTACAATATACTCTTGGGTCATCCTTGGATCAACGTGATGCAAGATGTTCCCTCAACTTTACATCAATGTGTTAAGTTCGAATTTAAGAATCAGTTGGTTACCATTCATGGTGATCCAAGACCCTTTGATATGTGTGCTTTGGCAGAACCCATTGGAGTTCAATTTTACCCCGCTCTGTCATCCACACATCCTAATTCTCATTATCCATATAAACATGTGAAACTCACACCCACAATGTCATCTACTTCTTCTCCATCAGTTGCACCTCCACATATAGCTCAACCATCCTCTGAACAAACCGCATTAGGACCTAAGAAAGATCCTAATCCCACAACCAATATTTCTTGTTCTACTCCTATAACTTCCATACCTTTAATAGACCCATCTATCGACACCCCTACACCGTCTACATCCACCAAATTCATATTTTTTGCATCGAAATACGTAGGGAATGTTCCTTCTACCTCTTATGCTCTTACTGATGAGCTCTTACCCGATCTATCTAAAATTCTTATATCAAAAAAAAGAATGCTTCTATGCAAGATTCCCTTATTTTAAATAATTTTCCACCATCTCCTCGTACCTTGGGCCTCCCACAGCCTATGGGAAGTATTTACCAAGTCGGGAGCTGTGCCTTTATTTATAAGGGATATGACTGGGGTAGAATACCCAGAAACATCAAAACTCATTATGTAATTTTACTAATGAGTATAGTAAATCCAAACCTATAATTCTAAAATTGGGATATAAATGGAAAGGTTTGGGACCTTTCCATAATGGTATGAAATAACCTTTTGAAGTAGAGCCGTGGGCCATTCAAGACGACCAATTATACAATATATTTAGATTTATTAATTCCATCATGTAATATCTCTATACTCACCCTCTTTTTACTCCATTCTATTTTTATTTTGGGCTTTATACCTACTATCCTAGCTTCTTTAGTTCTATTGTAATCACAATGACACTAAGAGGGGGGGTGAATTGGTGTGTTCTTTAAAAACTTCTAAAACAATTAGATTTAAAACCAGCAGCAGTTTAAAGCAGATAAAAGAGATACTAAAAGCATCAAGAAAGCATCACACATAACAAGACATTTTAACGAGGTTCACCAATGTGGCTACTCCTCAAAAAGACTGCTTGGACTACCATCCAAATCCAGTCAATGCAAAGCTACAACTTTACATAATCCTTTACCAGCACCAACTGGAAGGAGCACCAACCCCTTAACTTTATCTGCTTCAACAGAATGGAGCACCAACTCCTATTTTACCAGCACCTACTGGAAAGAGGCACCAACCCCTTAATTTGCCAGCACCAACTGGACAAATTGTTTACCAGCACCAACTGGAAAGAGGCACCAACCCCTTAATTTGCCAGCACCAACTGGACTTCAATATTGAATAAAAAAAATGTTTGACATATACCTTTGTTATTGCAAGACTCTAACTGGTCTACATCACCTTTGCAATCTCTGTGCACTCTGCTCTCTCTTGCACAATCACTTCACACAGTTTGCTTCACTGCTACAGCCAGACTTTGCAATCAACTTTGCCCTTCGCGCTTCTCTGCACACTCTGCTTTCTCTGCGCACACGCTTCGCACACTCTGTGTCGTTTCACATTCTACTCTCTGCTCAACACGAACTTCACTTTCACAAACACTATGCTCGCATTCGCACTTTATCTTTACACCCCACTTTTCAAACTCGAAGTACCCTTGCTTTTATAGAAGAAGTTTTAGGAACAAACCCTAAAAGAACGTCGGTTGAGAAACCCTAGAATTTGTCACTTGCCAAACCCTAAAATCCGTCGGCCCGATTTAACTTTGTCGGCCTCAAACACTTCTTCCACCTTCGTCACTTTCCTGTAGCTTATTGCCGCGAAATAGTAACATGTCGGCCCTTTTAATTTAATTTAATATTTTAATTTAAATTTTAAATAAAATAAAATTTAAACTAAATATTTAAAATTAAATATCTTCATCACCGGGGCATCTTTTTCAACGAAACGAAGAGCCAACTTGGGTTTTAAGAAAAACCCATTTCAAATATGTTATCCATGGTTTTAAATAAAACTTTTTATTTTGATTGCCTTGGTTTTCACAAAAAACCTTTAAAATTTAAACTAAATATTTAAAATTAAATATCTTTATCATCGGGGCATCTTTTTCAACGAAACGAAGAGCCAACTTGGGTTTTAAGAAAAACCCATTTCAAATCTGTTATCCATGGTTTTAAATAAAACTTTTTATTCTGACTGCCTTGGTTTTCACAAAAAACCTTTTCGCTTCTTGACATCTCAGGTTTTGAAGACTTCTTCTTCTCATTCTGAATTATGTTTTCTATTTCTGTGCATCTATCATTTAAGGACTCATGATCTGACTAACTTCTGAACTTTATCCTCTGCATCTGAGTGACTTCTAAACCGCTCGTCCATTGCATCATTAGATCTAACCGATCGTATTGACAACAATGACAATCCTCTTGCAACACCTTGCTCAACCCTGAACTCCTATCCATTGTACTTTGGCTGCACCTTGTCTGTTCAATAAACTCTTGTCCATTGCATCAATAAATCGTCTGATCGTGTTGACAACAATGACAATACTATTTGTCTGCACTTTGCTCAACAATCTCCCCCTTTGGAATTGTTGGCAACACATGTGCAATTTTCCTGTAAATCTTCTCCCCCTTTGACAATAATACCAAAGGGCCACTGCAGACTCCCCCTGAGTCTATGCACAATATTCTTAGACACAAATTATTACAATTAGCAAATATTCCAAGCATGAACAAGAAGAAAAACAAGTACACAAATGCTCCCCCCGAGTCCAAGACCACTTCATTTCACTGATTGACAACATCATGATAAGCATAATAGGCATCAATAAAATCAACAATGTGAATAGCAGCAATAACCGATGAATGACACCATCACCGTCAACTTCACCAATATAACATGTGTAAGAACATGACTGAACCATTGTCTTCTATGCAACTACCCTCTGTTGCTTTGCAAACTCAAACTTGTCCATTGTTAGTGAAGGCATACAATAATCTTATATAGCCAACTTTTTGTTCTGCAATGCCAGCAACATCTGGCATACAACTTCACCATGCATCTTGGATATATTCTCAACAAGCTTGAACCCAATGACGAGTTGTTTGTCTCTCTCTGCAGTGAGAATCCAGCAGGCTACCTCAATCCACTTTCAACTCTGTGCGGTACCAAACACTGTACCACAGACACAACCAACATCTTTTCTCAACCAATTAGGGCTTTAGCAACAATGCTTATAGACAAGGTTTAACCAACATCATTCAACTCAAGATTAACTTTGAAGCATTCAACCAATCACTACATGAAAAGGAAACTAGTAGACATCCTTTTCCTTCCAAAGGTATTTGAACAAGACGACCACCAACATAAATCACCAAGGCAAAGAATAACTTGCTCAAATCAAACTCAATGGAGTAAGCCCAAATCATGTATCAAGAAAAGCATTAACTTGATCAAAACAACCACTATGAAAGCAACTCAACTATTCATCACCAGGCTGGAAATCATCTGGCTGCTCATTAAAAAACTTTTTTTTTTTTCAATCTTCCCATTCAACATGCTGATTTCACTTTTGTCAATGGGAATTGACAAGTGACTCACATCTGTACCAATTTTTGTCCAGCACTGCAATTTTGCTGCCAACTCTTACTTTCAACTATGCATGTCGGAAGAAGACATTTTGTCAAACACTTTATGGCCAACCGTAGTGCACCTTACTCAGCCTCAAGCTTCTTATTCTTGGACTGGCATTAAATCAATAGTTAAAACAAAACTGTCTGTGAATTAAATATATTCACCAAGGTGTCATGAAAGATCTGGCAATCTTCACATCAAAGAGTAAAAACAAATACATGCTGCTCGAAACACAAATACACAGCTAGGGCAAGCATTCTTTCGTTGAGCAAATTATCTGGACTATTATGATTCGTAATTTTGAACAGTGGTATTAAGAATCATCAACAGTACAACAATGACATATCTCAAAACTACCAATGGTGACAACTCTCAAATTAAACACCACACTTCACGGCATTTCCACAAACCACTATATAAACTGAAAAACACACTTTAACAACTATACAACATTAACTCGACTGCTTACCTTTCATCCTCAGATACCTAGACAAATACATAGGAGCATTAAAATAAAACTTTAATATTGCTCCTCCTGAGGATGTGCCACCTGGAGTTGCTTAGAGCAATGGCGGAGTAGCCTCCTTCAGTCCAAGGAGACACAATTTCCTTTCTTCTGTCTTTCTCCGGACTTTCCTGAACTTGGGCTTGGGTTTTTCAACAACATCCCTATTTTGCTCCTGTTCGTGAACTTGAACATTTCTCTTGTGGGGTTGTCTCTTGTGCATTCTTGATGGATGATTATTTTCTTTTCTTTTATGCACATGATATGTTCCTTGTCGGTGTTGTCCTCTTTGTGTCTGATGAAATCTAGGGTTTTGCCTTAGATTAGATATAGAAGTGCTTGGAAAGAACCTTGCTATGTGCCCTTGACCGTTGCATTTAAAACATTGCACATGTTTTATTCCCTATCTGTATTGCATTCTATGTGTATGATGAAATCTATGGTATTGCCTTAGATTGGATACAGAAGTGCTTGAACAAAACCTTGCTATGTGCCCATGGCCATTACATTTAAAACATTGCACAGGGTGTTCACTCAAAAAAATAGAAGTATTTTTATCGAGCATAACTCTTTGATCTATTGTTCGAGTCCACAATAAATTGCCTTGTGACCAAAGTGGTTGCATTTAGAACAATAGCCATAAAAAGCATTATTATTAAAAGAGTGAGAGTGAGAGAACCTCTTTTGTTGTGGTTGCTTTGTTGTAGATCTTCTTTGATATTTTCTTCCTTTTGAGGATTCGGCTTCAGACTTTTCTTGTTTCAATCCTTCAACCGAGGACTTCTTCTTCTCTGCATATTTGGAGGATGAAGGTTGTTCAGCTTCATATCCAAGACCAAACTTAGTTGTGGAGCTTCTTTGTTGATTTATCATTGTATCTAGCAACTCTGTGCTCTTCTCAAATTTGAGATTTATATTGGCCTCTTTTAGTTGTTTCTTCAATGAAACAATCTCTTCTTCTTGTTGGCAGCATACAGTCTCTTTCTCATTGATCTGAGACCTAAGAATATCTTCAATCCTTTTGTTCTGTTCTACTTGCGGCTTTAGATCAACAATAACCTGTTTATATTCCTCTTCACTTGTGCTGTATACATCATTCTTATTATCCAGTTGTGTCTTCAAGGCTTCTTTCGATTTCTTGGCCTTTTGAACTTGTAGGAAGAGATCTTCAATCTCATCCTCATATTCTTCTAATTTCTTGGACAGTATTTTGTTCTTTTTCTTTTCTATTCTCCACTCTTCAAGAGCAGATATCAACTCTCCTTCAAAATCTACTTCAGCCTCAAGATTTTCATCACAAACTTCAGGATTCACTTCTTCTACCTTTTTCGGTTCAAATTTCTCTTCTACAGGAATCGAAACTGAATGGGATGCCTTTTTGGATGAGGATCTATTCTTCTTAGCCATTGTGTACTAATCCAAGATCAACCCTGACTGATTTAGCCAAAATTGGGAACTTGGCTCTGATACCAATTGTTGTAATCACAATGACACTGAGAGGGGGGGTGAATCAGTGTGTTCTTTAAAAACTTCTAAAACAATTAGATTATAAAACCAGCAGCAGTTTAAAGTAGATAAAAGAGATACTAAATGCATCAAGAAAGCATCACACATAACACAACATTTTAACGAGGTTCACCAATGTGGCTACTCCTCAAAAATACTTCTTGGACTACCATCCAAATCCAGTCAATGCAAAGCTACAACTTTACATAATCCTTTACCAGCACCAACTGGAAGGAGCACCAACCCCTTAACTTTATCTGCTTCAACATAATGGAGCACCAACTCCTATTTTACCAGCACCTACTGGAAAGAGGCACCAACCCCTTAATTTGCCAGCACCAACTGGACAAATTGTTTACCAGCACCAACTGGAAAGAGGCACCAACCCCTTAATTTGCCAGCGACCAATCTGGACTTCAATATTGAATAAAAAAAATGTTTGACATATACCTTTGTTATTGCAAGACTCTAACTGGTCTACATCACCTTTGCAATCTCTGTGCACTCTACTCTCTTGCACAATCACTTCACATAGTTTGCTGCACTGCTACAACTAGACTTTGCAATCAACTTTGCCCTTCGCGCTTCTCTGCACACTCTGCTTTCTCTGCGCACACGCTTCGCACACTCTGTGTCATTTCACATTCTACTCAAATGGTATGAAAGAACCTTTTGAGGTAGAAGCGTGGCCCACCCGATGTGGTGTGGGCCTATTTTCTAGTAAGGGTCAGCCATTCCCATTTGAGGATGATGACCATCTTATATGTTACCAAGATTATTTAGATGAACGCGATGCTTTGCGTTTAATGAATAAGACATTCACATGTAATATGCTATCTATAGCTTATCCTGAGATGATCGCTGAATCCGACGATGAGTTGGAGGGAGATATCTTTCACGATGTCTCCATCGAGGAATTATTACATAATGGATTTTATTTTGATGGCTCTATACCTAGTATAGCCCAACTTGAGGCCACGACTCCTCAAGATGAATTATCCAAGCTAACCTTGGAGGAATTACAAGAATTGGGTGTTTCACCCGCCCCACCTAATTTTGAGAGAGATCTACACATGGAAGTAGAAAATGTCATAAAAATTAACATTGGAACCGAGGATAACCCTCACATAATCAACATTGGATCAGAATTGAGTCAAGAAAAATGGGATAAATACATTGCATTTCTTAAAGAATATGAAGATGTCTTTGCTTGGACATATGAAGATATGCCAGGTTTAGACCCTTATGTAGTTATGCATCACCTAGTAGTGCATCCGGATGCTAAACCTGTTAAGCAGAAGCTTAGAAAAATGCATCCTAAAGTGGCCTTACTAGTCAAAGGGGAGTTAGAAAAACTCCTGAATGTTATTTTTATACAAGCCATTGATTATGCTGAATGGATCTCGAATGTAGTTCCAAAGTAACTAAGAAAGAAGCTACTAAGGTTAGGGTTTGTACAGACTTTAGAGATATTAATGTTGCATGCCCTAAATATGATTTTCCCCTTCCCAATATGGATCAGATCATTGATTTTACTATTGGGAGTGGAATGATATCCTTAATGGATGGATTTTTTGGTTATAATCAGATCAGGATAGCTCCTGAAGATCAGGCTAAAACAACCTTTATTACCCCTTGGGGGACTTTCTATTGGAAAGTGATGCCATTCGGTTTGAAGAATGCAGGTGCAACCTATCAACGAGCCATGACTTATATCTTTCATGATATGATGCATGATATACTACATGATTATGTAGATGACATTATAGCTCATTCTACTGAAGAAGATGACCATTTAGATGACTTGAGAAAAGTATTTGATCGGTTAAGAGAATATCTTATCCGATTGAATCCAGCCAAATGTATATTTGGAGTTAAGTCAGGTAAATTATTGGGGGTTATAGTTTCTTTACGTGGCATCAAAATTGACCCTCTCAAGATTACGGCTATCACTGATATGCCCGCACCTACAAATATATCTGAATTACGGAGTCTACAAGGTAAGCTTCAAGCTATCCATCGCTTCATCGATAAGCTAGCGGATAAAACTAGACCCTTTCTTAAGCTTCTTAAGAAGGATGTCTCTTTCCATTGGGACGACGAATGTAAGGAAGCATTTGAACTCCTCAAACAATATCTTCTTAACCCACCTGTACTTTCGCCACCTAAACCTGATCGCCCATTTATCTTGTATATTTTTGCTTCAGATTTTGCTTTAGGAGCTATGTTAGCTCAACTTGATGATGAGAAAAGAGAGCGTGCTAATTATTACATTAGCAGAACATTAATTAGTTATGAAACCCGCTACACAACATTAGAGAAGTTATGTCTAGCAATCATATTTTCTACACAAAAACTATGCCATTATATGCTCAGTCAGAAAACATACGTTATTGCTAAATCCGATCCCTTGCGGTATCTCATGAGTCGACCTTATTTATCTGGTCGCACAACGAAAGTGGGTTCTTGCTCTAAGCGAGTTTGAACTCATGTTTATAGGACATAAGTCTGTTAAGGGTCAAATCATAGCAGATCAATTAGCTGTTGCACCCTTAGAGTCCACCCATCCCCTCGTCATTGAGTTTCCTGATGAATGCCTTAACCTAGAGGTAGATCATTCAGAGCAATGGTCCCTATACTTTGATGGAGCCCGATGCATGAGTGGGGCTGGTGTAGGTATTATTTTGATATCTCCATAGAAACATCTCATACCTCTATCCTTTAAATTAACGTTTGCCTGTACTAATAACACTACTGAATATGAGGCTCTAATCCTTGGATTACGAGCTGCCCTGGCACTGAAAATTAAAAATCTATTAGTTTTTGGTGATTCTCAACTTGTTATAAATCAAATTAATGATGTTTATCAGACCAGAGATGATAAATTGCGCCCATATAAAGCATATGTATTACAATTAATATCTTTATTTGATCAAGTTACCTTGGAAGCTATTCCTAGAACTAGCAATCGTGCGGTTGACGCTATGGCCGCAACTGCATCTCTTTTACCCTTGGAGTTAGATGACGAATATGCTACCATCATTATTCATCGACTCCAGGAACCCGCTTCAACTAAATCATGCTTGGAACCTTTGGACGTGTTTCTAATCAACGAAACTACTCCTGAACTTTGGTACACTGACATCCTCAATTTTCTTCAAAATGGGACCTTCCCCGAAGGTTTTAATAGAAACCAACATCGGTTATTACGTAGACGAGCAAGTCGCTTCGTAATAATTGGCAATACGTTATATAGGAGATCTTTTGAAGGTATCCTATTGAGATGTTTGAATCTAGAAGAGTCTAGATCAGCTTTGAGTGAAGCCCACGATGGATCTTGTGGGGGACACTTTAGTGGTAGCGCCATTGCTAAGAAGCTCCTTAGGATAGGATATTTTTGGCCTACCATGGAGAATGATGCACATGATTACGTGCGCCATTGCGACAAGTGCCAGAAACACGCTGACCTTGTCCATGCGCCTGCACAAGAACTACAGGCTATTTCATCTCCTTGGCCCTTTTCAAAATGGGGCTTAGACATCATCGAAAAAATCAATCCTGTGTCATCTGATGGACACAAATTCATCATAACCGCCACCGAGTATTTTACGAAGTGGGTCGAAGCTATGCCCTTAGCTTCTTGCACTGGAACGCAAGTTTCCAAGTTTATTCTTAATCAAATTATTTGTAGGTTCAGAATTCCTGCAAATCTCATCTCGGATAATGGAACTTGTTTCAAAAACAAAGATGTAAAGAAACTATGTCAAAAATATAAAATTCAACATCGTTGGTCCACTCCCTATTATCCTCAGGGTAATGGCCAAGCAGAAGCATCTAATAAAACATTAATTAAAATCCTCAAGAGACTGGTCAATAAATCTGGCCGTGATTGGCACATTCAATTATATCCTGCTTTGTGGGCTTATCGAACTAGCATTCGTACTCCCACGGGCACTTCACCTTTTGTTTTGGTTTATGGCGTTGAAGCTGTTTTTCCCTTTGAACTAGAAGTTCCTTCTTTGGCTCTGCTACTTCAAGATACTGAAGTAGGAGATGAATATCGTGTCGGCAGATTTAGTCAGCTGGAACTCCTAGATGAGAAGCGCATTAATGCTTTGGAGCATCTTCGTGCCTACCAGAACAAGCTCAAACGAGCATATCTCAAGAAAGTTCATAATCGATCCTTTGAGATCGGCGACCTCGTCTTAAAAGAAAATCAAAAAAATACTAATGCAACTAAAGACCTTAAAGGTAAATTTGAGCCTAATTGGCTTGGGCCATATATTATCACTGCTAAATTTGGATCGGGAGCATACAGATTAGCTACCTTAGATGGTAAAGATCTTAAAGAACCTATGAACATTATGCATCTTAAGCGCTATTATGCATAAATCTGGTAATTTCATCACTGTATATATTATACATATTGTCTCATATTAGTAATTCATATAAAAATTTCAAAAAAAGTAATATTATGTATTCTCTCAATTCATAAATTAAAATCAAAATATAAAAAAATCAAAATCATCAAAATCCTCAAAAACATCTTCTATTTTGCACCTGTCAATTCTTGAAGTATTGCAGTTATATTTTCAGTTATTTTGGATAAATTAGCATTTATTTGGAATCCCTCACTTTCACACTCACATGAATAAATATCTTGATCTTATTTGGTATGATTATTAATCTCTCTTATATCGAAGTCCACAGCTTGAATTAAATAAAGTTTTGAGCATAGAGAACTGATCTTGTTATTTACTTGAACCAAGTACACCTTTTCACATTAAAATGATTTCATTGCAAATTCAAAATGATGCTACATAGTAGAAGTGGTCTCTTGAGCAAAAAGTTTCCCTTGCTATCCTATCATGCACATGGTCTAGAATCTTTGAGAATTGACAAAAGGACAAGCTCACCCCTGCCTGGAATAAAAATCCCTTGCTCTACAACCAATCCGAGCAAGTATCCCTAGTATAGGAAGAAAAAGAAAAAGAAAAGAAAATCAAGAAAAATCATGAGAAAAAGAGAAATTATTCAGAAGCATTATTTCAGTATCATTTTGTACCATCTCAACAATATTTCAGCATTATCTCAGTGTCAAGCAAAATACAAAATACAAAAAAAAAATAGAAAAAGAAAAGAAAAGAAAAAGCAAAAAGCAATAAATCCCTCCCCCCTTTTGAAAGAAAAGAAGGGTGAATGAGCTTGAATCCCTGGAATTCTCAATTATTCGAAAACTGTGAGGTAAACCCCATAACAGGTGATTTGTGCCCAACTTGCTTGACATTGGGTAACTCCTAGCGTGGTGATATGTCTGTCACATTAGCGACCTTATTTTGTACAGACCTATGTCCGCTTATGGATCAGCTAGCTCTTGATGACCCGACTTACATAGTAGTCTGGTACGGTTACATGCATATAAATCATGGTCAACGAACACTCATTTGGTTAATTCAAATTACTTGTATCAAATTATCTTGCTCAAAATCGGTAAATGAACATTACAATTGCACACACATTTGTGTTTGAGAGATTTTGTATCATTATGATAGATCAAGATCGGCAATGAACTCACGTATGCACACGGGGTTCCTTATAAATCTAAATTTTGTCTTTGAGATAATTTAAAATATTTATTCAAATCTTCTAGAATAATTTGACTTTCTTACTTGAGAATATCTGCTTAGCGTAAAATCAATTAAATACATTTTTTTCAAAAATCCAAAATTTTCTTGCAAAACATGTTCAAAAATCTAGCAATAAAGTCACATTTATATATTTTTGACTTTCGCGACGATGGTATAGTTCCTAAACCTAAATTGGAATTTTATGCCTAGTGCAAGTCCTCATTTTTATATTTTTTGTTTATCTCAAAATCAAAAATCAACTATGCAATAAAACTATTATATCAATTTCTTCTTTGGATTTCATGATGATGGTATAAGTCTATACCTAAAATTCTATGCCTAGCGCAAACCATCATTCTAATTTTATTTCCCATTTATTTAATCCATAAAAGCATATGGCTTAAATCATTATGTTACACAATTGTGCTTTAAAAAGAACGAAAACTTTCCTATTTCATTTCATTATGTCAACATTCATTTTTTTTGCGACGATGGTATAATTCCTAGGGAATTGTTCAAATTTCTATCATACTTAGGAATTTTATGCCTAGAAAAAATCATATTTTTAATATTTCATGCATAATATTTTCATGGAAATCTGAAAACAAATCATCACTATCATCATTTTTTCATCATCACAACACAAAGTCTTAAGAAAGTCTCTTAAGCACCCTTTTACTTTTAGCAATATTTCTCTCATACCGGGATTAGCTTGATGACCTAGCGAGCGATGACTCCATGAAATGGTCATGTAACAGTGACAATGTCCTTTGAAATTATTGTTAGAAGTCACTTTATTTTCATCAAATCACACCACAACAACTAGTTTGTTTACATCAGATTATTTCATTTTAATTTTATAGCATGACATAAAATTATAATATTTTCAATGACATAATTACATGAATAATCAATCAACAATTAAAATATTAAAGCATCATAAAACATATGCACAAGTCATATCACAAAAATAACATCATATATATATCAAGAAGTATATACATCATATCAAAATGGATTGGTATGCCACAATCTATACCCTGGCATACTCAATCATCTCAAAAATAGTCTATGTACAATGTGCATCTAGTCTCGAGAAGACCTCGAGCTCTCACCCTCATCTCCTCTCCCACCCTGAGGTGGAGGAGGTGGTCCCATCGAAGCCCATCCTGTATCGTGGGTCCTCGACGTCGATCATGATGATGTCCTCGATGACCCCATCCTGATCGGCTCCGTAATGTCGACTGGCAACTGTATCCTCTGGCCCTCTAGAACCAGATGGTAGTACACTCCTTGATAGAACATGGTCTAAGCAACCGACCATGCCAGCTCTAGAATGCTCGCCCCTTCGCTCCGAGCCCTGAGCCATGTAGCCTCATCCTGTAGAGTCTGCACCTGAGCTCGTAGGCGGGCATTCTCCACCCGAAGAGCTACCATCTCGCTGCTCTCCCCCACCTCGACACCCTTGCCCCTATCAAGTGATGGTGGCCTATCCCTCTACTGAGGAGGGAGTCTTTCTCTCCTCTCCTCTCTCCTCTCCTCCCTCCTCTCTGACTGTTGTTGTCTCTCTGGAGCCTGTGGTACTCTCTGATGTCTCTCTTAAGGAGGTCATCATTGATCCCTCCCTCTGTGACCCCTCATTGCATCGATGGCATCCTGGCATCACCTCTCCATCCATTGCACTATAGCATGCATCGGACCCTATGCCCTCATCATCCGAGGAGGGCGGATGCCTGCATACTAGGCATCATATCCATCTGCTATCCCTACATCATCCCCATCCACTGGCTGAATGGGGGCATCATCAGCATCTTGACTCTAGAACCACTGCATGTCTGGAGCCCCGCTCAATGTGGTACTATCCCACATAGTCTAGGAGTACTCATAATCCCTAAGAGTAGGGATCCCCTACTGTAGACCGAACTACCTCAAAACTCGGTCGTAGCGATGGAGCTCTACCTCTCCCCACTCTGTCCTCAACCATATGACTCACCTGATGCGAGCCAACTCCTGTCCATCCTCTACCCACCTTGGATGCTCTCTCCATGGTCTCTAGGTGATCCGATCTGGGGTGAGGTCATCTAGCAACCTCCGAGACATCGATAGATCTATCCATCACTATGACCCTCTCTGGAGCCACCAATAGAAAACTCGGGGTCTCTCCCGATCAACTCCTGTCAGTGGAAGCCCTATCGGCCTCCGCACCGCAATGTGCTCCCAGCACCAAACCTGTAGAAGCGATGTCAGCACCAGATATCGACCCCCCTTGTATACGACCCCGTAAAGGATCCTATACAAGCGACACAGTACAAAGCTGCCCCAAGCAAACCTGTATCCGTGGTCTCTCATGTCACAGACCACATCTGAAAGTAGCCACGGTAATATGCATCCGCTCTGGTGGCATAGAAGAAGGCCACCCACCACCCCTACCAAAACTCGGGTCAACCGAGATGCCCTAGGCATCCGCCTCAAAGCCTCGATGTTCACTCCGCCCTTCTCCAGGATGAAGCTCGGGTCCTCGCACAATCTCATCATGGCATGGCCCTGATTGGCCGAAGGGGTCATGAATCGACCATGTATGGGGATCCTCAAGATCCTCCATACATCCTCTAGAGTGGGAGTCATCTCCCCTGTCGATAGCCGAAAGCAGGACGACTCGGATACCATCTCTCTGCTAGGGCTGTCAGTAGCCCCATGTCTGTAGGAATTTGTGGCATCTCTGCCACATGCTGCAGTCCTACCTCTGCCAATCTATCTCGCTCGACCTGATCGAGCATGGCCAAATCATCTCTTAGACCTCCGTATTTCCACTCCCGACTCTTTAGCAATCCCCTCTGCAAAATAAGCAATAAAACAACAAAAATCATTAGTACATAATCATTAAAAAATCAATTAAAATCAAATCATCCCATAAAAGTTGATATCACCCATTATTGGATGATATCGTACCAAATTTAGATAAAATCATCCTTAATAGGACGAAATCATCTCCGTTCTTCAATTTGGGGATCACCCCTTATTGGACGGGATCGCCCCTATTTCTCCGATTTCGTCCCTAGACGAAATCGACAATATAGAGACGATTTCATCGATAGCCTAAAAACGGCCGCGACGCCCAAAAACACTTAAAATTCAAGTCAAAAATCAAGTAAATCAAGTTAAAAACATAGTAAACTAGGTTTAGATCCTTACCCGCAACCCGCGTCGGATCTCTGTCGATCTGTGTGTCGTCTCCACCATTTCGCCTGCAGAGCTCTGAAACAGCGAAAGTGAACAGTAAAAATGAATTAGGGTTTTACCCTATTTTTCTTATTTTTATTCAAAAATGACATTTTTTTAATTTTTGCTTTTTCGCGCTTTTACCTCAAACGTTCGATTTGGGTAAAAACTCGGAGGGGGCACCATAGCAAACAGTCATACGATTCGACCTAGAATCATCGTCTAAAAAATGGAATAAATTTTTGCTTTCTCGTAAAGCATGAAGAACTCGTCTTTAACGCATTTTTTTTAAAAAATTCGCTAAAGAGGGGGCAAAATGTAGCACCCTAAAATTGGCGCAGTTAAACCATCAGTAAAAAGTAGAAATTTGAATTTTAACCTCGAAACCGCCCGTTAACCGCTCACCTCATTTTTTGCACCATTTTTAGAGGTTGTTGTGACCATTGGACGATATCATCGTCGATCTGACGATATCGTCCCAAATCGGACGAATTCATCTGGAACAGAACGTCCAGACGATTTCGTCCCAAAACCAAATTTTCGCAATTAGCTTATGTTCCAACGACCTCTCCAACTTGGGCAGAAGCGTGTCTGCGCGGTTGGAGATTCCCACATTGAGGATCTCCCAGATTGGGATGATCCCCAACCTCCTAACCTCCCCCTAATCCTATATAAACTGGGATTTTCCTAGTTTATCCCCCTGACTCCCTCCCTGATCTCCCTACCTGGCTGCTTGGCCGATTATTTCCCTACAATTTTAGTTTTGTATGATCTCCCATCATTTGCACTTGTGTTTTCAAGTTTTGTTGCAGGATTTCACTGTGTTTCAACCGGAGGTAGCTCGGATCATCGCAGGCGATTCAACTACAATTTTAGATGATCCTGTCAAGATCGGCGATGATCTTGTACGATTACAGATGATCTGGTCTGCAATTCAGCTTGGGGGCAATCAGAGCCCTGAGTTTGCATTCTCTATCTCATTTTCCTTATTTATTGGTGCATTAGATTAATTTACTTCTATTTTGCATCTTGGAGTTCACCTCATTTAGCATAATTGCATGATAAAATTCAAAATAAGTTTCCAAAATAGTGCATCTCATTTAATTTGATATCTGGATTTATCATTCAAACATCTATACTCTTATTTCTATCATTTTGCATCATTCTTGCAATTGTATTTTTGGTTTTTGGTGTCTGTTTTCTTGATTGCAGGTTTCTGACGAATTCGCCTGACGAATTCGTCAGGTCGCTGATGATCTTGGGTGATCTCGGATGATCTCCTATGATTTGGGATGATTCTGTACAATTACAGATGATCCTGTCATATCCGGGATGATCTGGACTCCTACAAGCTTCAAAATCTTCATCAGACATCAAAAATCAGGTGTACTCTTCTCCATTTTATATATTCTCTGTATTCAATCACATTAGGATTCATTTATGTCTTTTGTCTTCATATAAATCAGAATCTTCATATAGAATAGCTTAGCTTCATTTTGGCCAACCTAGGAATCTGAATGATTGAACATAAAATGAACAAATCAAACCCATTCTCAACCTAGGCATGGAAACCGCCACTCAAAGTTTCCTGGTGAACCCCACCATCCGTCAAAAATTCACCTTTATACCCCTCCCCCGAGAGGCGCGACCTTCAAAGGGCCTCTCCGTCCGAGGTATTGTTCCATCCTTTTCTCACCCCCTTCCGGGCACGGATCCTTTAGCCTAAAGGTAAGGGTGCAAAAAATTTGGGCGATACACTAAGGTTGGATGGACTAAAATTTGAATTTTATCAATCTTGATGGAAAATTAAAGGTAAATTGACTCATTTGGATGGGTCAATTTTTGATTTCTATATTTACCTCCTCTTTGATGTATTTATGGTGGAATAAATGAGTCAAAGATGGCTATATATACCCTTAGGCTTAAGAAAAATAGCTTCTAAAAGGGTACAAGGTTTAGATGAAGGGATGGTGCAAAAATGGTGTAATTTTGAGCACTTTGAAAAAATTGCATGCTTTACGAGGTATTAATTACACTAATACCCCTAGGTTGGGATGCCCCCTTGAGTTTTGGAGGGGAAATAAAAGTCCGTAAGGAAAATAAAAATGACAAGAAGAACAAGCAAAAATGAGCAAAAGGAGAAAAAGGGGAAATGGGAGAAAGGAAAGAGAAAGAGGGGGAGGGTTAAAATATTAGGTTGGTTAAAAACCTAATTCATTTTTACCCTACACACGAGGAGGATAAGGAGATCTAGACAATAATAGCACTTCTAGTCCATAATTTGGAAGTTGCAAGATGTGAGGTCAGGCCAACAAGTGTAGGACCTCTGGTAGGCATCAAACCCTATTTCTAGGATAGAATATGAGTTGGATTTTTAGAAATAAAATTGAACTTTTACTAATTTTGGAGGAATTTTGCAACAGAGGTGAGTGGTAGATTGTGTGATATTGCAGGGTATATATGATCATGTGATCTACAACTTCATAGGTACCTGACATGTAATGGCCCACCCTAGCAAGACTTTCCCTTGTTGCTTGATTGATGTACTTATGTATTGATATTTAATGCATGATCCTATTTTATTCTATCAAGATGAGTTAATAGTTGTACTTTATGCTTTCTAAAGTTGGATTATGCTATTTTTAGAATATGGTATTGTTGATGATTTTGTGGTTATAGCACCAGGTACACTCATGGGTGGATTTGTATGGGACAACCACTAGAGTTGAGATAAATGGAAAATAATGGATGAATTCTCATCGACAACCATAAGGGTAAAACCCTCATGTAGATGCATTTGCATATGTTTGATTAAAATGCATCATCGGGCAAGGAGGTTGCTATAAAAGCAAAAGAGCCCTTACCTTGTGCTTAGGGGATCCTTCATAGGTGGGTGATAATATTGCAGTTATCATATAGCCTCCTACTTAAGGAAAAATATTGTTGCATATATTTTGATTTGCAATAGTCCTTGTGTTTTTGCATGTGTTTTGAAGTATAAAATTGTTTGGTTAACAATTTTATCAAGTTAGGTATTAATAATTTTGGTATTATTAATACTTAAAATATTAATATTGATGTTAATGGTTAATATTAACATTCAGGATTAATTAAATTAATTATAGGAGGTGAGTAATTAATTTTATTATTATTATTATTTTAATGTTAGTAATTAACACTAACATTAGAAAAGCAAAAAGTAATATTAATTCACAAGATGAGTGAATGATTTAATTATTAATGCTTTGCTTCAAAAGTATTAATAGGTTAATATTAAATTTAATAAGTTAAACCTTATAAAGGGGACTTAATAAATAACAATTAAATAATTCATTTGTTATAAATGTTGGAAAGTGGAAAAGTTGGAAAGGTTGGAAAAGTTTGCAATCTTTTTGTAACGTAAAATGGAACATTACCCTAATTGTGCATCGAGTTGGAATGTCATGGTGGAAGAGAATGGTTGGCAAGCCTACATGGAAAGGAACCAAGAAACCTCCCAACCTTTGATCTTCTTCCTCCAAAATTCTATATGTTTCTCTAGGCTGCCAAGTTTTGGGTATCGCTAGTGGGAGGAAAGATCTAGAAGGGGAAAGATTAGAGACTGTAAGAGAATCTGGGAGTTGCTACTGTGAAGGTATTTTACTTTTGGATGTATGTTTGTTTTGTTGGTTTCTTCATTTATTTTCCAACTTCTGATTTTTGGCTTGAATTTCCTATGTGATACCTATATTTTTTGTAGAGTGATATGTTGTATTTTTCCAAGCTTACACCCAATTAGAGAATCCAATTATGATTTTTGGTAGCTTTGAATTGATTTATATATATATATATATATATATATATATATATATATATATTTGAGTTAGTATATTTATAATTTTCTTTAAATATAGATGCAATGTCCTCCAAAATATGTTATATATATAAGAATTTGAGGTTTTAGATTTATTTTTTTTAGTGACGTTTTATCCATAAGCTTGTTGCACCAAAACCAAGTTGGTTATTGAATAAAATAATTGCAATGAAAATAATGGATAAAAATAGTATTGTGTGTTATTTATTGTGTATGCTACCTGTGTGATATAGCCAATATTAGACCTACAGTTGGAGAAGCCTAGATTAAATATTTTAATAGATTTAATACTAGATACTTTAACTTTTAGTATTGTTTAGTTAATATGTGGCTATTTTATTAATAGTAATATATTGATTATATTGTTAATTAATAAGTTAAACTATAATTTCTATAGAATTTAATCTATAATTTTCTATGGCTATCAATCATCAAAGCACCTCTTGGGTATTGTGGAGGTTGAGTGCTTTGAGCACAAGCAATGGAGAACAACGAAGAAGGCCCTTTGGGGCCAAATATTTAGGGGTTCTATGGGCCTCCTGGAGGGTTATCAGGAATCCAACACGATCATGCAAATATTATGTTCAATAGGGATAATATTCATGACATCAAATCAAGTGAGCAGCAAGCAAGGAAAATAGGGGAAATTAATATCCAATATTCCTCCATGCATGTGGACTAGCAAATCCAACAAAATGAACAGGTATTGAACAAAACCGATCACCCTTTTCAGTTCATAGCACAAAATAAGGAGGAAGGGCATCCTCTTCGAAAGTATAGACAAGGGCTTAAATGAAATAGAAACAAGATTCAAGAGTTGGATCAAGCAAAGGGAGATAACATGTTGATGGTAGATTCAGACCTCGACAAAGCTACAACTGTGGACTAGGGCATATAATAAAAAAGAGTCAATCATAAAAAAAAAATTGAAGGGATGGAGCCTAAGGACCTCCCTCCAAAACTAAATTTTAAAGAAGCAATCAGTGTAGGACCATCCCAAATAAGAGGGAAAAATAGCCAACGATTGCCAAGGAAACCATTGAGGATGCCAAAAATCGATCCAAGGAAAACATATATGGGTTGTATGAAAGCAGCTAATGGATCCCCATTAGTGGAGTTGGCATTGGAGGATATCCAAGAGTGAATAGACATGATGGAGAGGAGAGGACTAATTTGTTGGTTCATGGGATTTTGATTAAATCTTGCTACCGTCAAGCAATGGGCTACCAAAAATTGGAGAACTAAAGGTGAGTTCCAAATCTCTATTTACCCTAATGGTTATTTTCTTGCTATGTTTACCACTGAAAAATATAGGGAGGATATTTTTCAAGGGGGGCCATGGTTCTTAGGTAGGGCAGGGATTTTCATGAAGCCCTGGCATACCAAGTTCAAAGTTGAGGAAGAAATACCATCAACTACACCTATCTAGGTCCGTTTATTTGGCCTCCTAGTAGAATACTGGAATCCTAATATTTTAGCAGCAATTGGAAATTCTTTAGGAGTCTTCATGATGATAGTTGATAGCACTCAATAGTTGGATCACATGATCTATGCTAGGATTTGTGTTCTAATTGACTTTGACAAACCTCTTCCAGAGAGGATCACTTTACAATATGGGGAAGAAATATGGGAGCAACAAGTAGACTATGAAAATATCCCTTTTAGATGTAGAATCTATCATGAATATGGCCATCTAGCCAAGGATTATCCTCAAAATATCCCCAATAAAGAGAAAGAGGATGAGGATTTAGCAGGATTTCAAATCCCCAAATAGAAGAATTTAAAAAATATATATATAACACCAAAAGATAAAACAGTAATTTCACCTAACATCTTTGAAGTTCTATCTGTTGATGAACAATCAGATGAGGAGGATGACAAAATGGAAGCAATGATTAAGGAAACACAACATGATAAAGAGAAGGAACAAGAAGGAATGGATGATGAAATCGGAATAAAAAAAGAAACTACCCTAATTTGGAGAAACAACCAAGGAGAGCCATCTCATCCAGCAATGGACCTTCAAGAAAAGAACAACATAGAAAATTTAAATAAGTGCAAAACTAAAAGCCAAATTCAAAAAAAAAACAAGTCAGTTCCTCAAAAAGATCATATGGATCCCAACAATAGTGCCTTGGTTCTAAGTAATCATTATATAGCCCTTATAGGAATGAATCAAGATACAAATAAAAATATGAGGATGGATACCAACCAAAAGGTAGGACGTAAATCCAACCAACATCATATGGCAGAGGAAGGTCAAAAGTTAATTGAGGAAGGTAAGGTAGCAGAGCTTACCCAATACTTCAAATCGGGTTAATTATGAAGATTATCACTTGGAATATTAGGGGACTTAAAGGAAGTCCTTCTAAACAATAAAAAATTAGAAGAATGATTCAAAAAAATCAGCCTCAACTTCTCTTTCTTTAGGAGACAAAGGTTTCTATTGATGAAATGGAAATTATAGCAAAAAATATTTGGCCATCCAGTAAAGTAGTGTTCCTCAACACCCAAGGGGCCTTGGGAGGAGTGGCAAGTCTTTGGGATCCAAAGGAAATTATAGTATAATGCATGATGGAGAGTAAGGGAATGATAGCAGTGGTTGTCCAAAATAGATATTCAGATCAGGTTATACTTTATATAAATGAACAATATGGAGAAATATAGATTCTATCACCTCTCAATTTCTAGAAGCTTGGGCTTTGATAGGAGGATATTTCAACTCTATCCTTTCTTTAGAAGAAAAAATGGGAGGGAGTAGGAAGTTGGATGGGAGTTTCAAACTCATGAAGGAATACATGGCCAACCTTCATCTAGTGGATATCAAGCCAACCAATGGTTTGATGACTTGGTCCAATAGAAGACAAGGCTCAACATGCATTCTTGAAAGGCTAGATAGGTTCTTGCTTTCAGATAAGTATTTAATTCAAGGACACATCCCAAAAGTGAAAATCTTAAACAATGTTGGATCTGATCATTGGCCAGTTTTAATTGAAGTGTGGAAAACCAAGGGTAAGACAACTCCATTTCATTTTTAGTTAATGTGGCTCAGATAAGAATCTCTCAATTCAAGGATACAATAGTGGTGGCAAGAAGGCAAGCCAAGACATGGTACTAAGATGTATTGTTTTGTCAAAATATTGCAGTATATTAAATTCAAAATAAAGACTTGGAATTGGGAGGAATTTGGAGATGTTAGGGCTAAGAAAAGGGAAGCACTAACCCAACTTGAGGAGCTGAATGAGAAAATTCATCTTGAGGGACTCACAAAAAATAGGGTGAAGACAAAAATTAATCTTTCATCCTAGGTGAAGGAATGGGATAGAAGGGAAGAAATAATGTGGAAACAAAATTCAAGGATTCAATGGCTACAAGATGGAGACCAGAATACAAGTTTCTTCCACAAGTCTCTCCTAGCCTGTAGAACTCATAAATTTATCCCCTCACTGAAGAATGATCTAGGAGATATAGTCCACACATGGGAAGGCATGTCTTCATTAGTTGTGAATCATTTTTCAAACCTCTTTACAACCCAATTGCTTGACCCAAAAGCTCAACAAGAAATTCTTCAGGCTATACCTGCTCTTATTTTTGATGAGGAGAATGTGGCCCTAACTACTCCTATAACTAAGAAGGAACTACAAGAGGTAGTTTTCAAAATGCAAAAGGAGAAAACCCCAAGTCCAGATGGTTTCCCTATTGAATTTTATCAAGAATTTTGGGATGTTTTGCAGGATGACATTCTTGAGGTGGTAGAAGAGGCTAGAAAGGCTAAAGAAATCCTCAAAAATATCAACAAGACTTTTATAGCTCTAATTCCTAAATCTCAAGAAGTGGATAACATTACTAGATATAGACCAATTTCTTTATGTAATGTTATTCTAAAAATAATTTCAAAGATTATGTCAGAAAGGCTCAAACCTTTGCTTCACAAGATCATTTCTCCAGAACAAGGAGGATTTGTCGAAGGATGACAAATAGTTGATGAGATAGTGTTAGCCCAAGAAGCAATTCATTCTATGGAAGCTCAAAAATCCCCCTCCATGTTCATTCAATTGGATTTATCCAAAGCATATGATAGGGTGGATTGGCACTTTCTCATCCAAGTTTTGGAAAAATTTGGATTCTCTCAAGAATGGAAAAAATGGATCAAAGGTTGTATTTCCTTAGTTTCTTATTCAGTTATTCTTAATGGATGCCCTACTCCTTGGTTCTCAACTTCTAGAGGCATCATACAAGGAGACCCTCTTTCTCCATATCTTTTTATCATCCTTGCAGAATGTTTAGGAAGGAATTTTTCTAAGAATCAAGATTGTTAGAGGTTAGAAGGAGTCACTATAGCTAAAGGAGTCAGACCTATCACTCATTTACAATTTTTTGATGATTCCACTCTTTTGGGGAAGGCAACTATAAAGGAAGCAACCTCAATAAAGAAAATTCTTCACTGTTTCACTAGAGCCTCAAGGCAACTTATTAATGAAGATAAATCTAAAGTTCTTTTTTTCATTGCTCACCCAAAAAAGAGATGTTGATAATGGACATATTAGGATTCAAAAAAACTTCTCTCCCAATTAAATACTTGGGTGTTCCAATTAATCTGGGTAGCCAAAAGAAAGAGCATTGGAGCTAGTTATTAGAGAAAGTGAAGAACAAAATAGGCAGTTGGACCAACAAATGGCTTTCATTAGGAGGTCGAATAACTCTTATCAAATAAGTTCTTTAGTCTATCCCAATATTTGTTTTAGCAGTGTTGAACATCCCCAAGTCAGTGCTCAATGAACTAGACAAAATTAGTCACAGATTTCTATGGAGAGGTTCAAAAATGGAGAAGAAATGGGCCCTAGTAAGGTGGGAGACTCTATGTCTTCCTACTCATGAAGGGGGTTTAGGTCTTAGATCGGAAGTCAAGAATAATAAGGCTTTGGCAGGAAAATTATATTGGATATTAATTAGCCACCCCAATGCCTTATGGGCCAAAAATATAAGAGCCAAGTATGCAGAAAATAAAGATCCATCTGACTTAATTCGTCATCAATTACCTTCTAGAGGGTCCCCAATTTTAAATATCTTAAAAATTGGAGAGGAGTTGATAAAGAAAAATCTCTTTTGGGTTACACAAAATGGTAGAAAATATAAATTTTTGGATAGACTCTTGGGATGGGCACCTTCCCTTGTCAATCCAACATCTAGAATTGAGGCCTATAATGGAGAAAATGCATAGGATGAATTGGATAAAAGTTGCCAAATACTATACAGATCAGACAAGAAATTTTGAGGTGGGAAGGTGTTGGATCCTAGTAGAAGAGTGGCCAATCCAAATTTTTGAAGCTCAAAAAAAGGATATTCATAGAATCCTTCAAATGAGATCACCTTCATGGTCACAAGCTGAGGACTGCATTGGCTGGAATAGTTTAGGGTATGGTGAGTACACTATTGCTCAAGGCTACTTAGCCTTAAGCCCTATTAATCCCCATCAAGATCAAGATATTTTCAAGCATTTATGGGCTCAAAATTTATGTTCAAAAATCAAATTTTTTAGTTGGTTGCTGCTCCATAAAAGGGTTCTCATAGGGGAGCAGCTTATGAAGAAATGTTTTAATGGTCCCTTTTAGTGTGTAATGTGTTGGGATAACAATAAAACTATTAACCATTTATTCATAGAATACCCCATAGTTGTAGCATTATGGAAGATGATGGCTTCCCTTCTAAAATTAAGATGGTCCAATGAACAATCCATAGAACAACTATGGAGAGATTGGAGCAAACAAGAAGGAAAATACTGGTATGTGAACCAGATAGTTTGGACAGGGATGACTATTCTTCCTTGGAACATCTGGAAGGAGCGAAACAAGTGAATATTTCAACAAGAAAGTAGGGACATCCACTATGTCTAGCTAAAGACCATAGAAAATGTGAGAGAGACTATCAAGTATTTATTAACTCATCCTCACAATTTAAATCAACTATGGGAACAAATAATGGCTCGATTAAAGATAAGAAATGGATTAGCCCATCATAGAAGGAAGAAAGGGACCGGCCAAATGATGGATAGAACTCAGCAATGGCAGCCTCCCCCACAGGACTTCATAAAAATCAATACAAATGGAGCATCCAGAGGAAATCCTGGAAGAGCTAGTATAGGAGGGATAGGTAGATTGGAGGATGGTACTCCAATATTTACTTTTACAAAAAAATAGAAATTCTATCCAATAACTTAGTAGAAGGGTAGGGTATTTTGAGAGGTTTGTAGGAGGCTCTTAAGATAGGGTGGAGAAGGGTGATTGCAGAATCAGACTCTCAAGTTATGATCAATTACCTAAATTCAACTTTAGGGTCTAAGAAGATTGATTGGAGAATCCAAAAGATTATAGATAAGATTAGGTTAATCATAAATAATTTTCAAGAGGTTGTTTTCAATCATGTGCCTAGAGAATAGAACAAAGTGGCAAATGCTATGGCAAATTGGGATCTTGAAAAAGGAGATTTTAAGTGATTCAGTCTCTTGATGGTAATGCAGGAAGCTACGTTTAAAATGATGGGTTTTTTTTTTCATGGTAGGTGGGGGGTGGTTTTTATTTTGGTGCATTTCTTCATTACTCTCCTTTTTTTAAAATAAATGCGTAAAAATTTATTGATAAAAATTTTGGATTATAGAGTACAACTAAGCTTCCAACAAGGACTCAAATAAATAGCCAAACAGGCTAAAACCACTAGACTAGAATGACATCCAAAAAAGACAACAAGAATAAACCACATTAAGTCTGTACATCCTTGTGGATCAACTCCCACAGGCATTGAGAGTCCCCAGACAGGAGACTCTCCCAATTATCGATACTCCAAGGATCAAGCAGCTCAGAAGCCCTTTTGGCCAGGTAATCAGCAACCACATTCCATTCCCTTGGAATGTGCACAAAGGATATAAATTTTAACTCTTCACTCATTATGAGAATTTGAATGGCTATAGAGGCCAACTGCCAATTAACTTCCTCCACCCTTTTACTATTTAAAATATTAACCATAATTTGAGAGTCAGACTCACAGATAATCCTATGCAAACCAAGATAAAACCCCCTCTGCAAGGCCTCAAGAATTGCAAGAGCTTCCATAAAATTTTTGGAGTGAACACCTTTATAAATGGAAAAGAAAAAACTAACACCACCAGTAGAATCTCTCCCAACACCGCCAATGCCAGCATGTCCAGGATTACCCCTAGACGATCCATCAATATTAATTTTTAAAACTCCTCTAGGGGGTGGACTCCACCTACCATCTCTCCTAACCTTCTTTTCGAGTTGAGGAACCCTACTAGGGCTAGAAGAGTTCACACCATCCCCAAAGAGACAAAGGGCTTGTTGTACCTTCTCCTCCCTAGAATCCAAAAGAGGGTCCACATCACATTTTCTATGGATGGTTTCCTGAACCATATATATGATCCTTTTCCAGATCTGTTGAATAGCCAAATAAATGCCCTGAAATATGCATCGGTTTTGTTTGAGCCAAATTTTCCAAATGATGCAAGAAGGGCCCAAATTCCAAGCCACCCAAAGGAAGGGGGCCTTGGTCGAAGGTCTATCTAGACTACTCCAAAACTCCACTAGGGACAACACATGAAAACATGGATGGTTCCAAGCGCTCCACCAATGGTGCCAAATGTCTCCGGAAAAGGAGCATTGGAAAAATAAATAAGAAGAGTCATCCTCATTCTTACTGCAAAGGACACAAAAAGAGGGACCCTAAAATCCCCTCTTCCTCACATTATCCCAAGTGAGGCATTTATTAGGAGCTACCAACCATAGAAAGAAGTTACATTTTGGCCAGGCAAATTTGTTCCACACCTTATTCCACCAAGTGATAAGAAGACTCCCATACTTTTGCTTATCAAGAACCTGATAACCATAGGCTACCGAGTAGGTTCCCTTAGGATAAGGGTTCCAAGCCAGAATATCTTTACCCCTCAATAAAGAACAAGGCCTCCCCATAAGAATAAGAGCAAGCACCTCTCTTTCCTTGGCCAGTCCTCCCTAGGGCCATTCTTGCGGATCTTTCCACTTGTACATCTCCATATTTCCAAAAGACTAGATTTTTTTAAATTCCTCCACATGAGACCAACCTACTTCCAAGAAAAAAATGCTTAGGGAACGTAACCTAGGATATTTATTCAAGATAGGAGGGTGGCCATCCCAAGAATCCTCCCAAAAAAGAGCATTTGATCCCTGATTTCAAATCCAGAACAAACCTTGCTTGATTAAATTAGCTCCTCTTTTCGAGTGTCCCAGATAATTGAACCTTTTCCAACCAAGTTGACTCTAGGTATTTCAGCCTCAGAAATACCTCTCAAGTATTTACAAGATAATATTTTAGCCCAAATATGATATTGAGAGGTACACCATCTCCAATAAATTTTTGCAGCCAAAGCCTACCCAAAAAGAGTTGTATGTCGCAACCCAAGGCCTCCCTCTTGCACCGACCTACATATAGAATCCCACCTAACCAAACTCCATTTAGATTGATCAAGTTTTCCAGACCATAAAAACTATCTTGACAAAGCATCCATGTCCTTGATGAAGTGAGAGGGAGCTATTTGTACAAAACATCTATAAATAGGTAAAGCTTGAACAACAAATTTTAAAAGCAACACTCTACCTGCAGTGGATAGCCATCTAAAATTCCAGTGATTCACCTTCCTTCTAAACTTATCAAGCATAGGCTGCCAAGAATATCTAGGTAGAGGGTGAGATGAAATTGGAATACCAAGATAAATGAAGGGGGAGTCCCAACTTGGAATCTTAGAATGCGAGCAATCCTGGCTTAAATAAGAGGAGGGGTATTGAAGAAGAAAATAGAAGACTTGTCCTCATTAATCAACTGTCTAGAAGCACCAAGATATATGTCAAGATATTGTCTAATATTTCTAGCTTCCTTGATAGTGGCAACTCCCAACAAAGTAGTATCATCAACAAATTGAAGGTGGGAAAGAGGTGGCAAACTACTATCCCACTTCCACCCCTGAATGAGACCCTACATGACTTGAGACTTGAGAAATCTTCCCAACCCTTTTGCCATAATGATAAAAAAATAAGGAGATAAAGGATCTCCTTGCCTCAATCCCCTTGAGGCCTCAAACAGATCTGATGGCTCATTATTAACAAGAACAAAGAATAAGGAAGAAGAAACATAGCTCATCACCCATCTAATCCATTCCTCCTCAAATCCAAAAGCGGTAAGAACTTTCTGAAGAAAGGACCATCCGACCCGATCATAGGCTTTGGCCATGTCCAACTTAATGAACATAGTTTTCTCCTTAGAATTTTCCATCGAGTGAATAACTTATATAGCAATAACAACCCCATCTAAGATTTTTCGGCCAACAACAAACCCTCCTTGCTCCTCAGAGATGATTTTTCTCAACCAAATATTCAGCCTCTCAGCAATAATTTTTGTGATGATCTTATACACAACATTGCAGAGAGCAATAGGCTTGAACATATCCAAGGAATTTTCTCCCTCTTTTTTGGGTATAAGCACCACAAAGGTAGAATTTAGGGCCCTTAGCATCTGTTTGTTCTTTTGGGACTCATGGACCACCTCCAAAATATCAAATTTGATTAAATCCCAAAACTCCTGATAAAACTCAATCGGGAATCCATCTAGGCCCGGGGCTTTTCCTTTTTCATCTTGAATACAACATTTTCCAACTCCTCAAGGGAAATTGGACCCATCAAGTGCTCATTCATCTCTATAGAAACAATCACTGGAATATATTTTAGAATAAGATTTTCATTCTCATCATCTGATAGGGAGTCCTCCTTGAAGAGAGAGAAAAAATACCTCTTAGTCTCTTCTAAAATATCCCTGAAAGAAGAGATCAAGGCACCCTGAGAATTCACAAGATAGGTAATCAGGTTACCATTACAGTGAACCTTAACTGAGTTATAAAATAAGGATGTGTTCCTATACCCTTCTTGAAGCCAATCTACTCAAGCTTTTTTTTTCCAAAAAAATTATTCCCTCAGTTCCCATTCATCAAGGTCTTTTGTAGCCTCAGATTCCTCACCAAGAAGCTCCTTCATGAATCCCTGATCTCTAATCTTCCTTGAAGCTTCTTCCATCCTCCTAAGAGCTGCCAGCTTAGCCAAGGAAAGGTTCCCAAAATTCAATCTATTCCATCTCTTCAATTTATGTTTTACAAATTGTAGTTGCTTCATAAAGGAATACATAGTGGTGCCATGAGGAGGTTTGCCAGTGGTCACCAGCCTCGCATGAAATCATGAAGCTTAGGATAACGACACCACATAAGTTAAAACTTAAAGGAGGGATTATTTTTTAGCCCTAACTCCAAAGCAGAGAGTTTGATAGGCCAATGATCAGATCTCTTACCCTCTAGAATCATAGAACTAACACCTCTGTTATTACCCATCCAAAAATTGGATATCAAAAACCTATCCAGTCTCTCTAATATGGAAGCTTCCCCACACATTCTATTGTGCCAAGTAAATATCCCATTATCTGGCTTGATGTCAACCAAGTTTAGGGCCTAGATATGAGCACTAAAGACAGAAGAAAAAGGCTCGAGATGGTCCACCCCACCACATTTATCCTCTAGACAAGTGATAGAGTTGAAGTCTCCAACCAAAATCCATGGGTACAGGGGAACCAAACTTCTCACAAAGAAAATGTGCTTCCACAAATTCACTTTACCATTGTAATCAACAAGAGCATATACATTTGTAAGTAGGATGATTTCACTAGATTTATTATCATGTCCGACCATTGAAATAGACCATCTGTTGGAAATCCAAGTAAGAGGGGATATCTTAACTGGATCCCATAAACAAGCGACACCACCAGCATATCCACATGCACCAATACACTGGCATTACCCCCTTCTCCACAACTTGGGATAAATATTGAACATACTATCAATATCCAATTTAGTCTCTTGAATAAACACCACATTCAGAGAATGCACACAAACAAAATCACGAACAACTTTTTGTCTAGGGATGCTATTCAACCCCCTTACATTCCATGAGAGGATAATCATTTTTTGGGGTTATAAAAATTGGAGTCCAATATTCTCACCAATCCTGACTCCACCAAATTCTCCCCCATTAACTTAATTTTATCCTGGTCCTTCTTTTGACCCACCTTCATATTCTTATCCGAAAAAACTTCTTTTAATTATTTTTTGCTGCAATCCCAACATCGTAGGAGTTTTACAGTCCAAGGATGATTGCATCAGTGCTTGAGTAGGAGAGGGCATAACTAAATCTGTACCACTTTCCAAAATAGTTTCCCTTATAGGGCTAGACCCAACCATGTCCCCTATACTCAAATCCAAATCCCTTTGTTCTTCATTTAAACCCCCTAGATATGATTCCTTAAGTTCCCCCTCAAGAAGAGATATCTAATTTGGCCTTGTTATATTTGCATCAGGTAGCGACATTTTAGGTGTCTCCATGCACTGATCAAGATCATCTAATATTTCAAAATGGTTGAGTAGAGCATCTGGTTTGCTATCCTTAACGTCTTTGTTTGCCCTTCATCCTCTGTTTCAGGTTTTTACCAGAACAAAACCTTCCTTATCCCATTCCCCTTCCTTTATCGGGGATTTTCCTTTATCCAAAATTTATCCAGACCGAGAGGGCCCAGGATTTGAAGCCACAAGCGAGACAAACTTAGGGCATTTTCTTTGTAGGTGGCCATATTCACGACAAATTCGACAACGAAATGGAAGAGCTTCATAGTCATGTTTTTGAACCCATGTAGTTGATCCAAATTATATTTCAATAGAATCTGGAATAGGATTATTTAATTCAATTTCAACACAAATACGAGCAATAGAGATTACCTTTTTATCCATTGTCTGTTGTGACGGTCCAATCGGCTTCCCAAGCAGAATGGCAACCTTATGCAAGATATCAGTTCTCCAGAATTCCAACGGGAGCCATGGAAGCCGCACCCATACTGGAACCCACGACGACCGCTCCTTTGATGGGTTGAAACCCACATGCCAGGGTTTAAGAAAGAGTCCCACTTGGTTATATAAATAAGGACCCCCTTCAAATGCTTTGTTATGATCTGCAATACAAGAGAAAACCACCATAAAATAGTTGCTCGCACTCAGCATCACCTCCACATCGCCTTCAGGATTCCAAGTCTTCCTGACCCAAGCCTCCACAAAGGGGAGAGAAATTTGGATGCCCAAAATTTTGCCAATAAGGGCATGTTTGGTTATATACTCCACATCTTCCACCACTGAGTCTGGTTGAACCACTAGAACTGGTCTATCTTCACATCATTCCAAACATTCATTGTTCTTTAACAAGCGGTTCTCGACATGCACTGGAAAATCTTGTTCCTTCCAATCATTTTCAGATGAAAAAATATCACGAGCATGCACTCTCTGTGCCGGACCCGATGCCATCATGATATTCCTCCAATTTTTTAGACCTCCTCTGGAAGTTGCTACCATCCCCGTAGAGCATTTTTTCTTCATCAAACCCTAGTAGAGTAGTTTTTCTATGTTTAAATTGATCCCTATTGTGGTTATGTAATTATTGTGATCTTTTCTATCTTGGTGGTATTCTTCAACTCTTTCCTTGATAGATATTGTCATGGGATTTTTCAATAGCTCCAATGTCTTAGTTAGTTTTAGGTGTTTTGTATTTTTTAGTGTTGTTGTTTTTAATTATTATTGTTGTTTCTGTATGTTTGTGTTAATGGGTGCTTTGTGTTTTGGTGTGTGTATTTTCTATGTTTTGTTTTTTTTTGTCTGTTGTTGCCTATTTTTTTTAGGTTTTGGTTGTTTTTGTTTTTCATGCTTTTGTTGGTTGTGTCTTTGTAGCATTTTGTTTTTTTTGTTATGTTGTTCTTGTGTTTTTTTGTGTGGTTTGTGTTGTGCTTTTTTTATATTGTGTGTGTGTGTTTGGTTGTGCTTTATCTTTTTGATACACTCAAGGAGCATGTTTTTTTTAATCTTATTATGTGTTTATGTTTGTGTGTTCTTATTTTTAGTTGTTTCAGGTTTGTTCCTTGATTATGTCAAAGGTGGTAAGCTAGGTGCGATCCCTAGGTGATTTTGGCGGAAGAGGTACCCCTGCCTCCTTGGGTCTTACCCGAAAGTGGCATCCCTTTTGGGATGTTTTCCACAAACAAAAAAAATAGTTTTATGGGGATGGCACTATTAATTATTATGGAAGGCTTTATCTTTTTAAATATTGATTAATTAATGTGTTGATTATTAGTCAATATTGATTAATGATAATAAGTATAAATTGATTTATTAGAGAAGCAATTTTCCTTGTTATAAGGATTGGCATAATTTGGAAATGTATGGAGTATTTTCTAAACTTTAGGAAATGAGATGTTATTATTGTAGGATTAAATAACATATTTTTTGGATTTGGATGTGGCTTGTGTAGCAATAGATCCATAAATGAGTGAGAGAAGTATGGTATTCTCTCAATGCTCTTAGATGATTTATGGCTTGTGTAGCAACAAATCCATAAATGAGTGAGAGGACTATGGGATTATCTCAATATTGCATTGTTATTGCATAATTTTATTTGGATATTGCTTGTGTAGCAATAGATCTATAAATGAGTGAGAGAAGTATGGGCTTTTCTTGTTATTACTAATAAGCGTTATGCCATAATAATCCTAGTTGAGTTGTAGTGATTCGATAACTAGGTATTTATGAATTATACTCCCTAAGTGGTGAGGCTTGGATGGCCCAAAGCGGTGAGGTTTGGGTAGTCCTAGCAGTGAGGCTTGGGCGTATTCCTAGTAGTGAAGCTTAGGAATATTAACAAAGGATTGGTATGGGACAATCCACCAGATCATTCACAAGGCAGTATAGTGATGGCACTTTATGGTAAGGCAAGAGTGACCATGATCCTTACCAAGTGATTATTAATGGTCTTAGTTCATGGGGTAAAAAAAACTAACTAATCACTAAGGCATCACATCATAATGGGTTAGAAGAGTGAACCCCTACATCAAAATAATGATTTAGAGTCTATTATAGACTAATATCTAGCATTATTATTGAATGATTTTGGTTGTATGATGCATGTTAAGCTTGCATATACATACTATTATGGAATTAATATCTTGCGTTGTTATTGAATAATTATATTTGTATAATGTATGCATATACATATTATTATGGAGTCAAAATCTTGCATTGTTATTGAATGATTATATTTGTATGATGCATGTTAGGCTTGCATATACATTTTATCATGGAATTGAGATCTTGTGTTATTGTTGAATGATTTATTTGTATGATGCATGTTAGGTTTGCATATACATTCTATCGGGACAAAAATATTGCATTGTTCTTGTATGAATTTTTTGCATAGTGCATGTTAGGATTGCATATGCATATAAGAGTTGTCCTGATCCCTAAACTTCTATTTAAAGTTTGTGGAAGAAGATCTATCAATAGGAAGATCTTGAAAAGGAATATGAAAACTAGGGACCATTTATGTTGAAATGTAATATTGTATTTAAAGATGAAAAATACTTTAAAAGCATTTTGTATGGAAATTTATGCTATGTAAAAATTATGATGAAGGAAAATATGTCATGTAAATATTCTTGTTATATTATTTTGAGATTTGTTCAAAGAATGAAATATTAAATAATGTTATTCTTTTATGTTAAGTTCTTGCAAATAGATTATTATTTTCCAAAATGGAAAGGATGTGTTATTATGGTAATGATAGAATCTAATTGATGTATTATGGTGATGATTCCTTTAGATGTTGATTTTATACTTTGGTTGTAAATAAATTAAATGCTAAATTTTAGTGTTATGATTGAATAAGTATTTAATTTTCTAGTCTTTAGCAATGTGTTATGTTGAATTTAACTATGATTTAATATAGCACTCTTTCTTTTGGAGAGATGTTTATAAAATTTAATACTCTTGGGCTTGTAAGGGGGTTATCTTGGGCATGATATTATAGCCATATTTGAAAATCCTTGACTCAATATGTACCCAATCCTAGTTGAGTTGTGATGAGGCAATAACTAGGTATTTGTGAATGATACTCCCTAAGCGACGAGGCTTGGATGGACTAAAGCAATGAAGCTTGGGTAGTCCTAGTGGTGAGACTTGGATGTATCTCTAGAAATGAGGATTAGGAATCTTAATGATGGATTGGTAGGTATAATCTACTGGATCATTCACAAGGTAGTACAGTGGTGGCACATTACAATGAGGTAAGTGTGACCACAATTATTATCAAGTGAGTGGTAATGGTCTTAGTTAGTTCTTGGTGAAGTGAATCTAACTAATCACTAAGGCATCATGTCATATTAATCCTACATTGATAGACTTATGTAGGGTTAGGGAATAGGCATCACCTTTAAGTGTTATGGGCCTTAAAGGAGAATCCTTATATCATGGTCAAGTAGTCCTATACAGGTGAGTGTATAGAAAAAGTGGGGGGACTACTAATGGTATCTTTTCTAAACAGTGAAGTTTAGAAAAGTGAACCACAAAATTATGGAAAGTTGACCACTCTTGTCCATTTGAGTGTCATCTACAATGAAAATTAACTCAAAAGTGGTTATGTCTTAATACTGATGAAAATATTGGGTCTTATTTGTGATTCAATACTTGAAAAAAATAGCTCTCTTTCTCGAGTTGAGTTGGTGGGTTGGTACACCACACTATTGGCTTACCTTGACCATTATGAAATCATGGGTATGCCTTGAGAATTTTATAATTTTTCACAAACCATGAGCAAAGTGCAACACCATGCTAGGGTAGAGGCAAAATATAAAATAGAGGAGGAACCAATAGAAAAAAAGAGGGGAAGGAATTAGAATAGTGGGAAATGAGAGATAAAGTGAGATAAATGAAGGAAGAAAGGAATAATATTAAGGATAGAATTGATGAAATAAGATTGATTTTATAAAATTAAATTAATATTATCTAAATTAAGATAATGTGAAGTGAATGGATTTTTAATTGATGTGAATTAGTGAGGAAATATTTAAAATTTAAAGGATTTGAGTTGATATAGATGAAAATAAACTAATGATAAAATTTATTTAATGATTGTAATTGGACATCATAAAGCCATGAGAGTGGAAACTGAACACATTGAAGATGTTGGTGGAGTACCTCATACTTGTATACAAGGTGATTTTAGACATGGACTACTACACCTTACTCAAATACCCAAGATTGAGTGCGATCAAGCTATGATGACTACCTTAATTTACCCAGAGTCATTGTAACAACCCACCAAAGCCAAACCAAGGGAGAGATTTTTTTTTAATATCACAATAAATGACTCACAAAGAAATTCTAATATTTTCTAGCATTGTGAGGCATAACCACATTTTGATTTCATTATCATTGTAGATGAAACTCACATGGATAGGAGTGACCAACTTCTTGTACTTCTAGAGTTCACCTTTCTAAACCTCACCATTTAGAAAGGACGTCAATAGTTGTCCCCCCACTTTTTCTATACCCTCACCAACATAGGAAAACTTGACCACAATATAGGGATTATCCTTTAAGGCCCATAACACTTAAAGGAGGATACCTATTCCCAAATGCTACATAAGTTTATCTATGTAGTATTATTCTAGCATAATGCCTTAGTGCTTAGTTACCACACCTCTATAGACTAAGGCCATTACCACTCACATAATAATGAGCATGGTCACCCAATCCTTATTGTTCAACGTGTCACTACTATATTCTCTTTTAAATGATTCCTAGACATCATCTCTAGGAATACGTCCAAGCCTCACCTCTTAGGACCTCCCAAAAGCCTCATCTCTTTGAATACACCTAAGACTCACCATTCAAGGTTTATCATTCACAATTATCAAGTCATTGCATTACTGCAACTCCTCCCAAATATATACTTGGTCATTGCATCATCACAACTCCTTCCAATATTTGGGTTACTTCTTGACACAAGGGTCCAAATATAGATCTAGATTAATGCCCAAGAACCCCCAACCAAACCCAAGAGTCTAAGAATTTGAAATAAGTATACATCTCTCCAAAAATAAAATAAAATTCTATAATAATTCATAGATTCAATCTATTATAACACATTGCTAAAGACTAAAAAATAAATTCTTTCAAATCATAATATTAGCATTTAGCAGTTTTCATAATTTACTCAACAATCAAGGATTTATAATCATAAACCATATATTTTACACATAACCAATATTCCAAGAACTTACATATAAAAAGTAACATCATATAATACAAGAATTTCATGCAAGCATAACCATGCAACATCATTGAGAGAATATCATACTTTTCTCTATAATGGATTTCTTATCTACATAAACCTCAAGAAACCATTATATTATTCTTTCACAATAACTCTTTTTATTTATTTCCAAATTCAAATCTATATATATTCAATGCATTGGAACTACACTAATTCCTAAAGTACCCTTTTTATTTATTTACCAAAATTTCAACTCACATATATCTAAAATATAAAGAGTTTACTTCTTCAACAAAACCATATAATCTTTACCTATAATTGATCAACAAAACACCTTCTTTTTAGCTATGCCTCAAAGATTTCACTAATTCACATGCTTGTTATAATATATAATTCTAAATTTAATTACTCCACTACTATACAAATATAAACAAAATATCTCTTATTTAAAGGTTAAAATAAACCATCAACCACTTAATAAAAATATGTCACATCCTAAAAGCATATGCAATGGTCAATATCCAAAACATGAATGCGCAATGCAGAACCCATAATAATAAAAAATAGCATACCAATATATGAACCTTTCCTAGATGGTGGCACACAACAATAAAAGGCGTAAATCAAGGAATACTGAAGAGTTTAAAAAATACTTAAATCTACCACAATAAATGAATTAGAAAAATAATAGCTAACGCTATTACCAAGTAGCAAAAATACCTCAAATAAACCCTAGTTCACTATAGCATGATTCCATAAAGCAATCAACATAAATAAAATATGAAACA
Organism: Wollemia nobilis; assembly: GCA_028583015.1. Taxonomy (NCBI): domain Eukaryota; kingdom Viridiplantae; phylum Streptophyta; class Pinopsida; order Araucariales; family Araucariaceae; genus Wollemia; species Wollemia nobilis. The sequence goes on along the minus strand of JAQPPZ010017220.1, from coordinate 10,427,485 downwards.
CTAAAACCAAAAGGATTAAAATTAAAAAAATCAATCAATCATTACATAAGACTAAAACAGCACAACCTCCAAACCTCACACTAATAGCAAAATTACAAACCATAGTGATTCAAAAATTAAGGATCTATCTACAACCAAGGTAACTTCTAAACCCAACAAACCTACTCATTGATGTTTCTCAAGCATAGCTAGAAAGGTTTAACCAACAACTATGAAAAACCGCAACCACCAAAAGGGATCTCATATACCAAAGTTTAATAAAGGCTAAAATGTTCTATTAAATTACAAGATGGTCTCCTAATCACCTGACCTAGCCAAGAAAGCCAACAAACTTGCAGATGCCAAGAAAATATCTCTCTAAAATAGTATGGAGATGGAGCTTGTGACCATATTGACTACCTAGCTCTAGATGAGATTTTATAGGGAAGTGGATAAAAGAAAACACTCACAACCATGGCGCTTGCACTCTAAAAAAATATGGCAATTAATAATAGTTCAAACTCCACCAAGGCTAGATAAACTTAAAGAAAGACAAGAAGAAAAAACCCTCTACAAGATGTAACACGGAAAATGCATCATTCACATTAATGAAAAATATTTTTATTACAAGGCTTTCTCTTTTATTACAAGGCTTATAATAGGGTCCTCAAGATGGAGGAGATCCCTTTATACAACATGCAAGACAAATGGTGCCTTCACTAGTCTCCTCTTATCACCCTCAAAAGTGGATGGGTTTGGTAGCCATGATAGAGCTGGATCATCCTAAGTTGTCTGTTGCTCTAAGGCACCTGCACACAGCCCATAACAAAAGAGGATCTATTTGGATTAGGCCTAAAACTTTAAATATACAAGCACAAAAGTTACAAAACCTTGATTAAAGAAACAAATAAGCATATAAATGTTACAAAACCTCATAAATATACCTGTCTTACCTTGTTTGATAGTTTATTGTTGATTTGAAGTATGTGTCTTGTCTTAGATGGAAACTATCAAGGTATGGTGATTGGGACTGCTAATCGCTAGGGGGTATGATAGTTGGGTCTGCTAACCGCTAGGGGCAGGTAGTTGGCTCTCTACTTCTATGGGATTCTAGGAGCCTCCGGTATCGGTCTAATGTAGATTGGACCTCCAATGTGAGAGCAAGTTCAAGATGAATGTAGATAGATGCTTCAAAATGCCTTCATTCTATGGTGTTTTCTTGTGCACATAGAGGGTGATCACCTTAAGATACCTATACAAGCACAAGCGAGGAAAGTGGTTGGTATAGTTTTGGCATAGTTTTGGTAAGGGCATATGAACTTCTTATGTAGGTGAAAAAATGAGGGGGAAATTTATAGATTTTTGGCAAGGGTGAGAGCGTGGTGATTGTAAAATGACATGGCATTAGGTGGCATTCTAGTGGCATGTGGGGAGACCAATAAAAATTTGGAGAATTCCCTATTGGAGGAGTGTGCACCCTCCAATATTAATGACCTTGGGTGAGGTGAGTCCTCACCCACCCAAGTGTCATAAATTGGCATGGGGGGTATTTTAAATTCCTAGGAAAGTGCAAGGTAGATGTAGGAGTATTTTGGCATTTATTATGGTTACTTAATATGAGGGTTTGATGAAGAGTTTGGGAATTTTAAATTCATTCAAAATTTGGAGGGAGGATTTGGGAGGACTTGAGGAATTAATGTGGGATATTCATTAGGGACTTTGAATTGGAATTTGAGGCATTTTTAAATTCCTAGGAAAGTGTAAGGTGGATGTAGGAGGATTTGGAAATTTATGATGGAGGCTAGTCTAGGGATTTGGAGGAATTTTAAATTCCTAAAAAACTGCAAGGTGGATGTAAGAGGATTTGGAAATTTAATGGGGGTATTTTCTAGGAGATTTGATGGGGATATTGAGGGTTGATTAGGATTTTTGGGCATTTTCTTAGGATTTTGGAATTTATTGTGTATTGTCCTTTGGATTTGACTAGGGGTTAGGAAATTATTAGAGCTTAATTATGGATTTGATTAGGGAATAGGAATTAATTAGAATTTTGGGAATTTTGAGGATGATTTGGGGAATCCTTGTTACGAACTGAATCATTACCTTGCTCTTCATATTCATGGTAAATATATAAGATTTACAAAGAACTCCGTTGAGGCAGTTTGAACTATCTTGGCAGTTCCTCAACTGAAATGATTAACTTATTTAATGTAATATACTATATACTAAATATTCTAACATCCCCCCTTATTACATTAATGTTGACTACACATAGCATTGCGGAACAATTCAAATTTGACTCGAGCAAGTGCTTTGGTGAAGATGTCCGCTATTTGCTCATCTGTGGGAATGTAGTGGAGCTGAATATGATGCTTTGGAACCTCATCTCGAATGAAATGACACCTAGTGTCAATGTGTTTGGTTCGATCATGAAAGATAGGATTCTTGACGAGATTCAGAACACCTTGATTGTCGCAGAATAAATGTAAAGGAAGTTTCTTTGGAAGTCCCATATTTATGAGGATGCGACGTAACCATATGATCTCGCTCCACTAGCTGCTCGATATTCTGCCTCAGTAGAAGAGATAGCAACAACATGTTGCTTCTTGCTATGCCAAGAGACAGGACCAGATCCAAGGTGAAAAATATAACCTGCAGTTGATTTTCGGTCATCTATGGATCCAGCATAATCAGAGTCCGTGTACCCTTGAAGATAGAACTTGTTGTTCTTTTTGTATTCCAAGCCGATATATGTCGTACCACGGACATAGTGAAGGACTCTTTTTGCTTGCTTTCCGGTGGCTAACTTTAGGATCTTGCATGAATCGTGAAAGATAACCCACAACAAAACTAAGATCTGGCCTGGTATTTGTGAGATAGATGAGACTCCCAATCAGCTGACGATAGAGAGTACTATCTATTTTAGGAGATTCATCAAATCGGGATAACTTAAGTCCTGCTTCCATTGGTGTGGCTTTGGGCTTGCAATCAGTCATCCGATACTTTTCAATTAGAGTCATGGCATATTTCTTTTGAGTAACTTGTATGCAATGCTTGTATTGAGTTACCTCTAGACCAAGACAATAGTGGAGAAGTCCAAGATCTGTCATTTCAAAAGAGGTATTAAGATCTTTCTTAACTGTTTTGATCATACTCTCTGAACTGCCTGTTATGATCAGATCATCCACATATAGTACTAGAATTACTATGTTAGAACCATTGTTCTTGATATATAGATTAGGATCTGCAGGACTTCTTCTAAAACCATGTTGCACTAGGTGACTATCAATTTTGATATACCAAGCTCGAGGAGCTTGTTTAAGTCCATATAGAGATTTGACCAGCTTACAGACTTTCTGTTCTTGCCCTTGAACTATAAAACCTTCAGGTTGAGACATATAGACCTCTTCTTGTAGGTCACCATTTAAGAAAGCACTCTTTACATCCATCTGATGTAGCTGCCAACCAAATTGAGCTGCCATTGCACACAGAACTCGAATAGTGGTCATTTTAGCAGTAGGAGCAAATGTCTCTTCATAGTCTATGCCTTCTTTTTGTGCATAGCCCTTTGCAACAAGTCGGGCTTTATATTTATCTATTGCACCATTTGCCTTATATTTGATCTTGAATACCCATTTGCAACCAATGGGTTTCTTTCTGAAGGCAAATTCACTAACTTCCAAGTTTGATTTTTCATTAGAGATGTATGTTCTGCATCCATAGCGAGTTTTCCATTGATCTTTCTTGAGTGCATCTGAGACTGATGTGGGTTCTTTTTCATCTAGTTTTGTCAGATAGACTTTTTCATCTTCCATATCTATATCCTCATCATCTTCTACATTCACAGATAAATCATCAAAATGTTGACAAAGGTCATCAACATTTGTTATTGTTGTTGCATCATCTGCTCTTTTGTGTTGAGTCATACTGCGAGTAGCGGGTCGATCTAGAGTTAGATCTGGAAGTGAGGTCAATTTTGAATCTTGCAATGTACTAGTATACCACTTAGGAACCTTCTTCTGAGGAGGTGCTGCTTCTTTCTTAGGTTCATCTTCATTAAGATATACAAGTGTATTATTTGATGTGAAAGTTTCATCAAATACTACATCTCTGCTGATGTGTGTTTTCTTGGTTATAGGATCAATCAACCGATATCCTTTTGAATATTCATCATAACCAAGAAATATACATTTTTGAGTTTTCTCATCTAGTTTCCTTCTTTTCTGTTTAGGAATATGCATAAAAGCTTGGCATCCAAAAACTCTTAGGTGAGAAATTGAGGGTTTCTTACCACTCCAGGCTTCTTGTGGAGTTTTTCCTTGTAGAGCCCTTGTAGGTGCTCTATTTAGTAGGTAAGATGTTGTGTTTCTGCTTCTGCCCGATATTGTTTTTCTAAGTTTGCTCCTTTTAACATACACCGACTCATTTCTACTATGGAGCGATTTTTTCTTTCTGCAACTCCATTTTGCTGCGGTGTATATGCTGTAGTGAGTTGTCTCTTAATCCCATGTTTTTCCAGAAATGCTGAAAATTCCTTGGAAGTGTATTCCCCCCCTCGATCTGAGCGGAGAGTTTTGATGGAACAACTTGTTTCCTTCTCAACTTGTCTTTTGAACTGACGAAAGTAGAGAAGAGCTTCTGACTTGAGTGCAAGGAAGGAGACCCATATTTTTTGAGAGTAGTCATCAACAAATAGCTGAAAATACCTCTTTCCACCATGACTGGTTGGGAAAGGACCGCACAGATCTGCGTGGATTAACTCCAAGGGTTTCTTAGAGCGAGAGGAACTAGTCTCAAAAGGAACTCGATGTTGTTTCCCTGCTAGACAATCGGAGCATACTGGAAGAACGGATGAAAGCTGAGGAAGCCCTTTTACCATGTCATATTTGCTTAATTCGAGTAAATACCCGGAACTGAGGTGCCCGTATCTTTTATGCCATAAGGAAGTTGTTGCTTGTGTAGTGGCAATGAGGGCAGTATGGGATGTAGAAACTGTATCTAAGATGAATAATCCATGTTTGTAGGAGCCAGTGGCAATGTTTTGACCTTGGTGACTGATGAAACATCTCTTTTTTCCTTTTTCAACTTGGAAAATAACATCCATATTTCGATCTAACATCTGTGGAACTGATAAGAGATTGTTGGCAAGGCCAGGAACATAGAGAACTTTCTCTATGGCACAGTCTCCATCGGGGAGAGTGATCTGTAACATCTCCTTCACCTTGTACTTGATAGACCTGATTATCTGCAATAGTGACGGGTTTGCCTTCTCTTGCGTGAAAGGTTTGAAACCAGGACTTGTTCCCAGTCATATGTTTGCTTGCTCCAGAATCAATATACCATACAACATCTGATTTGGAAGAGGCAGTATGGGTCATGAGCACCTTGTGTGCTCTTTCGGAGTCATTATCTGAAGAAGAATTTGAATGATCTGAATGGGAATCTGCATAAGCAACATGACCTTTTTGTTGGTTGCGATGCTGGGGATATTTCTGCTTCCCTTTGCCTTTCTTATTTTGTGAGGGATCATTCTGTTGTTTGTTTTTGAACCAACACCTGTTGGTATCATGATTGTTCATATCACAGACCTTGCAATATTTATCTCGTTGGAGATTGGGCTTGCCTTTGCCTTTGGAAGAAGACCCTCCCTTCTAGAATTGTCCTTGCTTGTGCCCCTTTTGATGAGTGGAAAGAGCAGTGGCAGGTTCCTCATCTTTCTATACTTGATTGGCTTCTTCAGTTTGAAGCAAGTTAACCAATTCAACAAAAGTTAATTTTCTGCCAGAAACATTGAGTGAAGTGATAAAACTTTTGTAAGATGGTGGGAGTGCCCTCAAAATAACAGATGTCAAAAGATCATCATCGATGGGTTTTCCCATAGTATTGAGTTTAGCTTTCAATTCTGCCACTTTGCAGAGAAACAATTCAACAGTCTCCCCTGAATGCATTGTGAGATTGTGAAGCTGGGTTTGTAGGTGAAGAATTGTGGAATTATTCTTTCCTTCATACACAGTAATCAATGCCGCCCAAGCATCTTTACTGCTCGTGGCATCACAAATATGAGGTTGGACCTCATCTGTTATGGCAAGTAACAAAAACATAAGGCCCTTCCTGTCCTGATCATCAAATGCATCTTGATCTGTCCCTGCTGTGGTGGGACGAGAGGTAGTGCCACTGACGACATCCCATAATTTTTTGACCTGAAGAATGGCTTTCATTTTATGCTTCCATGGCACAAAATTGGTGCCTTTGAGCAATTGGGCATCTGAAAGATACTTGTGCACTGTAGCCATTGTTTAGGGTTCCTTATAGCGCCAAATGGTCCCCTTTTCGATATACCGTTGCCAGGCCAGTTATACCTGAACTGAAGCAAAATAATACCCGCCCTTACGTGAGGGAGACTATAGGTATTATGAAGATCAGAACGGTACGTGGAACATAGGCAGTACTGAAAAGGATTGCTTTGTTGATGGCACCTACCTTAGAAAGACAGGAAACCGCATGCGTGGGGCGTAACTTCCCCTAAACACTTTGGAGTCCAGGACTTTCGTCAGGATTTACGCCTAAACACAATAGCAATAGGGATAAAAAATTTACTCAAAGAGATGTTAATGACACCTGCCTGAGAATCTTCGGAAGAAGAGAATCAGTTGGAGGGAATTAAGTCAAAAAACAAAACTAGGAGAAAATTAGTGTTGTGGAGAGAACATCAAGTAGATGATCAATGAAGATCCCTGTGCAAAGAGATAACGGCTTTGTGGAGAACCTGTGCAACATGAGCTGAGAGAAGTAGTGGATGCTTTGATGTAGATGATTTTTATTTGCAGAAAAAAAATGCAATAATCAAAACAAGCATGCTCACAAAAAAATGCTTCTCACATAGGTGTCGGCTTCAACCGAAAATGCACCCAAATTTGACAGAAGAAGGTGTCGAGTAAAATCGAAAATGCACCTTGGAGTTGCTATCTATGCCTTTTTCTGAGGATTTGAAAAAAAAATTGAATTCCCCCCTCTATCTTGCAAAATAGAGTATATCTTGAAAGGTTCCCAAAATATGCCTCTTAACAATTGTTTTTGAAGGAGAAAAAAAATTTACATGCCTTGGAGCGTCAACAAGACCCGCGGGCTTAAAAAACTTTTCTCGGGCGTCACCTTGGCAGCAATTTTTAGCAACTCGAAGGGGTTTGAAACCCCAACCACTCCATAAAAAAAACTTAAGCAATGACGAAGAGAACCATCGCGGCCACTGTGGCGCGTGTGAATGCACAGCGACTTAAGTTTATTGACCGCCAAGCACGACAAAGGCAATAAAAAAACGTGCACCAAACCATTTTTTTTTAAATGAAATGAGACCAGAGGAGAGACTCAGGAATGCCCTGCTCAAGCACATGAGGGGTGCAGTTAACCATTATCATTCTCGTCCTGCAATCAGAGTCCTCGGATGGAGATCCTCCACAAACGGCCGTCGTTGGATGAGCGAGGGTGCCGCCACCACCACCTTCCTCGACAAAGAGGAGGTTACAGAGCGAGTTCTCACAGTCGTCAAGAGCTTTCGCGTGGCCGAAATGCATAGCGATGTACCGACCACAAAACCGCACCTTCGCCTTCAACCGGTTAAGTGGAAGGAACCAAATACCGCATCACAATTTGGTGTTGCAGGGAATGAAAAAATACCGTAGCACTTTCTTGGACCGGTGACTTCGCAGAAGACTTCTCCTGCAGCCAACCACTGTAATGCAACAAAAAATTGTTTTTTTTAATTAAACTGTCCGTTCGAAACAGACCGCCGCCACTGTGTCGCGATGTGAGTTCGACGGCAATGCAAACGCCGCCTCCGCTGTGCGGCCACCGAGTTCACTGCTCGGCCCTGGTCCGCGTCCGCTACGGGTATCCGCCTCCGCTACAAAATGCCGCCTCCACTGTGCGGCCACCGAGTTCACTGCTCGGCCCTGGTCCGCTTCCGCTACGGGTATCCGCCTTCGCTACGAAACGAAATCCAAAAACGGAAAAAAAATAGTTTCACTTTCGCTTACTGAACGAAAATCCAGCCGCAAACGCGAACGCCCCAAACAAACTTGGAAAATAGCAGGATCACATTAGTCTTCATGCGCTGGAGTTTGGATTGCAGTCTTCGGCGTCAATGGCTCCTCGAAGAATGCATTGCCTGGAGTGAATCTAGAAATGGAGTGCGTGAGTAGCACATTGCCCATAAAAAATACACATTGCCCAAAATTCATTCAATGCTCTGATGCCATGTTACGAACTGAATCATTACCTTGCTCTTCATATTCATGGTAAATATATAAGATTTACAAAGAACTCCGTTGAGGCAGTTTGAACTATGCTGGGCAGTTTCTCAACTGAAATGATTAACTTATTTAATGTAATATACGATATACTAAATATTCTAACAATCCTAGCTTGCCTGTGATTCTACCAACCATGGGGGAGGGGAAGAGAAGAGGTTTCTTTCCTTGTGAGCTTAAAGAATAATTAGAGGTATAAAAGGAGAATTAGAGGGGTTTAAAAAGGTTTTGGGAGATTAAAGAGGAATTATGAGAATTTAGAGGAACTAAAGGAAAATTAAAATAACTTATGAGGGTTTTAGAGAAATTTAGAGAGAATTAGGGGGATTTAGGAAATTTAGAAGAATTAAAGAGGGATTAGAGGAATTCAGAAAGAATTAGGGAAATGAGAAAAAATAAAGGGATATTAGAGGACTTTAGAGAGAATTTGAGTGAATTAATGGAATTTAGAGAAATTAGAGGAGATAAGGAAATTACAGAAGGAATAAGAGATATTAGATGTATTAGAGGGAGAATTTAAAATTTTGGAGGAATCAAGAAGAATTAGGAAGAAATTTGAGGATTTTTGAGGGATTAGAGGAGTTGTAGAGAGGTAGAGAAATTTAGAGAGGGAATTAGGATTTTGGAATATTTAGGATTTTAGTGGATTGATTGCAAGGTGGGTTTAGACAGTTACAAAATTGACATATTTTGGGTGTCTACATTTGGCCCTTTTTGTATCATGTTGTGTGTGAATACAATGTGATGCAAAACCAAATAACACAAACTATTGGATTGATGATGGATAATGATGAATGGATGATGATGGTTGGTGAGTGATGAAAATGGCTTTCATCTTGAGGAGGGTGATTTAATATTGTTTTAAATCAAGAGCAATGTAGGATTCCCCAATTATGGAATGGAAAAATACCCTTGAATCTTTACCTTTGATGGATTGATGAGATAATTTGATGTGGTAACTTGACCAACCATTAGTAGGTATTCTCATGATACTTTAATCAATTTATCAAAGTGTGATGTGCGAGTAACCATACAATCATAGGCATGGGGTGTACCAAATTGATTCAATCAGAGTTTCAACTGAGAAGAGAGGTTCTGCTATTTGCCCCAATAGAGGAAGTTTAATGATAGCCTTAGGAAAATATTCTTAGATAAAGGTGACTCTAGGATTGGGTGTTTAGGTATTGGACTTGGTTAAGGTAAAATTTATAGGTGATATATATCCCCTCAAGCGATGAGTTGACAGAGGACGAAACATATGATAGCAATGAGTCGCTTGATAAAAAGAAGTAAGTTGGGCAATGGGAGAATGGAGAGGAGATGGTCAAAGAGTGGAACTTGACATGAAAGGAGGGAAAATTATGGTTTTTTATTTGTTTAACTATGAGTGTCCTTATTGTAATCTTCTCATCCTACCAGATTTCATGGATAACTAGTCACTAAAACCACCAAGTTTATTGGAGTAGATCACTTTGTACGAGGTTCACTCAAAAAGTAAGTAAATTACATTAAAAGAACACTAAACTATGACAACAAGTAAATTGCATGAAATAAAAACTAACCTAAAAAGCATGAAAAGATATGAAACTAATCTATGAAAGCAAGAAAGTGCATGAAAAGAGACCTAAAATAGGCAAGAATGAAAGTAAATCTATTCTATAAAAGCAATAAATGACATTAAAGTAAATCTACACTAGAAAAGCGATAAATGACATGAAAGTAAATCTACACTAGGAAAGTGATAAATGACATGAAAATAAATCTACACTAGGAAAGTGATAAATGACATGAAAGTAAATCTACACTAGAAAAGTGATAAATGACATGAAAGGAAACCTTAACTAGTAAAGATGTAAATGACATGAAAGTAAATCTACACTAGGAAAGCGATAAATGATATGAAAGTAAATTTATACTATGAAAGCAGTAAATTACATGAAACAAAATCTAAACAAGGAAAATAAATGATAAAGTAGTTGATGGGAAAGGTGACGATTAATTGGTGATTGATTGATGATTGATGATTCCATGGTAAGGATCCATACACACCTAAAAGTGATTAATGATTGATGGTTATGTGGTAAGAATTCATACACACCTGAAATGACTATGATGATTGGTGATCAGGTGGTAAGGATTCATACACACCTAAAATTATTGTGATGATTTATGATCAAGTGGTAAGGATTCATACACACCTAAAATTGATTGATAATTAATGATTAGGTGGTAAGGATTCATACACACCTAAAAATTTTGACAAAATATCAATGCATGATAGAGAGAAATATGATGAATTAGATGAAGGATGAGATTTTAGAGGTTAAATTGAGCAAAATTGGTTAATGGGGAGTTTTCTATGGGTGGTTGGTTGGCCATGGAAATCATCCCTAGTTGTTGGAAACCATCTTAGGTGGTTGGCATCTATCCCAGGTGGTCACCAACTATTTGGGGCAGTCTCTAGAGTGACCTAGGTGTAATTTTTTGATGTTTTGGAGGACCAAATAATGTTAGAATTGGATAAAACTATAATTTTCAAAAAGATATTTTTTAGCCTGATTCAATGGTGGTAGTTTTTGGGAACTTGGAGAATATTTGATAGGTGAAAGTATGGCTCAAATATGACCTTACTTTTGGGAGTGAGAAATGTGCAATTTTAGATCATCGAAAGGCAAATTTGGCTTGGGTGGTTAGGGAGGCAATATACAAGGATGAATTGGTGATAGTTCATAAAAAGTGGGTCAATTACGAGAGCTTATAGATATGGTGGATAGGAGATGATTTGTGAGATAGCTATAGGACAACATCAAAGATGCTCATTTTTTTTTAGGTAGGAGAGACCACCAATTTGTATCTATATGCCTAATGCATGATGTATTAGGATGCTAGAGGGTAATTTTGATGTAGTCTTTGGGCATGGCATGAGGATGTATGGTGAGTTATTAAAAATATATATACATGAGTTATGTGTTGATGTGATGCCTTTGTGTGTTGGATTATGATGATGTGTGTGATTGATGAGTTATGATGAGATGATTATGCTAGATGATGTGTAAAGACTTATAACTACTTATTAAATCATATTTTGGATAGGTGCATATATATTTCTTTATCAAAATTAGTGTAATTAACCAAGGACACACATAGTCATAATAACATAACGATATAACATGAGAGAGGGTAATCACAACGAACACTGAACATGAGACAAGAATAAAGATAATATGTGATTTGAATAATATTCAACAAATGACTAATGGGATAGGATGGAAATAGAAATATGAATACATGTGTACAATGAGTGATGAAGAGATACAAGATATGTGTTACGCTGAATTTCTTTGGAATTTTAGATTTTTGGAAGTGTTTCAGAAAACTCAAACACCCTAGTGGTACCAATAAAGTTCATCTAGTGGTCAATCAATATCTTTTAGATATATAGACCATCCTGGGGAGTCAATTCTCTCAAGGACCAAAGCATGAATGGTGAGGTTAATTTTTTATTTTGAGAGGTTGTACTGACCAATTGTAGCTCAAGCCATTATAATATACCTCATCCATGAGCGATCAGAGGTCTATACAAAAGAAGGTTCCTAATATGATAGACAAATCACCATGCATAAGGTATACTCCACTACCATTCAATAATTTATAGCCCTGGTGGAGATAGATCCATAATACTTAAGCATTTCTTCATTGCAAGCCAGAAATCTATAGCCCTAATGGAGGCGTTTAAAATACCTGAGGATCCATTATTATGAAAATTTTACATACATTATGGATCCTTAGGTTCAGATTATGTGCATGATAGAATAATTAGGGAAAACTGTTTGCTTTATGGCTAGATCTACACATGGCTTTGTCTTCCCTAGATTCAAAATATAATTAATATGCGATATATGTGCATGGTCTAAGAGGGTGTTGGCAATTTTGGGTACTTTGGGTACATTGCCTTTGCTCAAGTGTATAAGTTGTCATTGATGTCAAAAGGCATTTTTGTGTTGATATCAAAAAGAGTGTGATGTCAAAAATATCTTGAGAAGCTTCATAATGTTAAAGGGTTTTTATTAAAACCATGGTGACAAGGTTAAAGGTTTTTCTTAAAACCATTTGGACTCATTAAGGGTTTTTATTAAAACCAAGCTTAACTTAATGCAAAGGTTTTTACTTCTTGAAAAACCTTGAAGGTCCATGTTTATTATTAATAATTAAATTAACTCAAACCTTTGACAAAGGTCTAAGTTTAATTTATTATTAATAAAATAATAATTATTATTATTTTAATTATTATTAAAGGGTCTTTTAACCCTTAAGCGACGCACATAAAGAATTCATTCGCCGACGTGTTGCCATCGTTGGAGGAGCGCCGACGTCAAACAATTAAGGAGAAATGGCTATATAAGTGGGGATGATTTTCTAAAGTAATTGTACCATCGATCGATGCAATTTCGTAGCTTTGTGTCCTCTAAAAAAGCGATGTTTTTCGCTGTATTTCGTTGTCCATCCATATTGAATTGCCCAAGCTTTTCTTGCGCTTGACGTCCGGCAGATTGCGTTTCTCTGACATTTGATAAGACTGCGAACTATGTTTTCTGGGAGTTACGTTTTTGGACAGCGCTCATGATGATGGTGGTGGCTTGAGGAAAACGTTTACGTTTTCAAATCCTTGGCGATTGAAGGAAGACAACACATAGGATTACATTATATTTTTCATTGGGCACTTGTGCTCCAATGGTGGTGGTGTGTTGAGTGAAGAAGCGTTGGGCAGAGGTGCCAAGTTTGACCCATGTTGTGGGCAATTTTGTCTTGGTCGTGATGCACGAGGATAGCAGCAATGAAAGCGCTTTAGCATTTGTGGTGGTGTTATTCATTTTCTCCAAAGGTTGGAGAACTAAGGTTGGCCAAGCTTGAAGGTTCAATTATCTTCTACTCCAATAAGGTATGGGCACATTCTTCTTATGAGTATGATTGGTGTATGTTTTCTGAAATAAGGTTGGAGTGAAAAGGTATTCTACTAGGTATCCTTTGGCTAGGTGTAAATCCTATTTTCTGGTTTGTTGAAGACTACTTATGCATTGTTATCCTTAAGGAGAGTTTTTGGTGAATGCATAATTTTTGGTTTGAGATAGTGGAAGCTTTGTGCACTAGGGTTTATATTTGTGAGTCTAGCTACTTGCATTGAGTTGGTGGAACCCTTGGTTGGCTGTTTTGAGTTTGATGGTTGAGTTGCTTCCATAGAGGTTGTTTGATCAAGTTATTGCTTTACTTGATTCATGATATTGGGCTTACTCCATTGAGTTGATTTGAGCAAGTTATTCTTTGCATTTGGTGATATTGTGTTGGTGGTTGTTTTGTTCAAATATCTTTGGAGGGAAAAGGATTTCTACTTGTTTCCTTTTCTTGTGATGATTGGTTGAATGCTTCAAGGTTAATGTTGAGTTGAATGATGTTGGTTAAACCTTGTCTATAAGCATTGTTGTTAAAGCCCTAATTGGTTGAGAAAAGATATTGGTTGTGGAAAGAACATGAGTATCATTGTTATATGAGATATTGCATGGTTGGCAATTGTTGGGTTGTGTTTCATGTTCTTGAGAAAAGCATACTACATCTATCTTATTCTTTTGAGATTGAGATTGAGTTGGATTGAGATTGGGAGTTAAGTATAGAACATATTGAGTCTCTAACAATTCTCTTTATGCTTCTATGAGGTTGATGAATCACATTGGGTCTCTAACAATTCTCTTTGTGGGTTCATGCTAAGCAAGTTTTTCTTGGTGAGCTTGTTGAGGTTTTTGGACAGGTTTCGGTGGGGACTTGTGAGCAGGTTTTGGACAGGTTTCGATGGGGACTTGTGAGCAGATTTGGACAGGTCCTAGAAGAGGACTTGTGAGCTGAGTTTTGAGAGTTCTATCAGAGAACTTGAGGACAGAGGAGCATTGGTTCTTTGAGAAGAACCCGAGGACAGATTTGGCAAGTCTTTGAGAAGGCTTGTGTGCAGAGGATTGATTTGTTCAAGAGTTGGACAGATCTGACAGACAGAGGAAGACTTGTACTAGACCGACTGACTGTGTTTGGTACAGGTTGTTGAGCTGTTGTGGACGTGATCATAGAAGGCAAGAGGTCTCTTAGGCTAAGCATTGAGGATAGGAGGTCTTCGGTGGAAAGGAGTTCCACGTGCTGGCAAGAGGTAGAGGCAGTTGATCTTCTGAGGGATCATATCCAGAGCAGAGGGGAAGGTATCTCCTTTGAGCAGAGGCTCATAAATTCAGATAGGGGGAAGGTATCTCCTTTGAGCGGAGGCTCATAAATTCAGATTGGGGGAAGGTATCTCCTTTGGGCCGAGGCTCATAAACATTGTAATTGGGAAGGTTTCCCAAAGAACTTTGAGATAACTTTTAGAGAAAAGTTTTGTGGACGTAGCCCGACCATTCCGGGTGAACCACGTTAAAATTGGTGTCACTTTGTGGATGATATTGTGCATTGCTTTGATATTGCTTTGGGTATATTGCTTTACTATTTTGAAGTATAAAGGAAAAAGTAAAAAGAGGTCTTATATTGTTCACCCCCCCTCTCGGTATAAGCTTGTGTTCTTCAATTGGTATCGGAGCAGGTGCCTTCGAAAAGTTTAACGACTTGAAGGAAAAGCTAGTAAAGAACACAATGGATCATTCAAGTGGCAATGCAACACCTATTCTTGATGGGTCAGATTTTGGTCTTTGGAGTGCAAGGATGAAGGTTCATCTAATGGCACTTGGGAATGAGGTTTGGGAAGTGATTGAAGATGAGTACACTATTCCTGAACATGGTCCTAATACTAAAGAAGAAAGGCTCCTACATCACAGCAATTCAAAAGCAATGAATGCAATCTTGAAAGGCTTACAGAAAGCAGATCTCACCAAAGTGATTCACTGCAAGACAGCTAGTGAAATGTGGAAACAGATTGAAGGTGGTTCATACAGGTGATACAAATGTCAGAAAGGCCAAGTTGAGACACTTCAAAGGTATGTTTGAACAACTCAAGATGAATGATGATGAAAATATTAGTGACTACATGCTTCGTATGGATGAGGTTGTTAACTCCATGAAAGACTTAGGTCTTGAGCTTGCTGAAAATGATGTTTGTGATAAGATTTTAAGATCTCTTCCTAATAGATTTAGTGAAAATATTTCTGCTATTGAGGAAGCTAAAGATTTGGATAAGTTGAAAAAGGATGAGCTCCATAGTATACTTGCAGCATTTGAGTTGAGAACTCAAGTGAAGGTTGATGTCAAGAAAGAGGCAGCTTTCAAGGCTACCAAGAATTCCAAGGGTAAACGACTTCAAGATAGTGATGAGTCTTCTAGTGATGAAGAGGCATATTACAGCAAGAAAGGCAAGTTCTCTAAAAAGCACAAGCATCACAGGAAGAACAAAGATGAGCACAACAATCAAGGAAAGAGGTATTCTCACAAGCACAAGAAGAGTTTCTACCTAGACAAAGCAAGTAAGTGTTCTAGTAGTGATAGTGAAAGTTCTTCAAGTGATGATGAAAATGAGATGTTGTTCATATCAGAAAAAGAGGAAGAACCGAAACATAGATTCATTATCATGAAATGTCTTAGATGTGGAAATTTTGGTCACCTTGAGGATGATTGCACAAATAATGATTTGGTTTCTAGTATGTATGAGGATGCTTCAGAAAACTATAAGGAAGATGCATGTATGGTTTTTGAAAAGGGTAGCACCTCTAGTGATAAGAAATCTGAAAAAGGCTTTGATGATTCAAAAAGCAAACAAATAGAGGAAGGTGAGGTAGATCTTAAAGGTGAACTTATTAGTGCTCTTAGTGCTTTGAAAAAGGAAAGAAAGAAGAATGCTAGACTCAAGGATAAGTTAGATGAATGTTGTATGGAGAGAGATGATCTTATAGAAAGTCTTGACTTCTCTATAGCTAAGACACAAGAACTCAAGGATGAGTTAGAGTCTAAGGTTCTTGAGTATAGTGAGTTAGAACAGAAAATGGCTTCTTTGAAAGAGGAAACTAAAGAGTACAAGGATAAGCTTTACAGGTTTCAAGATAGCTCCAAAAAGGTTAAGTCACTCATCAAAGGTCAAAGAAAGACAACAGGATAAAATAGGCCTTGGTTTTGTTAAGCCACACAAGGAACAAGTTGGAGAGTCTAGTAAGAGACTCCAAAAGGAAGAGAGTTCTGATGAGGAAAGTATTTCAGAAAAGGAGTCCTTGAATGATAGATGCACAGAAACAAAAAATAGAATTCAGAATGAGAAGAAGAAGTTTTCAGAACCCAAGAGGTCAAATAAAGGAAAGTTTCAAGGCAGATGTTTTGCTTGTCACAGGTTTGGTCACATGGCTTCACATTGCATGGCTCAAGTGAAGAAGGTAAATGAAAATTTCAGAAGTGCTAGTTTCTTTCAAGGGTATTGCTACTCTTGTCAACAGTTTGGGCACAAGGCAGTTTATTGCAAGGCAAATAACAAGAATAGGTTTGGTCAGAACAGGTTTGGTCAGAACAGGTGGATTCAAAGATCAGGTTTACCTCAGAGAAACAACATCGTCAAGTGTTTCAAGTGCAACAATGAAGGTCACATAATCAGATAGTGTAGAGCTGAAATTCTAGAATACAAGAATAGGAACAGTGGCATGATCAGGTCCAAGGATCAAGGCATGGACAAGAACAGGGATGAGAACAAGAACAAGAACAGTGACAAGAACAGGAATATGGACAAAGAGTTCAAGAGAAGGCCCGACAAGGAAGTTATAGACGCTGATGATGATCGGTGCCTAATGGGAGTTTTACTCCCACCCCAGAATTAATCACCTCATCAGGAGGTGGGGGAGGGACTAAGCTAAGAGGCTCATTCTTAGTCCCGAGCCCCAAAGGTGGCCCTTTGCCATTGATGACAAAGGGGGAGAGATATGAGTAAGGGGGAGAGCTTCAAAGTGAAGAGGAAAGCTTCAAGTCAGGGGGAGCAAAACTTCAAAGGAAGATTCTCAGTTGTGGGCACATTCTCTCAGTTGTTAGCACAGTTGGTTTCAGTTTTGGCTCTTGAGAAGTGTTTTTAGTAAAGGTTTGCCATCAATGACAAAGGGGGAGATTGTTGGCAATTTTGGGTACTTTGGGTACATTGCCTTTGCTCAAGTGTATAAGTTGTCATTGATGTCAAAAGGCATTTTTGTGTTGATATCAAAAAGAGTGTGATGTCAAAAATATCTTGAGAAGCTTCATAATGTTAAAGGGTTTTTATTAAAACCATGGTGACAAGGTTAAAGGTTTTTCTTAAAACCATTTGGACTCATTAAGGGTTTTTATTAAAACCAAGCTTAACTTAATGCAAAGGTTTTTACTTCTTGAAAAACCTTGAAGGTCCATGTTTATTATTAATAATTAAATTAACTCAAACCTTTGACAAAGGTCTAAGTTTAATTTATTATTAATAAAATAATAATTATTATTATTTTAATTATTATTAAAGGGTCTTTTAACCCTTAAGCGACGCACATAAAGAATTCATTCGCCGACGTGTTGCCATCGTTGGAGGAGCGCCGACGTCAAACAATTAAGGAGAAATGGCTATATAAGTGGGGATGATTTTCTAAAGTAATTGTACCATCGATCGATGCAATTTCGTAGCTTTGTGTCCTCCGAAAAAGCGATGTTTTTCGTTGTATTTCGTTGTCCATCCATATTGAATTGCCCAAGCTTTTCTTGCGCTTGACGTCCGGCAGATTGCGTTTCTCTGACATTTGATAAGACTGCGAACTATGTTTTCTGGGAGTTACGTTTTTGGACAGCGCTCATGATGATGGTGGTGGCTTGAGGAAAACGTTTACGTTTTCAAATCCTTGGCGATTGAAGGAAGACAACACATAGGATTACATTATATTTTTCATTGGGCACTTGTGCTCCAATGGTGGTGGTGTGTTGAGTGAAGAAGCATTGGGCGGAGGTGCCAAGTTTGACCCATGTTGTGGGCAATTTCGTCTTGGTCGTGATGCACAAGGATAGCAGCAATGAAAGCGCTTTAGCATTTGTGGTGGTGTTATTCATTTTCTCCAAAGGTTGGAGAACTAAGGTTGGCCAAGCTTGAAGGTTCAATTATCTTCTACTCCAATAAGGTATGGGCACATTCTTCTTATGAGTATGATTGGTGTATGTTTTCTGAAATAAGGTTGGAGTGAAAAGGTATTCTACTAGGTATCCTTTGGCTAGGTGTAAATCCTATTTTCTGGTTTGTTGAAGACTACTTATGCATTGTTATCCTTAAGGAGAGTTTTTGGTGAATGCATAATTTTTGGTTTGAGATAGTGGAAGCTTTGTGCACTAGGGTTTATATTTGTGAGTCTAGCTACTTGCATTGAGTTGGTGGAACCCTTGGTTGGCTGTTTTGAGTTTGATGGTTGAGTTGCTTCCATAGAGGTTGTTTGATCAAGTTATTGCTTTACTTGATTCATGATATTGGGCTTACTCCATTGAGTTGATTTGAGCAAGTTATTCTTTGCATTTGGTGATATTGTGTTGGTGGCTGTTTTGTTCAAATATCTTTGGAGGGAAAAGGATTTCTACTTGTTTCCTTTTCTTGTGATGATTGGTTGAATGCTTCAAGGTTAATGTTGAGTTGAATGATGTTGGTTAAACCTTGTCTATAAGCATTGTTGTTAAAGCCCTAATTGGTTGAGAAAAGATATTGGTTGTGGAAAGAACATGAGTATCATTGTTATATGAGATATTGCATGGTTGGCAATTGTTGGGTTGTGTTTCATGTTCTTGAGAAAAGCATACTACATCTATCTTATTCTTTTGAGATTGAGATTGAGTTGAGATTGAGATTGGGAGTTAAGTATAGAACATATTGAGTCTCTAACAATTCTCTTTATGCTTCTATGAGGTTGATGAATCACATTGGGTCTCTAACAATTCTCTTTGTGGGTTCATGCTAAGCAAGTTTTTCTTGGTGAGCTAGCTGATTTGGACAGGTTTCGGTGGGGACTTGTGAGCGAGTTTTGGACGAGGTTTCGATGGGGACTTGTGAGCAGATTTGGACAGGTCCTAGCGAGAGGACTTGTGAGCTGGGTTTTGAGAGTTCTATCGAGAGAACTTGAGGACAGAGGAGCATTGGTTCTTTGAGAAGAACCCGAGGACAGATTTGGCAAGTCTTTGAGAAGGCTTGTGTGCAGAGGATTGATTTGTTCAAGAGTTGGACAGATCCGACAGACAGAGGAAGACTTGTACTAGACCAACTGACTGTGTTTGGTACAGGTTGCTGAGCTGCTGTGGACGTGATCATAGAAGGCGAGAGGTCTCTTAGGCTAAGCATTGAGGACAAGAGGTCTTCGGTGGAAAGGAGTTCCACGTGCTTGGCAAGAGGTAGAGGCAGTTGATCTTCTGAGGGATCATATCCAGAGCCAGAGGGGAAGGTATCTCCTTTGAGCAGAGGCTCATAAATTTAGATTAGGGGAAGGTATCTCCTTTGAGCAGAGGCTCATAAATTCAGATTGGGGGAAGGTATCTCCTTTGGGCCGAGGCTCATAAACATTGTAATTGGGAAGGTTTCCCAAAGAACTTTGAGATAACTTTTAGAGAAAAGTTTTGTGGACGTAGCCCGACCATTCTGGGTGAACCACGTTAAAATTGGTGTCACTTTGTGGATGATATTGTGCATTGCTTTGATATTGCTTTGGGTATATTGCTTTACTATTTTGAAGTATAAAGGAAAAAGTAAAAAGAGGTCTTATACTGTTCACCCCCCCTCTCAGTATAAGCTTGTGTTCTTCAGAGGGAACTCGAGGTAACTAGGGGAGGACTAAAGCACTTTAATACATGATAATATTTGATGAAGGTTGATTGAAATTCTATGTATGGATAAATAATAAAAACGACCTCTATGTATGAATAACCTAAGACATGGGTATGATGGAACCAAGTAGAGTGTGTGACGAATAAAAAAATGATGGATAATAGGTACACAAGACAATAGACAAAATGACATAACGCATGATCGAACATGACATGATAGACAAAGATAGAATAAATACAACATGATATATAAAATAGATACAACATGTACAATTGTTTTATGTCATTGATTAATTATACCAATCAATATTAAATAATACATGTTCGTGAATCTAAAAGGAGATTAAATTAGAATGCTATAAGCCTTATGCAATATTTTAATGGATGAGTGATATGGATGTCATGGAGGGAGTGTGAACTCTTGTAGGCATAAAATTGGATGGAAGGAGAGATGATCTCCCTAGTTAAGATAAAATTATTATGAATACGGCAGTAGGAATGAACGAGGGTAGATGATAGGATGTTTAAAAATGATTGAAGAATAGTTGTATAAAAATAAATAATGACAAAGGAAATATGTGATGGTAAATATATGATGAAGACACTAAATAATGTTAATAAATAGTTGAATGAAAATGAAGAATGACAAAGAAAAGATATGAGTAGTTGGGAGTTATGTGATGTGACAAAATTAGAGGTGGAAGGGATCACAACTTCCCCTAGACCAAAGGGGAAGGAAGAAGGATTATAAAATCCCTTGGATTGGATGATGGATTAGGAGAAGGATAGACTCCCTCAGACTGTAAGAGGATGTGGAAGGAGGATGGACTCCCCCAGTAACCGCAAGGAGTTGAGAGGGAGGAAAAAGAATTACCAAATGAGGGGAGGAGGAGGTGAACATGATGAGTAAAGTAATGGGAGAGGAAGAGGGGCAAGAAATAGAAATAATTTGAAGTAAGGAGAGATAGGGATAGAAGGGAAAGAAACCAAACATGGGTACATAGCCATTCAAAGTGTGAATGTACAACTATGATGTGGGATTTATCAAATAAGGAGAGGTAAATGAGTCTTAAAAAGGTGATGAAAAAGGATAAGTTAGAGTGGTATTGGTGAATGATGGGATGGTGATAGTGGTTAGTGAGGGGTGTAAGTGGAAAAGAACGATCTTTGAGTAGGAGATGTAAGATTTCCATGAATCATGATCAATGTAAGATGCCTAGTGATGGAAGGGATAAATATATTTGAACCTTGTCATTGACATATTATTGAGCATATTTATTATGGTAAGCTGACCAGTTGTTGGTAGGTATTCTCATAACATTTTTATTGATTTATTGAAGGGTGATGGATGAGTAACCATACGATGATAATCCTAAAGCATACCAAATTGAATTTAATTAGATTTTGTGTTGAGAGGAGAAATTATTCATTTTGAATCAACATAGTAGGGTTAATGATAGTCTTGGGCAAGGTTCCTAGATAGATGTTGATTCTAAGAATAGGTGTTTGGATATTGATCAAGATCATGACAACATTGATTAGGTAATGTCATCCAACTCAAGTGATAAGGTGATTTGTGATGGGGGATGATTGGGGTAGATGAATTTTATTGGTGGTTGTGTACAATATATAGATGGATGAAAGAATTCAATTGATGAAGAGGAGATTGAAGAAGAATGGATCCATTGGAAGAGGATCATATGGATGAGGTGGTTAATTACCTATGATCTAGTAGGTCTTGTACTAGATTCTAAAAATATCTATAGTCATCAATGTGGTTACCTTTTTAATAATGGTAGAGGATATAGTGGTTGTATTTGTACCATTTAGGTTTGGGCTTATTGGTTTGCTCTGGGCATATGTCTGGCAAAGATATAACTTTTGCATCATGTAATTTTTAAAATATGGTCAATAGTGGCTCCAACAAGGGTATCTAGGGATGAGGTGTAAAACAAGGATGTTGAGGTTTATTGGAGGTTAGATATGAAGAAGGTGGAGTGGAGGAATATTAGATTGATAAAAAATTTAAGGGCAACACGGAGGTTCCTTGATGACCTGATTGTAGCTCAAGATTTGTGAGTTGGTACATGATTTTTTTAGGTCAACTGAAGGTGGAGTTAGAGTGGACTAAATAGGTTTGAATGGTTTTATGACATAGTCAATATT
Organism: Wollemia nobilis; assembly: GCA_028583015.1. Lineage (NCBI taxonomy): Eukaryota > Viridiplantae > Streptophyta > Pinopsida > Araucariales > Araucariaceae > Wollemia > Wollemia nobilis. Next base: position 10,405,238 of record JAQPPZ010017220.1, on the reverse strand, counting down.
AAGTTGGTAGGGATAATAACATGGATAGGGTAAAATTAAAGGAAGAGGATATGATAAATGGGAAAATTATGGGGGTGTTGGGCCATGGGAAGGGTATAATATAAAGTATAGGGTGTTGAGAGAAGTGGGGGATAGATGGTATTGGAAGAAGAGAGGGAAGATATTGTGATGGGGTAAGAGATGGTAAGGTTGATATGGATCAATATGAGGAGAACAAAGTGGTCCTCTCAGGAGGAATTTTGGTCACAGTGGTGGAGGTGGCCTAAGACATTAGGCCTAGATTAGAATATGAGGGTCAAGAATGGGTCTTTATAGTTGGACATGGGATAGGATGGATTATGGGAAGGGCATTATATTGGGTGAGGGGTATCTCCCCTAATTGGGTTGGATAAGTTATGGAGGAATGGGAAATTTACCTAGAATGCTCAATGGAATTATGCAATAGGGATTTTTTTTTGCTACAATTCTAGACCATAAGCGGCTAAATACAAAATGGAATATGAAGAAATAGATTTTGGGGTATTTCAATAGTTTTGGTGGTGGTTATAGATGGAATTTACAAAATAAAATGCACTATCTACATAAAAAAGAGATAAACAACCAAAAAAACAAACAATAATTATGTTGATGTTTTGTGAATGTATTTTTTTTGTATTGTTTTGCAATTTTTTTGTATGGTATGATTGGGATTTAGGATGTTTTAGTGGTTTGGTTTTTGTTGTGTTTTTTTCTTGTTTGGGTTTTGTGTGTCTTGATGTACCCTAGTCCTAGAGGATCATAAAAGGATGAATGGGGTGGTAACTATAAGGGTATGTTTATGCCCATGCCTTTACAAGAAGTGGTATACAAATAGCTATAAAAGGCTTCCTAGAGTGGGGTTGGTTTCGGGTATCCTAAGGTGAAAAAGAAACCTCCAAGAATCTAGAACTTGCAATGGTCTAGTCGGATTTTGCTTGACCCTTGATCAGGCTTGATGAGAAAATGCATCTAACCTTATATTACCCTGAGTTAGTCCCAAGGGTAACCAATTTCTTAGTGATGAAGTCCAAGAAACTATGTGATATAAACTATGGTAAATAAGGGCTCAAATGATGGTTGGACATGAATTCCAATGTCATCGATTGGTTTTCCTCATAATTTTATGGTAAAATGATGTGCAAGTGTGTGCAATTTTTATGTTTTTGGTTTTTTTTGTTTTGTGTTCCAAAAATGCCTACTTGCAATGCACAACTAAATTTAATTCTAAATATGCAAGATGCAATACAAATAAATACTATTCCTAATATTATCCTAAGAATGATATGCAACTAATCTAAACAAGAATGATAAGGAAATAGAATAACTAAAAATAATAAGAAAGGATCTATCCTAGAAGGAAAGAAGAAAACTTAGACTAAAATAGAAGAGATAATCTTATGCTTAGAGAAGGGGAACAAGAAACCCTAGAGAGAAAAGAGAGAATCTATGCTAAAGAAAGAGGAATATGACCACCCTAAGCTTAGAGGAATGGAAGGAAATAAAATTGATATTGATAGAAAATAAGAGATCCAAACTGGTGATAGAATGGAAGAAGAAGGTTGTAATATGATCCTAGGATTGACACTCTAAAACTAACCAGTTCATAGAGCTAATCATCAGGAGTTAGCAATTGTTAACCAGTTCATAGAGCCAACCGCTAGGGGTTGGTGGTTGGGCCCAAAGGTAGATTATAGGTAAGAACAAAGTAGAGGCGGCTTGGTGAGATGATAAAGGGACTATGGATGGTATCTATAGCTAGTTGGATAGCTGATTCTAACCTAAAATAAGCTAAATTATGAGGACAAATAACTATGCTAGTGACATAAAGGATGATGATAAAACCTATCCTATGGGAAAAATTAAGATACTTTGAAAAATAACTATCTTATAGGAAATCAACTATAATAATAAGGTGCAAATAACTATTCTAAGGTAATGAAAAACAAATAGACTATGCAAATGGAAATCAACTAATCTAGGAAAAATAAAACCACTATGCTAAAAGGCTTAAAGAACAACTACACTAAGAATGTTGAAGAAACAACTAGGCTAGGAGACTTGAAAGACAACTATCGCTAAAGGAAATGAAAACAACTATGATGAGAAAACCAAAAGCAACTGCACTATAAAAATGATAACAATCATGATAATGAAACTAAAACAATTATGCTAAGAAAAGGAAACCTAGTTATGCTAAGAAACAAAATGCAACTAATCTATGGAAATGAAAGACAATTATGCTAGGAAAATGAAAGAAACTAGGCTAAGGAAATGAAAGCAACTATTCTATGAAATGCAACTACTCTAAGAAAAGAGAAAAAGCAACTTTTCTAATAAATGGAAACAACTATGATAAAGAAAGGACAACTATGCTATAGAAATAAAATAAATCTATGCTAGAAATAATGAAAGCAACTATACTAAGAAGATGAAATAACAACTATGCTAGGGAAATGAAAAACACCACTATGCTCAAAAAACAAATTAAAGCATCTATGATAATGAGTATGAAGGGACAACTACGCTGAAAAATATAAAAGAAACTATGATAAATAAAATAAAAAAAAATACTATTCTAAATAAATAAAATACAACTATGGTAAGAAAGAAAGAGAAATATGCTAGGGAAATTGAAAATACCTATTCTAAAGGAAGAGAAGGGGACTATGCTAAGAGAGTTGAAAACACCTATTCTAAGGGAAAGGAAATAAAATAAGATATGAAAGATAAAGAAACTATTCTAAAGAAGGTAAAGCACCTAAACTAAGAAGGGGGAGAGCAACTAAACTAATGAATAGGAAAGAACCTATGCTAGGAAAGCAAAGCAAGCAAACTAAATCAAATGAAAAATGCTATACTAAAGGATTAGGAAGGAACAACTAAGCTAAAGGAATGGACCACTATGCTAGGCTAAGGAATTAAACACCTATGCTAAGCCAGGGATTGAAATAAAACTAATCTAAGGAATCACAAACAACCATGAAAAAGATAGCAAAGTGATGATGATAATCTAGGCTAAAAATATATGAAAGAACTCCTAACCTATGGTCCAATGCTATTGATAGAGTAGGTGGAAGCTACTAGTTTTCTCTGTGATTCACACTCCCTCTAGAATCTTAACTTCTAGGGAATGGAATTTGGCTCTACTAACTGCTAGGGACCGGTGTTTGGATCTATGAGGGATTTTTTTGCCTCTATCAGGTGCTTGTAACCCTCTGCTTCTTAGAGGATAGTTTAGTCAAATCTCCCCTGCAAAAACTGTGTAAAATAGAATGGTTAGAATTTTTTTTGTGATGATAACAAAAATGGGAATTACAAATTTGAAATGAAGATCCACAATCCATAAGGATAACAACTAAATGCCTATAAAACAATAGACTAATCTTGTAAACTAAGAATGATCCTAGCTAACAAAGATATTAAGACTAAAACCTAAACAAAAGAAATGATGATGATTTGCAAAGAAGAAGGGGGGAGGGTGACCAACCCTAGACTCCTCAATCTTGATAATAACTAATGATAAACCTACCTAACAACTTGATTTAAGACCTAGTTAATAAGAAATTAGATTTTATAAAATAAAATCAAGGTTTTGATGATGAAATGATGATGTTTGGGTAAGGGTGAATTTGCCTTACCTTAGGCACCCCGAATTTGATTCATGATAAGGTGGTAAGGATTCATACACACCTTGGGATTGCTTTAATAGGCTAATTGAAATCTATACCGAACTTGTAGGCAAGGTTTTGAGTGATAGTAAGGGATGATTAGCCAACCACCTAGGCCCTATAGTTGGAACTATTGACCACCAAGGGCTAGCAGTTGGACATAGAGATAGGTGATAAAATGAAAATAGAGATGGTCTTGATTTGATTGATATAAGGATGGCTCTGATTATGATTTTGGACCTATGACAAACAAAAAATAGCAAGGTGATTAAGCAAAGCAATACAAGCAAAATAACATGAAATATTCCAAAAGAAACATACAAGACATTTTAGGGTTAAAAAGGTAGCAAGAAATAACTACAACTATAGCCTATTAAAAACAAGAAATGCCTAGTGTGTCATGGGTAAGCAAGGTCCCATTGTGATTGCCATAGATATAAAAATGGAAATACACCATTGATATTAATGAAAAAAAGAGTTTTATTACAAAGCTTTATCTTTTATTACAAGGCTTATAATAGGGTCCTCAATATGGAGGAGATCCCTTTATACAACATGTAAGATAAATGGTGCCTTCACTAGTCTCCTCTTGTCACCCTCAAAAGTGGATGGGTTTGGTAGCCATGATAGAGTTGGACCATCCTAAGTTATCTACTACTCTAAGAAACTTGCACACAATCCACAACAAAGCATCAAAAGCATCAAGAGGGCCTATTTGGATTAGGCCCAAAACTAAAAATATGCAAGCAAAAAAGTTATAAAATCTTTATTAAAGGAACAAATAAGCATACAAATGTTACAAAACCTCACAAATATATTTGTCTTACCTTGTTTGTTGGTTTATTGCTAATTTGGATTTGGTTTCTTATCTCATATGGTAACCACCAAGGTATGGTGGTTGGGACTGTTAACCACCAGGGTATGGTGGTTGGGACTGTTAACCACCAGGGTATGGTGTTTGGGACTGTTAACCACTAGGGTATGGTGGTTGGGACTGTTAACCACCAAGGGGTATGACAATTGGGTCTACTAACCGCTAGGGGTAGGCATATGGATCTCTACTACTATGGTGGTGCAAAAACTTGGTGTGAGCCTTTTGTGGGATTCAAGGAGCCTCTAGTGTCAATTTGATGCATATTGAACCTTTGATGTGGGAGTAGATTCACAATGAATGTAGATAGATGCTTCAAAATTTCTTCACTCCATGGTGGTTTCTTGTGCACACAAAGGGGGATGATCACCTTAAGATACCTACACAAGCACAAGGGAGCAAATGGGTTGGTATAATTTTGAAAGATTTTTGGTAAGGGTACATGAACTTCTTATGCAAATGACTAAATGAGGGGGTATTTATAGATTTTTGGCAAGGGTGAGGGGGTGGTGATTGGGAAATGACATGGCATTAGGTGGCATCCAAGTGGTATGTGGGGAGAAAAAGAAAAATTTGGATAATTTCCTCTTGGAGGAGTGTGCACCCTCCAATATTAATGACCTTGGGTGAGGTGAGTCCTCACCCACCCAAGTGTCATAAATTGGCATGGGGAGTGGAGACCTTGGGTGATGTGGAGGAATTTTAAATTTCTAAAAAGGTACAAAGGGGGATGGGAAGGACTTGGGAATTTATGATGGATACTCCCTAGGAGATTTAACTTGGGATTTGAGGAATTTTAAATTCCTAGAAAAGTGCAAGGTGGATGTAGGAGGATTTTGGAATTTATTATGGTTATTTAATATGAGGGTTTGACCAAGGGTTTGGGAATTTTAAATTCATTCAAAAATTGGAGGGAGGATTTGGAAGGACTTGAGGAATTAATGTGGGATATTCATTAGGGACTTTGACTTGGGATTTGGGGCATTTGTAAATTCCTAGAAATGTGTAAGGTGGATGTAGGAGGATTTGGGAATTTATGATGGAGGCTAGTCTAGGGATTTGGAGGAATTTTAAATTCCTAGAAAAGTGCAAGGTGGATGTAGGAGGATTTGTGAATTTAATGGGGGTATTTCCTAGGAGATTTGGTGGGGATATTGAGGGTTGATTAGGATTTTTGAGGATTTTCTTAGGATTTGGAAATTTATTATGCATTTTTCTTGGGATTTGACTAGGGGTTAGGAAATGATTAGAGCTTAATTAGGGATTTGATTAGGGAATTAGGAATTAATTAGGATTTTGGGAATTTTAGGATGATTTGGGGAATTAAAGAATAATTAGAGGCATCAAAGGAGAATTAGAGGGGTTTAGAAAGGTTTTGGGGGATTAAAGAGGAATTAAGAGAATTTGGAGGAACTAAAGGAGAATTAGAAAAATTTAGGAGGGTTTAGAGGAATTAAGAGAGAATTAGGGGGATTTAGGAAATTTAGAATAATTAAAGAGGGATTAGAGGAATTCTAAAAGAACTAGGAAAATGAGGAGAATTAAAGGGGGATTAGATGAATTTAGAGAGAATTTGGGGGAGTTATGGGAATTTAGAGAAATCAGAGAGAAAATTTGAGGACTATGAGAAATTAGATGTATTAGAGGAAGAATTCAAATCTTTGGAGGAATTGAGAAGAATTAGGAAAATATTTGGGGATTTTGGAGGAATTTAGAGGGAAAATTAGAATTTTTGGAAGGATTTTGGAAAATTTGGGATTTTAGTGGATTAATTGCAAGGTGGGTTTAGACAGTTACAAAATGGGCATATTTTGGGTGTCTAAAAAAAATTGCAAGGTGGGTTTAGACAGTTACAAAATGGACATATTTTGGGTGTCTAAACAAAAGTCACCCAAAAGCTCTCAAAGACCAAAATGAAAGCAACAACAATATGTACGTCTAGCATCCACAAAGCATAGCATAATAACATTAATAAAATAATAAACAAGAGGGAAAATACCTCTTTAATTGCACTCCAAACATTACCTCCTTCTTCAAGCTTTCAATCTAGAACGTCTCCTCTACTTCCCTTGCTAGCCCCAAAACTTGGTAATATTTCCAACATATAATTGTCAAGGAGTTTAACATTGAAAGCAAATATTTCATGCATGCCATCCATTTTATAGGAGTAGTGTTTTCAAGACTATGTTACATAAATATTACCAGTTATACCAATATTGCCAAATTTATTTTATTATATCATTTTTCCTCTATAGATCAACTTAATAAAAGTTTACGTTAATTTATTAATACTCAAAATTCTAGCTTTAATAAGCAAAAATTATCTCATTAATTTTAATGCAAATGATATTTGTCAACATTAAGATTAAATCAATTACTTACCTCCTATAATTGATTAATTAATATTGAATGTTAATATTAACCATTAACATCAATATTATTTTTAAGTATTAAATATTAATACTTAACTTAATAAAATCATTAGCCAACCATCCTCAAAATACATACATGAATGCATCACAATAATAAATTGCTAGACTAAAATGCAATAATTAATATGCATAAACAATGCTTATTCCTTGAGTAGGTGGTTTTACGATAACTAAAACATTATCATTTTTTACTAAGGATGGTTTGTTTTCTTAAATAAATCTCCTTGCCCAATGATGCATTTAAATAAAACATATATATATGCAATGCATGTATATGAGGGTACTATTTTACCCTAGATTTGTCGATGAGAATTTCATCCATCATTTCCCCTTTTACCCTCAACTCTAGTGGTTATCCCATACTAATCCACCCATGAGAGTACCTGGTCCTGCAACCACAATTTTCATTAGGAATATGATATTCCAAGAATAGTATAATCAATGAATAAAGTGCAACTATCAACACATATTGATAACATAAAATGAGATTATACATTTGATATCCACACATCAATACATAAATCAAGTATCAATAACAAGTCCTTCCAAGGAGATTCATTACAGTCATCAATATTCAAACTTTCTGTAGGTGAGATGACTATCATACTAGAGGATGTGTAGCATATTTTGATAGTGTCCATATAGGGTAAGCTAGTATACAGGGCATAAGGTAGGAGATAGCTGCTACAAATACTAATGGAGGATCTAAAGTATGAGCTCATTATCAGATAAGTCCATGTGGATGAGATGCTTGAGCAACATGGAATTTATGACCTAACATGATTGCTAAGTGGAGTAATAGCATGGTTGATGTTGAGTGACACTAGCATATGACTACTATCATGGGAACTTAAGGGAGTGTTTATCAACATGTAAGAGAACCAAGTCTAGTTTGCATGGGGACCAGTTATCTTAGCTTAATTGTATTGGACCTTGCACAAGGTCATGTACAATCAGGGCCACAACTTTGGTCATGTATAATGGCCATAGCTAGGGGATTACTGGTATAATGGCCATAGCTAGGGTATTACAAGTTTCCTTGAGTGAATAGTGATGAGGTTGGAATGGGAAAATATTAATCCCCTAGCTATGACCATTGTATAGTGAGAGTTCAAATTTATGAAACAATGGCTATAACTAGGGGATTACTGGTTTCCTCGAGTGAATAAGGATGAGGTTGGGATGGTAAAACATATTTATTTGACAAGCTTTATCAAGGAGGATAGGGATGACCCACCTTTGATAGAGCCAAGGGTGGATGATTTTATAGTGGCTCATAGATATTGGAAATGGTATTAAAAGGTACTTTCAATATGTATCTCTCTAGTCATACCTATCTAATGATGATAGGTTATGAGTAGCAAGATGTAATAGGAATTTTGGTGTGCTTCTCACCACATAGATGAGAGGTAAAGTAGGGAGATAGGAAAAAATAGGTGATCAAGATTGGAGGTGATGATTATCGATCTCATAGATTCTACAATTGAGCTACCAATGGTATTCTCCCTAAGAGGAGAGACTGACATAGGTTTTTCCCCCATAGATATAGAGGCAATCCCTAGCATGGCTATAGCGAGGATGGAACCAATGAGCATAGAGGAGATCTTAGAGCAAATTGGGTAGATAAATTCCCTAAGGACTAAGGTCAATGACCTAGAGGCTAAAGTAAGAGGCTATGAGATGACACTAGATGATAAGAGGAAGGCCTATGAATAGGGCCTAGTGATCCTATAAATATAGCTAGATAAGACTATCTCTGAGAGGGATAGAATCCTAGCTAATCAAGTTTGAAGGATAAATAATCTAAGGTAAGAGGTGGACCACTTATTGATAGAGTATGATTATATTTCAATAGAGAAATACATAGTGAGAGTGGATTTTAAATAGCTATAAGAGGAGGTTTCTTTATTGGATGTGAAACAAGATCAGGCTTGCTTAAAAGGCATCATGATAGGAGCAAGTAGGAAAATAGAGCAGGTTGTAGCATTCTTACTAGGGGATAAGGATCAAATCCAAGAGGATAGGGAGCAAGTAGAAGAGGAGATCTATGATGCCTTAGTATGTGCTTAGTACTATAGGATTGTATATCTATAGATGGTGCTAGTAGAGTAGCGGGTGTCCTTTCCACCTCATCTAAGACTACAAAGTAGAAGTAGGATGAGGATATATATTTTTTTACAATAAATGGACATGCCACCGCTGAGACCACCATCAATGGGAGGAGTGGGTAATTTGATCTCATAGATCTAGGATGGGAAAGGCGTACTCAATTTTGGATTATGAAACACTTCCTAGGAGAGAGAGGTGACTTAGTGTACCAATGTTTTAGATTATGGCACCTTAGTTCACCATACATGATGTACTTATGATGATGATATTAATGATATAGATATTGTTACTCATGATGGAATAGTTATTATGTGATGCTTGATTACATGTGTTTGTTACAATTAACTATAGAAAGATAATGTGAGATAGAAATGAGAAAAGTATAGGGATGGTCAATAAAAGAGATACCAAGTGGTCTAGAGGGCCAAGAAGAGTCACATGGTCATCATGACCAATATCAAAATAGGTCATATTAGACCAGTGTGATCAAGGTCAACCTCAACAAAATAGGAATGGTTAATGTGATAGCAAAAGAAAAATATGGTCAAGGAATTAAAGATGTCAGCTAAAAATGAACAAGGAAGAATAGCCTAAATAATGACATCCAGCAAGATGGAATCCCTACCCACATTGGTCCATATTATGACATGTCACATGTTGAACCGATAGGAGTGATGAATTTCAATCCCACTAGATATGGCTATTAATTAATCCATTCTAGATGAGTAGGTGAAAATATGGGATTTATGATCAAGAGGGTTGCCAAATATGACCTAATAAAGTATATATAACTATTATTAATGTATAAGAAATACTTACATATGTATATATAATATAGTAGCTATGTATAATGGTCCATGACCAACTATGGCCTAATATGGTCAATGGTCAATGAAGACATTTAAAATGAACAAAAACTAGTTAAGGTCTATATGAGTAGCGATTAGTGAAGGTTTATATGAGCAAAAATGAGCAAAGATGAGTGGTCTATATGAGAAAAAATGACCAATGACCATTCAAGGTCTAAATGAAAAAAAAATGAGTAGTGACCAATGAAGGTCTATATGAGCAATGACCAGTGAAGGTCTATATGAGCAAAATTGAGTAGTGACCAATGAAGATCTATATGAACCTATGCTATGTATAAAATATTTATAGAATATTTACAAGTTGAATGTACAATATCCAATTAAGACATGTATGAACAAGATGATTAGCGATCCAAGGAGGTCTAAGATGAGCAATGATCAATTAAAAAGATAAGTTGTGAATGTGATAAGGCAATGGAATTACATAAACATAATAAGAAGCTTCAAAAGGGTCATACTTATCATAAATGATTACTTTAAAAAAATGTTATTTCTTGCTTAAGAAAATAGGCACAAAGGTGAATATATGCTTGTCCTACCTAAAGGTGAAATAAAGAAATTTAACTTCATATAAATGTGAAGGATTAACAAATACAAAACTATTATGATGTCTAAAGAGTGATGCAGGGCTACAAATTTATAGGAAGGCACAAAGAAGGTTCATAGAGGACTTTCTTATCATGAGTGAATATGAGGTAAATGTATTGCTTCTCATTTAAGTGGATGGGAACAAAGGTGAAGATATGTCCATCCTCCTTAAAGGTGAAACAAAGAATTCACCTTCGTGCAAACATGTAAGAGGCTATATAAAATAATTGGAGATTCATAGAAAGAAAGAATATGAAAGGGTCCATAGAGGGTAGCATTGACACATTTGCACATAAGGAGAAATCCTTATTTTATCTTAAAAATGGGTATAATATCTATATAAATGGGTCCTATTTAAAGGTAAATTAAAGAATTTATCCCTGGACCAATGTATAAGATGTTGTGGATAAGCACATTTAGAGAATATTATTGGAAATATTGAGCATATTGAGTTGTCATTGATGTCAAAGGGTTGATGTCAAAAGGATGCATGGTATTCAAGGCAGAAATATTCTTCTAAGGTTGGACAATTATTCAAGGCAAGGTATATCTCAAAGCAAGGAAAATTGTTGAAAAGAAAAGGATTATAATATTGATTTAAATATTATAAAGAAGGACAAAGAGGTTTAAGAGTTACTTGGAACAAAGTGGTTTGGGCCAAAGGTTTAAAATAAAATGTAAGGTTTAAATATTAAATGAGAAGGCCAAGGTTTAAAAGAGAAGGTAAGACAAAGGTTTAAATGTGAAGGCCAAGGTTTAAAATAAAAGACAAGACAAAGGTTTAAAGTTTAAATATTAAAAAAAAAAGGCCAAGGGTTTAATAAAAGTCACTTGGGACAAAGGCTTGAAGACCAAAGGTTCAAAAATATAATATTATAATATTTATTAAATATTATAATATAAATTTATATGCATTTGTGCCAACGTCTAGAAAGCAATTTTAATATTCAAAAACCATATTGAAATATCAAGTGTCGACGTCGTGAGAAAAGAGGTGAAAGGTATATAAATCAAACATCAAATCATTTGTAAGTCTAATATTTTGAAGGTAAGCAAAATTTATCTCTTCATGCTGCATCTACAAATATAAAAGGAGAATGAAATCTATGTGGAAAGTGAACTAAGAACAAGGGCTAAGTGTTGCACATCTAGTTTCAACTGAGTGGCTAGCCCAGTTGGTCATTGAGCTAGCGCTAAGGCACTAGGGGCAGGAAAGTCGTAGGGTCAAATTTGGGCAGGTCCATTTTGCTTGGCAATGAGGAAATCATTTTGTTTGACAAGGAAGACTTCAATGCATTTGCACTGTGTGGTTGTTACTACCCACGAGGGTAGCCCAACTGGCTGCCAAGCCTTGGCTTAGGCACTGCATGGGCAGAAGTTTGGTGTTCGATTCTTGTCACGTTTCCTAGCTTGTTTGGTTGAGGTATGAGCCAAAAAATTTGTTGATTAAAGCTTATGTGAAAATTTTAATGCGCTGGACTTGTTGGTTGAAGTTTTGATTATTTTTAGAAGGTAGTTCGTAAGGCTTATGTGGTTATAATAGAAGAAAATTTTTGTTTATATTTTTATTTAGAAAGGGTGTCATAAGGTGCAACATTATTATTTATTTTTATATTCTGCATTAAGTTAGTAGGAGTTATAAGGTGCATGGGAGTGAATTAAAAATTGTCATTTGCACATTGTGTTAGTAGGTGTTATAAGGTATATTGGGGTGAATTGAAAATTATCTTTTGTGTATTATAAAAGTAGGAGTTATAAGGTGTGATTATGGTTTAATTTTTAAATGTAATTTTGTATGATAGAAGAAGGAAATTTGAGGGTTTAGTCACTACTAAAAGATTTATTTTGGGAGACTAAAAAGGAGTTATAAAACATAATTTTCAAGCCTTATTATGCACATCTTTTGAGAAGGGTTTTAATGTGGATGATTTGAAAGAGAAATTTACTAACCAGTTTTTGAAGTGGCACAAGAAAGGGAAATTATTTTTGAGACAGGTTTTGAAAGTACATCATCATCAAGGCAGTTTTTAGAGGTATGGTGATTTAACTCCTTCTCAAGGTGGTTTTGTTTGAGGAAAATATTTTTGATGTCATATGATTGGAGGTATAAGGATTGATTTGATGTGCATTAGTGATTGAATGAAATTGGGAATATAAGTGCAAGGGTTATGAAAAAGAGTGCATTAGTGTTGAATAAAATTGGGAATATAAGTGCAAGGGTTTGAAAGCAAATTTGTGCATTATTGTGATTAATGTTGGAAAGAAATTTGCAAGGATTATAGATCATATTTGAAAGCAAAATTTGTGCATGATTCATGTTTGATAAGCAAGGCATATTTATGCATTTGAGATTGATTTTGAAATGAATGGTTAGTGGATTGAAATTGAAAATATATGAGCATTATGTGTATGCAATATTTGTGCAATGTTATGAGTAGATTTGAGCAAGTGTTATGAGCATATTTGAGCAAGTGTTATGTGAGTATATTTGAGTAGGTTTTATGAGTAGATTTGAGCAGGTGTTGTGAGTATATTTGAGTAGGTGTTGTGAGCAGGTCTTGGAGTAGATTAGAGCAAAGGGGATTGGTATTTGGATAGAGGTGAATAAAGTAGATGGGATTGGTGTCTCCTGTGGATAGAGTTCCATGAACCAGAGTAGAGGGGATTGGTGTCTCTTTTGGATAGAGTTCCATGAACCATAGTAGAGGGGATTGGTGTCTCCTTTGGATAGAGGTCCACAAACTAGAGCAAAGGGGATTGGTGTCTCCTATGGATAGAGGTCCATGAACCAGAGCAAAGGGGATTTGTGTCTCCTATGGATAGAGGTCCATGAACTTGAGCATAGGGGATTGGTGTCTCCTTTGGGTTGGTGCCCATAAACATTGTAATAGGGAATTGGTTCCCAAGAGATTTGTTGAGAAAATTTATAAGAAATATTTTCTCTGTGGATGTAGCCCACATTGGGTGAACCATGTTAAATTTGTGTCTCTTATGTGTGTGATGATATGTGCATTGTTTCATTATTGCAATTGATAATATTGGATAATACTGCTTTGGAAAGAAAAGTAAAAAGTTTTATCTTATATTATTCACCCCCTCTCAGTATAAGCTTGTGTTCTTCAATTGGTATCAAAGTGGGTTCCTTCATGAAAGCCTAACAGCTTGAAGGAAGATCTTATAAGAACACACATGGCCATTGAAGTGATAGAAGATGCTCCTATGATTGAAATCAACAAGAAATATTCAAAAAAGGAAGAGGAAGCCATAGTTGATATGGAAAAGGAACTTATTACTGCTCTTGGAGAATTGAAAAGGGTTAGAAAGAAGAATTTAGGATTGAAGGCTCAAGTTCAAGAGGATGAGGAAACAAAGACAAAGCTTCTACAAGATCTCATAGACTTAAAAGTGAAGGTTGAAGAGACAAAAATAATTGAAGAAGTTATGGTTGAGAAATTAAAGGTAAAAGAATTAGAATGTGAAAAATTGGAACATGAAGTTGTCTCTCTAAGAAAGGAAGTAGAAAAGTCTAAGGATAAGTTGCAACAAAATATAAGGTTAGAGAAATAGAAAGAAGAGTCAAGCTCAAAAGGAACAAAGACATCAAAGAAAGTTAGTAAAAAGGAGCCCATGACCTATGTTGATGTATTGAAGGAGGAAGAAGATAGAGAATCATCATGGACATAAGTCAATCACAGGAACAAAAATGAAAGAACCATGCAACCATATCATTCAAGGCAATCAAACAGGTTTAAAAATTTCTTCCATGGTTATTGTTTTTCATGTAACAAATATGGTCATAAAGTTGTACATTGCATGGTCTATGTGAAAAATAATGTTGGCATCATCAATAGAAATTACAATTCTTTTGCACCTCTCATGAATAACAATGTCATGTGTTACAAATGTAATAATTTTGGGCATAAATCTAGATGGTGTAAAATAGTATTTCTTGAACTTCCTAAATCAAGCAAGAAAGAGGAAGGTCAAACAGTTCATAAGGAGATGTCCTCAAAAGTTTGGAAAAATAAAAAGGAACAAGAAAAGGAAAAGTCCATGTTGGTACAAACAACTCTTCATGTGCAAAATAAAGGAAATAAGTGGTACATTGATAGTGGTTGTTCAAGCCATATGACAGGTGATAAAAGCAAATTTCTTTCTCTCAAGAAAATAAATGGAGGAACAGTGAAATTTGGTGATAATGCTTCTACCAAAATTGTTGGAAAAGGGACTTTGAGTTTGGATAATGGAAAATCTAGGACAAAAAATGTGCTATATGTTGAAGGATTGAAGCACAATCTACTAAGTGTAAGTCAACTATGTGATCAAGGGCACATACTCACATTTCACCCAAATGGATGTGAGATCAAAAAATCCAAGACAGGAAAGCTTATTGCAGATGCTAGTAGAACTACAAATAACCTCTACATGTTAAGTGAAATTAAGGGAGGAAAATGCTTTTTATCACAAGAGGATGAGAGTTGGTTATGGCATAGAAGAATGGGTCACCTGAACTTTGAAAACATAGTGAAAATAAGCAACAAACAGGTAGTCAAATATTTACCCAAAATAGCAAAACCCCCAAGCATGATTTGTGCACAATGCCAGCATGGTAAGCAAATAAGATCAAGTTTCAAATCAAAGGAGTTTTCTTCATCCAAACCCTTGGAGCTAGTTCACACCGATCTATGTGGGCCTACAAGGACAAAGAGTTTACAAGGTGAGAGTTACTTCATGTTATTTATTGATGATTTCTCTAGAATGACTTGGGTAACATTCTTAAAAGAAAAATCAGAAGCATTTGAAAAGTTCAAGGTATTCAAGGCACTAGTAGAAAATAAAATAGATAAAAAGATCAAGTGTCTAAGATCAGATAGAGGAGGAGAATTCACTTCAGGTGAATTTATAGAATTTTGTGAACAACATGGAATCAAGAGATAATACTCAACAACAAGAACTCCACAACAAAATGGAGTAGTTGAAAGGAAAAATAGAATTATTCAGGGTATGGCCAGGGCTATGTTAAATGAGTCTAAGATTTTTGATGCATTTTGGAAAGAGGTAATTCATACAATTGTTTACATTATCAATAGAGCTCAAATAAGATTAAATCACCACAAAACCCCATATGAGCTTTGGAAGGGAAGACCAACTACTATGAAGTACTTCAAAAATTTTGGAAGCAAATGCTACATTAGATGAGAAGAGAAAAATTTAGGTAAGTTTGATTCCAGGTGTGAAGAGGGTATTTTCCTTGGTTATTCCACTAAGAGCAAAGCCTATAGATGCTACAATAAAATATCACATAAAATGATGGAAAGTACAAATGTAAGAGTTGATGAAGAAATAGATCTAAGAGAACCAACTCAAGAAATTGTGTATCAAGAAGGAGAAAGTTGCAAAGAAGAAGAAGGTGAAGAAACTGAAGAAGATGAGACACAAAGGGCACCACCTAAGACACCATCTAGGTATGTACAAAAGAATCATCTGAGAGAACTGATTATTGGGAATCCAGATGAGAGACAAACAAGGAGGAAGATAATAGGAATAGGTGAACATGTAAATTTTTCTTTGCTATCCAAAGTTGAGCCCAAGGATTTCAATGAAGCAATTGAAGACAAATATTGGATTAAAGCAATGGAAGAAGAGTTAGACCAAATAGAAAAGAGTGAAACTTGGGAACTTGTCCCACATCCAAAAGACAAGAATGTAATTGGCACCAAATGGGTCTACAGAAATAAGTTGAATGAAGATGGTCAGGTTGTCAGAAACAAAGCAAGACTTGTGTGCAAAGGCTACACACAAGTTGAGGGGATTGAATTTGAAGAAACATTTGCTCCCATTGCACGTCTTGAAGCCATAAGAATGTTCCTGGCTTTCTCAAGCTTCAAAAACTTCAAGGTGTATCAAATGGATGTAAAATCAGCTTTTCTAAATGGTTACTTAGAGGAAGAGGTCTACATAGAGCAACCAGATGGTTTCAACCTGACAGATAAGCCGGACTATGTATGCAAATTAAAGAAAGCTCTCTATGGACTAAAGCAAGCCCCTAGGGCTTGGTACTCAAGATTGGATAAGTATCTCCAAGAACAGGGTTTCAAAAAAGGTATAGTTGATAGCAATCTATACATCAAAAATGAAGGAAATAACTTGTTGATTGTAGTGGTCTATGTGGATGATATCATTTTTGGAGGCAGTAATGACAAGATGTGTCAAAAATTTACAAAGTGTATGCAAAATGAATTTGAGATGTCTATGCTTGGTGAGTTATCTTTCTTTCTTGGGTTGCAAATTTCACAATCAGATAAAGGTATATTTCTCTCTCAGACCAAGTATGTGAAAGAAATGTTGAAAAAATTTAGGATGGAGGATTGCAATCCTGTGAGTACCCCCATGGTTACAGGATGTAAGTTAAGTAAATATGATGAGTCTCCTGAGGCAAATCAAACATTGTATAGATCCATGATTGGGAGTTTACTGTATGTCACAACTACAAGGCCTGATATAATGCAGGTAGTTGGAGTGGTGGCAAGATTTCAAGCTACACCAAAAGAAACACATGTACATGCAGTTAAGAGAATATTTAAATATTTGAAAGGTACTATGGGTTTTGGACTGTGGTACCCCAGGTGCAATAATTTCACTCTCACAACATATACAGATGCGGATTGGGCAGGCAATGTTGATGACAGAAAAAGCACAAGTGGAGGAGCATTCTTTCTTGGAGATTGTTTAGTCTCTTGGCTAAGCAAGAAACAAGCATCAGTATCCTTATCCACTGTAGAAGCAGAGTACATTGCAGCATTTGCTTGTTGTACACAGGTTTTATGGATGAAGTAGACTTTAAGTAATTTCAAAATAGAGCATGATCATCCTATCCCCATACTGTGTGATAATACAAGTGCCATTAATATCTCAAAGAATCTAGTGATGCATTCAAGGACTAAGCACATTTCAATCAAATATCATTTTTTGAGAGAGCAAGTGACTGATCAGCAAGTCAAATTGGAATACATTGCTACAAAGGAACAGATTGCTGATATTTTTACCAAGCCACTTCCAAAGGAAACTTTTGAGTATCTCAGAGGAAAGTTGGGAGTAACTTCACTCCCATACCAAAATTAATCACCTCAAGAAAAGGAGGTGGTGAGGGGGCTGAGCTAAGTGTTTTATTTTTAGCCCCAAAAGGAGCCCTTTGCCATTGATGTCAAAGGGGGAGATATTTCAGTAAGGGGGAGAAGCTTGTTAGGGGGAACAGTTCGGTTGCAGTAAAAGAAATTTTTTGTAAGGGTTGCCATCAATGACAAAGGGGGAGATTGTTGGAAATATTGAGCATATTGAGTTGTCATTGATGTCAAAGGGTTGATGTCAAAAGGATGCATGGTATTCAAGGCAAAAATATTCTTCTAAGGTTGGACAATTATTCAAGGTAAGGTATATCTCAAAGCAAGGAAAATTATTGAAAAGAAAAGGATTATAATATTGATTTAAATATTATAAAGAAGGACAAAGAGGTTTAAGAGTTACTTGGAACAAAGTGGTTTGGGCCAAAGGGTTAAAATAGAAGGTAAGGTTTAAATATTAAATGAGAAGGCCAAGGTTTAAAAGAGAAGGCAAGACAAAGGTTTAAATGAGAAGGCCAAGGTTTAAAAGAAAATGCAAGACAAAGGTTTAAAGTTTAAATATTAAAAAAAAGGCCAAGGGTTTAATAAAAGTCACTTGGGACAAAGGCTTGAGGACCTGTTGAGTGGTATTTTCACCCAATTGTGAAAGTACTCTTCCTTAGGATTTGGGTTCCAAATCCCCTCTTGCAAAGAAGTTAAACAAACAACTTCTCCAAGGTCTCCGCTATATTAGCATTTGCATGTGTATTAGTAATCTTAAATAAAGATATTCACTTTAAATGCTTGGAACACCTTAGTGATTGCAAGTAACTGTAAACAAGGGGCAATGTTGGTTTATTTTACCATGAAACTTCAGTGATTGTTCATTGAACCAAAATAAAGCAAATGTGAGTTGGTCCTCATATGACCACGATGTAGTGCCTTAATTCCTTTTATCTTGAGGGATTTAAAATAGGTTTTATCTTGCATTAAATCCTCAATGACGAATAGGGTCTTAAAATGTAGCTTCAAAATGTCACTTTAATTATCCTTCTTAAATGAAATCAGATTTTCATCAAGACGAATAATTTAGTGCTTTTATTACTCCCAAAATGGTAATTTGCAAAGTGCCATAAAACATGACTCCCTCATTGAAATTAGAATTTTCATGAAGGGAATGTCATCATAGACTCATGAATGAAGTATGAAACTGAAAAAATGAAATTCGGCCCAAAAATGGAAATTTTCTATTTTCAGAATTTTCAAAATCTATAATAAAACAGTAGCTTTGACGAATCTTTAAAAATACTAAACAACTCTAAAAATGAAATTTCAAAGTGCGTATTGGAAGTATGAAGTATAGCCTACGCAATGGTGAAATTGTTTTTGGATTTTGAAATTTTTTAAATGTTTATTTTAATGCCTGAAAATTAAACAAAAAATTAAAATTTCTGGAAAAATAAAATGCAAAAAATGAAAATGAAATGCAGAAAATGAAAATAAAATGCATTCAGTATGATGCTATCCTATTTTGACAAAACCGAAGATGTGAGGTTTTCATGCATGCAACCTAACCTATTGGACTTGCAAAACAAGCACAATCCGGATAAGCTAAGTGTTGGCTCCTAGGGTTTTAAATGAGATTTTCAGATTTAAACATTCGCATGAAGCAACCAAGAAAACTTGCATAAACTCCATTTACACGCCTAAAATCTGAAAAGGGGAAAAATAGACATTTAATCTTGCATGCAGAAAATGACTCCTTTCTTGTCCATAAGATGCAACTTTCTGAAACTTCCTGTATTAAAAATTTGTCATTTTACAATAACAAAAATTTTTGGTTTTCCCAAACCAGTCAATGGAAGAAAATGACTCAAACAGGTCCAGAATGGCCCTCTTGCCTTCAATCTGCAAATCTGCTCGCAGTAGTTTCCAACCCCTCAAAACATCCTTGCCTGGCGTATTTAAAATTTTCAGGAAGCTTTTCGTTTCATTTTCCAATGGTTGTTCATTTCACCTTCCCTTGTGCATGCATGTGTTTTGGTTTCCAAAAAGGCTTTTCGTTTCTATTTTGTGACCCTTCATTTCATTCCCATGGTTTGGCTTCCTCTGTTTGGTTTTCTTTACT
Source organism: Wollemia nobilis (assembly GCA_028583015.1). NCBI lineage: Eukaryota > Viridiplantae > Streptophyta > Pinopsida > Araucariales > Araucariaceae > Wollemia > Wollemia nobilis. The sequence goes on along the minus strand of JAQPPZ010017220.1, from coordinate 10,385,455 downwards.
TTTCGTTCGATTTAAAAAAATGCTTCCTTTTATCCACATGGGCATGCGTCCACTTCCTTCCATGTGTAACAACCATCTTAAATGATTTCAAATCATTAAAGATTCCTTATGTAACGTTTTGTCTTATTCATTAGATTTTTTCCTTATGTGACAAATTACCTTATTCAATCTTCGATTCATTCCTTATAGGTCCACATCATTATGTAGTCTTCAATTTCACTATCCTGGTGTTCATCACTAATATCAGTCACACTGTCCACTACTCTATTCCCTTGGCGAAAATGCAACATGTCACGATATCGCGACACTTTTGTCTCTCTGCTTGCCTGCCCTTTTTGAGTCGTGAAAATGCATCATGTCGTGATATCGCGACAATTTTGTTTCTCTGCCTGTCTGCCCTTTTTGAGTCACGAAAATGCAACATGTTGCAATATCACGACACTTTTGTTTCTCTGTCTGCCTGCCTTTTTGAGTCGTGAAAATGCAACATGTCGTGATATCACGACACTTTTTCCTTTGCTTTGGACCACAAAAATGCAACATGTCACGATATCGCGACACTTTTTCCTTTGCTTTGGACCGCGAAAATGCAACATATCGCGACACTTTCCTTTGCTTTGGACCGCAAAAATGCAATATGTCGCGATATCGCGACACTTTTTTCTTTGCTTTGGACCGGGAAAATGCAACATATCGCGATATCGCGACACTTTTTCTTTCGTGTTCTTTCTCTTCTCTTTTGGCCGCGAAAATGCAACATGTCGCGATATCACGACACTTTTTCCTCCTTGCTTTTTCTCTTTGCTTTGAACCGCGAAAATGCAACATGTCATGATATCGCGACACTTTTTTCTCCTTGCGGTGTTTTGCTTTTTCTTTGATCTTTAGCATATGGGCCACTTCGGTCTTCTTGGAAAATATGCAAAAAGGTGGGTCCCCAATTTTGGGGTACGTTGTGGAGCAACCACAATAGGACCAAAGGTTCAAAAATATAATATTATAATATTTATTAAATATTATAATATAAAGTTATATGCATTTGCACCAACATCTAGAAAGCAATTTTAATATTCAAAAACCATATTGAAATATCAAGCATCGACGTCATGAGAAAAGAGGTGAAAGGTATATAAATCAAACATCAAATCATTTGTAAGTCTAATATTTTGGAGGTAAGCAAAATTTATCTCTTCAAGTTGTATCTATGAATCTAAAAAGTGAAGAGAATGAAATTTGTGTGGAAAGCAAACTAAGAACAAGGGCTAAGTGTTGCACATCTAGTTTCAACTGAGTGGCTAGCCCAGTTGGTCATTGAGCTAGCGCTAAGGTGTTGGGGGCAGGAAAATCGTAGGGTCGAATTTGGGTAGGTCTATTTTTCTTGGCAGTAAGGAAATCATTTTTTTTGACAAGGAAGACTTTAATGTGTTCACACTGTGTGGTTGTTACTACCCGTAGGGGTAGCCCAGATGGCTACCAAGCCTTGGCTTGGGTGCTGCATGGGTAGAAGTTTGGTGTTTGATTCCCATCACGTTTGTTGGCTTGTTTGGTTGGGGTATGAGCCAAATTTTGTGTTGTTTATATCTTATGTGAAAAGGTTAATGCATTAAACTTTTTTGATGAAGTTTTTATTATTTTTAGAAGGCAGTTCACAGGGCTTATGTGGTTATAATAGAAGAAAATTTTTGTTTATATTTTGATTTAGAAAAGGAGTCATAAGGTGCAATATTATTATTTGTTTTTATATTCTACATTAAGTTAGTAGGAGTTATAAGGTGCATGGGAGTGAATTAAAAATTGCCATTTGCACATTGTGTTAGTAGGTGTTATAAGGTATATTAGGGTGAATTTAAAATTATCTTTTGTGTATTATAAAATTAGGAGTTATAAGGTGTGATCATGGTTTATTTTTTAAATGTAATTTTGTATGATAGAAGAAGGAAATTTGAGAGTTTAGTCACTACTAAAAGCTTTATTTTGGGAGACTAAAAAGGAGTTATAAAACATAATTTTCAAGCCTTATTATGCACATATTTTGAGAAGATTTTTAATGTGGATGATTTGAAAGAGAAATTTACTAACCAATTTTTGAAGTGGCACAAGAAAGGGAAATTATTTTTAAGACAGGTTTTGAAGGTACATCATCATCAAGGCAATTTTTAGAGGTATGGTGATTTAACTCCTTCTCAAGGTAGTTTTGTTTGAGGAAAATATTTTTGATGTCATATGGTGGAGGTATAAGGATTGATTTGATGTGCATTAGTGTTGAATGAAATTGGGAATATGTGTGCAAGGGTTTGAGAAAAAAATTGTGCATTAGTGTTGAATAAAATTGAAATAAATGTGCAAGGGTTTGAAAGTAAATTTGTGCATTATTTTTATTGATGTTGAAAAGAAATTTGCAAGGATTATAGATCAGATTTGAAATAAAAATTTGTGCATGATTCATGTTTGATAAGCAAGGCAGATTTATGCATTTGAGATTGATTTTGAAATGAATGGTTAGTGGATTAAAATTGAAAATATATGAGCATTGTGTGTATGCAATATTTAAGCAATGTTATGAGCAAATTTGAGCAGGTGTTATGAGCATATTTGAGCAAGTTTATGTGAGCAGATTTGAGAAGATTTGTGAGCAGATTTGAGCAAAGTTGGTGTATATTTAAGAAATGTTGAGAGCAGGTCTTGAAGCATATTAGAAAAAAGGTAATTGGTGTCTCCTGTGGATAGAGGTCCACAAACTAGAGCAAAGAGGATTGGTGTCTCATGTGGATGGAGTTCCACAAACTAGAGTAGATGGGATTAGTATCTCCTGTGGATAGAGTTCCATGAACTAGAACAGATGGTATTGGTGTCTCCTATGCATAGAGGTCCATGAACTAGAGTAGAGGGGATTATTGTCTCCTATGGATAGAGGTCCATAAACCAGAGCAAATGGGATTGGTGTCTCCTATGGATAGAGGTCCACAAACTTGAGCATAGGGGATTGGTGTCTCCTTTGGGTTGGTATTCATAAATATTGTAATAGGGAATTGGTTCTCAAGATATTTGTTGAGAAAAATTATAATAAATATTTTCTTCATGGACGTAGCCCACATTGGGTGAACCACGTTAAATCTGTGTCTCTTATGTGTGTGATGATATGTGCATTGTTTCATTATTGCAATTGATAATATTGGATAATACTACTTTGGAAAGAAAATTAAAAAGTTTTATCTTATACTATTCACCCCCCTCTTAGTATAAGCTTGTGTTATTCAAATATAGGAAGAAAGAGGGATAAATCCCATATTGAATGAGTCTAAATAGATGGAATTCATCATCTATGCTAGATAGATATGTGTAGTAATGCAAATAAATTAGACTAGGTGAAAAGTTCCAACCTACTGGAATGCACATAGGAAATATTGATAAGATTAAAAGAGAAAGGACTATGAGATCAAAGAGCGAGGAGGGAAAACCAAAAATTATAATACACATGTTAAGGCCTAAATTTATTACCCACATGCAACTAAATGTTTGAGAATTCACTAAAACTAGCATAATGGCATGCAAATGGGTAAACGAGAGATCCTGGCAGGATATCCGGTATCATAGAATTATGTGATAATACATAAATTCAAGGAAGAAATAATATCCCACCTTCATGGTCTCAATGACCTGAGAGCACACAAGGAGAAACAATAGAAGGAAGGGATTAGGTGGGTTAACTTAACTACAGTGAGAAAAACCTTCATCTTCAATGAGGAGCGAATATGTTTTAAGTGAAGTATTTATCTTTTTTTTTATTGATTGAACGAAGTGGTTTGAAAGGGTACTCAAACCTTTTACACCAAGGAGAAACGAAGAACATCAACTAAAGGAAACAAGAGAGACAGTATTCATGATATGGCCTCACTAAGAGGTCATGAGAGAGACTATATCTAGAGGATAAGCCTAGGGGAACAACAAAATTAGGGGTTTCTAGAGAATAGGGAGCCCATAAAACAACTAGGAAAAGGATCTCCATAGCTTAGGGAGCCCACCAACCAAACAGAGAAAGGAAAAACATTGGAAAAAAATAAAAAGAGAAGAGGAAGGAGTCTCTTCAATAACCATCACTAGGAGCAGGGTAAATCACACAGTCCACCATATCATCCCTATGAAACTAGTTATTGTACTCTTCCAAGATGACTATGGCCTACTAGAGCAGGGAGGTGCTTATTTTTGGTACTCTACTCAGGGTACCCATCAGGTCATCAAGCTCCTAGATATAGATTTTTCTAGTTATGAATGGCACACAAGCTCTCTACTTAGTGTGACTAGAGGGCTTGGAGGAGCCACTCTGGGGAGAGCCCTCCTAAATAGAAGAATGCACAAAAAAATATTCTTGCTTGAATTTTTTGTGAAGTTGGGGGGAGTCCTCCAAAATCTCAAGATCATGCTCGAGGATGATGGGAGATTTTCTTTTTCTATTTTGTGACTTGGTATGAGAGGACTAGCGGTGGACCTCTAACTTAATAGTGAGAGTTACATCATCATCCTTGGATTTGAATTTGAGAATATAATTAGTCTTAGGAGAAGGAGGCCTATGGGAAGACTCATCAATTACATCAGGTTGGGGGTTCCCATGAAGGCTAGACTTAGGAATATGAGGATAAGTCAAAGGGCTTCCTACCCATGATAAGATAACCCTCGGGGAAGTATTTATCAATTATTGTTGAAGGCTTATCCAGCATATAGGTGTGCTAAGAAGCACAACATGATGATATGAAGTGAAGAAGAAGGGAATTTGATTTAACTTTTTTATAGCTAAGAGATGATTGCAGAATAGAGTATGGCCTATCAAATGCTAAAATAACATTTTTTAGGTATCTAGCCTATCTTATGTTCGCCCCTCAAAAACCAAAAATCTAAAAAGGAGAAAGTTAAAAAGAGAAAATAAAATAAAATAAAATATGGGGTAAGGAACCCTAGACATATTTATAAGCTATCATAGTATGTCTTGTTTTAGTTATTAATGTAGCATGTAAAATGCTTAATCAATTAGATTTGCTAACCTAAGGCAACATATAAAGTATGTAAATTAAGGGTGGAAAAAATGTTCTAGATGAAGGCAAGTGTATATCCCTTAACATGATGAGGCAATAATTAAAATTTGCATAGTCAAGGTATATACATACCCAAAGGAAAGGCAGATATATAGAGGACTTGGTTTTTGATCACTTGGCATATGGAGTGATAAAATTCATCGTCATTGTCTAGTGATGAGCATAAATTTAAATAATTACATATACATAGGACAACACAATGAGATGAAATCCACCACTCAATGTAACAAGTAATTAGGAGTGTATCAACAAAAGATGAAAGTTACGTAGATGGATAGAATCATACAAATAAGAATAATACACAAAGGAAAGAGGTGGTGCTTAAATATTATCAAGTAAATGGAGTGATGGATTCGATATCATCATCTATTGACTCACACAAATGCTAAGAATCAATATATGCAATACATGAGATGATGACTCATGATCCACCACTTGACATGTTGGATAATCTAGGGTTTAGATGAAAGAGTCTTTAATTAAGTAATGATACTATCAAAAGAGAATGATGATTTACCCCCAACTATCTCACAAATAGCCAAGAGTTGAACTTGGTTACCATGAAATGGTGGGCATATTCTTAGATACACAGATGCCTAGCAATGGATGGAAACATTCCATCTCTTTATTGTTCATGAAATGATGGAGGATGAATTATGGAAAGAGGATCAAAGAGAAAAGAAAGGACATGAGGGGAAATGGAAGAATGACCCTAAGGATAGAACATAGTAGGTGTCATTGGCACACATATCAGTTATCATCTAATGAATTTTCATAAAAGAGAATTCCTTGGGAACTTAGCCAAGTGATACCAAGTACCCTAGGCACAACAAGTATGTGCCTAGGTACTAAGAGAAAAGGGGGCTACTTGACAGATGTGATAAATTCATACAAGCAATGAGATACGCAAAAGAAAGAACCCACATGGTTGAACTAGGACAAAAAAGAGGCTTAGCCAAAATAAAAAAGGGTAGGTTTATCCTATTTAGGAAATGATGAAGGATTGGCATCAAAAATTCTTGATACCAAGATAGAATTGTGGATCTACTAGCCATAAAAAATATATTGCTATAGGGATAAAAATGCATGTCCTAACTAGGATCATCATCTGATATCATCACAAAATCTGTAAATTATGGTATGGGTGGACACCTAGGATAAGGATCTAAACAAATATCCTATTAGGGTAAATAATAGATGGTGCTCAACACCTTATAGCACCCCAAAAATATGAGATAAAATGACTTCCTAGAAACATGTGGATGATGATCGAAGAATCTTGGCAAAGAAATTTATTTTATGTCATATTGCAAGGGATATAAGATGTGGGAGCTAGATAAAAGGAAAGGAGGAAATGATGCTTTTGTTTTAAAACACACTTGGAGGTTAAATATATCATTGGAGTTGAAGGTATGCTAGCACATAAAACATAGGACTTAACCTTATCCTTCAATATATGGTTTACAATCATAAAACTAGGTCCTAAAGCGAGGATTAGGAAGAATTTTGAAAAGTGTATTATGAAAGGTGGAAGGCATGGCTATGATCATAGTGAAAACTTAGAGATAGAGGCCATCACTTGATCTTGAAGGTATGATTGTACATAAGATAGAGTATAACTTGCTCCTTCAATATTTTATTTACGATCATAGTGTCACATCCTTAGGTATAGGAAGGAAAGGATATAAAGAGGATGACCTAAGTATAAAATGAGAAAGAAGACTTAAATGTGACACTAAAATATAGGGTGTCAAGATAAATGTTTAGGGTATGTTAATTGGTAGACAACTTGGATGAAGAGGGCTAAGGGAATGATGATGCAAGGAGACAATGTAACAAACATGCAACAAACAAGAAGTTCTACTAGCATTGAGTTACTGCATATATGTATAAAATTGCGTAATCGTAGCATCACAACAGAGAATATGTATATGCAAATCAATCCAATTTCTTAAGGGTTGGGTACCGCTAGCATTAGTGACCTAGTTCAAGTGCAATTCATATGAGCTAACTAGACTAGTTGTCATCATTACCTCATTGTAAAGTCCCTTGAATTTGTACGAGCAAGCAAACCATGCTTTCATGAAAATAAAATATGCATATAATGTGACAATCATATATGTAGTATATGATAAGCCAAGATGCAAAAGTGAATATCATTCATTCCTTCAAAATATGACAAACAAGTATACATATATGATAAGCAGGCATGCAGTATGATCAAGAAATCAATGTAATATGGTACCAAGGATATTCAAGAATCTGGTAGAATAAGTGGAGGGCTTAAGGATAGATAGATAGGAATTAGTTCTCTAAACATTATGGAGTCTTTAAGAAGATGTGTTGGAGAAAAATCTACCTTTGGTTACGTTTACGCCCAAGACTTTGCCAACATTGAAAGACCAGGTCAGACAGAGTCTACCTGATTCAATATCCAGAGGAGGTTGGTTTCTTTTCTTCTTTTAGGAAAAGGCAGAGATGGAAATACATAAATATATGGAAATATAGCTATGGCTAGAGGATTAAAATGGTACAGATTAAGAAACAGCAAAGCAACTATCACAGTATTTTGCAGAGAAGCATAACAGAACCAAAACATAGAAACTAAAACTCCTAGTGAATTTATTATTTAAACGCAGCTTATCCATGAAGTAAATTGCAGATTTAATTGAACGTTAATGTAGAAAATTTAGAATAATAATTAACCCAGGTTACATTCAACTTAGATTTATATAGAAATAGACAACACATACATACTTGATTTGAAACACCAATGAGCCAAGAAAAAAATTGGATAATATTTATTAAGCTTTCAGAAGTTTGTATACAGACTTGTAAATGTCTAAGAGCCGACCATTTGTTTAGGTTACTCATTCTATATATAATATTTTTACATAAAAAAAAAACTAAAATTTGTTACAACATCATGCCTGTGGGATCATTCTAGTTCAGAAGCTATTAAGTGAGCATGGGATCCTCAACTAAAAGCGTTTGGAGATCTTCTTGTTATGGTGATCTTCCTAACCTCTTTAGACATTGTGGTCCACTTGGTCTCCAAAATATTGTGGAATCATGACTTTCCATCGTATCTTTGTCTTCGGCCTTCAAAATGTCATGAAATCGTGACTGTCTACCTTAGATTCATATTCGGTCTTTAAAATATCGTGGAATCGGAACTTTCTACCATGGCTTTGTCTTCAGCCTTCAAAATTTTGTGGAATCATGACTTTCCATATTAGATTTTTCTTTGGCTTTCAAAATGTCACGAAATCGTAACTTTTCACCGTAGCTTTATCTTCGGCCTTCAAAATATCACGAAATCATGACTTTTCATCTTAGCTTCATCTTTGGCCTTCAAAATATCGTAGAATCATGACTTTCCATCGTGGCTTTGTCTTTGGCCTTTAAAATATTATAAAATCATGAATTTCCATCGTGGCTTCGTCTTTGGTCTTCAAAATGTCACAGAATCATGATTGTTCTCCATACTTAGCAAAATCCTATGAAAATTACTCATTATTTCCCTAGGTGTGGTCATTTTGACCAATATTCTTGGCCCCTCCTAGGGTAATTATGTTAGAAAAAATTTAGAACCTAGAGCCTTTATCCATTGGGGAATGGAGTAAACAAAAAAAACCTAATAAAAAATAGGGGAAAGAAGGGGAATGATACCAAGTACAAAAATCTTCCTACTTTGGGGGTGTTCATTCTTCTGGAGTATCTTCTTCAATAGATTTTTTGGCTTTGCCCTGGTCGGGGGCTGCTACACTGCTTGACGAAGTTTTCTTGGCTTTTTCTTGTTTGTATTTTTCTTTTACTACTTCATTATAGGTGATGTAGGCTTTCCTCCAGGTTTGCTCATCGATATTTGTTTTCTCTTTGAAAGTGTTGTACAAATATTCCAATTCTTCAACCTTATCATATGATAAAGCTTTTGATTTCATATTCAGCTCATGTAGGCAAGCATTCATCTAGGTAATATCTTGAGCCATGTTGAAAATTTGGTCTTCTTGAATAGGCTCTTCCTAACTATCAATTTTTTATTCATCTTCTACAAATTTCTTCCAGGCGGCTTTCAATTCATCTTCCGTTAGGAGCTTTGAATATTTATCCTAGAAGCTTGGCATGCCATAATTTTTAGCTATGCTTACATGTTTTAGAATTGCTTTCACTTTTGCTTTGAGCTCCTGTATGATCTTGGCACTTTTGGTCACTATCTTGTGCCTCTTGAAGAAATTTTTGGCAACTAATTTGGCCTGAGATCAATTTTTATCCTGTGGTGTATCCAATTATGGCGGGTGTGCTATCTGCCAAGACTTGAATCTTATTGGTTGCTAACAGCCTTCTTTTTGGGAGCTTAACAGATGTTTCTAATTCAACTTCTACTTGGCCCAATATTTCTTTGATTTTGAGAATATATGATACTGTGGGCCTAGCCTTTGAAGTCATATTATTAACACTTTCAAGCATGTTCCTTCTAACTGTCCTTGCTTTTTCCGTGGATAGCCCACTAGCTTTATCAATACTATCAAATAGTTGCATTTTAAGGTCCTCGACTTGTTGTTGTAATACTTGAATCTGCTCTTCAGCCTTTGTTGTTTTCTCTTTGTAGGGTGTTGCTTCATCAAAAATTTACTTCCATTTTTAGCTTCATTTTTCAAAGACTTTTTTGTTGCCTTTTGTTGATGTAGGGCTTCTTCCAAATACTTTCTTGATTTTTCGGCCCGAAAGTACTTTTCTTTGTAGAACTCAGTGTTCAGATAATTTGTTTCCATGTGAATCTGAGCCTTGCCCCACTCATCATCCATTGGTAGTTGAGTGATATATTTTGTGGTTACCTTAGCTTGGTAGTCTTCCAGGGTCATTTCCTTCTCCAGCTTCTGCATGAGTGGGATCATCTTCATGGTGGAACGTTGCATGTTGATGGGATATAGCACTGACCCTTCTCTGACATAGGCTATATCATTAGGACTTTGGAAGCTTCATGACTTCATTCATGTAGTAGCATTCAGGGTGGCCTTTTTCAATTTTTTGAACTTAGAAATCGTAGGGTTGCTTGCGGGAGAAGTAGTCTACATGGCTTGAAAGCTTAGCATGTTGGTGGAGTAAGGGAAAGGAGTGATGGCTAGAGGGGCATCCATACTTAATTGTTCAATGGAGAAGCCTACGTGAGTAGAGGAGGATGCTGGTGGAGTTTGCTAAGTTGATGGTGGTGATGGTGGGGGCTGACGAGAAGGTGATGGTGCTGGTGGAGAAGGATTGCCTTGATGTTCATAATGGGAATGGGAATACTTATAGAAATGAGGAGAGGAATAAGGGATAATGATATTGATATGAGATGTACCTAAATTATTTGGTGGAATGGTGTCGCTAGTCCCTACAATTTTTTGGTGTAGGCCTCTATGGTTTGCTTCAGGATCGAGTCATCAACGCCCATTGTTACTTTTGTTAAGGTTTACTCCCCTCTAGGGTTTCTTTTAGGGGAGCATCTTCTTCCATATTGACTATCTATTTGTCTATCTCCAGATACTCAGGAGTCTACTCAGATCTTTCTCTTGTTCCTTCCTGGTCCCCTGCTCCTTCCTGGTCCCCTACTCCTTCTTGGTCCTTTGATTCTTCAAGATCTTCTAATATTTCATTTTCTTTTGATTCTTTAGATGGTATTTCTTCTTCTTTCCCTCTCTTTATGCATTTCCCTATCTCTCACTTTTCCTAAAATAATCAAAAGAACTAACCTCCTCTGGATATTGAACCATGTAGACTTCGTTTGACCTGGTCTTTCAATGTTGGCAAAGTCTTGGGCGTAAACGTAACCAAAGGTAGATTTTGCTCCAACAAGAGGTTAAGGTGTTGAATGGTGATCTAGATAATACCATTGCATAGAGAAATGGTTATAAATAGGGAATAGTCATGCATAATATCTTTTAAGATGCATAATTTTCATGTTTTATTTAAAATATTATCCATCTAAGGTTGAAAATTGATAGGCTTCTAAGCTAAACTTAGTTGTAATGATAAAGGGTCCTATCCAATCAGGTCCAAACTTACCTTTCAAATTAGTTTGAGCATTGGTGTTCTTTTGATTTTCTATAAGGACTAGGTCTCCTATGTCAAAGGAGTGATTGCACATATTTTTGGTGCAGGTATACTTGAGCCTATTCTGATAGGCTTGGAGATGCTCCAAGGAATTGATGCACTTTTTATAAAGCAACTCCAACTAATTTAAAGGAGTTAGGTGATACTCATTTCCAATCAAATAATCCTACAATAAGATGCACAAAGAGGGGATCTCAAGTTTAAATAAAAATATGGTTTCAATTCCATACACTAGCACATATGGGGTTGTGCCTATGGTAGTATGTACACTAGTATGATAATCCCATAAGGCAGGATAAAGTAGAAGATGCCAATCATGACTGGCCTTATTGACCAGCTTCTTGAGGATTTTAATTAATGTTTTATTAGATACTTATGCTTGGCCATTTCCTTAAGGATAATAAGGAGAAGACTATTTATGTTGAATTTATATTTAGCACAAATATTAAGGAAATATTATCCTTAAAAGGTATCCCATTATATAAAATGATAATGGAGGGGATTCCTTAGTGGAAAGGATTTGGTTAAGGATAAACTTAAAAACTTTTGCTCCTGTGACCATGGATAAAGGCATAGCTTCTACCCACTTGGTGAATATTTTGTGGTTGTGATGATAAATGTATGGCCATTGAAATATATAGGGTTAATATTCCCAATGATGTCTAGGCCTCACATAAAAAAGGTCCAAGGGGAAGTAATGGCTTGGAGACTTTTTTAAGGTGCATGAATAGGGTTATCATGATGTTGACACATGCCATAGTGTCTAATATAGTCACATGCATCCTTATCCATATAATACCAATAATAACACAATCAAGGGAGATTTTTTGCAATAAAATTATGTCTAAAATATCCACCACATGATCCTTCATGAGCTTCATGAATGGATTTCATGGTTTCATATAGATCTAGGTATTGTAAGATAATACCATTGAATAAGCATTGATAGAGGATATCATCGAGGATCACAAATCTACAAGCTCTTTTGCACAATGAATTTTGCTTATTATGATCTAAGCCTTCAAGCATCATGTCATATTTTAAGAAGGTAAAGATATCTTTATACCAAGGCTCAAACAAAATGGGTGATATTTTAATGGTGAACACATATAAAGGCAAATGGCTAGAACTATGACTTGTGGGATCTCTAAGTTGCAAATTATGATTGTAGCATGATCATATTCTAATTCTAATGGGATAAGGAATGTGGATATAGCCATGGTATCAACATGGTGATGAGAGGATTGTGGGATAGACTCTATGGTTATATTATCAAAAGCTAACATAAGCTTTGTGATAATATTTTTGTAAGGTTTCAACTTCTCATCTTTAGTGTGATATAAATAATTAACTTGATTAACCATAAATTCAGAATCCTTAAAGATAAGGAGTTTTTTACTTTTAGGGTTAGAGTGGCATGAAGCCCTACGATAAGGGCTTTGTACTCTAATATGTTGTTAGTACATGAAAAATGTAACTTGAAAGAAAGAGAGGTTAACTACTTTCTAGGGATAGCTAAAATGATTTCTACCCCTACTTCTTTTAAACAATCGACACCATAAAAATACAGGCTACAAGAATCTTGAGCTTCCTCACTAATGGCAAATACACACTTGTCTAGTTTATCACTAGGGGATGAGTTTATTATAAGGGTGTTGTGACTAACTAATCAGCAATGACTTATCCTTTAATAAATTTTTGGCTAATAAAGGTTGGATCAAACTCACTAAGAGTGATGACCCACTTTGTGGCTCTCCTTGAAATATGTGGTTTTAACATTAAATAATGAATGGGATTGACTTATGGAATGATAGGTTTTATGGCTAATCATGTAATGGCATAATTTTTGTGATGCAAACACTACAAGGTAAAGCTATTATAAGGAAGTGTAATGGGTTTCAAAACTAATGAGGGTTCTACTATAATAATAAATTGCTCTTTATTTTTTTTTATCATGTTGGGTGAGCATAGCCCCTAAGGCATGAACAGTTATAGCAATATATAATAATAAATATTTAGTAGGATTAGGTTTATGAGAATGAAAGGGAATGTAAGATATGTCTTGAGAGTGTCAAGAAAAAATTTGCACTCATCATCCCATCTAAATTATATATCCTTACGAAGGATCTTAAAGAAGGGTTGGCACTTATTAGTTAATTGTGATATGAAATACCTAACAACTTTAAGTTTACCTTGCAAAATTTACAATTTTTTTAGATTGCATGGGGGAGGTATATTAGTAATGGCTACTATATTATCAGGATCTACTTCAATGCCTCACCTAGATACAATAAAACCTAATATTTTTACATATGAGACCTCAAATACACACTTAGAGGGTTCAAGGAAAACCTTGTATTCTCTTAATCATTCAAAGATATGCCTTAAGTCTTGTGCACGAGTTTCATGATTTATAGAATGACCAAGAAGACTTTCCACATAGTCTAAAATATCATGCATTAGGTCATGGAATATATATGTTATATCCCTTTTATAGGTTGCACTTACATTTTTTAAGCCAAAAGGTATAACTTGATAGAAAAAGATACCCCAAGGGATGATGAAAGTGGTTTAGCTTGGTCTTCAAGAGTAAATTTGGTTTGATTATATCCTAAAAAAAAATCCATTAGGGATAACATACTAGATCTAGTTGTGAGATCTACAATCATGTCAACATTGGGTAAAGGGAAATCATCTTTAGGACATGCCTTGTTGTTGTCTTGAAGGTCGGTACATTTTTTGATAGTGCCTTCTTTCTTGGCAATGGGAACAATGTTGGAAATCTAGTTAGAATAGTCAATAGTTTGATGAAGCTGACATCAAGAAGTTTTTGGAGTTCTTTTACCAACAAGGCAATTTTAGAGTGTACTTTTCTAAGTTTTTGCTTAAAAAAATTGGCATCCGATTGAACTACAAAATGGTGCATGACTAAAGAGGGGTCTTCCCAGGCATATCAATATATGACTAGGTATAAATTTTTGAAATTCAATTAATAAATTAGTAAGGTGATTTTGTTCAGTTGGGGTTAAAGCTTACCCTAATTTAAGGATTTTAGAGTAATTTGTGGTTCCAATATTTATGTCAATAGTTTCCTCAATAATAAATCATGACTCATCTTCATATTGATAAGGGGTTGGTAAAACCCATAATTTTTCAAGGTCATCTAGAGTAAGAATCATTTGATCTTCTTCTTTGATTTTAGCGCAATTAGCATGTGCTATATAGGGTACAAATCCATCAAATAATAAATTGCTTTGAATAATGTCTTCATGGGGTATGTCATAGAATATGTATCCTTTGGCATATTCACCTTGGATATCAATTAATTTAGGATGATTAATGTAATGATATTAATGTCATAAAATATTATTGAAAAGGAAAAGGGAGGTTTCTCATCTTGATGATCCCAATCTAATATATTTTGGGAGATGAATGCTTCATAAGTTATGGTTTTATCATCATCAATATCCATAGATAAAGGTTGATTTTTATTAGGGATATAACCAATTCCACACCATCTAGGCTGGGCTTCAACTTCTAATGGTTCTTTAATTCTTTACCCATGGGAACCTAGACCCTTGTCTTAATATCCTATATTAGTGAGGATTTATTTAGATATATTTAGATAAATAACATGTGGTAAATTATCTTTCAATGGGTAATGAGTTACTACCATTGATTCTTTCTTTGTGTGAGGTCCTCATATAAGTAAATGTACACATACCAATATGTACTACTTCATTTTTCTTATGATTTAATCCTAAAGTTATAGGCAAAGGTATCTTAGCAAGATCTATGAAAGGCTCTTATTAATTTAACTAGTTTATTT
Organism: Wollemia nobilis; assembly: GCA_028583015.1. NCBI lineage: Eukaryota > Viridiplantae > Streptophyta > Pinopsida > Araucariales > Araucariaceae > Wollemia > Wollemia nobilis. Next base: position 10,370,443 of record JAQPPZ010017220.1, on the reverse strand, counting down.
GTAAATATTTTGAAGATTGCTTGTTTAAGGTTGATCATTTATAGTTAATTTTTAAAATTCTTTTGTAATTTATGATGGGAAAAATTATTGATTAGAATAAGAAGGAAATTCACTTAAATATATATAAGGATAAAAAAACAATTTGGCATGGTCAGCTTCAACCATTGTACAATATTTAAAGGGTTGAGGATCACTAGGAACATGATTAAGTTTATTTTTATATTCATATTTAAGATATTGATGGAGAGTTGAATGTATGACCTTCATAGCATGAATCTAAGGGTGTACAAGAAGAATATTATAAGAATTTTGACAATGTATTACATAGAAGAGAGTATTAAAAATTCTTGGTCTAACTATAAGAGGTAAAGTTATGCTCCCACAAGATTCTTGGGCTCCATTATTGACTGCTCTTATAATAATATCATATTTTTTGAGATCTTCTTCCCCCATGCTAAATAGCTCAATGAATTGAAGGCTACATATATTTAAGGCAAAACCATTATCTACTAAAATTATCTTGATGAATTTATCTCCTATTTAGCCTATAATGTAAATGGAAAAGTCACTAAACATGGTTGGGATAGGGATATCATCTTCATAAAATGTTATAGTGTCTTGATTTACTCTAAGATATCCAACAACATTAAAAATATTATTAGATGGAAGATCTTGGGGTATTATTTGTTCACTTATAATTTAATTATAGCTTCTCTATGAATGGAATAAGTTTAAAGAAGTTCTAAAAAATATATTTTAGCTGGTGTATTAGCAAGTTGTTTTTTAAGATTAAATGTTGCTTTAGGTTAAGGTTTAAGAACTAAAGGTGTTTATCAAAAGTAGAAGCTTTTTTACTATAAAGAACCAATTGTGGTTGAGAAGATTGATTTGAGGATGGATTATTTTGATATTGTTGTGGTTGTTGTTCTTTTTGTTGTTGTTGATGTTGTTGTTGTCTAGTGGTGATAGATATCATTCCAATCATATTCTGATAAGGAGGTGGAACATTATGATATGAAAATTGATTAGTTGTTTGTTGATCATGATTAGGTAAAGGATTTTAAAATATTCCCATATCTTAATTAGTGGAAGAAACTAGTTTAGAATCACCCAAAACAAGATGACCTTCATCCAATAAATATTGGACAACATGTTTATGTTTCTTGCATTAATTTGTAGTATTTCCTTCCACTCGATGATAATTGCAATATTTATTTACATTATACCACTTGGTGGTAGTGTCAAGTTGTTTAGTGGTTGGGATTTCAATCATTTTAGATTATAAAAGTTATTTTAGGATTGAAGATAAGGGTTGATCAAGTTTGGTAAAATTCTTTTAGTTTTTTTAGGCTTATTAAGCACCAATTTTTGTAGAGTGTTTGTGGTGTTAACATTATTATTTTAACGATTATCAATGACACCATCACCTACCGCATGTTTATTTTATATTGATATTTAGCAATATTTTCTTCTTTCTTAAGCTTTAATTGACCTCTTCTTATGAGTGTGGTTTCAAAATGACTTGCTAAATCAACTACTTTTTCAAAGGATATAATGGTTGTAGTTTATAATTCATATAAAATTTGATCTTGAAGGTTTCTAATAAAAATATCTAAAATATATTTAGGGGTGGGGCATATTGAATTTTACCTAGTAAATTTCTCCATTTAGACAAGAAACATGTGAAACTTTTATCTTTAGCTTGTTTTAATTGATATAAATCTCCAAGACTAATATTTTCTCCACACAAGCACCAAAGTGTTGGACAAATATCTTGGTAGTTTCTTCAAAATTCTTAAGAGAATGGAAGGATAGTAGATTATACCATTCTAATTTTGAACCACTAAGAATTTTAGGAAATATTTTTAATAATAGCATATCATCATAGGAAATATCATGACAAGTGGTTTGAAAAACTCTAATGTATTCAATAGGATCCTCCATCTCCTTGTACATTGGTAGTTGAGGTGTTTGAAAAATTTTGGGGTATGGTCGACATGCTACCATAGGGTCCAAAGGTTGATTACACATGTCTTTATATGAATAAGTAAAGCTAGGTGCTTAAATGATATCCATACATTGATCAATCTATTTTATTAATGTGGTTAGATATTGAATTTTAGAATTTTGATTAGGAGGTTGCAAAACCAAAGGTTGAATTATAGGTAAATTTACTCCAAAATTGTTTGAAGGTTGATTATATGTGTTAGAAATGGGATTTTGAGGTGGAACTTGACTAATATTTGAGGTATTAGTATTATTATAAGGGTTGTAAGGTACATTAGAATGAGGAGTATAATATGTATTAGCTTATTGATATATAGAATTATTTATTATTATTATTGTTAAGGGGAATGGAAAAATTATTAGTATTATTAGAAGGTATAGAATTATGATTAGTTGGAGGAGGTTGAGGAAATCCACCTACCATATAAGTTCTTATAGTTATAGAATTAATATAAATAGGCTTTGATGTATGGAGTATATTGATTTAAATTTAGGTTTGTGGGAGGTTGATTAAATAAAGGATTATTATTTGATCTATGGAGGGACATGGAACTAGAATTTGGAATTTGATGTCCATATGAAGGTCCTCCATCAAAATAATTTTTTCTCTCTAATATTTCAATCATAATAGGTGTCTTATGTCTTATAAATATTATGATGTACTCAAAGAGTTAAAGGTAAGTTGACCATGGGATCCTTCTATTGGGTTAAGAGATCTAGTGGTTGAAGTGTCATCATCATCTTCTTCAAGGTTTGGATTTTCTCTATCAATTTGTTGTTCATTGTCATCCCATACATGAGGTTCATTTGGATCTATAATTCTTTTTCCACTATGAATATAATAGTCTCTAGGAGCCATGGTTTAAGAGTGAAGTTAATTGAATTAATTAAATATTGATTAAAGAAAGGTAGCAATGCTATGAATATCAATTTCAACTAGTCAATACGCCTTAGGAGAATATCTTGATATACTTGAACTTACCTAATATACCTACCCTTCTAATATAATCATTGGTACTGGAAGTGACTCAATTCCCTTGATATACGTGTTCATACATGAGGGAAAACCTTGAGGTACTAGACTAGGAATGGTATGAGGATCAATCACACCTAGATATGTGACTCAGTATTGATACTACCACAACAACTTGAGGAACCAATTGTTAAACTTAATTAAGTGATTTAATCTAAAAAAAAAATTAAGTGGTCTTGTGTTGGAAAGTTGAGTACTATGGTTGTCATTGATATCAAAGGTGCATAGTCATTGATGTCAAAGGTTAAAGTTCTATGAAAGCAAGGCAAGGTTCTCTCCAAAAGAACTTGGTACCATGGGTTCTAAGTAAATGGATAAAATGTTTGAAGATGGTTTGAAGGCCCAAGTTTAAGACTATGTGCAAGAGAAAAAGTGACTACGGATAATATTATAATATCTTGGCCAAAAGGTTTTTAAAAGGAGGATTGAAAGCACATTGGACAAAAGGTCTCTAAAGAAAGGACTAATAGGTTTATTAAGCTTTTCTCATTCATCAACGTCAAAGTGAAAGTAAGGCTTACATAAGTCTTTGGTTGACTTTTTGAAGTGTCGACATCTTTGTGTTAAAGCAATATCATATAAAAGGGCAAGGAAATATTATGTTTATCAAGGGTTTTGGGGTACAAAAAAAAACAAAATATTTATGCACATATCGAGTTGAACAATATGTTGGAAGAGCAAGAAGTGTGTGTAGGATAAATCTTGAAACCCTTTGTATCAGGCATCAAAATGAATGGAGGCTTTTTGAAATCTGATATGAAAAAAGTCGGCATATGTGAGGTTTGCAAAGAAGTCTCATGGTTGAATAAAAATGACATCAAAAAGCACATTTTAGAGAAAGAACTTTCAGAAGAAAATGTTGGCATGTGTGTGATTCGTAAAAACATCTTCAGAAAAAAGATGTTATCTATCATGGAAATCGATCCGCATTTCAACGTCAATCTTTTATAATCGATTCACAGAAGGGTTTTCAGGTAAGCAAGTAATATGTTTTGAACTTTGATGGCGTGCTTCAAGAGAACTCAAATACAACTATCCCCCTTTTAACCTCATTCGATATTTTAGAGGAGTAGGTTGCTAGTCGAAGTGTAAGCACTTCAAAAAGGGAGGTCTTAAGGTCAAATTGCAATGGTGCTAGTTCTTTTTTTTGTTTGAAGAGAGCACAAAGGAGTTATTACCGTCAAATAAATACTTAAGACCCATCCAATGGGTTAGCTAAAGTGGTCGATGAGAAATTTTGTAAGCTAGACGTCGCAAGTTCAATTCTCTCTGCACAACCAAATAATTTAGGTATGGGCAAATGGTTTTAGTTTTGAAAAAGTGAATTATTATACACATCGTAAATTTATTTTTGAATATTAAGGAGAGGGAGTTATAAGGGTTATTATTAAGTTTTATTTTTATGAATTATTCAAAAAATGAATTGTTATCCTTAAGTAGGAGTGATAAGGTGTGAGTATGTTTTCTTGATGAAAATAAAAACTAAAGGAGTTTTATAATTATCAAAGTTTTGGCTTGTGAAAATAAAAAGAAAGTAATAAATTTGCACACCTTTGGAGGAAAAGTTAATGTAGATGTTTTGAAGTAAAATCTTGCTATCTAACCCTTGAAGTGGCACAAGAAGGATTAGTTGTTCGTGAAACAGGTTTTTGTGACATATCTTCATCAAAGCAAATAAGAGGTATGGGCATATTCTTCTTTCTTTGAGGTGTGTTGTAAGAGTGAGGTTTTTTGGAATATAAGATGGAGTGAAAAGGATTGTTTGATAAGAATTTTTGGAAATATTTGAGTGAGTTTTATGTGCTTCATTGTTGAATGTTTTTAGAACATTTGAGATAGATATTATGAATTAATTGAGTTAGGTTTTGAGACCTACATTGTGCTCTTTATTGGAAGAAGTGTGAAAACACTTGTTTAGGGTTTGTGAGTAATTTGTGCTTCATTGGTTGAATGAATGTGTGAAGCTTTTTGGCATTGGTTTTGAGTGATATTGAAAGAGAATGTGCAAACATTAGAAATCAAATTTGTGAGTGTGAAACATATTGAGGTTTTCTATATGTTCCAAAGGTTAAACGAATTTTGGATAGAATATGTCTAAACTGCTTCAAGTTAAAGGAATTAATTTGAATATTAGACAAAGTATTTGATAGAATTGTGTGCAATATTTGAGATTGATTGAGCATATCTTGTGAGTTTTTTTGAGTATGTGTTAGAGCAGGTTTGAGCATGTGCTAGAGCATATTTGAGCAAGTCTTTTGAGAGGTCTTGAAGGTAGATTTGAAAAGTCTTTGTGAAGGCTTGAGAGTAGAATTGAGCAAGTTATTGAGTGGGCTTGAAGGCATATTTGAGCAAGTCTTGTGAAGACTTGAAATAGCATTAAGAGCAAGTGATTTGTTCAAGCTTTGTGTTAAGGCTTGGGATAAATCTAAGCAGAGTTGATTGGTGATTTAATCAATCTTTGTGTTAAGGCTTGGGGACAGGTTTGATATAGAGTTAGTACATATTTGTAAGCATATTTATGAGCAGAGTTAGAGCAAATTTTTACTAAACTTGAAATAAATTTTGATACAGATTTGAGATAGAGTTGAGAGTAAGCTTTGGAGGTAACAGAGTAGAGGACAATAGTCTCTAGTAGATAGAGATCCATTAGCTAGTGTAGTGGGAATAAATGTCTCATGTGGAGAGATATTTACAATCCAAAGCAGTGGGGTAGAAGTCTTCTAGAAGATCACTAGCTAGAGCAAAGTGGAAAGAGTTCTCCTGTGAATAGAGTTCCACGAACCAGAACAAAGGGGAAGGAGATATCCTGTGGATATATATCCATGAACCAGAGCAAGGGGAAAGAGTTCTCTTGTGGATTGTGATCCATGAACCAACTAGGGAGATAGATTTATTCTATGGAGAGAGATCCACAAACCAATTGAGGAGATAGAGTTCTCCTAGATTAGGTTCCATGAACCGGATAAAAGGGGAAATATTTCTCCTGTGGAGAGAGATCCACAAATTAGAACATAGGATATTGGTGTCTCCTTTAGATAGAGGTCCATAAACATTGTAATAGGAAATTGATTTCCAAAAATATTTGTTGAGAAAATTTGGTAGAAATATTTTCTCCTTGAAGTAGCTCATATTAGAAGAACCACGTTAAATTGGTGTCTCTTGTGTGTGATGATTTATGCATTTATTTGATTATTATTGTTGATATTGTCATTGATAATATTGGATAATATTATTTGGGAAAGAAAAGTAAAATTTGGTCTTATATTGTTCACCCCCCTCTCAGTATAAGTTTGTGTTCTTCAATTGGTATCAGAGTGGGTTCCTTTAAGGAAGCATAATAGCTTGAAGTAAGATCTACAAGAACACATGGGTAGGAAAGGCAAAAGAAGAACCATGAGATATAAGAAAGAAGAAACACACATTGCTATGATGGAAGAAGAATTTGATCCCCTTCTCAGCAAGATTGTTATTAAGAAAAGGGAAGAAGAAAATTTTGTGAGATGTGTTGAATGTGGTAAATTTGGTCACATGGCACTTTATTGTCCACAAAATGGGTATGATAGTAGTAAAGAGGAAAAGGAATTTATTTTTTCTCTAAGAGGAGAAGTGGAAACAAGATCAAGTGAAAAATCAAACAGCAATAAAGAAGCTAACTATGTAAAAAGGAATAACAAGGAATCAAGAATACTCAAATGTTTTAGTTGTCGTAACTTTGGTCATCTTGAATATCATTGTTCAAAAATTGGGTATAGTAGTAGTGAAGAATAATATTTTTTTTTGTGGTAACCTTGGCCACAATGCAACTTATTATAATGGGTTTAGTAGTAGTGAATATGAAAAAATAAACAGGAGTAGTCAAATCAGGTATATATAGGAAATTATACTTTCGGCAATAGAAGAAAAAGGAGATGCTCTTGTTGAAGTAGCAAACAGTGCTTCAAGTGAAGTGATGAAAGTCTCTTAGTTATTGAAGAGTATGAAGATGCTCTTTAATATCTAGAAGAAGAGGAATATTCAAAAAAAGAAAAGGAGGAATCCACAGTTAAGGAACTTGTTGAGTTGAAAAGAGAGAACTCAAGATTGAAATCCCAAGTACAAGAGGATAAGGAAACAAAGGCAAAATTTCTACAAGATCTCACTAACCTTAAGGTTAAGGTTGAAGAGGCAAAGAAAATTGAGGAAGGTATGGCTAAAAAATTAAAAGCGAAAGAGCTAGAGTGTGAAAGATTAGAACATGAAGTAGTTTCACTAAGGATGGAAGTGAAAGACTCTAAGGAAAAGCTACACAGGTTTGGGAAAATTTCAAAGACTTTGGATAAGATTATCAATGCACAAAGATATTCATCTATCAAAACAGGAATTGGTTTTGAATAAGGACAAGGAAAACAAGAAGAAGGATCAAACTCAAAGGAAGAGGTTTAAAACAAAGAGAGTGAAGAAGAAATTAAGACTTATGAGGATAAGTTGAAGAATAGAAGCTTCACCAAGGAATGAAATAATGCACAAACAAGGAACAGGGATTATAACAGAGAAGAAAGGACTAAGAAACCAGTGGGTTCAAGGCAAAATTTCTTCAAATGATGTTGTTTCTCATGTAACTGTTTTTGTCACAAGGCTATGCATTACAGGGTTCATGAAAGGAAGGAGTATAGTTTTACTAAGAGAAAATTCAAATATGGACATCTCTTTCAAGGGTATTGCTACTCTTGTAATTAATTTGGGCATAAAGTAATTCATTGTAGGATTCATGGCAGGAATGATTATGGCTTCACCAAAAGAAATTTTAGGATATTTGCACCTTTCAAGAACTACAACATCAAGTGTTTCAATTGCAATAATGTTGGGCATACAGCAAGGTGGTGTAGAACAAAATTTCCATAACTTCCAAGGACATGCAAGAAAGAGGATTCTCAAAAGGTTTAAAAAGGTATGACTTCAAAGGTATGGAAAGAGAAATTTGAGAAGGGAGAAGAGCATTGTAATATGGGAGTAGATTTACTCCCACCCCAAAATTAATCACCTCAAGGAGATGATGTGGGGAGGAGGATAATCTAAGAGTCCTATATTTAGCCCTCATGGTGCCCATTTTCCATTGATGTCAAAGGGGGAGAGTTTGAGTAAAATGGAGAGCTTTCAATCAGGGGAAGCATATTTGGATCTCAGTGGTAGCAGAATGATTTTTAGAAAAGGGTTGTCATCAATGACAAAGGGGGAGATTGTTGGTGAGTTGAGTACTTTGGTTTTCATTAATGTCAAAGGTGTATACTCATTGATGTCAAAGGTTAAAGTTCTATGAAAGCAAGGCAAGGTTCTCTCCAAAAGCACTTGGGACCATGGGTTCTAAATTAATGGATAAAAGGTTTAAAGATTGTTTGAAGGCCCAAGTTTAAGACTATGTGCAAGAGAGCAAGTGACTAAGGATAATAGTATAATATTTTAATATTATAATATCTTAGACAAAAGGTTTTTAAAATGAGGATTGGAAGTGCATTGAACAAAATATATCTATAGAAAGGACTAAAAGGTTTATTAAGCTTTTCTCATTTACCAACATCAAAGTGAAAGTAAGGCTCACATAAGTCTTTGGTCGACTTTTTGAAGTGTCGACATCTTTGTGTTGAAGCAATATCATATAAAGGGGTAAGGATAATTTATGTTTATAAAGAGTTTTGGGGTACGAAAAAATATTTGTGTGCATATCAAGTTGAACAATCTACTGGAAGAGCAAGAAGTGTGTGCAGGATAACTCTTGAAACCCTTTGTATCAGGCATCAAAAGGAATGGAGGCTTTATGAAACCTGATCTAAAAAATGCTGGTATATGTGAGGTTTGCAGAGAGGTCCCGTAGTTGAATAAAAATGACATCAAAAAGTGCATTTTATAGAAAGAATTTTTAGAAGAAAATGTTGGAATGTGTGTGATTTGTAAAAATGTCTTCGAATGAAAAACAGTGTCTATCAGGGGAATCGATCCGTATTTCAACGTCAATATTTTATAATCGATTCACAAAAGGGTTTTCGGGTAAGCAAGTAATATTTTTTGAACTCTGACGGTGCAATTTCAGAGCACTCAATTATGTCTATCCCCAATTCAACCTTATTTCATAGTTTAGAAGAGTCGGTTGCTAGTCGAAGTATAATCGCTTCGAAAAGGAAGGTCTTAAGGGCAAATCGTAGCGGCATCAGTTCTTTTTGTTTTTTTTGAAGATAACACAAAGGATTTATTACGGTCAAAGCAAGACTTAAGACCCATCCAATGGGTTAGCTAAAGTGGTCATTGAGCAATTTTGAAAGCTAGATGTCGCAAGTTCAATTCTCTCTACCCAGCCAAATATTTTAGGTATGGGCAAATGGTTTTAGTTTTGAAAAAGTGAATTATTATAAAGTCATTTTTTAATATTAAGGAGAGGGAGTTATAAGGGTTATTATTAAGTTTCATTTTCATGAATTATTCAAACATTGAATTGTTGTTCTTAAGTAGGAGTGATAAGGTGTGAGTATGTTTGCTTAACGAAAAGAAAAATTGAAGGAGTTTGATAATTATCAAAGTTTTGGCTTGTGAAAATAAAAAGGAAGTTATAAATTTGCACACCTTTGGAGGGAAAGTTAATGTAGATGTTTTGAAATAAAATCTTGCTATCTAACCCTTGAAGTGGCACAAGAAGGATTGGTTGTTGGTGAGATAGGTTTTTGTGACATATCTTCATCAAAGCAAATAAGAGGTATGGGCATACTCTTATTTCTTTGAGGTGTGTTGTAAGAGTGAGGTTTTTTGGAATATAAGGTGGAGTGAAAAGGATTGTTTTATAAGCATTGTTGGAAATATTTGAGTGGGTTTTATGTGCTTCATTGTTGAATATTTTAAGAACATTTGAGATAGATATTATGAATTAATTGAGTTAGGGTTTGAGACCTACATTGTACTCTTTGTTGAAAGAAGTATGAAAACACTTGTTTAGGGTTTGTGAGCAATTTGTGCTTCATTGGTTGAATGGATGTGCAAAGCTTTTTGGCATTGGTTTTGAGTGATATTGAAAGAGAATGTGCAAACATTAGAAATCAGATTTGTGTGAAACATATTGAGGTTTTCTATATGTTCCAGAGGTTAAATGAATTATGGATAGAATATGTCTAAACTGCTTCAAGTTAAAGGAATTACTTTGAAGATTAGACAAAGCATTTGATAGCATTATGTGCAAGATTTGAGATTGATTGAGCATATCTTGTAAGTTGTTTTGAGTATGTGTTAGAGCAGGTTTTAGTATATGCTAGATCATATTTGAGCAAGTCTTTTGAGAGGGATTAAAGGTATATTTGAGCAAGTCTTTGTGAAGGCTTGAGAGCATAATTGAGCAAGTTCTTGAGAGGTCTTGAAGGCATATTTGAGCAAGTCTTGTGAAGACTTGAAACAACATTAAGAGCAAGTGATTTGTTCAAGATTTGTATTAAGACTTGGGATAAATTTAAGCAAAGTTTATTGGTGATTTAATCAATATTTGTGTTAAGGCTTGGGGACCGGTTTGAGATAGAGTTAGTACAGATTTGTGAGCAAATTTGTGAGCAGAGTTAGAGTAGATTTGTACTAGACTTGGGATAGATTTTGATGCATATTTGAGATATATTTGACAGTAAGATTTGGAGGTGACAGATCAGAGGACAGTAGTCTCCAGTGGATAGATATCCATTAGCCAGGGTGGTGGGGATAGAGATATCCTATGGAGATATATCCACAAGCCAGAGCAGTGGGGGCAAAAGTCTTCTAGAAGATCACCAACCAAAGTAGAGGGGAAAGAGTTATCCTATGGATAGAGATTCACAAACCATAGCAATGGGAAGAAGTTCTCTTGTGGATAGAGATCCACAAACTAGAGCAAGGGGAAAGAGTTCTCCTATGGAGTGTGATCCGTGAACCGACTATAGAGATAGAGTTATTCTATGGAGAGAGATCCACAAACGAGTTAAGGAGATAGAGTTCTCCTGGATCAAGTTCCACAAACCAGAGAAAATGGGAAAGAGTTATCCTATAGAGAAAGATCCATAAATTAGAGCATAGGGGATTGGTATCTTCTTTGGACAGATGTCCATAAAAATTGTAATAGGGAATTTATTCCCAAGAAGATTTGTTGAGAAAAATTAGTAGAAATATTTTCTCCGTGGAGTAGCCCACATTGGGTGAACCACGTTAAATTGGTGTCTCTCTTGTGTGTGATGATTTATGCATTGCTTTTATTATTGTTGTTGATATTTCCATTGATAGTATTGGATAATATTTTTTGGAAAAGAAAAGTAAAAGTAGGTCTTATACTGTTCACCCCCCCCCTTTCAGTATAAGCCTGTGTTCTTCATATTGTTTAAGTTTAAATAAATTTTTATCTTTTAATTTAATGAAAGTTTTAGAAATAGAAGGAAGTATGTTTCATGTTGGTTTCACAAAAATGTGAGAAGCTACCCACAAAGTTCTAGTGATCCACAAGTGTTAAGATCGTTGTGGGTGTTTTCTCACCTTAAAACCTTAGTTGGTAGGATTTTTTCATATGCAAAGGGGGGTTCATCAATATTATTTTTAAGAAATTACTAAATACTATCATTTGATGTTTATATTATGCAAACACCTATATTTATTTTATCTCTAAAGAGAGATACTATTAACTATGCAAAATATTGTAGTAAAAATGCATAAGACAAGATGTGCAAGAATACAAGAGCTAACCTAAATGCCTTTTTAATTTCTTGTTAAAATAGGTGTTACAAGAAACTAAATCTCTTTTCCTTTCAAGAAAGGGTTCAAAGGAAATGCACATACAAAATATATCCTAATGTAAACTATATGTAAATTTGTGTTCCTTGCCTAAGCTTAGATATGATAAACAATTCAAAGGAAAACTAACACTATAGTTTTTTAATTTCTTCTTTCTTTAAATATATTAAAGTAAAATAAAGGACTAAGTCTAAGGTTCTTTAATTTTCTCTTTCTTTTTAGTGTCCTACAATAGAATAGAAAGGAAAGAATAAAACAAATAGTAGATAAAACAAAAATGAACTAAATTATACTGAATAAATTACATTTATCTATGTATGAGTTGAAATTGCACATTTTCTATTACGCCTGCAATTCTACAATATTACACTATTCAAGATAGGGCCACAATTCTGTGAAACCTGTAAGCATAATCATAAAACTTGAAAGATTTGGTTTTAGGTCTCAAGGTCTGCCTGAACATAGAATTCTAAATGCTCCCTTGATACAGAAATAAAACCCCAAGGTCCCTTTTAAAAGACCAAATTTATACGAAAATAAAAATGACCAGTTGCAAAATACTATCATGTCAAGGCTAAAAGAGGCACAATTTTGGATAGAGATAAAAGGAGGTGAGAAAGATAGTTGTTATAGGGAGGTGATAGAGACTGGTCTGAGATAGAATCATGCATGGTTGGATTAGAATGTGATTCTAACTATAAATATATGAATATGTTAAGGTAGGGTTTTAATAGGATTCTAAATATTAACACAAGGAACAAAGACATGGGAAAACAATAGATGAAAGTGTGCCTTAAGCAGGTGTCACAGGTAGAATCATAACTTTATGAAATAGGTGCAATCTTGTAACAAAGAGACTAAAGGACAATGAATGGGTAGAAAACCATATTGTGGGTTAGCAAGAGGCTTTAGGAGGATTTCTAAAATAAAATAGGATGGGCTACTAGAATATAGAGCAAAAGAGAGTGTAGATTTTTCTCCCAAGTCTTCTAGGGACATAATCATACCTTCTCAAGATAGGTTATGATCCTAACTGTGCAACCCTTTTGAAGTAAATAGGAGTTAAAATAATACTTCCCACTGAGCTAGTGAAGTTAGAGGGACAAGCTAAAGTCGATACTTGTATATGCATAATAGTTAGAGATTAAAGAAATAAGATAAAATTATATGAATATTAGCATGAAAATAAAAACAACAAGAAGGAATATTAGAGAGGTTGAGACAACAACCACAAAGAGAGGAGTTTTCTCCTAGCCTGACATAATAGCCTCCAAGCGTTCTTATTAGAACAACAAGTGATAATATGATAAAGAGAGATATGAGTGATCAAAAAGCCATATTTTCACTAGATAAGAGAGTTCTTTGCAAAATGAGGGTCCAAGGCCTCAATTTATAAGCTTCATGATCTTGGAGGAAAAGGTTGGATGTATTCAAGACAAATGGGAAGGGGTAGTTGAATTCAAACTTGGAATGTCCGAAAGTAGCAGCTTTGGTAAATAGGTGCAAGCATGGACATCCTCAAGAAATGGCAACATAATTAGTCCAAAATCTTGAGGATAATGGATCCAAGATTTGTGTAATTAGCTTGGAAACCCAAAATTTTGGATTGGATTTTTTTAGATGTGATCATTGGAGGTCATTTTTGGTAGGGTATTGGTGGCTCTTTGAAAAGCACATGAGAATGGACTGAATGCAAGATCGCAAGGTGACTCGAAAGCTTATGATTTTACCTCAATATGAGAACCTTTAAGATCTAAAGTTGCATGGACTAGAGATTAAATTTTATCATCCTTGATAATCAACTAAAGGTAAATTGACTCATTTGGATGGGTCAATTTTGGGTGTCTACATCCACATACCATATCTAGTTGTCCATTATGGTGCTAGCATCATCCTGGTCTAGACCCATCACAAAAGGATCATCTTTGTCTATCTTTAAAAAAAATTCTAGATCTTACACCTTGTTGAACCCCCTCTCCCATGTGTAAAAATGATACCACATAGGTCCCCCTAGGACTCCTTGTTGCACATCAAATTATCATAAAATATGATCATACATATGTAGCTCCCTCTCTTTTCATGTTCCCACCAACCACCTCTCCATCATCACTTGTCCTAGCTAATAAACATCATCTCTCAACCTTGTGTGTCTCCACCATGGATGTCATATGATTTGACAAGTTGTTAGATCATTAATCGCTCATTGCGCTATCTCCAAAAACCCCTTGTCTAGCCTTCTATTCCATCCCTCAAAATGTTGAGCCCACTAATAATTTTTTGGGGCCTTACTATCATCAACAATACCTAGAACCCCTAGTGGCTACATAATCATGATATGCTCCTAGGCCCACACCTGGAGTAAACTATAACAAACCATGATCCTACCCCTCTGATAGAATACCCTATGTAGAGTAAGGTTATACTAGGCTAGTATGAGGGCACCCCATGCAAACACCATTTGATGGTCCTATATCAATACCTTCATTGCACCCCAATACCAATGAAGTATTCTCCTACTTCCATCATTCACCAACATCCCTAACACCAATGAGCATAAAAGAACCATTTTTCATCCATTCATCCCTATAAAGTAGCATTGATATCAATCTCAAATCTAACCATTAAATACATTGCATCCTATGTTAGAATCTCCATGGCCTATCATAGATCTTAGGCCAATCATACCACTACTCCTATGATCAACACTCTAAGTATGGGCTAAAAATCCTCTAGTGTCATCTCCCTTGTAGGGAGACAAAGGTGTTGGTCTTGGAATACCAACACTTAGCAAAGGACATCAACAATGCCCTATCAAACTCTATCTTTGGCATTAGGGCTAAGTGATGCAGCCCTACTATCATAAGAATATCATAGTCTCTAATATCTAGAAAGGTCAAGAGGGACTCCAAGGGATGATATTTCCCCTCGCAACACTCCAATACACCATGTCAAACCTATAAAATTAAAAATAGCATGTCATCCTATCTATCAAAACACCCTAACTACCTATCATGTACCATTTTCCTTAGGCACATTTGTGTTGTCCATTGATGATTGATCCATCCAGAATTTACACCACCCATGTGACAATACATTGCATGGTGTTTGCATCACCAAGATGCCTTTGTGACATCTGATAATTGCACCATATAAATACAATTGTGTTGTCTAGCATTTGTATCACTAGGTAACAATTACACTAGCTCAAATACACTGGCCACATGCATTTATGCTATACAAATATTCTAGAAATTGTAAATGAGCCACCCAAATTTTGTATTCATATCTTCAAGAAAATATAAAACTTAAATATAAAATTTCATACACATGCATAAATATCCACTCTCGGTGTTCATGTTGGTGCTTTCATAATGTCCAACCAAAGTCTAGATCTCCTTACATCTACCATCAAAGAAATGCTCTAAAATTTGCACTCGAAGCTCTATCTTTCACAAATAAAATAATGAAAATAAATTTATTTTTACCTCCATTAGCCTATTAAACCCCCCACCTGCCCGATCAACATTTCTCTCTTTTCATCATTTTCCTCACTATCCCTGCACATATTCCTAGGCTAATCAAGTTTCCTTAAAAAATTTATTTTTTTCCTATGAGACTTGAGGGGGCACCCAAGGCACATGTGCATTGATCTATAGTGACTATATGTCAAATGAATGGATAATGGTAAATCCATTTATCTCAAAGGAATTCAACATTCTCCCACCAAGGTGTTTAGTTCCCACAAAATAGAAAATATATTAAAGAAAAGCATTCATGGAGTCTTTGCCTGAGTCAATTGCATGGAAGTTCAACCTTTGGATTTGCTTTTTTTAGTGCTCCCTTTAAACTTGTAGAACATTATGGATTTCTAGTGGATGTGTTTGGTGAGCCCATGGGTCTTCACCCTAAATTCACACATGGTCATGTCATCCACCTAGTTCCAAGAAGTCATCCTTCTAATCTACGTCCTTACTACTATTAATAAGATTAATATTTAGTCTCTAGATAAGGCTTACTTCTTATATAACAATATTTTATTTAGTTAATTACTATGTTTAGCATCTTCTAAAAATAAGCATGTCATATTTTAAAATCATGTCTTATTTTTAATTGATAATATTAAATACTTAGTCTCTATATAAGGCTTAGTTCTTATATAACAATATTTTATTTAGTTAATTATTATGTTTAGCATCTTCTAAAAATAAACATGTCTTATTTTAAAAGCATGTCTTATTTTAATAACATGTCTTATTTTAAAAGCATGTCTTATTTTAATAACGTCTTATTTTTAAGAAGCATGTCTTATTTTAAAATAAT
The DNA here is from genome assembly GCA_028583015.1 of Wollemia nobilis. NCBI lineage: Eukaryota > Viridiplantae > Streptophyta > Pinopsida > Araucariales > Araucariaceae > Wollemia > Wollemia nobilis. The sequence goes on along the minus strand of JAQPPZ010017220.1, from coordinate 10,354,326 downwards.
GCCTTCTAAAATAAACATCATTGTACTCCTTTATAAAGACTAGATACCAATAATATTGAGTGTATGAATATTCATGAAAAAAAACTTCTCTCATTCTCTTCTTGTATTTTTCTTGAATTTTCAATACCAATTCTTTATTAAAGAATTCTTGCTCATATCATCTGGTATCAAATCCAAGCAATCATGGCCTTGGATTTGGTCTTCTAAAATATTTTAGCATAATCTTCATCTAGATCCCTCATCTCAAGGTTGTCAAAGGCCTCCTCAAGGGTTTTCACATATTGCCCTTTCTAGATCTTTATTCACTTTTTCTTAGAAAGCCAAGTGATTGCAGCCTTTGATTTGGTCTTCTAAAATATTGTGGTATAATATTTATCCAAATATCTCATATTAGGTTTCTAAGATCTAGTCTTCTCAAGGGTTTTCACATATTATTCTTCCTAGATCTCTATTTATTTTTTCTCAAAAATATCACTTTGTTTGCCAAAGCTATATCTTTATTTACAATAGTGAAATTTATAATATTATTCCACCATCATGTATATCACTTTGAGCACTACAAAAATGAGTGGTCATATGTCAAATTCTAAGCAATATTGAAGAAGTTATGGATGTTTGAAATTGGGTTAACAGTGTTGTTTTTTTTTTTGTTGCGTGAAATTTTATCAAGCAAAAAGAGCAAAGCTTATTTTTAGGAGAAAAAAAAGAAGCAAAGTTTATTTTTATAAATAAAAAAAGGAAGTGCTATATTATTTTTAAAAGTGGTTTATTATTAAATTACTTTATTTTAAAAAGAGACGTTCTTTAATGAATTGGATTTAACCAATTGTGCAATTGTGATTGTAAATAAGGTGCATTATCGGCAAAGTCCAACACCTTCTTTACTTTTCTTTCATGTTTTTCAATTTTTGTAGGTAATAATTAATAGACATCTCTTTTGCAATAGCTCCTAAGTGGGATATCCATCATGAGGATACTTTTGAATTATTAGTGAATATTAGTACGGTCCAAAAAATTATAGTAGAGGGCCACAATCGTTTTATGCAAGATCTTGTGGTAACATGTCATGCAATGCTTCAGTATTTAGCACTTCGTGTCACTCATCCACCTATAGAGGATAATACAAGGCAGTTGATACCATCTACTATCAAGAATTTGGTTGAGTGTTACTTATATGTGGGTACTTATGTAGAAAGCTAAACTAAGTATGTTATGGGTGCAATTCTTAAACAGGGAGGACAATAATAATCATCTCTTCCTATACAATAATACCATCAACTAGTTCAATAGTTGTACTCTCATGTACAATCATCTTAGCATTCTCTACAATAGTTTGATCATCATCTTCAAACCACATAGGACAAGGGTCAACAACAGTCTTCTTTTGGTTCCTTATGTACATATTAATTGATATTACCTTTGAATGCTCAACTACCAGTTTTACAACCTCAAGTGTAGCCACCTATAACCCTTGACCTATAGCATATTACACAAAAATATTTGTCCCTACCTGATCTTCAAAAATAGTAGGATTCATTCCTACCTGCTCTTCAACAATAGCCACAACATCTATCACAACCACAACAACAGTTTCACTACAAGCACATTCACCAACACAACAACAACCACCACTTTAGCACTATGCATTACCATAATTCTATTCTTATTTACAGCAACAGCTGCATTCGAGTACCACTACATACTTGGTTGGTCATACAAGTACACAAACAACCTAAGCATATGGGTCTTTATGCCATATTCTTCATAAAATTTTCCCCCTATTCTAGCAAAAGTGAGGACACAAGCATGGATTGTCTGTGTGCCATATTTTCATATTTTTTTCCCATAGTCAAGAAAAAGTGGGGACACTTTCAACTAAAACAGGGAGGAATTGATAAGATTAAGACTTAGTCTCTATATAAGGCTTAGTTCTTATATAACAATATTTTATTTAGTTAATTATTATGTTTAGCATCTTCTAAAAATAAACATGTCTTATTTTTAAGAAATGTGTCTTATTTTAAAAGCTTCCCTTTTAAAATAAGAATTATTGTACTCCTTTATAAAACTAGATATCAATAATGAGTGTGTGAATATTCATGAAAAAAAACTTCTTTTGTTCTCTTGTAATTATTTATTTGAATTTTCATTGTCAAATCTTGCTCAAATAATTCTTGCTCATATCAACTATACTATACACAAAAGTCTAAAATTGAGAAGTTAATTTATGAAATGTTAGAGAAATAAATTATTTTTCCAAGCATCAGTCCTTATTCCTCTCTGGTGGTTATGGTATGGCACAAAGAAAATTTTTGGCACGTGTATTTTGATATCCAATCTCTCAAAAAGATCATTATAAAAATAAGTTGCCTATCCTTGTTAAGTGATTTGTTAAATGACTTGTGCGGTGTTGAATACTTTACAAAACTAGACTTGCATTTTGGGTTCTATCTAATCAAGGTTAGAAAAGAGGATATCCCTAAGCTTACTTTTTGTAAACATGAGGGTCATTATGAGTTCCTAGTCATACCTTTTGATCTCACTAGTGCTCCTTCCACTTTCTAAAGTCTCATAAAATTTGTCTTTCATCCTTTTCTTCACAAGTTTTTCCTAATATTATTTGATGATATTTTAATTAATATCAAACTATGGGAAGCTCATCTAGTTCATGTGGACCAATTTTTTCACTTCTTATAGAAGGAAAAACTTGTTAAAAGGTCCTTTATATAAGGTAAAAAACTTAGAATATATACTCTCAAGAAGTCGAGATGGATCCTAACACAATCAAAGCCATGAAATATTAGTCCTTACCCAAATCCCTTAAGCAACTCCATGGATTTTTAGGTCTCATAGGGTACTACAAGAAATTTATCTATAACTATGGTAAGATTGCTACTCTTCTCAAAGATCTCATTAAGAAGGATGATTTTTTTTTATCCAAAGCATATTCCCAAGCCTTCCATGAACTAAAGTAGGATATGTATACCACCCCTATTTTGGCCACTCTTGATTTCAATAAACCCATTTTCATTGAGTGTGATGCTTTAAGCACAAGTATTGGAGTTGTTTTGAAGCAGGATGGACATCCATTGGCCCTTGGAGGTAAGTAGTTCCTTAAAAAATGTAGGTCAATCTACTAATGAGAAGTAAATGTTAGTTTTTATACATGCTAGAGAGAAGTGGAAGCCTTATTTTTTGGTCCATCACTTCATCATCAAGACCGATCATAGAAAACTTAAGCATTTCCTAGAATAACTTCTTTGTTATCTTGAACAGAATAAATGGTTAACCACGCTCTTAGGGTATGGTTTTGTAATTAAGTAAAATAAGGAAAAGGATAAAGCAATGGTCGATGCTCAATCTTGAAAATATAAAGATGTTTTTTCTATGAGTGACATCTCCAGTCCTCTTCCACAATGGCTTTCCCAACTTCAGGAGGATTGGTTTTTTATCTAGATACTACTCAAATCATTTAGGAAATGGAGATTTGCCTTTCTTTTTCTCATAAATTTATGGGGTTCTCCACAAGAAGGATTACATTTATCTTCCTTTATCCTTGGCTATTAATACTAGAGTCCTCCAAGAATTATAAGTATCTCCTTTGGCTGGACATTCTAGATTCTTAAACATACCATTAGGTGAAGTAGTCCTTTTCTTGGAAAGGATAAAATCAAATGTCAAGACCTTTGTGGTTGAATGTAAGGTATGCTAGCACAAAGAAGTATTTATGAAATCTCCTAGTTTGTTGCAACCCTTTCTTATTCCTATATATCAATGGGAGAACATTTCCATGGATTTCATTGAGGACCTTCCCAAATCTAAGGGAAAAATAGTAAATACTGTGATAGTGAATTGCCTTTGTAGATATCCAATTTTATGCACCAAAATAATTTTGACTCCAATCGGTTGATCTTGCAACTAACCAAACTTGTCTAATCTTCTCCATGACCAAATTTGGGGTATTTATCGCTTAAATGCATTTGTGTCTATGAATAACTATTTACACTTTCCAGCTAGCACTTTTCTAGGTAGTGCAAATTCACTTGGATAGCACAATATAAACTTTGACTATTTGACCCTTTCTTGTCTAAATTCAATCTTCAATGGTTATCTAGCATTTTCTCCAGCTTCATTTTCAATGCAATGCAAATGTAGGCAATACAAATTCTCTAGCATGCATGGAATATCATAGGTATATCCCCACTCCTTAGCATTATCATGCATGCTCGTTCTTCCTTCATGCTCAGTTCTATTTGAACTTTGAATTTCAAGAAACTTCCCTCCTAAAAACTCTTGGAAAAATCTATAAATAAGACCCTTAGGGAGGCCATTTCAAGGAACAATCTCTGCTATTAATATTTTGTTACATTTTTATTAAGCTATTAATAAAGATACTACACCATTTTAATTTTAGAATCAGATTTGTAGTTATTTTTCTTACATCACCATAGGCATCATAGTTAGCATAGTGTAGCAAGCAAAAGAGGTCATCTATTAGCTTCTTCAGCAGTCATTAAGGACCCCATTGGGTTAGTAACTACAAGGAGACACCCCATAAGGTTGAGGTTGTGTTATCTTCCCTTCTTCTTTAATTTTAGGTTTCCTTTCCTTTTGTGCTTTAATTCAACTTAGCTTCTTATTCTATCATATACAGTTGATTGGGTATCTAACTTGTTTTTTTGTGGTGCCTCTAATAATCCTTTTACATCTTGAATAATGGTTGATCTTACATTTGTCATTATATCTCTTTATCATTGTATAATTTTTCAATTATTAGCTACTTTTTTATAATTATGTATCTAATATCAAGGTCTCTGATCCTTTGCATGGTACCTCTTTGTTGCCTTAATTGGTATCTTTGGTTTCACTGCATTTTGATTACACAATTTGCTATATAAGTCATTTTCATTGCCTAACTGTGGTTAAGCAGCAAATTTGCCTTTACTATTTGTAGAGCATTTGTGCTACCCACCTTTGTGTTGCAGCTCATTTGCTCAAGTGGTGCAAACATTTCTTATAACTTTATTCTTTCCTCCCTATAATTTTTTATTTGGCTTTCTATTCAATATATCTAAATGCATTCTTACAATAGATATAGACATCTAGTAACTCTATTTTCAGCACTTATTACGATATTTTAGTCTAGTTCATTGGTTACACTAACCATTACATTGACTTTAATGCATTTTTTCTACACATTAGAGCATTTATTAGTTCAAGTACACTTTGCACCTTTGCATTTTTTAGCACTTTGCCCTCTGTCTTTATATTTCATTGTCAAAAACGTTTGTGTTGCCTAATTATAATTGGGTATCACAAATGTCATCATATATTTATTCCATGTTTTATTCAGTTTTTTCCAAATTTCTAAAGTGATCAGGGGTTTGACCTATCAACTTAATAATATTTTCATCCTTTCTTAGGTTAGGCAAACCACTTTCCTCTCATTTTGTTTTTATTGAGTCTATATTTATAGGCTCAATTTTTGCATCACCTGAAAAATTTTTGCATCGTCTAAGTTATAGGTAGCACAATTGCAATTGGGTAGCACATTTACGTCGGGAAAAAAATGGGTATTACCATTTCAAAACCTCCTCTATCTTATTTCTATGATTTAGAATTCACTTGTTGATTATTGTTTTTAACCCTTGTTTCTGATTTTGTAACACGTTTATAAAGGGAAAACATAGGCTTGGTTAAATTATCATTAGAGTTCATTTTGTTTATTTTTTATAGGCAAGAAATGGAAGAGCATATAGTTACATCCTAGGATGGTTTTTATATGTTTGCACCAATCCCCTATTTACTTTAAAAAAAAGACCTATTACACTGTCTTGTAATCATTTGAATCAAAAAGAGCAAGTATTTTGATTATTTGCCTGCATCATTTATATTCTTGCATCTTTTAAAATTTAGTTCTAGATCCTATAAAGGCCAAGGCATGGGAATTTAGAAGGAGAGACGTTGTCTTCTCTATAATCCCTTAGGTGCTATATATAATAAACACATAAAATATAGTATAGGATATAACATATACATATCAAAGTAATATAGCACATCCAAAATCCTTACATAGGTGAAAAGAGGATTTTTAGGACTAGCGACATAGTATAGCCTTTCCAAGTATGCTCATTTTTTTGCATTATCCCTTCTCAACCAATAAGGTTACCAAGGAATTCCTTGATTTTATTTTTAAATTGTATGGTATGCCTAAGTCCTTGTCATCGATCATGATCCCATATTTACCAGCATATTTTTAGAATAAAGTATTTTTTCTTAGTGGTACTCAATTGAATATGTCCTCTTCTAATCACTCTCAATTGGATGGTCAAATAGATATTGTAAACAAATGTTTGTGTATTTATCTTTGTTGCTTTTCCCAAGACAAGTAGTATCATTGGGTTCATTAGCTCTCTTTAATTAAATGGAGGTACAATACTTCTTACCATTATTCCCTCAAGATGTCCCCATTTGAGGTATTGTATGGTTATAAATTTCCAAGGTGACTCAGATGAATGATCTTTTGCAGCAACAAAAGCTTGTGCTATAGTTTTTCAAATCTAATTTGACCCAAACCCATAACCTCATGAAACAACAACAATATTTGCACCATTCTTAGTGATAATATTTTGTGGGGAATATGGTATTTTTGTGCCTCTAGACCTATAAGCAATTTTCCTTGAAGGTCAAGTCCAGTTAGAATTTTGATCCTCAATTTTATGTCCCCCACAATGTGGTTCGTCGCATTGGTGGAGTGGCATATCAATTGGAGTTTCCACTATATTCCTACATACATCTTGTCTTTCATGTTTCTTGTCTCAAATAGGTTATTGGTCAAAATGTGCAATCCCAAATGGAGCTTTCAATACTCGATGAAGGAGGTTAAATCACTCTCTATCCAAAAGCAGTGTTGCGATCTAGAGTTTGTCTTATATGATCTCGCCATATTTAGCAGTTTCTCAACAAGTGGTAGGATCTTCAAAATAAGATGCAACATGGGAGCCTAAGAGCATTTTCTAGTATTTTTCAACTTTGAGGAGAAATTTTACAGGGATGAGGATCCATGTAATAGCTCCAATATAACCACATCACCTATCTATATTATTATTATCTTGAACCCTAGGTTAAGGTAGTTGGTCCTTGAGCATTAGGATAGGGTTAATATTGGTTTATATATACATAGAAAGAGTTATGTTGTAGTTAGAATTATCTTTAATATTCGAATATTAGTCACCTTTGTTGTGCATTGTTACATACCCCATGAATGTAATCCATATTGGCCTATATTATTTTACCAGATGGTGTATAGGAAAAGGGTAAAATGTCAAGTTAGGAATAATGCTAATTTGAGAATATTATCATAGAATATGTAAGAAAATCATCTCAGTGTTGTCATAGAATATTGTTATATAGCAATTAGAAAATAATAATTTTATATTAAATAAATGTGCTTGTAAGCTTTATAAAAAGGCAAGGATGTAACCTTCATAGGGGGAAGAATAAAATATATTGTAAAGGAGATTGCCCCCTCAAAGAGGCAAGTGATATTAATAGATTTGATCTTGTTAAATCAATTCTAAGTTTCCATGCTCCACTCATTTAATGTTTCTATTATTAGGAATGGGATACTAATCTTACTTTTGTCATTAGTCCTTGTATTTATAGTTGCAATTATCCTTGGTGCAAAATTTCTTGTCTCAATACGGCTCCAAACTAAGAAATTTTAGGTGAAATATTCACATCAGTGGAAGAGGCTCATTGCAAGTGGTATTAAAATCCTTTCTAAGGCATGTTAAGCTTCTATTGTGAGTATTTTTTTCTTTTAAGCCTAGACCTATAGGTTAGAAGCTATATTTTTATCATTTTAAAATAATCAATAGTATTTGTCATTAGGACAAAGAATATTAGCCTTTTATGGTAGTTTGTGAAGGTTCTAGTGCTAAAATCCCTAAAACCAAGCCATTAGATAGGACCCTACAACACAAAATTGAGCTCCTACACACGTCGGATAGATTAGGAGACCATTATAACAAACCTTGATCCAAACCTTAAAATATAAGTATCCAATCAAGTCAAAGTATTTATCTATAGTGCACTACGAACAACACTCAAGAATGTTACCCTCATGTACTAATCAGAGAGGCGAGTAGTGTGCCCAAGGATATAGTCTAAATCCTCCTTGGGTAGTGGCCTAAAATATTGGTCTGAGCACTATCGATCATTGTTGCAATATATTAGAGGGTTATGGGAAGTACAAACACCTTAGTCTATACTACTTCCCTTTATTTATGCTTGAAATAGTTTTATAACAACATTGGCATTATCGTTAATGGGATAGGAAACACAAAAAAATTGTGGACTAAAGATCTCAATCTAGTTAGGGACAATGTGATCATAATCGAGTTACAATTGAACAAAAAAAATTCTTTTAATTTAGAGCATTTTGAAGGAGATACACAACACTAAATCATTTTCTAGTTAAAAAAGTAATCCAATATATACATCATTTCAATCCCCTCAATGAGATTATCATTTTGGTATAAGGTACCCTACTAGGAATCCAAACTAGGACCCTTGCTAAAAATTGTACACCTGCTACAAATAACAAATATATTTTAAGTAAATACCACCAGAGACCAAAACTCAAGCAATGGAGGCCAAAATGAACAATATGGAGGAACAACTCACTAAGTTGGATGCCATAAATGAACTTACTGCTAAGGAATCTACCCTCACTAGCATGTTGTAAATTTCAAGAATATATAGGACTTCATGTTTCAAGATATTGAATTGCTTAAGCTTAAAGATCTAATTTTTGGTGGACACACTGAAAATAGCACTATAAATGTAGAAAAGCATAAGGAGAAGTCTCTTGACTACCAGTAGTCAGCAAACTATAAATAAATAGTCCCAAGACTCCCTAAGATAGATTTCCCAAGATCGGTGGGATAGAGCCACACATAGTTGTTTAATCAAGGTTGAACAATGGTATGAGTTGCATGAAACACCCACTAACCAATGAACTTTTATGTTTGTCTTATATATTTACCTTGAAGCACTCCATTAGTACCAATGGTTATGAAAACAAGTACCACATATTTGTTGGACATAGTTCAAGAATGAACTTAGCCATTTTGGTCCTTTTGATTTTAAAGACTTTACTAGATCCCTTACCAAACTCTAGCAGATAGACATAGTACCTAAGTATATGATAGCTTTTGATAAGCTATCCAATAGAATAGAAGGCCTTACCAATATATTTTTTAAAAAGGTGCTTCATTAGTGGCCTTAAGGAGGAAATCAAACTTGAGGTACAAATTCTCAAACCAACCACATACATGATTGCAACGAGGTTAGCCAAACTTGTAGAAATCAAATAGAATGACCAACGAAAGAACTCCAAACCCACAACATTCTAAAATAAAACCTTTTCCCCCATAAATAACATTACTTCAAAGACTCTAGTTGTAAAGAGGCTAACACTGGATGAGATGGCGATCCATGGAGCCAAGGGATTTTGTTACACCTATGATGAAAATGGATCACTAGGCATAAATGTAAAGCATACCTCTATCTTCTAGATATGAGCGAGGCTTCATCCACCTCAATAAATATAGTGGATGAGTTTGTGGAATCAACTAAAGAACACGTTAATTCAATGGATGGTGAATGTTTACCCAAAGGATCCATGGAGGAAGCACCTACACTTTCCTTGAATGTCATAGTAGGAATATCAACACCCTAATATATGGAAGTCCAGGGTTTTCTCAAGAGGCACAAGATATCGATATTACTGGACTCTAATAGTACTGATAACTTCATAGATCCTAGTGTAGCAAAAAGGGCAAGTTGCTTCATATATGGATAGGATCAAATTAGTATCAAATTTTTTGATGGATATATCATGACCTATAATGGGTGATATTAGAATGCTCAGAGAAAAAGCAAAAATGATCTCAAAATTTGTCTCTCTATCCCGGGTTGCTGGGGTTGGGACCAGCAACCAAAAAAATAATGAATGGCTTCAGGAGAGGCCACTCGAAGAGCCAACCTTAAAAACCCACCTATCCATAAATAATTACCAATTTCAAATCAATCTCTATCCAGTTCCTTGGAGGATGTGGACATCATACTTGGAAGCCCCTGGTTGAGGACTCTAGGGTCAATGTTATAGGATTTCTTGAAGCTTTGGATGAAGTGTACCATTGACAATACGACACACACTCCAGGGAATAAACAATGGGAACCCAAGGTCTTAACATACCATCAAATGTAGCAACTGATAAAAAAGAGTCACAAGACAGTAGTTGAAATATTTTGTTGAATGTAGTTGTGTGCTATGCAAATCGATAAGGTACCCATTATTTGTTAGCCATCCTTACCAAAAATAAAAAATAAAAAATCCTTCAATGAGTTAACTCAGCTACCTTCTAATCGACCAAAGAACCATAGGATTAATTTGGAATCATGTAATCATCCCTCAACATACAATTGTACAAGTATCCCTACCATCAAAAGAATGATATTTAAAATATGGTGAAGGAACTATTGGATGAAGGGCTTATTTTCTCAAGCATGAGTCATTTTTTAGCACTAGTATTGTTCTTTGATAAGAAATATGGGTCATGAAGGATATGTGTTGATTGTTGCAAACTTAACAATATCACTATCAAGGACAAGTTTTTAATACCAGTATTTGATGACTTATAGGATGAACTACATGGGGTATAATATCTTACCAAGTTGGACCTTTGGTCAAGGTACCATCAAATCCACATCCATGAGGAAGATATACCCAAAATAACCTTCATGATTCATGAGGGGCACTATGAGTTCTTGGTTATGCCTTTTGGCCTCACAAATGCACCTTCAACAATTCAAAGCCTAGTGAACAATGTTCTTAAGCCATTTCTACAAAATTTTATCTTGGTCTTCTTCGATGACATCTTGGTATATAATAAGACACGGGATGAACACCTCCAACATGTTGACCAGGTCTTGAAGCTACTACAAGAAAATCAAATTTATGTCAAACAATCCAAGTGTACTTTTTAGGTTATGAAAGTGGAATATTTAGGACACATTGTGGCCAAGGATGGTGTGGGTGTGGACCCTACAAAAATTGAGGTTCTGAAGGAATGGCCCAAATCCAAAAATTTTAAGAACCTCTAGGGATTCCTAAGATTCACAAAGTACGACCATAAATTTGGAAAAAAATATGGTAATATTGTAGCGCCCCTAAAAATTATGCTCTACAAGCATGTGCTTGTGCAAGTGAATAAAGAACAGGATTTTCTTACATTAAAAAAATGTTATGTACAACACCCCAATTTTGGCAATCCTTGATTTTTCCAAGACTTTCATGATAGAGAGTGATGCATTAGGAGTTGCATTGGGGGTCGTACTCATGCAATAATGTAGGCCCCTTGCATTAATTAGCAAGGTATTATTAGGATGAAATCAAAATTGAGGTACAAATTCTCAAACCAACCACATACATGATTGCAACGGGGTTAGCCAAACATGTAGAAATCAAATGGAATGCCCAATGAAAGGTCTCCAAACCCACAATATTTAAAAAATATATTTGTCCCCATAAATAACAATTCTCTAAAGACTCCAACCGTAAAGAGGCTAACACTGGATGATATGGCGACCCATAGAGCCAAGGTATTTTGTTACAACTATTATGAAAAATAGGTCACTAAGCATAAATGTAAAGCATGCCTCTATCTTCTAGATATGAGCGAGGCTTCATCCACCTCAACAAATATAGCAAATGAGTTTGTGGACTCAACTAAAGAACACCTTAATTCAATGGATGATGAAGGTTTACCCAAAGGATCCATGGAGGAAGCACCTACACTTTCCTAGAATGTTGTAGTAGGAATATCAACACCTTAATATATGGCAGATCAAAGTTTTCTCAAGAGGCACAAGATGTTGATATATGGACTCCAATAGTATTGATAACTTCATAGATCCTAGTGTAGCAAAAAGGGCAGGTTTCTTCATATATGGATGGGATTAAATTAGTATCAAGTTTGCTAATGGAGACACCATGACCTATAATGGGCGATGTCAGAATGCTCACCTATCCATAAACAACTATCAATTTTAAACTGATCTCTATGCAGTTCCTTTGGAGGATGTGGACATCATGCTTGGATGCCCTTGGTTGAGGACTCTAGGGTCAATGTTATGGGATTTCTCGAAGCTTTGGATGAGGTGTATCATTGACAAAAAGACACACACTCTAGGGAGTAAACAATGGGAACCCGAGGTCTTAACATCCCATAAAATGTAGCAATTGATAAAAAAAAGTTACAAGACAATAGTTGAAATATTTTTTTGAATGTAGTTGTGTGCTATGTAGATCGATAAGGTGCCCACTGATTTGTTAGCCATCCTTACCAAAAATAAAAAAGTCTTTAATGAGCCAACTTAGCTACCTCCTAAACGACCAAAGAACCATAGGATTAATTTGGTATCAGGCAATCATCCCCCAACATACAATTGTACAAGTACCCCTACCATCAAAAGAATGAGATTTAAAATATGGTGAAGGAACTATTGGATGAATGGCTTATTTTCCCAAGCATGAGTCCTTTTTCAGCCCTAATTGTTCATAATACATATGGGTCATGAAGGATGTGTTGATTTTTGCAAACTTAACAATATCACTATCAAGGACAAGTTTTTGATACCAGTAATTGATGACTTATAGGACGAACTACATGGGGCATAATATCTTACCAAGTTGGACCTTCAAATCCACATCCATGAGGAAGATATAGCCAAAATAGCCTTCATGATTCATGAGGGGCACTATGAGTTCTTGGTTATGCCTTTTGGCCTTACAAATGCACCTTCAACTTTTCAAGGCCTAATGAACAAGGTTCTCAAGACATTTCTACAAAATTTTATCTTGGTCTTCTTCAATGACATCTTGGTATACAATAAGACACGGGATGAACACCTCCAACATGTTGACCAGGTCTTGAAGCTAATACAGAAAAATCAACTTTATGTCAAACAATCCAAGTGTACTTTTTGGATGATGAAAGTGGAATATTTAGGACACATTGTGGCCAACGATGGTATGCGTGTGGACCCTACAAAAATTGAGGCTCTGAAGGAATGGCCCAAATTTAAAACTGTGAAGAGCCTTTAGGGATTCCTAGGATTCACAAGGTACTACCACAAATTTATCAAAAAATATGGTAAGATTGTAGCACCCCTAACAATTATGCTCTACAAGCATGTGTGTGTGCAAGTGAATAAAGAAGAACAAGCTTTCCTTACCTTAAAAAAAGCTATGTAGAGCACCCCAATTTTGGCAATCCTTGATTTTTCCAATACTTTCATAATAAAGAGTGATGCATCAAGATTTGGATTGGGGTTCGTACTCATGCAAGAATGTATGCCCCTTGCATTCATTAGTAAGGCATTATTGGGATGAAATCTGGCCAAATCAACCTATGAAAAAGAGATGATGGTCATCATCTATGAGGTTATCCATTAGCGACCATTTCTAATAGGGTGGAATTTAATCATTAAGATGGATCATCGTAAAATAAAATATATTTTAGAATAGTGGGTTTTCTAATTAGAGCAACGAAAATGGGTAACTAAGCTCTTAGGATGACTTTGGGATAGTCTACCACAAGGGTACAAAGAATGTGGTAGCAGATGCTCTCTCTAGACTTTCATAAACATAAGATATTCTCTATGTAATGTCCATTCTCCATGATGATTGGCTAGAGGATCTCAAGTCCAAGTGGTGCGGTGACCCCACACTCACGATGGCCTCTAAATAGAAACAGGGGATCATCTTAACTACACATGGAATGAGAGGATACTTTGCTACAAGTAAAGGGTTTTCATTCCCTCCAATTTAGGACTCAGGCCTCAAATTTTAACAAAGTTCCATTCTTCACCAATATGACACACCACTTCTTACATAGCTATGAACAAGTCATGCAACTTTTATTGGTCTAATCTGAAGACCGATGTGAAGCAATTTATAGATACTTGTGGTACATGCCAATGTCAAAAGGAGAAAATAATTAAAATACCAAGCCTTATTCAACCCTTACCCATCTCTAATTAACCATGGACAAATATTTCCATGGACTTCATTAAGGGGCTCCCTTCATCAAGTGGAAAAATGGTTATCATGGTAGTAGTGGACAGGCTCACCAAATATGCTCACTTCTATCCCTTGGGGCATCTTTATACTATGAGGATAGTGGCATAAAGTTTTATGGACCAAATATTTCAGCTCCACAGGACCCTACACTCAATAGTTAGTGACTATGACAAGGTGTTCACTAGTAAGTTTTGGAACTCCATCACATTTAGGGGACAGCTAAAAAGAAGCATGCCTTATCATCTAAAGACTAATGGTCACACTGAGGTGGTCAACAAATGTTTGGAGACATACCTTAGATGTTTCATCTCTGACCAACAATCCAAGTGGAGCTAATGGCTTCCCCTTATGAAATGGTGGCACAACACCACTTTCCATACAACACTAAGATGACTCCATATGAGTTAGTCTATAGCCAATCACCTCCAACGCTTACCTCTTACCTTCCAAGCAATTCAAGGGTTAGAGGCAATTGATACTATCCTAACTCATCGACAAGAGATCCTAAAACTTAGACATTGCCCAAAATCACATAAAGCAATAGGCAAATCAACACGATTGAGAGAGAGTTTGTAGAAGGTGACATTGTTTTCCTTCGCATTCAACCCTACAAGCAGATGTCTTTGAAAAAAAAGGGTCGACACAAGCTGGCGCCCAAGTTCTACAAACCTTATAAGGTACTCTAGTGGGTGAGAAAAGTTGCTTACAATGTGGAGCTACCAATGTCATCTAAGATCCACTCGATTTTCCATGTGTCTTGCTTTAAGAAGGTGGTGGGGAAACATACCCTAGTACAAATGGTCCTCCTAGAACTAAATGAGGAGGGATTTGTTCTTCTCAAACCAACAACCATTCTTGATTAACAGACTCAACATCTTTGCTCTTGCGATATTACTAGTCCTTGTACAGTGACATGGGCTCTAACCAAAATATACCATATGGAAGCCATTGCTCTTCAGCTTTGAGGAGAAAGCTTTTCTAAGGGGGTGGCCTATTACGTACCCCTTGAATGTAATCCATGTTGGTCTATATTTTTTTTTGAATAATACTTCTTATAAACATCCGTCGTGGGATTGAACCTGGGTCACATCACCGATAATGCAAGTGGCATCCTTGTCGGTAGACCACACTCACACGAATGGCCTATATTATTTTACCATATGGGGTAAAGGAAGAGGGTTGCATATCAAGTTAGGAATAATTCTAATTTGAAAAATATTGTCATAGAATATATAAGAGAATTTTATTAGTGTTGTCATAGAATATTGTCATAGAGCAATTAGGGAATAATGTTAATTTTAGATCAAAGGAATATGCTTGTATGCCTTTAAAAAGACAAGGATGTAACCTTCATGGGGGAAGAATGCAATATATTGCATAGGAGGTTTCCCCTTCGAAAAGGCAAGCAATATTAATAAATTTGCTCTTGCTAAATCAATTATAAATTTCCATGTTCCGCTCATTTAATGTTTCTATTATTGGAAATGCAATATTATTCCTACTTTTGTCGGTAGTCCTTGTATTTGTAGTTAAAATTATCCTTGGTGCAGAATTTATTGTCTCAGTATAGCTCTTGTTTCGTTACAACTGGACACATAAGAGAGATTACAAAGTGAAAATGATCAAGAAAGAGAAGGATATTCTAGTGGAAGCTTGATTAGATCAAGGATACTCCACTCCCAAAAAAAAGACAAATAAAGTCTATTTGATGCATCAAATGACAAAAGCCATCATAGTTCACATAGATCAATCATTAGAAAAAACAAATATACAAGGAATATGTACAATGTGCAAGTTCAAATTCAGAAGGAATTTAAGGTGCAAGGAAAGATGTAGGATAATTTTAAAACAAAGGAGACAAAAGAGATCAAGTTTATAACAAGTAAATTGCCTTTATTTTTTTCAAGTAATACAAAATCCTCTCATTATAATAGAAATGAAAATAATGTAGACCCTTGCACTTCAGGGTTTCTAAGGCAATATAAGGAAGACAGCGCTTTTGAGGTTATTCCTTGCACTTCAAATCCTTCAAAGCAAAACAAACATATAGATGATGAATCTCACCATGAATAATATGAAAAATTTGAAGAAAATAACGAAGATGAATGTGTTGGTGGGAATGAAAAAAAAGAAGACAATAACCAAAAACAAAGAGAAGAGGAAACTCAAAGAGGGATTTATATGGGAAAACAAAAACAAATAGCGTAAGTGTTAACAAGAAGTGGGGCTAATCCTACAAATAAAAACAAATAGTGATGATGAAAATGATATCTTGAAGCCTATGAGAGAGCAACTAGTATGGAATGAAGAGTCTCACACCCTTAACATTTAATTAAATTGCATTAGCTAAACCAGTTAAATTCCTACACATTCAATAAGGAGACTTGAGTCTGAATCATGCCAAGTGATACATGGATAAAATCCAAGTTGTTGTAATACCACTAAGTGACGATGATATAATATGGGTGGGGCCTATTTCAATCCCATATAACCAATCCACTACGTGGTGATGATATAATATGGGTGAAACCCGTTTCAATCCCATATAACCATGTAAAAATAATAATATCATAAAATATTAGGAACATAAATAAAGCTGGGAATTGAATTGTAGTTATAACTCACGTATTTACAGAAAAGAAAATTGGTTAACAAATATTTTAGCCATTCACAATGTTGATCTTTGTCTTGACAAAATTCAAAATTTATAAGTTACCTGATCAAGTGAGATTTTATATCTTAATGCAATATCAAAGAATTGATTGCAAAAACTTAATAGTTTAAAAAAACAAAAAATATATTTAATAGAAAAGACAAATGAAAAATATCTTTGCTAAAAAAAAATAAACTGCATATTATTTGATTAACTTAACAAAAAAATATAATAAAAACAATATAATAAAAAAAGCCTCAACCATTTATCTGAAAACAAAGGCAAATAAAGGCAAATAAAGAATATTATCTTAAAACAAAGGCAAATAAAGAATATTAAGCTGCATTGTAAGAAGACTATCTTTCCTTTTCTTCTTTCCTAAAAAGGTAAGCTCCATATTGTTATAATATGATAAAAAGAGCCCGAAAACAAACCAGCCTATTTAGATTGATTGGTTTTCTAATTACTCTCGCAAATAAAATGGTCTAGGCTCATAAAAACTTTTGGTTTTTGAAGAAAAGAGCTCAACTCATTTAACACATGCAAACTTCTTTTAATGATTATTAGAAGAAAGAAAATTAAATAAATAACTTACACAAACAGAAGACAACAAGTCATAATATCCTGAAAATATATACATACGATATAAATTATCTGAGAAATTACAAAATTCAAAACAAAAAGAAGAATTTCCATATACTTTTATTGTAAATGTAGTTAACAAACAAGTCTCAATCAACTCTCCCAGAAGATTATGTTGAAATGTATTCCTAGAATATTTGTTCTGTGATAATATCCTGCAAAATAACGGCACTGCAAGGTATCATTGACCAGAAAATGATGTTGAAATTTAAATTTAGAATATTAGTTCTGTGCTAACATCATTCAAAATAACGACACTGTAAGCTATGATTTGAGGACATCAGTTATGAGTTTTAGACAACAAAAAACGAAGGCATTAATAGAAATGATACTAGCTCACATCAACTGACATTACAAATCCATTCATAAAACACGGTGAATCTTAAATTAAAAAAGGGGTAAATTTTATGCATGGATTAAAGCACAGATCTCTCATGAATTTCATAGATTAATGTTATTATCAACATACGTTGCTGTGCTTAAGTAGCTTCATTGCAATAAGGAGCTGCAACACTAAGTTCATACAAAATTAAGAACACACACTCATCATTTGTTATTGTTGCAGTTGCTGCTCTAGGTTTTCTATGCCTGCTATGGTGGTGGAGTGGGGCAGATCTATATTATTGTTATGCATTTGCCTTTAAGCCATTACTTGCCATTATACCAATATTTAGCTTTGAACCATTATTTGAGTTCTGAATATTCTTCTAAAGATAACTCAAACATTAGCATTACACTTCATTTATAGTCAACTATTTATCCTCTATAATAAGTGCAGATTTTTCAAATAAGTAGGTCCCTGGTGACTATGAATAAAAACATCCCTTTCAAGTTTGATAGTTTAACCAGCAAACTAAAAATCTTCAAGACTCTAAAACCAACCTAATGGTCTAATCAATCCCCTCCCTATTTAGGATCAAAACAAGGGGAAATTTCTCAAGAATGCAAAGGAACACAAAAAATTGGTACAACACAGGGTAATCAGGCGGTGTAGATGTTCATCAAACGATAACAAGACTTCCTTAAAACAATGTATATCATTATGGGATCATTCTTGGACTATGTTTACAAGAAATAGTGAATACAAAACAAGGAATTCAAGAAAGCTCCACCTAGAACTCAGAATAATGCATCAAAACACCTGAATAAAAGTCTCCAGCCTGTTTGTCTAGACTGATTATTTTCAACAATGTTGTATTTGATATAATAATAAAACGTACAGGCAAAGCGAAGATATATTGATATCCAAAGAAAGAATCCCAAAACATTGCATTTCAATTAGGTTTTCAATATTTTTCTAGCCATGCTTCTTAGCACATATTATAAATATCATGAAATTTTCAATCAACTTGAAATATTACACCTTACAAGAAATGATCAGTCATAGATATATCACATTTATAATGATATGCAAGATCAAAACTAATACATAACTTGGTTCACTACAGCAGACTGAGTAAAAGATACCAATTCTTCTGTTGACCAAATAGTCAGGTTGAAAAGTGTTCACTTATTTATCAAAACAAGCTTCAGTCTCTACTATTGCTTACTAGGGAGTCTATTAAGATTTGATATCCTCCTGGTATGGGAGCCTGTGCTTGAACACATGATGCTAACTGAGGAACATCTGTATTAAGTTCAAGATATTTTGCTAGCAAAAGCAATAAGTGACAATCATATGGGCATAAACATTAAGATATCATTACGGGATCATTTCTTCAACTATATTTACAAGAAGTAGTGAAAACGTAACAAGGAGCTCAATAAAGGCCTCCCGAGAACTCAGAACACTGCATCAGAACTCCTGAATCAAATTCTCCAGCTTGTTTGTCCAGAATGATTATTTTCAACAATGTTGCATTTGATATAGTAATAAAATGTACAGGCAATCAAATGGCATGAGCTCAACCAGTTAAATTCCTCAACTTTCAAAGAGATCTAGGTTCAAATCTTGCCAAGCACGATACATGCATAATTGTCAAGCTGTTGTAATACTATTATGTGGTTGTGTTGTAATACAGATGGGTCGGTTTCAATGTCATATAACCAATTTAAAGAAGGAAAAAAAAAGGTACATGCAAAGTGAAGATAAATAGATATCCAAAGAAAGGATCCCATAACATTTCATTGCATTTAGGTTTCAATGTTTATCTAGCCATGCTTCTTGGCACACAGTATAAATATAACAAAATTCTCAATCAACTCGAAATATTTAACCTTACCAAAAATGATCAGTTATAAATATATCACATCTATAATAAATGCAATGTCACGATTCAAAATTAATACATAACATGGTTCACTGCAGCAGACTGAGTAAAATATTATAGTTCTTCTATTGACCAAATGGTAAGTTTAAAAAGTTATCTAAACAAGCTTCAGTCTCTGCTATTGCTTGCTAAAGAGTCTATTAAGATTTGATATCCTTCAGGTATGGGGGCCTGTGCTTGAACACATGCTGCTAACTGAGGAACATCTGCATTAACATCAAGATATTTTGCTAGCAGAAGCAATAAGTGAAAATCAGATAGGCGCTTGACATAGGGAAGGTTCTTTGTTCTATCAAGATGATTCTTCAATGCCCTCAGCTTAACAGGAGAAGCTCGGTTCTCAATGGGAAACGTTGAAGAAAGGGGACCCTGCAGCCAATAGAGAGAAGGGTTATATACACAAAATGCTGACAAGTGCCGTGTAAAAACAAACAGTTAATAATAACAACCTACACTGATGTGAAACAATCTACAGTAATGCAGAGTTAGACTTTCAAACCAAAATGTTAAGGTATAATAACTTGACATTGTTTGTACAAGAATTACTATTTAAACAGTACAGGACATTATGAAGTAAAATGCCTGAAAAACAGTGCATAAATTACATTCAGAAACAAAACTGTGACTATAATACAACAAGATTCATGCCACAAACAACTCTTTAAACCAACAGGAAAAATAACAGTGGAACGTTATAAAAGCATTTTTGTGGAACAATAACTGCCAACAAGTGGATCCTTCAGCACAGTATTTTTTACAAAACAATTGATGATTGTCATATCATCTGGCAAAATAAAACCAATCCCCATACCCAATATCAAGGAAGATCTGTTGGGTATGGGCTATAATATTTCAGCTTTGCCTCCACTGAAATTTTTAGGAAACTACTTATGGTTATCACAATGAAACAGCATAAGATAATGCATATTTACTCAGTCACATAACAGTTAGGTTTAAACTACCGTTACATTTCTATCTCACTCACTACTAAATCGAATTTACTCTTGCAGCTTCACATGAATATGTTCCAATTTCCAGGTTCCATTCCAAACTGAATGAAACTTGATTACATCTCAAAATTCATTTGCTCAAATCAGATAACTCAGATAAGTCTTACCTTGATGGCTGCTATCATTGGAGATATCCCAAAAATAGTGGAAAAAACTGGATAACATGGTTGTCTGAGGCTCCATTCCATAAATGTATAATTGAAGCTCAAATGTGTGATGAATGTTGAGAACTATTGCAGAGGGATGGCCTTAGACAAGCTGAGCAATTCAAGAAATAGCATATTATTTCTTTTTAGAGGATGCTGGGCCCTGGCCTTTCCAAAATTCATTGGCTTAATTTTCTTGAATATATAATGAAAGTGACCAATTTGACAAGGTATGGATTGTCAGTAAGACTCCCAAAAGATTAACAAGTATTGGAATCCTTACATATTATTTACCAACTCAATAGCCTTCTTCAAAAAAAAGGTAAAAGATCTAAAGCCTGTAAGTGACCATCCTGGAAAAATGTTTCAGATATAGGATACCAATAACAAAAAGCTGAATGCTGGAAATCTTGAAAGACTCCAGGTGAAAAAGTTCCAACATGACCCAATAGGACGGAACAAAATAGTCATTTGGTAAAATCCAGGACCTAGTATGAAAGCAGGTCATGTCCCGCACTTCAGGATAATAAATGCAATCACATAGATGAATATAAGTGACATGGTATCAGCAATAGAGAAGAGCAAAATGGGAATTAAGAAATCTCTATTGGTCATAGTGCAGAAACTTTGGGATAAGAATGGGGATTACATAAATGAATACAAGTATCATGTCAGGCAGCACTATAGAAGAGAAAAGGGAATTTAAAGGATCACTACAAGTCATAATACAGAAAGTATAAAATAGTAAAGCCTCCAAAAAGCTAGCAACAGATTGGTTGAGTTGTAAGGCATAATGGTTATGCACTTTGAGATGATCATGGTAATCACATAATGGAGAAGCTTTGGGGTGAGAATGGGGATTACATAGATTATATGGATGAGAATAGGGATTTACTTAGATGAACACAAGTTATACAACTATCATCTTATGTCATATGCCATATACTTCATAAAAGTCTTTCACTCTTTGTGCATTAACTTCTTGCTGCTCCTTACTAGACAAAAAAAAAAAAAAACTTCTTGCTGCTCCTTCCTGTTTTGTTTTCATATTTTTATGATCCAATATATGGGATCAAATTTTTCATCAAAAATTATAAATTGTTGTTGGTATCTTTCAAAGATCTTACTTGCAAGATTAGAAAGAAGCAACTCCTAGTGTGAAAACCAATATAATATTCTGTAACGTTTAACATCAAATAAAATACTTCTATAAGAATAATACATGGAGCTTAAGATAGTGTGTCCCTCTTTCCCTTTGGCAAAAATGAGCATGCAAAGAAACATGCACTTTGAGACAATTAGTTAAATTCCTAGTGTTGTTAAAACATTAGAATCTTATGGAGACCCAATGAGTTTGGAGCAAGAGGTGGAGAGCAAAGAGTTTCACATCATAAACCCAAGTTCCACTCCAAGGGGTGACACTTAACATTTTATCAAATGACAAGATTTTAAGTAGTTAAAAATGTGGACACCTAGATTCAATTCTTGCCAGGATATATGCATAATTGTCAGTTGTAATCTCATTGTGATTTCCTGAAAAACCACAGCTACATGGTCATGATGTGATAAGGATGGGACCCATTTAAATCCCTTATAACCAAATTATTTATTAAAAAAAGAAAAACTTATGCACATTCCTAAATGGAAAAGCATAAATGCATATGCAAGGCCACGTTGCAAAATCAAATCAGAAAAGACTGAAAAACACAACAATTTTCAAATTTTATCAAAATGAGAGTCATAAAAAGCAAAACAAAAATCAGCAAAGCTAAGAGAAAAACAGTTCTTCCAATTTTTTGTGAGATGATTTGGTAACAATGATAGATGGCACAATCGGTGTACTTTCTACTGCAACTGAGACCATATCAACAACTTGGCTATTTGTACAAATTTTAATAAATTCCCAAAACCTAAATTATTAATGTCTGGTTCTAAAAATGCAAAGCACACCTGACTTATGCATGATGCTAAAAAGTAAAAAAACTTGAAAAGACTACAGCATCAATAAAAGAAGGAAAAATCAGCAAAGTTACGGTAGTTACGGCAAAATCTGTTATTTGGAGTTTTTTTCAGGAAAATTCAGTGGCACTGATAGACAACACAAGGGGTGTAACTCTGCTAAGATTAACACAAGATCAACAAATTGCTTATTTGCATTCGTTTTGATGAATTCTCCAAACCCTAAATTATCCATGCCCAGTTCTGTAAGTGCATCAAATGGTAGAGGCACAGACCTCATGAAAAAGTAAACAAATCCAAAAAAAAATCCCAAAACCCAAAAAAAGCCAATTTTGTCATATCAGCAACCTTCATAAAACAAAGAATAATCACCAAAGTTAAGGCAAAAAATGTTGATTGAAGAGTTGTCAGGAAATTTGGTAGAACTGATAAATGCCACAATGGGTCCACTTTCTACCAAAATTAAGACTGTATCAAAAACTTGCTTATTTGTGTCAGTCTTTAATGAATTCTTCAAACCCTAAATTATCAATGCATAGTCGTGTAAGTACATTAAATGGTAAACAAATGGCATGAGATCCTAGGCGCATAATTACCAAGAATGTTGCGCTTGTAGCACTATTTAGTCACAATGTAATTCTTATAGTACCCATTTCAATTCCATAAAACCAATTAAACAAAAAAAACTGCATCAAATGTTATGGCACACGTTGATTATGTATGTAACCAAAAAGGCAAAAGCATACCTGATGGTCCAGAATCTTCACCAGCACCAAAAAGAAGTCATTATCAACATCCCTGGTATCCTTCCCCAAGATCACCACATCCTTGGTCATCCTCGTGATCTTGGGGTCCAAACCCTCGCAATTCTCCGCAAACCAGCCCTCCTTAAAAAGCTTCACACACTGATCGCTCAACTGGAAGGTCTCGAAATGCACATCGGCGCCCCCGTCCTCGTTCACCTCCAACTTCACCAGGGCCGTCACCCACTCCTTGAGCCCGCTCTCGGCATGGAGCTCCACGGCCTGCCGAACCTCCGAATTCGATAGCGTGCAATCCTTCTTGCCCTGGGTTACGGTCTGCGTAAAAATAAACCCTACCTTCCGCATTCCCAGCCCTATTGCAATGGCCTCCACCTGTTTCTCCTCCTCGGGGTCCCTCAACAGGAACAAATTGTCCTCAGTCCCCTGCTGAGGCGGCTCGTAGATGAAATTCACGCTCACCCCGCCTTCCTCGCTCACCGTCCCGTACATCAACCCTCCCCTCTTCACAGCGAACGCTAGGGTTTCGTTCACGTACTGCTGGAACGCATTCGCAGCGTCTCTGTCGAAGGAGACGCCCTGGCAATGGGGTTTCTCTTGGCGTTCTATTCGCATCTGACGGGCGATCAGGTCATCCATGGTCATCTTCTTGCCGAAGCTCCCCGCGGGGCTTATCTGCGGCCCAGCGATGGTCCGGTGGCCATCGTAGGCCAGGAATATAATGTGCCCGTGGCCGATGCCCAGAAGCGAAAGCGGGGTGTTGGAGTCCGCCATGTCGCAGAATTTATGGGCATCGTTGCCCTTGGCGAGTAAGAGGTTCTGGTTTTTTGAGAGGGTTTGGCTGGCAATGGGTACGTTGAGTTGGGATTGTATAAGCGATTTCAGTTCCCCCACTGTCGCGTTTGGGTTGTCTACCTTTACTCTCTCAAATCCATCCCTGCTTCTCAATCTGATCATCATCTTTCAATTTTAGCAAAAAAATTCCAATTTCTGAGGAAAATATCAGATTTTTACCCGAATTCAAGGCGAATATGAAACTTCGGTTGCTCAATTCATTACGACAGGTTTTCTTTCTCCCTCTTGTAGGTGTTCCCTTTGAGCTTCTGTTTTTTTTAATTGTTCTGGGATGGTGCTGTATGTACAATAGATTCTGGCGTGAAATTGAAGCTGTTCAGCACTTATAAGGTTGAGGAGATTCGCATGGAAGTCGGCGCATTTTTTTTTAGGACCGTACAGAATGAAAAATAAATGAGGACATCAAGTGATTTAAATAATAATTTTAGGTTAATAAGTTTTGGATATTTATTAAGAAGAGATTCACATTCAAAAATAAAAGTAATAATCTGACCTAAGTGAATGTATTTAGTTGCTTGTTTTCAAGGACTAAGTGGGTTGGCAAGATTTTGAGCAATTACTAAGAGGAGATCTAGGTTCAAACCTTAAGGCATTTCCAATAAAAGGTAAAGGTAATAGTTTGACTTGAGTCCGCTAACTGCGTCAGCTTGACCATGGCGATACCAACCCTAAGCCACCCAAAGTCTTCTCACTTCGCATTAGGTTATAAAAACAATTTCAATAATTTAACCTATGTTCGGAGACAAAAACCTTGAAAAGAATATCTAACCTTACTCTCAAGTATCCAAAAAAAACTTCTTCATAAAATTTACAAAGCTATTAAGTAGTTGTTTACTTGGTTGTTGCAAGGGAAAAAAATAAGGTTATTGTTTCATAAGGTTATCTTATATGAAGGAATGTTAAAAATATTTATACATAAATTTTATAATTTTCTCAAGTATTTAAAAAATATAATAATAATTTATTAAGAAAATAATATTTAAATGGTTTCTCACAATAACCAAATCAAAAAGTATATATATTTAAATGAAATTTTAATTAATTATCTATGGTTTTTATGAGGTTATGTTAAAGAATATTTGTACATAACATCTGGGGTGCAGCGCAATGGTTGGGCTCTTCTTCGAGAGGTTCAAGGTTCAAACCGCGACGTGGGCGAGTGTGTGAGGGGGTGAGTGTGTGGTGGATTTGTGTTAAATTCTTTGCTGATATAGCTCTCGACTTTACAAGAGGTCATGGTTGGGAGGAGACTGCTCAACCCTGTGTACCGGTCACAGGTCACAAAGGTTTCTCACAGTAACCAAATCAAAATATATATATTTTTTATGACATTCAACCTACCCAGGAAAGATCTCTCTTCTGTTCACATCACATATAAAAGGAAGGTTGTTGAGATTGTCACATCGTACACATACTTGGGAGTTCTTTTCACAGGATCTACCTTCAACTTGATCCCTGCATCTCAAGCAAGGTTAAACAAAGGTTATATTGCCTTAGCCTCTATGGATAAGCAATGCTTTCAGCTCTAGTTCCAGGACATCAGTACAAAGATCATACTCTTCAACACTCTTGTTACCTCTACACTGCTCTATAGTTGTGAAGTTTGGGGTCCTAGCCTCAGACAGTTGGGTTGGTCTCCTATTGAAAGGGTCCTCATCTCAATGTTGTCCAAGTTCATTCGTTCCAAAAGAATTGTTCCACATCCCATCATTCTAGCTGAGTATGGTGTTCATCCATTGCTTACAACAACAATATTTCTTATTGTCTCTTTACTGTGTAGATTTCATTACATGTCGGACAGGAGAAGATAGCTATATTTAGCACTACAATCCTCAAGACAGTTGGCATGCCAGACAGGAATTGCTGGTATGCTCAGACTACTACTCTACTTCAATCTCTTGGCCTAGACATCATGAGACCTCCTCCTCCTCCTAAAGCATCAATCAATGCACCATACTCCAATAAGGATATTCGAGATGAGATTTACTCAGCATATATAAAAACTACTTGGATTGATCCAAAGGAATCTCTTTCACCAAAACTGCTCCATTACTCTCACTTTTATCTCCAACTAGAGAATGGATTGATCACTACTCCAAAATATAACTTGATACATATGTCACACAGCCTCAAGTTTCCTCTAGCTCAGCTATGAGTTTGCTCCCACCAGCTACGTATTGAGACAGATCATCACCTCTCTAGAGATAAGCGTATTTGCATATTGTCCAGTCTTGATGTGGAATCTGAGGAAAATTTCATTTTCACCTATCCTGTCTACTACGAGATACAAGGTAGATACTATTGCTTATTTAGAGACACCCATACACTAAAATATTGGATTAATTATGAAGATCAGAGATGCATTGCCCTTTTCATTCGAGAATTATTCAATCTCAAGAAAGAACTACTTAGTAACAGTTTGCAGAAGATAACAGGATCCCGACTTATCACTTCATTCTTCCAACCTCTAGAGGCCACGACCAGGAAGCGCCAAGGTGATCATAGAGATACAACAAGATCAACTCATCATCGACTCCAACAAAGAACATCTACGACGACATCCAACTCTTATATCACTCACTTCTCTTCAGCCTTGAATGTTGGGAGTAATCCTTGATCCACAGATCTTGTATATCATATGTCATTCTATTTATTGTTTTTCTTACTTTATTTTCTTTGGAGCTGCATTAGGCACTCTCGTTGCTTTGTATATGTCTTACTTTACAATCCTATTGACCTCTTTTGGTCACCAATGGACATTAATACAAATTCTATTCTATTTTTAAATTAAGTATTTAAAAAATATAATAATAGTTTATTAATAAAATATTATTTAAATGAAATTTTCATAATTAATTATGGTTTAAACTATCAAATATTTTTTTTAGGTAAAAAATTGGTTTTTGAAAGGGTTTTGACTTTTTTACAGTTTTCAATTGGGAGTACTAATTCTATTACTCAAAACCTCTTCTTATAGGATTACAAAATTTTCGGTTATTTCCATCAGTTTTTTAACATTTTCAATTGTTTCTAAACTAACATCTTAACTCCTAAAACATATTTGAGATGACTCTTGGGCCTTGCCCAAAGGTCAAAGGGGTTGCAATCCTCGTCCACAAACCATTGATTTGCCCCTTGATCCAAACCACCGTCAGACCACACTGATTACTAATCCTTTATACTATCCTTAAGTTTGGTCATTTGTAAGGACTTCCCTCGACCAATTAATCACTGGAAACTATATGCCCTTGGAAAATTTCCTTTATTCTTGCATATCGTTGATCATTGCACTCAAACTATCTTCGCAAGTCTTTGATGTGGTTACCACGTGTTTAGATGGGGCAATTTGTGGGTGTATTGTCCAATCAAGGGATATCTTAAGCAAAATACCACTACATTTGTCATGTTGTAAATGACAACCAATGATGGGACTTTCTCTAGGAAAATTTATTGATAGGTTTTTGTAGTTGCATAGGCCGCAGATCAACTAGATCAAAATAATAAGTCTTGACACATTGCCATGTGACCCCATGTCTACCAATGGTGGGGCTTACTCCTAGGAGTTTACTTATTTGACTTTTGAAAAAGTACATACCATTGGATTAACCTTTGACTAAATCATAAACAACATATTTATGTCCCTTCCCTTGCTACTAACTCTTTTATGCCTGGGTAAACACTATTTGGGGGAATCCACCTCTTGTCCTCTTCATGAAGAGCCCTCCAGTTAGCCAACCAGTCTGCCACCCTATTGCCTTCTTAGAAAAAATGATTCATCTCCACTTTGCTCTAATCAATTATGGATACTTAGAGTTTCTATTATTATACTTATTACTCAACTCTCTATAGTCCTCTTGTTAAGGTAATTGATAATGTTGAGAGAATCACCCTCTGTAATTGATAATGTTGAGAGAATCACCCTCCACTATCAGTTTGCTTACTTCCAATGTTAGGAACCTACTATTAAAAATAAACACACACACAAAATACTGAAAATAACATTAATGCTCAAAACATAACTATGGAAATGTAAATGCAAATAGAACAATCTCACAAATAGCATTGAATCGTAGGCCTCTTCGAGGGGGCAACCTCCTTCAATACTTTCATTCAATTATAAAAAGAAGATACATATAATATTGTCCCTTATTATTTTAAATAATTCCTTTAGCACCTAACTCCTAAGGTTGGCTTACATGCATAATGCTACCTGGGCTAGAATATCCTACCTATAAGCAGTTACATTCTTAAAAAATAGTTACATAAAAGGGTGCCACTTGGCTAGGCACTTCTAGATCCAAAACTATTACAAAACATTACAAAATATATTAACATGGGTGTTCCCCATGTTCCACAAGGACTATTACATCATGGTGTTAGGATGGGGTCCTAACATGCCCTTCTCCTTCAAAAAGCTTTGTCCTCAAAGTTGAAGGTGAGGAAATTGTTGTTGAAGTTGTTGAAGTGGTTCCCATGTTGCATCTTTCAGATGTAAGCCACGATATTTGTGATAAGATGATAACGAAGGTTGCACATTCTATGATCTAAAATGCATTTGAGTTCAAGGATGATGGAACCTTCCTCATCCAACCTGAGAAGTGTAGACTACACCTGGACCCTATTGCCAACAACTTTATTGAGAGATGAGACATGAAAAATGGGATGAAGTTTGGAGCGAGCCGGAAGGGCTACTTTATATGTTGTTGACCTGATCCTCTACAAAACCTGATAAGGACAATAGAACTTGGCGATAAGTTTCTGACAACCACACAATTGGAGAGATGATTGTTTGTATAATTATAGGTAAAGAAATACCATGTCACCAATGACAAAACTATGTTCAGTGAGGTGTTGATCAACTTCTTGTTTCATACAATTCTAAGCCACATCCAAAATGATCATGAGTTGGCAAAGAGTGGAATCTACAACTTGAACCTTGGAACTGCCTAAAATGTAAGAAGTTAGGGTTGGTGACACCTAACCATAGATTGCTTCAAATGAAGCCACCTTAGTGGTATTGTTATATGTGGTGTTAAACCACCATTCGGCCAAAGGAAGCCACTTAGCCCAATGTGTAGGATGTTTAAAAGTGAAGCAACGAAGGTATGTCTCTAACCATTTATTGAAAATTTTAGTTTGGCCATTAGTTTGTGGATGATAGGTCGAACTCATCTTGAGCTATGTTCCTTGCAACTTAAACAATTCTTGCCAAAATTGATTGGTGAATGTAGGATCCCTATCAGACACAATGGATTGAGGCATACCATAGAGGCGAAAGATAGAGTCAAGGAAGATTTGGGTGACAATAGATGCAGTGTACGAATGGGAGAGGGAAAAAAATGAGCATACTTTGAAAGATGATCCACTATTATCAAAATAACTGATTTGCCATCGAATTTGGGTAACCCTTCAATGAAATCCATTGAGATATTTGTCCAAACCTACTCAGGAATCAAAAAAGGTTAAAGAGTACCTAGAGAACTGATAGTCTCACCTTTCATACGCTGGCAACGATCACATTCAACCACAAAAGTATGAATGTATTTTTATTCCATGCCAAAAAAAGGTATGCCTAACCTTGGTATAGGTTTTGAGAAAACTCTAATGATCCACTGTGGGAGAAGCATTCATTTCCTGAAGGAGCTCCTTTATGGGTGACTAAGAGGGTATAACCAAATGGTCATGAAACCATAAATCTTGACCATCTCAAGTATATTCAAGGCATGAGTGAGGAACGACTTGAAGTGTGTGGATGAGAGTTTGCAATGAAGAATCCTGACCTAGATCTGTGTGAAGTTGATGTATCGATTATGGAAGTGGAGTGGATATAGTCTGGAGAATGGTCTGATCTTCATGGAGTCAGGACAAGGCATCGACCACCACATTCTCTTTACCCTTCTTATAGGAGATGTCATAGTCATAGCCCAACAATTTGGAAATCTATTTTTGTTGTTCAAAAGTGGCCACCCTTTGTTCTAAAAAATATTTGAGGCTTTGAAGATCAGTTTTGATTGAAAATTTTTGGCCAATGAGATATGGGCATCAATTATTGACCTCGTGTAAGATGACAAACATCTCTTTATCATAAGTAGATTTACCTAAATTTCTATTAGAGAGAGGCTTGCTAGTAAAAGTCAAGGGTAGGCCTTCTTGCATTAAAATTGCTCTAATGCCAGTGCTCAATGCATCGCTTTCAATGATAAATGATTTAGAAAAATATGGCATTGCCAATATAGGAGTAGTGGTCATGGCATATTTCAAATCAACAAAAGCCTTTTTAGCTGGTTCTAACCACACAAATGAATTCTTCTACAACATGGTGGTCAAGGGGTTGCGATCTTGTCTTAATTCTTCATAAATTATTTGTAATAGCCTATGAGGCCCAAAAAATCATGAAGGCCCTTTAGGGAGGTTTAGGCCAATCCTAAACTGCCTAATTTTTTTTAGGATCCACTTGAACATTATCCTTAGTGACAATGTGACCCAATTATTCAACCTCTTGCTGGCCAAAGGAATATTTGAACATCTTGGCATAAAGTTGATGGTCAGACAAAAGTTTGAGTGTTTTATCTAAGTGTTGAAGATGCTCATCCCATGAACGGTTATAGATTAAGATGTCATCAAACAAGACTAGAATGAATATTTGAAGGAAAGGGCAAAAAATGGAATTCATCAAAATTTGAAAGGTAGAAGGTGCAATGGTTAACCCAAATGACATAAAAAAGAACTCATAATGCCCTTTATGAGTATGAAAATATGTTTTTGGAATATCCTCATCATTGATGCAAATTTGATGATATCCTAACCTCAAATCCAACTTGGAAAATATTGGGCCCCATGCAACTCATCAAGGAATTCATCAATCACAGGAATTGGGAATTTTATCCTTAATAGTGATTTTATTGAGTTCTTGATAATCCACACACAAGCGCCAAGTGCAATCCTTTTGAATTACTAATAACATCGGGGAATAATAGGGACTAATGCTAGAATAGATAATCCCTGTCACATGAAGCTCCTGCACAATTTTCTCAATTTTTGACTTTTGAGCATGAGCATACTTGTATGGATGGACATTAGGAGGAATACTACTAGGAAAAAGTTGTATGGCATGATCATGGGAGTGATGAGGAGGTAGCCCCTTGGGTTCCTAAAAATTGGACCATATTTATCTAATAATCCCCGTAATTGCAGTGAATAGCGATGTTTTGTTTCCTCAGGGTCTGTTATAGCATAACTTTGCGTTGTTAGCTTTTGATGCTATATATTTAATGTAAAAGCTACCACAAGGTCTAAAATGAGCATGCAATATTAAATATATGATAATGGCAATATATTAAGCAAGTAAAACTCATAAGAAACTTTTGTAATAACTCATAAATCTGCCATTAATGAGAGCTCATGAAAATAGAATCTTCATACAAAATATGGAGTTCTCAAATACTCCATGCTCTACATTGTAACTACCTTGTGTTACTCTAATGTACTACTCTCCTCACTTCTACTCTATATCTAAGGCCTATATATAATGGGATGTGACTCTTGGTCTTTCACCTTCCCATGACTCTTCATCTTCCTATTTTATAGACTCATGTACACATGGACAACATGCACATTTACATCATTGCACATTCTAACAATAGTTGTGCATTTATTACATTGCATAAAGTAAATACTCAAACTCTAATCTAAGACACACTCCTAATATAAAGATGTACCCAAGATGGTACATTAGCATGTACCAAATAATGTAATATATTCCAACACCCCCTGTATTACATTATTTGGTTATTGAAGACTTTAGTCTTCAATATGGATCTTCATCTTTGTTCTAGAACTTGAGCTTTTCTTTTTTGCTTTCTTTATTTTGCTCCTTGTTTGTATTTTGATCAAGTAAATAATTAGTATCTTCATAAAATACTATTTTTTTTGAAAGAGCTTTAACTTCATGTTCATCTGTAGGTTCTTCTAGTTCTTGAATTTCTTGAATCTCTTGAACTAAGTGTCCTTTTTGTTTTCCTTCTCTATATTGTAGTTGAGGATGATTGTATTCATTTTGAGAAGTATATGGATGCTGAAATTGTTGTTGATGCAAATTATATTGATTCTGATATTGTCTTGGTTGGAATGACCTATTTGATTGGCTTCCAAAATTTGTTTGATTCCCTTGATATTGATTTCTTGGATTGAATCTACAATAATTCGTGCTATGTCCTCTCTTTTTGCATACTTGACAATATCTATTATTCCATTTAGATCTACCTCTTGAGAATGAAGCAATATTTCCTTGTGGATTATCTTTTGAGACCATGGCATTGTTAGTCATTTCATCTTTCATTGAATTTTCTTCCTCATATTCTTGTAGTATGTTGACTAACTCATCAAATGATGTATCTTTACTTAGAATTTGTAAAGATGTGACTAGATGCTTGTAGCTTTCTGGAAGTGCTCTTAGGATTACTTGGACAAGAAACTTGTCTTCTACCTTTTCTCCTAAGGTTAACAATTTTTCTTTTATATCTACTATTTTCTTAGAAATAGTTCTATACTTTCACCACTATTAACTTTTAGAGAATGCAATTGGGTTTGAAGATTCAAGATAGTGGCTTTATTCCTTCCTTCAAATATCTTGGCTAAAGTTTTCCAAGCTTCTATAGAGGTTGTTGTTGAACTAATGTATGGTTGTATTTCATCTGTAATTGTGAATGTTATTATCATGAGTGCTTTTGCTTCATATTCTTCATACTTTTGAATCTCTCTAGCATCTATAGTAGGTTTAGTTTTTGCTCCTTTAACAATATCCCAAAGCTTTTCAACTATCAATATTGACCTCACTTTGTTTTTCCAAGAAGTGTAATTAGGTCCTTTAAGAAGTTGGGATTCTAAAAGAAAGAATTTATTTGTTGCCATGATAACACTTGTAGATTACCTTATATCTCCCTAGTGTTTTAATATAATATAGATTTTTGAGTTGAATCCCTTTTGACTCCCTATTTATGAATGGAAAGCTATAGACTATTTTGATGCAATTTCAATTTTGATAAGATTCTCTAATTTCAAGACTTTTAAGTTGGATTCCTTATGTCTCGTTAATTTGAGCATGAGACTAATACCAATATAATTTTCCAACTTTTCAACAACTCTATGTTGTGTTTCTTATAGCCTTCAATTTTCAATAATGTAGTTTCTAAATTTCAAGAACTTAAATTGGTGTTGAATTCCTTATAACTCCCTAATTGGAAATTTAGAAAATAATGTATTTGCAAAATTAATATTTCTATGTAGAAATCCTTGTTCCTCCAAGTTAAACTATTTGCAAATATTTTATGCAATATGAATTTCAAAATTGAATAAAGTAATTCCAAAATCTTTCAAAAAGCTTCTTACTTCAAATATCTTCTAAGGCATTCAATAATTCTTCTAAGGTTATAATTCATCACCTTATTTCTCCTATTATTCAAATAACCTTAAATATAATTGAGTAATTAATCTTAATCTCAATAATATGCCTTATACCTCCTTTAATATTTGCAAAGGTTATAAATTAAATCATACCTCCTTGTATATGGTATGCTAAACTTAACTTGATTATGCAACCTACACTCTTAAGTGATCTTCCTTCTCTGCAAAGTCTTTAATGCTCCTTCTAGATGCTCATCAACTTAGTCTTCAAAAGTTTTGACTACATTCTTTTTCCTTCTTGTAGCGCTTATGCAATATTCTTACATGCCTCCCTTAATTGATATCAAGTGGTACTCTAACCCATGCCTTTATTGCTTGTAAGAGGATGTTACTAATCATGGTGGTTGGACTTTTTTCCTGGGTGACAATTGTCTCTAGCACCCTTTACCTTCATAACACTTAGCAATGGACGTTACACACTCCTTGGTAATGTTTAAAATTTCTCAATGCTAGAATCGTTTGTCTCCTCTACAATGATGGTTTTTCTTTCTTGGTACTCTTCCTTTTCAATGCCTCTTCACCTTCTCTTGTAGGTGGGTTTGAGGTACTTAAATTCCTCCATGTATGAGCTCCAATTGCTCTTGATTCCTCCACATATGCACTTTAGCTTATGGATTATAATATTCCTTTGATTAACATTCTCTCCTCGCTAGTTGTCAAGCTATGCACTCTAATTTTAGATTGTGATATATGCTATGCTTTTGGTAGTGATATTCCTTCAATAACTACCCACTCATTAATAGAGATGTTAGGATATTTTAGTTCTACTCCATGGTGATTGGCACTCAGTTCCTATCTTGCCAAGTGGCAACCAATAACTCTTATCTCTTCACCTTGTGCACTTTGATTCCCCAACATCCTTCTTTGTTGAGTAACATTCTGTAATGGTCAGTTTGTAGTGTTATGCTTGCTTGGGAATTTCAATCAACAAGTGGCATCCTCCAACGTCCACTTATGCAATGATTTATCTCTTGGTTCTCACCTTGCCCTAATTCCTTCTTCTTGAATATTTTGACTTCCCAATGCTCACTCTTTGATGTCTATTCATATGTTGTCTATTTGTATGTCATGGCCTATGATGCTATTGGTGGTAATGAGACTATGCTCCTTCTCCTCAAGCTAGTGGTGCAACCTTGGTGGCTCAACCTTGCTATTTTTTCTCACCTCTTGCTTTGATGTTTGATGACTTCCATGGTAGCTCCTCCTCTACATTCGATGGCTGGCTCTTGGTGGCTTCTTCACTATGGTGGTGGCTCCACTTTTTCCTTGGTGGTTCTACCACTCCTTTGGTGGTTATCCTTCACCAAAATTTTTACAATATTTTGTGCCTTATTTGGTGTTTTTAAACACTACAAATATACCTTGCCTTTGTTCACTATTGAATCTCTTTCTTTTACTCAATAGGACTTAGAAAAATCTGCACTTCAATTTATAAAAATAACATATGCTACTTCTACTTATTACTCCCTTTCAAGCAAGTTTTAACTTCAATATTTGTTGTTGTGTTTTTGCATATTTCAAGATAATAATGATGTCTCCTTCCTTGGCTTGGAGATACTAAACTTAAACTAGCTTTTTCTCCTTAAAATACTCTAATATGGTGCTTTCAAAAAACCTTATAAATGCTTAAATAATGAACTTTCATAGCACCACTTATACACACCTTTTGACCTCCTTTTGTAGCTAGTCTTCTTGGTGATTTGGTTCACCTATTTGCTACCTTGAATTTGTAAAATTTGCAGCTCTCCTTTCTACTCAATTGTTGCCTCTAACTCTCTACCTTTTAGCCTTTAGCTTGCTATTCAAAAGGCTTTAATTTGCAGCTTTCAATACTATTTAGGAATCAACTTCTATGTTGTCCAGATGTCTTTATATTTTGCAACAATTATCCTTCTTCAAATGCTGCCAAATAATCTAATTTTTGTGGCTTCAATTCTCCTTGAAATTTGTTATTTAGAACTCTAAAATTTGTAGCTATTGGTGTTGCTCAAATGCTGCCCTCTTGATATCCAAAAACCTACAACTTTGCAACTTCAAATGCAACCAATTCCTCCTTTGTTTTGTTGTCCAAAATTTCTAAATCTACCCCTAAATTCTCCAAAACGTAACTCTAATTTTTCCTCTTAATGCTGCTCAAATTTGCAGCTCAAATCTCTTCAAATTGCTACTTCAAAAACTTTGATTTCTTCTCCTTATCTTGTTGTCCAAAAATAACATTCAATTCCTCCAAATTGTTGCCTTCTATTGCTATCAATTCCTCCTTTAATTTTTTGTTCAAGGGTACTTCAAAATCTTCCCAAATCTTCTCCAAATCGTAGCTTTATGTCACCTTTAATTTGTTGGCTTGTGACTCTTCAACTTCTGCTACAAAAACAATAATCTTCT
This sequence comes from Wollemia nobilis, assembly GCA_028583015.1. NCBI lineage: Eukaryota > Viridiplantae > Streptophyta > Pinopsida > Araucariales > Araucariaceae > Wollemia > Wollemia nobilis. Next base: position 10,318,031 of record JAQPPZ010017220.1, on the reverse strand, counting down.
CCTTTCAAATCAGCCTTCAAAATCTATTATGGCTATCCTCAAAATTCTCAAATATGATGGCCTCTTCTAGCTTCTTTCTCCTCCAATATTCTTGTCAAATTTTGACTTCAAATTGGGCCTATTTTTTGGCCTCCTCCTCAAGAATATGAATGTCTTGAGATCTTCAAGAAACCTTTCCAAAATTTGATAAACTTCTTGCCAAATCCTTTTTCTTTTGGGCTTGTTATCGAATGGCGACAATTGTCCCAAATTCTTCTTATCAAGAGCTACTCCTTACTTGCAATCTTCTACCTTGATATTTCTTCAAATCTTCTCCAATGGCCACTTCTTCAATTTATTCAATAGGGCTTCTCTAGCCTTCTTCTTCTTTCTCCTTCCAAGTTTTCTTGAGATCTCTTCTCTTGGGTCTTCAAATTCTACAACTTCTCAAATATTCAATAGGAACTTTTCTTAGTCCTCCTCTATCTTCAATCTTCAATATTCTATCTTCCAAATCTGGAATCTCTTCAATGAGATCTCTTCTCTTGGATCTCCTCTTTCTCCAATCTTCAATAGGGCTTCTCTTGGCCTCTTTCTCTCTTCTCTATCTTCAATAGAGTTTCTTTCATCTTTCTTCAATAGAGTCTTCAATATTCAAGCTTCTATGGGGACCTCCTTCTTGGTCTCCTCAATCTCAATCTTCTCTTTTGTTGCAACTAGAAACTAATCTCCTACAATAAACTTTAGATAGCAGCAAGCAAATGCATCTAAATCTCTAGATCTCTAAAAATCAATAAACTTCACTAGTTATCCTTTAATCTAGTGGAAAGAGATCTATGTTGAGTCCTAGTCTTCATAAGTTTTCCTACAACCCTGTGGAAAGACTCTAGCCAAAAAGCAATTCTAAAAATTTTGAAAATAAGATCTCTCTATCTCATCTCAATCTCTCTTGTGGCTCTCCCTATCTCCTATCAATCTCCCTTGTGGCTTTGATACCACTGTTAGCTTTTGATGTTATATATTTAATGTAAAAGCTACCACAAGGTCTAAAATGAGCATGCAATATTAAATATATGATAATGACAATATATTAAGCAAGTAAAACTCATAAGAAACTTCTGTAATAACTCATAAATTTGCCATTAATGAGAGCTCACGAAAATAGGATCTTCATACAAAATATGGAGTTCTCAAATACTCCATGCTCTACATTGTAACTACCTTGTGTTACTCTAATGTACTACTCTCTCACTCTCTCTCACTCTACTCTATATCTAATACCTATATATAATGGGATGTGACTCTTGGCCTTTCACCTTCCCATGACTCTTCATCTTCCTATTCTATAGACTCATGTACACATGGACAACATGCACATTTACATCATTGCACATTCTAACAATAGTTGTGCATTTATTACATTGCATAAAGTAAATACTCAAACTCTAATCTAAGACACACTCCTAATCTAAAGATGTACCCAAGATGGTACATTAGCATGTACCAAATAATGTAATATATTCCAATGTGCACCACCACTCCATGGGAGGATTTTTTAACAACTTTTCCATCTTATGAGTAGAAATAAATTGTGTCGCACCAACTTTCATGCCATGGAAAGTATATTCCTTCCCTTTTTGACTGAATTTCATCCACAAATTGATAAAATCCCTTAAAAATGATCCCAACATTCACAACCCTTGTGCTCTCAAAACTATATCACACCACCAAGAGGTAATGCAAACATGTTTGTCTTGATATTATAGTCCCCAACCTAAAGTTTGACATTACGATATTTTCTTTTGCACAAAAGGGTGTCTCCATTAGCAATCATGACCTCAAAGGGATTACATGTAGTAATGTAAAAATTTCCCTGTTTGGCTACACGAGGATCAATAAAAATATGGAACTGCATGAGTTGATAAGGATGATGAGCCATTGTCCTTAAAAGTGATTAATCACTTTCATTGTTTGGGGTATGGAAACTCTTGCTAAGGCATGCAACGAGATTTTTTGTGGGGAGTCCTTTGAATCTATTGCATGTTAAGATGTTTCTCCCTATGGAGGATCCTCTTCATCCTATGACATATAAGTGATTGACATTTTATCTAGATCAAACATAAACAATTTATGTTGCACACACTTATGTCCTTGAGAATACTTTTCATCACAATTGAAACATAGCCCTTGTACCCTGTGACTCTCCATCTCTTCATGAGTTAATTTTTTTATAGTGGAATATTTAGTGGTAGGGCTTGTCATTAGATTGAATGGAAAAGACATTCGAGGTTGAGGAAATTTAGATGTGAATCCTAGAGACTTAAATTTATCTTCTACCAATTTAGCCATTTGCATTATCTATGGTAACAATTGGGGTCTCAATAATTTAACTTCAGCTTGAATGTCATCCTTTAACCCACTCACAAATCAACTTTAGAAATAGTCAACAATTATACCAGTAGTGTTATTGGCAAGATTTTTAAATTAATTTTGGTACTCTCTAATGGTGGATGTTTGTCTCAATTTGAAAAGAGCTCTTGTAAATTCTTCAAATTCACTAGGACCAAAGCGAGTGAGTAAGCGTTGTTCAAAGTCTTGCCAAACAAGGTAAGGCTCAACATTTCTAAGCCACAAAAACAATGGAGTGCATCAGATTCAAAATTGAAGGAAGCAATGGTCAACCACAAATAACATCAAACATTATGAAGAGTGCAATATTGTTCTGCCTTACAAATCCACCTCAAGATCTTTTCCATCAAATTTTGGAAAGTCTAGATTGACAACTTAAATCCATTGTTATCGAGGGTTTGTTGGTGACTACTTGTACCAATATCTTTTTGCTCTTGATGATCCATGAAATAAAAAAAGATACAACTATCCCACTCCACCTTCAATTCCTTGTGTGCATTAGTGACTACAATCACAACGTCTTGAAAACTTTTAATTTGTCCCTTTATATCTTATAAGTTAGAGTTGATTGATGTTCATAGTTTATTGCCCATAACATCCACTTTGTGTTGAATTTGTTTCTCTAATTCTTATTGTTATCAAATTCCTCTTATTGTTATCAAATTCCACCAGCCATGTTCAAAGATAATTGTTGTTTGTAAAACTTACTAAAAATAAAAATGTGGTTTTAAGGACTACTATTTTTAGTAAGGAGCCAAAATAATATTTTGGGTGCTATATATCAAAATGATAAGCTTGAAAAGAGGATCATAATGAGCTACATTCCACAACACCTATTTTGGGTATCCCAATTTGTTTGAATTATTATTTTGACAAATTTATTGGTGTGGTCAATTTTTCTTCTTGAGTCTTTGTTTAAAGTTAGGTTTTGAGTCGATCACCCCTTTCTACCATTTTCCATGTCTATTATGAATATTGACCCACTCCTAAAACTGTACTATCACCTATCTAGTATAACTTTATCACAAATATTCCTTATTTGACTATCATAGTTAACTATCTTAACACTAATAACCTGATGACCTTGTATTGACTGTTACTGACTATCGCAAATATTTCCTATTTTCTTGAAGTCTGACTATCACAGGTAACTATTCTGACTTGATAATTGAGTATTGACTGTTACTGATAAATTTTGTGGACTGTAACCGATACTGACCTTCTTGTCCCTATTTTTAACTCTATTGGTTTTCTGTTCGCTTGTTATATCCTTCTGTATTATTTATTTTTGATTGTTTATATGCGGGAAGTCTAGAATAGGGATGTCTTATTTGTATGCTCAATTTTTGTGACAAGGGTATGGTAATAGGTGTAGAATTCATAGAACAAGATGTTTGTTACAAGATAATGTTTTGACAAAACTAGGGTATACTAGGTAAAGGTGTATGTAATACCCATAGGCCCTCTATTATACCGTAGTGATGAAAAATAGTGCTCGAACCAATATTTTAGACCACTATTCAAGGGGGATTCCACACATACCCTTGAGCATACTATTTGCCTCTCTAACAGTACGAAAGGGTAATATTCTAGGAAGTTATCCCATGTACTATGGATAATACAAGGCCAAAAAAGCTTCCTAAGGCTAAATATTTGTTTAATCCTATATGATCTCCCTAAATACTTGATGATATATTGGAACTCAATTCCATGGGTAGGTATTGTATAAGGCCTAGGTATTGGAGCCTTATTGTCCCTCACTTCACTAGATACTTTATGGGTTATCTAGCTTATCCAATAATGACTGCTTCTCTATGATATTTTAAAACCCCTCACACATGGTTTCTAACCTACACAACTACTATAGAAAAAAAAAAGGAATATATATTTTTTTACTATATTTTTTATAAGAAAAAACTGATGAAAAAAACTAAAACACAAAAATATTATACCTAACAGTTGAAATGACATAAACTGTTGCAATCATAGTAGAACATGTCCCTAGAGAGAGATCTTATACCACTTTTTAGGAACATTATTTTAAAGATAAATACATACACAAAATATTAAAAATAATATTAATGCTCAAAACACAACTATGGAAATATAAATGCAAATAGAACAATCTCACAAATAACATTGAATCACAAGCCTCTTCAAGGGGGCAACCTCCTTCAATACTTTCATTTAATTATACAAAATAGATACATACAATACTACCCCTCATAGTTTAAAATAGTTCCTCTAGCACCTAACTCCCAAGGTTGGTTACATGTAAAATGCTACCCGGGCTAGAATATCCTACCTACAAGCGGTTACATTCTTGAAAAATAGTTACATAAAAGGGTGCCACTTGGCTAGGTGCTTCTAGATCCAAAAATATTACAAAATATTACAAAATATATTAACATGGGTGTTCCCCACATTCCACAAGGACTATTACATCATGGTGTTAGGATGGGGTCCTAACATCCAACTACCTTGCCAATTTTGCTTTGACTAAAGTTGCTTTGGCTTTTACTTAATGACTTGTAATAAAACCTATAAAATCACTAAAAACACTAATTAGAATCCCCTTGTTATCCCTTATCACTAATCTCCCCTTGCCTTCCTAGAGTTCCCCTTAGAAGCTTCATCCAAATTGATATTTAGCCATCCCTCCCTAGGTAGATGCCATTTTACACTTGGATTTTCTTGGGGGTCTTTCTCCATATCAATTGGGCTAAGGTCCTAGTGTTTACTAATCTTTGCCTCCTTTATTGATCGCCTAATTTCTTTCATACTCAAGACTTTAACATTTTCCACTATAGCCACCTAGATCATTTATCTAATTCTTAAGGAGGTTTTGGTTCTCTTTTCCTCCTCAAATGTTATATTTTTCTCCAACCAAACCCCCCAAGCATAGTGGAAAGGAATCAAATCCCATATCTTATTCAATATTGCACTCCTAAAGGGATTTTTCCATTGTTCTATTCAATCCACCATTATATTTTGCAATACCCAAATGACCCTCATCTCCTTGATTAAAACTTGAAGAATAAAAAGGGAATAACAACATCCAAACATTAAGTGTTCCATTGACTCTTCTTATTATTCACATAGATGACATCTATTAGGAAATAAAAAATCCTCTTTTATGTAAGTTATCTACTATTAGGATCTTATTTTGCACAACCAACCAAAGGAACATTGCTATCTTTGGCATTGCCTTTGTTTCCCAAAGCCTCCTCCATTGAAACCCATATTTTAGCTCAACTAATAGAATCTCATAGGCTGATTTTACACTAAAGGATCCATCAAGAGTAGCTCCCCAAACTATAGAGTCTTCACCCATATTTACACCTACATGGAAGGCTCTTAGTTTAATTTTGAGCTTATTTAAATCTTCCTCACTATGGTTACTACCATGTAAGTCCTTCCACCTTGCCACTCCCTCTTCTTGGGCTAGATAGTCTACAACCATACTCCCATACCTTTGTTCTAGATCTATTTATACTTCAACTAACTCCTCATCCAAGCTTAGGGGTTGGTTCTCCAACCATGCATCCTCCTAGAAGTGAACCAACCTATCATTCCCAATTTTCCATTGAACTCCTTTCTATAACAGATTTATTCCTTCCACCATATGGTTCCATATAGACAAGCCTTTATAGGGATTTAAAATGGTTAAAAATATCATATCTTCTTGGCTATCTAAGTACTTATTCTTTAAAATTTTGGCCCATAAATAATGACCTTCCTTCATTAGCCTCCATCCTACTTTAGCAACTAAGATCTTATTCACATCTCTAATCCTCCTTAATCCCAATCCTCCTTTAGATTTTGGTCTACACACTTTTTCCCATGCCACAAGGGGGATTCTACTATTTTCCTCTACACTTGACCACACAAATTTATTTTTCATACTTTCTACACTATTTGCAGCTTTTGTTGGTATCTTAAACATAGATAGGAGATAGATCAACATGGCTTGAAGGGTACTCTTTAGTAGTTGAAGCTTTCTTGCCTGACTTAGTAAATTTCCTTTCCAACCTGCTAGCTTACATTGAAACTTATTTATCAACATATCCCATACCTGGTCCTTACACACACCTATAAATAGAGGTATTCCTAGATAAGTGGATGGAAGGCTTGATATATTACAACCTATTACCTTTGTTATCCTTCTTTACTACTTCTTTGGAGTGTTTATGAAGAATACCTTGCTCTTTTCCAAGTTAATCATCTATTGGGAAGCCCTACTATATAGATTTAGGATCCGTTTGAACTCCTTGGCTTTGACCACCAAAGGTTTCCCAAGCAAGATTGTATCATCCACAAATTATTGGTAAGTGATACCTCTCATAGACATAGAAGGTTTCAACCCATTTAATGCTCTCATAATTTGGGTTGCATCTATACATCTCCCAAGGGCTTCTACCATGATAATAAAGAGGTAAGGAGAAAGTGGGTCCCCTTGCCTTAAGCCCCTACTACTCTCAAAGAAACATGTCAGGGAATTGTTTATGATAACCGAGAACCTTGGTCCACCATAGAAATTTCTCACCCATCTTCTCCATCTCCTACTAAACCTAAACTTAGCAAGAAATTTGTCCAGGAAGCTCCAGGAGACCCTATCGTAATATTTATTCATATCTAGCTTCAACAACATTCCTTCCCTCCTACTCTACACTACTAAGTGTAGTGTTTCATGGAGAGAGATGACACCATCCAATATTTTCCTTCCCTTCACAAAACCCCCCTATTGGTCTACTATAATATCTGGGAGGATTTTTTTCAACCTTAATGCTATCACTTTAGTGATGATCTTATATACTACATTACATAGGCTTATCGACCTATAGTCCTTAAATCCCTTCTACCCCTATTTCTTTGGGATGAGCACTAAAAAGGTGTTGTTAAATTCTCTTAGAACTTTTTCTTGAATGGTGAGACTCTTGAATTGCTTCTATTAAATCCTCCTTTACTATATTCCAAAAGACTTGGAAGAAACCTACCTAGAAACCATCTAGCTTAGAGATTTGTCCTTCCCCAAGGAGAAGACTGCTTCCTTCACCTCCTCTTCACTAACATCTCTCACCAACTCTTCATTCATTCCTCTGGACATTCTCATTGGTATATATTGAAGAATTTCTTCCATAGCTTCTTGGTCTTCCCCCCTTTCCTTTGATAGCAACAAACTAAAGAATTCAATTACCTCTTGCCTGATCCTTTCTTCACCTTTGACTATTTCACCATCCTCATGTAGGATTTCAAAAATCCTTCCAACACTTTTATGCTTTATCATCGAGACATGAAAGAATTTAGTGTTTTTGTCTCCTTCCATAAGCCATTTATTCCTTGATTTCTACCTCTAATAAGTTTCCTCTCGAGCCAAAATAGTGTGAAGCTCTTCCTGGATCTCCTTCTCTCTATTATATAGGGCCTAGTCCATCCCAATCATCCTCACTTCCTCCTCCAACAAACTTAGTTCCTACCTAAGGCTTTCCTTCTATCTAAAGATATTTCCAAAGACTTGCTTATTCCAAATCTTCACTTCTTTCTTCACATGTTTGAGTTTCCCTACCAAAATAAACATCTTAGAGCCTTGGATCGAAAGCCTCCACCATGATTCCACTTCTACATAAATATTTGGGTGTTGAAGCCACATGTATTCAAACTTGAAAGGGCTTCTACCTTTCCATCTTTCCCCAAACTAGCTAAATAACAACGGATTATGATCTGATCCCATCCTAGGAAGAGATACTAATGAGTGCTCATAGTTACCCTCAAACCATTCCATAGAGAGCAATACTTTGTCCAATCTCACTTGGATTAGGTTGTCCCCTATTCTCCTATTCATCCATGTAAAATAATTACCTCTTAAATCAACATCATATAGACTAGATTCTAACAAAAAGTTGCTAAAATCCTCCATGCTCTCTAAGAAGCCTTGGGATCCACCTTTCTTCTCTCTAGGAATCAAAGGGGTGTTGAAGTCCCCTACCACTATCCATATTAGACCTCTTATCCATTGCCCCATCTGCTCTAATTCCTTCCACAACACCTTTATTTCTCTATTCACATTCAAAGCATAAATATTTGTAATGAGGAAGGTCAAATTTGATAATTTTGAAGTTATACAAATAGTTAGAAGGTGCTCATTTTTTGAGATGACTTCCCCTTCAAAGGTATCAAAATTCCATAAAATTAAGATTCCTCCTAAAGCCCCCTTCACCTCCACTTGACCACTGCCACCTTTCTTCCATATCCCTTTCTTAATATTCTCCCATCTTGTAGCATTCAACTTTGTTTCTTGTAACAGAACTATATCAGGTTGGTTATCCTTAATCAAGGATCTCACCACCCTATGTTTGTTAGGGGCATTCATTCCCCTAACATTCCAATACAAGATCTTCATATCCTATTTTTTGTTGTGGGCTTCTACCCACTTGAGTCTAAGATCATATGAATCCCCAAGTTAATATCCTTTTTCATCTCTTTTAAGCATTTTTCCTTTGAATAAGGCCTTCCCACCTTCTTTACCCCTTCTATTCCCACATATGGGGTCTTCTTGGCACTTCTTTTTACTTCTATTTCTTCTTCAATTCTTGAGGATCCTTCCTTTATTGGCAATTCATCTACTATGCAGGGGACCACTTCTAGATCCTTCTCTTCCATATCCATATTTTCCTCCCTTGCTTTTATCTTTTCTTCTCCTATTTGGGGGTTATCCATTTCACTTTCCTTCCTTAGACCATCTTGTTCTGGTGTAGATGAGCTTTCACCCTGAATCCTACCTAGAAGAACCTCATTGTCTACCCTGTTGCTAGAGAATTTCTCCACTCTTACTCCCTCCTTGTTCACCAGGTCCATTACTTTATCTCCACTTGCTTGTTGGTTAACTTCTATTTTCCAAATATTCTTTGGCTCCTCTTCCTTTGGATCTAACTCATTTGCAACTTTATCTTCCTAGTACTAGGACTCTTTTTCCTTGTTTCCTTCCATTTTATCCTTCTTCCATATCTACCTTTTCTCTTTTCCTCCAGAACTTTTAAGATTCTCCCCATCACTTTTCCTCCTTATGGTGGGGTAGTCCTTCGCCAAGTGACCCATTTTTGCACATATTCTACAACTAAAGGGGTCATTCTAAAAAATGAGGTTTTGAATCCAAACTCCCCATCTAGAGACCAACTTGATCTCTTTTGGGAGTTTCTTCCTAGATTCAACTAGGACACACATTATTGCAAAGAACACCCTCTTTATTTCCTTTGTTACATAGTCTATGGAGAGGAACCTACCAAAAGAGTTAGCTATACTCTCAAAAATATCTTCCTCCCATAATTCCAATGGTAAAGAGGGGAGTCTTACCTATATTGGATTTGTGTCTATCTTCTTGGTAGTTGGATTAAAACCTAGAGTCCATTTCCTTAGGTATAGTCCAAATTTGCCCATGAACCACAGACCTCCTTCAAGGGCATTGCAACAATCCTCCTCATTGTTGAAGGAGGTCAATAAGAAACCTCTAGGAAGGAGGGAAAAATCCACATGTCCTTTTATCTTCCATTGATTCACAATCCATTTCTTTATCTAGTCCCCAGTTGGTCTTATTTAGATAATTCACAAAATTAAACTATAAAATGTTATTATTATGTATCTAAAGTTTCTTAAGTAAGTTTAATTGCAATAGGAAATCATGGATCTTTTAGGTATGTATTCAATAATAAGGATTTAAAAATACTAAATAATTTATTCTATTGTTCCTTTGCTTATACCATTTACTTGGTAGATTTATAATATTATTGAAAGAGTTAATAAAATAGTGGATTAATTATTTTAAAGCTAAAACAATAAATATTTTATGGGTGTTTGGTCTTATCATTATTTATTGAAATTTATTTATTTGCTAGAGAACAAGGGGTTCTGCTTGGGTCCCCCACCCTTAACAAATCACAACTCTCTTCCTTAGAGCTTGAAATTTTACAAACATATTTAATTCTCATCTCAATTGAGTTGCTATTGCTAGATACCTACATCATTTTCATAAAAAAGTTTGAATTATTGATTTTCATTTTTTGGATCTTCAATTTTCTATGTGAATACAAATATTCCAAAATTCAACATCTTTTTTCTTGACATTTTTCTATAGCATCCTTCACAATACCAAAACTCCACCTCTACTATCTATGCATTGCATCTTAATAGAGTAATATTTCAAAAACTTTATGCTATCATAGTCCATTTTACCAGATCTAGATTGCTAGTTTCCTTCTTAAAGCATAAGTGCAACTAGAAGAATTGTAATAAAAAGTTTATATGAAAACACATTAATGTTATAAAATAAAGCAAATATTACCAATGGAAAATTCTAAAGTAAATCTTAATCATTATTTGATTTAGGTAGTCAACATTTTCTTATCAATTTCAAATAAACTTACTACTTCCTCTAACCATTGGAAAGATAATTTAACTTCACAATACTTAATTAAAACCCCTCTATTGGCTAGCCTTTTTGCGCATTTGTTTTCTTCCCTTAACGTATGTGAAACCCATTTTTTTCAAACTCTATAGCAAGGTCTTGTATTTTCATAATTACCTCTTATATGTTCCATGGAACCCTTGCTTTCATCAAAATTGTATTTATTACTATTAGTGAGTCACCTATTCCATTTCATTTGTCTGCATGTTTTTAACCCTTCCAAAGCCACCTAAGCTTCAAATTCTCAATTGTTGAAATTTATGGATTGAAAGGAATACTAAAAATTTTATAACAAATTTTGAAATCATATTACTGGCTGTCTTATAGAATGTTACCCATCATGGATCTCAAGTGTAGAAAGGAGATGTTAGACTCTTATATAATTAAGATTCATCTTCATCAATGGAGTTAATGTAAAGGATCTATATCAATCTATGGTAAAAACAAAAATATCTAAAAGTTGGGTTCATTAAAATTTATTCTAGTGATGCTTTTAAAGGAAATCTTAAAAAAATTTTGGTGAAGGTGATTTTTTAATAATGAAGGTAAAATTATCTTCACTCAAAATCATATGCAACTTCAATTAATAATGATGCAAAAACTAAGGCACTTCTTACAAGGATCAATATTTTCATTGAAAAAGATGGAGATATATTTTAATTGAGGGGGATTTACTACTTATTGTTATCTTATCAAGAAAATGGATGTGCAAATTGGATTAAAAATAATATTACTTATGTCTGTCAACTATTGTTGGAGGTGAAGCAAGGAGTGAATGAGATTAAGGAGTGAATATGAGTAGGGATCAACCCTCACCTTTTCTTATTTCAAATCATTGAGAAAGATCAGCGAGCGAATGCAAGTAGGGAACATGTGTGAGCAGGGAGAAAGTGAAATTAGGGAATGTGTGCATGAAGGGGGTAAATGCAAGTAAGGAGCAAGCCCTCATATTTTCTTGTTTTAGATCTTTGGTAAAAAATAAAGGATTTTTATAAGGGAAATATAGGTATCATGGAAGGAAAGTCATATATGAAAGCTCTAATTGGAAGTAAGGATGCCCTAGCTAGAATTATGGATGTTCTAGTTGGGAACAATATATGGTAATCCCTATCCAAGAAGTAGATGTTAAACCAAAAGTAATTATCAAGGATGAGATGATCAAACATGATATAATGGTTTGTAAAAGTAAAGGGTTAACATCTAAGATTCATTTTATACTAGCAATATTTCTTTAAAATTTAAAATTGGCTCAAATGAAAGTGGGGGTTGAATTCATATTACATCATGACTTTTATTTCAAAAGTAATTTTCATTATCAACTTCTCTAGCTCATAAATGAAAGATAAAATAATGAATAGTGGCCCATGGTTTAAGGGAAAATTTGAATTATATTTAAGAATAGGGAGCGAGAAATTTTCTATGGGGACAAAAACTATTAAAAAACTTCTAGTATGGGTTAGGATTTTTGGACTTCCATATTAACTTATCAAAGAGGAGGCTTTTAAATAATATTGATAATATTTTGGGAAAATTCATCCAGGAGAGACCAACTACTAAGGATCAAAAGAATGTATATAAACTAAAAACTTTATTGCCATTGAAATATTGTATTTCAGTGATCCAAATGGTATGAGTCTAGACACAAATCGAGAGAATGTAAATTGAAAATGATGGAGAAAGGTATGGAAAATTTTGGTTTTGAGACAACCTTCAAAATAATGCAAGGAAATCATATAGCAATAGAAGTTGGATTATATCAAGGATTTAATACTCCCAAATATGTAATAAAGAAATCCCCTCTATATAACTATATGAAAAATCCATCACGATTCACTCAAATAAGCTAGTAAAAGAAGCAAATAATGATATAAGGAAAGAACATTGGAATATCAATAATTTGACCTTATTGACCAAGGTTGATGGTGTTTATGTAAGTCTATGGACATTATTGATGTAAGCTTAAAGGCATGTGCAATGTAAGCTTGTGGGCATTCTCTATGTAGGCCTATAGGCATTTTTGGTGCAAGCCTATGTGAATTATCTATGTAATCCTATCGGTGTTCTATATGTAAGCCTATGGGAAAGGATGATGTATTCACCCTTAGCAATATTGATTAAACCACTTGTATGGTTAAACTCAATCAAGGGTTTAATATATTTAATATTTTTTAATTTACCTTTAATCCAAGTTATGTTAACTTAAGGTTTGTAACAATTGGGGACTAGGTATCTCTATAAATCCACCACAATCACTAATCCATTGTATCAATTTATATGATTTGATATTGAGGGGAACCCAATGGGAATCCACCCCTTATTTCTATTTAATTTAATTCTATATTATTATTTCATGTATTCTTTCTTCTTATTTCTCTTTTATTTTTTTGCATATGATTTTGGTGAATGTTATACTTCAGAATATTTTCTCGTAAACAATATAAAATCCAACATGGTATCATAGCCAATTCGAAGCAACCACACTCAATCATAGAGAAGATTTTTTTTGGTGACACAAGGAACAAAAATAGAATAAATCCCCTCTTCTTCCTTCTTGGAGGGAAAAATTAAAGTTTGAATAAAAATTTTTAGAACCATTTATTTCTAGTTTTACATGCCACTTCTTAAGTCCTTTTTTCATGTGCCAAATTTTTGTGTTGGCTTATTCTAGCATTCCTTCAAATTTGTGCAATAATCCCTTTTATTTTTTAAGATAGTGGTCTCAACCCATAACATGGGCATCTTGGCTAGTGTAAAAGCTTTAGGGGTGTGAGAATGTGGGGTCAATTCCTATAAGCATTTTTTTTTTTTCAAAATTGATTCAACTTTTGTTAAAAGTAAAAAATAATATATGTATCTACTATGCTCAACTTGATTCAATAATTTTAAGATGGAATATTGTCTTTTCACCTTTATGAAGTTTCTTAGCATAGTGGTAGTTGAGTGGATTGTTTTAAGGTGGAATTTTGTATTTTTACCTCAAAGAAGTTTCTTGGTATAGTGGTATCTGAGTGGACTATTTTAGTGGAGGTCACATTGAATCCCAACTACATATTTTTTTAGCACCCATGCATCATATTTTGTTGATCCAAGGTCATATTCATTGGAAAAATAAATGAAGAGCATATTATCTTGTCATTCCTCCTCATACGACACCCTTGTATCTTGGCTATCGTAACTCTTCTAAAAAAATTCCAACTAGAAGGTCATGAGCTCAAATCTCAGTAAAATATTTTGTGCCTCTTTTTAGAGCATGGTCTCCCATGCCTATGACATGGTGTAAATTCTTACTCCAACATGCTCATTGGAATGATGGTTGGTAAGCTCCTTGTATCTATGAGATACCATGTTCTAATCCATGGAGTGGAAGATTTTATTGCATGCTTTCTTCTTTGAACTATTATATTTTTAAGAACCCACATACTCATTGGTGTGGCAGTTGGTAATCCTCATATTATCTTCAAGGTCATTGGTTCAAATCACAACTAATTTGGGTAAGAAAATAATTTTTTTCTAGCTTGTCATATACTACAATATACCTTAAGATGTAGGACATCATTTTTGGTCTTAACACTAATGTAAGTGTGCTTGGCTAGTCCAACTTGCATAGCACGTACTTCTCACTGGAGGTCTCCAATTCAAACCTTATTGCTTTCAAGTTGCTCAAACTTACACATGTTGACTAATTTGGTGTTGACATGGTTGTGTGCGTGTGCATGTGTGTGCACGCATGGGTATATATACCTATATAAAGAGAGAGAGGGGCATGCATATATATATATATATATATATATATATATATATATATATATATATATATATATATATATGGTTGTGCTAGTCTTGAAACTAATAATTTATAATTGGCATAAAATGATTGGTTTTCCTTGAGGAAAACCAATCATTTTATGCCAATTATAAATTATTAGTTTCAAGACTAGCACAACCACATGACAAGCCCTAATTGGTTCATTTACCTTCTAAGTTTTGATATTTATTGTTTTTTATTTTAAGTGATAATATATCCAACCTTTTAGAGGCCATATCTTTTGAACGTAAATTTTTGAGTTGTACATATTGGTGAAATAAGTTCAAGTACCTATTATGGTGCTATAGAGAATTTGTTATTACAAAAGAAGTATAATCAACCTTGTTATTACAACTCACTTTCAAAAAATGGGGTTTGATTATTTAAAGACCTACTTTTGTTGCTTGATGATTCAACTATTTAATTTTTGAGATTGGAGAATAGAATATGGTCACCATATTACATATTGAAGATCTTCTCATGGGAAGCTCAAAATTTTTGATCTAGAAGGTAGAGTCATAATTTCATGTTTAAGGAAGTGTTGATCCAGTCTATGTACCTTTGACAAGAGAAAATAAATTTTTTGATGAAGATTCATTATTTCATTTGAGTATTCATTATGGGGGAGACATTACCATCTCTAAGGCCTCGTATTCTTAGCCCCTTATATCAGATAATGAAGGTGTTAAAATATAGAAAATATAACCTTTTTTTTAAATAAAGGGGTAAAAATTTATTGATAAGAAGACAAGATTACAGAGTACAACGAAGCCCCCAACCAGGACTCAAATAAACAACAAAATAGGCTAAAACCACCAGACAGGGTCAAAACCCAAAGAAAACAACAAGAACAAACCACATTAAGTCTGGACATCCTTGTGGATCAACTCCCAGAGGCGCTGAGAGTCCCCAATCGGGAGACTCTCCCAGTTATCCATAATCCAAGGACCCAAAAGCTCAGAAGCCCTTTTGGCCAAATAATCAACAACCCCATTCCATTCCCTTGGTATGTGCACAAAGGAGATAAATTCGAACTCTTCACTAATTCTGAGAATCTGAATGGCCACAGAGGCCAACTACCAATTAACATCCTCCAACCTTTTGTTGTTTAAAATATTAACCAAAATTTGAGAGTCAAACTCGCAGATGCTCCTGCGCCAGCCAAGAGAAAACCCCCTCTGCAAGGCCTCGAGAATCGCAAGAGCTTCCATAAAATTGTTGGAGTGAACACCTTTATAAATGGAAAAGAAAAATCTGACCACGCCAGCAGAGTCTCTCCCAACACCACCAATTCCAGCATGTCCAGGATTACCCCTGGATGACCCATCAGTATTAATTTTTAAAACTCCTCCAGGGGGTGGCCTCCACCTACCATCTCTCCGAACTTTCTTGCTGAGTTGGGGAACCCTGCTAGGGTGAGAAGAGTCCGCACCAACCCCAAAGAGACCAAGGGCCTACCGTACCTTCTCCTCCCTAGAGTCCAAAAGAGGATCCACATCACATTTTCTATGGATAGTTTCTTGAACCATACACAAGATCCTTTGCCAGATCTGTTGAACAACCAAATGTCTACCCTAAAATATGCGATGGTTTCGTTCAAGCCAAATCTTCCAGATGATGCAAGAAGGGCCCAAATTCCAAGCCACCTGGAGGAAGGGGGCATTGGTCGGAGGTCTACCCAGACTACTCCAAAACTCCACCAGGGAGAGCACATGAAAACAAGGATGGTTCCAGGCACTCCACCAATGGTGCCAAATGTCTCTGGCAAGGGAGCATTGGAAAAATAAATGAGAAGATTCATCCTCATTATTACCACAAAGGACACAAAAAGAGGGACCCTAAAATCCCCTCTTCCTCACGTTATCCCAAGTGAGGCATTTATTATGAGCGACCAACCAGAGAAAGAAGTTACATTTAGGCCAAGCAAATCTGTTCCACACCTTTTTCCACCATGTGATAGGGAGGCTCCCAAAATTTTGCATATCAAGAACCTGATAACCATAGGCTACAGAGTAGGTTCCCTTGGGATCAGGGTTCCAAGCCAAAATGTCTTTACCCCTCAATGAAGAGTAAGGCCTCCCCACAAGAATAAGAGCAAGCACATCTCTGTCCTCGACCAATCCCCCTTGGGGCCATTCCTACAGATATTTCCACTTGTACATCTCCAGATTACCAAAAGGTTAGATTCTTTTAAAGTCCTCCACATGAGACCAACCCACTTCCAAGAAACAAATGCTTAGGGAATGTAACCTGGGATATTGAGTCAAGATAGGAGGGTGGCCATCCCAAGAATCCTCCTAGAAAAGAGCATCTGATCCTCGATTGCAAATCTAGAACAAACCCTGCTTAATTAAATTAGCCCCTCTTTTCAGAGTGTCCCAGATAATCGAACCTTTCCCAACCAAGTTGACTCTAGGGATCTCAACCTCAGAAATACCTCTCAAGTACTTACAAGATAATATTTTAGCCCAAATATGATCTTGAGAAGTACACCATCTCTAGTAGAGTTTCATAGCCAAAGCCTACCTAGAAAGAGCCACTTATCGCAACCCAAGGCCTCCCTCTTGAATCGACCTACAAATAGAATCCCACCTAACCAAACTCCATTTAGATTGAGCAAGTTTTCTAGACCACAAAAACTATCTTGACAAAGCATCCATGTCCTTGATAAAATGAGAGGGAGTTGTTTGCACAAAACACCTATAAATGGGTAAAGCTTGAACAATAGATTTTAAAAGCAACACTCTACCCACAAAGGAGAGCCATATGATGGTCCAGTGATTCACCTTCCCTCTAAACTTATCAAGCATAGACTACCAAGAAGATCTAGGTAGAGGATGAGATGAAATCGGAATACCAAGATAAATGAAGGGGGAGTCCCGACTTGGAATCTTAGAATTCTAGCAATCCTAGCTTGAATAAGAGGAGGGGTATTGAAGAAGAAAATAGAAGACTTGTCCTCATTAATCAACTACCCAGAAGCACCAAGATATATGTCAAGAGACTGTCTAATGTTGCCAGCTTCCCTGGTAGTGGCAACTCCCAACAAAGTTGTATCATCAACAAATTGAAGGTGGGAAAGAGGCAGTGAACTGCTATCCCACTTCCAACCCTGAATGAGACCATGCCTAACCTGAGACTTGAGCAGTCTTCCCAACCCTTCCACCATAATGATAAACAAATAAGGAGATAGAGGATCTCCTTGCCTCAATCCCCTCGAGGCCTCAAACAACTCCGACGACTCATTATTAACAAGAACAAAGAACGAGGAAGAAGAAACACAACTCATCACCCATCTAATCCATTCCTCCTCAAAGCCAAAAGTAGCAAGAAATTTCTGAAGAAAGGACCATTTGACCCGATCATAGGCTTTGGCCATGTCCAACTTAATGAACATAGATTTCTCCTTAGAAGTTTCCATCGAGTGAATAGCTTCCATAGCAATAACAACCCCATCCAAGATTTTCCAACCAACAACAAACCCACCTTGCTCCTCAGAGATGATTTTTCTCAACCATATCTTCAGCCTCTCAACAATAATTTTTGTAATGATCTTATACACAACATTGCAGAGAGCAATAGGCCTGAACATATCCAGAGAATTTGCTCCCTCTTTTTTGGGAATAAGCACCACAAAGGTAGCATTTAGGGCCCTTAGCATCTATTTGTTCTTTTGGGACTCATGGACCACCTCCAGAAGATCAAATTTGATTAACTCCCAAAACTCTTGATAAAACTCAATCGAGAATCCATCCGGGCCCGGGGCTTTCCCTTTTTCATCTTGAATACAACATTTTCCAACTCCTCAAGGGAAATTGGGCCCATCAAATGCTCATTCATCTCTCTAGAAACAATCGAGGGAATACAATTTAGAATAAGCTTTTCATCCTCATCATCTGAGAGGGAGTCCTCCTTGAAGAGAGAGGAAAAATACCTCCTAGTCTCTTCTGAAATCTCCCTGAAAGAAGAGAGAAGGGCACCCTGAGAATTCACAAGAGAGGAAATCAGGTTACCATTACGATGAGCCTTAACTGAGTTAAAAAAGAAGGTCATGTTCCTATCCCCTTCCTGAAGCCAATCCACTCGAGCTTTTTATTTCCAAAAAATTTCTTCCCTCAACTCCCATTCAACAAGTTCTTTCGTAGCCTCAGATTCCTCAAAGAGAAGCTCCTCCATGAGTCCATGATCTCTAATCTTCCTTGAAGCTTCTTCCACCTTCTTAAGAGCCACCAACTTAGCCAAGGAAAGGTTCCCAAAATTTAGACTATTCCACCTCTTCAATTTATGCTTAACAAATTGTAGCCGCTTCATAAAGGAATACATAGCGGTGCCATGAGAAGGTTTGCCATTGGTCCACCAACCTCGCATGAAATCATGAATCTTAGGATCTCGAAGCCACATAAGTTGAAACTTAAAGGAAGGATTCTTCTTTAGCCCAAACTCAAGAGTAGAGAGTTTGATAGGCCAATGATCAGATCCCCTACCCTCCAGAATCATAGAACTAGAGCTTCTATTATTACCAATCCAAAAACTAGAGATCAAAAACCTATCCAGTCTCTCTGAGATGGACTCTTCCCCACATCTTCTATTGTGCTAGGTAAAGATCCCATTATCCGACTTGATGTCAACCAAGTTCAGGGCCCAGATATGAGCACTGAAGATAGAAGAAAAAGGCTCGAGATGATCAACTCCATCACGTTTCTCCTCCAGACAAGTGATAGAATTGAAATCTCCAACCAAAATCCATGGGTATAGGGGAGCCAAACTTCTCACAAAGCCAATGTGCTCCCACAAATTTACTTTACCATTGTAATCAATAGGAGCATACACATTTGTAAGTAGGATGGTTTCACCAGATTCATTATCATGCCCGATCATCGAAATAGAACATCTACTAGAAATCCAAGTAAGAGGAGAGATCTTAATCGGATCCCATAAACAAGCAATACCACCAACATATCCACATGCACCAATACACTAGCATTGACCCCTTCTCCACAACTTGGGAGTAATATTGAACATACTATCAGTAGCCAATTTAGTCTCTTGAATAAACACCACATCCAGAGAATGTACACGAATCAAATCATGAATAACTTTTTGTCTAGGGATGTTGTTCAACCCCCTTACATTCCATGAGAGGATAATCATTTTTGGGGGTTAGAAAAATGGGAGTCCAATGTTCTCACCAAGCTTGACTCCACCAAAGTCTCCCCCATTAACTTAATTTTATCCTGGTCTTTCTTTCGACCCACCTTCATATTCTTATCCGAAGCACCTTTTTTAATTGTTTTCTACTACAATCCCAACATCGTAGGAGTTTTGTAGTCCAAGGATGACTACATCAGTGCTTGAGTAGGAGAGAGCACAACTATATCTGTGCCACTTTCCAAAATAGTTTTCCTTCTAGGGCTAGAGCCAACCATATCACCTGTACTCAGAGCCAAAGCCATATGTTCTTCATTTAAACCCACTAGATCTGATTCCTTAGGTTCCACCTCAAGAAGAGACATCTGATTCGGCCTTGTTATATCTGCATCAGGTAGTGATATTTTAGGTAACTCCATGCACTGATCAAGATCATCCAGTATCTCAAAATGGTTGAGCAGAGCATCTAGCTGGCTATCCTTAAGGGCTCTTTTTACCCTTCTTCCTCTGTTTTAGGGTTTTACAGGAACAAAGCCTTCCTTATCCCGATCCCCTTCCTTTATCGAGGCTTTTTCTTTATCCAGATTTTGTGCAGATCGAGAGGGCCCAAGATTTGAAGCCATGGGTGGGACAAACTTAGGATATTTTCTTTGCAGGTGGTCGTATTCATGACAGATCCAACAACGAAATGGAAGAGCTTCATAGTCAAGTTGTTGAACCCATGTAGATGATCCAAACTGTATTTCAACAGAATCTGGAATAGGATTGTTTAAATCAATTTTGACACAGATACGGGCAACAAAAATTACCTTTTTCTCCATCGTCTGTTGTGATGGTCCAACCGGCTTCCCAAGAAGAAGGGCAATCATATGCAAGATGTCGTTTCTCCAAAATTCCAATGGGAGCCACGGGAGCCGAACCCACACTGGAACCCACGATGACCGCTCCTCTGACGGGTTGAAACCCACATGCCAAGGTTTAAGAAAGAGTCCAGCTTGGTTACAAAAATAGGGACCCCCTTCAAATGCTTTGTTACGATCCACAAGACAAGAGAAAACCACCATAAAATAGCTATTCGCACTCAACATCACCTCCACGTCACCGTCAGGGTTCCAAGTCTTCCTAACCCAAGCCTCCACAAAGGGAAGAGAAATTTGGATGCCCATAAATTTACCAATAAGCGCATGCTTGGTTAAATACTCCACATCTTCCACCACCGAGTCTGGTTGAACCACTAGAACCGGCCTGGCTTCACATCGTTCCAAACATCCATTGTTCTTTAACAAACGATTCCCGACATGCATTGGGAAATCTTGTTCCTTCCAATCATTTTTAGATGAAAAAATGTCACTAGCATGCACGCTCTATGATGGGCCCGATGCCATCACATGAATATGGTATCTTAGAATATTAGAGCTACAAATAAAACCCCTAAAGAAATAGTTATGAGTGAATCAATAGTTTGTTATAGTCTTGGATTTATTTTAATATAAGAAATAAAAATAAGTAGTTAGGAATGGGAGGAGGTATTTAAATTTTTTTATGAGATGGGGTATTATTTAACAATTTTTATTATAGCTTGAAGATATCAAAAGCAAGCACCCAACCTTACCTTGAGCTTCAATAGGGATTGAAAAAATATAGGACAAACAAAAATAGGATGGAAAATTGCCATAATAAAAAAATTAATTTGGGTTTTTTGTTGTAGGAAGAAAAAAATTAAAGTTTGGGTTGTGAATTTATATGATACAACTAGCATTACACTTCATGATAGATGTTAGAAGGACATCAAATATTTTATGTCAAATTTAGTAAGATATTACCTACAAAAGATGATCAAAATAGAAATAAAAACATGCAAAAAGAATATAGTTCTCTATTGACATATAAAAGAACTATAACTATAACTATATATATTCATGAATCAAATACAAAGTATATGAAGCCTCTTCAAAGGGAAACCTCCTTAAGAATAGAGCTCTTGGTACAAAATATGATTCAAGACGATGATATCTTTATTACAAATTTAATATATAAATATGATAAACCTTAATCCAAATGCTCAAGATTCATCCAAAGACATAAAATATACGCCAAGCTAATTAATCTTAACTTTAATGCTCAAGGGTTGACCCCACATACAAATTAGACCTAAGATAAACAACTAAATTATGATTATTGCAATGCTCATAAAGTAATAATAATAGAAGGTTAGGATGTAAGGGTCCTAATATGCCTTCTCCCTTTAGAAATATTTATCCTCAAAGCTTTAGGTATAGAAACTATTACTAAAATTAGAGGAAAGGTTCCCAAGTTTTATCTTCTAGTTACAAGCCTCATTTCTAGACAAAAATATCTATGATGGTGCGATGATAGAATTGGCATGAATGTTTATCCAAAATAGCCTTAGGTTTGAGGATTATGGATCTTTCATTGTCTCATTAAGCAAGTTTCAATTGAACATGAACATGTTGTCCAAGGGTATTCTTCACAAAAGACACATGGGAAATAGATAGTATCTTGGAAGATAGAAGGGGATCTAATTTATAAGTGAATTTGTCAATTCATAGAATTTGATACAGTCCATAGATTTTTTTGCTAACTATAGAAGTCCTTTGAGATTAAAGGATGTTTAATTATATGATTGCAGTTATAGAAAGACCTGTCCCCTTCAATGAATGTGTACTTTAAGTAGCATTGATATGCTTATTGCCTCATATAATTTTGAAACAATGTTAAGTTATTCTTGAGAGTTTAGTGTAGAGTTTTTTTGTGGATGAGAGTTGAATAAATGGCTTGTACATTAGAACTACTTGGAAGGTAGGATGAGGGAAATGATAGTTGTTGGCAATAAACAATTGTTGGATTTTACAATATTTTCTAGAAATGAATGGAAGTGATCCATCTACTCAAATCTTATATAGAAAGCATAAAATAGGATGAAAGAGAGAAAGATATAGTGTTAACCCATATACACCATACATAATTACTATATTATCCATAGATAAGAATCAAAATATTATGATAAATAAATGATAAAGTGGTGGTGGTATTTATCCTAACATCGAAATCCCATTTACATAAATGAGCTTAATCTAAGTTAACCAGAAGACTTTATGATTAATTTCAAGTTTATAAGATGGGTTTAACCATAAAAAGGTTAGCCATAGGCCATAGGGATTACATAATAATATATTATGATAAATTAAATACATTTTACAATAAATTCCCTTAGGCCTATCCAATATTACATCATACAATATTTTCCTTGGCCATGAAATAGATTAAACTTTCAACATTGTCTCATAATATGAATTGAAGAGCCAAGAAGAGAAGACAATAGTGACAATAATATCTCCCCCCATAATGGATGTTATAATAGGTATTCACACTTGAGGTAGATTCAAATTAATCCCTCTCATCATCTGAAATATGCTATTGTAAAATGCTTACTACACAAGAGTCTCCTTAGACTAGACTGTGGTCATCACTGCTATGATTATATACTCCCTCACATAGCTAAAACACTTTTATTGAGACTTTGAATAAAGAAGACAAGTCAAGATCACTACCACCTCTAAAAATAAACTTGACATGGAATTTGAGAATGAAGTTGCAAAATGTATTAATAGGAGTGCTTAAATAACACAAAATAGAATCAAACAAGTGCAATTGATTGCTAATCCTAGATAGAAATCATTAACCAACATAGATTACAGGTGCAATAAACATGCAAGAGACAAAAAAGTCTCAACAAACAACTACAAAAACCCTAAAAAACTAATAAATCCAACTTGATGTGAGCATGAAAGCTTCACATGAATACAAAGCATAATATGACTTAAGCTTAAAATCATAAGCCTAAGATCTATGTATGTCCTCATTATTCCTATCGACCATGGAACCCAATGGTTTCAACAAATCAGGGAAGTCATGAGCCATTTGGTGGTGAGAGATCTATTGAGTTTGGTATGAAAGTTGATCATGATGGGTGACAAGGTATGATGTAGAATAACCTTATCGAGTGTGATAAGTCTTTGTGTTAAATACTCTCTGTATCAAGTATAAGCTAAAAGTCATGTACCACATCTGCTAGGTGGAAGATGATGGCTTTAGTCTCCAAATTAGAATCCTCATATGGCTTGAGAAGGTCAACATTAATAAAATCATGTATGCCAAGATGTGTTGGAAGGTCCAAGCGGAAGGTATTTTCAGAGACCTATTGAATGATGGTATATGGTCAATAATGAAGAGGTTTTATCTTGCTATGTGCTTTCTCTGAAAAGTGTCATCTGTCCAAATAAAGCTAAAATATGTCTCCAACCCAAAATAAATGAGGAATGTGACATTTTTACATTGTTTTCTTATGCTATTGTTAAGTCTTCTACAACATATATGTTACCCTAGACTGAAGGATCTGCAAATGCTGAATGAAATAAGTTTCCTTATATTTTTCCTTTCAAGGTGTGCAATGGATGAAGATGGAAATATTAAGGGTAACTCATATGGGGCCAGTGGTTGAAACATAAGATAAAATTCAAAGGGTAAATGCGTTGTAGAGCTATGGACTGCTCGATTGTAGGTATGCTCACTTTGCATGAGGCTCAAATATCACTTTTCTAGAGAGGAGTGGTGATAGATCCTCAAGCTTTATACAAGTGTGTGATTGATCACTTCGATTTGTCCATCTGACCGTGGATGGAAATTCATGGAGAAATTAAGAGAAACTTCCAAAATATTCCACAAGGATCTCCAAAGATATCCAACAAATCATGGATACTTGTCAAAAATAATGCTGGTTTGTAGACCAAAAAAGCACCATACTATTTTGAAGAAAATATATGCTAAGTTTGGTGTAGTTCTGGTCTTTTTACTATCTTAAAGGTTTTGCTAGAATTTGAATCCCAAACTTTGCTGATCCAATACTTTTTCCTCTTGATTGGATGTGCTTTGATAGGGTGCCCTTTTGAATCAGGCCATTCATCCTTTTTTTTTTATTCTTGCTCTATGCATGGTACATTCATCAATAGTTGCTCAATGCGGCATCCATGGAGGAGTTCAGTTGGAATCTCAATCCTAGCCCTATCCCTTGTCTTTAGGTCCATCCATATCCAATATTCCCATAAGTAGCCTCAAAGCGCATCGATGAATATCCCTAAGAGGTAGGTGTTGAATTCTATTGGGAGATTAGTCATCACTTAAAGAACCATGAATCTGAGGCCTTGTGGAACCCCTTGGATTGGATAATGCCCCTATTCCACTACACCATTTTCTATTTGATTGGCTAAAAAGCTTGCTTGATCACCTCTACCACTATTTTTGGCATTTTTGGGGTGTCAACCCTAAGGTCGATTGCAAAATTATGTACCAACTCATTGTCATAGACCAAAATCAGATATAAAGTTGCTAGCTTGATCTATTTCATTATGGAACTAGGGTTTCATATGGTTTCAAATTTGCTCTAGTTCTCCCTAATTTGCTAGGGTTTCCTTTGGATCTGCCTCTAATAGGGCGCTCAGTAGTAGTTATTATTTGGGCCTATCCTTAGCTAACTGAGGAGCCTTAGAGAGCCTTTAAGTGTTGTATTTGGTGGTCACCAAAAGTTTTGGTAGGCTTGGGTTAAGTATGGTTATGGTAATGATATCCCTCCCTAGTCCAGTTGACATGGGAATCTTTTGTCCACCTCAAGCTTGATTGGTGTATTAAAGCCCGATTGGACTAAGTTCTTATTGATTCCTAATGGTATTGTCTGATTGGATCTCTCACATGCTTATTACTTCTCCCAAGTAACTAGAATCTACTCTAGGTGAGCAGTATTTTGGTCATGGGTGATCGAGGAGTGGAATGGTTGGCTCTATGTTGATGTCTCTAACTCTAAAAGTGGGATAGGTACCTAGATGGGCATATCCTCACTTGATGATGCTACAAGTGGTTAGAAATCTCCCCTAGGATAAATATTGTGAGGGTAGGTATTTGGAACTAATAGTACCATGTAATAGGATCCTTCTCATAGGCCAGGGCATGTGGTTATCGGTGTCCCTTAGGAAGGGACCTATAGCCTTGGTTGTTTTGCTGGTATGAAGGTTTTGGATATATCTGTTGTTGAAATATTTATACTTTTGATTCCTCTTTAGGGTAAGTACCTCTTCCAAGAGTTCCTAAAGCCTTCATTTCATCTATTTTGGTCATAGGTTGGGATTTTAGGGCCAGATGAAAGGGGACAACACCTAGGATTGGGCTTACAACTAGGACAAGTGTAACAACCCACCATAGCCAAACCAAGAGGGAGATAATTTGTTTTTACACAAGGTTCACAAGAAGTCCCAATAAATTTCTAGCATTATAAGGCATAACCAGAGTTGAGTTCAATGTCACTGTAGATGACACTAAAGTAGATAGGAATGACCAACATCCCGTAATCTCTAGGGTTCACTTTTATAAACCTCACCATTTAGAAAGTATGCCATTAGTAGTTTTCTCACCTTTCCTATGTCCTCATCGATATAGGATAATTTGACCATGATGTAGGGATTATCGTTTAAGGCCTTTATCACTTAAAGAGAGATACCTTTCCCCTAGCCCTACATAAGTTTATCTATGTAGGATTATTCTAACATAATGCCTTAGTGCTTAGTTACCACACCTCTATGGGCTAACTAAGGCCATTACCACTCACTTGGTAATGAGCATGGTCACTTGATCCTCACCATTCAAGGTGCCACCACTATAATATCTTGTGAATGATATCAAAGATATCACCACTTTGGGTACACCCGAGCCTCATTGTTCAAGGTATTTTAGTCACAAATATCTGGTTACTACATCACCGCAACTCCTTATGGATATATACCTAGTTATTACATCACCACAAATCCTTTCAGGTTGGATTAACTTCTTGACTTAGGGGTTCTAATATGGCTCTAGAATTCATGCCCAAGGATTCCCATCCAAACCCAAGAGTCTAAGCATGTATAAAATAAAATATTATATCTCTTAAAAACAAAGTGCTATAAATAATTGCATCATAACACTTTTCTAAAGTAAAAAATACTTCCATTTCACAAACTAACATTTGTTATTTCCTTTATCTTCTATGCAAGGAATAACCCATATTTCAAGGAAATAAAACTACAATCCATACTAGATTTTCAACATCCTTTTCAAAAATTGCATTTCTTAACATTCAAGAATATCAACACTAAATCTTCCATTCTAGGATTAATATAACAAGAATACTCTTTACAATACATCTTTTTTCTTCATCATGAGTTGTATAATTTCAATACAATATCTCAAAAAATTTAATCATTACATTTAAAAAATATAATGGTCTTTAAACATTCTTCTTTTCAAGGTCCTTCTCTTGAAGATATTTACCCACAAACTTGAAATGAAGTTTAGGGACCAAGACAACTCATGAAATTGCATATGCAAGCCTATCATGCACTATGCACACATAACAATGCAATAAACAAAATCAAGCAATTTTCCATTGCAAAACAATGAGAGAATCCCATACTTCTCCCAAAACATGGTTTAATAAAAACCCAAGCCTCATTCATCTAACTTTTCCATAACATCTCGTAACATCCATTGCCCAAATCATAATCTATAACTCTCCTTGTATTATTTAAAAGAAAACCATTTGTTAGTAAGCCATAAAGTAACCCATTTTCCTTAATTAATATTTCCATAAAATGTTCTAATTCTAAGAACCAACCTCATTGAATTAATTATATTACCAATAAAACCAAAACTTGATTAATATTTTCAGCAACATAGAATTACTCAAACCATACTAACATGATAAGATTTATTTTTTTGAAAATAATAACAATTCATTACTATTATCTAAGACTATAGATTATGAGCAATAAATAAAATATTTAAAAGAAAATATTTACAAGCCCATCCCTTATATAATACCAAAATAATCTTGAGCTAAGAAACACAAATACAAAAATTAAAAGATAACATCCACATAACACAAAAGCTACCCTAAAAGATAACTTCATCCGCATGCTACCATACAAAGTATAAAGTAAGCATACCAATGAAATCATAAACAATAATACATGCCTTAGATATTAACAAAAAATACACTTTTACCTCCATTCTGGATTTACACAAACCAAGAACACAAACCAGAACCTTGATTCAGAACTTGGATTAAGCAACTAACTCAACTATAAGAGCCATGGATACAAAGAAGCTAGATTGGAAATAAAATTGAATCCAAATCTATAGAGCACTGCACTACTATTGAGAACAACATACTATAAAGAAACACCCTCCAACCTCAACATAATGCCAATTCTCAAAAGTACAAAGAACCCATGCATCTAAAAACACACTAATACAAGATTGTTTTTGAAGGAACCACATCGATCATAAGTAAGGAGACTAAACTGATGAGTGACATGGCTAGGCAATTGAAAATAGAACACAAGAAATTATAAAAATAAAGTCTTCAATAGAACACACAAACCAAATATATCTATGGTTACCGAGAATCCATATGCTCAAAAGCTTACAAGATTAAGCCGTAACCCAGGCTTCATAGAGAACGATCTCTCAATGTTCTCCAAAACAACAATAATTGAAAACCTCAATGAACATTAAACTACAACACAAATCAATCAAAATATATATAGTAATGTTCAAAGATAAATTATGAGGAGAAATACCTCTACACAAGTTAATCCTAGTTTTATTTCCTCCTCACTTTTGTTTTCGAAGCTTCTTCAATGTCCTCATTCCAAAGCCTCGGTTCCTTTCTTCGCTAGCTTCTAACCAAGCCCAAAGAATCCCCCTTTAAAGTTTCTAGGTAGGTTATCATTGGGAAATATCTTCTTTCTCCCTCAATCCTACCAACCATCCCATCCCCTGAGGCATTTTCGATCATTTACGATAGAAGAACGCTCCAAGACTCTTTGTTTACCATAACACTACCTTTCTACTACTTTGGTTTTAAAGAAAGATTTTATTAATTTATTGCATAATCTAGTTTTTTTTTTTGTTAATTATAGTGTTTGTATTTATAGCGGGTTTTAACAAGGATCCCAAAACCTGATTACATAAGAAATGGGCCTAGGGCATCAATCCCTTGAAACTGAACACCAAAACAGAAATTCCGCCTAGCTGGTAACAGTAAGCATGAAACAATCCCTCTCAGCGGAAAACAAACAAATAAGAAAGAAAGTAGTTTTGGAGATCCCGCCAACGGGGAGTAGCCAAAAACCACCATCGAGAAGATCCCGCCCAGCAGGAAGCAAAGAAAAACCATTACAATAAAATCCCGCCTCGCGGGAAGCAGTCAAAACCACCACAAACAGTCCCGCCTAGCGGGAAGCAACAGGGAAATCCCGCCATCCGGGAAACCAGCAGAAAAGAAAGGATCCCGCCTCGCGGGAAAACCGGCTGATTTGGCGGATCCCGCCCTGTGGAGAAACCATCCCGCCTATCGGGAAAACATTTCGTTTAGTGAGAGCCATCCTACAGGAAGCCGACAGCCAGCACAGAGAGGATCCAGCCCATCAGGAAGTGACCAGAGAGTTGCACCACAAGGAACCCGCCTCGGGAAAATAGAAGAGGATCCCAGCAGCAGGGACCAAGAATCCCGTCCAAGCACAGAGCCCACCGAGGATTCGCAAGAAAAGAGGGAAGTTGTCCAAACCCTAAACCGTCACCTCCATCGCATCGAGAAACGTAGGGGACCATATCCACGCGAATAACCTGCAAAAAACCCTAGGGGGAAGCCTGAGGGAAAAAGGGAAGGGATCCCCAACCAAACAGGGATCCCTGGGAAGCACCAGTCTGAAAAAACAACCAAGGAAACCCTAGCCGGCCGGGAGGGGCGCAGATAGTGGAAAAGGATCTCCCCCCAGGAGATCATCTGCAAACAACCACTCCCCGGCTTTGCATAATCTAATTTAATTTAGACTTACTAAAGTTATTAAGACAAAATATTAGAGGATATTTTACTTTTCTCATTAATTAAATTAATTAATTTTATTAATAGCAATTGTTAATATTGACCATTAATATCAATATTAATATTTTGAGCATTATATGGCATATAAGATTATCTCCAAAGCGATGGTGAATTAATTAAATCCATTGTTAGATACAATTATTTTAGCAGAGCAAGGAGGATCTATGAAAGGGAGACAAATTCTAGATGGGATCATAGTAGCTCATGAATTTATACATTTAGTAGCTTCAAAAAAAGAGAGAGCAATGATCTTAAAACTTGATATGAGTAAAGCATATGGTAGGGTTAAATGGGATTTTCTTTTTGTAGTTTTAGAAAAGTATGGATTTGGGAATAAATGGGTTAGATGGATTAAAACTTGTGTCTCTATAGTTTCTTATTTAGTGTTGATCAATGAGTTACTAACATAATATTTTAAAGCCACGAGAGGCCTTAGACAAGGAGTTCCTCTATATCCTTAATTGTTCATTATTATGGTAGAGGTTTTGAGTAGGAACTTAAAGAAAACTTACAAATATGGGCCTATATGTAGAATTAAGGTTAGTAATAACATCAACAACATCACCCATCAATAGTTTGTAGATGATACAACCCTTTTTGGAAGGGCAAGGATAAATGAGGCTAGAGATTTGAATAAATTTTTAAAGGAATATGAAAGAACATCAGGGCAAAAAGTTAATAGGACAAATTCCAAATTTTACTTTCTTAACACTCTAGCACCTTATTGAAGCTAGAATTTGTAGGTTACTTCAAATGGAGGAGGTAAATTTACCAGCACCTTATCTAGGGATGCATTTATTTGAGGGGAGAAAGAGGATAGAATTATGGAATCCAATTATTAGTAAAGTTTAGAATAAACTACCAACTTGGAAAGGTAGATGGTTATCATTAACAAGAAGAGTGCAGTTAATTAAGTCAATCTCACAGACCTTTCTAGAACATTATGTCATTGTATACTATCCCAAAATCAGTTGAAAAAATTTTAATCTATATTATGCGATCATTTTTATGATCAAGTTTACATAATAAAAGGAATTTTTCTTTGGTAAAATGGAGCAAGGTGTGTGATGATAAAACTAGGGGAGGTCTTAGTTTAAGAGTTCTTACATATGCAAACTTAGCTCTTAGGGCAAAAGTAATCTAGAGATTGTATAAAGAGATTTACAAAAAATGGGTAAGAATTCTTCAAAGTAAGTAGGTTAAGCCTAATGACTAAAGTTTAATATTTAATGTATTCTCTCTACCAAATGGTTCTTCTCTTTGGAATGGTTTAAAAAAATCTATTGATCTAGTCATTAAAGGTTTAATATGGGTGGTGGGAACTAGAGAAAAAATTCTATTTGGATGGATACTTGGTGTGATAAAAAACTACTCAATTTAGATATAATTTTGAAACCTTGGATGAGATTGCTTTAAGACAAAAATGGTGATAGGGTTTAAAACATAGTACAAGGATCAAGAAGGAAGATAAAAATGGAAATAATTTTTTTTTACAAGTATATAAGACATTGAAAATATGAGGTAATTGAGCAGAAAGATAACAACTGTGATTATTCTAAGGGGAGCGAAGGATAAATTGACTTTGGAGATGAATAGCTCAGGAGAATACACAACAAGAAGTGGATATAATGTGAAGCACCAAAAAAATAGTAATATCACTAGAATATGGAGAAATATTTGGGATAGACCAAGCATTCCTAAAGTTAAAATATTTGTTTGGATATTAGGTCATAGAAGAATTCTATCCTAGGATAATATTATGAAAAAGGGTTTTCATGGTCCCTCTCAATGTTTTCTTAGTAAAAATTAGGACAGTATAGACCATCTCTTGGGATATTGCTCAATAGTCTAGAAACTATGACAATGTATTCTTAATATGTTTGGTAAATTAATGGTGATGAATATAAAAATTGAAGAACGGTTAATGCAATGGTAGAGCACTTATACAAGTGAGGATTTATAGACAATGTGGATATATCAAAAGATACAATACTTTAGACTATATGGCTAGAAAAGAATAGAAGAATATTGAAAGGAAAGGAAAGAAATTTAGAGGTAATAAAAATGAATATTTATTTAGCCATAGAGGAGTCTAAACCAACCCTATCAACTCATCCAATCCATAATCTAGAACCAAAGATCCTTGATAGATGGATTCAAGTCATCAAATGGTATTATGCTATTGGGGATAGAAAAAAAGAAGGCAAATAATATAAAGTGGAAACCACCAGATGTGGATTTAATCAAATTGAATTTTGATGGGGCATCTAAAGGAAATTAAGATCCATTAGGAGGAGGAGGAATAATTAGAAATAATAAAGGATATATTTTATCTAATTACACTTTCAATAGTAGACCTAAGACAAATAATGAAGCTAAAACTTGGGCAAATTTGAAAGGGTTAAAATATGTAAATAAATGAAATGGAACAAAGTATGGATGGAAGGTTATTCACTCATAGTAATAAATGCAATTTTGAGAAAAACAAAGGCTCCATGGAAAATACAAGAGATAATTATGGAAATTCAAGACCTTGCTATAGAGTTTGAAGAAATAAGGTTTACACACACATTAAGGGAAGAAAACAAATATGTAGATAGGCTAGCCAATAAAGAGGTTTTAATTGAGGATCATAAAGTTAAATTCTATTTTCCTTGGTTAGAGGAAGTAGTAGGTTTAGTTGAAGATGATAAGAAAATGTTGACTACCTGAATCAAATAGTGATTAAGATTTACTTAAATGTTTTCCATTGGTAATATCTAATTTATTCTATTTAATGTGTTTTCATATAAACTAATTGTTATAATTTTTATGGTTGCACTTGTGCTTCAGGAAGGAAACTATCAATCTAGATATGGTAAAGCGAGTTAATGATAGTGCGATGTTTTGAAAATATTACTCTACTAAGATGCAATGCATATATAGTAGAGGTAAATTTTAACCTAGATTAAGGTAGGTGATACACCAAGATCCTAAATCTTTTTGCATCATGGTGGGATTAGATGAACATATGCATCATCATTAACAACATACAAGGAACACGGTTTCATGAAGCACAAATCATCACAAGTAAGCATATGCAAGAACCAGGACCAAAAGAAAAATAGTCACAACTTCTTATATACAATAGCCAGATTATATTCATGCCTAGGAAAGAGGCTCAAATATTATAAAAAAGTGACTCAAGGCTCGAGCTAGGTCATAATACAAAAGAAAAATAAAGGAAAACTGCATATAAGGCTCTATACTAGGCATAAATATAACCAATTTTCAATACCTACTGTAGACACTAAAATCATGTCAATCCGATTAGGCAACCGAAAGCATTGGCTAATTGACATCATATGACCCCCTTGGGCAACCCTCAGAGGTGTAATAATGGTCCTAACCACTCTTGGAAGGATCTAACCCACTTTTGGGAGGTTTTTGTCCACATAGGCATGACCGTCCCACCCTAGGATGGTCATAGTTCATGGTTGTCCCACCCAGGGACGGTGGCATAGCAGTCGTCCTTTGGTGCGATGGCCACAAGATTTGACTCCCAAAAAGTCAAATTTGGATAAATAGCACCAAAAAAGTACCATTTATCCAACTTATTCAATCATGCAGACATGAGGGCACATAATCCTTATGACATGTTGTAGAATGGAGGTCAAAATGGGAGATTCTCTTCCCCTTCCAATGCATGCTCAGTTTTAGACAAGTGGCACCTCTTGCCATGCATGCCCTTGCATACCCATTTACCAAAAGATCCCATTTGGCTATAAAGTGGATCTATTTTCCACCCAAAACATAGAGAGGAGTTTTGATACATAGCAACAAAGTGCTACCAATATTTCCCCTCACTCTTTTGTGCCTTTTTCCCTCAAAATATCTACCTAGCGAAGGAGGTTTGTGAGTGATTCAAGGGGTGTAATATATTTGCAAAACTGAATCATATGAGTGAATTCCACCACCAAATTTGATGACAACACTATTGAGAGAGTTTATGACCAATATACAAAGGAATTGGTGGTAAATTAGGAGAAAAACTGGTGGTCGTCCCACCCCAGGATGACCCCCATTATGTGACAGTCACCACCATCCCTATAAGGTATGATAATATATATATGAATAATTTTTCTACTATTTTTAATTAGGCATATTCTAGGTTATATTATGAACATGCTATCCAAATTTCATGCAATTTGGAGTTATATTGAATGAGATATTGCAATTTTAAGGTTTTACAAGCTTTCGGGGACCATCTGAATATGCACATGAAACTGTGACTGACCTTGCCAATACACTGACATGGGTCCTCTTAAAATATCATTTGATGTATACTGTCCAATTTTGGTTTGATTTGGAGGTGTTTTGATCCATAAATTGCTTGTTTTGTGTTTTGTAGGCTTTGTAGGTACATTGTGAATGCAACACGGATTTAGAGGCAATTTCTATTCTGTTTTTGATTAGATCTTCCCAAAATGATCTATTATGCATATCTCTGCAATTTTAGATCATTTGTAGTTGTTTTATATAGGTGAATTGCATATTTACACTTTTTAGCTTATAGTTGCATGTATGGCTTTTGCATGTTTCACATTCTATGCACTTGCTATTTAACAAATCTGGTTTCTTTATGTGCAGGTGCAGGTTTTACAGTGCATGAGTAAGGAATAAAAGATCAGAACAAAAAAGAACAAAATGGCGACATCATACGTTAAACCACCTCAATTTTGGGTACGAGGAAGAACATTAGAAGTGCACACGAGCTTGTTTGAAAGGACTTGATCCTTGGGCACCCATTTTTTGTAAACAAGTATATCAAAATAAGAGCCCTCAAGGGGAAATTTATGTAACCATGTTATGATTTATCAAATAAAATAAAGAGAAACACCCATTTTTCTTGCACTTATTTGGATTCCATGGTTGTTTGCATATGTCCTTTTATAATGCTTGATTAATACCAGATATAGATGCATCTTGTTTAGCATTCTTAGGTGCACTGTTTTTCCCATACTTTAGTGGTGATCATAGTGGTAACCTATATCTATTGATTTGGTTAAAAATTTAACCTTGTTTTTATTTACATTATTGTAACCAAAAGAACTGAGCAATAAAATATGTAAAACACAGAGAGAAAAATTGCCAAAATTGCTTTTCTTTATTGATTTTGATACAATTTGTTACAAGAATGAATTTTGGATTGCCCCAAGTATGTTTGGGACAATGTTACAATGCTTTCTCACTCTATATTGATGCAGATGAATGAAAAATGATGGAAATATATCTTCCAATGCTTTTGTAGAGGCACGTGCTCTTCGTTCTTCCAACCACAATCCAAGATGAGTGGGCTTTGGTATCCGACAAGGGACCACTCCAGCTTCAGCAGCTTATCCAAAGTACCTGTCACCTACACACATTCCAACTAGCAAAGAGATTAGTAGCACCTGCATATTTGAGCAATAAGATTAATGCATACATAAACCCTCAGCATATAATAATGTGAAACAAATGATAGAACAAATCAACAAATAAAGCCTTGCTAATCAAGTGAATTCTATTATAGATCTCTGATGTGCGTGCGATTTCATGCTCGAGACTATAGAACCGTAGAAGCGCGATTGTGGGCTAGAAACTATGAACCTATGGTTGTGAAACTTCAGACCTGCATTTTCGACTGTGAAACAACGGACGAGCGATTTTAGCTGAAATGATAGGTCACATCGGGATGCGTGCCAACGATCAAAATCGAGCTCGTGCTCTTAGTTTCTCATTGGGTCTAGATATATTTTGGCAGCCTATCGGTATGCAAATTCAACTCCCTTTGTTTTGTGGACTAATGATGCTTTTATAGGCTTCCTAGGGCTTTGGAGGGGAATGAGAGGTGGCAAGCCTGATATGCCAAGTGGCAAATCTAAAATGGATATGCCAAGTGGCAAATCTAAACTGCCAGGTGGAAGGGGCAGTTATAGTGAGTCATTTAGTGTGGCTCACTTAACTGAGGTGATGTGGCTTCAAGTGGAGTGGGATGTGGGATGCTGTTTTATGTGAAGGGACAAGGAGACAACAACAAATGAGTTATGGCATGGGTGTTGGGAATCTGTCTCATGTGTAAGGACAAAGGGGGACAAATATTCTATCACAGTTATGATGAACTTATGTTGTCCAAATGAAGCAGGTGATATTTTACCAATCAAATCAAGACCCCATTGTGAAAAGGGCCAAAGAATTTGAATGGGTTGTAATGCGTGCGATGGTACATGAGTCAAATTTGCATGATATTGGCACTTTTGACACCTTTTGACATATTTGCAATAGTCATTTTCCATGGTCGGCCAATAGTATCCCATGCGCAGTATTCTCTTTGCAATGGCCATTCCACTGAAGTGGCCACCGCAAGTACCATCGTGGGCTTCTATTATTGCTCGTTCTGCTTCGATCGGATCTAAACATCGTAATAATATTCCATCATACCCATGTTTGTATAATACATCCCCCAGTAGAGTAAAATGAATTGCTTTTTGTTTGAATGTTATTTTTGTAGTTCGTGTCATTTCTACTGGGAGTATTCCAGACTTGAGAAAGTCTCTTATCTCATCAAGGTAAGAATTGTAAGGTTCAGCATGTACCAAGCAAACATTCTTCTCACCTGTAGGTTCTGCATTTTGAATTGATGATTTTGACATTGTTGTTATGATTAGCGGTTGTACTTCTCCATGTTCATTCTTAGGGATGAGAGATCCCAAGGAAGCCATTGCATTCACGAATCTATTTGTCGATCATGGTAAATTACTAATTTCATACCAGTCAAATTTTTCTAGCAACCTTATTGCTACTTCATGGTATTTCTTTAAGACTGGTTCTTTACACTGGTATTCTCCTTTTACTTGGTATACAACTAGTTGAGAATCCCCAAAAATGCTTAGCCTTTTTATTCCCATTGCTATAGCTGAATGAAGACCTAGTATTAAGGCCTCATACTCCGCATTATTATTAGTGCATGTGAAGTCGAGTTTGAATGATAAGGGAATTGGTATTCCCTCGGGTGTGTAAAACACGACTCCTGCACCTTGTCCTTTTTTGCACTTGGATCCATCAAAGAACATTGTCATATCTGCTTCATCCTCAGGTGAAACTACTTCTTCTTGTTCTATGATAGAAAATACTGAATCATCTGGAAGCTCAATTATTAATGGTTTATCATTGTGTAGTGGAGCTTCCGCTAATTGATCAGCTATCACTTGCCCTTTTATGGATTTTTGACTTACGAATTCGAGATCAAATTTGGTTAAAAGCATTATCCATTTAGCAGTTCGGGTGTTGTTGTATGTGCGAGTCATCATGTATCGCAGAGGATTTTCTCTAGCTATGACATAGGTAGTATTGCTTAGCATGTAATGTCTAAGTTTCTTAGTGGCGAAAACCACTGCTAAGCATAACTTTTTGACATAAGCATATCTTGTTTCGTAACTTACCAGTGTTCGACTAATATAGTAAATTGCTTGCTCCTTATGTTTTTCGTTCTTTTGTGCAAGCATTGTACCTAGTGCAAAATCTATTGCAAAAATGTATAGGTGAAAAGGGATTCCTGATCTAGGTGGTGTAAGAACTGGTGGTGATGCCATATACTTCTTTATGTCATCAAATGCTTCTTGAAATTCAGTTGTCCATGAAAATGTCACTCCCTTTTGTAATAGGTGATTGAAAGGCCTGCATTTATCCGAGAGTTGTGCGATGAATCATCGGATAGATTGGATCTTTCCTTGTAAACTACGCAACTCTTTCAATGTTTTGGGAGGTGGCATTTCTAATATTGCTTTTACCTTACCTGGATCTACTTCAATGCCTCGCTTGGAGACAATGAATCCTAGAAGTTTTCTTGATGTGACTCCGAATACACACTTCTTAGGATTTAGCCTTACTTTGTGTTCTATCAATCGATCAAACACTTTTTCTAGTACATCGATGTGCTCAAGACGTGTCTTTGATTTAGCAATCAAATCATCTACGTAATCCTTGATGATCTTATGCATATAATCATGAAATATGTACATCATGGCACATTGATATGTTGCTCCCACATTCTTAAGTCCAAAAGGCATCACTCTATAACAGAATGTCCCCCAAGGCGTTGTAAATGTTGTCTTGTGTTGGTCTTCGGGATTAATTCGAATTTGGTTGTATCCCGAGAAACCGTCCATTAAGGAAAGCATTTCATGACCAGCGCATGAGTCTACTAGTTGATCGATATTGGGCAAAGGAAAATCATCCTTGGGACACGCTTTGTTTAAGTCTCAAAAATCAGTGCATACATGTATCCCTCCATTCGGTTTGCGAATGGGTACCATGTTTGAGAGCCATTCAGGGTAATCGATTGGTACTATGAAGTGCACATCCAACAACTTTTGCAGCTCTTCTTTCACAATTAATGCGACTGTTGGATGGACTTTCCTAAGCTTCTGCTTGAATGGATTTGCATCATGTGCTAGCGTAAGGTTGTGGACTACCAAGTCCGGATCTAAACCAGGCATGTCTTTGTATGACCATGCGAACACTTCTTTCTTTTTCATTAGCATGTTTATGATGCATTCTTTTTCTTCTACGGATAAATCTTTTGCTATTTTGACAATTTGGGGATTGTCCGCGTCTTGACTAAGGTTCACATCTATAGACTCTTCGATTAGCATGTGAGAACCTTCTTCTAACTGATGTGGAGTTGGGATGAGGTGGATATCATCCGCCACATTTTCAAATGTCTTCGGGGTTTCCCCCTCTATCTCAGTTTGAAAAATTGAATTGTTTGA
This sequence comes from Wollemia nobilis, assembly GCA_028583015.1. NCBI lineage: Eukaryota > Viridiplantae > Streptophyta > Pinopsida > Araucariales > Araucariaceae > Wollemia > Wollemia nobilis. The sequence goes on along the minus strand of JAQPPZ010017220.1, from coordinate 10,279,449 downwards.
TGATGAAGGTTGTTGTGGAATATATGCGTTTGAAGCACGCAACAACTCTTCGAATAGGATAAACTCGATAGTGGATGGCGGGGATGAGATCCTATCCATGGCTATGAGACTAGTGTCGATATGGATCGGTTTTGTCTCATCATATGGATTGCGGAGTGGGGTGAGCAAATCAACAGAAATCATGTTGACTTGATGGAAATGAGGTGGTTGCGATTCAAGAATTTATGACTCATCTTCTCTAGGTTGCAACTGACCTAATGTGTGTGATTGGATGTGCTGTATGCGATGCCAATGTGATGGAGGAGGTTCTAGTTCAGGACCCTCACGCTCTTTGTTTAGCCAAAAAAGTGCACGGTCTATTGGGAATTTCTTTTGATACCAGTCATCTCTTTGTATAGTTTCTCCATATATTATCTCCTCTTGAGGCTCTTCTTCTTCTTGATTAAGCCATTCAGGACGTGCCTCTGCTTGTATCATTCTTCTAGCTTGCATTTCATGCATATGATTCATGAATATCATTTTAGTTTCATCCTCTTCATCATCGTCACTTATCCAAAACCCATTAGCATTTGTGTGAGGTCCCAATACTAGTGGCGTATCATCTGGCCTAAGGTAGGTCATCTCTATGGGATCTTCTGGCTCTTGTTGTAAGGCTTGCTCTTGAGGGTAAAAAGTGTAGATTTGGTACCCACCATCTATTTGTTCATCCTCATCATTAGGTTCATCTTCCTCATCGCTCTTTTCTTCCTCTTCTTCGCATTCTATGTCAAGTTCTTGGAAAGCTTGATTAAGCGAAGAGCTTGCGATGGAAGGTTTATAGCCTAGACCGGAGCGGTCACTTGGCTCTCTATATTCTGGTTCAATAATGTGGTGAGGACCTTGTTCATGTCTTCCAAGTCCGTATCCTTGCCAATTAACCCTTCAAAAATATCTCACTGGGAAAACTTGGGTTCGATAGATAATCAATGTTTTCATTAAACTCTTGTAAAGAGTTGTCATTTTGAGGAGGTGGATCCGATGAAGAATCTACCCCTCCATATATGAAATTGATTGCATTTGTTTGAGAACCCATTCTATATATATCACCTATAGCTAAAGGTGGGTCATGAGGGCGACCGTAATCCCTGACTGACTCAATGGGTGGTGTAACTGTGACACTTTCAATAATGTACTCACCAATGCCTGGATTGGCGAGATGTACTGCAACTCTAGATGGTTGGGAGGCTAATGGCTCGGTGGATGAAGAGGGTTCTTGTACATTAGCTTGTGGCTCCACTGGAGGTAGTGGATTATCTCTAATAGGTGGCCCTATTTGTGAGACTACGGGTTCTAATGATTGTGATGTAGTGATGGATGGTGTGGGTTGTGCTGTGAATGTGAATGGTTGTTGTGGATCTGGAAGTTTACTAGATGGAGTTGGCGATTGGTTAGCAGGATGGGTAGGTGCGACTTGAAAATGAAATGCAGTGTTTGAAGGGTGCATTGAGCTAACGCTTTTGGATGCAAAAGTTGGGTCAACTATAGGCAATTCTTCTTGAATGGGTGCTTTTGAGGATGTGCTACTAGATGGAATGGTCCTAATGGCTAGTGGTTGGATAGTTAGGTGCGTTGATGGAAGCAAGGGCTCATATGGGTTTGAAATAAAGTTGCAGTATTTGAAAGGTTCTGTGTCAACTGGTATGCAATGCACTTTGCCTTCATGTACATATTTTAAGCATTGATGCAATGTTGAAGGCACACACTTCATTTCCCTAATCCAAGGGCATCCAAGAAGTATGTTGTATTGCATTTCTCCTTCCAAGATGTGGAAGAGAACATGTATTGTTTTCACCCCCACGGTGATAGGAAGAACAACATTCCCCACAGTTGAGCATAAAGCGTCATTAAAAGCCCTAAGGGTGAATGTGGATGTTGTGATGTGAGATGATGGGATGTTGAGCTTCATCATTGTAGGTGTGGTGATGAGGTTGATTGAAGAACCAGTATCAATAAGCACTCTCTTGAATGGTTTCCTGTCAATGTGAGCTACTATGTGCAGTGGTGGATCAGGTGAATCTGCTGAGATTTGTTTTTCCTCAAAGTCATAAAATACTATCGAGGGTTCCATACACTTTTGCACACTCCCTACAAAGGAATTGAATGCATTGGGGTCTTCTGACTGAACTTGGATAGACTTTAAAATTTCCATCAATGCTTCCCTATGAGGTGTTGATTGTTGTATTAGCTCATATATTGACAATTTTTCCGAAGCCATTTTCAAGCTTTGTGTTAACCGGCTGTTCAAAGTAACAACTGGGTGATTGTGGAACGGTGGTGGTGGAATGCTTGGTCCAAGTTGTATGGGCACATTTGTTGGTTGTGTTGTTGGAGCCTGTGTTGTGCGATTAGCTTACCTCTGTCCATGGGTAACTATGCTAATAGCTCCTACAAAACCTTGTGGCAGTTGAGACACATAATTAACTTGGTTGGGAGGAACTGTAGAAGTTGATGCTCCCATCGGTTGTTGATTTGCCTCTCGATGTGGCAAAGGTGTTTGATAGATGCCTAGGTTTTGATTGTTTTGGGCTAGTGGATTGTCAACTTTGATTGTACCCGCTTCCAATAAATCTTGCACAATTCCTTTAAATCCATGACAACCTTCGATATCATGTCCTCTTTGTCTATGATAGATGCAAAAGAGGTGTTCTTTGTAACCTTTTGTTTTTGGTTTGTTAGGATCTTCAGGTTTCATTTTCGGCAATGTAAAAAGTTTTGCCGCATACAACTTCTGAAACACTAATGAATATGGCTCTTGTACTGGTGTGTAATTTCTTTTTGGCTTAAAATGATGTTGTTGCCTTTCTGTAGGTTGTGTCTGATTTTGTGCCTATTGTGGGGGTGGAACCGCTTGATAATTCGATTGTTGTGGTTGTTGTTGTTGTTGGGGTTGTTGGATTTGTGTTTGGGTCGGTTGATTTAACTGTGGTTGGCCCAAAACTATCTGGTTAACCTGCACGGTCTTAGATTGACCGTGGTTATTCCCATTTTGATTCTTATTGTGCCACTCTTTCTTCTTAGGCTTTATCTCGCCTTCTTGGATTTTTATTTCTTCAATCAGTTTTGCTTGGGCGAGTGCCTCATCAAATGTTCTATACTATTGTAGCTGTAGTAATGAAGAGATGGGTCTACCAAAACTCTTCGTGAACATTCGTATTATCTCTGGCATAGGGAGGGAAAATGGTAATTTGATCATGACTGATCTCCACCTATTGCCAAAGTCATAGACCGATTCATCGTCATATTGTTTTAGATAAATCAAATCAGTCAATGTGGTTTGTTTTCTAACATTTAGGGTGAATCTTTCCAAGAACTGGTCCGCTAGTTGTTCAAAGGTAAAGACACTTTGATGTGGCAGGTGGTTGTACCAGTCTTGTGCTTCTCCCCCTAGTGTCTGAGGAAATGTATGTAACAGTAATGCATCATTGCTTTTGATTCTGAAGCATGCATTCACAAATCTAGTTATATGCTCACGGGGGTCCTCTTCCCCTTTAAATTCAAGCTTCGGTATTTGAAAATCTTGTGGATATGGTGGCTCAGGTACCGAAGCATGAATAGGGTGATTGAGTAGTTACCTCAAAGTTGGCTTTTGGTATTGCAAACCTGGGGTTTGCATGGCAAGACTATCAATCTGACTCTGTAAAAACTGGTATCTAGGGTCATCCATAGGATTGACACTTGAATGTACTTGATGCTGCTGGTAATGGGGTGGATTGTATGTAGGTTGTGGGTGATAAGACATGGGTGGCTGAAATGTGTTATGGTATGGATGTTGAGGGATGTTATGGTATGGATGGGGTGATGGTGGTATGATGTTATGCTGACCTACTGTGTTAGCATATGGGTGTGGCGGTTGATTATGAACCACAGTGGTAGAAGGAGGGTGCATTACCCAAGATGGATCTTGGATAAAGGCATTAGGTTGATGTGATGTAGGTGGAAAATTTTGCTCAATCCCTTGCAAATGCTAGTTGGGGTTAAGGTTCATGCTACGGTTAGCATTATCTAAAATCATTTGCTGCAGCTGTAAGAAAGCTTGTTGCATAGCAATTGCATTTGAAGTAGGAACCACTACATGTGATGTGGTAGATTGGGTTGGTTGTGGGACAACCATGGTAGTGGAAGTAGGTGGGGGGTAAGTAGCAAAAGGTATCGCTACTGACTGTGGTATGGTATGAGATGTATGTCCTACGAGTGTGGCGGGAGGAATGGATGTTGGGGCTTGTGAAACAATAGGAATTGTTTCATACAAGGGATTAGTGGAAACGGTCATTTGTTGAGGTAATGTGGGGGGTAATTGGTTGGTTGACGATGGTTGATTGGCCAATGCTATAGCGACTAACTCAAAAAGAGGATTGGTGAAAATCTGTTCTGATTGTTGCAGATAGGTGAATGTGGATTCTTGTTGTGATGAGGGTATGACATGGGATGGGATGGAGAGTGGTGGTAATGATGGGAAGACCATTCCAGCTGCATTCAAGTACATTCTAACAATATCCATATCGAACATGGTGACATGACTATCTACCACTACAGGAGGTTCACTCCTAGGTGTCTCAGGTATGGTTGTGTGAGTAGCCCTATGCATAATGTCTATGTCCGTATTAGGGGCATCACTAGAAGGCCCTACATTAAGACTTTGGGACATAGAAAGGGGCATGCCTACTTGTCCTACCACCGAAGTGGGAGGGACGTTACCCGACTGAGAGGCCATAGGGGAAGACCACTGACTTTGGTTTGACACTAGTTTCTTAGCTTGACTACGAGTCACTACCATACGCTATTATGTGGTACAATGCCAAGTGCGACTATCTATGTAGATAAAATGACAATATGATGCAATACAACACGCAAAGCAAACAAACACACAAATTTTTTGAAGCTAGATTTTCGTATTTCTTTTTTTTTTTTTTGTTTGGAAAATGAAAAAGTCGTGTGCTCAATGTTTTGCCCTAAATGAATCTAGGATTTCACCTGTATACTCGCAGCTCGACAACCTGGCTATGAACTCCAGGTCACGTAATCCCACCTATAATGTGTGGTAATGAAGCCCACACACGGCCAGGGAGCACAGGTCCTACCAATTCCTCACCTAGTTCACCCGTAGTCTGCGATACACCTCTCCGAGGAGAAATGCATGCTATAACCCACGGGCTATGACGGATCTTGGAATCGGCCTTGGCAAAGAATGGGGTATGATGTTGGTGGTTCGGTGATGAAATCCAAACCCGATGGTGATGAAATCCAACCATTTTCCAATGTTTATGTGAGTGTGTGGTGGTTTTGTTTGATTATTGTGGTATGCAAGATTATCATGCAATTTTGTTTCAATGCCTAAATGCAGGAAAATAGAAAATAGAGAATGAAAAACAACAAATCAGGGGCAAAAGTGCCAATTTTAGGTCTAACTTAATCAGAATCTATTTAACAGGGCTAACCGCGGATGCACGGTTAGTTCTGGTAAACCGCGGGTGCGCGGTTTGCCAACCGCGCTTCTACATTTGGGATATCCCAACCGCGGATGCACGGGTCCTTTCTATCAACAAAAACAAAATAATTTCTTACAGACCCAAACCTGAAATACACACCTAAGCTATTTCTAACCCGGTGAATGCAAAATGATCTATTTTCTACTATGCAAATGCAGACTTTCTTTAATTTTTCCTTGTTATTTTATGTATGAATGCAAAATTTTAAGTATTTTCTCCTATCTCTAAGACCTAAGTGCACACAAAGGCATACAAGACTGAGACTGTTAATCTACTTAAATGCAATCTAAACTTAACTAAAGAAAAAAAATGAAACAAAGAGCATGAAGTACAGACCTGTGTTCTTTTCGCCGCTCCTTCCTACTGTAAACCGTCGGTCTACGTTTCTGAAATAGCAATCACGTGTTCGTCATTTTCTCGAACCAAAGAATCGTGCGTCTGCGTTTTCTCCAACCAGGAACCACGCGTTTGCATTTCCTCAGACAGAAATCGTGTTTTCACGTTTCCACAGTGAACAATTCGGGCGCAAGGTTTTCTGAATGTATCGATTCAAAATCGAATCTATGCACGTCTCGAATTCCCAAAACCTGTAGGTATAGACAGAGATCAGTAAACTTAAAAAGAAGCAAGGCAAAACAAAATGGAACCCTTGGGAGGTCCCACCGTGATCGCCATTTTTGTAACCAAAATAACTGAGCAATGAAATATGTAAAACACAGAGAGAAAAATTGCCAAAATTGCTTTTCTTTATTGATTTTGATACAATTTGTTACAAGAATGGATTTTGGATTGCCCCAAGTATGTTTGGGACAATGTTACAATGCTTTCTCGCTCTATATTGATGTAGATGAATGAAAACTGATGGAAAGGTATCTTCCAACGCTTTCGCAGAGGCACGTGCTCTTCGTTCTTCCAGCCACAATCCAAGATGAGTGGGCTTTGGTATCCGACAAGGGACCACTCCAGCTTTAGCAGCTTATCCAAAGTACCTGTCACCTGCACACATTCCAATCGACAAAGGGATTAGTAGCACCTGTATATTTGAGCAATAAGATTAATGCATGCATAAACCCTAAGCAGATAATAATGTGAAACAAATGACAGAACAAATCAACAAATAAAAGCCTTGCTAATCAAGTGAATTTTGTTACTGATCTCTGATGTGCATGCAATTTCGTGCTCGAGACTATGGAACCATGAAAGCACGGTTGTGGACTGGAAACCATGGACCTATGTTTTCCAATGTGAAACCGTGGGTGGGCGGTTCTAGCTGAAATGACAGGTCACCTCGGGATGCATGCCAATGGTCAAAATCGAGCTCGCGCTCTCAGTTTCTCGTCGGGTCTGGATATATTTTGGTAGCTTGTCGGTATGCAAATTCAGCTCCCTTTGTTTTGTGGACTAATGATGCTTTTATAGGCTTCCTAGGGCTTTGGAGGGGAATGAGAGGTGGCAAGCCTGACATGCCAAGTGGTAAATCTGAACTGCCAGGTGGAAGGGGTAGTTACAGTGAGTCATTCAGTGTGGCTCACTTAACTGGGGTGATGTGGCTTCAAGTGGAGTGGGATGTGGGATGTTGTTTTATGTGAAGGGACAAGGAGACAACAACAAATGAGTTGTGGCATGGGTGTTGGGAATCTATCTCATGTGCAAGGACAAGGGGGACAGGAGTGGGTAAGATGTGGCAGGGGTGTTGGGTGAAGTGTCCAGGACACATGTCCAATGGGTAGACAGGGTATCCTAGGGTGATTTTCCTAATTAAATAAATTAGGAAAATAGGATGATGTGTAGGATTTTATATCCCTAAGTTTAGACTTAGGCACATAATTTTATTATGCAGGATTTGATGGTGGGGTGGTGAATGTGACTTAGAGGGTGTCGGATTTTGGTGTCTACAATTATATTGCAGTAATTGGTCGTTCTGGCCTAAAATGACCTCTAGATTGCTGACCATCCCACCCTAGGATGGCCACACAACCATCCCACCCTGGGATGGCCATCAAACTGGCCACCATCCCACCCTAGGATGGTCACAAAATAGGAGCTTTTCTACTCCAAATTCCAAAAATAGCAGGCTTATAGGCCATTGAGGTAGGTACCAAAACCCTCTGTTTTCATTTCTACTGTTCAAAACTACTGAAATCTGGTTTTTCTTGCCTCTTTTGATTGCTTGAAAAGTAGAAGTTAGGTTTGCTTTTCTATAACTGAAAAAAAAAAAATAATAAGAAAAACTGAAAAGGAACTAAGTAGAAATGCATCTCTATGGTTTGCTTTCTTGTAGCCTACCTAATGGGTAGGTTATCATTTAGGGATTTGCATCTTGTAGGTTACTTTTTATCTAGCTTTTTTGAAAGTAAAATATCATTTCTTTGCATTTAGTGAATGATCATCGAATGCTTCATTGTTTACTTTATTTGGGCTTAAAAAGAACCACACACACCATGTTCCACTTGAATGCTAGTGAGTTGGATTTCATCACCAACCACTAGTAGAGGTCAACGATGGTGGCTTTCATCTCCACCCATTGCCTCAAATCCCATGAACCCTTGTTCTTTTCCAAGGTCGGCTCCAAGATCCGATGTAGCTTGGAAAATTTGCATGTACTTCTCTTCGAAGGGTATAACGTTGACCAAGTGAGTACTAGGTGAGGACTGGTAGGACCTGTGCTCCCTGACCGGGTATGGGTTTCATCTCCATACTTTGGTGGGTTTACGTGACCGTGACTTTCATTGTCGGTTGTCGAGCTACGAGCATATAGGTGAAATCCAATTAAACACAAGATTATCATCCAACAAAATTCAAACATGTGACACAAGGTCTTCTTTACAAACAACACATCTGAAACACACAAAACAGCTTAGGGATTCACATCTAAAACTTAAAAGAGATAATCACTTGTTTTATTGAGTGTTTCCTTTCTTGTGTGTTGTTTCATTAAGAATTTGTAAAGGAGATAATCATCTAGGGTTTGGTAGAGAGTAACAATGGTGTGCACCCACAGCCAAGCCCAATCATGGGTGGAAGCTATGGAGAGTGGACTAGGAGACATGAGTCATCTCCGCTTTAGCCCCAGGGATTTGGTCATACCTCCTTGGTGAGCCTCTACTCACCCAAGTCCCAGAATAGTGGGACATGAACAACACCTACAAGGGAGCCCTATGCGGGACACCCCTATGGATGGTGGACCTTACCTGGGAGAGTGTTCCTGGTATGTAGACACATCACATGCCTTCTTTGATGAAAGGCAATAATGCACTGAGGTGCAAGTAGATAGAGTGGTGCCACGCATCCACATGCTTGATAGGTCTAACACACCCATTTATGGGCCAGAGCATGACTTCACACATTGGGTAGAGCAGATTGATCATACTTTACCTCTACATCACCCTGATAGGTTCCAATAGCCTAGACAATAGGATGAGTATGATACTCATCACTCAGGGTGAGCAAACTCCGCCCTTCCCTTCCTCATCCATGAAGGAAGGCATGAGGAAATCCTCGATTATCCTCAAGAGTAGTATACCATGCAAGCATGATGTGCCTCTGCACCCATTGAGTATAATGAGCATATGCCTAGGCCCAAACCTCAAGTAAATGTGACTACCCTCGATCGAGGGAAGCACGTGATGGATATCATAGATTATCTTGAATGAGGTCGGCCTCAGGGTGAGACTCCTAGGCCTCCTAGGCCCCGCACAATGGAATAGATCAATCAAGTGGTTGCAAGATATGTGGAATGCCAAGCATAGTTCAAGCAACTTCGATGAGACAAAGAGCAACTAGACCACTTGCATCAACTTGAGAAAGAAAGAATCGAATGGCAGACCAATGAGTTATTCCAGAAAACTTTACATGAGAGGGTCCCTACCCCTAGAACATATAGATAAGAAGTCCATCCGAGGCAACCCACTCTCATTCGAGATAGGTCTCCTAGGCCTTATCCAATGTTGCCTCCATGACCTCCTAGGCCAGATCGGGACTTGCCTCCTAGGCCAAACATAGGGCGCCCATCAGTAGTAGCTACCCCTCTCTATAGACCGGCTCAGGAGATGCCCTATGGGGCTTACATCGAGCATGAGCTAGAGGTAGAATATTTGGAAATGCCTTACCAAGGTAGGGGGTGACATGCCACCACCCTAAAATAGGCTTGAGGATCCTCGCCCTCCACCATAGGATAAGAGCAAAGAAGAGGAGATCAAATCCTCTAATGCATATAAGGTACTGCTAGAGCGCTTAGAGTCAGTAGAGAACAAGACCTCTGGGTCTGGATCTCAAAATCCCACTTTGCACCAGCTATGTAGTCAACCCCTTCATCCTTCGGTGCCTACCCCTTCCTATCTAGAGTAGTTTAAGATGCCTCAGTTGGCTACCTTTAAGGGAGAAGAAGATGCGTAGGAGCATGTTACCAAATTCTTGAGCCAATGCTTTGGCATCTAGGATAATGATGCTTTGCTTTTGTGGATATTCATGACTACCCTCTCTGGCCCAGCCATGGAGTGGTTTACCCAACTCCTGAAGCATAGCATCCATAATTTGGATCAACTCGTAGATGCATTCCTAGAATGCTTCACCTTCAATACCAAGAGGAAGGTGATGCTGGCTGATCTCATTAGGTTGAAATAATATGATGATGAGTCAATAGCAAATTATGGCAATAGGTGGTGAGCATTGCTCTCCAAGCTACCATATCTACTCCCCATGTTGGAGTTGACTCAGATGTTTGCCAAGAGCTACCTAAAGTCGATCTCCTTGTTGTTGCAACTACAACAATATCCGACTCTTGAAGATGCCCTAGCACAAGCTAGAATAATTGAAGACATCAAGATTCAAGAGGGAGAAATTGTGAAGCCTTGCAAGAAGGAGTGGAACAAGAATGCTAAGAATAGCCCAATGCAACCTAAGCCAACAATAGTCAATCAGGTTGCCATTAGCATCCCAGGGCCAATGCAACCCGCATCACCTCAAAAGCCTAATTATCAAGCCACACCTAGGAACTATAACAAGGACAACCAGAATAATCAAGGGCAAAATCAATAGCATCACCCCAAGTGATAGTTCATGCCCATTGCAGAGTCTATGGACTCTTTGTTTGAGCACCTCTTGGTGGCTAACTCGATCAATCTACCTGAGAGTCGACCTATCGACCCAAATGCACCAAAGCCCAAAGGGTACCGAGAAGACCTATATTGTAAGTTTCATAGGCAAAATGGGCATGACATGCAAATGTGCTATAAGTTCAAGCATTTGGTGCAAGACATGATCGATAGGAATGCCCTTCAGGTAGACAACCCTATCGCACCAAACAACCAATAGATGGGTGTTTTTAAAGACCCATTGCCTACCCATGCGGAGTAGGCCAAGCCAGTGCCCTAGGTAAATGAGGTTCATCATGCACCCCCTAAGCAAGGGTATGTCAACATGATCAACATTGTAATGAGGAATAGGTGGTACCCAAGTCCAGTTGCACCACCTATGGCTCAAAGTGATGTTCCTTCAATGTCATAGCCTTTACCACCTCCTAGTGTCGAGCCTCCCACCTAGACCTATGGTCACAATTAAGAGCAAGCTCACTCAAATCTTGAGAATGACATCTACCTGACTCTCCATCTATGAGCTCATTCAACAATCTCCACCTCATAGAGAAGCTCTAATGGAGATCCTTAAGGCAATCGAGCTATAGCCCCAGGAGTCTAACTCCTTCAATAATTTTATGGGGCATGTTCGACAATGCACAGAACCGGTGATTACCTTTCGAGAAGATGAGCTTAAACCAGTTCCAAATGATATGGTGGATCCTCCCTTGCACATCATCGCATGTGTAAATGGAACACCCTACAAGAGAGTGTTGATAGACACTGATTCTTCTAGCAACATCATCACTACAATAGCTCTCAAGCATATGGAGCTCCCAACATCCCATATTGTCGCATCTACCTACACCCTTCGAGCATTTAATGATGCCATATGCTCAATAGTTGGTATGATAGTCCTACCCATTCAGGTAGGACAAAAGACCATATCAACACTATGCCACATCTTGGAGGGTGAGATGGCATACAATATCTTGTTAGGCAGACCTTGGATCAGGGACATGAAGTGTGTCCCTTCCATTGCTCACTAGTGCCTAAAATACACCTATGAAGGGCAAGTTCATGTCATCTCTATAGACCTAGAACCCTTCAAGTACTACAACATGGTGCAGTAGATCCCTGAGTCTACCTTACCATCCACCCATCTAGATTTTCAATCGAATGAATCCAGCCAAGGTCTGACTCCTTCACCATCACCTTCATTCAATCCATCATCATCTCATGCCATACCATCCTCATCTTCAGCACCCCTAGATATGCCTTCATCATCGATGAATCCTCCATCGAGGGACATGGGGAAGAGGCCTATTGATGAGATCCCTCTGACCATATCCACCATCTCCACAAGTGAGATTCCTAGCCCAGTGGATGAGGAGCTACCTCATGAGGCAAACATTGAATCAATTCAAGCCTCACTCTCATCTCCTCCTTCTCCATAGCCATAGGTCATAGTGCATCTAGCTTCTACTAGTTTAGGAGAGTACATGGTTAGGAATGTCACAACAACCCCTACTATCGAGTCGGTGCAAGATATGGGTCGACCTCATCTTCCCATAGGCACTATCATACCTCTTGGCCTTCCCCCTAATCAAATAAATTTCATCTATGGGGGTCTCGACTATGGCATCGAGCCTTATCAATAGTAGGAAGAGGATGAAGAGCCCTTTTTTGAGGACATCAACTACATGTCCAACCTTGACTTTACCATGAGGTATCTTCATCTCTGTAATTGGCATGGTTATGGGTTGGGCTTGTATGAGCAAGGCACCCACGTTCCTTACCAGTCATAGTATCAAATGCCTTATGACAAGTCTAGTTTGGGACACAACAAGCCTGTGCCCCTCGATGTCCTCATGGATAGTTTAGAGTGCATGACTCTCAACTTTAGGGATGAGCTTGCACGTGATCCCTACGCCAACCCTAGCTAAGTCTACTCACTGGGAGACTACTTCCCCACACCCTTGGGTGATCAAGAGATACCTTGCGATGTCAATCAATCTTATGAGAGAGGTGAAATTTCACATACCCTTCCACATGATAGTGAGGAAGAAGATCAAGGGTCTCCCTATGAGTGGACATCTGATGATGAGTCAGATTATGAAGTGGCATCCATTGACTCTTCTAGTCTGCATGTCGAGTATGCATGGATTGTCCCATTGGATGATGAGCATGAGGGTTATCTACGTATGTTCCCCTTGAATGATCCTATCTAGCACCAGTTCCTCCCTGTAGAAGGGCAAGTCCACCCATAGCCACATCGACCACCTCCGATCATTCCACCTCCACTCAACCACTTCCTCAGTTTACATCCGATGTCATAGACACCATCAACCACCTAGGGGAAATCATCCATCCATAAACATGATTTCCATAGACCTTTTTGAGCCCATGCAAGATCTGGATAACCCATCGAAGCCATTGCACCTCGACTTGGGGGCCATTGAATTTGATCGAGGAGATTCTCCCCCATCGCCTTCCGAGTACTGGTCTTGCGATGAGATGTTACAACCATTTCATTTCTCTCCAAGGCCTACTCATGATGTCTTCCATGTTGAGGAGGAACCTGAGGTTCCAATTGATGATCTAAACCTAGCATATGACATTCACCTAATCCCTACTCCCCACCAGTTGGAGGAGGGGTCACATATGTCAATCAAGCCAATGATTGATAAAGATATCGACTCAGATCCTGAGAATCCTCAATGTATCAAGTTAGGGGAAAGCTTGTCCCCCATCGAGTAGGCTGATTACATAGCCCTTCTCATAGAGAAGAAGGAAACCTTTGCATGGTCCTATGATGACATGCCAGGCATGGATACACCACCTATCAGTTGTCATCCAACTTCCTCGATAGCCATCCCATCATCACCTACACTGCCCACATAATATATCTTGGATAGGCTAGACAACCTGGAGTCACAAGTGAGTCAACAACACAATGCTTTACAACATATCTTGGATCGACTCACAAGCATCGAGTTATGGTTGAGTCATTCAAACCCTCAACCCCTCGATTTTCAAGACCAAACCCCTCCTTTACAGTCCATTGTCAACCCTCAATAGAGCATGAGGTAGAAGTACCAAGGCCATCAACCATAGCAACAATATACCCATTTTTCAGAACCCTTAGCATCGATATTTAATCGACTATATGAGGCACAAGCAATCACGCTTCCCCCAATCCATCCGTTGAACCCTAATAGGCATAGATCAAAGCCACATAGGTAAAACATATATTGTCTTTATCATCGATAAATAGGCCATGATATCCAGACATGTTACGTCTTTCGAAATTTAGTCCAGGATATGATCGATAGGCAAGGACTTCAGATAGGAGTCTTCCAAGACTCTTTACCTTCACATGAAGTAAACACAACACCTGGCCATCCAGTCGAACAACCTAATCAAGTGTACATTACTCCACCTTCCCATGGGTTTATGGGTATGATCGATGCTATAATAGAGTGGTAGGAATACCATAGTCGATATACGCAACCTATGATATCATCCAATGTTTCACCTTCGTTCGACTCACCCTAGAGGGATGTTGGCACTGCACAAGCTTACACCTCATAGCAGAGGGGGTCAATTTTTACCATCCCCTTTGGCTAGGCCAATCATAGTACATCAAATACATGGCACACTAGGGGTACACAAGGTACCACACCTTCCTCCTAGATTACATCTAGGTCACCCCAAAATGCTCCAAGGGTATCTACATACCACTTGGTCAACCTAAAATGCTCCTAGGTGGTCTATGACCATCTAGGTCACCCCAAAATGCTCCAAGGGTATCTACATACTACTTGGTCAACCCAAAATGCTCCTAGGTGGTCTATGACCATCTAGGTCACCCTAAAATGCTCCAAGGGTATCTACACTGCTTCCTCTTGGTCACCCAAATGCTAAGGGTATTAACTTGGTAAAAATTAGGTGCTATGACCATCTAGGTCACCTAAAATGCTCCAAGGGTATCTACATACTACTTGGTCAACCCAAAATGCTCCTAGGTGGTCTATGACCATCTAGGTCACCCCAAAATGCTCCAAGGGTATCTACATACCACTTGGTCAACCCAAAATGCTCCTAGGTGGTCTATGACCATCTAGGTCACCCAAAATGCTCTAAGGGTATCTACATACCTTGTACATTTTTCCTGTAAAATGCTCCTAGGTGGTCTATGACCATCTAGGTCACCCTAAAATGCTCCAAGGGTATCTACATACTGCTTGGTCAACCCAAAATACTCCTAGGTAGGTCTATGACTATCTAGGTCACCCTAAAATGCTCCAAGGGTATCTACACACTGCTTGGTCAACCTAAAATGCTCCTAGGTGGTCTATGACCATCTAGGTCACCCCAAAATGCTCAAGGGTTCTACATGTACCAAAATCTAGGTTTATCTAAATCCCAAAGGCATCTATAAGCCCTTTGGTCACCCAAAAATCCCCAATGGCATCTAGTAAGCCCATTGGTCAACCTGTATATACATATATCAATCAAAACTCAAAAACATCATCAAAACATCAAAAATACAAAAATATTGCATTACATCACATTGCATACCATTGCATTATATAATCACTTGCATTAGGCATACTCATCATTGCACTTTGCATTTTAGAGTTGCTCATACATGTCTAGCACTGAGACTGTACACTAGTCATCATTCAAAATCAATGTTGTTAAAGTCATCATTCACATCATTTCATATTTCACTTATCATTTCCACCTACATTTCCCACTTTTCATATTTGTGTCCATTCCCTTCACCTAGCCATTTGTTCTAGAATGTCATTAGGGTTTTCGGTCACTCAACCATCTCTAGTTTTCTTTTCAGATTTTGTAGAAAGCTATCCTAATTTTTAGGAGGTAGAGTCTTGCTTAGATTGTACCTTGTATACATCAAAATCCCAACACATTTTCACACTAATAAATCCAAGTTTTGCACAAGGAAATATGAAACCTACAAAGTGGTCTAGGTTACCTTAAGTGAAAATTTTATCTTGCTCATCCCCCTATGTGAATGGTTCAAGAATGTTGAGAATTGACAAAAGGACAAGCTCCTCCTTACCCAATTCCCCAAAATAAATAGTGGTTTTCACCACTATCAATAAGAAAAATCCCAAAAAGCAAAAATCAAAAGCAAAATAAATAGTGGTTATCACCACTCCCCAAATCCCTTGCTCAAAGAAAACAAAATACAAAAATAAATAATGATTTTCATCACTAAGTATGAGCAAGTATCCCTGAAATCAAATAAAAGAAAATAAGGGAGTATTGAACTTGAATCC
Organism: Wollemia nobilis; assembly: GCA_028583015.1. NCBI lineage: Eukaryota > Viridiplantae > Streptophyta > Pinopsida > Araucariales > Araucariaceae > Wollemia > Wollemia nobilis. The sequence goes on along the minus strand of JAQPPZ010017220.1, from coordinate 10,263,540 downwards.
CTAGAATTCTCAGCATTTGACAAACCATAAGGTGATCCTCATTACAGGTTAGGTGGCATCAAGCCTTCCTGGCAATGGTGGTATCCTTATGCATGATGATATGTCTATCACATTAGCTTTTTGCGTGTGTACAGACCAATGTTTGCATGTGGATGAGCTAGCTTTTGGTAGCCTATACTACCTAGTGGTCTAATCCAACTACGTACAAAACCTAGGATCATGATACTCATAGGGTGATCTTTAGTACAGATGGATTGCATCAATCCTATTTGGCACTGGGGTAATCTTATGCTTATCACAAAAATGAACTCACTTGCACACACAGGGATATTGAGTATCTGGGTCATCCTAGCAGATTCATACCTTGTCAAAAAGTCTTGCATGGTTAGTATATAACTTTTGATCAATTGACTAGAGTGTTTGAGTCTCATGAAAACCTCAAAGACATTCTATAACATCCTATTATTCATTCCATTTTATACCATTTTATCACAAATCCATTACATAGTCTCATGACAACATTACACATGAATTGATGAATTCTATACAATCTATGGTGCTAACATAGTATGTCATATAGTATCCACATTTCATCATCTAGATCAATAAATCATCCATCTCATTATACATCCATGCATATACATATCATCAAATCAAATCACATTACAACATATGCATACATGATAAACATCCATCATCATATCATAAAGCAAATAAATACATTGCATACATCTCATAAAGCAATAAGGAAACACATGATGATAAACATAGAAAAGCTCATATATATATATGTATATGTATGGGGTAAAAAGATACATCATAATCCTTAGCTCCCATAGGCTACAATAAAGTGGGTCCTCCGACCTCACACTACCAAAAATCTAAAATACAAAAAGAGCCATCAGAGTCTCAATCACCATGGTCATGCAGGACCGGTACTATGACTCTCACCCCTACCCTCGGGTTGAGTCTACCAAGAACTCTCTAACCTACCACCACCTACCCTATCTACCCTTTGTGTAGATCTAGGTGTCTCCATCCTAGTTGAATACTATCTTGTACCACTCTATCGACTCTGGTGTGACCCACTAGCAAATGGATGGGTTGGTATGCACCCCTAAGGTACACTATCTCATCCTCCAACTCATTAGTATAGGTCTACTCCTATCGATATCTCACTTGGTAGGTATCCACTAAGACCTAGAGCTATGCCACCTCCTCCTATAGCCTAGTTATCTCCCCACTACTAGGTCCCTCCTAACTAGGGCTTCAAGATCTCAGCTATACTTGTAGAGTTGCTATCTCTACATGGGCATCCTATACCTATGTTTGAAGGAGATATCTCTCTTACTTGACCTTAATCAGCTCATCTTACAGCTCTATATCTGTGTCACCCTGCATGACCTATTGTACCTACACCCCCTGATCCCTAGTGTCATCATCCCCAAATTCACCCTGATATCCTAAGTCTAGGAGGTCTACCTGCTCATCTACCATGTGATGAAGCCCATGTCACTCACCTACCTCTCCCTGGCCCTCCTCAAGAGCATCCTACTGAGCCTCCACTATTACCCCTACTACATCTCCCCCTAGTGGTCCCTCCCCCACCACTAGTGCATCACCCACTAGGAGTCATACTCCTCTATAGTCCTAACATCATCCAAGTCTGGAATGTCTACTACAGGATCTACCTCCCCTCCTACCACCTCCACTATCGACCACCTCAGTGTCCTCTCATCCTCATGGTACGGATAGACCACTAGCTCATTGGTAAACCCCTATCATAGCCCAAACTATCGTATAACTTAAGCATAAGGGAAGAACTCCTACTCTATCCCATGTCGACCAACCAACCATCTACCTCACCTCACTCGATGGAGCTGCACCTCAACATCGGACCATGTTGGGAAATCCTTGTAAGGTCTCTAGAGTACATCTACTACTTTGAGTCCTACAAAATACTAGGTATAATGACCCACATCACCTACCTAATATTGACTCTATCCTACCTCCTGGACCCACTACCATAGGATCTCATAGCCAATCTCTCGGTCTACCAGTTGTGCCTATGATATCCAAGGTAATCCCTATGGTTGATCCATAGCTATGTGCTACCACCCCCACACCTATAGTAGAAATTTGCATCCCAAGCCCTTCTACCCTTAGGATTAGATCTTATATAACTCATCATATAATTGTGCCAGTAGTGTCATCCCCCATGCCATCACTAGTGGCTACTCCATAGTGCACCCTACCAGAGTAAACACTAACTCTATAAGGTTCTAGGGAAACCTGGCACCTGATGAGTCTGGTAGTAGCATATTAGATATCAATATCATCAATAAAATATGCCTAATACCCAATACCCTAGCCTCATACCAATACCCCACTAGTATACCTCCATTGAGAGAGTCCCCTATCACCTCCTTTATGGCCCTGCCAAAGTACCTCTCCATCACTGCCTCTCTTCGATCATGATGAGTAGACTCAATCGATCATCCCTCTATCAAAATGCATAATATCTGATAGATATCCTCCAATATCACTATCATCTCCCCTATCGGTAGGTGGAAGGTGTTGGTGCGTGGATCCCATAAGTCAATAAGAGCAGTCAAGTAAGCATGGTCGCCCACCACGGGCTCTAACCATATCACATGCTTGAGGCCAATGGCATCAAGCCATTCCTAGTATACCTCTATCAATAAGTCTCTCATGGTCTCAAAGAGATTCAAAACTTGATACCGACTCTTAACCACCTAGCAGAGATAGGTCGATCAATAATAAGCACCAAACAGGCTTCAAAATGACTCAAAAATATCCAAAAAAGACCAAAAATGGCCCTTTTTTAGGCCAGTTTGTGACCGTCCCACCCAGGATGGCCCCCAAATCTATGACCATCCCACCCAGGGATGGCCACTAAACATCCTAGGCTAGCCGTCCCACCCAGGGATGGCCCCCAAATTGGGCCAAAATGGGCCTTTCAGGCCACCAAAAATAGCAAAAATTAAGCAAAATTATAAAAGCCCTAAAAAGCAATAAAATTGCATAAAAACACAAAAATAAGCATAAAAAATTATAGGGCATCCCTAATTAGGTTCAATTATCAAGGATTTAGTGTGCTCTACCAAAAAGCAAAAACAAGCAATAATTCCACTTTTAACACTAGCATAGTGCAGTAAGAAATTCAACTCTTACCCGTCTCGCACCGGCTCCACCGTTGGATGAGTCTACACACTGGCTCATGGTGACTGTAGGATGATTTTGGTAGTGCTCTACTACTTAGAATCCTTCTCCTCCTCCTCACCTCTCAAGCTGCAAAGTTGGAAATGCACAAATGAGCCCAAATGACCCATTTTTGGCTTAAATAACCCTCCTAGGGCCCTGACCATCCCTGGGTGGGATGAGCAGCTAATTGGCTGACTTTCCCACCCTAGGATGGTCATAAAATATGCCACCATCCCACCCTAGGATGGCCACCAAAAAATCAGCTCAAAACAACTCAAAAATGCACCAAAAAGGGTCCAAAACCCACCAAAAATAGCTTAAATTTGGTCAAAATTCAATAGGCATCTAGATGAACCTAAATTGCTCATGGAGAAATGGAAAAGTCCTTACTTTAATCCCTAATAAGGCCATTGTGGCTGGACCACCCCATGGGAATGAAGTTTTCGACTCCTTTCTTCCATGAAACATCAACAAAGTCACCAAAATCCTCTAAAAAATGCTCCATTTTTCAATGAGTAAAACCGAAGGAAACCCTAACAAAGTCATATGTGTCAAGTGACTCATCACTTTTATCACTGGTCATTCCCTCATTGACTCATCACTTGAGGGGGTAGTCATACTTAATAAATTCATAATCAAAATCAACAATCAAACACTCAATCATGCAAATTGTGTTCGTTCAATGAATCATTGACAAAGACAATCACGCCCCTGCTTGGGGCAGCAAACAAGCACAAATTTAAATTAAAAAAATGCTTGGCATTATAGAATCATGAAGGAATATAGGCTTCATTGCTTCATGAATGAATAATGTCCAAGATCAAGTCAACCTGACTTGAAAGGTTGTACTTGAAGCAAGTTCCTTAGCTCGTCAAAAGCAAGGATTCAAGAACACATGCTCTTTCCATGATTGGGGCATCTAAAGTTGGTTAGGTTATTGAATAACCCTAATAATTCAATATTTTAGTCATCTATTTTTTCTCAGCATTGTGTTGCACACAATGCATCTCAAAAAGGGGCATCTATAGACACTAAAATCATGTCAATCCGATTAGGCGACCAAAAGCATTGGCTAATTGACATCATATGGCCCCCTTGGGCAACCCTCAGAGGTTTAATAGTGGTCCTAACCACTCTTGGAAGGCTCTACCCCACTTTTGGGAGGTTTTGGGCCATATAGGCATGACCATCCCACCCTGGGATGGTCATAGTTCATGGCCGTCCCACCCAGGGATGGTGGCAAAGCGATCATCCCTAGGTGGGATGACCACAAGGTTTGACTCCCAAAAAGTCAAATTTGGATAAATGGCACCCATAAACTACCATTTATCCTACCTATTCAAGCATGCAAGACCTAAGGGTGCATAATCCTTATGACATGCTATAGAATGGAGGCCAAAATGGGAGATTCTCTTCCCCTTCCAATGCATGCTCAGTTTTAGACAAGTGGCACCTCTTGCCCTGCATGCCCTTGCATGCCCATTTTCCCAAAGGCTCCCATTTGGCTATAAAGTGGATCCATTTTCCACACAAAATATAGAGAGGAGTTTTGAGACATAGCAATGAAGTGCTTCCAAGATTTCCCCTCACCCTTTTGTGCCTTTTTCCCTCGAAATATCTACCTAGTGAAGGAGGTTTGTGAGTGATATAAGAGGTACAATTTGTTTGCAAAACTAAATCATCTGAGTGAATTTCACCACCAAATTTGATGACAACACTATTGAGAAGGTTTCTAACCAATTCACAGAGGAATTGGTGGTAAAATAAGAGCAAAATTGGTGGTCATCCCACCCTAGGATGGTCCCCATTCTGTGATAGTCACCACCATCCCTGCAAGGGACGGTGATAGATCTATGTATAATTTTTATACTATTTTTAATTAGTCATATTATATGTAGTATATGAACATGCTATCCAAATTTCATGCAATTTGGAGTTATATTGAGTGAGATATTGCATTTTTAAGTTTTTGTAGGCTTTCGGGGACCATCTGAAGATGCACATGAAACTATGACTGATTTTGCAAATATGACCATATGGGTCCTCTTAAAATCTCATTTTATGTATACTTTCCAAGTTTTGTTTGATTTGGAGGTGTTTTGGTCCAGAAATTGCTTGTTTTGGGTTTTGTAGGCTTCGTAGGCGCACTACGAATGCGACATCAATTCGGATGCAATTTCTATTCTATTTTTATTATATCTTCCCAAAATCATCTATTTTACATATATCTACAATTTCAGATCATTTGGAGTTGTTTTAGATAGGTGCATTGCATATTTACACTTTCTAGCTTATAGTTGCATGTATGGCTTTTGCATGTTTCACATTCTATGCACTTGCTATTTAAAAAATCTAGTTTCCTTGTGTGCAGGTGCAGGTTTTATAGTGTATGAGGAAGGAATACAAGATCATAATAGTGAATAATGAAGTGGTGGCATCATAGGTTCACCCACCTCAATTGTGGGTACGAGGAAGAACATTGGAAGTGCACACGAGCTTGTTTGAAAGGACTTGATCCTTGGGCACCCATTTTTGTAAACAATTGTATCAAACTAAGAGCCCTCAAGGGGACATCTATGTAACCATGGTTCTGATTTATCAAATGAAATAAAGAGAAACATCCATTTTTCTTGCACTTATTTGGATTCCATGGTTGCTTGCATATGTCCTTTTGTAATGCTTGATTAATACCAGATATAGATGCATATTGTTTAGCATTCTTAGGTGCACCATTTTTCCCCTACTTCACCTACAATGAAGAAGTAGGTATTTACAAGATGTTGTGGAGGATTTTCCCCCCCAAAACTTATGTGAGAATTCAAAATGGTCAGTTCAATATATCCCTAGGTTTTTTGGGTAATATTGAGGTCTTTGGATTAGTAGCCATAAATATTGCAAGTGGGTAGGCTTGATGGGATGTAGTATTTCTTATTGTCCTATTGGTTTCCCATGTTGGAGATCCATCATGATTAGACCCCTAATATATTTTGCTACTAATGTCCTTTATCTTGGTGCCACCCCATAGGTAGCCTCTATGTTGTTGCTTTAAATGTGCCAACTGCTACTTCAAGTGTCATGTCTGGTTGCTAAAAGTGATAAGATGAAACTAGACCACCATCTTTACCACTACATATATGCCCTTGGATTGGTCTAGTTGTCCAATAACAACTGGTTTTTTGCCTTCTCTGCATCATGAATATCTTCTTTGGTGTATCTTTTCCTATTATTTGCATCATCTAGGACGTTGAATTCTACCTTTTCACATATTTCCTAACTCGGAGGGATGCCTTTTGCCATTGACCCATTTAATATTTTGCTTATGATATCTTTGTGGTGACTAGAACCACCAATAATTCTAATCATGGTAGAATGCCTAAGGCATCTCCTACTTCTAGTATTTTCTCTTTGAATTTCCTTTACTCCTTTACCATGGATCTATGGGGTGACCCTCATATGGGCTAACAAGCTTGGATGGCCTGCAAAGGTTTCACAACTTGAAATCTCTAAGAATATTTAGCTTCTAAAAACAACTATATGTTAAGATCCTCTTGAGGGAGGAATAGGATCTTGCCTTGCTAGTTTCATATTAGATAACCCAATGTCTCCCTTCTTCCATGAACATTGGGTTCCCTTCTCCAGAGTTTCTAAATAGTGCTGACTTGCAACCACACTAGGGAATTATGACTAGTTGGATAGACATATTCAACCTAAATTACAATGAAAGGTATACAAGTTTAAGGTTTCTTCCCCTTAAGTAGGAGGAGAGTTTATGGGCACTATATGTGATAAAATCCTTCCAAGGGTGGAGTCCATTTAACTATCATCAAAAAAACCCATGAATCCAACACATGAATTTTTATTTAGTTGCCATCAAAAGGGCTTACGATCCATTGATATATAGTTTGGTTAGTCAACTTAACTTTGTGGTAGAGGGAGCTTGAGAACTACCTTTATCTTATGGTAGAGGCCCTTCCCTATTGGTATCCTTGATGGCCTCCTCATTTTGACTGCTTGATAGATTGCAAGGGCCTCGTGTCCCCTCATCTTACTCTTACTTAGTCAACTCTAGATGATAGTTTACTCAAAATTACCTCTTCAAAGGTATTTGCTTGGTGTGGTGAATTTTTACCACACATACAATTCTACAACCATGATTCCTTCTATATATAGTATGAGACAAGTGGGAGTCTCTGAGGCTCTTTTCTTTCCATACAATCTAGACATAATCACATTCATTGTACATCATAGTTCCTTAGACTTTAGATGTATTTTCAATCCATAGATCCTATTGTTGCTATTGCACAACTTACCCCAATGTGGGGACCCACTTGAAATTTTACATTTTTTATCCAAAATTTTGCTTACATCAAGAATTGCAAATTGCTTACATCAAGATTTTTGAAATTGCTTGCATCCAAACATTTGTGAAGGATGGGATTTAGCTGCATTGATTTAAATTGAATTTTTTTAAATATTTGCATATAAGTTGCATTACTTTGGATTGAATATTTTAGAAAATTGGATTTTCAAAGGTTTTCAAAGGTTTAAAAAATTAAATTTCATTTTAGGGTTATTCAAATTTTGACACTTTTGCCCTACAATTTGATGTGAAATTAAAATGGCCATAAATTTTTCCACACAACTCCGTTTGAACTAATTCAAAACCTAGTAGAAATATATTGAGCTCCTATCTACAATGGTACCAAATTTGTATAATTTTAGATATCAATTTTATCCAGAAATAGAAATTTACCAAAACAGACTAGGAATTTCCAATCACAATATCTCATGATCCACAAAGAATTCGTAATTTTTCTCCATGGATTTAGATACGCATTTGGCTCATTTAGAATCATGGAAAGTTTTATAAAATTCTAGAAACTTTGATTTTTTACCTATGTTCATACTATGGGAAATATAGCTAGCTCCAGTCCGCTACCATGGCTTTCATTCTTTTGTACTCTATATTACGTCAGAGTTGGTCAAACAAGGTGAAATGCAAGAGTGAATTGTGGCCTAGAACCAACTTCCTTGCCAAGGTATGCTCCAAGATCACATTTTTTCTTTTGTGCTCTATTACATGTCAAAGTTGGTCAAACAAGGTGAACTGTAAAAATAAATCATGACCTAGAATCAACTTCCTTGCCAAGGTATGCTTTTGTTCGTGATCACATTGTTTTTTCTTTCATGCTCTATTTCATGGTCAAATTTGGTCAAAGAGGTAAAATGCGAGAATGAATTGTGGCATAGAACCACAAAATTCAATATTGCTCAAAACCAACACTAAAGTTGCAGATTTTCGAAAGATTTAATTTTTCTCTATAATTTTTTATTTCTTAATTTGAAAGTTGTAGACTTCCTCGAAGATTTCATCTCACACTATAATCACCTATTTTTTCCAAGGACTACAAGTCTTCATTAAAAATATGCTTAAACCTAATCAACTGAAGGTATGCTCCAGTCAACGATCACAATTTTCATCCTTTTGTGCTATATTTCGTGGTTAATGAGCATTGAATATGCCCAAAGTAGATTTAAATAGTGGCCTAGAACCTAAAAATTAAAATTGCTCAAAATCAAGACTAACATTGAAAATTTTCAAGAAAATTTAATTCCACTCTATAGTCTTTTGATTTCACTAAGGTTGTAGATTTCCAAGAAAATTTAATTTCACCCTAAAGTCTTTTGATTTCAACAACATTGTGGACCTTTGTAAAAATTTAATTTAATTTTAGTTGTGGTCTAGAACATGCTTTGTACCGCGATCAAGATTTTCAACTTAGGGATTTTAGATTTCAATTACAAAGTTTATTCAATTTAATGATTTTTGGAATTCCACCATAATCTAGAGTCATCTCCATATTCCGACCGCAAGCTTTTTCAAAGTAATATTTTTGGATTCCAATTGCAAGTTTTATTCAATTTAATGATCTTCAAAATTCCACCATAGCCTAAAGTTCATGCTCTACATCACAATGTTAAAAGGGTTAACTCTTTAGTTTGGCAAATTCACCCCAGTCCAGAGCCTTCAAAGGAATGAAGTGAAATTTACCCCAGCCTAGTGCATGTTAAAATTAAAAGTAAAACCTTAGCAAATAATAAACATTAAAAATTAAAAGCAAAACCTTAGCAAATAATAAAAATTAAAAATTAAAATGAACTATAATGTCAAACCTTAGAAAATATATTAATTAAAATCAATAATCATCAACCTTAGGTAATAATATTAATAATAGCAATAAAATAATTTTTTTTATCACCAAAGTTTTAATTTGAAATTTTCTTTTGTGATTGTAGGTAAGTGAACCAAAAAGGCAAAAGATGAAGCGTTGAACCAAGAAGATGAAATGATGAGGTCCAAGAGCTTCTAGAATGATCCAAATGATAAAATATAGTTGAAGATCTATTGTGGAGCATCACTACAAGAACAAGGGATGGATCAGATTTAAATCAGTTGATTTATTGACAATTGGAAGCCATTAAAGTTGAGCAAATTTGCAGGAACTAGTCATAGAGAATGAGAGTTGAAGGAGATGCAGTGAACCTGGACTTAATTTCAACCACCTGGTACCTGATAGCTCATATTCTCAAATAATTACAAAAATATATGACCAGAATTATAGATCTAAATCAAGAAACAAGATAGGAAGACACCTCATATGATGATATATCATGAATTTGTTACAAAATTATTAAAATTTTAAGACTGTAAGGCTATAAAAATCCAAGGAGACCCCATTTCAAAGGGTCATATGCCATTTTAATGATAGATATTTAGGAATTTCTTATTTTTTCTTGGTCAATTTAATGAGCATTTGTACCCCTATCATTGTACTTGGAGAATTGTATTTGCAATCATCTATAGCAAGCAATTATGAGAATGTACTTATTGAACATATTTATTAATGCAATATACTAGAATTCTTGGTGTGATCTGTGCATGTTGATGGTGGTCTCATTTAAGTCAATTCTAGTGTATTTCTTATTTTCCCTTTGAAGATGGTACCACTTTGACTTCAGATTGTGCAAGGGATGGCCTAGTTACAGCTGGTTTAATTTAGAGTTTTCTACTTCAACATATTCTTTTGAAAATCTTCAATGATACACAAACTTATTTTCTTTTCTTTCTCTACCCCTTTTCTTTTAAATTTTCTTTGAAACCTGATTAGATTAGTAGATTAGTTGAATTTTAGTTTCTAAAGCTTATTCTTATGAATGTGCTTCATTTCTTTCAAGTTTCAGAAAAAATATTGCAATTTTATATAAATATTATGTTTCATAATGTAATGAATGTGATATATTGATAATAACAAGATAGCAAGCCTAGAATCTTGTTTTTTCTTTGATCTTTTGAGGTAATTTGTGCTCTTAAATGTTCATATCTGATGATTAATTTAGCAATTAAGCTAAACCTTATACAATGAAATGAAACTCACCCTTGTAATAGTTATATGTAACCCTGAGTGATCCACATGCTTTACATTCCTATATTCTTTTGATTTAAGACTTGAAAATTGACATACATTATCAACCAGGTTAGACCAACCTTACCCAAACCTTGGGGGATCAATGTTCCCTTTCAAGAGAGGACACCTTGTCCTAGCCATTGGTGTATGTTTGCAATTGTGCAGATGTATCACTCAATAGATCATATGATTTTTCAACTTAGAAACTTCATGCAAAATGAGATTGGCAATCTTATCAAAGCAATTCCTTAACTAGTAGGGATCCACTCCTTCCTTCTTCACTAGTCTTGTGGAATTTAGAAGTCCAAAAATTCTTCAAAAATTGGTTGGAGAAAATAACACTCAAATATCTTTGTTACCAGTCATTATTTTTCTTTTGATTCCACTTTGCATCATAGGTTTATAGAAATTCTAACAGGTATAGCCTAAATAAATCTTTGTCAAATCCTAGAACCTATAGAATAAACTACACTTATTTCATTTCAAAATTTATTCTTTAGTGGTGATCCATTAGATGCTCCAACCACCATGTTCTACAAGTCTTCCATTGGTGTTTTCCAAGTTATTTCTTTTAAAGGGATTTTCACCTTCTCCTTCCTCTTAATATTCATATTTGGTGAAGCTACTTACCCCTTGTAACGATATTTATTAGTAGTCCCAGTTCGTGATATTGATTGCAACTTTATTTTGTGCTACCTTACTCTCCCTTGCTCTATGTATTTATCATATTTTCTTTATCTTCCATGCACATGGTCTACTAGAATTCTCTTAAAGCCAATTCAATGCCTCCATAAGTGCAAGGTCTTACCTACATCACAACGTTAGGTGGAAATATTCTCTATAATTCCACCCATTCAATTCACTCCAAAATTTTTGGCCTTCTCTATATCACTTTTGCAAATAATCTCTTTAGCTCTAAATTTTACTAATTTATGGTAACAACAATCTATAACTATCTTCCTGATGATGTGTCTTTACTCTATAACTCCACTTGGTATGTGATCTTACTCCTCTAGTGATTGTGCTTAACTTTAATTGTATATACTTGAATATCTATATGTGAGAACTACTAAAAACCTACTTCTAGATGGTTCTATCTTGAATAGCCTCCTTCTAGATGGCTCAATCCTAGGTGGCTTAACTACAAACTGCCTAGTCTCAAATGGCTCTATCCTTGATGGATTGTTTTTGGATAGCCTCATTTACACATATTTATATCTTTCATATAAAAACATCTATAATCATTTAGATGGTTTGTATGCTTTTGTTCTTATTATTCTCTACTCATATATTGATAGTTTATACAACTTGTATAGTTTATGTGTGTTAGGATCCCATCCTAATGTTACTTTGTAATTCTCATTATTATGTAATAACCCACTTCCAATGTGGGGGGATTCTATTATAATGTTATTTTGTAATTCCTCATAATGTATGTGGTAAATAAGGCACCTAGCCAAGTGGTGCCATTGCATGTAACCATTATCAATATTGTAACCGATGGTGTCATTGCATATAACCGTTATCAAGATTGTAACCGATGTAAGCCAAGTGGCATTTTGCATGTAAGCCATGTTGGTAGGATTGCATGTAGCTTTCTCTTTAAAAGGCATGAAGCCATATACAAATGTATATTTTTGTAAGCTAATGAAATATTGAAGGAGGTTGCCCCCTCGAAGAGGCCTGTGATTCAGAGTTATTTTTGAGAATGTTTCAATTCTACAATTACTTTCTGCATAGAGTTATTCTGTTATTGCATGTATTTCAGTTATCTTTTAGTATTTTGCATGTGTGAGCTTTATTTCAATAGCAGGTTCCTTCCAAGTGGTATCAAAGTGCTTTCCAGGGTCAAGTTCTATTGTGACTATGATAATTCTTGCTCAACCATTTTCAATTGTTAGGTATAATTTTTCTATGCGTTTTCATTCTATTTTTCTTTATTCAAAAGCCAAAAACAAAATCTATAAAAACCCAAAAAAATAGTCTTTTTTTTTCATAGTTAAGTAGGCTAGAAATCCTGTACCGTGGGTTTTAAAATATTACGAAGGAGCTATCATTATTGGCTAAGCTAGATAGACCATAAAACATCTAGTGAAGTGAGGAATGATCAGGCTCCAACACCCAGGCCTCAAATAACACTCACGCATTGAATCGAGCTCCCACACATCTTCAAATGTATTGGGAGACCATTCTAGGGTGAACAAAATTTTATCCAATAGGAAGCTTTTCGGCCTTGTATCATTCATAGTCCATGGGATACAACATCCTGGATGATTAACCTCTCATATTATCAGAGAGGTAGATAGTGTGCTCAAGGGTATGTGTGGAATCCTCCTTGAGTAGTGGCCTGAAATATTGGTCCGAGCACTATTGTTCGTCACTGCGATATAACAGAGGACCTATGGATGTTACATACTCCTCTACCTAGCATACCCTGGTTCTATAAAAACTTCAACCTGCAAAATACTCACCTATCCTTGTTCTATTGAACCTACTTTCTCGATCCCAAAAAGTGAGCATACGGAGAAAGACTTCCCTATCACAGAAGAATGCACTTTGCATACACCAACAGTGAGGAAAGAGTCTGCAAGTGTCTATAGTAGTATAAAATATTCTAGTACCAATCAAATTAGTGATAGTAACAGTAACAGTTAGTTATACCACTTAGAAAATACAGGTGGTCAGGATCAGAAACAATTTTGTCAGTGTTAGTAACTACAGTATAGATGATAGGACAATGATAGGGTGGTCAGTTGACAGAACGCATAAATAAAGAGATATTTGATCCAATTTCCAACTTTGCACTGTAGCCCAAAAAAAAATCTACTACTTTTTGATTCTGCACTCAAAAATAAAAAATCATGCAAATTGGAGCTATAATGAAGAAGTTATAGTGGTTTTATCTTTACTCTATTTTGAGTATTTTTAAAACAAAAAATGGGGAAAATAACCCTAAATTAGTCACAGAAAGCCCTAGACACCCCAAAAAATCCTCAAATTTGTTCTATTATCTTAGTTAGCTCCTCCTGCACCTCTCACATAATTATCAAGTCTTAACTCCATTTTTTCTCAAATTCCTTAGATTCGTCATTTTCCACGACTCCTCTTTGGCCAAATATTTCACAAATACAAAATTTGATCCCAAAAATAATTTTTTGAGTCCTATCCCATTGTGTTCAACTCATAACTTCGATCATTTTGATATATCACACCCAAGAACTTTTTTGGCCTACTTACTAAAAATAGTAACCCCTAAAACCCACACTTCTATTTTTAGTAATTCAGTTACAGAGGTTCAAGACTATCCAAAATGGCTAGTGGCACTCGGGGACAATAGAAAGAGGTAGATTCGATCACCTCACTGATTGCAAAATTTGAAATCTCCCTTGATGACATGAAATAATCCAATCAAGATGTGATGATAGAGCTTCAAAATCTTAGAACTAATCATACTAATGCCAGAGACCGCCTAGAAGAAAAACTTGCAGAAGTTGAGTCCAAATTGGTTGGTGGTCCTAGTCAGCTTGAGCACCATACTGAACACTCATATTATAAAAAAGGTAAAGGAAGGACATTAGATGACTCCTAATTTACCTATGATCATGCTTCTACCTATAAGATGCCCAAATTAGAATTTCCTAAGTTCAATGGAAAATATGTGGATGGGTGGTTATATCGTGTTGCTCAATACTTGAGCCTCCATGATGTACCCATATGGCACAAAGTTCAAATGGCTTCTTTCAACTTGGAATATGAAGCTTTGCAGTGGTATCAATGGTTGCAAAAAAATAAACCTAATCCTTCATGGGAAGAATTTGAGTCTCAATTACTCACTCGCTTTGGCCCTAGTGAGTATGATGATTTTACCAGACAGTTGACAAAGTTGAAACAAACTTCGACGGTTAGATATTATCAAATACAATTTGAGAAATTGGCCAACAAAACCATGGGAATGAATGAAGGGTTCTTTATGAGTTGTTTTGTTAGTGGTTTGAGGGAGGACCTCCAAGCTGAGGTTACTATAATGGTTATGCATAAGGGGTAGTACCAAAAAAGTAATTATAAAATCGGGGTGAATCTAGGTGAATGGTGTATAAACTTTGGGGTGAATTTTTCAAAATTTTGTAGAAAATTTATCAAAATATGGTGATTTTTTTATTTTTTTGCACAAAAATTATCAATAAAATTTTATGGCTACTAGTAGAAGGCGAGTGGCAGAAGGCGAGTGGTATAAGAGTGGCATAAGGTGAGTGGCAGAAGGCGAGTGGCAGAAGGCGAGTGGTAGAAGGTGAGTGGCATAAGGTGAGTGGCATAAGGTGAGTGGTAGAAGGCGAGTGGCATAAGGTGAGTGGATAAAATGAGTGGTATAAGGTGAGTGGTATATGGGAGTGGTAAGAGAGAAGAAGTGGTAGATGACGAGTGGTAGATGGTGAGTGGTAGATGGTGAGTGGTATATGGTGAGTGGTAGATGAAATGGCATATGGTGAGTGGTAAAATATGAGTGGTAGATGGTGAGTGGTAGATGGTGAGTGGTATATGGCGAGAAATGGTGAGTGGTAGATGGTGAGTGGTAGATGGTGAGTGGTAGATGGTGAGTGGTAGATGGTGAGTGGTATATGGTGAGTGGAAGATGGTGAGTGGTAGATGGCGAGTGGTAGATGGTGAGTGGTAGATGGTGAGTGGTAAATGTTGACTGGTTGATGGTGACTAGTTGATGGTGATCGGATGATGGTGACTAACAGATGGTGAGTGGTAGATGGCAAGTTGCAGATGGTGATTGGCAAAAGGTGACCATCAAATATCATCAATAATATGGCACCACATGTCATCTCCTCTACCACGTGTCATGCATCTATTAACTTCTACCATGTAGACTTCTATAAATACATATGCAGGGTCATTTTTCACCTTTCCTATAATGTTTTCCAGAGCAATTTCAGAGCTTTTTCTAGCATTTTTAGAGCGTTTTCCATAGTGGTTTCAGAGCCTTTTTAGACGCTTTTTAGAGCATTTTCAGAGTTTGGCATTTTAGAAGGTTTTGGCAGCATTTTTAGAAGGTTTTGCCAGTATTTTTAGAAGGTTTTGCAGATTTTTAGAGTGTTTTCCAGGGCGTTTCAGAGCGTTTTCCTAAGTGTTTAAGAGCATTTTCCTGCGTGTTTTCAGAAATGGCTAGCTCTTCCTCTCCTCTTCCTTCTAAAGTGAATTTCAGGAGCTTCTACTACCCCAACATCAAGAACATTTTCAGCACTCCTGGAAGAGATTCGCAATGGATTTACACCTCCGGACTTGTTGGTGTATTGAAGATGCCATAGTTGAACATTAACGTTCAGTTGATGCAATAGATCGTTAGTTGTTACAACCATGACGTGTCCACTGTTATGATCAGAGTGGATAACAAGGACATTGTTTTTTTGTTAAACCCTCCGATGTGCAATGACTAATAGGGCTACCATTTTTGGATGGTGTATTGGTGAACAACCAGTACGCCTTGATCGATGATGATAAATCCACCCTAGCAGCCGATTACTCTGTTCATTCAGACAATTTGAAAGGTATATTTTTAAAATTTATTTTTTATTTAACATTAAATATTGATGTATTGTAGTTTCCATTCTCTAATAACGTTCTCCTTGTTGTACTTTTTGTTTTCTAATAATGTTCTCTTTTTTTAGCTAATTCTTCTAAGTCCAAAAGGGGCTTAAACATTTCCAATGTTGGAGACAAATTTCTTTATGCTTGCATTGAATTTTTTTAGGCAAGGCTTATTCTATAGGGGTGACCTACAGAAATACCTTTTTGGGCACTATATTTATTGATTCGATGTATTGGTGGTGGAAGATTTGACTGGTCCACGCACATTTCCAACCGCCTAAAATAGGACCTTCTAAGTGCCCAAAAAATTCAAACTTCGTATACAGTGACAACCAACAATTTTATTCTATTTTTCATGAAGCTTATTTCAATCTTCAACAAAGCAATCCTCCCACTGCATTGCACCCCAGTTTGTTGGCTATTGGCATGATTGAGAATGAAATACAGGTAAACATATTTTTTGGAATATCTTTGTTTTCTTTTTTTCAATCTATCTTGTTATTTTCTAATTTTGTTTTGAAAATAGAGAAGAGCATCTCAGTATTCAAGTAAAAGGGATGCCACATTTAGGATTCAAGAAGTGTCTGCTGATTCTGACTTGCAGTCATAGTCATCACTAGTAACTCCCTCCAAACGTGTGAGGTCTCATGGTGATCAGATTCAACATACACCTGTGACTCCTTTTACTTCTCGAATTGCTACAATCGACGTGGAAGAAGTTACCTCTAGCCCACAAGGTAACCTTATTATTCAAAAGTACTATTTTAAATGATGTATTTTAATGACTTAAAATTATGTTTTTTGATTTATTTTAAATATTTTTTAGAGAAAGGGTAAATGGTTGAATCATCAATGGCTGTAGAGTCTGAGTCTGGTATGTTTGGTTAAAATAAATCTCTTTTTATGATATTATTATTTACACAAGATTAAATTTATATTTTCATGTGAAATTTTGTAGATAGACCTATTACATTCAAAAGACTAAAAAAATATGCCTCCATCATCTGCCCAATCGCAAATGCAACAACAACCATCAACACAACAAGTTCCTATCCATCCATAATAGGTACCACCAGTGAGGAACCAATCATGCATGCATGGTAAAATGTTCCTCACACCGTCGTCTCATGATACAAGAAGTGCTACCCAGACACACAATGTGTCTGAATCTAATGTTTTTGTTTTACCAATTTTAACCCTAGAGAATTTCTCAAATGTTGAGAGTGCATCTCATATGCCCTCGGGAACTCTAGATTATGATTTTCTTTATCAGGATATGAATCCTCAAAATTTCCCTTTAAAGGCAAGTGATATGCTTCAGGATGAAGAGGGCAATGATGAAGAAGAAAATGTTGATGTAGATGCCGCCAGAGTTTCCTCCTCCCCCCAGCAAGTCATCGCCCATCATCTAACAGATGATGATAAAGTAATTTTTTTGAAAATGTGTTATTAGCTAATAGATGTAAAGCTATAGTTCATAATACTCTTCTTTTAGATATTGATAAATTGAAAGAATGGGAATATCGGGCCAAGGTTTTGATTAAAGCAATAAATGGTCGATATAAGAATTTTTCAAAGAGAAAAGAGTTGTTTTTAAAGGTTGAGAATGAGCCCCAAAATCTCGATGCTTTGCTACATAAAGTTGAATCTGGCACTATGGAGGCAGAGTCTGCATACACAGATGAAGTTCTGGCCATTGTTCTGAATCATTTGGAAAACCTCAATGTAGAGGCCCAAGCATATTTCAATGAATGGGCACTAGATCAGAATAAAGTAGCAGTTGCAAAAACTGCACGACTTACAACTGATGTAAGTTTTACATCTAACTAAAAAATCATTTTTTCTTAAATATGTTTTGTTTATAAATATTAACCTTTTTTCACTTGTATTTTGCAGTCTAATTTCCAGCACTTAAAGCAATAGGTCGGTGCCATGAAAACGTTGATCAAGACTACCAAAATTAGTATTAATAATGCTATTGAAGTGAAGAAGAGGTTACAATACACTGTTAGAGAAAATAATTGGTTGAAGAAGTTTATCAGAGATAGGGGCCTGGATGTCGAGGTTGTATTGAAAGAAAATGAGAAAGAGTTGAATGCACCTTTTAAAGAAGATCCAATGAAGGAAGAAAGTTTATTGTTATCGGGGATCAACACTACAGTTGAAATTTTGGTTAGGGTTGGTGCATTAGAAGCAAAGGATATTGAGATAGATGAAGGTGGACCTTCAGGAACCATGCAAAAAGAATAGAAGTTTGTTGTTTTAAATTTGAAGTGAAACAAAAACTCTTTGATATTTTTTATAAATTGTGAAAGAATGGTATCTTTCTTGAAATCAATGAAAGAGACAATTTTCGAAAAATTTGTATTATATTTTTGAAATTTTGTTTTAAATATTGTTATGTTTTGATTATTTGTGTTGATGTAGAAGTTTGTTGTTTTTAATTTGAAGTGAAACAAAAAATGTTTGATATTATTTGTAAATTGTGAAAGAATGGTATCTTTTTTGAAAATTGAAATCAATGAAAGAGAAATGACTGGAAATGTTTATTTTTAGTTTTGATATTTGTGTTGATGATTAAGAATTGATTATTTGTGTTGATGCATTAAGTAATTTTGAATTATGTGGATGCAGTAAGATGTTATTTTATGTTATATGAAATAATTTGAAATGACTGGAAATGCAACATAGATATTTACTTTGACAAATTGCCATAAATGATTTATACAATACAAATCTACCAAAAAATTTGAAACTTTAGACTAATAATTCAATAACAAGGCTTATGTAAAATGATATACAAAATATCCAATAACACATTTCTGATATAAAATATAATGTAGTGTTCTAATCAACATGTGGGGCTAATCAAATAATCCAATTTCATTCAAATATACATAATCAAATCAGAGGGCTATGCTATACAGAGTATCCAATGGCATTTCTAATATCATATTATATGATTAATGACATCAAAATTATACAGAGTATCCAATTGCATTTCTAATATCATATTATATGATTAATGACATCAAAATTACATTTATCAAATTACAATATAATCTCAATATTCCTTTCATTATAATGTTGAACTCAAATCAAATCAAATGAAAGCATCCTTTCATTCTAATATGTGAAATCAAATCAAATGATAATATGTGAAATCAAATCAAATGAAAGCATCCTTGCATCATAATGTTGGAAGCTGGAACAAACTCTTTTCAGATTGTACAAAATCATCTGCACTCATACCCAAAATTTTTGTCATCACAATCTGA
This sequence comes from Wollemia nobilis, assembly GCA_028583015.1. NCBI lineage: Eukaryota > Viridiplantae > Streptophyta > Pinopsida > Araucariales > Araucariaceae > Wollemia > Wollemia nobilis. The sequence continues at coordinate 10,243,979 of JAQPPZ010017220.1, read as the reverse complement.
TCAGTGTTACCATCATCCTATTCATCCTCAGTATTCGTTACACCTCTTCTCTCTGCCATAGATTTCCAGTGTGACAATGCTCTTTCATAAGGAAACTTCTCCACCTCATAGGTCGACACATATACTCTCAAACAATTTTCCAAATTTTTGTCCAACCTATTTCGAACTTTAGATTTTACATATGATAATGCACTGAATACCCTTTCATCTTCCACAGATCCTAAAATCATCATTTGACATAATTCATATAAATGAAAATATTCACTCATAGTATGTTGTAAGATACTACTGGGATGTAATCTTCTCCACAAACGTGAAATAGAACCTGTTTCATGATGGTTAGAGAGTTGTGAAACTTGAGCAGACATTGTTGTTCCAAAATAGTTTGATTGTTTTGTCAAAAGATCTCTATTGAGAATACCATTGATTTCAATACCATTGACTACCACACTTTTACTAAAATGGCTAGCAAGAATACCCATGTATTTGAGAAACAAACCATTTATAATCTGGTATTCACTACAAGGATCCCAAAACATTGGATTAACCACACCCATAGCCTCAAGCAATTCATCTCTTTGAAAATGATCTCTTATTTCTTTTGTCAATGATTCTACTATTTGTTTCAGTTTAATTTTTGTATCATGTACAACTACATGAAATCTATTGTAGGTTATGGGCATTTTCTCAACTTCATTTGTAGCTATATCCATTCATAGACCAAAATAATATAAAGGTATTTCCTTTCCGTGGACATTAATACATAGATGATCGTTTATATTGAACTTCAGAAAGCTCTGAGGATCATTCACGTTTGTTAATGCTCTCCAACTCTCAAACATGGGATCCATAAAACTTTGACCAGATGCGTACATCATATCAATATGCATGCAAATTTGTTTTCTCGCCCTGATGAAATCCATAATATAAATCGATCTTTCTTGTGCAATTTTGATCAAAGTATTCATTTCTTCCAACATTGGAAGAATACCACACAATGTGAGAAGTGTTTCAAAGTCACTCATTCAAAATAGTAAATATTTAGCCTTATCAACTACCCTACGATTTGCATACATAAACCCTATCAAGGATTGATATTCTTTGAAAACTCTAAATATCGGTTGATACATCGAAATCCACCTAGTATCCACATATTTTAACAATTTTTTACCTTCAGTAACTCCTAGTGCAAACTGTTGAAACTCTAAAAATATTTTTGGACTATGCAAAAAATAATCATGAATTTCATGGACAAGCTCTTCCACTCTCGCAACATTTGTAAATGTATCCACAATTTTGTATGCAAGATTCATTCTATGAGCCATGCAATGAATAGGGATCAAATATGGGGTAACAAATGTTTGTAGTCTAACACAAAGACCATTCCTGTGTCCTTGCATTGTAGCAACACCATCAACTCCGACACATATTAACTTAGTGGCTATTTCCATTTCATTCATTCCTACTATTTCCTTTAAACTAGAAACAACAACATTGTAAATATTTTCTGCATTGCAATTTTCCACCATCTTGCGTAATGCAAGTAAATGAGGTTGCCTTAAATGATTTTCCAATGTGTAAACATGCATGCAAATCCAAGATGTATTGTCAACAACAGTCACCTCATCAATTGAAAGTGAAATGAATTTGGCCTTTTTACTTTCTCTTTGAGGTCATCCTGCTCAACCAATGAGAGATATTTTACCATTTCCCAACCACTTCGATCTGACCAATGGGCATTGGGTAAGTTCTGCACATCAGCTAGTCAAAATAGAGATTTATAATCAATGAAATCAGACATAGGTCTACCCTTTTTAAGAATAGAGAATACAACAACAAACTGCAAACTTTTTGAAGCTAAAGTTAACTTATTCATTTTTTGAAATTGGGCTTGAATCGTTGCACCTTTCTCAACCAAAGTTTGCTTTTGTTTCATTTCTTTATCATATTCTTGCGCATATCTTATATGTGCACACTCTGATGCATCCTTCCACCTATAATTTTTTGGTATTGGTCGATCACCTTCTTTTGTTTTGATATAAACCTTTCCACAATGTTTTTCTACTGTATCTTTCTTAAGTTGCAATCTATGATCCTTTCCGTGTTTCCAACTGCAAATTACGCATCTCAATTCTGTTATTTCCTCACTACTATTCTCTGGCAGCACTGGCTCAATAAATGGAAATTCTGCTATCCAATCAGGCTGAAATGATCTGTTAATTGTCCACCTAGATAACCTTGCACGTTTATGTTTTTTAGATGAAGATTCTTCGAAAGTAGGGACTGCATAAGAACTATTATTTTCTTTTCCACTTGGCATGTTAGATTCAGGAATCTCTTCATGTTGTTGTTCCATTTGATTAAGAATATTTTCATTTGTGGACTTTTCATTAACGTGGATATGTGGAAGTGGAGGTATAACAGGGTCAACGATGTTTTCTGTAGAGATAATACTAGTGTCAATAGTAGGGTCATTATCACTATGGCATTTAAAAGCATACCTTCTATAGATAAAAAATGGACAAAGCCATCAACCAAAAAGCACACTTCTTTATGAATGAAGACATTATATATAAAATTAACAATGTAAAAAAATTAACTGGTAAGTAAAGGCGTTCATACCTTCAGTTTGTGTAGATGTTGATGGCTGACTGGATTTTGAAATATTATGAAAGTATTTGAGGATACTCCTTTTATCTGAAGACTGGCCTCCCTTCTTTCCACTACCAGTAGTTGACATTTTACCTGTATGAATAGAAGAGTAACATGAACAATGAACATCATTTTTAAAAATGAAAATAATTGGTATAAAAGAGAACTACTGCTAGAGACAACAAAATATCTATCCCAAGAATATGTCCAAGTAGAATAAACCTCCTTATTGAGTGTCCATGAACAAAATGTTAAAAAAGGAAAATTAATGGTAAAAGAAACTTATCGGTAAATGGTGATCATTGTATTTCAGTCAGCTACTATTAGTCACCTTAATCTAGTCACCTTCTGCCAATCACCTTATGCCACTCACCTTATGCCAGTCACCTTATGCCACTCGCCTTATGCCAGTCGCCTTATGCCACTTACCAATCACCTTGTACTTTCTTCCTTTCTCCTTTCTCCTTTTGCCTTTCCATCCCTTTCAGTCACCTTATGCTAGTCACCTTCTCATCCTTCCACTCACTTCTACCACTTACCTTATGCCACTCACTTTCTATCCTTCCACTCACCTTATCTAGTCACCTTCTTCAGTCACCTTTACTTGCCTTCTCCCTTCACCTTGTGTTAGTCATGGACTCATGTTTTGTCAGTCTTTCTTTGTATCACTCGCTATCCAAAAAATTAATGTTGTAATTGTATGAGAGTCATTGTCAGGGTTAGCTATATATAATGGGGTACAAGGGGCGAATTGGGTGGGATATTTTTTATTTTTTATAAATTTAAGGCAAAAATTAGGTGGGAAACCTTATGATAGCGTGGCGAATTTACCCTTAAAAAAATTGGATCCCAAAATTTTTGGGCGAATGGGCCGACCTATATGGTCCCAAAATTTGCAAAATTAACATTGTGAAAATCCGAATATTCGTGCTAAATTGTGAAATTTGCCACTGTGCATAACCCTGGTTACTATGTTCAAACGACAATCCATGATGGAGGCTATCAAGTTGGCTCGTTTAGCTGAATCCAAAGTTGTAGCTCAGAGGAAAATATCCAAATTTCCACAAGCTAAAACCTCTTTTACTCCTAGATTTCAAAATCAGAATGAACAAAAACCTGTTGCAACCATTGCTGCACCCAAACGTCTAACCGCTACTAAAATGGATGTGTGACATACAAGGGTTGTGTTACAATTATGATGAAAATTTTTCTTGTGGGCATAGGTGACCCAAAATAAGTTGTTCCTCATAGATGCGTATGAGCTTGACACCAGTGACCATAGTGATGATGACACTGAATCAGTCAAGGAACCATCCAATACAGTGATAGACAACCAAGATGAACCATAAGCTGAGATTTATATTCATGATCTTGTTGGCATTAATACTCCCTAAACAATAAAAGTTGTGGGGTATTTCAAGGGCCTGTGTCTTACCATCTTGATTTATTCTGGTAGTACACACAATTTTATTGATCCCCACATTATCCAGTAGGCAAATTGTTATGTACATTCATGTAATTCCTTTGAGATTATGGTAGCAAATGGTGGGACCTTACCTTGCAAAGGTAAATTTCATAATGTTAAGGTCAATATTGAGGACTATGAGCTCAAACAGGATATGTTTACACTTCAACTAGGGGGATGTGATATTGTGTTGGGAGCTCAATGGTTGGGCACATTAGGAGAAATCTCCTAGCACTTTGTTGAGCTTTGGATGTGCTTTTCACAGAATGGACAATCCTACACTCTCCATGGTTTAAAAGTAGGATATTCATAGATTATCGGTTCTAGTCACATGGAGAAGTTGTTAAAAAAATTATCTCAGGGTGTCATAGCTCAAATTTTTGCGATCCAACCTCATACTTCAATGGAGGATGTTATTCCTGAATATTTGCAACTCATTTTAACCAAGCACAACTTTGTTTTTGCTAAGCCAATATAATTACCACCTCATAGCTCTCATGACCATGTTATTCCCTTATTACCTGGCCATGCACCGCCTAACATCCGCCCATATCGGTATCCTCATGCTCTTAAGTCAAAAATTGAGTTGTTAGTACAGGAATTGTTAAAAGCTGGTGTCATTCAAACAAGCAACAGTCCTTACTCTTCTCCAATTTTACTGGTGCGTAAGAAAGATGGGTCTTGGTGGTTGTGTATCGATTATTGAGAGCTCAAAAAAATCACCATAAAGGATAATTTTCCTATCCCCATGGTGGATGAATTACTGGATGAACTTCATGGGACTATGTATTTTTCTAAACTTGACCTTTGCTCAGGGTACCATCAAATTTGGCTCAAGGATGAGGATATTACCAAGACTACTTTTCATACTCATGAAGGTCACTATGAGTTTTTGGTAATGCCATTCAGCTTGACTAATGCCCCTTCCACTTTCCAAAGCCTCATGAACAAAATTTTTTGTCCATTCCTTCAAAATTTCATCCTAGTCTTCTTTGATGACATTCTGGTGTATAGTCACTCATGGGAAGAACATCTTCTTCATATGAATCAGACTCTCCAACTATTGGCACAAAATCAACTCTATGCTAAGCATTCCAAGTATTCTTTTGGGTTGATAGAAGTGGAATATTTGGGACACATTGTCACTAAAGAGGGCATCAAAGTTGACCCCAAGAAGATCCAAGTGGTTCAGGAATGGCTGAAACCTCACACTCTCAAAGGTCTTAGGGGATTTTTAGGGCTTACAAGTTATTATCCTAAATTTATTCGTAACTATGGTAAAATTGTAGCTCCTCTTACTTCCATGTTATAAAATGACTCTTTTACTTGGATGGGACCCGCTGAATATGCATTCCTTGAATTAAAGCATGCTATGACCACTACACCTGTTTTAGCCATTCTATATTTATCCAAACCGTTTAATATTTAAAGGGACGCTTTAGATCATGGTATCAGTGTAGTGTTTATGCAAGAAGGAAGACCCTTGGATTTTACTAGTAAAGATCTCACTAGTTGCAATTTGGAAAAATCCACTTATACCAAGGAGATGATGGCCATTTTGCATGTCGTAACCCATTGGTGATCGTATCTCATCGAGCATCATTTCTCCATTAAAAAAAACCATCAAAGTCTCAAATACTTTTTGGAGCAATGGGTTGCCACCCTTAAACAACAAAAATGGGTCTCTAAACTCATGGGCTATGATTATGATATCACCTATAAGAAGGGAAAGGAGAATATTATGTCTGACGCTCTCTCTCATTAATCTAAGGCTCTTAGTATGCTGTGTGCCATTTCATTGTCGGTTCCCCAATGGATTGATTCCTTACATCAAGAGGTACTTCAGGATTATGAATTGTAGAATTTGGTTGCTTCTATACACATTGAGCCTACTTCATGTCCAGGATACACTTGGGATGACTAGGATTTGTGTTGCCACCAATGCCTTGTTTTTTCCCGTTCCCATTGCAGGAATGTCTCATTAAAGAATTGCACGTTGCCCCATCTGCTGGCCATTCAAAATTTCTCAAAACATATGAACATATTAAGCACACTTTTTTTTGGAAGGGTATGAAAAAGGACATTCAATATTTTGTGGTAGGTTGTGATACCTATCAACCGATGAAAGGTAAAACAATGCGTTCTCCAAGTACTCTTCAACCCTTGACCATTCCTAACCAGGTTTGGATGGATATTTCCATGGATTTCATTGAAGGATTTCCTAAGTCTGGAGGTAAATCTATAATCTTCGTGGTAGTGGATCATCTTTCAAATTATGCTCACTTTTGTTCCATATCCCAACCTTACACAACATCCACTATTGCCAAAATTTTCCTTGATTATATATTTTGCCTTCATGGTCTACCCTCCTCCATTATGTTTGATCGTGACCCAACCTTTACTAGTCACTTATAGCAAGAATTGTTTAAGTTGTAGGGAACTCAACTCAAAATGAGTTCAACTTATCATCCATAAATGGATGGCTAGATGGATATTGTCAATAAATGTTTGGACACCTACCTTTGTTGCTTTGCCTCAGATCATCCTACGCACTGGAAGAAATGTCTTTCCTTGGTCGAGTGGTAGTACAACACTTCCTATCACACCACAAACAAGGTTGCCCCTTTTGAGGCAGTTTATGGGCACCCTCCACCCACACCTTCCTCCTACATTCTAGGTAGCTCCAAGTTCCATGCAATCAACACTACTCTCAATTAGCATGTTGATGTCCTCCATAAACTAAAGATGAATTTGGATGTGACCCAAAATTGGATGCGCCAACAAGCTAACCAACACCATTCTAAGCATAGTTTTGTTGTGGGTGATATGGTTTTCCTTTTCTTGCAACCGTACAAACAATTGTCCCTCCAGCTTCGCAGATGCTAGAAACTTGCTATAAAATACTATGGGCCCTATTAGGTGTTACAGCGGATTGGTACCACAACCTACAAGTTGGCCCTTCCACCTACATCCAAGATCCATCCTATTTTTCATGTTTCCTCTCTCAAAAAGGTGGTGGAAAATTAGGTACAGGTTCAATCTACACTTCCAAAGTTAGATGAAGAAGGTTCTATCTTGCTTGAACTCAAATAGTTGTTGGACCATTGAACTTGCACTCTTCGCAACCACACCATTACTAAAGTCATTGTGGTGTGGAATCCAGCAAGAAGATGCTACATGGGAGTCTCTCTATTAGCTCCAAACCCAGTTTCCTCACCTTCAAATTTAAGGACAAAGCTATTTGAAGGGGAATAAAATGTTAGGATCCCATCCTAATGTTACTTTGTAATTCTTATTATTATGTAATAACCCACTTCCAATGTGGGGGGATTCTATTATAATATTATTTTGTAATTTCTCATAATGTATGTGGTAAATAAGGCACCTAGCCAAGTGGTGCCATCACATGTAACTATTATCAAGATTGTAATCGATGGTGTCATTGCATATAATCATTATCAAGATTGTAACCAATGTAAGCCAAGTGGCATTTTGCATGTAAGCCATGTTGGTAGGATTGCATGTAGATTTCTCTTTAAAATGCATGAAGCCATATATGAATGTATCTTTTTGCAAGCTAATGAAATATTGAAGGAGGTTGCCCCCTCGAAGAGGCCTGTGATTCAGAGTTATTTGTGAGATTGTTTTAATTATGTAATTAGTTTTTGCATAGTTTTATTCTATTATTACATGTATTTCAGTTATCTTTTAGTATTTTTCATGTGTGAGATTTATTTCAATAGTAGGTTCCTTACAATGTGACTTAAAAAAAATTATTCTTTACAATAGATTCCTTTTTCATTTTCTTTAATTGGTTGCAATCTAATTCTCATGCTCCTTTCTAGGAATTTTGAACTACAACCCTTATACCTATAAATTAAAATGATTTTTTATTGACACTAAGGAGGGATTTCCCACAAAAACCCTTTTTGACACTTCTTCTTGGTATTTTTCTCTTGCAATGCAACACCCTCATTTAGAGTTTTCTTCTTGTACACTCTTTTTCTAATCTACAACTTATTTTACATAATCTCTACTTTCAAAAACTTTCTTGTTTGTATAGTGTATGTAGTCAAAATATTTTGCTTGTGTGGTCTACACCAACTATAACTCCTCTTTTTATATGATTTATGCAAGCTACAACTCCTCTTTTGTAATCTACTTGATTCATCTCTAATTGGTCTAACTCCTTTGGATCCTCTTGATGTTGAGTATTTGGATGTCTCATGGTCATCTACCATTATGTGTCTATAACATGGATGTGGTAGGGGGATAATTATTTTGCATGTGGTAACCATATCTCAACTACCACTTTGCCACCTTTAACTACCTTAATTAGATGTTATGCTTTTTATCTTATCCTTACCACCTTGCTCATGTTTATTTTATACTTCATCCATTGTATGGTCATAATTTAACCACTCTTACTCATTATTTGTATGGCCTAAACATCTAGAAAACTTGCCTAATTGCTCATATGGTGTCTCTATATAATACTTCTAATGGCTCCCCTATCCAAATGGACTTAACTACAATCTTGGATGGCCCTAACTCAAACAACCTTGTTTGACCATTGATCATAATGATCTGATGCTCTATTCCCTATGGCCTATTATCCTAATTAATGACCATTTTTTCTAGACTACATTCTCGATTATAATTTATTCTTGATAGTGTTGTGGCTTTAGGTTTAATTTCATAATTATATCTATTAGTTGGCATTCCCATATCTCTTTATTCTAATGACCTAGTACTCCTTCCTTATTTTCCATTTTTGTTAGACGACCTTGGTCCTAAAGTTGGTTAAACCATTCTTGGTATGGTACAATTGCATTCAATCCTATATTTCTTCCTCCTAAGATACCTTCAATATCCTTTTATGGCTTGAGATAATTGGGCAAGTTAGTGAGCAAATCCATCATTTGACTAATTTGGATAACCAATACAAACATGGTTTAGGATATTTGGCTCCAATGTAAATCTCCTTTTATTGTTGTAACCAAAAATGGCTAATTCTTAGGATCTTGGGCTTTAGAGTTATGGAAGTTTTTCAGGAAGTTAAAAAGATGAAACGATTGCTCTTGCTATCTAAGGTTGGGAAGAGTCTCATCCCAACTTTTAAATGATATTTTTTAATATATATTAAAAATAAAAATAAAAACATCCTTTGATGGCTTGACCATCAATTTAGATGGTTTGAGGCCATCCAAGGTCTCCTTTATTATTTTTGGATAGGGGTTGGTCTAGATGGCCCACCCTACTGGTTGTACACCTCCAAGAGTTTCTTCCAAACTTATTCCATTCCCAAGAAAAATTCTCCTAGCCATTGCTTGAATATCCTACCAAATTCTTAGCAATTTTCATGCACATTGTCATCTTAGTTCTTCCATTTTGTTATTTAGTTGTTATCTTTATTCTCATAAATATTGCATTTCTTATTTCATTCATTATTGTGCATGACCAATAGTTGTAAGTAAACTTATGCGTTCATAATCATTACCTATTGAGTGGTTATTTTGCCCTATTGCAAAATGATCACCACAAATAGAGTATTAAGTTGATAACTCTCTCTTGCAAAGAAATTAGATGAAATCACCCATTTCTCCAAGGTTCTGGTAAGCAAACATTCATGTATATGTATAACAATGAAGATTGAAATAGAAACAGATGTATACCAGAATAAACTCAAACCTGCAAGTGATAGTTAACAAGGGGCCTTGATAGTTCAAACAATGCTTAGCAATTATGATCCTTAAACCTTCAAAATGCAAAATATTGATTCCTTTTAATGCTCTTGATATTAGTATGATCTACCCTGAAAACCAGTCAGTAAGATCCTTTTATCTTCAAATTAAAAGGTTCCAAATGCAAAAAATGTGTGGAATAGTCCACTTCATTTTAAGTTTCATGCCTTTAATGTAAGGTTCATTTTACAGTTAGTGGATTTATTTTATCTTCATTATAGATATTCCACTATCATTACGTTAGAATTTGGAGTTAGTAAATGTTAGCAAGTTAGAATGTCAGTGTTCATTTGCTTTATCTGCCTTAATGTGAATTTGGCGTTAGTAACCCCTCCTAAAATAGATTTTATCTATAGATTAGATTAATGTAGTTTGGAGGTGCAGAAATTCTGGATAAGGACCAGAATAAAAGTAAATGAACAAAAAAGTGAAAATGAAATTATGAAAATGGACCAAAATAAAGACTAAAATTAAATGCAGAAATTCTGGAGGGACCAGAATAGAAAGAACTAAAAACAAATTTTTTGGAAATGACCAGAATGGAAAGCCAAAACTTATGTGCAGAAATTCTAGAAATGACCAGAATATAAAAAATAAAAAAGTAAAAATTCTGGAAATGACTAGAATATAAAAAATAAAAAAGCAAAAATTTTGGAAATGACCAGAATCAGAAAATACTACTCTGAAATGAAAAATAGATTAATCTAAATTACAGAAAATAAACAACATAAAATTATCTACAAGGTTAACTGAAAAAATAAAAATGACATGAAATTTTGGTTAACAATTTCTTCCCTGCAAAACCCCAAGTTATGAGATAGATCTAGAAGCAACTTGATCTAAAAGACCCGCAAAAAACACATTCCAGTTAGACCAAGTTTAAGACTCAAAGGAAAAGAAAACATTGGCATTTTATTCTGACATTCACCTAGTACAACCCTGAACGACATTAATACATAGATATAAATTAGAAATGAAATGCAATAAAATAGACAATAAAACAATAGCTTTTAGACGAAATCTCCTTTTGGTTTTGCTCACAAGGTTTGCCTTTTCCAAAAAAATGCATTTATTTCTTCAAATGTGCTCTTGGTTACACAAAATTCCAGCCCCCTGTTACAATGGCCTCGTTGGGCTTTTAAAGAATGCAAGAGTCCCTCCGTTTCAACTTCTTGTTTTTAATGATGTTAAAATAGATACAAATAAAACAAAAAAACAAATTGCCTTGTTTTATGTTTGCCTATCACTCCTTTTAACATCATAACTAAAAAAAAATTCTTTTGAACCCTTATATCTTCCCTATCATATATATTATAGTATATATGAAATCAAAACCAAAATATACGACACCTTCAATACCTTATAACTCCATGATCACCATATAATATAAAAGTTTAAAAGAAATTTTAACTTTATATTATAATTTTTTTTTTTAAATTTATATTTCCTTCATTTAAATCAAACAAAACATACAAAACGATGACTTTCCACCTTATGGCTCCCATATGATATAACACCTAAAAATCATTTTAACATTAAGGCTTATTAATGCAAGGGCTCATAGATCAAAAATTTACCTCTGATGTTTACTCTCGTAGAGTCATTTGGTTACTACACCCTCCTCCCATTCTTCGACCTACACTGCGAGTAGCCATGACCTTCGGGGACTCCTTTGGAACAATGGTTGCTCACGACACCCCAACTCGACGAAAATAAAAAACATATTATCTGCCTCTGTACCCAACTTATAATGCAATCCCATGTTGATTTTAGGATTTTAAAGGAGGTTACAGGTCCTGTCGCGTGGCATATTCATCAGCTCTCGCTACTATTAACCTACCCAATCGATGAGACTGTTGAATTCATACCGAACCAATATTACCATTATCCTTGGTGTACCCTCTGATGAAGTTCCATTATGCTTTGGTTTCACTGTTACCACTTTGCATGCTGTGGTAGTTTTGTCTTGAGTGTTAATTCTCTATTATGGGCGCTACCAATGTTTGGTGAACTCTGAGCATACCTACCATGAAATCTACCATCTTTGTCAATGACCCAGTGCTATCCCAAGTTTCTACCAGTGCTACATTTCCAAAAATGTGTACTATTTTCAACATCTTCCTTGGTCTTTACAATAAAATTGTTCGAACACAGAAAACGTCCTCTAACAAAATTTGTTTGGAAGGACATGTCCGTAGGACACTGTGCTTCCACTATGTCTCCTCCACGTCTGTCATGGCATTGAAGTCTCTTGGTATCTGGTGTATTTGACCAAGGCTACGTCGAATATGGGTGTCAACCGTTGCCACTTTGAATATTGTTGTAAAAGCACTGTCGTTGCTGGTCCCTTTACTTTATTAAGGAGATGATAAAAAAAGTCTACGCATTTTATTTAAAATGCCTCATATTTTCTTTAATCTCATCTACCATGCGCCCTTGTCATCTGTGTCGGTGCTTTCATGGCTATCGACGTCTAACTTGGAAACCATCGCACTGTTGTCCATGTTGTATGGTGCTCAAATTTTGCCAATCATTGCTTCCAACTGCCTTTCTGCCTAAGATGAATGCCACGATGGCTTGTTGCGCTATTCCTGTCATGCTGTCACATAATCTAAACTCTTCAAGAATAAAAACACATTATTTTTAATGTGTGGTCAAACCCCCAACAACGTATGTCTTCGACAATCTTTTAATATGACTACCATCCTCCCAGCGAAGCCGCTGCTTAGATTACGTTACCTTGAGTAATGGCCACTCATTTTCGGCCACCTCTGCTTGCCAAATTCGTTTACTATTTTTCCACAATGTGTCTAGCTTTAGCAGCATTTTCGTGGTAACCAAAACTAACTGCAGAATCATCAAAGTTTTCTCTGACACTGGCTCCACGCGAGTCTGCCTCTATCCCACTACGTCTTTGTCATGGAGGTCCCATACCACTTGCGCAGTTGTCACATCCAGAGGAGATGTTCCAGCGACGCTATCATGTCATGTTACACCATAGTGGACATTCAAATCCACCCTTCATGTGGTCCATGTATTTACCTGTTCCTTTAGTCTCAATTGAATATGTGGCTACCATCGCGTAGTGCAAATTGACTTACACCGTTGATGTTCCTTGCGCGTCTATGCATTTGTTGTGAATGGTCTAGCGACTAACATACCGATGTCATCCATTCCTCTCATCGACCCTATTGGTCCACGTTATCCTTTCGATGCGAACCTGTACCATCATCGAGCTCCATATCCTAGCGCACCTGCAATCAGAGACACATTCAAAGGATTGTAATCATCATAAAACCAAAAATTAATCTTCACTTACTTATCATATGATAAATAATGTTTTTTTTTTGGTAATATTAAGAAGCGGGGTTTTGACCAGGAATCCCCCAACCTGTTACAACTCCACCAGAGAGACACACACCCACCCTCTCACACACTCACCCATGCCACCATATGATAAATAATGTTATATTATATAATATGTATTAAGATATCATATAATATAATATTATTATTATTATATTTTTTGTTTATTTATCTATATATAGTATATTAGAATATTATATATATAAATAATTATATTTTTATGTTTTAAATTTTTTATAATGTCTTTTATTATATAGTTATATATATATATGAAATATATATAACTATATATTTATATATATATACATATACACACACATATATATATATATATATATATATATATATATATATATATATATATATATATATATATATATATATATATAATAGGGAGTAATTATTTTCAAAAGTTTTAAATATTGAAATTTGATTTAAAAACAAAACTTTTGAAATTACTTTCAAGATCCCAATGAGCAAGCCAACCCAACACCCAATCACCTCGAAGACAAAAAAGGAGGCACTACCCTACAATTTAAACTACCAAATCAAACTCATGCATATAGACCTTTCAATAACCATCACTCAAAGATGACCAAAACTCATCAAACTTCATCATTGGATTTACGAGCAAATGAAGGAGGCATTGATCAAACATATAAAATTTAATACCTTTATTATAACCATGTGGAAAAAAATATCAATCAAAGGTACAAAAGACTCCTAAAAACCAAAATTAAAAGTGGGTCCCCAAGTTTTGGGGCTAGTTGTGGAGCAGCCACAACAAATGGCGACTCTATTGGGAAATGCTCCTGAGCATTTCGGTAAGAACCCAAACTCTGAAAACACACAAAACCCAAATATTAGAATTACAAGCATCAACAAGTATCCAAAGAATGAGAATAGACCAAAAAGACATGAACCATCAGAATCATTCAACATCAGCTCAGTGTGTGCAAAGTGATTCATTCCTTATCGTCTGAAACCATTCAACATTCCATCGTCAGTTTCACATGGATGTTTATGTCTTCATGATTTATGCATATGATATGTTATGGATGATTTATGCAGGATTGGATGTATTGAAAGGATGCTATAATATGAACGACCTATTTTGCAGAGACTCAAACATTCTAGTACCATAAACAAACACACTAAAACTGTCTAACCCTCTTAGGACCAAATGTGTGTGCAGTGAATTCATTTACCAGATCAAGAGCTCAGTTATGAACCGCTACAATCTAGAACCAGTGTGTGCAAGTGGACTCAGAGCTTTGGGGAATCAGATTCTCAACCTAAGTATGATGAGAATTTGACCCTATCCTTACTACTCTGATTTTTGAGTTTATTACCTCATCTTGACCAAAATGGTTAAACCTGTTATGGATGAAACCACAAGGCTAGCCTATCCGTTTGAGCGGTCAGAGGTCTCACTTTTAAATGAGACATGTCACCACGCATGAGCATACTCCACTACCAGTCAAGCATCTATAGCCCCGATGGAGGTTAGCCCCATAGTCCATGATTTTGCTTTTGATTTCTTGAATCTTAGGGATGACTACCCATCCTTCTGAGGGGACATGTAGTATGATCCTTACAACCCAATAGTCAATGGTGTGATGGAAGCAGACTCAGAGCTTTGGGGAATCGGATTCTCAACCTAAGTATGATGAGAATTTGACCCTATCCTTACTACTCTAATTTTGAGTTTCAAGTATTGTGGAAGTGGTGAAAACCATTGTTTTATGGACTATGTTGCATGATAGGACCGACAAGAATGACTCTTTTCACCTCACATTTTCTCCCAAGGATGGTTTTGACCATTTTACCCAAGATGTTTTTAATATGTGCAAATTGTGTTTGGTTCAAGATAGTTTCGATATCAGTTCCCAATCTCAAGATCTTCTTAGTGTATATTGTGCAATGATCCTAAGAGAATTTGACATGTTTTTCAATGATTGTCTTTGAAATGTAGATGCAAGTGAGATGCAATGTTTATGCAATGTGAAATGTACCATGAAATATGGATGAATGAGATGGAGTATACAAAATATTTCACCCTAATTTGCAAAATTGATAACTTCATGCATCCCAAGTTTCAAACGATATTCTTTAATGTGTTTGTGGTACTCGTGGAGCCTTCTGCAATACAATTCCAATGTTTCATATTCTCCTTATCTTAGTGAACATTCATGAGGATATAAACTGACATCTCACTAAAAAAAAAAAAAAAATAAATCCAAAAATAAAAAAATAAAAAAACAAAACCAACAACAAACCCAAAACTGAAAAACAACATACAACCAAAACCAAAACAAATAAAAACCAACACACCCAAGTTATATACAAAACACTAGAAATCAATAAAATATTGGAAGCGAATGAATACAAACACACAATCAAACTCAACATCATCAAAACATAAACATATTTACATATAATACAAGACTTTGCCTTTTTTAGGCCTAGAAGTAGTGCTTTAAATGCAGCCCGTTAATGGGCAAAGCCAAATCTTTCCCATCCAAGGTTTTTAGTCTAAAACTATTCTCACCTAGGACTTCAGAAATTTGATACGGACCCAACCACAAACAATCAAATTTTTCATGATCTCCTTTCTTTTCATGTCTTTTATCCCACAATAATACTAGGTCTAAAACTTTAAATGTTTTGATTTTAGACCTCTTATCAAACCATATTTTCACTACATCTTGATGTTTTCTGAAATGAAGCATAGCCTCATCTCTTTTCTCATCAAGATGCATTAACTGTGTTAACCTAGTTTCAAGTTTATCATTAGTTCCAATATATTCCTTCATGAAATGCAATGTTTGTAATCTTAAATTTGTGGGAAAAATGGGATCCTGCCCATAAACTAAATGATACGGAGATGTTCCTATTGATTCTTTGGTTCTGATCCTATCAGCCCAAAGGGCAAATTTTAGCTTGCTATGCCAATCCCTAGGATTCTTTTCAAGTAATTTTTTTATTACACATAACAAATTCTTATTAGAGGATTCCGCTAAACCATTACCTTGTGGGTAATAATTTGAGGAGAATTTCAAGCTTACCATGTTATCATATGCCCAATTTGCAAATTCCAAAGAAGAAAAGGTAGAGCCATTATCACTTACAATTGAGTTGGGCATTCCGAAATGAGTCACAATATTATCCTCTAAAAACTTAATAACAACCTCTGAAGTGGCATGCTTAGTGGGAATGGCTTCGGTCCACCTTGTGCAGTAATATGTGGTAGTAAGGATATATTTATGAGAATCAGATGAGTTAGGATTGATGATCCCAACAAAATCCAATCCCCATTGTGCAAAAGGCCTTGCCTCTACCACAGACTATAATGGCATTGCAACATTTCTTTCTCTATTGGCCGCCACTTGACATATGTGGCATGATCTCACATGAGCATGTGCATCTTTGAACAAATGGGGCCAATAGTATCCGGCCCTAAGGATTTGATGAGTCATAGCATTGGCTGACCCATGTCCAGTTCCATACTTACCATGGAAATCCTTAAGTACTTGGGTCACCTCTTCTTGATCAACACAACGAAGGTAAATCCCTTCATGGTTCCTCCTATACAAAACACCAGACTTAATTAGAAAATTTGCAGATTTCAAACGTAAAGCTCTACATTGAGTGGAATTGAGATGTGATGGGCACTTACCATTCAACAAGAAATATACAATATCAACATACCACTCATCTTTGGTTATGTCATCTACCTCATAATGTTGACATGATATCAACGGATCGATTTCTGCGATTGACTTGACCAAACCTTGTCCATGAACTATTTTCATAGGTTGGATTTCTAGATCAAATTCTTGAAGGGTCGAAATCCATTTTCCCCATCTTTCACCTAGTTCATTTTGCAAAAACATAGACTTAACAGTAGGGTCAGGGACTACAACAAAGACCTTACTATGAACTATGTAATGTCTGAATTTCTTGATGGTCTTGAACAATGCATACATTTGTTTATCCAGAATAGAATATCTCAATTTTGCATCCTTCAAAGGAGCACTCAAGAAAGCTATGGGATTTTCAATGTTACCTTCGCTCTTCTGAGTTAAGACACTCGCAAAAGAATGATTTGAAGCAAATGTATAGACATAAAAAGGCTTTGAATAATCTGGACTAATTAAAATAGGGGCTCTAGAGATAGCATCCTTGATGCTTTTGAAAGCTTCCCTATTTTCATTTGTCCATTTGATCTGAACATCCTTCTTTAACATGTCATTCAAGGGCTTGGCAATCTCGACAAATCCTGAAATAAATTTCCTTACAAAGTTGATTTTACCGAAAAAGGATCTTAACTCTTTCTTGCTATTGGGTGGAGGAATGGCTAGTATAGCTGCTATTCTTTCTGGATCAATAGCAATCCCATCCTTTGAAATGACATGGCCCAATAGCTTACCTTCCGTTACTCCAAAAATGCATTTTTTGGATTGAGGGAGATCCCATGTTCCCTACATCTCTGGAGTACTTTCCTCAAATCCCTGACATGATCTTCCCTTTTCTTAGAGAAAATAGGAATGTCATCAACGTAAACAATGATACACTTACCAATGAGCCCTTTGAATGCGAAATCCATGGCTCGTTGGAAAGTTGCACCCGCATTCAATAATCCAAACGGCATTCTCCTATATGCGAATGTACCCCATTTCGTTGTGAAGGTCATCTTCATTCTATCATTTGGATGAATAAGAATCTGATTATATCCTGAATAACCATCCAAAAATGACATCATTTCTGACCCATTAACCTTTTGAAGAATCTCATCAATAGTAGGCAATGGGTAATTATCCTTTTGGCAAGCCTTGTTCAAATTCCTAAAATCTATACACAACCTTATCTCTCCATTCTTCTTTCTTATCGGGACAAGATTGGCAACCCATGTGGAATGTCTAATAGGAAAGATGATTTTTTCTTCTAGCAATCTCTTCACCTCTTTCTCTATTAGGGGTTCTAAAATCGGGTTGACCATTCTTTGTCTCTGTCTGAAAGGCTTGGAGTCAGGTTTTAATGGAATCGTATGCATTATCACATTTTGATCATAAGTTTTCAAATCCTTATAACTCCATGCTATGCAATCAACATATTCCTTTAATGCATGAGCGATAGACTCCCTTTCTTGTCTTGTACATGCCTTAGCAATGAATACCTCTCATGGATTTTTTGCACTCCCTAAATTGATTAGATCACATGCTTCTTTAGGGGGTGGTACCTTTTTACCTCTTTTTGCTTGATATCCGATATCAAATATCTTTTCTAGAGAAGCCATATCATTTGGCATATTATTCCTCATTTGGGTTGCTTCACATTGCAACTCTATTTCTTCTTGCCCCCTCTTATCTTCATCTATCACCTGATTTTCAAAAATACCAGAATTAGTGACGAAGTTGAAAATATGTCTGTCACTATCGAATACTTGGAAATTGGTAACATTATCTGGTATCGAGGGCAAGGCACTAATTCGATTGAAAATTTCTTGCATTTCTTATGGTCCACAGGTTTGAGCATGCTTGCGGCTACGGCTAAAGAATCTGCCATTCGATTATTTTTCCTAGAGATAAGGGATATATTGAAGGCATCAAACTCATCTACCAAATCCCTAACTCTAGTTTTGTAAAGGCTTAATATTTTATCCCGACAAGTATATTGCCCTTTAACTTGTTTAACCACCAACTCCGAATCTCCCAACACTTTGAGACACTTAACTTTCTTCCTTAGGGCCAATTGAAGTCCAAAAATAAGTGCTTCATATTCTACCACATTATTGGTGGCTAGAAACTGTAATCTATAGGCAGCAAGCATAGGCTTACTACCAGGACATGTAAGTTCAATACCAGCTCCAACACCTTGTTTTGACTTAGATCCATCGAATCTTAGAGTCCAAACCAAATTATCCTCTTCCGAAGTGTTATAAGAAATATTTTCTTTTTGAGGTTCTTCGGTAGCTTCTTCTATGTCCAAGTTGTAGACCCCTAACTTAGTTTCAGCAAATTGGATCTCATTGGGTCTATTATATTCTGTTATCATCTCTTTGAGTCTTGGCTCACTATCCACCCGAATTTGATTTGCTACTCCTCTCCAAGGCAACCACATATGGGAAGAATCTATAACGATATACCCATTCAGGTTCTTACTCCAATCTCTTCCCAATACCATGTCGTATTTGGTGGGGATATTAAGCACCAATATGTCCACGTGATGTTGAACCCTAGGTTCTGAGTTAATCTGAATAAGGACATCATTTAGACTTCCAACCACATCCATCACCGATCTATCCAATTGTACCACCTTACTCTTAGAAGGGATTGGTGTGAATCCTAACTTTTGGCAAATCTCAAGGGGCATGATGTTAGTCGAAGCACCCGAATCTATCAAACAATTGTGTAAGTTTTTACCTGCAATTCTAATGGTTATGAGAAAAGGAGGCACTTCTCATTTTTCTCTTCTCAAAACTAATTGAGACTCGACACCTTTAACTTCATGGATTTGACTAGGTGGATTCAACCCTTTCCCCAAGAATTTCTCTTGTCCCAATAGTTGAGCGACCTCAAACATCGAGATGTTAGCCTTAGTATTTTTCATATCCTCTTCTAAGTCATAAGTGGACTTTTTAGAATTTGGCATCTTTTGCATTGGTTTGGATACTTCAACAACAGGAGGAGGAGGTGGATTAACATCACCTTTTGCATCAGGAGGAAGTAAGGGGTTGTTTGGAGGAGTAGAGGAAGTTTTGGGATCCTTAGAACTTCTTGTGTAATACCCATGATTTCCTTTCCCAAAATGTCTAATGGCTTGGACTTCCAAAGTTTCATCATCTTCTTCTCCTAAGACCTCAGTGTCCTCCTCTTCCTCACTCTCTTGAATGTGGACAACTTCAGTCACCAAAGCATCTTGTTTCCCTTGGCAACAATGGGGTAATTCCTCATCACAAGGCTCTAACTCACCATAATCTTCCAAAGTATCTGCCTGATTGGCTACAGGGTTGGGTACGCACCCATTATTGGGTTGAGTATTATATGGTCCTGTCCTCCTATGGTTATGATTTCGATTATGTCTAGAGGATTGCATCATATTTTTATTTAGATGTCCCATGGGATTGGTCAGCTTGATCACTTGCTCTTCTAGTTTCTCAATCCTAGACTTAGACCCTTGCGGTTGGGGCATCGTAGTCCCAGATCCACTAGCATTTCCTACATTAGCCACCTCTAGAATGGGTATGATGGCTTGATTCTGAGTATTTTGGTTCCACCCAGGGTTCACGCTTTGAAGAGGCATGATCGATGGATAAGTCATTGGGCTTTGGGTATTGATCACACTGAATCTAGGCATGGTCAACTGATTATTGATGAACCAGGATGGTATGATTGTTTGGCAACATGGTTGGTGGTGGAATGGATGCGTTAGGATAAGTGGGAAATGGTGAATATGTGGGCATGAATGGGTATGGTTGTTGATATGGTAAGTTGTTCATCATTGGCACTTGTGATGCCATCATCTGATTCATCATGGTGAACTGACTGTATGGACCATATTGTCCCATCCCAACCAATTGAGACAACCCCCCGCCTGGCGATGTCATTTGTTGTTCAAGGGTCATGGTCTCTACGTAAGCTAGGGCAAGGGTTGTAACCTGAGGATTTCTTCTAGCAAATAAGGATGTTAAAGGATCTAGAGCTCCAAAATATAATTGAAGAGCCACAATGGCATCTACCACAAAGTGGCGAGTTACATTCGCATAAAGCTTTTGGAACCTAGCATTGAATGTCCTAATAGGCTCATTGGGTAACCTTTTACAGGACACAAATTGATTATAGATGATGGAAGGATCTAACAACAACCAAAATTGGCTAATGAAGGTAGCTTCCAATTGGGCCCACGAAGTAATGGACCCTACGAGAAGATTCCTATACCATTCTTGAGCCATATGGTCCAAACTGCTAGGAAAAACTCGACAGGCAACATCTTCATGAGTAACCCCTTGTCTAAACATATAATCTTTGTAAATTTGGACATGCTCCTCAGTTGTAATGGGACCATCATGTATGAACTTGGGTAGCGACCTTTCAATATGTCTAGGTATGTCATGGACATCCCCAGGTATATTCAAGGGAGAGCTTTGCGCACCACACCAGGGAACTGGTGGTTGGGCCATGTTATTCAATGGTAATGACCCTACGGGAATAATAGAAACTATCGAAGTGATAGGGACAGATACACTTGATGTAGCTATCATAATGGAAATAATGGGTGGAGACCCACTAGATGTACTTGAGTCTAATGGTGACCCTAGATCAAGTATACTGGGTGGGATTTCGATCTCTTGAGTTTTGTTTCTTGGCTTCCTAGAATTGGGAGAAAGACTTTGGAAAATAGTTTCCCTAGTGGTTTTAGACCTAGTAGCAATATGCTCAGATGGGTCCAGCTTGGGAAACTTAACTATTCTAACAAGGCTTCTCACAAACCACTCAAAATAAACTTGAATAATGTTGTACCTGCAAGCACAATAAGGTGGAAATAAAACTACCCACGTTAATCGTTAGAAAGATCTAAATCACAAAGCTATGAAAGAAGGCCCTCCTTCTAGCACCAAAATGTTGAGTGAATATTTTTCCCTATTGCAAAATGATCACCACAAATAGAGTATTAAGTTGAAAACTCTCTCTTGCAAAGAAATTAGATGAAATCACCCATTTCTCCAAGGTTCTGGTAAGCAAACATTTATGCATATATATAATCAATGAAGATTGAAATAGAAACAAATGTATACCAGAATAAACTCAAACCTGCAAGTGACAGTTAACAAGGGGCCTTGATAGTTCAAACAATGCTTAGCAATCATGATCCTTAAACCTTCAAAAGTGCAAATTATTGATTCCTTTTAGTGCTCTTGATATTAGTATGATCTACCCTGAATCCCAGTCAGTAAGCTCCTTTTATCTTCAAATTAAAAGGTTCCAAATGCAAAAGTGTGTGGAATAGTCCACTTCATTTTAAGTTCCATGCCTTTAATGTGAGGTTCATTTTAAAGTTAGTGGATTCATTTTATCTTCATTATAGGTATTCCACTATCACTATGTTAGAATTTGGTGTTAGTAAAAGTTAGCAAGTTAGAATGTTAGTGTTCATTTGCTTTATCTACCTTAGTGTGAATTTGGTGTTAGTAACCCCTCCTAAAATGGATTTTATCTGAAGATTAGATTAATGTAATTTGGAGGTGCAAAAATTCTGGATAAGGACCAGAATAGAAGTAAATGAACAAGAAATGTGAAAATGAAATTATGGAAAATGGACCAAAATAAAAACTAAAATTAAATGCAGAAATTCTGGAGGGACCAGAATAGAAAGAACTAAAAACAGAAATTCTAGAAATGACCAGAATGGAAAGCCAAAACTTATGTGCAGAAATTCTGGAAATGACCAGAATGTAAAAATGAAAAGCAAAAATTCTGGAGATGACCAGAATCAGAAAATAACAATCTGAAATGAAAAATAGATTAATCTAAGTTGCAAAAAATAAACAACAGAAAATTATCTACAAGGTTAGCTAGAAAAACAAAAAATGACATCAAATTTTGGTTAACAATCCCCTCCCTACAAAACCCCAAGTTATGAGATAAATCTAAAGACAACTTGATCTAACAGACCTGCAAAACAAACACAATCATATTAGACCAAGTGCAAGACTCAAAGGATAAAAAACATTGGCATTTTATTCGACATTCACCTAGTATAACCCTGAATGGCATTAATACATAGATATAAATCAAAAATGAAATGCAATAAAAATAGACAATAAAACAATAGCTTTAGACGAAATCTCCTTTTGGTTTTGCTCACAAAGGTTTACCTTTTCCAAAATGGAAATGCATTGTGATTTCTTCAAATGTGCTCTTGGTTACACAAATTTCCAGCCCCTTTACAATGGCCTCATTGGGCTTTTAAAGGATGCAAAAGTCCCTCCGTTTCAACTTCCCATCTTTAATGATGTTAAAATAAATACAAATAAAACAAGAAATAAATTGCCTTGTTTTATGTTTGCCTATTACTTCTCTTTTTAACATCATATATATATATATATATATATATATATATATATATATATATATATATATATATATAATTTCTTTTGAACCCTTATATCTCCCTTATCATATATATTATAGTATATAAAATCACCAAAATATACAACACCTTCATTACCTTATAACTCCATGATCGCCATATAATATAAAAGTTAAAAAGAAATTTTAACTTTATATTATAATTTTTTTTTTTTAATTTATATTTCCTTCATTTAAATCAATGAAAGCATGCGAAACGATGAATTTCCACCTTATGGCTCCCATATGATATAACAACAAAAAATATTTTAACATTAAGGCTTATTAATGCAAGGGCTCACAGATCGAAAATTTACCTCTCCCTCCTCCCATTCTTCGACCTGCACTATGCGAGCAGCCATGACCTTCGGGGACTCCTTCGAAACAATGACTGCTCATGATGCCCCAACTTGACAAAAATAAAAACATATTATCTGCCTCTGTGCCCAACTTATAATGCGATCCCATGTTGATTTTAGGATTTTAAGGGAGGTTACAGGTCCTATCGCGTGGCATATTCGTCGGCCCTCACTACTATTAACCTGCCCAATCGACGAGACTGCCGAATTCATGCCGAACCAATATTACCATTATCCTTAGTGTGCCCTCTAACGAAGCTCCATTATACTTCGGTTTCACTATTACCACTTTGCATGCTGCTGTAGTTTTGTCTCGGACGTTAATTCTCTATTATGGGCATTTTTGTGGTAACCAAAACTAACTGCAGAATCTCCCGAAGTTTTCTCTAATGATGGCTCCACGCGAGTCTGCCTCTATCCCACTGCATCTTCGCCTTGGAGGTCCCATACCACCTATGCAGTTGTCACGTCCATCGGAGATGTTCCAACAATGCTGCCACGTCATGTTACACCATAGTGGACATTCAAATCCACCCTTCATGCGGTCCACGTATTTTCCTGTTCCTTTAGTCTCAATCGAATACGTGGCTGCCATCGCGTAGCGTAAATCGACTTGCACCATTTATGTTCCCTGCGCGTCTATGCCTTCGCTGCGAAAGGCTATGGTCTAGCGACTAACATCCCGATGTCATCCATTCCTCTCATCGGCCTTGTTGTTCCATGTTATCCTTTCGATGCGAACCTGTACCATCGTCGAGATCCATATCTTGGCGCACCTACAGGGAGATGGACAACACCCAAAGAACAAAAGGCTTAGATGTGAAACAGGGAGATGGACAACGCCCAAAGAACAATGGGAAGAAAGGATATGTACTCTATGCAGCACAGGGGCAGTAGAGACAGAGAAACACTTCATCTATAAATGCCCGAGTTTTTCAGATATCCGTGACAAATACAAAGAAACACTTGGGAACGAGTTTATTACAGATTTATTTGAAGACAGTAAAATAAAAAAAGTTGAAGAATTGTTAACACAAATCAGCAGGAGAAGGAACAACCTTTTCAAAGATATTAAAGATCATATGATATGATTTGAGTAATTGTACTTCCATATTTTTGAGGTCCCATAGACCATATTTAGGTCTCGTGGACGTAATTAAAATCTTTCATTCATTCATACAATCAGAGACACATTCAAAGGATTAAAATCATTGTAAAACCAAAAATTAATCTTCATTTAGTTACTTATCATATGGTAAATAATGTTATATTATATAATATAATAAAAAACACAATATTATATAATATAATATATAATGTTATATTATATAATATGTATTATAATATCATATAATATAATATTATTATTATTCTATTTTTGTTTATTTATCTGTATATAATATATTTAAATATTATATATATAAATAATTATATTTTTATGTTTTAAATTTTTTTGTAATGTCTTTTATTATATAGTTATATATATGAAATATATATATATAAAATAAGGAGTAATTACTTTCAAAAGTTTTAAATATTGAATTTTGAATTAAAAGCAAGACTTTTGAAATTGCTTTCAAGATCCCAACAAAAAAGCTAACCCAACACCCAATCACCTCGAAGACAGACAAAGGAGGCACTACCCTACAAATCAAACTACCAAATCAAACTCATGGGTATAGACCTTTCGGTAACAATCACTCAAAGATGACCAAAACTCATCAAACTTCATCATTGGATTTACGAGCAAATGACAAAGGCATTGATCAACCATATGAAATTTTATACCTTTATTACAACCATGTGGGAAAATATCAATCAAAGGTACAAAAGACTCCTAGAAACCAAAATTAAAAGTGGGTCCCCAAGCTTTGGGGTTAGTTGTGGAGCAACCACAACACTACCCTCACTGCAAGGCTCTTGTTTTAGTGGTTCTCTTTGCCCAACATACACCACCACCATTTTTTGTATGTTTTCTACATTCGATGACATCAATTGTTCTTCTTCCACATATATAAATCCAACATACATCTAAATTTGTCTATGATTCATAGATTGAGGCTGTAATTCCTCCTATTTGATCATGAATTGCATATCTTTTTCTTCTCTACTTGCATTCTTCTCTTCATATAAACAAGCTAGCTACTTTCAAGTTCATTGTTTGAGTTAGTATTTTCTACTACAATGTCTTTCCCCTTTGTACAACTTGAATCTCCAACTTCTTAAATCAAGATTCTGTCAAAATATTTCAAAGATTAAGTTCTTGCTACTATTAGCTTTTCCATTCTTTTTCCTTCTCTAGTTGGTTGAAAATTGACCATGTTGACTTGTGCTTTCATCTTATATGGTTTAAACTTCAAATCATTAGTTGTTTGGGGCACAATGTCCTGATCAATTTTTTAATCTCATTATGCTATTACTCATCACTTCATGCACTTGGAAGGGTCTAATCTATAAATTATTTAACTTACCTATATTGATTTCTCTCTCATCATTATTTTTCAAAACCAAGTCACTTGACTTCAAATACATCTTCCTTATGTATTTATCATGCCATAACTTCCTATGATATAAGGCAATATCCATGGACCATTGAGCTATCACTCTTCTCTCATCCAACATGATAAGCATTGTTATCCTCTCTTCTAGGCTCTCATGCTCATCTAGATAGTTCTATACTGCCACTCTCAAACTTGGTACTCAAAACTTCATTTACACAATTTCTTCCTGACAATAAATCAGTTGAAATGGAGTGTGATTCGACGTTGGCTTGAATATAGTCTTCTACACCTAAAGGAATAGTGGTAATATTTCCTCCTAATGAACATATTCAATTGCATGTCTTTTATATTATCAAAACTAAGAACTTATTTATTGCTTTCACTTGCTCATTTGATCTAGGATAATATAGACTAGATAAAAAATGCAATATCTTAAATTCTATGGTTACATTTTGGATGAATTAATTGACAAAATGTCCTCAACAATCACTTGTTAATTGAAAAGGTATGCCAAATCTTGTAATCACCTATTCATATAAGACATTTATAATACTCTTTGTTGAATAATTAGGCATCTCTCTTGTTGTGACAATTCTTATGTCTATGATGATTACATTGTCATGAAGTCTCTCCTTAGTAGCTTTTCAACTCTCTAGCATGTATTGCATATGGTCACAAACTTGTAATAGAGTGTGGGACATCACAACCCTATTAGAAACACCTTCCTCATAGTCGTATCTAGTCCCATATGTTCTCCTACCATCCCCTCATGATATTTCTTCAATGTTGCATTCACTTATTTATCCATCACACATCTACACAACACTTTGTTAAGCCTAATCTTATACAAAAATCTAATTATTAATCAAAAAGGTGTTGATTTCACAATTATCTTATTCTTATTAGCTACCATCAACTCATATAGCAACTCTCCCATCGTAAATATTCACCCACATACTTGTACCATAATGGTAGCATAGTAATTTAGGAAAAGTGAACATCCAAAAATTCATCTGACACTCCTACTTTTGTAGGATCTCCAAAGTTAACCCTTCATAACTAATCCACCATCACATGGTTCTTCCCTAATTTGACTACCACTCAAAACACTATTTCTTGCAATATAATGAGCCCCTTGCTAACATGTCTATAAATTATCAACTTTCTGACTAAATATAACAACTCCTAATGGTCTACATAGAAAGCAAAAGGATTGGAAAGTAGGTAATGTGTAAAATTATGTATTGTTTATACCATCCCCAAGGCTTCATGCTCTATAGTGCTATAATTCTTCGCTACATGAGATAACGACAAACTAGAAAAGTATATGGGCTAATCCAACTCATATTTTTCTTCTTATGCCAGCCTGCATCCCATTGCAAAACTGGATTCATCAACATGGATATGAAACTCCTCCCAATCTAGAAACACCAAAATGGATTCACAAATCAACTTTTCCTTTAGCTCCTCAAATGCCTTCTAATGCTCCTTTATCCATAAAAAAAGAGTATTCATGCACATCAACATATCTAGAGGGTGTGGAACTTATACAAAGTTTTTGATGAAGTATTGATGATACCTAACATGACCCAAAAAGGACTTCAAAAAATTCACATCATAATTCTTATCTATGTTCATCATGACTTGTACCTTGTTAGTATTAGTCTTCAAACCCTATTTACACACAATGTGTCCTAGTAAGTTCCCATATGGTACCAACAACTTACACTTTTTTGGGTTCAAGGATAATCGTGCATTCATTCACAAAGTCATGCACTCCTATGATTTTAAATGCTTGTTATTCTTCCCTTATAATGACTAATTATCTAGGAGCACTTGGAATTTACCTATGGATATTTTTTTAAAAATATATAGAACTATCCACTAAAATGTGATAGGATCATTGCATAAATTGAAAGACATTCAATTGTATGCCTAGATGTCATTCTCTACTATGAAAGTATTCTTCAACCTATATTCCTTGGCTATACTTCATTGATTTTAGCCTAATAATCCATCCAAAAATGAATAGATATCATGCCTTTCTACCTCTTCCCTTTTACCAAGGTTTAATTGCACCATATTTGGCCCTTTATACTATATGATGTCATATTCTTTTGTCACTTTCTCTACATCAAATGGATGTGTTGCTTTTTCATCAATCAACACATTACCAGCACTATATTATACAATATTTTATGGAAAATCCCACTTATCTTCTTCATCCTTGGCTATATACTTCATATTTTAATTGTATTTTACAATCTAATATACACTCTATATTGGTTCATATTGGCCCTCTTCATTTGTGTTGATATACATACAATTTGGTTGGAATACTTTATAGTCTTCTATTTGGAAATAAAGAAGTTTGTTGTTAGAGAAGTCCTCATCCTCCATGCACTTCTCCAACTCTACCATAATTTCTTTATTTGGTTTGCATCAATTCTTTTCCTCCAATAATGAACTCCCAAACTCAACATATGTTGCTAATTTTTCACTTACATACTAATTCTTCAAGTTGATCACACACCTATGTTGGCATTTCTTGAATGTCAAATGATTCTTATACTAGTTGTGATTTAATTTTAACATACATAATCACTAGCATCCCAAAAATGCATCATAGGCTTATTTTCCTATAGAAATCACCATAAAATCCATGATAAACATTTGATCAATAAACTTAACCTTTTGTGCAGTTAGGACCTCCTTCATATCTATCCCATATTGGTAAGTGCCATATGATCAAAAAATTTGAGACCATAAAAATGATGCCCCCAAATATTTCCATGTCTTTCAGGTAGTACATTCACACGTGAGACTCCATCAATAATTATTGAGTTAATTTGTGGTTCTACCACTTGATGTGAATAAATTTTAGTTTCTTTCTATCATCTATCATTAAAAAAATTGGGTTAATATATTTATCCTTCTATATTTTAGTTGCTTCTAGTTGGCATCATAACTCATCTACTCTTCTTGTCTACATCATCTCTCCTACCATCGCATATAGATTTAGTACTATGCCTATTAAACTAGATAATTTTACTTTGATACTTGTATTCAACACTTATGTGACCAACTAGTTCATTACTATGTGCTCTTCTTCAATCAATTTCTTTTGCTAGAACAATATCTCTTAATTGGTATTCTTTTATCTCGTCTTCAATTTAGATGCATGCTTAATTCCATCTCTTCTTCTCTTTAACAGTGTTTAGATACTACTATTAATTCTTTTCTTGTGCCCATGTTACTTATAGCATGTGTTTTTCCTTTTGTTGTTGATCCTATGGAGGTTCCTTAATGTTAACCTTCTATGAGTTTCTTGTACTTGTGATTGCTTGATCCACACCATCAACACATCATTTCATTATTATTTTCATTGTTCCATCCTACCAATGTATTTTGATAGTTGTGTGTGAAGTGTCCCCACTCTTGGAATATCTAACATTAAATGATTGGCCTCCCATCCAAATCATACTACAATCAAATTTTCACTCCTATAGATCAATTTCCTTAGTATGGTTACCTCCTTTGTGGTTATTTTGGTATCCTTCACTTGTTGCTGATTTTCCACTCTTTGAAATGATTAGCTTATCTTCATTATTCTCCTTCTACACCATAAATGTCTAGTGTTTGGAAAGACTAACTAAAAAATTGAAAATGACATACCCCATAACTTCACAAGTATTTTAGAATACTTTCTTAGAACAATTGAAATTGGTGTGTATTTTTTATTTACAATTAGAACACCATATATCATTTTTCTCCTTTTCCTTTTTTCTTTCACATCATTAATCATAGGATCCAAGTCCTTCCTTATATCCTAGATTTTCATGCTCAAGTCATCTTGATCACTATTTGAATCATTGTCTCAATTGTGGATTGCACTTCTTGCACTTTTTGTGGCTTCATATCACTTTCTATAATCAATGCTCTATCAAATAATTTTTGAAAGGTAGTTGGTGAAACTACCTTCATCTTCTTCTTGTATTTTGCTATTAATCCATCTGGAAACCATAATTTTTATATCCCATCTACTAATTTTGATTCCATATTATCAATAAGCTCCTTCAAATGATGATTATATGATTTGATGTTCTTGTCCTTTTAATTTGTTAAGTATATTTCTCTAATAATAATTATATCATCACAAAGCAAAATTAATTATTTACTAAATAAAGTTTTCAATTCAACCCACCTTGTGAAGGGTTCTTGTTTTAGGTGCTACGATTCCATGCAATGTGGTTAGAAATGATCACATTCATGAATCATCATAATCTACACCATTGGCTTTTCATATCATTTCACATATTTTGATATGGCATTCTAGATTTTCCTATCCATCACCCATGAAATTTGGGCACTTCTTACCCTAAATTGTAGCAATATTAGCCATTAGTGGTTGTTTACCTTCACTTGACGGGTCTTTATTCAGTTGTCACTCTTTCACAAATAACATGTGGTTGCTGCTTTGTGATCCCATACTTCATGATCTCTTTGAATACATGAGAATTGGTTATGGTATCTCATTCACAATCTCCTATGGTTATCTTTGTGCTTGAATCCCATCCTTTGCACCTCTAGATCCTCTCCCCTAAACTTGTACTATGTCATCAATTACTTGTCTTATCTTGTGCATGCACCATGTGTTAGAATTTAAGCTTCAAATACTTTGCATTATACAATGATAGGTATTTAAAGTACATAGGATGCCTTATTTAGGCATAACAAACTTACAACTACTTTTGTCCTATACCACATGCATGGACCTTGTGAAATGTTGTTAGCTCACATGCCCTATCAGATGAACTTTGATATTGGTTATACCTTTATCCTATCGTATATTATACAAACCATATGTTTAGTGGTTAATTAACCTATATAAATACCTACTATGATGTAATAATTTCTAACACCATGTTGGTGCCTTCACAAATTGCATGAATATTCTCTTCAACTCAAACCTTGTCTTCTTACTATGCTTCCACTTGACTTTGTCTTCCATTGTTAAAAATAATGTTTTCCACCTCTATCATTCCTCATCCAAACTATCCTCCACTTGAGGATTCCAAAATCATTCAACTTTTAGTATTTGTATCTCTTCATCAACAAGTTCTGTCAGTATTCTTTCTTTGTACATTCCTTTGTCAACAAAATGCAAGTATTCCTCATGCTCAATACACCATCATTCTTCTTATTCTTGTCCTTGTGCAATCCTTAGGCTTATACATATTGGTTGATATCTTACTATTTTATGTTCATGTCTTCCACATACTTGTAGTAAGTTATCTAGCATCCACCTCTCCAAGATTCATTTGGTGCTAGTTCAAAATTCAAATGGTAATTACACCAAATATAGCATGGTGGTGTTATTCCACCCTTGGAGGAATATCTTGGATTAACAAATTAACTATTTATAACTTTCCATGATGAATTTGTATGACATACATCATCTTCTTATCTTTGATATCCTTGTTCATTGCTCTAGATGGCCTAGTCTAAGATTTTGACAACATGCACATTTTCCAAATGACTAGCACTAGCTCAGATAACTTACCTTTAGTATTGACAACAAAACTACATTGTATATCTTGACAACTATGTTATATGTATTGGTAACTACCTATAGTGATAAATCACTACACATTTCAAAAGTAAAAGTTTGAGTCATAGATAATCACATGAAAAAATGCCTAATCATTGAAGGCCAAATATCATAAGCAAGAAAGGTTATAAAATTGAAAGTTCCTAAGTTATGGTACAAAAGGTAGAAATTCCCAAAGATACGAAGACAAACGGTCCCAAGAGATGAAGAAAAAACTCTTGAAGAAGATAACACTGATGCCTCAAAAGTCAAACCAATGAGGTACACATTCTTTGAGAAAGATTGTCCTTCCTATAAAAAATATTTCATAGATTTGAGAAAGGACAATAGTAGCATGAAACCACAATAAACAAAACTCAAATATCCATAATATTAATTTAAGCAATATTCAATGCCCAAGTGATGGGAATCCTAAAAAATGGGTAGATGGCAATAAAAGTAATAGCTGCTCATCCAAGGGCCCAAGATCAATTGACATTCATATCTTCAAATATGAAGAATATTAAAGGGATAAATAGTCAAACAAGACATGACTTAGTATTTAAAACAATAACCACTTAGAAATTTTTGCATGAGTTTTGAAGATAAAACCCTCTTGATGTAATCTATAAATAACAATAGTCTTAGCTTTGTGAAGATCGACAAGTTTGCAATTGTATACATTTGTAGTCTTTATTTTCATTTCTCTATAAAAATAGTTGTCGTTCTTGAGTAGCTTGTGGGTAATCTTGAACCTCTACTTGTGGCATAATATTTGTAAGAGTTTGCTTGCATTTATATATAAATAGGATCATATGTCTTTTTTTGGTATTGCCTACAAACTTGTTGTTGTGTATGTGTATGTGATAATTTACCTAAATATCAAATTTTACTAAGTGTATGTGTGTGTGAGGGGTCTACATCTATTTTTGGATTGAGTCACTAACTAGCTTAGCTCTCCTATGAGACCCACCTTCTTATGCATGCATATAACTGGTAGATCTTGACCTACTTCATTGTGTTAAGAGGAGGAAGTATTCATGAATGAACATAGTATTCATGCCTATTTTTGTAAGATCTTAGTGGATCTCTTGGCACATTCTCCCATTCTATTTTTATTTATTAATTTTATTTAATTTCTTGCACCCTTTCCCTTTTTTGAGCAACTAGCACCTTGAATATCACATCTTAACAAGGATCCAAAATTGTAAAAACTTTTGAAGGCCCTCAATTGAGCCAAATCATATGCTCTCAGTTGTAGCACATTGCATCATTCCATGAGAGACATGATTATCCTAGGTAGGTACAATTAGAGATGACAATAGTTTAAGGGTATGCTCGGTGATCCTAGTGATACATCATTGGTCCGAGAATCACAATAAGGATTAGGTATAAGACTTAGTGTGGGTCTTGGTCTATTTATGCTTGTTGAAGAACCTTTTTTATCACCTAGTAACTCCACTCTAGAATGAACACCAGAAGAAGTTATTGAATATTTCAAATTGAGATTCGAGTGAAGACCTCAGTCTACTGACTTTCTAGAAGCCAAAAGTTGTATTCACCTAGTGACTCTATTTTAGTCTAAAGGATCCAAAATATACAAGCATGGCCACTCTGTCATCCAAATCATCCCCTGTTTGGGATGACAAAGGCACATTATGAATTCCAAAACCACCACCTATCTGGGAAAAACTCCTAGAGTCATTGTTGGACATCTTGCTAGAATACACTGGTGAAGAATCATCAATACCATTGGATCACATATAAGATATGGTTTTTATCTACTAAATACACTAATCCAATGCAATAATTCATTAGCTTAATATCATTCCGATCAAATAAATTCTTCACTGAACTCCCTGTATGACCAATTCATTGACATATGCAATGATTATCATGATCTCTCTTCCTTGTTTGAAGTATAGGTTCAAATAAAATAGACTATAAAAAATAACTATCATAAAAGATGCTTATCAATCTTCATGTACTGGTCTTTGGGTTCTTGCTTCAGCTACA
Source organism: Wollemia nobilis (assembly GCA_028583015.1). Classification (NCBI taxonomy): domain Eukaryota; kingdom Viridiplantae; phylum Streptophyta; class Pinopsida; order Araucariales; family Araucariaceae; genus Wollemia; species Wollemia nobilis. The sequence continues at coordinate 10,210,156 of JAQPPZ010017220.1, read as the reverse complement.
AAGAGATTTGATAAACCTTCATATCTTGTTCTCCTGACCAAGTATAATGAATCCCTTTGATTGTGGTGTAAACTCAGCTACAAGAGACCAACAAAATGAACTCCAATCACATAACACAAATGCAATAATGGAAGAAAACTGCAAATTGATATTCTTCTCATTCTTGAATTCACACCTCTTCTACAAAAGATTACAATCCATCATATAGCAACCAAAAATCAAAGAAACCCTAAATAAACCCTAAAAACGTATTTTTTTCTAAAACTGCTAAAAATAGATCTTTCTAAAAACTTCTAAAAATAGAAATGAGTCGGATTGCGCCCAAATTCGGTGCATGCATCCTTATTAAAATAAAAAACATTAATTTAAAATATTAGGTCTCAAATTAAGGTATAACAAAAGATAATAAACTTCTAACAGCCAAAAAAACCCAAAAAACTCGGGAACCTATTCTAAAAGCTAATTTTGGGACACTATATGGAGGAGTTAGGTCCCGAAAACACTTTTTTTGGAGAGTTAGTCTAATAAAAGATTAGCTTGATGTATAACACACACAAAACCACCTGTTAAATTTCAAGGCCAACGGGCGTATGGTTCACAAGTTATGGCTCTGACAAGGTGCATCATTCTCCTCTAGTGAAAAAGGACTCAGCTCCTGTGAGTTCAACTGAATTGAAATATTGCAGCTTCTAGTTATCAATTTTATTTAGCTCTGAATTTGAAACCCAAGTGTTATCTGACTGCGGTAATCCTTCCCACTAAACTAGGAATTTTTTATAGCTCCCATGTCTGGTGGTGATCACCTTCTTATCGAGCACCTGTGCAACTCTATATTTTTCTTCTTAGGCATCTGTCGTGCCCAATTTACTATCTCTTGTAATTCACCATCCTCGATAGTACCAAGATACTGAAATAAATCATAAACATTAAAAATGGGTGAAATATCAAATTCATCAAGCAACTCCACTTTATAGGCATTATCATTGATCTTCTTCAAAATCTTGCATGGCCCAATTTTCTTTAAGTTTCAGTTTGTTATACGTCCCCTTAGGAAATATTTATTTTCTAAGATGAACCATGACCATATCACCCTCTTAAAATACTTTCACCCTTCTGTGTGCATCAAAAGACTCTTTGTAGTGAGCATTACTACTCTACAATTTTCCCTCACTGACTCTTGCACTTTCTAGATATGCTCAACAAATGCTTCTGCATCATCACTAACTTGTTCCCCAATTGGTAACTCAACCAAATATAATACACCTCTAGGATTTTGACCATAAATAATTTGAAAAGGAGATTTACCTATCGACCTGTTCACTGAACTGTTGTATGCAAATTTGGCTTATGACAAGGCTAAATCACATTGTTTTGGTTTTTCTCCCACTATGCATCATAAGAGGTTTCCAAAGCTTCTATTCACTACCTCTGTTTGCCCATTGGTATGTGGGTGGTAAGCACTATTGAACTGCAGCCTGGTGTTCAAATTTTTCCACAACGTCCTCTAAAAGTGACTCAAGAACTTAGTATCCCGATCAGAAGTAATAGTCTTTGGAACACCATGCAACTACACAATTTCATCAAAGAATAGGACTGCAGTACTAGTTGCATCATTAGTTTTCTGGAAAGCAATGAAATGCACCATTTTTGAAAATTTGTCTACCACAACAAAAATTGAATCCTTACCCCTCTGTGTCTTGGGCAACCCCAACACAAAATCCATACTCAGATCGGTCCATGGTCCTGTAGGAACTGGCAGTGGCATATAAAAACCTGTATTTTGCGTATGGATCTTAGCCATTTGACATACTCTGCATCTAGAGACAAACTTGATTATGTCTCTCTTCACTTTTGGCCAGTAGTACTCCTCTACAAGAGTGGTAGTTTTGGCTACTCCAAAATGACAAGCCAAACCCCCACTATGTAATTCCCTCAATATGTTCTCTATCATAGAGCCATTGGGAATGCATAATCGATTACCCTTAAACAAGTAACCATTCTAAAAAAAATATTCTTCAAAAATAGTATGGGACTCGCCCCCTACCACACTTTTGCACTGTTGCACAATATTCCCAAAATCCGCATCAGATTCATACAGATCTTTAATCCCCTCAAATCCTACCACTTCATTCTCCATAGTGGTCAACAACAAGACTCTCCTGCTCAATGCATCGGCAACCTTATTCTATTTTACCGACTTGTGTTTCAGGACAAATGTATATTGTTGCAAAAATGAAACCCATATGGCATGCCTGCTATTTAACTTTTTTTGAGAATTTACATACCTCAATGCTTCATGATCAGTAAACAACACAAACTCCTTTGAGATTAAGTAGTGCCTCCAATGTTGCAATTCTTGCACAATTGCATAAAATTCCACATCATATGTAGAATAATTCTTCCTTGCATCATTCAGCTTCTCACTAAAAAATGCTAAAGGTCGGCCCTCTTGACTTAAGACACCACCAATCCCAACAAATGAGGCATCACAATAAACCTCAAACACCTTACTAAAATTTGGTAACACTAGAACAGGGGCTTCCGACACTTTCTTCTTCAAGATTTCAAAACTCTTTGTTGTTGCCGTAGTCCATACAAACTCTTTCCCCTTCGTGCACTCAATTATAGGGGCAGCTATACTACTAAAGTTCCTGATGAACTTCCTATAAAAGGTAGCTAGTCCATGAAAGCTCCTTACTTTTGTTATAGATCGTGGAAGATGCCATTCCAGACTCGCCTTCACTTTCTCATCATCCATCCTCATGCCATCTCTCGAGATTACAAATCCCAAAAACACTAAACTATCTTAAAGAAATCTACATTTCTTTAGGTTGACTTATAATTTCTCCTTCCTGAGCACTTCTAATACTAATTTCAAGTGTAAAAAATGCTCTTCTTCACTTTTATTATAAATTAAAATATCATCAAAATACACAACCACAAACTTACCATTATATTCCTGCAGTACTCTGTTTATCAACCGCATAAATGTACTAGGTGCATTAGACAACCCAAATGGCATCACCATCCACTTGTACAATCCATATTTTATCTTAAAAGTTGTTTTCCATTCATCCCCTTCTCTAATTTTGATCTGGTAGTAGCCACTCCATAGATTAATTTTACTAAAGTATTTAGCTCCAGCCAATCCATCCATCATATCATCCACTCTCGGCATAGGATATCGATACTTTATTGTGATCTTGTTTATGGCTCTACTATCCACACACATCCGCTAGTCACCATATTTCTTCGGGGTCAGCAATGCTGGAGTCGCACATGGACTCATACTCTCCATAACTAATCCCTTCTTTATCAACTCAGTCACTTGCCTACTCAACTCTGCATTCTATGATGGGTTCAACCAATAAGCTATTTGAATTGGGAGTGCTGATCCTAGAATAAAATCCATGTGATGCTGGATATCTCTTTTTGGTGGTAGCCCATATGGTAACTCCTCTGGTGTGACATCTTTATATTCACTTAGCAACTTAGCTATTGTTGTAGGCATAACCACTTCCTCTGTTTCTAGCTTCCTAGCTATTAAGGCATAACAGAAGCTAGCATCCCTGATCTTTGCAAGAAACTCCTTCATTTTCAACAAGCTCTCACTCGGCCCATCCTCCTTCAGAGGCACAAGAACTACCTTTACACCTTCCTTCCAAAATGTGTAAGTGTTTTTTATCCCATTATGGTTAGTATCCCTATAGTACTGACAAGGTCTTCCCAATAGAATGTGACATGCATCCATTGAGATCACATCACACCACACTTCATCCTTGTAAGTGCTCCCAATTGAAAATTTAATTAAACACCTTTGATATACTATTACCTCATTCCCATTATTAACCCATGAGATGTGATATGGATAAGGATGTTTTTCACATTTTAGGTGCATTTTTTCAACCATGATATTTGACACCATATTCTCACAGCTACCACCATCAATGACAATGTTACATACCTTCCCTCCCGATGTACACCTTGTTCAAAATATGTTCATTCACAACCAAGAATCTTCACCATCTATGGTCTGCCCCTTTGCTTTGCTCTGCACCATCTCTTTCTTAGGAGCAATCAACGTCCTCCTTATCATAAGGGCTTCCCCCATGTCAGCAACAACTTCATCCTCATCCTGCTCTTCCATATCAACCAGATTGACCCTTTCTTGTCCTCCTTTACCCCTTTCTTGGACATCACGTTGGGGAAACTCAAATGCTCTATGCCCCTCCTCACCACATCCATAACAGGTATACGACCTCCTCGGGTCATTCTCATTTCGTCCACCACTGTAACCTCTACCTCGTTGGTATCCTATTCCTCTCATATTCTACCCATATTATTCTTGTTTAGCAGGTATTGAGGATTCTTCCTTGAGAAAATTAGATCCACTTTGACCCTGACCAGAAGAGGGTGTGAATCCCTTCTTACCTCTTATATTAATCCTTTTCAATTTCTCCTCTGCCTTGAGGACCATTTGATACACATCCTCCATTGTAAGAGTGCGATGCATGCTCATCTCATCTTGAACAGCAAAACTTAGGCTCATATCATTGTGCTCCACTAGAATGGATAGCTTGTATAATTCATTAGTATAGTTCTCAATGCTTTTGTACCCCCTATATGCCATTGCATCAATTTGGTATCAGAGCTAGAAGATCGATGGGGTCGTGTATGATGCAGGAGCTTTGTGAGCAGGAGCTCACAATATTTTTGTTACCCGATGAGTTTGATGCAGGAGCATCTAGCTGGCAAGAGCCAACTACGGAGGACCAGATAAAGATAAGCATGCAAAAGCTGGATTTTTAGAAAAAAATGTATTTTTAGAAAAAAAGCTAGAAACTTCATGCGAATAAAGAATGGATAAGAATGCTTAGTTGTCAGACGGATAAGAATGCTTAGTTGGCAACTCATTGCCCATGTTTATAAATAAGAAGTGGATGTGGAGCATGAGAGGTGAGCAAGGGGCTCCAAAGTAATTGGAACTCAGTGCAGTGCTTGCAGGAGGTTTCTGTTGTGAAGCCTCAGGGGAAGGAAATTGGCACTCGGTGTAGTGCTTGCAGGAGGTTTGTGGTGTCAAATATCAGAGGAAGGAATTTGGCACTCTGTGCAGTGCTTGCAGGAGGTTTGAGATGTAAAACCTCATATGGAAGAAGGAGATTGGTACTCTGAGAAGTGCATGCAGATATGAAGCTCTATAGAGAGCAATTATGTAATGTTGATGTGGTAGCTAAAATATAATAAAAACAATATTGTGTTTTTTTTTTTGTTTCATGGGTTATGTTGTTATGTTTTTCTTTTATGTGTGGTGAATGAAGATGTCTAAGCAGCTAGGAGAGGTTGTTGTTAAATTGACCCCTTCTCTGTCGCTGCATCAGATTATCTCATGTATATATCTTCATTGATGTCACTATTGAGAAATGAACTCTTCACATCAATTTGATGCAACTTCCATCCAAACTGCATATCTATTACATAAACCATTTGAATGATCTTGATCTTCAATATTGGTGTAATTTTTTTATCATACTTAATTCCTCCTTTTTTTTTGTATCCCTTTGAAAAAGTCTTGATTTGTATTTGTCGATGCTCTCATCAATTTTGTATTTGGTCTTTGTTGTCCTCTATAATTGTCTTAGTCATTGAGTGTAGGGACTAGACGGTTGGGACTAATATGCCTCACATTGAGTCATATAACAGGGCAACTCCTAGAACATGGGGTTTGGCTTAATTGGGCACCTCTAATATTTTTTAAAAGGATGGCTCATTTTAATATGTGATCTTGAGTGTACTTCCTACTCTATCCTAATATACCAACTTTAGGAAAAAATGTTATAGAATTTATAGAAAAATAGAGACAATAGAAAGGAAAAATCCTAAGCTAACAAGGTGCGATGTGCCAAGACTAGGATAAAATCCCTCTACATGGTAGCCCTAAGTGTAATACACCAAAAACGCTAAGATGAACACTTCCATGTTGAATACAAGTTTGTGTATACAAGAAATGAGATAGATATTTGCTAGTCATAGCCTCAAATATACACACATAAATGCATACACATACAAAAAACAATATAGAAAGAAGAAAATAGTCATAGCCTCAAACATGTATATATAAATATGAAAGATTAAAGATATGCCAAAATTGGGGGCTCAAAGCTTTCCCACAAGACCACTCAAGAATCCAAGCATTATTATACAGAGGAAAATGAAGGGAAATCTATATAACTTATTGATCCTTTACAATGCTAAACAACCACTATTTATAGACTACAAAGGGGGAATTTCCTTCCAAAATTGCACAAATATTTCAATAATAACTACTCTTTTGAGTGTCGGGTCATGTCTCCATTCAAGTCACTAGTTCCTTTAAGGTCTAGGGATCCATGCTCATTAATGTTGATTGGTTGGTTATGGGTATCAGGATGTGCAACTATTGTCATTCTTGCATCTACCCTTCATAGGAATTATTTTGGTATGACCATGGGAAGTTTCTATAATCAATCCTCAAAAAATTAAGTTATCCTTGTTGTAGCTCCAATGTTGATATCTTTAATGTGCCAACCATTTTTTGGGTTTTCAAACTTAAGACATGCAACTAGGTGAGCTTCAAGATTTTTCACCATTGTTGTCTTTATGAGTTCAATTATCACTTTGGGGAGATATGCTCAAAAAATTTAGATGCTTCATGGTTGTTGGAACTCTTCTTCTATATTTTCCTTTAGAACTTAAAAAAAATTGATCTTTAGACATTTTTCTCTTCTTTACACCTTATGAAACTTTTGCCATATTTTGAATTTCAAGACTCTACATATCTTAAGTCATTAAAATTATTGTTTTTCCCTTATTATTGAATCTTTTGAAAAATAGCACCAGCCTTTGATTAGAGATTTTTCATTATCTTGGAGGAATTATTCCTAGGAAATTTTCTCTACCTTCCACATTTCAAAACTTTTGATCAAAACCTTACCCACACTTGTTTGCTAATTCATTATTTGCTTTCCACCTGCCTTATCTTTGCTTAGGCGATATTTTAAGATTTTTCTAAGGCAAACTTTTTAGTGTAGTGAGAATTCACTATAGTTTTGAATACCCACACACAATCAATGGGTTTCTCACCAAGTGAAATATCAACAAGTTACCACTTCTTATTCCTCATCAATGCTTGATACTTGGTGTTCATGGACCCTTCCACTCTTTTGATGTAAAATATTTATGAACCATCGAAGGTTCATATGTCTATAACATACTTATCATTGAGGCTAGTTTGACCTCATTTAAAACTCTACTCTAGGTTCTTGATCCATAGCTAGATTCCAAGTTCTCATCATGAATTGTATTGAGATACAACTTGGGTCGATGGGTGGTACTCAAAGTGGATGGTCCTAGGTCATCATCTCGATTAGCTCCAATAGGAACATATAGTTCATCATCATCAAAATCTACATCCTCTCTTAGAGGTTTCATCATCATCATCAGACATAAAAATAATAGTACTTTGTCAACAATATGTGGCTTAGAAGAAAAGGTACACTCATTCTTCTCATCAAGAACATCTATATTGATATAAAAATTCATGGTGTTAGGATTTATGAGATGATATCCCTTTGAATCAATTAGTATATCCAATAAACATGCATCGATTGGGTTTCTCCTATAACTTTACTAGTTTCTACTTTAGAATGTGCATGAATGTAGTACATCTAAACATGTATATAATTGACATGAAAGGTTTGTTTCTCATCCATGCCTATTTAGGTGTGACATCATTCAATGTAAGTGGATGTGCATAGTTTAGCAAATAGACTATAGTACAAATAGCTTCTAACCAAAATATTGGTTTCAAATTAGCATCGCTCAACATGCATCAAACCATCTCCTAAAAAGTACAATTTTACCTCTTTGCAACTCTATTTATTGATGTGTGTAGTAATTATTTAGTTTTCATTTGATGCCATGTTGCTTTAAGAAAGTAGAATAATAATTTTTAGTGTACTCCCCTTCGATCTAAGAGGTTATATGAAAAGGGTGATCAACAATAATCTCCACATAAGCGTTGAATTCTTAGAAATAGTGGAAGTCTTCATCCTTTATCTTAGAAAAGTACACCCACATCCATCATGTGTAATTATTAATGAACAATTGAAAATATCAATAGCTATTAAAAATTGTATCCTTAGGTCTACATATATTGGTATGCACCAAGTTGAGTGGACCAACTGCTCTATGATTGATTGAGGCCAATGGAGCTCTATGATAATTTTTAGCCAAACAAATCATACAAAGTTCATCAGGCTTCATCAAAAATGAAAGTTCACATACCATGTCATAAAATAGAAGTGACTTCAAATACCTGAAGCTGAGATGCCCAAATTGCCTATGCCATAATGAGGCAACTTCATATACTTTTGCTACTAAAGCTTGGTTGTCTCATATTACACCCACAAGCTAAAACATATTGTCGATGCCAATAACACAAGCAATGATTGTTAAAGCTCTAGATTTATCTCATATAAGATAGAGTTTTTGTTGTCTTTTTAAGCCTATCTACCACAAAATATAGCAGAATATTTTATAGGATCAAATATAAAATAGCCACAATATTAAAGGTCAATGTAAAGATAATAAGAGTAGAGTAATATGAGAAAATTAATATGTATATCAAGGCTTATAATAAATCAAATAACATTCACTTATATGAAGAAATATGAATGTAAATAGCCTAAATAATTCATGTACTATGCATGAAGAACAACTTACAATATTAATTGCTCAAAATGTATACAAGATTTATTGCTCCTTTTTCTGTTACAACTATGTTATTCAATTCAATCCCAATTCAACTCATGTTATTTTTTATGGAGGATTATCTCCATAATATAGCCATAGTAATATGAATCTTTGTGTACTTTACTATTGCTCTCCTATGACTCTTGGCTTCTCATCTTGTCACTTGTATACTTTATGAACACTCGACTCTACTATTCTTGGACATATCTACAAGGCTCTTGAACTCCTAATCTAAGGTACTTGTGCACATCCTCACATTACATATTTTCACTCTTACATACAAGATACTTGTGCACATTCTCTCTTACATGACACTTGTGCATTTCATGTGCATTCACACTTACATAAATGGGAAAATATAAATCACACCCTAAAATACAAACACAATTTTAATCTACTATTTACAAATGTACCATGGGGGTACATTAGAATGTACCAAATAATGTAATATATCTCAACACCCCCTCTATTACATTGTGTGGTTATTGAAGACTTACATTGTGTGGTTATTGAAGACTTTAGTCTTCAATCTTGGTATTTGTTTTGGTCTTCAATCTTGGTATTTGTTTTGGTCTTCAATCTTCAAGTGACCTTGCATTGTTGCGAACCTCTGATTGAGATTTAGATATGCTATTAGCCTTCCTTGTGTGATTTATTTTATTTTTCTTCCTTTTTATTCTCTTTTGCATCTTCATCTGTGATATATTTGATGATGTACCTTCTAAAAATTGAGTCAATAAATAATCACAATAGTATAAATTTGATTTCAATGATTTCTCGTTGAAGCTAACATAATCTTAATTCAAGTTGTATGTGTCATCCTTCTTTTCTTGTCTTTTTCTTGAAATATATCAAAGGTAAGAAATGAAAAATACATCATTAAGAATTCTTCTGATGAAAGTATATTTGGTGTTTTGTGAATTCCACCATGTTCTAAAAATATTTTCATGAAGATAGCTTATAAGTGTTGTAATTTTTCATCTCTTGCTTCCTTGAGAAATAAAGATAGTTTCTCTTTTAAAAAATTTGTCATTTGCTTCTTTCCATAAAATTCATCTATCAAGTTTTGAGAATAAAACTTTAGTTTGTGCACCATTTCTTCACTATCCTCATTGAATGCATTTCTAATAATTTCTTCCATGATATAAATGTTTTATTTCCTTTGAGGTAGTAAACCTTATAACTCCCAAATTAAAAAAATAAATAACCAAAATATAAAATTTTGCAAATTTCAAAATTTTCTAATCCTTTGGTGTAGAAAACCTTTTAACTCCAAAATATTTAATTTTGTAAAATTTCAAACTCTAAAAATAAAACTTCTTTTATTTCAAAAACTTTTTTTTAACTTCACTAATTATCTAATTCAAAATTCTTTAAATTTAAAAAACTTTAAAACTTAACCAAATTATTTTCAAAAGTATTAATTATTATAACCTTATCATTCCAATCTAATAATTATATTTTGAAAAACTTTAATTATCCAATTTTAATCCTTATTACTCCCTATTGGTTTTTCAAAAAACATCAAATATTCTTTATTTCCCTCCAATAATCAAACATTGGAAATATTATGTAATGTTAAGGAACATTACCTGTCACTGCATAATTCTTATTGCATGCATCCTGAAAATTTCTCTTCAAATTTTATGTTGGAAATGCTTGAGGCTTTTCGAATATTTCTCTTTGTGCATGAATGATGTGGAAAACCTAATTCTTTTCCTTGCTTGTCTGCAACTACGATTCTATGTTAAGATGTTTGTTGGTTGCTATCACATTTTACATTATCATTTTCTTAATATGATGAATGTGAGGAGGTTGAATAACCTATGCTTAGTGAAGACCACACAATTCCTTTGCTTGTATTCACTTGATGATGCTCAAGTGATTTTGTTATCGCTCTTCACCTAGAGAAGCTCAAGAAAAGTTTTGACTTATCTTTGCCTATGGAATTCATAGCTATTGGTATTCACTTGAATAATTTCAAGTGGCTATGCTCCTAATATTTTCTTGGGAAGTCAAAGAAACATTGCTCCTAATATTTACTTGGTAATTCCAAGTGCCTTTGCTCTTGGTCTTTGCTTAGGAATTCCAAGCAACTTTTATCTTGGTCTTCACTTGGGAAGTCCAAGCAGCTTTGCTTGGATGGAACCAAGAAAATTTGCTTCTAATATTTGCTTGGATGGAAGTTTGAGTAGTGTTGCTTCTAGTATATGCTTAGGAAACACTAGGATGAGATCAAGTGATGCCAATATGAGACTGGAATCTCTTGATTACAATGTTATAGATGAGGCTGGTCCCTCTGTGTTGTAGATGAGTCTGGTCTTTCTTGATCATAGTACTATAAATGAGGTTGGTCTTTTGTGTTGTGTCTCCACTCTTTATCCTTGATATTATGCTTAGATAAGACCAAGCATTTTTGCTACTCCCTATTTGTAGAAAACCTTATCTAATTTGTATTTATTCTACTTTATTTTTTGTGTACAAGCTTCTCAAATTAATGCACTAGAATGGGCCATGTTTGACTACAGTGTTGGCTACTAAATCTTCATTATTAGCCTTTGTTGGCCACTCTTTTATTTTTTTTGTTATGATTCTAAGTTTGTTATTCGTTTGTGCTACTCAATTATTGCTTTTCCTCAGTGTTGTTCCTTCTTGCTTATTGTTCATTCATTCTTTCTAAAAATATTGAATAAAGGCTTATCAACCTTCTTATATTCATTTTGGACTTCTTATCCCTCCTATATTCAATATGGGATTCTTTGGCCATTTTATATTCAATGTGGGCTTCTCTAGCCCTCTTATATTCAATGTGGGCTTCTTTGGCCCTCTTATATTCAATGTAGGATTGCTTCTTAAAAACTCTATTGTTGCTACTACAAATATGTCAAGGTCAAATATCTCTATGACCTAATTCTTCTTCTATTTCTTATAACTTTATAAATATGTCAAGGTCAAATATCTCTATGACCTGATTCTTCTTCTACTACTTATAGCTTTGCAAATATATCAAGGTCAAATATCTCTATGACCTGATTCTTCTTCTACTTCTTATAGCTTTCAATTGAATGCTTGAAGCTATATAAAGTAAGCTTTGTATGCTTCTTTATCCTTCTTCAAGACTGATATATCATTGATATATCTATCTTCTTTCTATCTCTACTGTAACTCTATATTTTTCTTCTTCTTTACTCTCATGCTATTCTTCATCTCTTTCATTCTTATTTCTATATTCTACCTTTATAAGCTTAAAATATTCTCTATCTGATGTAGGAAGCTTATCAAACTTCTATAGCTTAATCTCTATTACTTATCTTATTTTCTAATTTTTTTTTTTTATCTTAGGTCATACCTAAGAACCTAATATGATTATATCCTTACTAGAGAATCCAAATATTATCAAGATTACTTTGAATGTCCCTAGATGATCAACTATCTTTTGAGTTGATTCTTATTCAATCATTGAATATTATCCTTCTCTTAGAGATTACTAATGTTAGGGTGACTTTATCCCAGAATGACCAACTTTCTTATGAGTTGGTTCTCTTTCATCCGTAATAGCGATTCTCCTATTCTTCTCTAGAGAATCCAAAAATATGATCAGGGTGACTTTGGATGTCCCTAAAATTCCAACCTTCTTTTGAGTTGGTTATCAATGTCCAACTTCTCTTCTAAGTTGACCTTTATATTAAATATAGTTGAGTCCTGGTCTTCACTAGTTTTCTTTCAAGCTAGTGGAAAGACTCTAGCTTGCTCTACTCAATAAGACCTTTAAAATACATAGTCCAAGTCTACACTACCTTTAAAGTGGATATAATTTGAATTAAATTGATCAAAATGGACAAAGCTAATTGTAATGGTAATAAATAACTATATCAAACTCGATAGAGTTTTATGGTAGCTCCAATACTACTGTTGGATTTTTAAGCCTATCTACCATAAAATATAACAAAATATTTCACAATATTAAATATAAAATAGCCACAATATTAAGGTCAATGTAAAGATAATAAGAGTAGAGTAATATGAGAAAATTAATATGTATATATAGGCTTATAATAAATCAAATAACATTCACTTATATGAAGAAATATAAATGTAAATGGCCCTAATCATTCATGTACTATGCATGAATAAAAAATTACAATATTAATTGCTCAAATTGTATACAAGCTTTATTTCTCATTTTTATGTTACAACTATGCTATTCAGTTCAATCTCAATTTAACTCATGTTCTTTTTTATGGAGCATTGTCTCCATAATATAGCAATAGTAATGTGATTCTTTGGATACTTGACTATTGTTCTCCTATGACTCTTGGCTTCTCATCTTGCCACTTGTATACTTTATGAACACTTGAATCTATGAATCTTGGAAATATCTAGAAAAATCTTGAACTCATAATCTAGGATATTTGTGCACATCCTCATATTACATATTTTCACTCTTACATACAAGACACTTGTGCACATTCTCTTTTATATGACACTTGTGCATTTCCTACACATTCACACTTACATAAAAGGGGAAATATAAATCACATCCTAAACTATAGACTCAACTTTAATATACTATTTACAAATGTACCATGAAGGTACCATGTGGGTACATTAGCATTTACCAAATAATGTAATATATCTTAATAGTTTCTTTACACCTATTTTAAAAAATTCAACACTAATTATGATAAAGCAATTGATTTATAAAAAATATGTTCTTTATGAGGTCAAGCATGTAAAAGACTTTAGTTAGGCAATAAGTGCACTATCCAAAATGTAAATGAACATCATCAACTCTAGCAATGATGTATGTAAAATTATCACCAAGTTTTACTTTCCCATAATAAGATAAATATTCAATACTCACAAACCATTCCTTTTAACCTATCATGTCTCTAGTAGCTCCTACATCAATGTACCAAATTGGGATTGATTTTGAAATAACATAAAGAAGTTGAACTTAATACACATAGTCTTTTTCTTCTACATTAAAATTAGTATCCTAAACTACATTACCATATTGGCATTGACGTGCATTCCTTCTTTGCCAATGAGAACTCTTCTACTTCATTCTGATAAAAGTTTGGTTGATTCTTGGATGATGCTTGTGAGAATGTGTTGTACCATCATTATTGAAGGATATGGTCTTATTTTTCCATAGATCAAAAATATGATATTTCATTGTCCTTGATGTTGTTTTTACCCTCTGTATTTTTACTAGTTTTGATGCTTGTTGTGGGGTTTGCCACCTTTCTTTAATGACATCAACTTGTTTTTTTTATGCATGAGAAAAGCACATGTTCATATTCATTCTTCATCTTTTAAATCACTTCCTCCTATTGAATCAAATGTACAAGTCTAAAAATGGGACTTTGATTTGTCATGTTTAGAGTTATTACCAAAATGTTGGACACTGTGGCAGTGCATGCAACACTATTGGAACAAGCAAATCATCACTAATGGGTTTTCCTAAATCTTGTAGCAAGGCTTGAAACTCAAAAATCCATCATAGAAAGCCTTCTAGATTCTCACCGCTCTTCATATTCAAGCAGTGTAATTGGCTTTGTAGGTGTAGAATTTGATTTTGATTCTTCAACTCCAACAACGTATTGATTTTATCCCATACATCCTTTGTAGTTACAACATCAAAAATGTGTGGTTGGATCACATCAATCATGTTGGAAATTATGATTAATTTGTACTTCTAATTAAATTTATCAAAATTTCTTTGTTCATCTAGGTCAATAACATCTTTGCATAATGTCAGATACCATTCTCCATAACTATTCAAACTATAGCTAAATATTCAACTTTGTCTTCCAAGCAGAATAGTTTTCACCTCTCAGCAACTATGAATTGGGTAATAGTATCTTTGGGACATTAATAGACATGGAAAATATTCACAAAAATGCAAAAAAAAATCTTCCACTAGACTAGGCTTTAAAATATATTTCCAATGAGTATATATACTCCTATAATTTTAAAATAATTAATGCCTTGAACTAGAAGAAACTAGTAAGGTCTCACAAGGCAAAAAATCATGTGTAGGGGGTTGAGTTATTTTCCCTCCAATTTGAATCCTCAAGGAATATCCTTGGAATATTTTTTCAACATTATAGGAAATAAAAATGCCAAGTCATCATTTTAACACTTGTGTTTAATAACAATAAAAATAAATTAATTTTTAAAGGCTTCAAAGAGTGTTCCCACAAAGCATGTGGGTTTTATTTTTATTTATTTATGATTTATTAAAATATGTTGGTACCTCCTTTCCATTTTTGGATTGCCCATTCATTGAAGACAATAGATCATGCACAACACTTTCATTCCAATAAACTATAGGTAACAAATATTTTTTAAATTCATAGCACGATCCTCCAATAAGCAAAACTTCACTAGAAGTTAACTTTTATATAACTTTTAGATAGTCCATGCATTATTTTAGACAACTTCATAATAGATGATCCTCATGCATCTTCAAATGACCTTGTTTCTAGACAGTTTGGTCAATAGACATAAGGGTCAAACTTCACTTTAGATGACCCTTTTTGGACAACTGAAAGCTCTTCTAAATGGTTATATGATGGCACCAATAACTCTAGATGACTTGTATCTTAATACAACAATATATTTAGATGATAAATATTATTATATGATAACTATTCTCTAGAGGAAAGCTCTAGATGATAGCTCCACATGGTAGCTACAAATGACTCTTCTAGATAATAGCTCTTTTCTAGATGACAACTTTAGACGATGAATTCAAATAGCTCTTCCAAATGGTAATATTTTCTAGATATTATGATAAAATTATTATTCACATGATTTTTATCTTGCTCTACTCACGTGCATCTCTATATCGAACCAAGGTAACAAGATACAAAGAGGATGATTGTCAACATGTTCAAACTTTAGTGAAATGCTCCAAACTACTCATTATTTTTTTAGACAACACATTTATTGCACCAAATGACAACATATTTTTTTAGACTACAATAATAAATTTCATGACAACTTCTTTGGCATGAATTGAATAGTACTTGGATGGATTTGCATCTCCTTTAAGATTAAATAAATGCTTTTAATACTTGCAAAACATAACCAAGAAGAAATTTCCTTTTCCAATTAACAAGGTCTTCTCCTTGCTCAAATGTGTGCCTACTCAATTTTTGTATTATCTAATGGCAACACACTTTTGCAAACTTCGAGAGGTGTGTCCTACTCTTTGGCAACTAGATGACCTTCACAATTCAAAGCTTTTTTTTGTATTATCTTGATCTGATACCAAATGTTGGAGACATACAATGCAATTGAACATTATGATCTATCTTTGCATTGATGTAATAATATATATATACACATGTGTAATCAATAAGGCATGTACAACTACTTTCGATATTTCCATAATTGTAAGGCAAATACATCAGCATGATGTAATAATTACACCAATTGATTAGCACCAAAAGGAATCTATCTCTAGGGATAGTTTGGAGATATACATAGCCTTCAAGAATACATGAAATTAGTCATTGTATATAATATATAAAAAGAAAATAAAACCAAAATTGAAAATTTCTAAGAAATATAGATACACTAGAACAAGTCATGAAGTTATATTGAACTAACAAGTCAATTAATGTCTTTAATAATGAGATATGCAAAATGAAATGTGATTTTTTTACATTTTAGAAATGATAAAGTTTCCATATTACATATACCTAGTGAAAACATGCATGACATCTTTGGAAAATACATGTTTTATCCTAAGAATAAATTAGTCTCTTCATTTTTTTCTTTTTTATTTTTAATTTCATTTGATAGTGACCATTGTTGTTGAGATTTTTCTAAAAGTATATATAAATGTTTATTTTTTTGAGAATCTATAATCACGAGGAAAATAATACATTATTTTTTCTTATTTTTATTACTCTTGAAAAGCTTCTTTGTCAATAGAATGTATGGTTTAATATTCTTTGCATGCTTGAGTTTGTTATATAGATTTAGTTTGGTGTATGCAAAAGAAATAGAAAGTTAATTTAATCTTTTAATTTGTAATTTTTAGGTTAGTTGCATAGGATTTGATCTTATTTCCATTTAACATTCATTTAGTTACAATGGTTTTATGGGTGTTTGATTGATTGTTTATTATCCTCCTTGTTTTAAATTGATATCCTATATTATTCTCAACTAAAATTACATTTGAAAAATACTATAGATTTGAAAATTATGTTCTCTAAGTAGGTACAAAATTCTATACTCATGATTTTGTAATTTATAATATTAATTTTTTTTAATCAAGGTAAAATTTAGGTTTTTGAAAGGGCCTTGATGTGGATCAAAAGAAGCTAACAAATGCATTATTTAGGGTGCTTAAATAAGCACATAAAATGTGCATAAATGGATGACAACTACCAATCTAACAACAAGCTAAACATAACTTAACCAAATAGATAATATAGCTAGCATCATAACCAACTAACAAATATGGTATGTTGGAATAATAAAAAAAAGCTAACAGACTAACAAATGTGAGGTATACGAATTTCATGTAATACAAGCATAGGCCTAATAAAAAAATAAATAAGCCTAACTACAACATGAATAATTAAGCCTAACTAAGCCTAACTATTACATTCATCAAGTGTGGTCCTCATCATCCCTCTCCACCATAGAAGTATTGTACAACAATACTTTCAAAATGAAAGGAAAAGTATGGTACATATGATGATGTGATATCCAATGAGCAAAGTGTGGAAGTTGATCATAGCAAGTGACAAGGTAGGAATTGATAGATTCTTGTCATATCTAACGAGTCTTCATGTCAAACACTTAGTATGAATCAAGTGAAAGCTGAAAGTCAGGTACCATATCGATAGGATGGTTGATGATAGGATCGATCTCCAAAGTGGAATCGTGGTAAGACTTAAAAATATCCACATTAACAATATCATGAATTCTAAGATGAGCCAAAATATCAAGGAAAAAAAATATTCTTGAACACCTGTTGAAGAATGGTATAAGGTCCATAGCAAAGTGGTTTAATTTTACTATGTGCCTTGTCTGAAAAATGTTGTTTATCCAAATAAATCCAAACTTTATCTCCAACTTGAAATGTATGAGGAACACAATGCTTATCCATGGCTTACTTCTATTGCTATTAAATCCTCTATAAAATATGAACTAATCTAGATTGAAGACTCTACAAATTTTAGATGAAATATGTTGCCTTATATTGCTCCTTCTGAATGTGAATAGTAGAAGAAGAAAGCAAAGATAAAGGTAAATCATATGGTACCAACAACAAGAACCTAAGGCAAACACCAAAGGGGAATATCCATTGGATGTGTGAGCGAATTTGTTATAGGCATGTTCAATGTGAGTGGCTCAAATCCCACTTTTTTGAAGAAGTGTGATGATAAATCCTCAAACTTTGAATAAGAGTATGATTAACTACCTCAATCTGCTCATCTGACTATGGATGAGAAGTCATGGAGAAGTTAAGGGAAACTCACAAAACATTCCACAAAACATGAATCCCTATCAAATATAATATTGGTAGGTAGACTAAAGGAAAGCCACACTATCTCAAATAAAGTCTTAGCTAAGTGTGGTGTTGAACTGGTTTTTCTACATGGAATAAACTTAGCCATATTATTGAATTGGTCCACAACCACAAATACACAATCATATTGCTAAACAATCACGAGAATCCACTCAACAAATCCATGGAAATGATTTTCCAAGGACAAGAAGGAATGGGCAAAGGAATACTTATGCCTAATTTCTTGTTTCCTAGATTGGAGCGGCAACAAACAAAATATTGTCTCAAAAATTCAACACATCTGTCTACATATGAGACCAGTAGAAGAACTATTGCAAGTGATGAAGAGTCTTGTATTTCCAAAAAGTTCCACCATAGAGTGTAGAATGTGCCTCTTTGAGAAGAGATAATTGATGCTCCTAATGTACACAATGTTTATCCAAATTATACAATAGTCCATCCTTCAAATGATAATCTTGAAAATGACTTAGATTAGAATAAGAAGGATGTAAAAGATGTTGGTAAACTATACCAAAATACAAATCTAGAGGATATTGAGCAGGACAAGTCTGAAAACCTGTGTGAGAATTAGTTACAACTATCAATGTGAAAGTTGTTGGAGGATGACTCAAAAAATCGACTACATGGTTACTACTTTATTTTTTTCACTTGATCACTAAGTGTAACTACTACAAGTAGGTTTCCCACTTCATGTGGTGTGTTTCTTCAATCTTATTTTGAGATTGGAGAAACTTAAGGGGCAAGTTATCGATATGTATAATAGTTTTTTACCAAAAATATAATGTGTCTAGTACTTAATAGCTTGCACAAAGGCATATATCTCTTTGTTGTAGGTGGAATATTTTTATTTTGTAGCTAAAAAATTATTTGAATGATAGGCCATTGGATGACCATTTTGCTTCAATGTAGCTCCAAGGTAAACTATTAGGCATTTATCTCTATGTTAAAAGGTTGAGAAAGGTCAGGAAGGACTAGGACAAGGGTTGTACATAGTTTGTGCTTCAATGTATCAAAAGCATGAACATGATACTTTATCCATTGAAACATAACTTTAACCTTAGTCAAATGATACAATGGGGCTATAATAGTGGAAAACCTAGGAATGAACTTGCGGTAGAAATTAACAAGTCCAAGAAAAATCCGTAATTAAGTGTTAATAGGAGTGTGCCAATGGAGGACTTTGATCTTGGAAGGATCCACTTTAATATCTTGATCATTGATGATAAATCCAAGATAAGATATGTAGAATTGAGTAAAAGAACACTTTGGAAGGTTGGCATACAATTGGTTCTCTCGAAGGGTTTCAAAAACTTTTTCTAGGTGAGCTAGATGAGCCTTTCAAGTGGGTAAGAAAACTAGAATATCATCAAGATAAATGATCACAAATTTGTCTAGCTTATCCCTCAATACTTCATTCACGAGTCTCATGAATGTAGTTGGTGTATTGGTAAGACAAAAAGGTATAACAAGCCACTCAAATAAGCCCAACTTAGTCTTAAATGTTGTCTTCCATGTATCCTTTACCTATAATAAAACTTGATAATAGATACTTTTTAAATCTATCTTTGAAAAGAACTTAGCACCTTGTAGCTGATATAGAAGATCATAAATTCTAGAGAGTGGATACCTATTCTTGATGGTGATTTTATTCAAAGTCCCAAAATCAATATATAGTCAAAAAGTACCATCTTTTTTAAGTACTAAAAAATGGGTGAAGCACAAGGATATGTCCTTTACTTAATGAAGTCTTTAGCTATCAAATCATGAATTTATTTTTTTACTTATTTCATTTGAGGCATTTATTGTTTATACATGGGTGCATTAGGAAGTGTTGGTCAAATATCTACCTAATTATACAAACATACGTTTGTGCGCCCTAAACATAGCCAACATTGAAAGTACAGAGGAAAGAGATGTCCTTCGTGCCAATATGCAAAGAGGGCAAGCTCTCTTACTAAATCCTACACTGGTTTAAGACTAGAGTTATAGGAAAGAAATTAAAAATAACATAAAGAAATGGAAAATATGGCCACAGGCCAAAGGTGTAGGATTGGGGTCAAACTAGCAGCAAGAATTTCACCCAAGCATTTAAGCAACATGTTATAAAAAAATGTGGCAAGATTTACTTACAACCTTGCAAATACACCCTCTAAGGTCACATTCTAGAACTCACTCCCCCCCAATAATGTTCAAATTTAGATGCAGAATTTAAACTTAACAACAAACAATGAATATGAGCATGAAATAGAAATGCATAAAATAGAAGGAAATCACACACAAGATCACTTGTAAATTTAGAATCCAAGTATCTTCTATTGATGTAGAGAACTTGAATAGTTTTTTATAGAATGTCTAACCTCCTTAATACATCGGAATGCTTAGTATTTATAGAGGATTTTACCTCTTTCATTAAATGCACATAGAGACAAAATGTTTATAGATCAAGAACCATAGCGAGAAAATTCCTTCTCAAAAATACTGAGCATTCATCCTTTTGAGACAACGATTAATCTTCTATAGAAATTCCTCCAGGAAATCAACATCTCTGGGTTTCGGTGCACAAAAAACTACAAGGCTTGGTCATTGACTTGATACGTTCGCCATCCTTAAAAATACGTTTTTTGCTTAGAAATCATGAAAATTGCCTGGTGCTTTTAATCTTGCTTCTTCCTTTGCTCAAGATCCACAATCTAAATTTCTCCTTGCTCTAATCATTCAATTGTCTTCATTCACCTATCTTGGGCACTCTTGAGAATCTTTGACATTGTTGACAATAAAATTAGCCTGAACTGAACAATGAGCGAACACATATTTACTCTTTTTATCATGTTACTTGGTGGAGAGGGTGCCCCTATTGATTCGGTAGATTCTATCCATTCCCCGATTAGAACAAAAATCAATATTTTATCTTAGGGTGAAAGCACTTCTAACAGTTACCTTGTTTTCTTTAAAATCTACATTCACCCCTAAAAGAGGCAAAATAAGTTATCGTCCCTCTCTTGGGGTGAACGCAAAGTTGACTATTCAAAGTCACTCAGGTGCTTTTGCTACTTCATGACTTTTGCCCAAACTTTACCATCTATAGCGCGTTCGCCCCGAGAGAGGTGAGTGGAGCTTTCGCCCCTCAATCAAGGCAAATGCGTTGTTGACTTTTCAACATTGCACTCTCAAATACGTTCACCCCAACTTAGGGCGAATGAAGCTTTCATCCCATTTTTGGGATGAACACATCTCCTTTTTAAAAGTTGCCAATTGTTTTTGCCAAGTTGACCAATGCATTAGGCGTACGCGCATCTTAAAATTTTTTAGGACGTTTACCCCAAAGCAGGATGAATGGCTCGTTCGCTCCCACTCTAGGACGAACACATTTTTAACTACCTTTTGAATTTAGGTCAACTTCAATACTCCACTGTTTAAATTTTACTTTTGCCCCAATGAAGGGTGCAAAGAGATTTTCCCCCTCAATTGGGGCGAATGTGTCTGCTTCTTTCTTTTTTCCTTCTATTTTCACCCCGAAATGAGGCGAACGAACCGATAGCCCATTATTTAGGGTGAATGCGATTTCAACCTTCAGCGAAGCTCCCATATTTTATGCACTTAGTCTTTAAGCACCATTTTCTACAACTATTTATGGGTGATTTTTACCGAAGTCACCAATCAATTCTCCCAACCATTTTTTCCTTAAAACACCCATTATTTTCAAGCCAAAAAAGGATGCATGAAAATAAAAAAGGAAAAATAAAATATAAACTGCAACATATTATATTGGTCAAAATACTGTATCATAACATTAATATATTTTTCCATATTACAATAAAAAATCCATCAAAAATTTCAATGTGGCATATTACAGAACTACCAACAGGAAGAGATGCTCTAGACATAGGATCTATACCATGATTGATTCCTTACAGGTGGAAGACTAGAAGGTTCCTTGAAAAATTATGCATAAGATTGCAAAATTTTGTTAAGTGAAGCATTCCTAATAGAATTGTGATGTGATGCTTGAGTGTATTTATTTTGTGGCCTTATGAAGATTAGTGCCAACTCATGTGCCTGATTGATTTCTTTGCATGCTTATCAATAAATTAAAACTAAATTGGTAGTAGGTTGAGTGCACCTAATTAGATATGCTTTGTTATCCAAGTGCAAAGTATAAGTGTTCTATATGGCATGATAAATGGTATTCCTATTATATTGATAGGGTTTGCCTAGCAACAAACCACAATAATCCATTAAGGTGACATCACATGTGACCTTGTCCACAAATTTTGGACCAAATGCAAAGGAGACAATGTAAGTGTGTGTGACGTCTAAAGTGCTTCCACTATCCTTCCATCCCAAAGAATAAGTATGAGGATGAGGGCTCAAGGAAGCTTCAAATTATTGACAACAAAACTCACAATTAGATTTTTTTGAGTTGTTGTTGATAATACAATATGTGAAAAAATCATGAGTCAAATGGACCCTAATGATGAACAATTTATCACAATCACTTATAGAAGAATTGTGATGCATAAGGGTTAAATTATTCAATTCATCCTTTAACTCTTGATATGTTTTTCCTTCCCCCATAGTCTCAATGGGGCCATCATTGAGGTTACCATTAGAAGGCTTTTACAACTAAGGATTTCTTCTTCATCTTATGCAAGTGAAAACATTGATTCCTAAGATGTCCTTTCTTCTTACAATAAGTATAAACTTTTTAAGAGTAAGAATAAAATTTCTTAGAACAATAAGAAGAAGAGAATGTAGAAGAAGGGGAAGGAGGAAGATGTCTTCATCACTTATTGTGGCTGATTGGATACCTTAGTGGATCTTGAAGATCAAACTCCTCTTGATTGGCTAGCAAGATTTACCTCTTTCAATTGTGCATAGGTGAAATTTGCATTCAAAGTATCCAAGGGAGTATATTTTAATTCCCAATACAAGGGTTCAAGTAGACTGCTTGTAATATTTGATGATAAGGGCTTCTGTTAGATCCTTTACACAAAGCAAAATGAACATATGTTGAATAGCAAGACATAATCTTGAACAAACATATTATAAGGTTGTAGTAATCAATACCATTTGACATTTAACTCATGTTCATAACTGGAATGGTAAAAAATATCCTTCAAATATTGGACTAACCCATCCCATATTTTACTTATATTTTATCTTTCTTGTCTTTCCATAATCACGAGTTTTGATAACCTTGACAACTTGAATTTAGAAAAAGATACTTGTTCCTCAGGAAGAACCTCAGTATAGGAGAGCCAAGTCTCCATGTCCATGATCTAAATTCCCAGAACATCAAGAGTCCTAGACCCATCATAAGTTTTGACATCAAATTTTTTTTTTGCTCTTAGTTCATTATTATAGATCTTTACATCAGGGGCACTTTGGATTGTGATGTCTTGGACTTTATTGGCCAAGAGACCAACTATTTGGGCTAAAGCATTCATATGATCTGCTAAGTTTGATACCATTTGGGATTGGGTATAGGCTATATAGACAAAAACAAAGTGTCATGATCTACGTGGACATGACTCTCTTATGAAATAAACTATGTATTGATAAATGATAGTTTAATACTTAGTTTTGATGTATTTGGATGAATTTATGTATTTGTTGTTGTGATAGTATAATATGTGGATATGATATTGTTGGTGTTGTGCTTGGATGTAGGACCATATTCTCTAGTGAGTGGGCGAGGAAGTCGACCACCAAGAACAAGATACCGAAAAGGAAAATGATGTGATAAATGAATCCAGGGTAAGATGTACCCAAGGTAACAAGTGGTTACCACATATAGTTTGCATTCATATAGTTTTGTTTGAAGGTAATCATCATCACCTAAAAATCCATCCATTGTAGAAGTTGATAACCTCAAAGTTATTGTAAACTCTTTTGCATACTAGATAGGAGCAGTAAGGAATGGTGGTGTATTACTCCATCTTGTTTTTATTTGTATTTACCTTCCCTGCACTTGTGGTTGTTTGCTTCATGTGATGAAAATACCATTAATGAAAATCGATTAAAAGTATTTCATGATTTCTAATGATATATTAATAAGATGGACTTATTAATAATTAAGGTATATTTCCTTGAACATTAGATTTTAATGTTGTATTAATATTAATAAGGTGGACTTATTAATATTTACAATTAATTAATATTTCTAATGTTGAGTTGCATATTAATAAGGCAAATTTATTAATATTGATAATTATATTTAATAAATAATTTGTTCTAATGTGGAACTATATATTAATAAGGTGGACTTATTAATATTTACATATATACTTTATAAACATTAGAAAATCAAAAGCATTAAAGACAATGACAATTATGAAAAGACTTTGCATTGATTAAAATTAAAAGAGATATAAATGAGTTTATTTCTTTTATAAAGTTAAAATAAATTTAATTTAGGTTTTACAAACCCTTTTACCTTGCAAAGGAAGTGCATTTAATTAATAGATTAGGGTTTGATGTTATTTGAAAAATGTAACAAGCAAGAAGACGTTGCAAAAACGGTTTAGGGTTTCATCTTCTTCCTCTCTTTAAAAAAGAGAGATGGAAAGGAGGAAAAAAATATGTGGAAGATAGAAGAGGAAGGAATGCATTGTTGAGCTCTGGTAGAGGATTACACTCTCCCCTTTCAAGTTTCATTTGATTAGAAAGCTTCTAATAGTTCCAAGGTAATTTTTGATGCTATGCTTTCTTTGAGAATGTTGATGTTGCCTTGCATTCATTGAAATTATAGGGTTTCCATTTGTGCTTAGTTTTCTTGATTAAAAAATATAGAAAACTAAGGAAAGATAAAATATAAATAGTGGAGTATTTATATTTAAAATTATTAGAATATTGGAAATTATGAAGTTTCCACTTGTGTCTAATTTTCTTGATTAAAGAATATAGAAAACTAAGGAAAGATAAAATATAAATAGTGGAGTATTTATATTGTGAAAATATATTATCTATTTGTAGAAATAAATTGTGGAAATTTATTGGTTGCTTTGAGAAGATATATTGTGGAAATATATTGGTTGTTTTGTGAAAATATATTGTGGAATTATATTGTTGGTTATACAAAAGTTTTAAAAACATGAAGTAGGAATTACATGTTAATATAGATACTTTCTAAATTATTAAATGAACGTGGAGTTCATTAGTGAAGAAACATTATGGGGTGTTTCTTGTGTTGTTTTAAAGGAAACAATTGAATATTAAATGGATGTGGAATCCATTTAATCAAGAAAATTATGGGGTTTTCTTGTTATGCTTTGAAAAGAAAAGAAAGAATTTTATTTTTGGTTATTTATTATGGAAATTATGAATTGGTATTTGGACGTGGAGTCCAATGGTTAAAAATGAAACTTATGGGGGTTTCTTTAAAATGCAAATAGAAGTGTAATATGGGAGTACTTTGTTTGCATTGAATGAAATGTTTTTGCCTAAGGAAAATTATGGGGTTTTCCTCCTTGCTTTCAAATGAATGAAAGAAGAGAATATATACATTGTTTCTAGATGCATTGAAAAGAAACATGCATTTAGGTTTGCATTCTCAACATAAAGGAATTGTATTGATCCCTTACCTATCCACTACTTGGAGAAACCCAAAGAGAGCTCGATCAAGAAGAATTCCACTATGGTTTTTTGAGGAGCTTTTTATTTATGAATATTTATAAAGAAAGAAAAGAACTTGTCGAAAAATGAATAAATAAGTAGTTTTGCATATTATTTGAGAAGTACTCAATTATGGAATAAGAACCTATTTTCTTGCTATGAATAGATGATTTCTAAGGATTGATAAGAGGAAATTGATAGTGTTTTTATTGATTAAAGCTTTAGAAAGATCATTTCTGGGGGAATAAGGTTTGTGATTTCATTGAAAGGATTGAAGACTGCCCTCGATGGAAATCATTTAACTTCCTAGGAATTTTGGTGGAGGAAAGGAGGGCATTTGATAAAATTTTCAATATTATTAAATGGGTTATAATTCCTAGAAGAGAATTTCCAAATAGATTCATCTGAGGATTAGATAAGGATGAGAAATTCTCTATCAAATCATCTTATTTAGCAGCAGATGGTCCTTTTGATCCTTGGTTTCTAGAAGATAAAATTTGGTTGAAAGGACTATCTCCGAAAATCAACATTTTTTTTTGGCTAGTCGTACAAGGAAAATTTCTAACTTTAGATAATCTTTAAAAAAGAGGTATGATTTTACCTAATGCTTGTTTCTTGTGCATAAATGCAAAGAAATCCCCACTCCAACTTCTTTTCAGCTATCCTTTCTTGTAGGAGGTTTCTAGCTAATTTTTCAAATATTTGAACATCCAATGGGTATTTTCGAACAACCTAGAGGATGTGCTAACCCAATGGGTTTCTCCCTTCCTATATCTCCATATTCATTGGTTTTGGAAATTCATCCTTCCTCATATATGGTGGTGGATTTGGAAGGAAATAAACTCAAGGGCATTTAAGAATGTTGCTCATTCAATTAAAGTTGTGGCTTTGTAGGAGATTTATCTTTTTATGGAGAACATTAGAACCCTAAATCTAAATATTGTGACTACAGAGCAAGAATGATCAATGGAGAGATCTCTTGGATTCAATACCAATCCTCAACTAGTCAAACCTGTTGTACCTTCAAACAGAGCTAGGATTAAGTGGGAGCCACCTCCAATTGGTTGGCTGAAGTTGAATTTCGACGGTGCATCTAAAGGGAATCCGGGTCCTACAGGTATTGGAAGGATTGTAAGGAACCATGATGACTTGATAATTTTAGCCTTTGTTGATAATTTGAGTCATCAAACTAGTCACTTCGTCGAAGCCCGAGCCTTGTTCCAAGGAGTTTCTCTATTGGATTTTGTAAGTTGTAGGAAACTAATCATTGAAGGGGACTCCCTTAATATTATATATATGGCGAGAGAGACTTAATAGCCTACCTGTACTATTTAGAAAATTCTTCTGGAAGTTCAAAGATACATCCAAAATTTGGAAGAGGTTCAGTTTAAGCATACATACAAGGAAGGTAATCGAGTAGCCGATATATTGGCTAACAAAGAAGTTATTCAGAATGGTTTAGTGGTGTGGTAAGATAATCTCCTAGTGGATATTACTTCTATCGATAATGACCTCATAAACAATTAGACTTTGCTCCACTATGGTCGAGTTGTTGTTGATAACTTGGCTGCAAAACTTGGGGGTGCTCATTGATTTTGGGTTTTTACACCAAATTTCATATCTCCAAGCTACTATTTCCTTCTTTCAAGCCATAATCTCCAATGTGGAATAAATTCTTGCCCTGATGGGCTGGCAGGAATGGGAAAGCAATGATATCATGGGGGAGAAAGAGACCGATGAATGGATTAGTTTGTGGTTCAGGTCCTGCTACTGATCTGTATTCGACTAGTTATCTCTAACATCTTGATTTGATTTCATTTTTTTTAAGTTTTAAATTATGTATGGTCTTACCTATGTTCTGGTTTGGCTTTGAAAGGGATAAATCCTCTAATTGGTCATTCCTTGATTATTACCAAATGTAAGTAATTTTGGCTCCCTCTTTTTGGGTGAGGCTTAGTCTCTTTTGTACAAGGTTTGAAGATCCTTTCAAAACTCCTTTGTCCATCTAATAAAAAAACATGCTCATCTCATTATGAAATGCATGTTTTAAAATTTATGTATATCTTTTAAAGGAGTAGATGTTATACTTTATTTTATACATGCAAATTGAAAGGATGCTAAATGTTATAATGAGAGAGAATGAGAGAGAAGAAATAGGTGGTTTCATGCTCATCCTGATTTGATTTCATTTTTTTTTAATTTTAAATTATGTATGGTCTTACATATGTACTGGTTTGGCTTTGAAAGGGGTAAATCCTCTGATTGGTCATTCCTTGATTATTACCAGATGTAATTAATTTCGGCTCCCTCTTTTTGGGTGAGGCTTAGTCTCTTTTGTACAAGGTTTGAAGATCCTTTCAAAACTCCTTCGTCCATATAATAAAAAAATATGCTCATCTCATTATGAAATGCATGTTTTAAAATTTATGTATATCTTTTAAAGGAGTAGATGTTATACTTTATTTTATACATGAAAATTGAAAGGATGCTAAATGTTATAATGAGAGAGAATGAGATAGAAGAAATAGGTGGTTTCATGCTCATCCTGATTTGACTTCATTTTTTTAAAGTTTTAAATTATGTATGGTCTTACCTATGTACTGGTTTGGCTTTGAAAGGGGTAAATCCTCTGATTGGTCATTCCTTGATTATTACCAGATGTAATTAATTTTGGCTCCCTCTTTTTGGGTGAAGCTTAGTCTCTTTTGTACAAGGTTTGAATATCCTTTCAAAACTCCTTCGTCCATCTAATAAAAAAACATGCTCATCTCATTATGAAATGCATGTTTTAAAATTTATGTATATCTTTTAAAGGAGTAGATGTTATACTTTATTTTATACATGCAAATTGAAAGGATGCTAAATGTTATAATGAGAGAGAATGAGAGAGAATAATGTGGGATAATACCCACAACCTCTTGCATGTGAGATAATACCCACAAATATTTTTTAACCATAGGCATTGAAGATATGCTAGAAGGAATTTCTTTCACCAAAACAAATCTAAAACTAGTTGGAGATTCGTCAGAATGAGTAGGTCTATGCCAAGAGGAGATTGGATTGGTCAAAAAATGCTCTCTTGTGGAGTCTCACACCATTTTTTTTGGTTGATCATCATGTAACAGTGTTAGGAGAGAGGAAGAAGAAATAATCGATATTAGTAGTGAGTTGTCAACGAATTTGCATTTGATGGACAAAAATTGGCTTGACAAGAAGTCGCAAGATGACCAGGTATTTTTGGTCATGGGAAGCATCATGTAAGGTTAGATTGCAATAGTCAGAGGTAAGGTCAGAAGGCAGCTGACGTCAAGCCAGGATGTTAGGTTGATGTTGAAACAAGCTACCAATGATCGACTACTGGAAACTAGATGTGGCCTAAAAATGGGGCTAATTGTGCCTGATAGAAAATAATTTTTTATTAATATTAATATTGATATTTTATAACCTTATTTTACTAAGGTTAACACAAATCCAAATAATCCACAAATCCTAAGGCCAAAATTGGTAAAAATTATGCATGAAACCAAGACTTCAAGCTCACCAAATCAGATGAAGAGTCTAATAGGAACATAAAATTGGAAATTTTGTGAAATTTTGGCTAGGAAATCATGCACCTAATCCTAGAAACTAGGGTTTCAAAAGTTGTGCATAAGATAATGCAACAACATGAAAAATACTAGCACTAGATGATTCTATCCCAGGCTGATCTATGCTTTGAAACCAATCTAATGTGGATCAAAAGAACCTAAAAAATGAATTATTTATGGTACTTAAATAAACACATAATGCGTACATAAATGGATCGCAATGAGCTATCCAACAACAAGCTAAACATAGCTTAACCAACTAGATAAGATAGTTAGCATCATAACCAACTAATAAATATGGTACGCTCGAATCAAAATAGAAGCTAACAAACTAACAAACGTGAACTATAAGAAACTTCATGTAATACAAGTATAGGCCTAATATAAAAAAACAAATAAGGCCAAATATTACATTCATAAAGTGTGGTCCTCATTAGGCCTAGACCATTTTACACTTTCAACTAGCAGCACCAATCCTATTGCTCAAAACCTATTCTTATAAGACTACAATTATGGGTTATTTTCATCAATTTTTAAACAATTTCAACTAATTCTAGACTACCATCCTAACTTTGAAATCATATATGCGATGACTCCTAGGCCTTACCCAAAGGTAAAAAGGGTTGCAACCCTTATCCATAGACCATTGATATACCCCTTAATACAAACCACCATCAAACCACACCAGCTACCAGCCCTTATTATTGCCCTTGAGTTCAATTGTTCCCAAGGAATCTCCTTGACTAGTTAATCATTGGAAACTTTATGCCCTTGAAATATTTCCCTTACTTTCACATACCATTGATCATTGTGCTCAAACTATCTGCCTAGATCTTTGATTCAGTTACCACATATCTATATGGGGCATTATATGGGCCTACTATCCACTAAGGGACATCTCAAGCATACTACCACTACATTTGCCATGTTGCAAATGAAAACCAATGATGAAACTTTTGCTAGAAAATCCTTCACCAACATTCATAGTTGCGCAGGCCACAAATCAACTAGATAAAAAAAATAAGCCTTGATGCATTATAACATGACCCCATATCTACCAAATGGTGGTGCTTACTCTTGGGAGTTTACTTCTCTGACTTGTGAAAAAGTATAGGCCATTGGATTAACCTTCGATCAAATCATAAACAACATGTTTATATCCCTTTAATTTTTACTAATTCTTTTGTCTGGGTGAACATTATCTGGGGGAATCCACCTCTGGCCCTCTTCATGAAGAGCCTCCCTAGTTAGCCATCCAATTTGCCATGCTATTGCCTTTTTCTGAAAAACATGATTAGTTAACTTTTTTATTCAATGACTAATGAAAAATAAAAAATTTAATAGGAAATGAAAAAATATTTTTTGTTTTTAGTAACTAACATAATTGAAGCTAGAATAATTTCAATCTGTAGATGCAAATATCCATTATCAATATATGAAAAACAATAAAAGTGCCACAATATTTATTATACTATTTTATTAAATCACATCATCATAAACACTTGTACAAAAGATAAAACATGACACCTCATATAATTCCACACTTATTAACATGACACCTCACTTATATACCTCCACACTTACTAACTTGACATCTACAATATACTTAAATATTAAACAAACTCTAGTCTAAATTATTTACATGGTCCTTGCATTAATATTGCAAGGTACCAAATAATGCAATACCTCCAACAACCTTTTATATTACATTATTTACTATGAAGTTTCTTTTCCTTCATGTTCTTTCGATCTTTGATTCTGGTCTTGATATTTCTACTCTAACCCTATTACTCCTTCAAGTATAGGCACTGAATATGTCCTTTGGTGTTGTCATTTGTACTTGTCATACTTATGAGCAAGTCACCAGAATAATATAGTCCATCACTAATATTGTCCTTGATATCCTTGCTATCATTTGAATCCCATGGCTCATTACCTTTGAAAGTATTATTATCAAACTTCTTGTTGATGCTAACACATGCAGAATGTAATAACTCATTATATTTGTTATTTGTATATCTTTGTTTAACGTTTTAGGATTTTAAATCAACACTATCTATATCAACACATGCTTTTTGTACTTTCTTTGTCTATATCCAAATTTATTTCTTGAATAAGATCATACCATACATTTGTTGCCAGATGCCTTAAATACTTTTTGTCACTATTAACATATTTCATCATAGGTTTGTTTTTCAAAATTTTAATTATTTCTTCTTACCTTTTGTTCTTGTCTTTAAGAACTTCAAGAGTAAGTAATGTCATATACATTATTTTACCTATATCAATAGGTAATGTAATAACACCTTTAGAGTCTTCATTTGCTTCAATAAGTTTTGAATTAAGATAATTACCAAATGTTGCAAAATTTTCATATTTGGCTCTTTATAAAATTAATTGTAAGTCCCTCTTAAATTTTATTGATATTTGTTCTTCAACATTCTCTATCATGTGTCATGTGCAAAGCTTTAGATATTTCAGCCTTTCTTTATTTTCTTCTAGTGAATCGTATTGAGTGCATGCTTGTCTTTTTGTCATGATTCCTTCAAATAATTTATTTGATCTATTAAATAATTATGTAATCTTTTTGCTCACACAAATTTCTTCTTTAATTTCTAATTAATTTTATTTGTTATAGAATCTTTATTAGTCCCACATTTAATAAATTCCTCTTCAATATAATTTTCCTTCAAATAATTATTTTCTTCAATACAATCTTCAATAATTATATTAATTAATTATTTCTTTGTAGAATTCCATTTATCTCCAAATTTAATAATTTCTCTTCTTCATAGTTGCAAGCTTAATGCAGTGGTAAGGGCTTTGGCCTCTCTTTGAGAGGTCCAAGGTTCAAACCCCATTCAATATGAGGGGATAACGACCCTTCATAAAAACCTGTGTAAACTCATTGAAAAAAATAATTTCTCTTCTTCTTTAATAATTATTTTAATCTTTAAAAATTATTCAATAATCTTTTATCAAATAACATCTCTTTCCTCAACTTCAATTTTCTTCTTCAATTCAATTCAATTAATAATTTATTTCTTCAATTTAATATTCTTCCTTCAAATATTTTTGTATTGCTCTTTAATATTCTTCTTCTTCAATTCTTCAAATATATTAATTTCTTCTTATAACTCCCATAAATTATAAATTTATTTCATTCATTATAAAATATTCGCTTTTCAATCAAATAATATATTTGTCCTTCAAATATATTAATAATATTCAATCAATAATTTTCTTCTTCACCTTAATCTTTAATTAATTATCTTCTTACTCCCTCAATTATTTTCTCCTTTAAATCAATACCTCTTAATAAATCAAATATGCTTCACCTTATAATATTTCCTTTAATATTTTACTATGTGTCTTATTGTTTGAATAATTAATTAGAGGTAAAATGTACCTTAGGCAAATGGTGCTTCTCCTTCAATTTCCAAATTAGGGCATTAGTTCACTCATGTGTTCTCCAATATTTTGGATATTTCACCTTCTAAAAATAATACCACTAACTTGAAGGTTATTTGACCTCTGACTGTCACCAATTTGCATTTTGCTTGTTCTACAACTTCTCGCTTGTCATCTCTGAGTGTCAAGCCTACAAGTTTTATCATGCAATCATTGTTGCTTCACGCCGCTATTCGAATCTTTCTCACGCTCTTCACCTCCCTAGTTATGTTCCAACATCTTCATAATGTCTTCAATCCTCCTTGCTAGCACATTCCTAGCTTTGTCAAGTGTGCATGAATTATCCTCCAACGTCGTCCTTTCTCCTCCAACTTTGGCTGCATCAATCGACATTATTTTCAATCACCTTCACTACTTTAGTTATTTGCTTTTTCTCCACTCTGATTCTTCTCTTCTTCACAAAACTCTTTTCCAACATTCTTTCACAATCAATTTTTATTTCTTTCATTTTTCACTCTCACAATTCTCTAGCTTGTACTTATCTCAAACATATAACCTCTCCCTTATAATGTTGCTTCTTCCACTCACGATTCTTTCTCCTCTCACAACTTTTTCTCTCCTTGTCCCTAACACTCCAAAGGTGTCTCTGATACCATTGTTAGAAGTCCAATATACTCAAAAGATCTCAAAATATATCAAGACAAATTATTCACATAACTCAATCCATAACAACAATGAACAATAAACTCACTAAATATATTATTGATAAATATCTACTTTAAGCAATGCAATGCTTATTTTTCAATACTCTATTACAATGTTTTGTATTATATACAAACATGAGACTCTTCATATTCACAAGACTCTTGACCTTTACGCTTACATAAAATTTTCATCTACTCATACTCACAAGAGTCTAACTCTTCATAATATCACATATTTACATAAAGACAAAGACTCTCATGATTGCACATAACTCATAACCCACACTTACTAACATGACACCTCACTTACATAACTCCACACTTACTAACATGACACCTCACTTACATAACTCCACACTTACTAACATGACACCTCACTTATATAACTCCACACTTACTAACTTGACACCTACTATATACTCAAATATTAAACAAACTCTAGTCTAAATTATTTACATGGTCCTTGCATTAATATTGCAAGGTTCCAAATAATGCAATACCTCCAACAACTACCAGAACTAGGTTGATATATTGTTGTTCATTATGTTGGTGTTATTGTTCTTCATCGACCATGCCATACACCCAATAACCTTCGTAGACTTGATGATGCTCTTGAAAATATTGGATTTGATAGCATTAGTCTACACTATTATTTTCAATTTCTAAATTAGAGTAAGACGTAGACAATTATAGAAGTAAACTCTTTTTCAGACTAGTCTCTTATTGATCATGAATCATTCTACCTTCATCTAAAACTTTTTTGCATCTTTACTTCCTTTCTATGGAATCAAAATAATGTTTATTTGTTTATGCCTAGGTAACTACTAGGGCATCTTCCACATCCTCTTTAACTTAGGAAAACTAGTATTGTTGTTTATACCTAGGTAATTATGCTTATGTTCTTTCTCATTTACTTAAGAAAACTAGTATTGTTGTTTCAATGTCCATCCCATCTCCAAATGAAATTTCAATTCTAGCTTGTGTTATTCTAGTAGTCTTGTATGAAGTGGCTCCACTCATTGTATTTATGACACAAAATAAATGACCTCTTGGTAGCATCATACTAAATTATAACACCACCATATCCACATTTCTAATTTTAATTTATTATGTTTCTTTGATCATTGTTCTAAAATCTATCACTAATTACACCTTCCTTCATAATATTGACGTCATTTTGTCTTTTTTGTAGAAATTTATTGGTTGTAGCTATTTCTCATACTAAAGAGGAATTCATATATAAAGTGCTCTTTGATATCATAAATATTAAATAACATCTTTGGACAAATTTAATAGTGTGGCCTTCTATTATACCTCTTGACACTTGTATTCTCTTGCTCAATTTATGCACATCATCTCCTTGTAGAGAGTGTTGATTGGTGTTCCCTTCCCATCATTGTCACTATGATTGAGGCCACTGACTACCCAACCTAAAGCTCTAAATGATATCTTAGACTCACTTTTCTAAATTTCAAAGGTTTCATGATACGATCTTGAAAGAATCACCTTCAACTTTGGAAAAATACCCCTTGCATACTGCATTTTATTGAGCCATATACTAGCCTCTTGTCTAGTTTATTTATCAATGCTTTCAACATCCTATAGTAGAATCTAATTAACTTTGCCTTGCTTTGCTTTGTATTGTAAATTTTTGCAATGTACTTACTATAGTTTTCTTGCAATGTATATATTCATTATGCAACAATTTGAATTATCTTTTAAAGAATCTCTAAAAATATTTTAGATCTAGCACTTGTCCTTTGCAAAATTTTATGTATTGATCCATTGCGATGAGAAATTATGTCACATAAAACACCTAATCCAATATGCCTCATTTCTTTGCCTATTTACCTTCCAAATCACTATACAAGTTCTATAATATTTAATTGAGTGTTATTTGTTATCACCATGAAAATTATAATTTTTTTGCCTTTCCCTGGTACTAACCATTGTCTTGATTGTTAATTCAATACTTTACTAATCAGCCTCTCCTACTCTTGACTTTGTGAGACTTGTCAAATGTAAATATATTCTCTTCATGTTGATGTCATCTCTCGCACTTGTCAATACCAATATCCTTACATATGTCATCTATTATATAGACGCAATCGTCACTCCTATGCTAGAATTTAATCTTGTCCACCATCAGACATACCACACTCTAGTTTCTCTAATGCTACTCTTGTTTCATGCACTGGTGGATGCACTATTGCAAGTAGCTCCCATGTTGAACTTTCATCTAAGGCACCACTAGATACATCACATGTCACTCAACTTTTTGATCATAGAAGTCTATTCTTGCAATTCTCTATTGATTTTACTTCTTGTTTAGGTGTATCAACATTTCCAACTAATTCCATTTTTATTAGTAAGAACATCTCTCTTTATTATAAAATAGACCTTCAAAGTCACTTATCCAAAATCTTCATCAACAAAGAATTGTAGATACTTGGCTTTTGACAAGGGACTCCTCTCATCTCAAGGAGGTTGAATTTTTTCATGTTGCAAAATCATCTTAGTTCTTAAATCTCATATCAACATGACCTCTCTTTTCTCCAACAATTGTGTTGAAGGAGACAACAATCCACTTCTCTCATCCTAAGGAGGCACCATGGAAAAATACACTACTACACTTCCTCCCCACTAAGGTAGAGATAGATCACTATGCATGCTTGGTTTCTTCTCTCATATTTTGTGCATTCTTCTCATTGACTACATTCTAGTTACATGTTTTCCTTTTTGCAATTCTCAATGACCCTTGTGTGGGTTAATGTCTCTACTATTATAACCTATGCATAAGAGCTAGACTCTTATCTCCACTTCGACTAATCTATACAAGTAAATTTGGCCTAAATTTTTGTAGACAATGATCCAGACAAAAAGGGCCTAAGATGGTAGAATGGAGGACAAATCCTCAACTCCGGTAGGAAGGCTAAATGAATTATGATTTAGAGTTATGCAACAAAATATGGCACAACCAAAATTTCTTCACATCTAGGCTTTAGATGGGGTGGGAGGTGTTGATAAGCAAAACACAAAATAAGTAAAAAACCTATATAAATAAGTGATGCTTTGTTATAAATAAAATCAATGTAACTGATTGCAAAATACAAAACACTATTGTTACAATATTGAAGGGTTGGGTTGCAACACATACTGAACATTGAATTATTAGTTTTTACTTTCGATCCAATCTAATGTTGAAGAGAACTACAACTGTGAGATATCAAGAAGAACCTAAACTATGTTGGACTAAACTTTATTCAATAACATACAATATAATTACAAGAATCCATGGAAATTTGAAACAATTCCCCTTTCAAATAGTTACAAGGGAGAAACTTTGAAGAACATTTACAAGAATTTGTTGCTTATCTTTTTGTAGCATCAAACAAAAGAGATGGTTGCCAATATGAATTGTCATTTGGTGTAGCATTGGATACATGGGCATTCGCTTATTGAAGCACTAGCATGTAAAAATCATGTTAAGGGTTGGTCGTTAACTCTAGTAGGCATACTAGCAATGGTGTTAAGAGGTATTGGCACCATGCTCATTATGGCCATTAGCATCATCAATGACATCAATCAATGGTTATGTGCCTAACTAGGTTTTGGCACTACAAGTGTCTATACAATGTTGGATCTCCTTGATGGCAACCTCCTAAGTGAAGGCTTGAGTGGGTGCCAAGATGCAAATAGAGGTCTTTGCACCAAAAAATGTTGAAAGTTGTTTGCCACTATTAATGAGGATTCAAGTGACCCCCACTCTACTAGAATCAATCATCCTTCCTTGAGGAGTGATGATTCCCATTGCATCTACCTTAAAATGAGGAAATTAATGCTTTACTTGATCAAGTGTGTACCACTTTGCTTGAATGGAAAACTAACCAATTTTCCTAAAAATGTTATAAATTCCCTTGAGTACACTTAATGATGGATTATAACAACCGATGTTTTAAAGTCATTGCCAATTGATCTTAAAACTACTCATTCTAAAATAGTTGGAACACAAAGGTTATAGAGGCTCTACATTGAACACATGATGCATCCCAAGTATATAGACAAATCAAGAATGGATGAATTTTCTCTCACTACATTTAATATGATAAAATTATCATAGCAAAAGGATTTGATCTTTTGGTGTAGGTTGGTGAAGCATTATTTTTGAAGATGGAGCTAAACGTGATCTCCAACATACAAATTGTGAGGGGCACAATATTGATCATGGTGTTCCTTGTATTTTTTATGTTGGCACCCAAGTATCTAACAAAACCTAATGATGCACATACTATATGGATTGTAAGAATGGTTCAACTTGATCTGCTCCCTCAGTTTGTCGACGTTTATGTACTAGTAGTTGCTTGAAGGGCAATATCCAAGGGGGCACTAGAATGAAACTCAAGGCATGCTTGGAAGGGATTGTTGCCTATGGAGTTTTGCAAGGCCCAATTGTAGGACTATTGAATGTATGGTTAGACTTAACATCCCAATTGTGATGACCATTATGATTCTACATTGGAGGTTTTCAAATGTCTTTTTGGCCACCTCAATGTCTATTTATTTACAAATGGAATGTTATCAAGTGATCTATGTGGTTGTCAAGCAAACCCCACAAGTGTTGCTATAATAGGTTGGCGAATCTTGATTCTCTATTTGACACAATGAAATATACCATGCCAAATTGTACCTATATATTTATTTACAAATGGAATGTTATCAAGTGATTCTCTATTTGCTATGATATGTCTTTATTTATTTACAAATTGAATGTTATCAAGTGATCTATGTGGGTGTCAAGAAAACCCCACAAGTGTTGCTATAATAGATTGGCGAACCTTGATTCTCTATTTGACACAATGAAATTTACCATGCCAAAATGTACCTATATATTCTTAAAAACATTTGTAAGATTTAAGTTATTTCAATGCCTTTCTTGCATGGTACCATGATAACTTGTCGATCACAAATAGATACAATCAATTAGTTTCACAGTTGAGGGAGGCTTGAAAGATGATCTATACTGATGGATTCCAAAAGCTCAAAATAATTTGATAATGGAGCTTACAGTTCTAGTTTCATGTTTTTTGGCTTAGCCATATTACAAGGAACAGAGGATTTTATGTGAAGCTCTACGTCTTGGCACATGTGAGGCTAGTATAAATGTTGTTGTAGTGCCATAAGCATTTTGTTAACACTCAATTATCCGACTACTTTAGAGTAGTGCATCTTCACAATTAGGTGTTGTCAAAGCATGTCAGATGGAATGTAGAGTTGTCATAAGCGATAGATAAGTCAATTGTTGAGGTAGCGATCAATGACTGACTTGTCTTGTACCAATTGGTGATGTGACCAAGCAAAGTTGTAATCATTTGGATACAATATTTCTTGATCATGAAAGTTGTGGTCACGGATGTCCTTTATTGTAAAGTGTCTACACCAATGTATGGGTGAGACAATTAATGCCTTGATTCTCCTTCCTCTTGTGTTGTTTGATTACATCAACTTCATGTGGAATGCATTCTCTAGTTTAAAGTGTGCAAAACTAAAGATGCTTATGATTAGTGTAAATGATGATTTCTCTTTCCCATGATCTAATAGTGTCATTGGTGTACAAGTTACAAAATGGCATATAATTCTTTTTAATAGGTAGAATAACACTACATTATGTCATTGAAGGTTTCTAAATGGTAAACAATAAGGTGCTCATCTTGTATCATTAGGGCTCAAGAGCGTAGTCAAATGCATTAGTCTCAATGTCAAAAGGTTGATTGATGTACAACATGGCTAGCACTTCTTTAGCTCTTCAAATCTAGCATACACTTGATTGTTGCTTTGTTATACATGATATGGTTGAGAGGCCAAGAAACATGTGAGGATCCAAAGACATATCTATGGTAGAAATTGTCCAAGCCCCCTTCTAAGCTCAAGCATAGCATACATTTGATTGTTGCTTTGTCCTGCATGATATAGTGGTGTTAGATTTTGATGAGTATGTGATATAGGAAATGCAACCACAAGATGTAAGATAAGCAACCTAAGATATCTATAT
This sequence comes from Wollemia nobilis, assembly GCA_028583015.1. Taxonomy (NCBI): domain Eukaryota; kingdom Viridiplantae; phylum Streptophyta; class Pinopsida; order Araucariales; family Araucariaceae; genus Wollemia; species Wollemia nobilis. The sequence continues at coordinate 10,170,442 of JAQPPZ010017220.1, read as the reverse complement.
GATAATGACACTATAATATGTAGGAAAATAAAGAGATAAACTTTTGCAATAACTCAAAAATATGTCATTAATGAAAGCTAACGAAAATAGTACAATGCAGTATAATGGAGGAGATGAACACTCCACAATCAGTTTTTAAAAGGAACTACATTGTACTCATCTACCAATCTATATTATGCACTCTCTATATTCTCTCCCCTTCATTTCACTCACTATAAGGCCTATATATAGGAAGATAAGTTCCTTGGACCTCACTCTACTTTTGTCTCTATCATATGACTCATGTACATGTGGACTACATGCACATTTATATAATTGCACATTCTAACACTTGTGCATTTATTACATGTTGAAGTAACTACTTAACTTTACTCTAAAGTAAACTCCTACTCTAGTAATGTACCAAAGGTGGTACATTGATTGGCAAGGTACCTAGGAATAGATATTTGGGATATATTATTATATTGTATAAGGGTTGGCATGGGCCACACATAACCCAAGGTTGTTTGTATTATAATATTATATTATAATATAATATTATATTAGTAGTAGGCTCCCCAAAGTAGAATAAGAGGATGGATATATAAAGAAGAGATATTTGTCATTGTAATCGTCATTGGAGAATAATCTTATGTAATAGTCTATGCCCACGAAGTGGCCTCTCACCTTGGGAGATATTGTAGAGTTATTCCTTCCTTAAGGATTAGTATTGGTGTTTCCTCACCTTAAGGGTATTATCTATCTCTCTCTCATTTGTGGATTGTTATTATGGATAATTATTTGTGGATGAATGATTTGATATTTCTACATATTGGTGAATGATTTATGTTAATAATAAATAAGTTTTACAACATTGATATGTACCCAATAATATAATATACTCTAACACCCTCCTGTATTACATTATTTGGGTATTGAAGACTTTAGTCTTCAATATGGATCTTCGTCTTGATCTGGTTCTTCTTATTCTTCTTCTTCTTCTTCTCATTCTTAATGTTGTCTCTTGTCATTTTCATTTCACTGCCTTTTGTTGTTTCAAGGTATTTGGAAGAGTCTCTGACCTTGTAGTCTTCTAGGTATCCTTGATGAACTAGTGATCTCATAATCTTGCAAGTCATAAGAGGATCATAACTTCTTCCATTTTTGTTCCTTGGCTTTTTGTATGGCATGTTACCTTTATCTTCAAAAATGTCAAGCTTAAAATAATTGTTAGTGGATGCTTCTAAAATAAGAACTTGAGGAAACAATCTAATCTGAATATTAGTCTCACCTCAAATATTTTATAGTGCTTGTCTTTGTCGTAACAAGAGTAAGATGGATGAGATTTTCCTCCACAATATTTACAGGAATAGAAACTCCAGTTGTTTACCTTCTCATGACCAAATTGGCTACAATAGGAGCATAGTAAAAATATCCCAACTCCTTTGTTGTCTGTTTTAGGAATATCATGTTTATCTATTTCCTTGAACTAGAATTAAAGAGAAGCTAACAATTACATTGATCAAGGGTGCTTAAATAAGCATAATACAACCATAATCTCCTAATTTAGGAAGATGCTTAACCAAAAGCTATAGTTAAGCAAAATATACTAACAACTTTAATCTTGACAACTCTCACAAGACAACAAATCTTACCCAAAGACTTATGCCGACAAAATGTGCCGACATTCACAAGTTGGAATAAGATATTTAATAAATCAAACCTAGACTTAGGACTTAATACTTAAATAAAAATAAGTAAAGCTAACACCTAGTCTAGTACAACATATGTCCTAATGATCCTCATCATCCCTCTCCACCATAGAAGCATTGGACTCCAATGCTTTCAAAAGGGAAGGGAAGTCTCGAGCCAGCTGATGTTGAGAGAGCCAATGGGCCTGATGTGGAAGTTGACCGCGATGAGCGACAAGGTAAGAAGTAGTAGAGCCCTGTCGTGTATGATGAGTCTTCATGTCAAATACTCGATCTGTATCCAATGGAAGCTAAAAATCTGGAACCACATCTATGGGATGACTGATAACTGGAGCTATCTCCAAAGTGGACTCATGGTAAGGTTTCAAAATATCCACATTGACAACGTCATGAATGCCTAAATGAGCTGGAAGATCCAGTCGAAAAGCATTCTCAGATACCTGCTGTAAAATAGTATAAGGCCCATAGCGTAAAGGTTTGATTTTACTATGTGCCTTCTCTAAAAAGTGATGTTTGTCTAAATAGAGCCAAACTCTATCACCAATCTGAAAAGGATGAGGAACACGATGCTTATCCATAGCCTACTTCTATTGTTGCCTAGTTTTTTGCAAAATTTGAACCACTCTAGACTGAAGTTGTTGCAAGTTCTGGATGAAAACATTTGCCTTATCTTGCTCTCGCTGAAGATGAACTATGGATGGAGAAGGCAAAGATAAAGGCAACTCATATGGGGCCAAGGGTTGGAACCCAAGGCAAACCTCAAAGGGGGAATGCCCAGTAGAGGTGTGGACCGCTCGGTTATAGGCATGCTCAATATGTGTGAGACTCAAATCCCATTTTGTTGGAGAAGTGTGATGATAAATACGTAAACTTTGAACAAGTGTGTGATTGATGACCTCTGTCTGCCCATATGATTGAGGATGAAAAGTCATGGAAAATTTAAGGGAAACTCCCAAAATTTTCCACAAAGACCTCCAAAAATGACCCACAAATCATGAATCTCTATCAGAAATGATGCTAGTAGGTAGACCAAAAGATCGCCAAATTGTCTCAAAGAAAAGTTGAGCAAGATCCTGTGCTGAACTGGTTTTACGGCAAGGAATAAATTTTGCCATCTTACTGAATCGATCCACAACCACAAAAACACAATCATGTTGCCTGACAGTCATCGGAAATCCACTCAACAAGTCCATGGAAATGCTTTCCCAAGGACGAGAGGAAATAGGTAAAGGAACACTCAATCCCAACTTCCTATTTCCTGGCTTGGAGCGGCAACAAACAACACATTGTCTCAAATATTTCAAAACATCTCACTGCATATGAGGCCAGTAGAAAAAACACTGCAAGTGGTGAAGAGTCTTGTGTTTTCCGAAATGTCCTCCATAGAGTGTAGAATGTGCTTCTCGAAGAAGTGAGGAGCGATGCTCATGGGGAACACAAAGTTTATCCAACTTATACAACAATCCATCCTTCAAGTGAAAATCTTGATAAGGACCAAGATTAGAAGAAGAAGGATGTAAGAGATGTTGGTAAATTGTACCAAAATCTGAATCAGTAGGATATTGTGTAGGCCAAGTCTGAAACCCAAAATGTGAAGTAGTTGCCACTATCAATGTGGAAGTTGTAGGTGGTCAACTCAAACAATCTGCTACATGGTTACTACTTCCTTTTTTATACTTGATCACTAAGTGGAATTGTTGCAAATATGAAGCCCATTTCATATGTCTACTCTCCTCAATATTTGATTGTGATTGAAGGAACTTGAGAGGCAAGTGATCAGTATGCACTATGGTTTCTTTTCCAAGAAGATAGTGTCTCCAATATTTTATAGCCTGCACTAAAGCATAAAGCTCTTTGTCATATGTTGAATAATTTTGTTTGGTAGCTGAGAAAGTTTCTGAATGGTAGGCCACTTGATGGCTATTCTTCTTCAAGACTACTCCAAGAGCAAACTATGAGGCATCTGTTTCAATCTCAAAAAGTAGAGATAGATTAGGAAGCACAAGAACAGGTGTTGAACACAATTTGTGTTTCAATGTATCAAAGGCTTGAAGATGGTCTTTGGTCCATTGAAACATGACTTTAGTCTTGGTCAAATGATACAAAGGGAAGGCAATAGTGGAAAACCCAGCAATGAACTTGTGGTAGAAATTGGCAAGTCCCAAGAAGCTCCTCAATTCTGTGACTGTAGAAGGAGGAGGCCAATGAAGAAGGAATTCAACCTTTGTGGGATCCACATGAATACCTTTATCATTAATAATGAAACCAAGATAAGTAATGGAGGTTTGAGCAAAATCACACTTTGGAAGGTTAACAAATAATTGATTCTCTTGAAGTTTCTGAAGAACTTGTTCTAGATGATCTAGATGAGCCTTCCAAGTGTTGGAAAAAACTAGGATATCATCAAGATAGATGATCACAAATTTATCCAGGCTGTCCCTGAATACTTCATTCATGAGCCTCATGAATGTAGTTGGTGCATTGGTAAGACCAAAAGGTATTACAAGCCACTCAAATAAACCTAGTTTGGTCTTAAAGGTTGTTTTCCATGTGTCCTCTGCTTGTACTCGGACCTGATGATACCCACTTTTTAGATCTATCTTTGAGAAGAACTTAGCCCCTTGGAGTTGATCAAGAAGATCATCAATCCGAGGGAGTGGATACCTATTTTTGATAGTAATTTTATTCAAAGCCCAAAAATCAATACAAAGGCGCCAAGTACCATCTTTCTTAAGGACCAACAAAATGGGTGAAGCACATGGAGAGGTACTTGGTTTAATGAAGCCTTTAGCTAGCAAATCTTGAATTTGCCTTTTTACTTCTTCCATTTGAGGCACTGATTGTCGATACATAGGAGCATTTGGAAGAGATGCTCCAGGAAGAAGATCAATGCTATGATTAATATCTCTGATAGGTGGAAGACAAGAAGGTTCCTTGAATAGTTGTGAATGAGATTGCAAGAGTTTATTAAGTGCTCTATTCTGAACTAAAGTGGAGTGTGTTGCTTTAATGTCTTCATTGTGAGGCCTTATGAAGATAAGTGCTAACTCTTGTGCTTGATTCACTTGTTTGCGTGCTTGGCAACAACTCAAAAACAAATTGTTAGTGGGTTGTGTGGAGCGAATGATATATGCTTGATTATCCAAGTGCAAAGTATAAGTGTTAGGAGTAGCATGATAAGTGGCATCCCTATCAAATTGATAGGGTTTGCCTAACAACAAACCACAACAATCCATAGAAGTTACATCACACGTAACTTTATCCACAAACTTTGGACCAAATGCAAATGAGAGTGTGCAAGTGTGTGTAACTTCTTCAGTACTCCCACTATCCTTCCATCCCAAAAATTAAGGACGAGGATGTGGAGTCAAAGGAAGTTTCAACCTGTCAACAACAGACCTCGCAATTAGATTCTTCTACGAGCCATTGTCCATGATACAATCTGTGAAGAAATCATGTGTCAAGTGGGCCTTGGTGATGAACAATTGATCTCGGCCCGATACAGTAGAACTATGATGCATAAGGGTCAAATTGTTCAATTTGCCCTTTAAATCTTGATATGGCTTACCCTCTCCCTTAGCCTCAATGGGTCCTTTTTGGGGAACCTCATTAGTAGGCTTTACAACTAAAGATTTTTGTTTTTGCTTTTGTAATTCATGACATTGATTCCTCCAATGTCCATTCTTCTTACAAAAACTACAATATTTTTGAGTATAAGAAGGGGAAGAAGAAGATGGAGCTTTCCCTTTCTTAGAAGAAGTAGACATAGAAGAGGAAGAAGAAGAGGGGGAAGGAGAATTGCTTTGCTTCACTTGTTGTGGTTGATTCGAGGGCCTTTTTGGTGTTGAAGGGCGAGATCCTCGCGATGAAGAAACAACCTTCTCCTCTACCAATTGTGCATGATTGAATGTTGCATCTATAGTATCCAAAGGAGTGTATTTGAGCTCCCTATACAAGTGCTCATGAAGGCCACTTGTAAATTTGACAATCAACTCTTCTACAGGATCTTTAACATGTAACAAAATGCGTAACCTATTGAAAGAAGAGATGTAATCCTGCACAGACATATTGTAACCTTGGCACAATCTAAACCATTTTACCTTCAATTCTTGTGCATAATTAGAAGGATAAAAAGAATCCTTCAAACATTGAACCAATTCATCCCAAAATTTAATGGGATTCTGCTCATCTTTTCGATCCAAGATGACTAGTTTGGCTAGCCCACTCAATTTGAGTTTAGCAAAAGGAACCTTATCATCTAATGGAACTTCTGTATAAGCAAACCAGGTTTCCATGTCCATGATCCAGTTATTTAGCACATCAGGATTCCGTGAACCATCATATATCTCGACATCACATTTGAGGTGAGATTTAGCATCTTTAAGGACCTTAATATCAGGTGCATACTGAACTGCAATATCATCTACTTTGTTGACCAAATTGTCGATAGTTTGAGCTAAGGCTAGCATTTGGTCAGCTAAGTCGGATGCCATTTGGGTTCTAGTGTAAGCTAGACTAACTTAAAAATGCTAAAAATGTGATACAATTTGTCTCCAAAAATGAAACTATGAAGACCGACCAAGGTAGCAATTTTGCTTGGCTAGCTATAGATTTATGCTCCTTACAAAATTTAATTAAATTGCTCTTTCCAAATTGATGTAGAAAAATAGGGAAATAAAGAGCAATAATTAAATGAAAATAATAATGAGATGGGGGACCAAAAATTTTGAACAAAATATGTTTCACCTGCACAGCAGGAAAGTCCACTGAACTGCTGTCCGCAAGTCAATACAAGAGAAGTCAATAGAAATATGCAAGTCAACGCGGGGTCCGCCGTCCGGAAGTCAACACAACGAAAAGTCAACCGAAATCCCTGCGTGGGAGTCGCTAGCCAACCTCTGTAGCTGGCTATTTCAAATAGTGCATTGTGCACTATTTAAATTTGAAAGATGCCAATCCCACGAAGCACATGGGATTATCCTGCATGCAAGAAGACAACAAAATAATATTTGCCAATCAAACCCGGGAGCAAATGTTAGCGGGCGATTGGAAACAAATTTCGGTGGTTGCTGCGTCGTTGCCTAGTTGCCGACGATTGGAAACAAATTCTAGTGGTCGAAGCTTCTAGGTCGCGGGCCACCAGAGCTTGTCGGCCGACGTCGATGGAGACTTATGCAACGCGATCAATGGACCAGGAGGCTGTAACCAGCTGAAGAATCTTCAACACTACCGTCCACAACATCCCCAACATGTTGTTTATCGCTAAAAAATGTTAGACGAAATGCAGTGATCTAAAATAGCGTGTTCTGAGCGGAACGAGTTGCGACGAGGAGCTATCGATGGTGTGCACATGTAATGGTAAATTGTCGCTTCTGGTAACGGAGGGTCAGATGATTACCATGAAAGCGATGTCAGTCGGCTGAAAGGGTATTCGGACGAGCAGTTCAGTCGGCTTGTGAAGAGCGCTTGTCGCTGATAAAGGGACGTGGCCACCGTCGGGGTTGGTCTCCGATGGTTGGTCGTCGGAGTATGTCGAGCTGCCGTCGGATTTGAACACCGATCGGTAGCCGCCGATGATTGAATTCGTCGTGTGTCGTAAGTGAAGCGGGTCGTCGGTCGTCGAGGAACACAAGACGACCACCGTCGGGGTTGGTTGCTAATTAGTGGTCTGTCGGATTGAAATAATTGTCGGCTTCTGCCGCTGTCGTTGATTGTCGGTAGTGGTGGAAGTAGCCGCTATCTGCACTTACGCGAGGCAAAACAATACTTCCCGCAATTTCCCAAGGTGGGAAATTAATTTTGGAAACCCAAAACAAAAAAAATATTTTAATTAATATTAATATTAATTAAATTTTATTTTAATGCAAAAGGGGTAAACTAAAAATTGGAGTAAACAACAATTTGCACTAAAACAATTTCTGTATCATTCTCAACTTGAAGACAACTAAGGGAAGATCTGAGAGGAACCTAACCTTAGAATTTTGTGATAAACTTTCTAGGACTTAAACAATCAATCCTAGCACTCAAGTGAACTTCTCAAGAGTTACACAAACAAATGCACTCCCAACTAAGCCAGATCTAAACCAGGTAGTCTATCCCACCCACGGCTGATCAAAGGCTCTGATACCAATGAACTGGAATTAAAGAGAAGCTAACAATTACATTGATCAAGGGTGCTTAAATAAGCATAATACAACCATAATCTCCTAATTTAGGAAGATGCTTAACCAAAAGCTATAGTTAAGCAAAAGATACAACTTTAATCTTGACAACTATCATAAGACAACAAATCTTACCCAAAGACTATACCAACAAAATGTGTCAACATTCACAAGTTGGAATAAGATCTTTTAATAAATCAAACCTAGACTTAGGACTTAATGCTTAAATAAAAATAAGGAAATATAACACCTAGTCTAATACAACATATGTCCTAATGATCCTCATCATTCCTTGATGAAGTAGTTGAACCATGTGTGTATAATTGACGCTATTCCATTTTTACTGCTTTCATAAATCTGTATGAGGTCTTTTTCATCAATATTATTTTCTACCTTTTGAATATGATCTTCAATATCTTCATTAGTATAATTATCATCAACTCCCTTTACTATCTTACTAGAAGATGTTCCTGAAAAATCTACTTTCACCAAATTATTAGTTTGTGAGCTTTCATAAATCTTTTAATTTCCATCGATTCTTCTCTTCCATTTGTATCTTCCTTATTATCCATTGAATTCTTTGAAACATCAATCATGTTTTTAAGCCATATTGGTATTTTCCTTGCTCCTTTTCTAATTCCATTATTTAATGTGTTCTTTGGAGTGGACATCCTTATAGCTCCCTAGTTTAGAGTATGTGACCTATTTTAATAAAACATTTCTAAGACTTAGGTTTTGTAGGATCCTTATGTGTCCCTAGTGATTAGAATATACTATAATCTTGGTAAAGTGCTTTAGGAAGTAATAGTTCACCTTTTGAGTTGATTTGGTAATGTTTTTGGGAATGATAATAATCAACTCCTATTTCACCTTATTTCTCCTATCGAACTATGCACTTATCAATTTGATGGAGTTCTCTATGGTTGGATTTTTCTTTAATGTGTCTATGAGACAAGTATAAGCAATAAATTCCAACTCTTTCAAGAAAACAATAATTTTGCTTCTTTTCAACCTTTTTTTTTTTTTGAAAAAAACTAGATTATCTCATCACTTATTTTCAACCTTTAGTTCTCAATAGTTCAATTTTCTAAATTCCAATTAGTTAAGTTTTGGTGTAGCATTCCTTATATCTCCCAAATTTGGAACTTTTGAAAATAATAACACTTGCAAAATAATTTAATTATCTACGGTGGAAACCCTTATATCTCCAATTTGACTATTTTGCAAATACTATGTTATTGGAATTTCAAGCAATAGAATATGAAATACTTTTTCCAAAAAAAAACTTCACCCTTCAATTAGCTTTCTAGAATTTAATAGAAAGTCTAAGGTTTTATCTCCTTATTCATCCTATTGTTTAATAAACCAACCTTAGGAATTGAATAACCTTTATAGAAAGCAATTAATGATATACTACGACTTATACCTTTTAATAATGTGTTGCTCGTTGTTCACTGCTCACTGCTCGTTGTTTGACATTTGGCATAGGTTTTGACTATGAATTTCAACCTCTTGAATGCTAAATCTTCACGATCCACGAGGTTTGGTATCAAGCGCTGCTTTGGGCGATGTTCTTAGCGTTCTTTAGACTACACTCTCTCCCTTCTTAATCGTTGCTTGACTTTGTGGCGAGAATCTCCTTCATTCTCCTTATTGGCAGAGGTATTTAATGAACCTTACCTCCTTATGTAACGTATGCCAAATGGCATATACGTTATTGCTTGAGCCTATCTCTCCTTGCTAGATGGTGTCAATCTATGATGCGTGTTAGAAGATATCATTCTTGGTAACGTAGGTGTTATTGCAACGTTTATATGCTTGAATGATGACTGAACTTTGTCAGTCTGTGTAGAGTGTTACTTAGGCGCTCCTCTTCCTTTGCACGCGTTATGAACAAAGGTGTTATGAAAGACTCTAACGACACTTCTTTGCTCCTTAAGTCTTGTGCCAAGAGGCACAACGTTTCGTTTGAGATGGCAAGTGGACGTCTTCAACCTTGCATGTAGCTACACCCTTTCATTCACTTATTAGCACAACGTTTCTTGCCAACTATTGATCGTTTGTTCAATGCTTTCTTGCTTAGCTTTCTCCAGCTAATGGTGGCTCTCTCCAACTTTTCTTGCTTTGCTTTCTCCAACTAATGATGGCTCTCCAACACTTCTTGCTTAGATTTCTCTAGCTAATAGTGGCATTCTCCAAAGCAGGTGGTTCCAAGGTGCTTCACTCCTGATGGTTTAAAGGCATTTGTTTTAGCCCTAACATCGTTCTTCTTCCAAGCTTTTGACAACATTTGCTTGGGTAATAAGCTCCTTGCACCTTGATTTCGTTGTTTTTCGTTATGCTATTTCTCTTGCAAATGTTGTGTTAGACTTGTCTTGTTGACGTGGCTACACTTGTCCAACTCAATTTCCTTATGATGTAGATTGACTTGCACCACAAACGTTGCTTGATATGAGACCAATCGACGATGAATCCCGTGGCTCAAATGTTGGTTTGATTAGCCCTTTGTTGGCTCTCTCCTTTGCTTCAAAATGGCCGCTTGAAGACCGTGTTTTGCTAGTTGTTGTAATGCCTTTTGGAGGCTATATATTTTGTCCTTCTTGGCTGTCTTTGAAAGGAGAAGAATGGTGCTTCTCATGTAACGTAAATGTCCTTGTAATAGTTAAGACACAACACCTTTGCACCAAAGTTTTAGGTCATATGTCTGCTTCTCCAAGTTTCTAACTTCTTTGATGAAGCGGCTTCTTGAGGGCATATAGTGATCTAATAACACTAACCTCTAACTCGCTTGAATACTTTGCACTAATAATTTCAAGCAACTAATATGCCCTTCTTTTGGTGACTTGCTTTCACCAAGATATGTTGCAGGTTTTGTGTGCTCAACAGTGTCCTTTGACACTTCAACTTAATCTTGCTCGTGCACTAATTCTCACCTTTGAACAATCTTTAATGCACTTAAAAAGATCTCTCAAGTATAACTAGTATAGTGCACTATTAATCTCACATTATCACTCATGTAAAAGAACTGTCAAAGTAGCCTGAAATATGCACTATAAACTATGCAAACTTAATGTAGTCTTCTTTGCTTCAACTAAACAATAGGAAGATGATATTTTTCTTTATGTCGAAATATATCTAACTCCTATTTTAATGTGCAAATATTAACCTTAAAAGAAATTATCTTCTGCACTACCTTGAAGACTCTAATATGCAACCTTTTCTTTGCAACTTTTAACTCTAATATGGTGCTTAACGAATCTTACTAATGAAACAAAAATCTATAGTTCAACTAATGAATCTTTTGCACCAAAGTTTCTTACCTTACTGAACTCTGTAGATGAAGGATTGCAAGGTGATTAGATTCACCTTATCACTGCCCTTAATTGGATGAACTTGCAACTCTTCTTTGTTGTTCAAAATAGCTTCTCAACACACCAATTTGCAGCTTTGTACCTCCTTATATCTTGTTACTTGATATTGTAGTTTGGTGGCTTCAACCTTCAGGATGTATCCTGGAAATCTAAAACTTAGTAGCTATTGATGCTGCCTATGTTGTTGCTTTCTTCCTGTCTTCAAATCTGAAATTTTTAGATTGCAAAGCAGTCAATCTCTCCACTGAAATGTTGTCCTTGAATCTCAAAATTTTGGTAGGGAACTCCTCCAAATTGCAACTGAGATTTTCCTTCAAGAACCCTTCAGTTTTCTGCTATAGAAACCAACAGATCTCCTTTCTCTGAATGAGCCTTCTAGCCTTCAAAGGCAATCTTCAAACCTCTCAGGTTTGGTAGTAATGTCTGGCTCCTTTCTCCTTCAACCTTCTTGTCAAATTTTGTCTTCAATCTAGGCCTTCTTCTCAATAATCTGAAAGTCATGAGGTCTTCACTACCTCCGAAATTTGGCAAACTTCTTGCCAAATCCTTCTTCCTTGGGCTTGTTGTCGGATGGCGACAATTGTCCCAAGTTTTTCCTTTATCAAGAACTTCTCCTTGGTGGGAAAATTCTCCAATGAGTTCTTCTAGGAACTCCTTTAATGGCCTTCTCTGAATCTCCTTCAATGAGGCTCTCCAAGCCTTCTCCTTCTTTCTCCTTGAGACCTCTTCTCTAGGGTCTTCACTCTCGCAGCTTCTTTGGTCTTCCCAATGAGACATTTCCTTCAACCTTCTACTATGGAAGTGTTGGAAATGAGATCTCCCTCTTGGATCTTTAAAATCTGTTGCTACTGGTATTTGGAACTGGACCTTTGTTAGTCCTTCTCAATCTTTAGTCTTCCAAGAATAGAAGTTCTTCAATGAGACCTTCTATGGGTCTTTCTCTTCGACTTCTTTAGGGCTAAGTCTTCAATCTTCAATGGAGGAAAACGATCCTCAAGGTGAAGTCTTCAATCTATAGTTATATGTATTTATGTCCTCCTAAGTTATATTGTAGATGAGAATGCCTTCCAAGGAGACTATGATGAAGAAACTTGTGAATGGTCTAAGGATATCATTCATCAAGCATATGAACATAGCAAGTGCATTAGTCAAATCAAACAACATAACCAACCACTCGAACAACCCTCTATGGTTTTGAATACAATCTTCCAAGTGTTAAAGGTGTTGATGTGAACCTAATGATAACCTAACTCAAGGTCAGTTTTAGTGATGTAGTGTGGTCCCTAGAGCTCATCCACAAATCCATCAGCATAAGGTAAATGATCCTTGTTCTTCATTGAGATCTTGTCAACGATACAAGAGTCTATGCATAAGCAACAAGTACCATCCTTTTTTTGCACTAGCATAGTAAGCCTTCCATACAGAGATTTATTGGGACGGATCTTGCCTTGGTCAATCAACTCCTTTAACTAACGTTGAAGTTCATCATTCTCCTAAGCTTAACAATAGGGGAGAGGGTTGTTAGGAAAAGGTGAACTTGGGACCAAGTCAATCACAATGCAAAAAGAGGGACTTTGTGTAGATCCTTGAAAATATCAAATATGGGTAAGGCAATGTATTCATCTATTGGGACCATGCAAAAGTGTACAAACTGTGTGCAACAAGGGAAAACTTCTTGGTGGGAGGTGTCTAAGACTCTTAAGGGAAGACCATTTGGACAAACTTTTGAGGATAAGAAATCAACTTCTCACATTGTCAAACAAAAATAATTGTAACATTCTTTTGAGGCAGGCACTCTACTATGTGTTATGTTGTCTTTGACATACCCTCAGCACTACTGAGGACAACTTTGGTAGGTCACCTATCAAAAATACTCGTAGAACAATGGCAATGGTAAAATCCATATATATCTAGGAAGCTCATGCTAAAAGATGCTCTGTATTGAGATCTAGGTTGAAATAACAAAGAATTAAAGCAAAGGAAGATCATCTTTTATTGAAAGAAAAAACATGTACAACAATCTCGCGAAGTAATAATGAATATATCAAAAATGTATCATTATTTATAAATGAGATTCTAATAGCGATTCTTTGAGCTGATGACCCAGCCTTAACAAAATATTAACTGAAGAAATCTCCCATGATGCTTGCAAAATCTCCTTCTCAGCCAGCAATGCAATATCCATGGCATCCCTGCATAACCCACAAATCCAAAAGCAAAGGTATATAACATTAAAATGCAGAATATTCTAGCCATACCAAAAATTGTATGGCTTAATTAATAAATTTTATGTTATGTCACTACAACCATAGATATCCTTTCTCTTGTTGTATTAGTTCAACCAGAGATCCTTTACCTGATTAGCATATCTGCCATCATGGAGATTTGTACTTGGACAAGGATCTTTCCTTGCAAGAAATGGCATGTCACATGTTCCACTGTCATAATCTGCAAAACACCCATTTGATATAGAAATCAAGCTATGCAGTGCCATAGATTGTGCTTACTGTAAAATCTTTATATGTCAAGTCTCAATTCTCATTGTAAACTTTATTTATAGAGCCATAGTGGCATGTATGCGATGTACCGTTCAGAGTCTTGGTAATCTACTAAGTTTCATCATAAATTCACATGGGCAGCATAGGAAACACTCAGAGTTTCCTGGGTAGGAAAAGGATCAACTGGAGACTTCATTGCTTTGGGATTTGAAGTATTGCTTGGTCGTAATAATGTGCATAGTTTGCAGAAAGACAGCCAATGTAAAGTTAACCTTAATGCCTTTGTAAGCATTCACCCTAGACAAAAATTGCTTAAACTTGGTTTTCACATTAAAAACTAATTTATATCAACCAAAGGAAACTAATTGGTGAAATCCCATGTCTTCTATTTGTCACTTCTGTTGGACAATCTATCCTAGATGATGCGTATATCATTATGTGCAAGTCCTCTAAAATTTTCCACCGAAAACTCTCTATATAAGAAAAATGTGAACCTGGAGAAACATTTCCATACAACATTGTTACAAGTGATGGTTATAAATCATTTTTAACAATATTCTAGGGGAAAGAATAAGATGTTGATTGGAGGTGAGATTACCAGTTCAATTTTCATGGAGCTTTAAGTGTTGTCTATCAAATCAGACATTTGAGTTCAAGGATGGTCATTTCCCATGGGGATGGATGGATATTCTTGCAAGGAGATTCTTATGAGTCTCTTGCCAAGTTAAAGCAATGAATGCAAACAAACAGCCTGCATCCTTTCTTAAGACTTCATTTTAAAATAACGAGCACAGACAAGAGGTCAACAAAAACCCAAATATAGTAAAACAAGCCATACAGAAAATTATAAGTTGGCAGAGTGTTTTCTAGTCCTTAAGTCCTTCAAGCTTGGGTTAATAAATGTTGTAAATCTAGAGTCGTTGATAATATTTGAACTAGTTTTATTTGCAAAGGCTCTTTTACGGCATTTATTGCCAATGCTGAAGACAATAAGGAAAAACGATAGCAGACCCTATTTTATGGTGTGTGCCGGTCTGCACTTGAACTGGATGGTTGGATTCAAATGACCAACTTGCAAATTCAGACAAGATTACAGTATTTCTTAGATTGCCCTTACTCTTATCTCAATATTGGAATCCAATTATTCTGCAGCAGTTACTAAGCAGGATCTTCTGTCAAAGTTGCTGAAGAAACTAAAGAAAGGAAGGTTATGGCTTACTAAGCAGGATCTTCTGTCAAAGTTGCTGAAGAAACTAAAGAAAGGAAGGTTATGGCTTCCTGTGTTTAGATATGAAGTTAATATGGGCAGGGACATGCCCCAAGCTATAAGATTGAAGCTTTCTGGATTGTTTAGGATACAGTATCTTGACTAACAATAGTCATTCAACTGCAAACATTGCTCTACACATGCCCGTTTTTGTAGACAGTACCCAAAAAGGAAACTCGTATAGGAAAAGAATCCTGAATGTCAAAGACCACCACAGGAGCTAAGGAACATTAAAAATAAGTACTTATAAAGCCTTTAAGACTAGCAACAGATTTGTTGCCCTCAAAAATTAGTTGCAACGGGAAGCTGCTCCTGGCACTAAGATTGACCTACGGGCAAAAAAGTTATACTTACAGAGAATATAAATATATATATCTAGAGAAGGGTTATATGGGATAATATATATATCTAGAGAAGGGTTATATGGGATTGAACGGGAAGCTGCTCCTGGCACTAAGATTGACCTACGGGCAAAAAAGTTATACTTACAGAGAATATAAATATATATATCTAAAGAAGGGTTATATGGGATTGAAACAGATGTTATATGTATTACATTATATTAAAATATTTTTGTCAATTATGCATGCATTTTCGGGCAAGATTTAGTCCTCCTCCAAAGTTAAAGAATTACCTATGAAATTTGAATGTGAAACTCTACTTCTTGTTCTAAACCGCATGGGCAAAGTATGCATCTTAAACTAGGAAATTCATCGTTCCAATGTAGAATCATGTAGAATCATATAATAGATAAGAGAACTTTGGAAAAGGAATACTTTTCAAAAAATGAAACAAAGAATAGTTGACTTATTCCAACATGCGGTATGAGAACGAAAGAAATATTAGTACTCATAAATCCTTGGAAACTGGCATTAGATTGACACCCTGAAAAATGTAGTTATGCAGGCTTAGTTACAAGCGGAAGCTGCTTCTGATGCTTCAAGAGAAGAAAAGGCTTAGTTACAAGCGGAAGCTGCTTCTGATGCTTCAACAGAAGAAAATTTATCAAACATTAGGATGGAAATCTTAGAAGTTTATATTTTAGTTACCAGGTTCCTTAGGTTCCATTAGGATAAGAATATCGGTGCAGTCATTTCACAGAAATTTAATAAATTATATTTTACATGTAAATTCGTTTATCTATATATCCAAATTATAATATATAAAATATATAATATAATTTATTTTCCTGTAAGTTGTGTTGCGAGGCTCATGTTTGAATTGAGTCTGTCAAGCTTGACGCTCAAAAACGTTTGATAATTTTTTTTTTTCTGAAAAATGTTTAATACATCTTTAAAAATAAAATTCCATCTAAAATAAAAAAATAAAAAAAATGCAAATAGTTTTATAACTTCTTAGAATTAAAACATAATAAATATTTTAAAAAGTCTGTGATGAAATCTTGACAGTTTATCTGTGTCTTCACAATTAAGACATCTAATGGTTAAATATAAAGATGCATTGCATACAAATAATATATAACTTTTATATATATATATTAATAAAATAAAATTATAAAATTTTATTATTAAAATACATAAATTTTCCATGAATTTAATTGGTTAAAACTGTGGACATTCAAAGTAGAAATAAAGACTGAAATCTTATGAGATGATACATCCAGAAGTGCAAAAATGATATTGTATTGTCCCCCGGGACAGCGCGGTTCAGGCTTTGGCTCTTTTTCGGGACGTCCAAAGTTCAGACCGCAGCGTGTGTGTATGTGATTGTGTGGTAAATTCCTTATTGATAAGCTCAGCTCTCTCCCTTATGAGAGGTCATAGTGGGATGAAGATACCCAGCCCTAAACGTCTGGTAGGGGTTTCTCACACTAACCAAAAAAATGTTATTATATTAATATCCATATGTTTGTTTGAACTTTGAAATACCAAGATTTAATATTGGTGGGACTTTTTTCAAAACCATATAACCAGTTTTAAAAAGACAAGACAAAATTATTAATATTAATTAAATATTTTAATTATTTATATTATATTACTAAAACATAAATAATAGTAAGAACAAACTTGAAATTGTATACCTACTAAACCTTCATCAAAGGAAGGCCTCATAGTAAACCTTCATCAAAACATGGCTACATGGTGCCACCGTATGTTGTAAGATGATGTTAGATTATAGAATATCTAAAAGCAAATGATTGAAAATCAAGATAATATTATTACTATAAAATAATAATTTTCAAGGAGATCGAGCTTATATTTTGTCAAGCGTTACATGCATAATCATGCAAAATTACCAAGCTATTGTAATACCACTATGTGATCATAGTTACCAAGATGTTGTAATGTTACTATGTGGTCATAATTACCAAGAAGTTGTAATACGACTACGTGGTAATGATGTAATAAGGGTGGGGCTCGTTTCAATCTCATATAATCCATTGGAAAAAAAAATTACTATACAATAATAAATACAATTATTTGTTGTTATTAGAAAGTAGTTAGTTTGATGATAGTTGTTTTTTTTTAAATAAATAATATAAACATTTTTAAGATGACTAAAGAATAAAAATATAGAGACTGCCAATACCTCCACCCTCCAGGCATTCATGTGGTTCATCTTGGGATGGTTCGTCGTCGTCGAGGGGAAGCCAGGAGGCTAAGCGTCGTCCTTCGACTGTTGGTGACTTATTTCAACCTTCTCAAACCTCTTTATTTAATAGGTTTTCGGTGTTGGTCGACAGTGTGGGCAGTCCCTCGATTGTTGGTGAATTAGTTCAACCTTCTCAGACCTTTGCATTTAATGATTCTTCGGTGCTGGCTGACAGTGGAGGCAGCCCTGTGGAAGATGTAATGTGCCAAACTAGGGAAAAACCCTAACTATGCAATTTATTTCAAATCATCCCAAAATGAATTTTCAAACCCTTGCTGCAGATATGGTAATATTCCTTACTAAAATTCTGAACCATGCAAATAAAAATCAGATCTGTAAATAACCCAAAAAAATAAACCATCAAACCCTAAGATTGTCACAAACACACCACAATATTTTATATTATTTTTTATAGAACCACAATTACATAGATCACACCTGAAACATTAATATAAACCCTGGATGCTGAATAAAACAATACAATCACTGCAAATTCATTGAATGAATGTCAAATCTGAAAACCCCAATCTGAAGAAGCTCCCTTAACTCTTCCAAACAACCCACAAATGCCCTTCTAGGCTAGATAAATCCTGAATGCTCCTTAATATGATCTTTAATGCCCAAATGTAAACCCTAGGTAGGTTTACCCTCACAAAACACAAGGGTTTTCGTCCTTGGCCTTGAAAACCAAGAGGGTTTTCGTCCTCAAGGTTGGCTCTTGCAGGTTTTCGTTCACAGGAGTTATTCTCTCGTAGGGTTTCATCCACCAGAGAAAATGGTATCAGCTTTTCAGCCAATTACACAAAGTAGAAGAAATAAAATGACCCAAGATGATCCAAATGTGCCCCTTCTCTTCTTTATATAGCCAATTCTTCTAATTCTTCATTAAGGTGGCACTTTATTTTTTCTCATTAATGGACCTGTTGGTTACGAATCTGCCACTAAGGAAAGGATTTTAATATAATGCGCCCTAGATTCGCCCAACAGATTGAAAGGCCGGAAGGAAGGAATGCCTTCCGTGCCGATCTCCGGAGAAGGTCGGCTTCCTATACTATCTACTTGGTTTTTTAAGATAAGAGTGTTGGAAAGAAAAAACAAAATGCATAAAGGAATGTAAATATCGTTTGTTTCGGGTGGGTAAGAACAAGCAGCACAGTCACTAACCTATCACTAAACCAACAACAATCAAAACAATGCATATAACAGAAACTATTGCTGTGATTATTCCCTATGTATCCTTCATTCAATATTCCAGATCAATTTAATTGCCAATGCTAACATCCAGAGTTCAGAATGACAGCAATCAGAAAAATAAATGACACGGTATAGAAATATTTGCAGAAGGCAGCATAAAAGGAAGACACAGACAATAGAGCCAAGTATACTTTGATTCAAAAGCAAGTGTCTAGTTACAACAACTTTCCTAGCAATATGTTCCCCCCTTATTACAATGAAATGAGCTGCTGCTATTTATACCAGAAATTTTCCCCTAATTACAATCTGAGCACAGATACCCAAACCTACCAAAAGCTGCAAAAGCCGCTGGATTTGATCTTTATCGGCCGTAGCTGTACTTGCAGCATGGTTTGCCTGGACTCCGTACAACCTCTGACAGATCCGATGGTTGGGAAGGGGATATTCAATTAATGTGGTAGGTGTAGTGTGATTTGTCTTTTAATGTTCACCTACTCTGTCCTTGAAGTGCATTTTCACCCTCCGTGAAGAGTGCTCAATTCCCGAAATCTTGCGTGTTTTACCCGGGGAGGTGATACCTGCTAACAGCCTCGAAAAATGGAGGGAACTCCGACCCCTGCTACAGAGCGCTCGAAACTGGAGCGACTTTGAGAAAACATGGTGAGCGATTGCGATCGAGGGTTAAACTTGTGCTGCAAAGAAACCTACAGCACCGTCGAGGAACAAGGGGCGGCGATGGCGATCGTAAGCATGGGAACACTTAGAAATTTTACGTTTTGCTCTTCCTCTGGCCGTCGCTGAAAAAGGGTGCGACTTCGGGCACAGGCGAGTGGCGACTGCAATTTCGGGCTTGAGAGCCCTCTTTCCTCTCGTGCGCTCAAAAACGCTGTAGTGACGGGCGTTGGCGATCAGCGACGACGATCGTTGGCACAGTGACACTAAGCAATTTAAAACTTTTATGTGCCTCTTCCCTCGGTCGCCGAAATAAGGTGCGACATCGGGCGTTGCTGGAGAGCGATAGCGATCCCGGGCGTAGGCAAACTTAGCATCTTTTAGAACTCGCCCTGAATCGCTGAATTTTGGTGCGCTCCTGGGATTTTCTCACCTGCGATAGCGATCGCTAGGACACCCATACTTAAGAATTTTTCGTGTTCCTATTGCCACTCCGGATCGCTGGAAAACTGCGCAGCGATGGGCGTCAGGGGCGAGTCACAGCGATCGCTGGCAGCCCCATACTTAGACAGATTTTCAATTTTTTCGATGCTGCTCTAAATTGCTCAAACATCTTGCTTTTTATTGAAAACGCCCAGCAGCGACAGCGATCGCGGGCGTGGGCCAACACTTAGGGAAATTTTACAATTTTTTTTTTTTATTCGAACAATGCATTCAAATCTGGACAAGGCTCTGGAACTGCAAGTGAACAAACTGAAACCGAAACAAGGTAACTGAAACAGCAATGGAGAAGGAGGGAGGCAACAACCTGCTAGAAAAATTTCACATTTATTTACCCCTAGCAAAATGTGGCAACATTCCTAGCGGCTCGTGGGGTATCGAGCTCGCCTTGATGCAAGAATCCATGCCTTTATCCTTTGGGCCCGAAGTCATCCCCAGTTCCTGCTTCTTGTTGCAGGCTATGGTGTTGCTGCTCAGTTTTTTGTTGCTCCTCCTTTGCGGGATCATCTCCGCTAGGTCCATTTCCTGTCCTCCTCAGATTCTTCTTCGGATGGTTCCTCCTCCTCCTCTGGATCTTCTTTCGGGTTAAACTCCCCAGAGCCAAGGCGGACCTTGATGCGCTCGTATGTTTCCTGAACTTGAGCCGAGGCATTCTCCGAGAAGGGCTCCATACTGCTAATGTCGCTCACCAGGTGCCTGAAGGTTTCCATCTGGATTATACTGATCTGTTCCACCTTCTGGCTCAAATCTAGCAGACAAGAGCGAATTAGGTAGAATCTGGAAGTGAGCTTCGTCACTTGTTCTTGCTGGATTGGATCCATCCATCCATCAATGTCCGAAGTGTCGTTGGCGAAAGCATCCTATGTTGGATGCAATGCTTCCTTTGACAGGCAATTGCCTTCACTGTCTGCAAAGCTCGGGAATCCGAGCGAGGAGAGAGTCAGGAAGGGAGACATGCATATATCTTTCTCTTGCTCCAGCATGTCCATTAATGCTCTGGCTCTCTGAATTTTCTGAAATCTCTCAAAGAAAGAATGCAAGGTTGCCCTTGCAGCTGCCCAATCATAGGCAATGGAATCTGTAGAAGGTATTTGGAGGTTCCGGCGTTCAAGGGCCCCTGCCTTGACAGCCAGATCGAGCCAAAGATCTGCTTCTCGCTCTGCCTCCTCCACCAGAGGCTTACCCTCGACGGATACTTCCTTGACCCGGGTGGCAAACGTGAACACCTTCAGGGACGTAGAGGCCTGAGGTCTGAAGTTCTTTAGTAGCCGGGTGCGGATTTCATTGATGTGATCTTTGGAGAACGTCTTCACAACTTTGTCCTCGAGCTGCTGCTTAGTCTGCTGAAGCTGGCCTTGGAGCTCTCTTATTTGGCGCTCAACAGCCTCTTTCTGTTCTGCCGCTTCCTTCTGCAGGTCCGTTAATTGCTGCCTCAGCTGCTAACATTCTTTCTCAGAGTTGTCTAACTGGGCCTGCATTCTCGACATGCATTCTTCCAGCTTGATTTTTTCATTCTCGAGGTCATAATAGCGCTCCTGCAACTGGAGGTGCTTCAGGCACAGCGTATCAGTTCCATCATGAAGAGCTAGCGCCTCATTCTCGAAGTTGACCTCGTTCAAGTTTTTGGTTCTGCTTCGATACTCATAATATTCGGGGGTCATGTCCTTCAGAGGCTTCTTAACCTTTGGCACCCTCTTTTCCTTGTACAACAACATGTTATCGAAGTCAAACCTGGAGCGCTTCTCCACCTGGGCAATCTCCTCTCCCCGTCTCTTTATAACATTTTGCGCCCATCGCTTGGAGGGACGCTTAGCCTGAGTCGCCACAAGCTGGTTCTCCATTATTTGAAGCAAATGTACCTCTCCAAAGAGAGGCCTTGCCAAAGGTAGCTCTTGCTGTCACATATGTTCCTCTGCAAATTGGCGCAAGGATACAGGAGTTTGGTGTTCTTTAGCCCTTGCGGGTGACTCGGTCTGAGTGGTGGACACAGGAGGGTTGTCAGGGTTTTCAGGGATGACTGCGGGCAGATGACGTGGAGATTGCAGCCGATTTGAGGCAGTGGCGCCCGAATGAGTTTCGACTAGGGTTTGAAGGATGTTAGGCTCTATAAACGAATGGCAAAACTCGGGTTTTTCAGAAGTGAAGGGTTGGGCTTCCTCAATGAGGTGGTGAGTTTCAGCAAGGGAAATGGCAGAGGGGATGGATCCAACAGTGGAAGACAGGGGCACCACAGGCACTGACTCAGAGGATTGGAAGAATAGAGAATGCGTACCTGCGTGCTCCGCCTGAGCCGGTGAGCTGAGGAATTGATCTATCCACTGATTTTCTGCGAACGGCGGCGTGTCTTCTGCTGTTGCAGCAACTTCTAAGGTTCTGCTCTTCTTGTGGGGCGGCGTCACCTCAGACTGCGGCACAACCTCTTTCTGTTGCGTAGCACCTTGCCTTTTGGACTTCTCTGTCCTCCTTTTTCTCTTAAGTGACGCAACCTCTTCTTCTTGAGTGATGGGCATTGGGCTGACAGAACTTTTTGAAGCCTTTGGGGGTTTTACAGTCATCTTGAATTTCTTTTTAGGTGTCGGGGACGCTTGCGTTGCTGGAGCCTGCGTTGCTTGGGACACGTGCGTGGCTGCCTCTTGACTAGATGACACGACTTTTGATGGCTTTTTTTCAGAAGATTGCCACATTCTGGGCTCCACGGCTTGTCTTACTTGTACTTGTACTCCACTGCCAGACCCCTCACCACTTGAGTGCAACTGTTTGGGTGGGGCCTGCCCCTTTTGTAGGCGTTGGGTGCTTGGAGGTACAATGGGCCGGAATACAAAAGGCTGCCACGTGGCATGGTGCTTATTGTAAAGCGTTGAAAATGTGTTGTCATTGCCCAAGTCTTTTTCGGACTTATCCTTCCCTGTTCGAACGCGCATTATCCACCATTCGGATATTTTTTCAAGCGACCACCCTCTCTTCTGCAGTCTGGTCCGCATCTTTTCATATGTCTTCGTATTCGGCATGTGCTCCTCTTTGTGGACAGGATCAAACTCAACCTCTACATAGTAGAAGTCGTGCCACGGCGGGAAAGATTGCATATTTTCAATGTTCCACTCCAAATCTCTCCCTAACGGGTTGTTACGTTCATCCATGATTTCTTCACGGGGACAGACATGGAGTTCCTGCACATTTAAAAAGTCCTTCACTATGTCGCAGGGATCATATTTCCATCTCTGGGGCAGCTCTATCAAGCCAAAGCTCAAAAGTGTTGAGTGCAAGTATTGATGCTGCCCATTGATACCGACCTCAACTCCTACCCAGATGATGGGATATTTGAATAGATGACCTTTTTTCCTCCCCTGAACATACTTTTCATCGGCATGGTCCATCTGCCGTGACGCCTCCAAAGCGAACTGGTATTCTGTGGTATAGTACGGTAGCAGGAAAGGTTTGCCCGTGAACCCAAAAATTCTCATTACAAAACCCTGGGTCAACCGGAAAGTGTAGCCCAAAATCCTCGTTGATCACCTGGTCTCTCATCGCACACGGGACGCGCGGGCAGGAACCATGAAGGAGGGCCAGGGCTGGGCCCAAGAAAGACAAATTAAATTTATAATAGGATTCCTCCTTCAGCAGCACCTTGGTCCACTCGTAGACCGGAAGAGGCGCAGCATTTTTATCCCTATGCTCTACTAGGAGTGACTTTATATGGCGGCTCATATGGAACAAGAATAGCCATGCCAGAGCTGAGCAATATCTGAAACTTTCACTTTTTCCGCTCTTTAATTCCAGCAGTTGTTGGTGAATTCCCCGGGCCATGCAGTCTGCCCAGTCGAAGAAGACTGGCTTGGTTCTGTCGGTCATTTCCTTGGGTTCATAGAATTCCCCTCTCAGAATGCACTCAGCAAGAGCGATTTGGTACGGGTGGACAACTGTGTTTGTGCCAAGGCCCAGTACCTAGGCCAGCATGGTATAGATGCTAGCGTCTTTGAAATCGCCCAGAGGTTTAGGCTGCTTCGGCCATTGCCGGGGTGGAAGGGGCTCACGGAGCTGAGAATCCACAAATCTTTGCATCTTTTGGTTGTCCGAGTATCTGTTCGTTTGCTCCCCAAGATTAATATTTCTGATAGTATAGTCCTTGCTATTTAATGCCACACACGGCACGAAGGCCGGTCTTACCGTCTTCGGGTAGAGTGAGAACAAGACAGTACTCTGGTGGTCACAGACCTGTCGGGTACTTGGTTTGTAATATTCGACGACTGCTGCTACCAGCTCAAGGCAGTGATGTACTTGCGGGCTCAAGAACTAGTACAGATGGGAGTGAAGGAGAGACCTCTCGTTGATTGTCGATTGTCTGCCCCAGCTGATTGGTGCCCTGTGAATATAAATTCCATCCCTGAGCTTTATCCAGTAGTCAATGGGGGGACAAGGAACTGGTTTTGGCAGCGCTATCCGAGGTTTCTTCTCCTTTTCTACTTCAGATGCCTGGGCCTTCCCCTTGTCCTTCCTTTCCCTCTTTTGACCGCTCTCTGGTGTGCTCGAAGCCTCTCGGCTTGTTGCTCTACTCTTCTGCTCCTCCTCTTTCTTTTCCATGGCGAGGGGGCAATTCGCTTCAGTCGCTCGATTGCGAAGAACCTCTGAATTTCGCTCAGTGCAGCTTAGAGCGTGTCGGATTATAACTGATAAAGCGCTTCTGAGAAGCAGTGCTTTTATAGCGGCGAACCTATGACAGGTCTTTAATGGAGGGCACTTGAATTTAATACCAGGCACACGGAGTTGGTAGACGTTGATTTTGCTCTTGGGTGGCCATGCAGGAGATCTTCCTTGGAAGCGCGAATGTTTAAACCTTTGCCTTTTAGAGCACATTCCCTTTTATAAAATCATTCTTGGAATAGGTGCAAATCTCTTTTTCCTTGCCACGTTCCTTGAGAGATGAGCCCTAGCCGCATTTTGGCACGACTCCCTAAGACATTAAATGGAAAGAAACGGGCCCACTTTTAATTTTTCATGCTTTCTTCGAAATCGCTCAAAAATTGAGCAATCTCGGGCGCGGGTCGTTTTTGCAAGCGACGGCCAGCTTTGTCCGTACTTGAAATTTCTTCGACGTTTTCAAACTCTTTGCTTCACTTGGTAGCGCTCGCATGCCATCCCCGTTGTCTCTGAAAATGTCGGGCGCTTTCGATCCTTTTAGAAGAAGCGAGCGACAAGGGGTTGCAGTACTT
Organism: Wollemia nobilis; assembly: GCA_028583015.1. Taxonomy (NCBI): domain Eukaryota; kingdom Viridiplantae; phylum Streptophyta; class Pinopsida; order Araucariales; family Araucariaceae; genus Wollemia; species Wollemia nobilis. The sequence goes on along the minus strand of JAQPPZ010017220.1, from coordinate 10,145,267 downwards.
AGGAAATTTGGGACGCTTCCTTCTCATGTTCGCTCAAAATGTAAGAGCGCTCCTGGGATCGCTCAAAAATTGAGCGATTTCGGGCACGTGCATGAAAAGCGAGCAACGGAGGGAATTGTCCACCCTTAGACAATTTTTATACTCATTTTACCCATGCTACCTTTTCTTCTCCTGCTTGTTGTCGCCGAAAATATTGTGCGATTCTAGGAATTTCCAATAATTTGAGCGATTTAGGGCTCTTTTGAATATTTAAAGATTGGGCGCCCCTTGCTTGCATGCTCTAAGTCGTACAAAATAAGCGGCGCTCCCGGGATCGCTCAAAAATTGAGCGATTTCGAGCTTTCTCACCTTAGCAAATTTTCTTGTGTTTTCTTGTGTTCTCCACTATTCAGCTATCACTTGGAGGGGATTCTCACCGTCGCTGGAAACCTTGCACAATCTCAGGATTTGTCAAATAAGCGAGCGACAATGGGATTTTTTTTTTTTTAAGAGCCAAGTTCTCCAGGGCTTTTCTTACGAGGGGAAACCGCTTCTGCATTCACTTAGAATCAAAGCTTTTCCAAACCCGGGGATCTGGCGAACATCTGGCTCAACAGCCTAAAATTAAAAAAAAAAAAAAAAAAACTGAAAAGCATATTTACATTCAGAAAAACAAATAAATTAAAAGAGCAGCAAAGGAAGTATGTACAGAGGGAACCTCTTGACGCCTTTCAGTGATGATAGGCTTTCAGGTGAAAGTCGTTAACTGGTACTAGGAGGATGTGACCCTCCATGTCCCTTAGCACAAAGGAGTTGAATTGATCGACTCTGGCAATCTGGAAGGGGCCTCCCCAAAAGGCGTCGAATTTATCGTGATTGCCTGGTTTTTTCTTCCATGAATCCCATTTCAGCACTAAGTCCCCGAACTTGAAGGCCCTGGCCGTAGCTCCTTTCGAGAACCAGTTTCGTGTGGTGCCAGCGTGCTTCATAAAGGCTTCGTGGGCTTTTTTTCTCTGCTCTTCCAGCTGCAACAGTTGAGCTAGTTTGGCATCAAGGGGATCCAGGTTGGCCTTTTCATCATCCAACAACCAGAGTGCAGGCATCTCAATATGTGTAGGCAAAACAACCTCTTTCCCATAGACCAGGGCATACGGGGATGTCCTAATGGACTTCTTGACGGATATGCGGTTTGCCCACAGTGCATGGTCCAGGTGCAAGTGCCATGACCTCTTATTCTTCTCCAGAGTCTTCTTTATAATATTCATCAAATTTTTATTTGTTGACTCGGCGAGGCCGTTTCCCTGCGGGTAGTAGTTTGAAGACATTTTATGATAAATCCCGTACTTGTAGGTAAACTTTGTCAGTTTAGCACCCGTGAAACCCGGTCCATTGTCTGTCACAATTGCCTCTGGGATTCCGAAGCGAGTGATCAGGCTTTCCAGGAAGGAGATAACCATCTCCTGGTCGGCGTGCTTCGTGGGTATTGCCTCGGCCCAACGAGTGAAATAATCTGTGGCAGTCAAGATGAACTTGTGCCCTGCTGAGGATTCTGGTGAGATCTTCCCCACGAAGTCTAAACCCCACTGCTGGAAGGGAATCTCCACTTGAATTGGCTGTAAAGGCATTGGAGCATTCTTATTCCGACCAGCGAACCTCTGGCATTTTTCGCATTTCTGGCAGACTTCTTGGGCATCCGCAAAGATGGTGGGCCAATAATAGCCTGCCTTGATCATTTTTAAGGTCGTAGGCCTTCCTGAAAGGTGTCCTCCTGACATTCCGGAATGGAATTCATCGAGGACCTTTTGTTTTCCCGTTCCCTTGACGCAGCGTAAGAGAACACCATCGATATTTTTATTAAATAGCACCTCGGGGCGCAGAACGTACTTCAAAGCATTGAGTCTGAACCTCCTTTGTGAGGCGGTGAGATGATCTGGACATCTTCCTGTGCTAAAGTACCACACGATATCATCGGTCCAGTCACCCTCCTCTGATAAGGAGTTGGTAAGGTTACTTTCCATCACTGGATCTTCCCAATGACAAGCATACACCTCGGCGACAGCGCTTCTGGCTAACTCCTGGCATAGAGCCCGACCTCTGATTCTTGGTGGGTCATACCTCTATGTCAAATTCTTGGATCTTAGCAATCCATCCTGCTCTCTTATGACCCGGTTCTCCCTGAATGATGAAATTTCTGACATCGGGATGTATCACAAAGACTGTAATCCGGCTTTGAGAGACGAAATGCCTGAATTTCATCAAGGATCTCATAACTGCATGCACTTGTCGTTCAATAAAATTGTATCTCTCTTCATGAGGCTGGATTACTTGGCTCAAGAAGGCTATCGGTCTTTCTTCGCCGTCATCCCCTTTCTGGGTCAAGACTGCAGCATAGCTCTCCGGTTCCCCAACTGCATATAAGATGAAATCTTTAGAGTAGTCTGGGTTTACCAGCACAGGTGCTTGAGCGATTCTAGACTTGATTTCCTCAAATGCCTTCTTTCTTTCATCAGTCCAGACAAAATCAACATTCTTTTTTAATATCTCAGCCATAGGCTTGATAACTTGGGTGAAATCAGGCACAAACTTCCTCACGAAGTTGATTTGGCCGAAGAAGGACTGGAGTCCTTTTTTGTCTCCTGGGATAGAGAGCTTCAGGAGAGCTTCTGCTCTATCGGGATCGACTGCTAGGCCTTTCTCAGAAATGACGTGACCCAATAGCTTCCCCTCCTTAACCGCAAAAACTGATTTCTTGGGGTTGATTGATATGCTGAACTCCCGACATCTTTTGAATACTTGTTCCAGATGCGAGGTGTGTTCTTCTCTCTTGTGGGAAAATACTGTCATGTCATTTAAATAAATGACGATGATTTTATTTAGCAGTTCCCGAAATGCAAGGTCCATGGCCCTCTAGAAAGTGGCGCCAGCGTTGGATAAGCCGAAGGGCATGCGCTGGTAGGCGAACGTTCCCCATTTGGTGGTGAACGATGTCTTGTGCAGGTCTTCGTCTTTTACCCAGACTTGGTTATAGCCAAACAATCGCTGAGCCCCTGCGACCACATGGAGAATCTAGTCGATCTGCGGGAGTGGATAGTGATCCTTGAGGGAGGCCTTATTCAAATTCCGAAAGTCGACGCAAAGGCGGATATCCCCGTTCTTCTTTCTGACCGGGACCAAATTGGCAACCCAAGAGGAATGCTTGATAGGATATATGATCTTGGCTTCCAGCATCTTCAGAAGTTCGGCTTTCATCATAGCCTCTATCTTTGGGTTAACCGCTCTTTGCTTCTGTCTAAAGGGCTTAACACCTTCTTCTAGCTCTATAGTGTGTTGTATAATTTCTCTGTCATATCCCTTGAGGTCCTGATAACACCAAGCTACAATATTTGGATACTTTCTGCACAGGGCCCGAATCTGTTCCAACTCTTCTGTTGTGTAATCTGTTCCAACTTTTATGACCTTTCCTAGTTCGAGTTCCAGCTCTCGGTATTGCTTGGAGTCGACTTTGATCTTGTGTGATATGGCTCTGTCCTTCTGATCAAACAGGCTTTCAAGGGTAATCAGTCCTTTTGGGACATGATTATTTTTTAACTGTATCAACCCCTCATACTGCTCGTCATCAGGGTTTCTACCTTCGATTGAACTTGCTTCGTGTATCAAGAAATTGACGATGTCTTCGTCACAATCGAACACGTGCCAGTGGGTGTCCTTATCAGGCACAGAAGGCCTGTAGATGGTACGAACCGGCTTTGGCTTCTGCATAGTGTCACCAACTGGGACGTACCTAGCTCCAACAGACGCCAAGATATCTGCATGCTTATTCTTTTCACGGGAGATAGCTTTGACATTCAAGGAGTCAAACGACTCCATCAGGTCCCAGACACGGTTGCGGTACGCCTTGAGATAATGCTTCTTGGAGGCGCACTTGTTGGTGATTTGATTGCACACTAGCTCAGAATCGCCGAAGATCTGCAGGTGTTTAATCCCCAGTCTCTCCACTTTTTTCAAGCCTAAGCACAAGGCTTCATATTCAGCTGCATTGTTCGTGCAACTCCATGCCAGTTTATAGCAGTAATCCTTTTGTACTCCAATAGGTGCGACTAGAAGAACCCCTGCCCCGGCGCCATTCTTGCATAGGGCGTTGTCAAAATACAGCTTCCATAGCTCATTGGGGGCAGGGCCTATCTCTTCCTTTGCCGTCTCTTTCGGCTTATTGGGCTGGGTGACGGAGTAGCAGCCAATGTCGGATTCGATCATGGCGTTGAAGTCTAGCAAAGAAAACTCATCCTATGCTTGCAACAGCTCTATGGCTTCTTCCACCAGGTCCACTTCGGCCAGCTCCTCGGTCATCAGGTGGACCGTTTCATTCTGTTGCTCTTCCTCAGGTATCTTCCCGACTAAGAAAGTGGAAAGTTTTTCATTGTATATCTTCACTTTCCTTCCCCTGAAAGGGACTTCCATGTGCGAGTAATCCAGTGACAGATATCCACCCAGCTTGGCGGTAAACTCCCTTGAGAGGCACATGCCGAAATAGGGCTCCAGGTCAACAACACAACTTCTTGAATGACCGTGATGTCAGGCGCTTTGTGCAACTAGATAGGAATGTCTTTGATGATGCCTACTGTTTTCACAGGAGTGTCGTCTAGCTACAAGACACCTTGACTGCTCTGTGTGCACTCCATGCCAATTTCTTCACAAACAACCCTCGGCATAACGATGGTTGATGCCCCAGAGTAAATCATGCAGTTGTGTACCAAATGTCCCTCCATCCACAAAGACAGATAAAAAGGTAGCGGCCTGTTCTTCTCTGTGATGGGCGTTGTTAGGGGTTGAGCTAGCACGGGCTGTGGTGGCTTTTCCCCCTTGACCATCTTCAAAGACTCCTACAACAGGTCTACCTGCCCAGGGAGCTGAAGGGCATCGTACATGCTTATTTTCGCCGGGGTTTTCTTGAGCTCGTCCACAATGTTGTATGCTAAAGTGCTAGGCCCTTTCGCCTCCTTCACTGGCTCATACTTAGTGCGGTACTGTTGTGTGGCCTCGACCCTCTCCCGCTTTGTCAACGACGGATACTTAAGCATTTCTCGAGCTTGTTCTTTGGTTTTGGCCGGAGGCTGAGTTAATGGAGCCTTAGCTGGTGGAGGTTTGTCTTTGGCTTGCGGGGGTGGAGGTGCTTTATCGAGGGTTACTGCAGCGGGCTGCACCTTCTCCCTTCTAGCATACACCTTCAATGGCTTCATCTGGGCCACATCGACCTCGATTGGCCTTTTCCCTTCTTTGGTCAGAATGGACACGGGATCTTCTTCAGAGACTACAAAGTTGCGCTCCTCTTCCCGAATCATGTTAATTTGCTCCTCCCGGATGCTACCTGACAAGGTTTGGATATAATGCTGATGTACAAAGCAATTGTCTTCTCCGTGAGGATCATTGCAGGTGGAGCACCAGTGCACACGATCTGAAGTGCTCGGCTCAACGTTGCTTGCAGCATTCCTTGCCGGAGGCCTATGGGCCTGGGCTACTTGATCTTTCGTCAGCGCTGGGGGAGGGTATGACCTCCTAGGCAAAAATTCTTGTTGAGACTGCTTTTTCATCACAGCCATGTCGTTAGACAATGTTTGGCAGAAAGAGGTAAGCGACTCCATTTGTTGCAAAATTTTGGATTGCACATCAACGGCTTGTACCAGTTGGGCCGGCGAGGGCAATGGTGCTAATGGCGGTGCAGGAGGTAATGCCGGGTATTGTGGGGGAGTGGGAGGTAAAGAGAGCGCCAAAATCCAGGTCTTAACACTTTCATTAGTGATGGAATGAAGCGCAGCTAAGGCCAGGATATCTTGAATATGCTCATAGGTCGTTTTCCCTGTTCCATCATACGTGGGAATGGCCTTCAAAGCAACAGGTGGGACAGCCTCTTGTCCAACTAGAGCGAGTGGTCCAGTGGAGTCAACAACTGGGAATAGATCAGGAGGATCTTGCTGAAGATTCGCCATATCTGCGTCTTCTCCCTCTCCTTCGAGTTGATCAGTAGTGTAGTCGGTATCAGTGTTAGTTGTTTCTTGCTCCTCGACTTCAACTTCTTGTTCGTCTAGATCAACTTGGTAATCTACCAGCCTCGGGCATTCTCCAGCAGCGTTAAGATCAAGCTCATAAAACTCAGGCTCCCGTCCTGCGTTCCTAGCTCTCCATCTCGTATGCATGAAGAAATTTCAATATTGGACCAGTCTTCGAGACTCAGAGGATATTCAGGTTCAGCAGAGTCGCCAGGTGTTCAAACTTGACAGCACTGAAGCAAACACCGGTGCTTCAATACCGCTTATGGGGTAGGAAACTTTCGCGTCCCACCGGGCGTGCCAGAGAAACTGTTGGTTACGAATCTGCCACTAAGGAAAGGATTTTAATATAATGCGCCCTAGATTCACCCAGAAGATTGAAATGCCGGAAGGAAGGAATGTCTTCCGTGCCGATCTCCGGAGAAGGCCGGCTTCCTATACTATCTACTTGGTTTTTTGAGATAAGAGTGCTGGAAAGAAATAACAAAATGCAGAAAGGAATGTAAATATCGTTTGTTTCGGGTGGGTAAGAACAAGCAGCACAGTCACTAACCTATCACTAAACCAACAACAATCAAAACAATGCATGTAACAGAAACTATTGCTATGATTATTCCCTATGTATCCTTCATTCAATATTCCAGATCAATTTAATTGCCAATGCTAACATCCAGAGTTCAAAATGACAGCAATCAGAAAAATAAATGACACGGTATAGAAATATTTGCAGAAGGCAGCATAAAAGGAAGACACAGACAATAGAGCCAAGTATACTTTGATTCAAAAGCAAGTGTTTGGTTACAGCAACTTTCCTAGCAATATGTTCCCCCCTTATTACAATGAAATGAGCTGCTATTTATAGCAGAAATTTTCCCCCGATTACAATCTGAGCACCCAAACCTGCCAAAAGCTGCAAAAGCCGCTGGATTTGATCTTTGTCGGCCGTAGCTGTACTTGCAGCATGGTTTGCCTGGACTCCGTACAACCTCTGACAGATCCGGTGGTTGGGAAGGGGATATTCAGTTAATGTGGTAGGTGTAGTGTGATTTGTCTTTTAATGTTCACCTACTCTGCCCTTGAAGTGCATTTTCACCCTCCGTGAAGAGTGCTCAATTCCCGAAATCTTGCGTGTTTTACCCGGGGAGGTGATACCTGCCTAACAACCTCGAAAAATGGAGGTAACTCCGACCCCTGCTACAGAGCGCTTGAAACTGGAGCGACTTTGAGAAAACATGGTGAGCGACTGCGATCGAGGGTTAAACCTGTGCTGCAAATCGCAGAAACCTGCAGCGCTGTCGAGGAACAAGGGGCGGCGATGGCGATCGTAAGCATGGGAACACTTAGAAATTTTACGTTTTGCTCTTCCTCTGGCCGTCGCTGAAAAAGGGTGCGACTTCGGGCACAGGCGAGTGGCAACTGCGATTTCGGGCTTGAGAGCCCTCTTTCCTCTCGCGCGCTCAAAAGCGCTGCAGCGACGGGCGTTGGCGGTCAGCGACGGCGATCGCTGGCACGATGACACTTAGCAATTTTAAACTTTTATGTGCCTCTTCCCTCGATCGCCGAAATAAGGTGCGACGTCGGGCGTCGCTGGAGAGCGATGGCGATCCCGGGCGTAGGCACACTTAGCATCTTTTAGAACTCACCCTGAATCGCTGAAATTTGGTGCGCTCCTGGGATTTTCTCGCCTGCGACAGCGATCGCTGGGACACCCACACTTAAGAATTTTTCGTGTTCCTATTGCCGCCCCGGATCGCTGTAAAACTGCGCAACGATGGGCGTCAGGGGCAAGTTACAGCGATCGCTGGTAGCCCCATACTTAAACAGATTTTCAATTTTCGCTCAAACATCTTGCTTTTTCTTGAAAACGCCTAACAATGACAGCGATCGCAGGCATGGACCAACACTTACGGAAATTTTACAATTTTTTTTTTTATTCGAACAATGCATTCAAATCTGGACTAGGCTTTGGAACTGCAAGTGAACAAACTGAAACCGAAACAAGGTAACTTAAACAGCAATGAATAATGAGGGAGGCAACAACCTGCTAGAAAAATTTCACATTTATTTACCCCTAGCAAAATGTGGCAACAGGACCCTTATAACATAATAAAATAACATTAGTATTCTCATAATGGGACATTACCCCTTATTACTCCTAATTCATTATAAATCATTCCTAAATGAACTACATTGCAATTGTACATCCCTAGAGGAAGGACGTCATACTCCAAGGGACCAATTTGGATAAATCTTGTGGATTTTCGCGCGCGCACGAAATTGGAAATCTGGTTTGACAGGCGAACTTCCAAATGCCAGAACTCCTTCGTTTCTTGACGAAACCATGTCGTGTAACCTGTCAAAACAAATGCCAGAAGATGCTCTATCCGTTTTTTAAGGTGAATCGGAAATCCCTGGTTTGTGGAAGACGAAATTCCCCAAAAACCACAAATAAGACAAACTCTCAAAAATGGGGACATTACAAAGACAGCTCCATGGATATTTCTCCTCCATGAATTTCCTTTCATGGAATGTTCGAGGACTTACAGAGTCCTCAAGAAAATTTTCTGTTTGATCCGCTTTGCAAAGTATTGGTCATGTTGATGTTTTTTGTTTACAAGAAGTTAAGATCTCTGGTTTTTTGTTAGATGTTTCTCTCAGCTATATTGCAGGTTCTTTTATGTATTTCACTACTCACCATGAAGATGGACGGGGTGGTGCTTCTATTTCTATCTCCTCCAAACTTGAGGATTGTTTGCTTGGGTCTAGCAAGGATCCTTCTCATCATGTGGTATGGATTTTGTTGAATATTAATGGGAACACCTTGGGCATTGCCAACATTTATGCACCTAATGATGGGCCTAGTCGCTCTGCCCTTTGGTGGTACATGGTTGATCACTGAGCGATGGCTTATTGGCTTTTTTGTGGTGATTTTAATATGGTTGAGCATGTTGAAGACTAACTTAGCCGCCTCCCGATGCGCTAGTGTGTTGGAGAGTGTGAGGCTTGGTTTTTTCTTAAAAGTAGATGGGGTCTTTTTTATCCTCTTTTTTGCCAGCGCAATTGCACGCCACCACCCTAGTTCATGTGGTCCAATGTTTGTGCTGGTAATGACAGTCTGCAAGCGCCTTGATCGAGTTATGATGTCAGAGCAAAGATGTTTTTTATTCTCCTCCATCAATAATAAGATTGTGACGGTCTGGGATCAATTTTTGTTGTTAGATCATTTCCCAATTTCCTTTCAGATTGAGTGGAGTGGTCGCCAATTTAATTGTCTGTGCAATCAATTTTATTTAAATACTTCTTTATTGCAACACCTTGACACGATTGTTACGATTGAGAGAATCTGGAATTTATTACCTCGGCCTCCTCACTCTATCAGTTGGATTTCTTGGTGGAATGAGGCGATTGTCCATACTACCTCTTTCATGTGGCATTTTGGCAAACAGGTGGCACATGTCAAAAAGCATGCTCATTTGGTTGTTACGAAGGAGTATCAACGGAATCTACTGTTGCTGGAAAATGATCCATATGGCTGACAGTTACAAACCAGGGTTACTAGTCTTCGCCACCAGCTTATAGTCCATGAACGACATGAAGCCAGGGGGCTCAGATTCAAGCTCGTCTGCACTGGCTGATGGTTGGTGATCGCCTGTCCAAAGCCTTTTTCAAATCTCTTCATTCTAGGCAAGTCAGGATCCTGATCAAGGCTATTCAAGTCTCTCATGATAAGTTGACTTCTCTGTGGATCATTATAAGCTTGTCTTTCAAGCGCAGCAGGATTCTCTAGAACGTCAGATGGCGCTCCAGTAGTGTCGTCATGTTGTTCTTGCTAAGTTGTCTGCTTATGACAGACTTCTTTGTGAGGCTCCTCTTTCACTTGTTGAGCTTCATAAAGCTCTTATGACTATGTCGAATGACAAGTCCCCTGGTCTTGATGGCTTTCCCTGTGAATTTTATAAAGCCACTTGGAAGTTTACTGGGCCTGATCTGCTCAATGTCTACAATGAAGCGTTAGCCAATAATTCTCTAGGCAATATCATCAATCGTGGAAACATTAAATTTATTCCTAAAGCGGGCAATCCTGAGCTTATCACCAGTTGGAGACCTATTACTCTGCTTAATGTCTCTTACAAGATTTTGGCTAAAGCTTTAGCTCTCCGTATTTGCAACATTCTCCCTATGATTATCATATCGGAGCAGACAAGTTTCATTAAAGGGCGTTACATCTTGGATAATCTTATTGCTGTCTGGGAAGGTTTAGAATGGGCTCGTCTCTCTGGCCAAAAGGCCCTTTTCCTTAAATTGGACTTTGAGAAAGCTTATGATCATATTGAGTGGCCTTTCATTCTCGCCATGCTTCAAGCTCTTGTCTTTGGCCCCTTTTTTATCAAGGTTGTCAGTATGTTGTTTGCTAATGCTTCAGCTTGCCTTACTATTAATCATAGTGGTCAGACTCGGCCGGACTCCTGAGTACTCAGTCGAGTCCCAGTTCGAGTGGGCTCAGCCACACCGAGCTCACTCGGACTCATTTTTTTCCTGAACTCAACTTAGTCTGGGATCGAGTCCAATTCCGACCCAGACTCGCGAGTCCGGATGTCGGGAATCGACTGGTCCAGAAAAATTAGAGTTTAAATTAAAAAAATTCGGCTTTATATTTTATTTTTATTATTTTACGAGGAAGTATAGTTCTCTGTTTCAATGACGTATTTTAATAGCTCAACACGGGGAGGAAGTACAACTCTGTTTCGGTGACATTTTAGGCATGCTCGCAATTAATAGCAAGGAGTCTAGTTACATCTTTCGTCTTTAACTAGTGCTGCTTAATTTGGTGCGCTTTATGGCTTTGGCCCACGACTTTGGCACCTAATATTTTATTTTGGTGCTCTTCATACCTGTATAAAACTGCAGTCTCTCTCGAAAAGTCGAACAAGGGTTATAGCTGTTGCAGAAGAAGTTTAAGTTGTTGCAAAAGAGGTTGCAAAAGAGGTTGCAGAAGAAGTTGTTGTAGAAGAGGAGCATTGTGACCGTGCACGACTAGGCGTCCATATACCAGGTTTGTAACAAGAATCCCCATGGCTACACTGTCTCATATTCTATTGAAGAATAATTTACATGGCTCAAAAGATTTTTATCGTAGCAACTAGCAACCTTTTCATTACAGTGACTTTACATTTATCGTGACCAACATTTATATTGTCCATTACCTTCAATCTAAGACTAAAATATATTATAATACGGCAAGATAACATTAAGAATAAACTTTGAGAGAAATGCTGAGAGCATTTATGTCTCTGTCTTTGTCATATACAGTTATAGTTAATAGTTATACACAATCAATTTTAAAAAATATAATAAACCGAAAGTTTTTAATCTAGGAATTGAATTGTCAAGAGACTCAAGACCAAGTTAATTATATTTGATATTTTATTCATCTTGGATAAAAAATTACTCTATCTCAGTCCTAGTTTATCCTACTTAGGAGCAATTATAGCAACTTTCTGTGTGGTTCACCACTTAGAAGCATTGCTACTTTGCATACAATAATTCTATGCTTTTTGTCGTAAGCACTTTCGAAGCCTGCACCTCGACCTCTATAGCTGTTTCTACACCGCAGCCTCGTCCTCCTAGCTAACGAATTGCACCCCCGCAGCCCTCTGTCTCCACCGCCACTATCTTTGTTGTTTTCATCGTCGTAGCCTTCTATGGTAGTACCTGCTGTGAAGTTTTCCTCCGGTTGAGATACACCATTGCTTTGCTCTTCTAAAATTTCATCTGTCGACGAAGCGCACAAGTTGATGGTGGTCGCCGCGATTAAGACTTAGGTTTTTAGTAAGCCCACATGCGGCACTTATCATAATCACCCTTCGCCACATAGCAGCCCTCCTTTGGCGATCTCTCTAGTTGCCACGTAAACATCATTCAGTCTGGAGGAAGACAAAAGTCTATTTTCATTGGCGTGGAAATGGCGAATTCGAATTCATGTACCCCCTGGAAAATGGCGAATGTTTAAATTTTTTATTCTGCTGTTCACCCAGGACCTAAGATTTCAACAACACTGTTAAAAGTTAATAGTTTTAAACATTTAAACTTAAGACTATTAACAGAAAATATTTAAATATTAAACCTCTTTCAAGAAAAGGCTTTGGTTTTAGCGGTTGTCATGGGCATAACCATTATTGATTCAACAATTATTTTTTCTTTTTCATCCATTTTTTCCTCTAATACCTCATTTGACTGACATATTCAATCAAAAAATGGGAACCAAGGTCTTTTGCCTTGTCGTAGGGATAAACAAATGACGCAAAGTTTGATCTTACGCCATGTAATTATTATTTCACGCAGTAGGCTTGAGTATTTTTTCATTTGGAACTTTACTCCATGTAATTTTTATTTCACTCATTTGGAACCTTACGCCTTGTAATTATTATTTCACTCATTGTATTTCCCAAATAATATATTGCCCTATTCTATCATTAGTTTGTTTTCCTATTGTATCCAATATTTATTTGTCGCGCACCTGTTATGTTTATTTCCTTGGCAAAAATGTTTTTATTTATTGGTTGACATGCCCTGCTGATACAAACATTGAGAACACTTATCTACTAGCTATTCAGGCAACTCTTAGATAAGGAAGGCTTCAAATTTGACTGGTAAATGCCTGGGTATTTTTGGTATTTCTATTGTTGTATCTGTTGTAAGGTACTGCCAAAACTTTTGCTCGTCTAGTCCGATGCTATAAATAGAAATTCCTATTTTCTTAGAATATGCGTGGTTTCATGGTACTCTGCATGTCATATACTCAAGCAGGCTGCATATTTCCATTGTTTTCAACGGAAATTAAATATTCATACTCGGCGACTTTCATTATAACGCCCTCGAGCATACACAAACCTTGGTATTTGTCGACAATAATCACGATATCTTCGAGGGCATCCAAGATTCCAGGTTTTAATAATGTTGAAGTCAACCCCTTGTTCACGCATCGCAGACCATTTTCTCTAGATCAAGAAAATTCTATCGCGTTAGTGAACTTGTTACGGAAGATATAGAATAAATTATAGATTTATTTTTTATATTATTATTTTTTTAATTTACAGACATTAAATATTCATATTTGGCAACTTTCATTGTAACGCCCTCTAGCATACACAAACCTTGGTATTTGTCATCAATAATCATGATATCTTCGAGCACATCCAAGATTCCAAACAATATTGAGGTTTTAATAATGTTGAAGTCAACCCATTGTTCACGCGTCTCATCTTTGGGCTATTTTCTCTAGATTAGAAAATTTCTCTCGCGTTAGTGAACTTTTTTTTAATTAAACATTTATGGAAGATATAGAATAAATTATAGATTTATTTTTATATTATTATTTTTTTAATTTACATAATTATGTGATTATTTGAGACAATGTCTTACATTACTCTTTCTTATATAATTCATTATAGTAATACTAATAACATATATATTTAACAATAAAATTAATTATTTTATTAAGTGATTAGTTTAACAAATTAAATTAAGTGATAAAAGGGCTCTTTTCTTAGTTTTTGTGTGGTTTTTTTAAGTGTGTTTGACAATAAATTGCTTCATATACAAACAAATACGATATGAATATTATTAACTATTAGACGTATTAAATATTTTTTTTTCCAGCAACCCTTAGAAGTATTATCTATAATAACAAGCCCAGTACTCTCAAACAATAATTATTAAAAATTAATAGAAGCATATTTGCCAATACGCTGCTTCATATACAAACAAATACAATATGAATATTATTTATACAATGAGGAAACTTTACATATTACTTTTCAAAATAAGGACTAATATGGCATACGTATAGAGTCTATGGAGTGGCGTGACTCGAAAGCAAGGAAAGAATTAAAAAATACCTTTAAAAACTCAATATTAAGGAATTATGAATAGTTTATGCTTGCTTTTTTATCCGGTTTAAAACCTGTTGACCTTGATTTATATTTAGTTCATGATTCATCCAATTTAAAACTTGTTGACCTTGATTTATATTTAGTTCATGATTTATGTTTATATTTAGTACTGAATCTGGATATAGTTTTTGGAAGGTATAAAATACTGAAACATTAAACATTTTCTAAGTATGCATAAACATTGCTTCGATTTAACAATGAAGAGAATAGAAGAAGTCCGTATCAATATTTAGGAAAGAACGACCGTCCATATTTAATTTCAACTATCAACATGCTCTTTGAAGTTCAAAACTTCTCTTTAGTAGAAGATGTAAATTATTTCCTTCAAGAAGATAGGCCCTCAATTCCTCACATGTAGACAAGCAAATTGATACGTCCTTATTTGTTGAAGCAGTTTTGGTATTGTAAATGTATGCAAAGTATTTGACGAAAATGTGCGTACATATATTTAATAATGTTGTAAAGTGCAATTTAATATTGTACGTAAGAATAAAGTCATGTAATTCAATTATGTCGGCTAAATTAGAATTATAAGCTATTTCGTCCTGTAGTGGAAATGTCATGTAATGCAAAAGCAAATGCACATGAAATGTAATTTGAGGGAAGTTATGAGCTAGTTGGAGAACATACTACTTTTGGGTATATAAATAACCCCCCTCCGTCATTCATTCAAGTTGTTCACCCATAGAAGATGTGCAGGCATTGAAGAGAGTCATGCAGGTTGATGGATTGATGCAGTCTAGTCTTGTACGCAGCCATGAAGGATAATCAGCCTAGGGTTTGTAGGCTGTATTGTAATGCTGAAACTGTAATGTTGTACCATACATGCCATTGTTAATATAAATCTGCCTGTAATTATTGTCATCTTCTATTGATGCTGCTATTACTGTTATTGCTGTCTCTATTGCTGTTATTGTTGTTATATCATTGTTGTTGCAGGTTTCCTGTGCATTATTATCGCTATACTACAATAACTGCAGATATGTAGGATTATTTAACTGGAACTATGTGTAAGCATGTAAAATTTCAGTTCTACATTCTGGCGCCGTTGCTATTACGAAGTTGGGTCCAAATTGGTGACATAGGGTTTGAAGAAGTAAAACCCTTGGGGAAGATGTGCGCGAAAACAATGGAGTACAGCCAAAGACGGAGGTGAAGACGTACCAAATTTTTTGTTTGCAGATTAAGAGCGTGCACACCAACAGGATGAAAAAAATGCCAATGAAGATTTTGCAGATTACACAAACGTCTGCAGTCTAGATGTCTGGACGTCTGCAACATCAGTCTGGACGTCTACAGCTTGGACGTCTACAATCCGGACGTCTGCAGCAGTAGAATAGGTAGACCAATTGGTTGTTTGGAAGACGAGGATCCAAGAGCAGATTAAGAGAGAGGGCAAACATTGCTGATAGAAACGGGTACAAGGACCACCAAGAGTCAAGGAAAAAAGTTGATGTAGAAACTGTGCGAGGATATGGTGAGTGGATGGTAACACCTGAACAAGCGGCAAGAAGGTTGCAGAGAAGTGCAAAGGACGGGAGTCAGGCACTAGAGCAACAGCGCGCGAGGTCTCAGGAAGGAAGACCAGGGCCACACCCAACATTCCAGCAATGGATAACGTAGCCACTAAAGCATTGGAGAATTTGCCACTTTTCACAGGAGAAGGGAAGGAAGACCCGATTAGGCATTGGAGAATTTTTCGCATGGAGTGGAAAGCGATTGGGAAGAACAATGAAGAAGATTGGAGGAGGTGGTTTCCTGCAACGTTTCGAGAATCTGCAATGGACTGGTACATATACTTACCGCAAGCTAAGTTCCAGACATGGGAAGAGTTGCGTGATGCATTTGTGGAAGAATTTCGATCATACGATACTGACGAAAATTATAGCATACAAGGAGAGAAGGAGCCTATTCGTTCTTACAATCAAAGGTTGAGTAGGTTGTTTGACTATGTGGAGAAAGGCCACTCAGAGGAATCAAAGACTACGTGGTTCATAGATGGACTTCTTCCTGTATATGAAAAGAAGATGAAGACATTTTCTCCAAGATCATACCAAGAGACTTTGGATTATGCCTTGACTTGGGAAAATGTTGCAAAAACCTCACCGATGAAAGAGACTCAGACGACTAGAGAATGCAGTCGAATGGCGGCAGAGGAGACGTCTGAGCAAAAGACGTATGAGGTGCAGTCGTCTGACAAGGAGACGTCTGAGATGCAGCCATCTGAGGTGGAGACGTCTGAAGTGCATCTGTTGAAGGAAGACCCAGTTGAAAAAGAGAAGTCTAAGATGGAGCCGTCTGAAGCATACCCGTCTGAGGATGTTAGACGTCTGGCAAATTACCCGTCTAATAGTCATTCGTCAGCCCAAACATCTGGCCATCCAGCCCAGACGTCTAGTCGTCTGTCCCAGACATCTGGCCGTTCGTCAATCCAGACGTCTGGTCGTCCGTCAGTCTAGACGTCTGGCCATCCAGCCCAGACATCTAGTCGTATGGCCGTCCATCAGTCCAGACGTCTGGCCGACAGTCCAGACGTTTAGTTGTCTTTCCCAGACGTTTAGCCGTTTTTCCCAGACGTCTGGCCATCCAGCCCAGATGTTTAGACGTCTGTCCCAGACGTTTGGTTGTTCGTCAGTCCAAACATCTGGCCGTCCAGCCCAGACGTCTACCTGTCTGTCCCAAACATTTGGCCGTTCGTCAGTCCAGACGTCTAGCCGTCTAGCCCAAACATCTGGTCGTCCATCAGTCTGGACGTCTGGCCGTCTGTTTGGCCGTCCGTTGTAATGTCCTCTTTCTAGCCAGTCAGCTTCGTAGTTGTGATTAACCTACTCACGAGTTCCCGTAGGCTAAATTGGATGTGTGGGAACCCATGGTAATTTTAATCAGACCACTCTCAGTTGTCAATTGCCAGTTTTTGTGGCTTATTTGGGTAAAGGAGATGGGACTTACTATTTATAATAAGTCAATTCTAGGGTTTCAGTCAAAGCGGATGGTACCTTTGGATTGTTCATCGAAATGGGTATCCAAATCCATGATCAGTTGGAAGGTTGGTTTGCGGAGCTTAGAAATTTTAATGCCCGAAGATTATTTATATAAAATTAAATTAATAATTTAATTTTATATAAGTTATGACTTTATAATAAAGGGGGAGGATTAAAGAGTCACTTAAGTTAAAATTATTTTATAAAGTGACTATTAGAATTGCAAAAAGGGGATGCCATTTATAATGAGGAAAAATAACTTCTAGAAGACATTTTAAATTGCCTTTTCGAAAGATTATACAAAATTGCAAAAAGGGGACGCCATTTCTAATGAGGAAAAATAATTTTGAAAGATTATACAGAAGTGTTTTCAGAGGTGCTGGGCGAAGTTGCTGATTGTAGGCCGTACAACACAGGTCGTACAATTACCAGCCAGGCGTGATATCTTTGGGGAATTGGGGTGATCAGTCCATAAACCCCTATCTCCTCCTTCATTGGTGCCCAAGGATTGCTAGCTGCTAGTACATCATTTCGTAGGTGAAGAAAGTTGTATTTTTGGAGTCAAGTGAATAATTGGTATGTACAGATTTGTTGATCAAATAATACAGACTGAAAATTCCAGATCAATATATCTTTGTGGTATTTGTGTGTTTCCTCAATTCCTTCACTGGGTTTCTAGCATTACATATGTAAAATCTGCATGTCAAGTTTCGTTTGATTTGGTTGCATAGTTACAAAGCTGTGACAGTTGCAAGTGGACTGATTTAGCATTTATCTGATTTTTTTATTAATTTGAAAAAATACGTATTTGCAAAAAAATTTTAAAAATATTTTAGCCAGATTTGGGGAGGGTTGTTACATCCGTCTAGCCACTCGTTCCAAACGTCTAGCAACCTGTCCAGATGTCTAGCCTATTTGTCTGAGACGTTTATCCATCTGAGCCATCTAACTTGTTGTCCTAGAAGTCTAGAATTTCTACCCGTCAGACTTATCAATCTGTCTAGCTTAATCTGTCAGAGACTAAGCCGTCAGGGATTGTCATCAGAAATGTCTGAGACAGAGTAGTCAGAGCAGTCACCGTCAGAAGTACAATCCGACAAGAGAAATGTCTATCAAAGGTTGATAAGAAGCCAATTGGATCAAGAAAGCAGTGAATTAGAGCTGAGAGGAAGCAGTTTCAATGAGTTGAGTGAAAGCTTCCAAATGGTTGATGAGAAGAAAAATTTAGTTTGGACAGTGATGCTTTCAATGGTGCTGCCCCTCGACCCCGCAAGGGACGCTGTCCCTTGACCCTACAAGGGGGCTCCCGCCCCCTTGACCCCCGTCACAGGTGGCGGCGGGTATTGTCGGTCATGTTCATGATGTTGATGATATTGCTCATGTTGATAATATGGCTAACTACTCAAAGTGAAGTGCCTATTCAAAGAATGTTGATCATGTTGATGTTACATTACTTGCAGCAGAAGAAGTGCACAATCATAGAATAAGGTGTTGTGAGCAGTTTCAAGTGAAGTCTGTGGCAAAGGATGTATGGAACAGGAGCAAGAGGAAAGAGCGTGACAAAAGATCTTGTTACATTGCTCAATACTTCTATTCCCAGTGTTTAGCTCGTGTCGTTGAGGACAACGACCAGTTTAGAGGAGGGGATAGATGTAGACAGGCAAATTGATACGTCCTTATTTGCTGAACCAGTTTTGGTATTGTAAATGTACGCAAAGTGTTTAACGAAATGTGCATGCATATATTTAATAATGTTGTAAAGTGTAATTTAATATTGTACGTAAGAATAAAGTCATGTAATTCAATTATGTCGGCTAAATTAGAATTATAAACTATTTCGTCCTGTCGTGGAAATGTGTAATGCAAAAGCAAATGCACATGAAATGTAATTTGAGGGAAGTTATGAGGTAGTTGGAGAACATAACTACTTTTGGGTGTATAAATAAACCCCCCCTCATTCATTCAAGTTGTTCACCCATAGAAGATGTGCAGGCATTGAAGAGAGTCATGCAGGTTGATGGATTGATGCAGTCTAGTCTTGTACGCAGCCATGAAGGATAATCAGCCTAGGGTTTGCAGGCTGTATTGTAATGCTGAAACTGTAATGCTGTATCATACATGCCATTATTAATATAAATCTGCCTGTAATTATTGTCATCTTCTATTGTTGCTGCTATTACTGTTATTGCTGTCTCTATTGCTGTTATTGCTGCTGTATCATTGCTGTTGCAGGTTTCCTGTGCATTATTATCGCTATACTACAATAACTGCAGATCTGTAGGATTATTTAACTGGAGCTGTGTGTAAGCATGTAAAATTTCAGTTCTACATCACATAATATACTAACATCAACTCCTAAGCCAAACTTCTATGTATTATTTTATTTACATGTTGAGTCACCGGATATCTTTGTTTATTGCTGCAGTAGTCATATATCATGTAATTTTTCTTTACCCATTCCTGTCCCATGTGCTAAGTATCCCTTCGCTTTGATTGTCGTGTTCCCTCTAATAATTTTTTCAGCATACACAACTTGGTTATTTGGAATGGGATGAAAAGTCGGAAAAATTCAGGAAAGTATACATGCAAAACATATAAGGGACAAAGTGTAATAGACTATGTTATATGTTCACAAAACTGCATACCAAAAATAGAGGAGCTAGAGGTGGAAGATTCCCCAGTGGAACTTAAGTGAGATCGCAACCCAATTGTTATAAAATTTCAAATGCAAGGAGACAAACCAAGGGAAAAACACATGCAAGGTAATCAAAACAAACTTCCTCACAAGGGAAACATTCTCTTAACAGAAGCAAATCGACAGAGTTTCAAGGCAGCATTGAATAACGAGTTACAGGAAAGGGAAATAAAGGGACTACCTCACAGTAACAGAGATTACAATAAAAGTGAATGGTTAATGCACGTTATCCAAGAAGCTCTAGACAAATGCAAGACAGTTAAACCTTGAAGGAAAGAAAGAAATAGCTTCCCAACCAACCCGTGGTTCGATGAAGATTGCAAGGAAGCGCGATGATTACTAAAGGAACCAACGGGTAAAACAAGAGCAAACAAAAAAGCATATGAGAAACTGGTAAGGGTAAAAAAGAAGAATACACTAGAACAAAGAAGAAAGAACTGATTTACATAGGGAAGCATAAACCAAAGAAATTTTGGAAGGAACTAAGCGTGAAAAAGATGCAAACTGAAAATAACATAACAACTAGTCAGTGGTTAGAGTATTCAAAACAATTGTATGAGCGTAGTAACCAACAGGAGACACCCCCTACTATCATTGTCAAGAAAGAACTTTTCACAAATGAAAACATTATTCAAAGGATAAAAAAGTTAGCAACTGGTAAAGCTCGTGACATAGGCAATCTTCAGGCAGAGCATATAAAATTGGAGTAGATATTCTTGCACCGCAGATCAAAGAGATTTTCAATGAGGTCATACAAAATGGCTTCCCTACAGAATGGACAACTAGCTTGACCATTCCTTTGTTTAAAAGTGGAGATGTAAATAATCCCTCAAACTATCGAAGTATCATGATCAACCCTCTCTTTGCAAAGCTGTTTGGGAGTATGATAGAGCATAGGATCAGCAGATGGGCGGAAGAAAAGAGAAAGAGAGCAAAGGGGCAAGCGGGTTTTAGGCCCAAGCACTCAACTATTGATCACTATATCATGCTTAGACACATAGTGAAAAAAATATGGGACAAAAAAGAGGAGGCTTTTTGTTGTTTTGTAGACTTCAAAAAGGCATTTTACACAGTGCCAAGGAAAAAATTATGGTGCAGAATGGAAGAGGTAGAGGTTCCAATTCACTATAGGGCAGCAGTTCACGGATTATATGAGCATGTAAAGGCTAGAATCAGAACGCAGGAAGGGTTATCTAAATGTTTTAGGAGTGACATAGGCGTCAAACAAGGTTGCCCTCTATCTCCGACATTATTTGGGTTGTACATTGACAAGTTAGAAGAATGGATAAACAAATTTGGGGGAGAGGGTGTGCGCTTAGCCAAATATGTGGTAAAACTCCTCATGTATGTGGATGATGTAATTCCTGTGGCCGAAACAACGAAAGATCTAGAATATCACCTTTGGTCTCTGGAACTCTTTTGTAAGGAAGTTGGGATGCAGGTGAACACGAGCAAAACAAAAATCATGATTTTTTCAGCAAAAAAGAAGCAACATCTCGAATTTCAGTTTGCGGGAGAACCTCTTGAGGTAGTGGTAGAATACAAATACCTAAGCATAGACTTTCATGACAAGCTCAATTGGAATACATGTAGGATGAAAAGAACTCTAAGTGGTTGGAGAGCACTATACGTCATATAGTTACACAAGTTCCAATGTGATGTTTTGGGTCCTCTTTTCCATCACCCAAAAAATGGGGGCATTTCTATTTGCCCAATACTACGACAATGTTCACCATTGGTGTTTGATTCTCTTCACTTGACTCTTCCCCACTCAATGATGCCTCACTGGGTGCTTCTGCTCTTAGTGCCTCTTCACTGAACAACTCGTCACCAACAAACAATCTGCAACTACTTACTAGTGCACCTATGCTTCTGTGAGCTCCTTCGAGAATACAGGAGTGTTGGCTCTCATCTTTGATCACTCTCCCACGATTGCCTTTTGTGCCTGACTCCGATCCTCCGCACCTCTTGGCAATCTCCTCTGCTCTTGTGTTGGTGTACTTGTTCAACCTCATCTCTCTGTGCACTCTCCACGGTGCGTCGACTTGCACGAGTGTCTTCCTTGGTCTGTCTTTCGTTTGCTTGTTGCACCTCACCTCACACCTCATCCTCCGTTGTTAGAAACAATGTATGTCACATTTCATTCTCATCACCGAAAGTATTCTCCTCTTGAGGATTCCAAACACATTCCACCTTTGGTTGTTCAAGTTCTATTGTTCTTGATTACACTTCTCGGTTGCCAATGTTTTGCTCAACACAACATTGTTGAGCAATTCTTTAACTTCTTCTCACCGACTGATCCAAATTTATCCCACGGCCATGTCTCCCACGTCCTCACAACAATTAATTTGTCGTCCACCTCTCCAAACTTCATGCGTGCTAGTTCAAACTTGAGACGGCAAGCATGGTGGTCAGTAATCCAATAATTGGAGGAACAAGTGGAATGACAAATTTTAGGATCCAACTGAGACTATAGTCATTGCTGGTCCAAACATACTTAGCATTTCCATTTGTACGACAATTCCTCTTGACTATTTGTACGACAACTTTACTTGTACAACAAGATATCAACTTGCACTTGTATGGTAAAGTCTCAACATGCACTTGTACAACATAGTCTTAACATGCACTTGTACGACAACTTGCTCACTGAATTGTATGGCATAGTCACAAACCACTTGAACGACAACTAAACAACTATTGTTTCTATCAGTCATGACTTGTATGGCAACACCTTCGTCAACACTCCTCTTATGGCACTTCATGACAACCCTTGTATGTCACTCTAATGGCACTTGTACAACACTCGTACAATTATACTGGACTGAAACACCATCTATAATCCTACACACAACTTGGCAACACAACCTAACTATTGCAAGAATGGCATCCAATAGACATACACAAACAGATTGGAACTGAAATAGAATGTCATTGCATTAGACTGCCTGTACAACAATGGCATTAAAGAATGATTTCACTGCACAAAAATGACCTCATGTACTCCCAGAATCCTCGTATACTCTCCAATACTCTAGGATTGCTCAATAATAGTACTGCATAATCAAATGGGGGGTCCTTTTATGCTTGTGGGTCAGCAGTTAGAAGCAACTGCCGCCCAGGACACCTCACCACTTAACTACCCTCATTCATATTATGCGAACATTACATTAACCGTACACATACAAATTCAATTAATCAAACTATGACATCATCATTTCTAACGTCAACTAACAAAATGACATTTCACTTTTATTTCATTTACATTTGAATTTGCATTTCATTTACATCATATTTTGTGCACATTTGCACTTATTTTCCTATGTACAATATCTACTTTGGCAGCTGGTCAAAACTAGCTCCTACACACCATACTCCGACGAACCATCAGCAACACACTTTGAACAACAACATGCACACACACCTTTAGATACAAATAGGTAGATGGATGAAGATCATTTTGTATTCGGGAAATGCAAGGGGTCTACTTATACTTTTTCTGGGAATGGGGAGGTAGTTTCCAACTTCCACAAGTTCCTTGTACCTAACCCTCACTACGCTGACATAACACTTCTACTTACCCGACATCATAATTACATGACGTTTGGATTATATGAACGTTGGAATGAATATATACACATGGGTGTGAATGCAATACTAATATTTTTAAAGATAAATATTAATTTAATAATAAGGTTTTTTTTAATTGGTTATATGGGATTGAAACATTTCCACTAGTATTATATCATGACTGCATTACCATGGTATTTCAACAAACCACAGTGGTATTTGAGAATTATGCATAAATTGCTTGGTAAGATCTGAACCTATGTCTCTGTCTTGAAATTCTATGATTTTAACCACTTGAGCTCATGCACCAAAGTTTCTATAACTCATGTTGAAAAGACATACAATGAAATTGGAAACTCTCTTTCAAAAGGAATGATGGCTGCAGCTGAACGTGGAGAGATGTGACCTTTTGTCCAGCTTCTTTAGACATGTATACATTTAATTATAAATTTTACTTAAAGTTTAATATTAATAACTATGGGGTTCACAAATATTTAACGCATCTTTTTATACATATGGGCGTGAATAAATTAATAATGTTTTGAAGTTATATATAGATATAATCATAAATTTTATTTCAAATTTAATTACTGATACTTAAGTGTCTGCAAAAATTTAATGCACCCTCCTATTCTTAAAGTATCTTTCCAAAATATATACATATCCTTAAAAATTTGCATTTAATGATTTTAATTCTAGATTGTGATTGGCATAAAATATGGTATATGATAAATAACAAGGTTACACAAGGCTGGGGGATGGAGGAAGGATTTCGGGGACGGCGAGGGACGACAAGCTGATTTTAAGAAACGGCTTGGGGAAGGCGAGTATAATAGTATTAAAATTTTAAAAAATTTATAATAATTTACATAACATAAATGAAAAATACTAAATAATAATAGTTTATAACAAAAATATTTAGAAGCCATTAGAATAATTTACATTTTACATCAAATGTCAAAAATACTAATAGTCTCATTATGCAGGAACTTCTGCTGGGCTATCACTATCATTTAAACTTTGAGAAAGAAATACATTAACAATCGAACTTCAAAGCTTTCAGACTATATAGAAAGTGCAATCACTCAGCTGACAGGCTTGCAAATGTAGGGGTAGACATGCCAAGCAATTGGTATGTGCCTTTGATCAGTACTCAAAGAGGTCACATGGAAAGGGCTAAAGCCCCTTACAGCACATGACCAATCATCAAGATAATCATATGTGAACGTCAGCTTGGATGTGCTCTGCATGACATCATATCTAACATGACATGGCCATCCTATTTGGTCTTATCAAACAATTATGAGACATAGGGGTTTGACAGTGCTAGGAATCAAATTGATTATAGTTACTTTAACAAGTCACTTTATTTATTCCAATGCCTGGCCACTAAATGGTCACCCCTTCACCAGTTCTCCTCGTTCTGTGAAATATTCCATTGCAAGTCTTGCCATGGGCTAAAGGACAAGGAAGTTGAGTGCAGGACATCTGGTGGTAAAGGCCATGGAGGGGGGTCGAGGCAAAGCTGGTGCACAGAGAAGAAAGGAAGTCATGTTATTCAGTGCACAAGACCCCAAATTTTCTAGGAAACAGTCTCAGACCATGATATTATTTAGGTTTTGTCTGATATCTTGGTGCTCTCTGCATTTAATAAAGTACCTACTAGGTCAGAGTCTCACTAATGCAATTCGAGGCTACAAGATT
The DNA here is from genome assembly GCA_028583015.1 of Wollemia nobilis. Classification (NCBI taxonomy): domain Eukaryota; kingdom Viridiplantae; phylum Streptophyta; class Pinopsida; order Araucariales; family Araucariaceae; genus Wollemia; species Wollemia nobilis. The sequence continues at coordinate 10,120,342 of JAQPPZ010017220.1, read as the reverse complement.
CCCAGAAGTTTCCTGTTCAATAAGCTGGATATTATAGGAAAAATTATCAGATTGCATGGTGAGGAAATCAGTGGCTGCCACTATACATGGCAAAAAGCCATGGAGCTTGGGTGACCTAATGCTTCACTTGGAGGTCCATGAGACAAAAAGAGTGGCTCACTTGCACAAAAAACTTGATGAGTCAGCTGCACACAAGGTCCACCTAAAGCATTCAATCAATGACACAGATCACTCACATGGTGGAGGGAAAGGGAGTCGTGGTGTCTACATTTGTGTCCCAATGCCTCGCCAGGTCTCCATGGCTCAGGCCATGCTGGTGCCAGGGTTGACTGACTTCAACAGGCAACAATGAGGAATCCAGGAACAGTCACTGCTGCAGGCTTTACAGAAACGATTTGCTTTGGCCCTGGGGCAGCTCTGCAGGGATAATCATCTGTCTGAATGCATATGATTTCTGCTGTTTGTAGCTAGTTCTGCAGGGATAATCATTTGTCTGAATGCATATGATTTCTACTGTTTGTAGCTAGTCTATCTCTAAAAGCAGTCGAGGGTTTTGCCCTGAAAATTTTAGCTAGTCTAGTATTAGATGGGCACAACAGATCAGTATGCTTGAAGATCAATGTATGTATAAAAAGCTACAAATAATGAAGACACAGAATTTTATTAACTTATCTTCTGTGCCCTTTTCTTTACCCTTTTTTTCTGGTTAGAGGGTAGGGGACCTGATCCAACACTCATTGACCTAGCAGGGAAAAAAAAAGTCCTTGATATGACTGTTACAAAAGGCCTGCTAGGCATCCCCCGGCCATCACGTCCCAAGGATGGCCCCCTACAGGCTTCTGGTGTCTCGGGGATGCCTCGCAAAGCAGGACAGCGTGGAAATGTCCCCATTGCCATCCCCCCATTCTGGAGACAGTGGGGACGGGGGGATGTGTCCCTGTGTAACACTGATGAATGATGTACATGAGCAATCATTATATTACGGATTATCTGTCATTATAATTAAAATTAGTAGTCATCAACATTAAGATGTTTTGTTATTATATTGAATGATCATAACCGTAGCCTTTTGTTTTGGTTTATTTATAGGTGATCCTAAAAATAACGAAGTCCAAAGATATAAACTATTGCAAAAAAATATTTTTATTATTATGCCTACCATAGACACGCAATATAGAATTTGTCCATGTACATCATTTCTCACTGCTTTATCATTGACGAATCACATTTTATTCCCTAAAGATAAAGTGGAAATATATCTTTTGAAAATAAAATAAATACCAAGAACAAAAGGGTAAATATTTTGACCTTATAATGCACCTTCATCCATAACAATTCTAATTAAGACAATGGATAAATACTTTGACCTTGATCCACCTTGATCTATAACAATCTTAATTAATTAAACCTACATAAGGATTGTGATTTCATTTTTATAAGCAGAATGAATCATGCTCATCCACTGCCAAACTCTTATTAGGAACATATGCATTACTCATACTGAAACATAGATGGTAGATATTGTTATTGTGTCTGCCGTAGGCAGATAATATAATGATTGTGCATGTGACGAGCAGGGAGCAAGCCTTGCCTCCAAAATTCTTGATTTAGATCTTTGGAGAAATTTAAAAAATGGAAAATTCTCACAAGAAAAAGATATGTAATCTTTCATGGAAGCCCTAACTGGAAGTAAGGATATCATAGTTGGAAGTAATGATGCCCTAATAGGGGAAAAAAGGAGAATGGATCTGTTAATCTGTATCTAGGCTACAAATCTTTCACTGGAAATGATCATCGAGGATGAGATGATTAAGCATGATATAATGGTTCTAAAAAAGAAAGGGTTAATATGTCAGTTCGATGGATAATGGTCAACTTATTCGAAGATTCAAAAGTGGATTTAATAAAAGTGGGGATTGAGTTTCCATGACTTTCCATTTTAAAGGATTCTTTCCTCTTTCCCCCCACTACTCAAAAGTGGATTAAATGAAAGTGGGGATTGAGTTTCCATGACTTTCCATTTTAAAGGATTCTTTCTTCTTTCCTCTCTCACTACTCTTATCATCGCCTCCAGTTCACAAGTTAGGGAAAAAATAAAAGGTGGCATCCCATGATTTAGGGGGAGAGATGGCTTGTATTTAAGAGTCAAGACCATGGAGCGAGAATCTTTTCATGGAGACAGACTCCTAAAAAGCTTCCATAGTTAGTCAGGCTTTTTGAACTTTTGTATCAACTTTCCAATAAAGAGGTTGTGAAGAATATTTCGAATACTCGTAGGGAATTCATATAGGAGGACCAACTACTAATGAGTGAAAGCATGCTCTCTATACCTGCATATCTGTCACCATTAATATTTCAAAACCTTGCAAAAATTCAGTAAGATTAAATCCATTGAGATTGGGATCAACAAACGGATTATGGAAATATTGCATTCTGATGACACAAATGTTATAAGACCAGACAGATGGCAAAAAATTGCTGAGAGAAAACGATATAGAAAAAGTTTTGATTAGAAGACAAACTCAAAGAAAAGGCAAGGAGATCATATTGTAGTAAAAGCTAATTTAGATTAGAGATTTTCTAAACCCCAAAAAACTAACAAAGAAAGCCACCCTGGCTCCTCAGATGGTGAAGGCCTTCACTGTTCAACCAGAGCAAATATTAGAAGAAATTAAGAAGGATGTAAGGGACAAGAAATTGCAACATGCAAGTTCAAATTCAGAAGAAACTAAAGGTGCGTGGAGACAAATTTTAAAACGAAGGTGGAAGAAGCCAACTGTAATCCAAGTAAATCATCTCCATTTTCCTCAAGCAGTAGAAAATTATCTCCTTCCAATAAATTGAAAAGTATTATAGAGTTGCACTTTAGAGTTTCAATGACAGCATAGTAACAAAAGTAGATTGGAAAATATCCATTGCAATTTATGGTCTTTAGGGCAGCATAAGAAAGTAATTGCTGTGGAAAATGGCCCTTGCACTCTATGGTTTCCAAAGCCAAATTAAAAAGAAAAGTCCTGACTGTTATTTAGTCCCTTCCTTGGCCCTTGGCGTACTGTTATTACTTATTTAACATGTCAATTATTGTTTATTAATTCCTACTTGGCAATGTAAAAGAAGAATGGATTAAAAACTCAACAAAGAAGAATCGCTTAAATCATATTTCTTGGATAACTTTACCCAGGTGTTGTAGGTGAGTTGGAGAGGAGAGGGAAATCCTCCAAGAGAGGTCCCAGGTTCAAATCTCCACCCTACCAAAAAGTTGAATTGGGTATCCAAAATCCAATTGATAATGTTGGTGCGGGCAGGGTCGGGTGCGACTCCCGGGTGACTTTGACGGTGTAGAACCCCCTGTTCGTGGTCTCTCAGACCAAGGCGGCCCCACAAGAGGTTTTTCGCTTAAAAAAAAAAAAAAATCATATTTCTTGGGGCTTGTTGTCAATACACACTATCAAATTCAGTGTAGTAAAAGAAAGCAAGTATACAATACCTCAGAAAACTTGCAAGAGAGAACATGACGAACTGTTCTTTCAGCCTCGAGTTGTTGGGTAGAGGTCATAAGAGAATTATTTTGTTTTTTCTCCTCTTCAGAATTGTTTCTTGCATCCTGCCTAGCAGGACAATTCTCCAAATGTGAAGGATCTGCAACAACATAACGACCAACAAAAGCAGGACTTACTAAAACAAGAATTATGGAAGTATGATACCGAAACACACAATACAAAATCCAAAGTTTTGTCTCGTAAGTTGCACCACAACAATGACCATACAAAAATAGGCCTATAGTAGCAACTATTTATTAAAAGTAAAAGCCATATATCAGTTTGTCTGCCAAGATCAATTTAGAAAGATAATTGGACAAGAATATTGTCTTCTCTAATGCAATGACAAAAGAACCAAAAATAAAACTAATAAAGTTCTGTTCCCCAAAAAAAAACATGGGTAGATGGGTTCAAGACACCAAATTTATTTTGGCATACAATAAATCTGCAAACCTGCAGCAGAAAATTATTTGTTTTTTATATGCATTTTCTGTTGCTAAGACATTGTTCTTATAGCTAACTACACTCAACACTGTATGACATTAATGGCTGACGTATATTTGTGTACATATTTTGGTCTGTGATGAAGGGTCACAACCCTCTCATAAGAGTTGTGGGAAAAGCTTATTACCCTATTGCATGGACCTTTTTAAGCACATCAATGTCATATTTGTTTGTTGACTTGAACAATCGTTCAGATTCCAAAATATATTTCAATTTTACTTCCTTTTTAGTATTCAGGTATGGAATTACCTGTAAGTTTTCAGATTCACATATGATTGTCTTTGCTGTTAAAGAAAATTACCTCCAAGTTGATTAAACAAATGCTGCCAACTTTATCACGACTGTGAGATGACAACATGTCTTCAAAATTGTTGTGACTATTAATGTGTAATATTGTATCTGTAATAAAACTACAACACAGAGTCTTGCATAAGCACCTACACTCCTACACAATTATGGTCTTATCCGTTTAGCTGTCTGTTTTACCCATAGTTGAGAAAATCTGCAAAAAATCCCGATTTTGCCGATTTTTTCCCGATTCACAGGCTAGCCGATTTTCTCCTGATCTTGCCGATTTTTTCCTGAAAAATTCTGATATGCATGAAAAAAGCTTTTTTTCAATGAAAATGTGTACTTAAAGCTTGAGCCTTGTATGATGTCTTGACTTGAATTGTTATTTTTATTGCAATATCTGATTTGCATAATGTTAATTCATTGTAATATGCATGAAAAAAAAAAATCAAAAAGAAAATTCGTTTTCTTCGGTTTTTTTTTGCCGATGTTTTGCCGATTTTTGAAAAACTCCCGTCTTATTGCCCAGCCGATTGACTCCTGATACCAATTTTCTCAACTATGGTTTTACCTTCAATGTAGCTTGCTATGTTAGATATTGGAAGAGAGTAAGCCTACAAGAGACAATTTAAGAACATGCATGGTGCAATGATAACTCCATGATGCACCAGAATTTCCAAATCCCACTTGAGGTTTGTAAACTCCAATTACCAATTTCACAGATTCCATGAAACATTTGAAGTTTGCCATTGAAATTCAACAATTTGAAATCAAAATTCATACAAGAAAAATTAGTTGCTCTTTGTGGGATAAAGGTCATTTTCTATTAAAGTTACATTTAATATTATGTTATTAGATATCATCATTACACTCTTTATCATATATGTAAAGTCATAATTGAAGTAGTCATTCCCTAGAAATTGACTATTTACACACATGAAATTTCATCAAAGAATGATGCTAATTATGAGATTCTATCAGCATTTATTGCAACGTATATCTTTCATTTATTAAAAATGTGTTATTGAGATAAGAAGGCACTGTTAGCTAATTCTATACTTGTAAGACCAAGGCAATCTCAACCAAATTGTTCCAAAGTTGAATGGGACCTGTAGCTGGACTGGACAAAACTTGAGATTTAATTGACGATATGACAGAAAATGTTGATTGGAACAGATAGGAGGTAAAGACAATGTCCTGAGTAACAAAGAGAAGGCCACAGAAAACATAAACAATGAAAATAGGGAAAGTTTGTTTGTGGGTAAAAGTTCTTTGCCTAGCTTCAGCCTATAAGAGATTCAAAGCATAGTAGCTTTCTTTGTCTGCAGAAAAAATTATTTATGTAACGAAAGAGCATGGTATCAAATAAAATATGTACAGATAACCATGAAGAAGAAAAGCATCCAATATCTAACAGAGATAAGTTTATTAGCATCTACTTTTGCACTGTAACAACCAAGAAAAGATAAACTAAAATAAACTACACTAAAGTGGAACTACTCTATGGCACCAAGACAGAACATTCGGTGGACTTAGAAATGGATAAAACCTAAAAACGTTTTAAGAGCTTATGGATCCAAGCACCGACTCTAATCTGTAGTGGAAAGCAGAATAGAAAGAGAGTCGTCATCATCACCAACTATCCTAAAAGAGCCAATACAACGACCACGACTAAGGAGACCTGGTCCAATAACCCTAGAGGTGCATAAAGTCTTGTTCAAATGTGTTAATTTTTCATGGCCGACATTGGACTTGTGATGTATTATTATATCATGATCAAGGATATGTCGGTTTAACTATTATTGGGATCCATGTATTGTATTGTGGTGGCCATTTATACCCATTCATGTGTACATCACTTGGAGATATTTTCATTGTTAGTGAAGATGTTTGGTGTCCAAGGGCACCATACTTTTTTCAATTTCTTTTGTGTTCCTTAAGTTCTTTTCTATTTTATTTGGGTGATGAGTTGATTTCATTTGTTCCTCTAGAAGTACTGTGATTTTCCACATGGTATTAAAGCAAGTGTGAATATCCATCACCAATTCAGTCTTTTTTCGTGGTTTTTGTGAGTTGCTTCATATTAGAGTTACTATGTGTGCAGTGTATCCACGTGTATCTGTAAGTTATTCCTATTGTGTACATTTGTTTATATATTTATAATGGAAATATATTGTAGTGTGATGTAATCTATTTCTACATTTTTTAGCCATTGCCTATAAAAAGTTGGGTTGAACTTTGTGATATAGAGTTTTGACAAGCATCTTATTCAACAATGGCAATGGGATGATTAAAGTGTGGTCAATAAACGACATAGTATTAGCATGCGATTGCCACCTTGAGAGGAGGGAAGATTGAAAGTTGCACCAGAAAGTGATGCAAAAATGTTTGTTGACACCAATGAAGGACCAACTGACAAATGTGTGCATGGTGATCTGGACATGTTTGTTAATACCAATGAAGGACCAAGTGACAAAGGTGTGCTTATCAATGGAGGTATCAGTGATGAGTGCATACATGTCACTCATGGTCCAATCGACAGAGGCGTCTGTGATGAAGTCGTCCACAAGAGGCATGACAAAGGCATGTTTGACAATGTAAGGTCAAAGGCATGCATGATGAGACGACATGCAAAGGCATGTGCGTCAACGCAAGGCACAATATGATGATGAGACAACATGCAAAAGTTTGTGTGATGACATGATAAACAAAAGTGTGCATGACAATGCAAAGCGTGATGAAGGTGTGTGTGATGACATAAAGCATGACAAAGCACAAAGTGAGGACACATCTAACGAAGAAAAAACCTGGTTTGAATAGAAAGGTTGATACTGTTTGAAGTAAGTTGTGCACTGAACAGTGCACATAACAAGAGTTTGGCACTAGAGCAACTGTAGGTTGGGGTGTACAATGGTGAGTGGGATAGGAGTCTGACATCAAAGCAACGAAAAGTAGGCATATCTAATGGTGATAGAGATAGGATTCCGACTTCGAAGCAAATGTACAGTGCCTATGACAAGAGTCTTGCACTGGAGGAATTGTAGGCTGGTGTGTTCGATGGTTAATGGGCTGGGAGTCCAACATCAAATCAATTACATGTTCGCATGTTTGATGGTGAAAGGAAGGGGAGCCTAGCACGAGAGCAATCGCTATGTGGTGCATCTAGCAATGCATGTGACGAGAGTAAGATACGCAAACAATCACTGCCTATGAAAAATCAATTGGTCACAAAAAAGACCAATTTTGGCATAATGCACTACATTTCATGGTGGTGGAATGGAGAACCCAATCAAACATTGGCAAATTTGTCTATGATGTGGAAGGCCAATAGGCAGATGAGTGAAGCTGATTGGAGGCTATTTATTGCAATCTATGTGGAATTACAATGGACTAGTACATGGGATTGCTAGAAGGCAAGTACCAGACCCGAGAGGAGTTATGGGAAGCCTTTGTGAAGGAATCTAAATTGTTCTGCAATGACGATGAGATCACTGCATAAATATATAGGATGGAGCATGGAGCAAAGTATAAGAGAGAGCTTGTTCAATCCTAAACTGAAGGTTGAACTTGTTGTTTACCCATCCAATGGAGGATCTTTCAAATGCATTAAATAAAAGGTGGTTTGTGAAGGGCTTTCTTCCTTTGTATCGGAGGAAGATCAAGGTGGTCCCTCCAATGTCGTATCAAGAGGCCTTTGATCGGGTCATGAACTTGGAAAGTGATGTGAAGACGTCATTAAAATATTGGGGTCATCTTTATGAGAGTGAGAGCGACAAAAGCTATTTTGACAATGAGCGTGATTTTGGCAACAAGAGTGATGATTCTTAGGATAAGAGCAACTTGGAGGATGGTTCAAGGACCATCTAGATGTTGAGGTTGAGAAGTTAGTGCAGAAACTAACTCTGAAGAGAGCGATGATTCCAAGAATAAGCGTGACATAGGCAACATGCGTAATGTAAAATTGTCGCTACATGAATATATGTCACATAGGGACACTTCCAAAGACAAGTGTTGCCAATGGCAAATTTCATGACAACTACCAAGGAAATTCAAGAAGACGCGTCAAGTTTGATACTCAAGATAGTGCCAAAGATGTCATCTTTAGGGTCACTTTGCACGAGAATGTCAGTGTTGCGAGTCAAGGTGAACTAATCATGTGCAAAGGGTTTGAGAAGCCTGAGAAGAGTCAAAGCCCTAGACGAGAAGCAGAGAGCATTGTGAACTTGATTACAATCGAGGAGGTTGAGTGTGCTACAATGGACATGCAACAAGTTGTGCAACCATTGGTGTTGATGAAGTCAGAGGCATTATCTCTTAGAAATGGAAGATTAGTGCAAGAAGTGGAAACAATGGAAAACCTTGGCGTCTTTTCTTTTGAATGATTTTCTCTACACATAGGGGATAAGAAAATGGATGAAACCAACAAGTTGTTTGAAGGTGAACATGATAAAGAATGCAGTCAAGATGATGGTGAATGCCATCTGAACATGTAAGGTTGTCAGGTTGAGAATGCCAACCATGGAATTGAGGACAACAATCTAAACAATAAAGGATGCCATCCAAATGAGGTGAAAAAAAGTTCGAATGATGACAAATATTTGGGCAAGGAAGCCTACCATTTGACAAGGGGCTCAAGTTGTCTAGAGAGGGTTTCAAGCCATTGTGGACTAAGAGTTTATTGTCTAGGATAGGAGGCACACCGTTCTAGAAACGGTGGTGGCTGTCCTAAAATAATCCCTTGTCATCCAAGAGAAATACTTGTCATTGGAGGAAGAGAAACCCTTGTCTGAAAAAGAGAAAATCTTGTTGTTTGAGGATGAAAAACCCCTTGCATTTTGAGAGAATATCTAATGTCTAAATAACAAACCATTTTGATCAGCCAATAGATCATCTAGGCTAAGTGGGTCATCATTCGACCCTAAGGGGGAGTCATATGGGCACCTCAAGTAGTCATCTAGCCCAAGGTGACTACCATCTGGGGCAATGGAGAGGTCATCCAACCATATAAGCATGAAAACATCATCCAAATGAACATCTAAACAAAATCCAAGCCTTGTGGAGTTTAAATGTTATCAACAAAAGAGGGATGAGACTCATCCACCTCATGACAATTGTCTGGGGTGGAATAGTGGTCGTCTGGGCCAAGATGGTTGTCATTTAGGGCAAAGAAGTTCTTTGGCTAGCCAAACAAATGGACTTCGTCTATCGTTGCACTATTGTCAAACCCACGGAAGGTTTCGTCTAACTAACAATCGTCAAAGACAACTGTAACACGGTGGTAGTATTCCACTCTTGGAGGAACAATTAGATTTGACAGATTAATTGTTCACAACTAGCCAAGATGAGGCTATATGTCCTACATCATCTCCTATCTCTAACAGCCTTGCATAATTTTCTTGACAGCCCAGTCTAAATATCAGATGGCCTGCACTCTCCTCAGATAGCTGGCACTAGCCCAAACAGCTTGGCACTTGCTCAGACGACTTGCCTTCAATACTAACAACCTGGCACATGCAATTAGATGGCCTAGCAACTACCCAAACAACCTTGTACGAATAGAATACAAGATGATAGGGTTCAATTCTATATCTAATGCACCAATCAATCAATAGCAACACATGCAAATATCACACCATAAACAATGACTAAATGATGAAGTATGAACAAGATATTGTATTAAGGATAAGCCTGTACAATCAAATAGCGTACATCTCCTTGCATATACAACATTTGCTCCTATGCAAAATATCTCCAACATACTCCACAATATCTCCCTCTAGCATGTACAATGCAATGTCTATGTGCGAGTTATGTGTACCCGCTCAATAAATGAGAGGGTTCTATTTAAACTAGGGGGAAGGTAGTTATTGACAACTACCAACCCCGACACCTCACCTCTACCTTATTACATTTGTCTTGCATTTCATTTCATTTCCTTCTTAACTACAAGACAACTAACTTTGCATGACTTCATTCGTACATGACTATTACTTGACTCATTATTACATTTTTCCGTGCAATTATAACGTTACAATATTATTCAAATTACAAAACTTCATTATATGCATCCTTGACTTCCATGCATACTTAATTTCTAACTCTTTATTTCTTATGCTAAGGTGGCATGTTAGAACTAGCACCTACATTGCCCTCCCCTCTAGATTGGTCGACATACTCGTTGACAATTGTTGTTGTTCCTAAGGACTCTGGCTTTGTTGAGGTTGAGGCAATGGAACGGATACTCCTCCAATCTGCAACTTCAAAGCTTCATGCACTGCCTTGAGCCTATTGGCATTGGCCTAGTAACAAGCCCATTGGAAGCTATAATGATGCAAATTTTGCTCGACTTCTACCAACCTAGCCCTCAACTCAGCCTCTCACTTTGTTGCTTCCACTTCCTTCCTTCCAACTACTGCCAACTACTCATCCCGTTTCGTGATCAATTGATCCTTATGAGCAAATTCCTTCATCCTTCCTTCCAGGGTTTGCTCCCTCACTGCACATTCGGACTTCAATTGTCCTATCAACTGATCCTATTGTTCTTTTGTCTGCTTCATAGCCTCTATCTCTTTCCTCAATTAAGCTAGTTCTGCTTTGTCATCCTACTGCACTTGCCAAAGTCGACCTTCCACCGTCTGCACTTGGTTAGCCAACTTTTCCTCCTTCAGCTTTAGGCTATAAACCATTTGCTGAAACATCACCAATCCTACTGCTAATTGTTGAATCAGATATGCTAAAAAATTCATCCTAGCATATTATTTTACCAACTCAGGTGCTAACTTGACCTACTTGACACATGGGAGTTCAGGATAGGGTGGCATATTTCCTTCGTCACCATACACCCACAATGGATATCGAGAACTTAAGTTCATTCTGGCAGATTTTTAATTTCCAACATCGAATTAACACTGCTACTACTAGCTCCTAGCTCCCATGGCTACATCTGATAAATTTCTACGCACTTTTTCATACGCTTACAATCACAAGCCCAATGCGCCAATTTGCTCAACTCACTTTCCATTCTCAATTGTCATAGTCACTAGTCCCCAGCGCATCCAACTCTGAACAATCTACTCACTTTCTCAAAAAATGCGTCAACCTGTTCATTGATATTTTATCCAAGAACTGGTGGTCTCCTCAAATTTGGCACTTCTATGATAAAATGCTCACTTGTTTCCTCCTCTACCAGTTCCATATCTGTGTCATCCTCGATGGTGGTCTCCTCCACATCTTCCCCATCGTGACCTGTGATGTTGATCCTTTGTTTGGCTGCTTTGCCCTCTTGAATCTCGTTAATCTTCTCTCCTGCATCAGTAGTCTTCTTCGTTATCTCCATCGTCTCCTTACCCTTCTCAGGTTCTTCCTCTAATGATTAACTACTTTGGTCTTCTTGCCATAGCTTGTACTCTAATGCAAGTCTACGTTGTTGTAGTCTACGTTTTTGTAGATGTAAACTCCATCAGTGGTCCCTCATCCAGCGGAGGTGATCACAATCTATCCACAACATTTGCATATTGTCTAAGCGGTGTTGTGTTGTAACTCTCCGGTGTATCAACATTGTCCACCTATATCGAAACATCACTAGCAAAGTCTCCTCCTCCTAATTCTCCATCCAATGGTGTTGATGCTTCCACCGCATTGATTGTAGTCTGAACTTGCTCATCTACATCTACAATCATTGTTGTCCCTTGCACAAACTACTACACAGTTCTTCTCCAAAATGTTGCATTGTTTTCTTTGCACAACGAATACTCTATGCAACAAGCTCATCCAACTTTGGCTGCTATCCACTCGCAGCAGCCTTACTTGAATCCACTTTGGTACCCACAATGGCACCTCTAGTACCTCCCGACACAACCTAGTTTCTTGGTCGTGTTAAAGCTCCCCTTTGCACTACATGCTGTGATATTCCACGATCTCAACTCTACTTGCCTGCCACCACGTTCTGCATACTAGTACTATATGTCTTCTTCTCTATGGCTTGTTGTGGGTTTCTTGAAAAGAATAGCTGACACCTTGACTCATTGGCTGTTGTTGTTGTTGTTTCTACTACTGTCAGGGCTATTGCCGTTGTTGTAGTTGCACTCCCATCTGTTGCCACTATTGCTCTTATTGTCTCCATTTCTCCTTTCTAACTCCTAGATGTAGGCAAGCAAATTGACGTCTACGTAATCACTGAATAAGTTTTGTCATTTTGTGTTATTTTGTAGTTCGTACACAGTGTATAATTAATAAAGTTATAAAGTGGTGATGTAATATTTCATGCGATAATGTGTAATGTTTAGTGAAGTATTAGTTATGTACACATAAGTCATTAGTCATAAAGTGAGTCATGAAACGAAATGTAAATGTAAGTCAAATGCATGTCCAATGTAATTTAAGAAAATGATGAGGTGTCGGGTAGTTAGTAAGATAGAGGATGCGACTACCTCCTTAGTTGTATAGATAAGCCCCTTCCCTCATTCATTAAGTAGTCGTTGTGATGGTTGGCCGAAGTAAGTTGTTGGCATTGTATGGTGGTTGGAGTGGTTGGCATGGAAGGAAGGGTTGACTGGGTATTTTGGGTATTGTATGTAAGGAGAATGTCGTAATGTTCCACCGCACACACCATCGTTAATGCAACATCTATCATTTCCATCCTTCATCTATTGTTATTGTATGTTTCTTGTATGTGTTGATATTGCTTATTGTTGTAGTAGATAGATCTATAGTTGTTCCTCAAGTTCTATATGCAGGATTGAATTCGTAGTCTGAAGGTTGTCGTACAACAAGGTGGTAGCATACTAGAGTCATAGTACGAAGGGTGTGGTACAAGTGAAGTGTCGTACAAGCGAAGTGTCATACATGTGACTATAGTATATGGAATTGCTATACTAAATGGTCGTACAAGTGTGGATAGAAGTATGTATGTTGAAGGATAGAATTCAAGAACAGGATAGGCTTTCCTATTCACAGAATAAAGTATTCACTAGTGAGATGATTGCAGTCATTGCTAATCAATAAATCTTTCATATCAAATTGTTCCTCCAAGAGTGGAGTACAAACAGTCGTCGCTCGGCATTTGGCAGTTGCTCCTCAGCTCCATCGAATTCCTCAAGTATTCTATGTTTTTCTTAGCTTGTGTACGCGTAATGGCAAGTACATGTTTCTCCAAATGTATCACCTCTATGTCAATCAAATAGACATTCTAGGTGTTTTTGCTAGTTGCTTTTGTTGGACAATTCGCCTCCTTGTGGTTCCCCAATCTGCACACACATGACCATTTTGTTGCCACCTCCAACTGGTGCATTAATGCAATTTCGTGCAAAATATTCCTAGTCTTGACATCTTTTGCATTGTATGATATGCCTTCCATCAAAATCATATTGTAATATGTTCTCTCCACCAGACTTGTTACCGGATTGATTTGGTATGCCAAGAAAAAGGGTATAATCAAAATGTTTGTGGTACAAAATAGAATTATAAGACTATGCAATGCATTGTCGAACTTCAAAAGAATCATATCACAAAGGTGGCAACAAGTAATTTCAAATTCCTATTGGATGATTGGACCAAACAAAGAAACACTTTAGGTCCTTGGAAGCATGTATGAACTTACAACAACAAGCTAACTTATCACTAAATTTGAAGGAATGTTCTTTCATGGTTCCTTATGGTAAATTGTTGGGACATTTGCATGTTGTGTTGATCCAAAGACAACTCCAATGGAATAAGGATCCTTGTTTATATCTATATGCAAATTTATTAAGAATTTTTCCTTTTAACATCTCTACTAGGGAGGTCCGAGGTGTAGACCAATTGGTTCGACCAAACCCCGTAAGGGGGCGGAGGTCCAAGGTTCAAATCTCGGGCCTCGCTGGACTGAACGCTTGTCCCTTTCCTAGTGCTTTCAATGGTGTAAAAGGTTTAAAATGATTGTGGCATGGTGGTTATAGGGGCGAACTGCGCGAAGATTTGTGTCACGGATTCCAGGACGGACATCGCAGAATACTGTGGAGGCCATTAAAGCCAGAAAGCCTGCCCGGATTCGTGGCGGCTACTGATTCTACCATGTAAATTAAAAAAAAAAAAAAAAAAAATCTTTACTAGGGAGTACCCTTTATCTGCAGAAAGAAGTAATAGAGTGCATTGTTTCACCCCACTCCAATCATATCTATGCAACGACTCCACCTTCAACTTCTGCTCCCATGCTGCTACCAACTTCTACTTTATCATTTACCCCCGAAACTTTTATTGCCTATTATTAAAAATTATGCCAGCAAACTAAAGGGGTAAATACATGTAAAGTCAATTTTTTCATGTCATCATTGGAATTAAGATTAATAAGACAAGTCCATAATAGAAGAATATCATATACATAAGGTATATTGTACTTAGTGTGATTAACTTAATATTAGTCAGTAATGTACAAACACATGACCTATTGTGGCCAACCACCATAGTCCTCTTTTCCTTATAAGTTGGATACTCACAATCAGATTTCTCCAGCGGAAGTCTACCGTCAATCATATGTGAAGTCAAGACTGAACTTCAAAGACCATTTACATTATTATTACCATTATCAATGAAGAAATTTTCTAATCTTATATCGTGTTTGTGTTGATTTGTGAAGATGATGACTATTGTAAACTCTCTTGCATACAATCCTTTTAGATGCATACAGGTGAATCTTCTCGTTATTTTCCAGTCTGTTTATTTATTACACAGCTACAGTTTGTAAGTATTGTTAGATTATCTATCATGAACAAAGTTGTTAACATATTTGCAGCATGCATATATTTGTTTCATTCGAGATAAACAAAGAGTCAATTGTAGGTAGTTAAAGAGATGTAGGAGGAATGTACAAAGTATCAGTCAAAAAGGACATGCTTAAGATTCAAAAAAAAAAGTTTAATTATCAGTAATTTTCTCATTCAGTTAATGAAAGGCCGTTCCAACTTTGCTTACGTAATTTGCAGGTCTGATCTGTTACCATCGTAATAATCAAGATGACAAATTACATTTCTTATGCAATGCCCACCGAAATAGGCTTGAAGCTTTCGATAAGTGACAAATTTATAACATAAAAACAAAACTATCTACAGGAACTTGGTAGGAAGTTTACTCTATCTCATCTTCAAGACCAAAGCTCTTTCCAATTATAATGATTCCAAGTCTTATGACTGCTCTGAAAGGAGTGCATTGGAAAGCAGCAACAATGATTTTGACAATTATCAATGGCACTTTGGATGATGTAATAAATTTAATTTGGGTGAGTTTCTCATCTTAGAGAGTAGGATCAGCAATTAATAGAAGACCAAGATCAGGTTCTTGTCTTAATATTTAAAGCAATTTCTTGGGTAAGAACAGAGTACAGTTGTCCAAGGAATTGTGAAGCATTGGTGAATGGGATGCAATTGTATGAGTGCAACCCAAATCCACATCCCAGGATTGATGTGCTCACTCTCACGATAAGGCAACCCATGATAATATGGTTTGTTCTAATACCATGATGGTGTGGTTTGTTGAATACCACCATAATGCATTTTTAATATAATACAAGTGGGGCCTGTTTCAACCCCAAATGACCAATTGGAAAAAAAGGAGATAAATTATAGTTATCTTTTATGTATAAAAGAAAAAATAAGGCATTTTTAGGAGCAGCTTACAAAAAATTATTGCTAAAACATGGTTTTATGCAGGGAAACATCTGGATACGTTTTCTGGTAATTAAAGTCTGACGTTTTGAGGCATTAAGATGGCTATAAAAATCCCAAGCCAACCTATTCAAAATAAAAATAAAAAGAACTAATAATAATAGTCTGAAACAGATGGTAAATCTTTGGAGACACAGACACCTATCTATTCCAGGGGACATCAGAACATCCCGAGGACAGGTGAGGATGACAGGAGATCCCTCCGACAGTTGCAGATGCCTGCCACATCTCTCAACCATCCCAACTATAGCTTAAGATTAAAATGATTAAAACTTCACTTTGCATGATTTCATAAAGAAAAAATATTAATAATAATAATATGCACAGACTAGATATTTTTTCTTTTTTTGTCCTCTACAAGTTTCTTACATAGAAATTGATGTGAAATAAGTATATGATTAAATAGGTTCAAGATGGAAGGTTCTAATACTTTTTTCCATCAACAGTGAATCATCTGCACTTTTTGATTCTCATTATATATCATACATCTTATATAAAATTGGTTTCAACTATCCATATGCCTCTCCCACTTTGCACAAGCTCTTTGCTGTATGTTTGCACTCTTGGACACTCTTAATATAATAGCATACATTTATAATGCATGCCACGATCATGATCACAAAGTTGAGGTCATGTAGCAGTCCTTTGTCATACAGGTTTACTATATGTAACACATGTATATAGTTAATTTTGTTTTTTAAACATACATCATATTGCATTTTATTTACTCATATAGCTGAAGTATTTCCACTAGAATCTACAACTGCATTGAGTGGAATTGTATTCACCCATATATTTCAGTTCTAATGGGATGACTATCACAGATCATAAAAATTTCAAGTATAAAATTTTTGGTCATACTTGTACTGGGTTTAATTTTGTCACTTTGAACTAACTTATTCCATAGTTGGAAATATCGTCGATAAATCATGAGAAACTGTTTTTCTTGCAGGATTTTGGGGTCCATGATTAAATCATGACAAATTCCCGTAGCTGAGAAATAGGTATTTTTTTGGCAAGAAAACACCAAAAATTCGCCGATTTCTCATGAAAATTCGCATGGGTACAATGGATAGGACAAAAAGGCTTTAAAACAGAGAAATAGCTCATTTTTTGCATTTTTTTCTCTCCCGCTCTTAATTGAAAATTCATAGAGGGTAACCAAACATTCTTAAATGCATTTGGACAAGGATTTGATGGATTTAACACCTGTTTTTGAAGATTTCACATCTTAGGACAAAATTTCAGAGGTAGGGTTTCTGTATTTTTAAGCATTTTTTAGGGTTCTTTAGGGGTTTTTTGCTTTGTTTTCTCTCTTCTTTAAGAGTCTAAGACATGGCCTTAATGCCTCTAAGGCCATGTCTTAGACTTTTAACACTTACAATTTTTTTGGAAAAATAGATGGCTTCTTTGGGTGAGAGACAAGGAACCAGCATCAATGAGCCAAATCTAAGGAGGGGCTCGATTTGGAAACATGGCATAAAAGGGACTTTGTTGAATCAGTTCAGCTGCAAATATTACAGCAAAAATATGAAGGAGGTGCATATTGCATCGAATTCCATCTTGCTGGGGTTCAAACCTGCGATGTAATGTCATACCCAGCAGTGGCTGATACAGTCAGAGACGAGGTCAAAGCTTGGCTGGTTGCAAAAGATAAGAAAAGGGCAAAGAAGCAAGAACAAAGAGCAGTTTAAAACTGCTTTACTATGTTGTATTTTGTTGGTTTTTGATGATCATTCATGATCATGAATTGTAATTATGCTCTTTTTATGAAAATTTAATAGAAAATTGACTTCCTATCTCTCTGATTTCTAAATTAAATGTTCTTTTGTTTTGAATAAAATTATTTTTCTCTTAGTTTTTACCAAGTTGTCGAGAACTCTCCAAAATTGGGTCACTCAGTTTTTCCCATGTTGCGATTTCTCCAACTATGATTTATTCCTTTATTCAATTATGCTGAAATTGATGGAAAAAGAAACAAAAGGATATGATAACTCAGATGGTGCCAAAATTGCAGATGTTTGCTAGGATAAATATAGTAGCGGTACTCCTAGACGCAAATTTAGCTTGATTGAGACTGCCTGCTCACAAACTGTGTGCAACGTTTTTCTGGTAGGCATTACCAGAGCATCCATTGACAATTCAAAGCTTAGCATTTTGACATTTTATAAATGTTTGACTTTGATGTATCATTGCCTCCAGCCCTTTAGATTATGCTTGTACACTATTTTTTGCAATATACGATGAAAATTGCCGACATGTCAAATGTCTACTTAGGAGTTCAAATTATGACAGGCTCAACATACTTCACTTTTATGATGATCAAAGATTGCTGACAAAGTGATCCAATTTAGAAAACAAAAAACATATGAGATACATCATGATTGAACAGTTTCAACTTTCAACCTTATCTACTGCCAACCATAGAATTCAGTTGTGAATATTCTCACTAAGCCATTGAATAAAGGAAAGTGCATAAAGGCTGGAAATGTTTAATGCCCTACAAATGGCCATTAACGAAGGAATATTAGACAATAATATTAGCTTTATGTCAAAAATTACATTTAGTGTTATGTCATTAGTTGTTATCACCAAGGTATATCATAATTCGCTACTAATGGAAGTAAAAGTAATTGTAGCATACAAGTTAAGTGAAAAAGACAGTATTCTCTACCTTATAATTCATGTAATGAAAAAGCCAACCGTTAAGAGATAAATCATATTCTCCATGTTCTCTCTTTGAATTGTTAAGCATTAGAAACACTTTTTTTGGCTATGGGTATCATTAACATTGTTCTCAACTAATAATAAATAATAATACTTCATGGTATATCAGTTTAAGCAATGATTCTATCACACCTTTGCAGTTTGAAACAAAATATTGAATATAGATTACATCGAAAAAGATGCACCTTAGAAAAGTAGCTCAGAAGACTTTGTTTTCTTATCAAATTGTGAGTATACTCTTATTTTTGATTGAATGGTTTAGTGTGTTTACTATTGTACATTTAAATCCTGAACAAACTGAATGAAAACATTATGTATATATATATATATATATATATATATAAAAGGAAATCTCCAAACAACTGTAGAATCAAATTTCATACCAATATGTATAAATACTTCTGCTACTTGAGAATGCCGTTCATGAAGTTCATGTCGAACAGTCTCACCAATATTATGGGCTGCACTGACACTTAGAAAGGGATCCACCTGCATTAGTCCCTAAACCTCAGTTTCTAATACTATAACATCCAAAATGTGTCAGGAACAGGCAAGAAACATAACAACTATATTTTATTCAAAAGGATCAACAAGGACTACTTTAAGGGATCAAAAAAGAAATCATTAGCACATAAGTAAGGCAAGAAAAAATAACAAAACATTTTAATTTTATATGGAAGAATGGTATCTGCTACAAACAACAGGAAAACAAATAAGATTATCGTTACAATGTACTAAAAAGAAAAGCTTGCACATAGGAATATGATTGTACAAAAAATTACAATTAAGAAACGAGTGGAATTCTTTAAAATCTCGTAAAGCACTGGCTAAAGTGTTTATAAATTAGAACAATCATCCTTTTCAATAAAATGTCAATTTTCCTAATTACGTTATTGAACATATTCAAACATATCAGAGATAGTCTTACATCCGATAAACCCCTCTGAAAAGATGGAGAATAATGAAAGAGAAAAGTAAAAATATGTTTGATTGGCTCAAAAAGATACTTTGGATGGGCTTGAGTCCAAATATAAACCATGCCTAGCTACCAATATGATTAACATGGCCACCTAAAATCAAGCCTAGCTTTACTTCTATATAAAGGTTTCTACTTGTGAGTCGGCATTTGCGATTAGGAGATAGTCACATGTTACTATGAGGAATGGTGGTGAGTGCAATAAGAGCATTGATCTAATAAAAGTAGGAGCTGTTCAAAATCCCACAGAGCATCACACCAAAGCCGACACGGCTTGCAAACATTGGCACCCATCTAGACTGTTCACCAGATGGGCTATCACCAAGTCTCAATTTGCCACCATGACCTTCTTGCAGCAACACTGTGTTGCCAACCCCTTTGATCCCAACGTGCAAAAGACAACAAATCCTCGACGCCAAGAGCATGTGTCGCTATTCAACATGAGAACGACAGAGCATTCAGAAATGCTCAATGTCTGACACCCCTCTATAGTGGACCAGTTAGGCCACTTGTTCATCCATTGACTCACGCCCAAGGTAAAGGAAGCTGAAGATGTTATTTGTGAGCTATTTCTGAAATTGCTTCTTGATCAAATGGAATCTGAAATGATTCATCTTACAATTGATTTTGTAACCTATGTATAGAACATGTATATAACTTAGTGTGGAAACTCATTTCTATCTTCTTGGTCTGTGAGTTCTCTATTCTCTTCTTCCACTCCCATCCTACAAACTTCCTCTAAACATTGTCTCTTACCATCACTACAAAACAATGTGCCTTGCACCCTATAGCGCTGCACCAATGTCTTAAATATTTTTGCAGTTGCTTTATATTTAATACAAGAGTCTTGTATTCTACAATGCATTTGCATCATTGAAGGCAGGCAAATTGATATGTTTGTGTAATTAGTAAATAAGTTTTGCCATTTTGTGTTATTTTGTAGTTCATACGCAAAGTGTTTGACGAAATGTGCATACATATAATTAATAAAGTCATAATGTAATATTATATGTGATAATGTGTAATGTTTAGTGAAGTATCAGTTATGTACGGTTAAGTCATAAAGTGACTCATGAAATGAAATGTAAATGTAAGTCAAATGTAATTTAAGAAAATGACGAGGTGTGGACAAGTTGGAAGATGCAACTACCTCTTAGTTGTATATATAAGATCCTTCCCTCATTCATTCGTATGGCTGGAATTGTGTCAAAGGCCAAAGTGGTAGTCGGGTCATGTGGTTGTTGTCGAGAGGCTGGTCGGTGGTTGTTGGCTGAATCGTGTAGGTGTTGGAAAGAAATATTCCACACAAATGTATAGTAAGAAGATGATGTATGTAGTTAATCGTACAAGCTATTGTTCATATAAGATCTACTCGTTCATTTATCATCTACTATTGTTATTGTATGTATATTGCATGTGTTGTCATTGTAGATTGTTACAGTAGAATGGTTTGGCATTGTTCCTTTCAAGTTTTGGATGCAAGGTGAAAGTCGTAGACCAAAGGTTACTGTTTAAGTGATGTCATACAAGTGATATTGCCATACAAACAGTTGTTGTCATTGTAGTACAAGTGAAGAGTCCTGGTTGATTATTAAATTTATCATTCAAATTGTTCCTCCAAGTGTGGAACACTCCTGTCGTGCTACATTTGGTGTAATTGTTGTTGTCGCTTCAAGTTCGAACCAGCACCACGTGAAACTTGGAGAGGTGGATGACAGATAATTTATGCAAGGATGTGGGAAAGTATGTTGTATTCCATTTCTAAATCCTAGAGACATTGGCCATACAAAGTTGGATCAATCCTAGTGACATGGAGTTGTGATGAGCAAATCACACAGGAAGGTGTTAACAATCTAAAAAGGGCAAGCTGTCCTATTCGCAGACTGAGTCAGTTGAAGCAGATTAAATGCAAATGAAGACACAAACTTGTTTGTAGATGTTGACAAAGGACCATACACCAAGACGCATATGACAAACGTGCAAAAGAGAAGAGGTAGGGCAGATTGTCGTAGAAGTGAAGGACGGACAAGTCATCGTACAGATGGCACTTGTATGGCAAACTGTCGTACAAATGGCATTGTATGGCAAACTATCGTATAAATGAGGCCTACCCTACAAGTGCAAGCCATCATACAAATAGGCTTGTACAGAAGACCATCATACAAACACAACACATTGTCATAGAAGTGCACAACATTGGACGACAAGACGACTAACAAGACACTGGTGTGTACCATAGTAGCGAAAATCGGCTACAGCCGCACTGATAGAGGCTATGGCCGATTAAGTGGAAAACTTCACTTTTTCATTTCTTTTTCCAACTTAAGCTCTTCCAAACAAGAAAAAAACTTTGCCTACCTGCTACCACCCCGACCCAAACATGATAGGGCATCCTAAGAGCAAGAGGATTGTGGTTTGAAGGAATCTGGAAGCCAACACCAACTGCCCAGAGGATTCATCCGAGGTAAGAAAATCTTTTAAAAACTCTTTACCAAAGATACGTGTTCTAATGACCCTGCTAGAATTTCGATTCAAATTTGCATCGAAATCCTTTGAGGGGTTGTTAGTGGCTATTGATGGCTGTCGGATTCCTTCAAACTGCAAAAAATCCATTGTTAGGATGCCCTAGTGTGTTCTGTTTGGTTTGGTGGTAGGTAGGTAGACCCGTTTCTCCAGTTTGCAACAAGTAAAAAACAACAAATCAAAGAAAAAAAATTAACTTTATTGCGTTTTCTCCGTTGTAGTTGCAACCCATTTGTACGGCAGGTTCTGTTTGTATGGCGCCTATCACTTGTACAATAGTCTATCATTCTGTCGTACACACCCTCTGTAGTTTGTCGTTCTCCTCCCATATGCGTGTTTGTCGTACGCATCCCGCTGTATGGCCCTTTGTCAGCATAAACAAACAAATCTACGTCTTCATCTACTTCTTTGGTTGCATTCCATCGCTATCATTGTGCACCTTCCCAGGTGATTTACTTCTCACAACCCCATGTCACTAGGCTTGACCCAACTTTGTACAGACAATGGCGCTATAATGTAGAAATAAAATTCAACATACTTAAACACAATTCCATTTCCACTTAAATAAACCTATAGATCTACCTTTTGCAACAATTAGAAATGACAATACATACGGGAAACATACAATAGCAATAGCAAATGATAAGTGAATATAAGCAGATCTTGTATTAACAATAGCCTCTACAGTAAAATACATACAGCATTCACTTACATATGCAGTACCCAATGTACCCAGTCAACCATCTCCTTCCATGCCAACCACAACCACACCAAACACCGGCTAGCCTCCCAACGACATCCACATTCTTCGGCCAGCCACACACTTCGGCCTTTTCATTCCAACCATTACAGTTATACGAATGAATAAGGGAAGGATCTTATTTATACAACTAAAAAGTAGTTGCATCCTCCAACTAGCCGATACCTCATCATTTGACTCACATTGACATTTCATTTCATGAGTCACTTTATGACTTGTCCGTACATAGCTTAGCATTCCACATTATCACATGAAATATTACATCACAACTTTATAACTTTATTATACATAGGCACATTTTGTCAAACATTTTGCATACAAACTACAAAATAACACAAATTTACAAAACTTTTTTACTAATTACACAAACATATCAATTTTTCTGCCTACATCTATCCCCTCTAAACTTTGTCGGTGTCTTCGACGACACATGGGCTGAACACTGGGGATAGAAGCATTGAACAGCGTATTTGAATCTACCTTCTGCAACAATTAGCAATGACAATACATACGGGAAACATACAATAGCAATAGCAAATGATAAATGAATATAAGCAGATCTTGTATTAACAATAGCCTGTACGGTAAAATACATACAGCATTCACCTTACATACACAGTACCCAATGTACCCAATCAGCCTCTCCTTCCATGCCAACCACAACCACACCAAACACCGGCCAGCCTCCCAACAACATCCACATTCTTTGGCCAGCCACACACTTCGGCCCTTACATTCCAACCATTACAACCATACGAATGAATGAGGGAAGGGTCTTATTTATACAACTAAAAAGTAGTTGCATCCTCCAACTAGCCGATACCTCATCATTTGACTCACATTGACATTTCATTTCATGAGTCACTTTATGACTTGTTCGTACATAGCTTAGCATTCCACATTATCACATGAAATATTACATCACAACTTTATAACTTTATTATACATAGGCACATTTTGTCAAACATTTTGCGTACAAACTACAAAATAACACAAATTTACAAAACTTATTTACTAATTACACAAACATATCAATTTGTCTACCTACATCTATCCCCTCTAAACTTTGTCGGTGTCTTCGACGACACATGGGCTTAACACTGGGGATAAAAGCATTGAACAGTGTATTTGAATCTTGTCGTGCTCCTTTCGCTTTCTCCTATTCCAAATGTCTTCTTCAACTAGCATCACTTCAAATCGTTGTTCACAACACATTGTTTTTTGATTGCTCACTCCACTTTCAGCAATCAGTCACATCAACTTAATCAACATGACCAACATGACAAGCAACCCCGTCACCACCTGTGTCGGGGGTCAAGGGGGTGGAAGCCCCCTTGCAAGGTTAATGGGCAGTACCCCTTGCGGGGTCAAGGGGCAACGCCCTTCACGCATACGCTGTCGCAATACAGGGCAAGGTCGAAACCTCAATGGCGAAACCATTGAAACCTTCATTGTCTAAGCTGAATTTTTCTCCTCGTCTACACTTTGGTAGCCTTTCCTCGAGCCACTTAAACAGCTTCCCCTCAACTCCAAATTACTTTTCTCCTATTGGTGATGACTGCTTCTTGGCCTCTGACAGCCCTGTCTTAGCCTCTGATAGACATCCCGTTCCTTGCATGGCAACTCCTTGTACGACACTTCCTTGAACAGCAAGTCCTTGTATTGCACCTCCTTTTACGCATTTCTTGTACACCACTCCACGTCAGCACCACTTGTACAGCAGCACTCATCGGCAACACTTGTACGGTCATCATTTGTATGGTTGTGTTGGTAGAATTTTTTTTGCCATTATTTTTCAAAAAAAACAGCTATGCAAATTTAGGTGCCATAACTCACGATGGCTTCTAGAAGTAGGTTGTTAGTGCATAGTCTTGTATTGTGGTTTTCCCACCATGGTTTTAGTCCACGAGATTAATTTGTTTTGTATTGTGGTTTTCACACCATGGTTTTAGTAACCCAGATTAGTTTGTTTTGTATTGTGGTTCTCGCACCGTGGTTTTAGTATACGGGATTAGAAAATGGTTTGTAAAAAATTAAATAGCATCTTTGCTAGTAAAGGCATATAACATGCCTATTTATACCTAAGTCTATGAAAAACAAAGGGGGGAAGCATTTTCAAATCCAAAAAAAAAAGGATGAAGCAATAAGATATATCAAAGCAGTCAAGTTATTTTCATCAATCGAAGTGAGTTAACTTAGAAATCTATGATTCTTAGTTAAATTTTCTTTCATGATCTATGCTATTTGCAAGTGTATGGAAGGTTTTCATTTCTATTGATGAAATATATTTTATGCATTGGAATCAGTTATATTTTTGATAAAATGACTTATTCCCATATTTGTGCTTGAAATCCTAAGGGTTACTATCATCATCAAATTAGCAGTTTATCTTTTAATTTCATTGTAATCAAATTAGCAGTTTATCTTATAATTTCATTGTAATCAAATTAGCAATTTATGTGACGAATATTTAGAAAAGGGAACCACCCTTAAAGTGGATGAAAAATTATTTTGTATATATTTTTCCCTAACTGCCTCACAAAGACAAATTTGTGAGCCAACAGTTTTTGGCAACTCCGCTATGGAACGAAGGTGCTTCGTACATGGAAACCCCACTAGTTTTTCTTTTTGTTATTTTTATTTTAGAAAAAAAAACCCAAAACTAACCCTAAATTTGGATTCTAGTAGACCTTTTACCAGGTCAAGAGCTGCACGTAGAGAGACAAACCCTAAATTTGAAAGTGTTGCACATGCTGGTTTCAATCCAAACCAATCTACAAGAATGATTTGTGCCTCTGTTTTAACTTCTGAAATTCCCTCATTGGCACCATTTCATTATTTTGATAGTTTTCCAAGTCTTGTTTCTGAATTTTCTGAAGAATTTCACAATTTATCTTCTCATCCTGAAGAAGATTTATTTGAAGAATCTGATGGAGAGTTTCTTGACACTCGAATGGCTCAACAACAACAACAGCCTGTATGCTCCAAACTTCAAGCATAGGGTAACCAAATCGGCCCTGTTAATATTCTCCAACCACACCCAGTGCCAAACGGCTATAGAAAATCTTTACCAATTTTTTGGAGATGGCACAATCAATTCATAAGATCACCTGAAGGCATTTGTGACTACATGCGGCACTCTGATGGTAGAACACGAAGATGTGGCAATGAGGATGTTCATAGAAACATTAATTGGTGTTGTTGTTGCATGGTTTCAAGAATTGCCAAGAGGTAGCCTTTATACTTGGCTTGATCTTGAAACATGTTTCTTGTAGAGGTTCCCATCAATTGTTGATGAAAAAGATGTCCCATATTAAAAAGGAAGACAAAGAACCAATGCGGGAGTATATTGAAGGCACAATCAATTCATAAGATCACCTGAAGGCATTTGTGACTATATGTGGCACTCTGATGGTAGAACACGAAGATGTGGCAATAAGGATCTTCATAGAAACATTAATTGTTGTTGTTGTTGCATGGTTTCAAGAATTGCCAAGAGGTAGATTTTATACTTGGCTTGATCTTGAAACATGTTTCTTGTAGAGGTTCCCATCAATTGTTGATGAAAAAGATGTCTTATATCAATTGTCCTGTTGACAATTTTGTCACATTGCTTGGAGGGGTAGGGAAAATTGGAGTATAAGATGATTCTGTAAAGTGTTTTCTTGTTTTTCATGAATTTGTTCCCTTGCTTTTTCTTGTATTTCATAGCATTACAACAATTTTGGTTCCCATTTTTGCCCCCTTGTATTTAATTCATGTATATAAAGAGCTTCGCCAATAGAAAACAGAAGAAGATAGGAAGCTTCGCTGAAGACAGAGAGAAAAGAACAGCTTCGCAGAAGAAATCAGATAAGTCCAAGTCTAAACTTGAAAATTTCTAAGGCATGGAAGACACTTCGCCCACATGACTGCCGAAGTATCCACTTTGGGCGGAGGAGCTGCGAAGCTGCAATTTTGGGTTGAGCAGGAATGTGCTAAGTCAGCGGGGTCACTTCGCTGAAATCTTTGCCGAAGTGTTACTTCGGCCCATCTTCCCAGCGAACTGTCACGGAGGTAGGCGCCAGTTCGGGCCTCAGTCTAGCAAGCCAGCTACTTCGGTCATTCCCCCGACGAACCTCCCACTTCGACCGTTGTTTTGCCGAAGCGCTATTCGAAGGATAGGAACATGTCTAAGGAGAGATTAAACTTCGGTTGATGTTCCCCCGAACTGCCACCTTCGGGTTGAATCGCTGTGAAGGGCCTATCCAAATGCGGAGGGAGAAAGTTTTGTAACATGTCGTCAGCAGCCAGCCACTTCGGGCAAATTCCTTGTCGAAGCAGCATTTTGGCCCCATCTCTCGGCGAAGCAGCGTAGCTAGAGATTAAGTGACCATGCCTTCCACGAGCGGACTAGCTACTTTGGCCAGTTCACCCAGCGAAGCGGTTTTCAAGGCCATTTTCCAGCGAACCATCATAGATTCACCTACCATCCTGGCCTTCGCTTCGGCTCTAACTCATTGCGAAGCAGCGCTTCGATTGAAAATCCAGCGAAGCTCCACCCAGGGCAAGTCTGACGACAGTGCTCCTCCCGAGGGGCACACATTCCAAGGCTGGGTATGAGTCCGAGACACGCCCGCGGCACATAAATGCAACTTTCCCCGCCTAACGCGGCCCTGTAACTAGTTATGGTAATCGGATGGGAGAGTTCAATTTTGAAAAGTAGGCGAGCATCATTACCAAATCCGCCCTAGCATTCTTGTAAATCGGGATCATTAATGGCGCAGAGGGAAGGGTCCTCTATAAAAACCCGAGCATTGTAATGAAAAAGGGGAGGGAACATTTTGCTAAAGAAGCTGCTGTAGCTAAACATTTTGCTATCAATACTGAAGATCCTTGGCTCTGAATCTGTGCCTTCTTTTTATGTTGCCTCTAGCAAGTATTTCTGCTTTCATTTAGTTTTCTGGTTGCTATAATTCTGCTATCTGTATTTTAGCATGAGAAGGTGAATGTGTCTGGAATTCTGTTAGAGGATACATAGAAAGGCATATGCAGTTTCAGCTTCTGTTACATTTTCTGTATTGAATGTTGCTAGTTTAGATGTAGATGAGTTATTGTGCTGCGTGTTCTTTCCCACTACAATATCTAGTTATTTCCATTTCTTTCCGTATTTTTATCTCTTTCCTGCACCCTCACTCTTTTAATTTCTTTCTTGCACTCTTATCTTTTTATTTCTTTCCTGCACTCTTATCTTGAAACCCCGGTAGTTTAGTATAGGAGCCGGCCTTCTCCGGAGATTGGCACGGAGGGCATCTCTTCCCTCCGGCAATTCAATGTTGGTCCAGGTCTAGGGCGCTTACACATACGAAAATCCTTTCCTGTGGCGGATTTGTGA
Source organism: Wollemia nobilis (assembly GCA_028583015.1). Classification (NCBI taxonomy): domain Eukaryota; kingdom Viridiplantae; phylum Streptophyta; class Pinopsida; order Araucariales; family Araucariaceae; genus Wollemia; species Wollemia nobilis. The sequence goes on along the minus strand of JAQPPZ010017220.1, from coordinate 10,091,952 downwards.
CCAACATGTCCCATATTGAAAAGGAAGATAAAGAATCGATGCGGGAGTATATTTAAAGATTTTAAAGGGTTTGGAATAAGGTTCCTGCAAGAATCAGACCTAGAGAGAAATGGTTGTTTGTCTTTTCATAAATTCTCTTAATCCATAAATTTCATTGCTTCTCAAGCAGAAGAATGTGTAGAATATGGATGATGCTAGAAATCATGCAATAATGATAGAAGATAATTTATATCAATCAAGAAAATGGAAAAGAGCATCGTCAATCACAGGAAAAGGAAAGAAGCAGGAGAATGAGAATCAGGGAACGCAAGATGAAACTTCTATACTGAAGCTATTACAGAATTTAAGTAATGAAGTGAGTGCCCTCAAAAGGAAACAAACAAATAGACCTCTTCTAGTACCACCAAATCAGCAAAGGCCTCCTTTTAGGCCAAGGTATCCTCCAGCTCCTCAACAAAGACCTCCTTTGAGGTTACTTGCTCCACCGCCACTAGTACACATGCAAAATAATGCAGAAGTAAAACTGTGGTGTGACCTCCAACAAACGGATGAGCATGATCAAATCAATTATGAAATTTTTAAAAGGGCAGTTGATATTGACTTGGTTGCTAGCACATCAGGCCAAGAAGAATATGTATCTCATGATGATGCAATTTCCCAAATACAATCCGATTCCAACCGTGCTTCATGGATCAGACCTGGAATAATCCATTTTGAAAATGATGAGATCACAAGAGTTGCTACGGATGCTGAGAACTATGTTATCCAAACTAGGGGTCAAGCAAAAATTCTTGGAAGAAATAATGAAGTAGCTAGAAGGAATGAAGGAGCTAGTAATAGTAGAGATACTGATTTAAATAGAGGCAAAAAGGCAGCACAAGAAGAAATTTTGCCCCAAGCCATTAATCAAATACAACATTATTCATGATCTTGCTAAAACACAGCACACATTCCATTGCTGAAAGTGTTACGTAAATGTCCTGATCAGAAACAAAATTTTTTGAATTTTTCCAGGGACAAGGGTAGCACAGATTCATCTATGGGAAATAGACAAGCAAGTTCCAGTCTGAATAATACTAGATCTGCAGATGATAAATCTCCTCCTTTTTATATTTCTTTGGTGATCAATGGTAGAAGGTTGAATAATTGCATCCTAGATAGTGGTGCAACAAATAACATTATGCCTATCAGGGTTGCTAAGTTATTAGGTCTGCCCTATCAAATGACTAAGCATAAATGTTTCCAGCTTGATTCCAAATCAGTTACAGTACCAGGTATGGTTAAGGACTCTGTGGTACAATTAACTAATTTTCCAGCTAAAAACATGTTAATGAATATTGTTGTGGTAGAAGTCCCGGACAACTATGGGATGCTTTTGGGCAGGAAATTTGCAACAAGAATAGGAGACCACATAAGCCTTGACTGGTCCTATGCCATGATTCCTGTTCAAGATAAAATGGAGAGATTAGAACCTGAACAGAAATGGCGAGATAACATTGTTGATAGAGCAAACAGCAAAAATAAGGTATATTTTGAGGAAGACGAAATCAGCACATAAATTTCAACTTCTTTTCAGGATCAGGAAGAGAAAGAAGAACGAAAGGCTCCTGATGCTCCTATTGATCAAGTATGGGAGATGACCTTTGATGGACGCATGAGCAAAATAGGAAATGGAGCAGGTATTGTCTTCAAAGATCCAAAATGAGAATTGCATCCTTATGTTCTATGGTTGCAATTCGATTGTACAAACAATACTGCTGATTACGAGGCTTGTTCCATGGGCTTAAAATTGCCTAAAACTTGGGGATTAAATGTCTATCAGTATAAGTAGATGTTGAACTGGTGATTAATCAGATAAAGAAGAAGTTCTAGGGGAAAAATGTTAGGCTGAAATATTAAAAAAACAAAGTTTGGGACAAAATCGAAATGTTCGATGCCTTTATCATCCATGTAGTATTGTAGTATCAAGGATTGAAAATAGAATTGCAGATGCATTAGCTGTTTCAGCATATGTTTTTGTGCCGAATGCAAAAGTGTTAATGCTCAAATATTCAATGGAAATTCTTCAGAGACAAGTACCTGACAATATCAATTATTGGCAGGCTTATAAAGATGATAGACGTATTCAAAATTTTCTTACTCTATCACAAGGGTATGAAAATATATGTTTTGAAGGGGATATGAAATCTCAAATGACTGGATGACCTGATGCAGAATGGAATGAGGAAGAAGGGCTATTGCAGTTGAAATCTAATCAACTCCCAAAAGATATTATCAGTTTGGAGGACCTGTTTGATCAGCATGACAGGTTCATTAAAGAAATGGCCTCCACAACCAGCAATTGCTCACAGGAGACCGAAACAATGAATATAGGATCTGAAGATCCTAAGTTGATTAAAGTTGGTATGCACAATGGAAGAGAAAAGGGCTTTGACAAATTTATTTTAGGAATATTCAGATGTCTTTGCTTGGTCCTATGAGGATCTCAAGGGATATAAATTAAAGGACCTGGTGCACACAATTCCTATTAAAGAGGGAGTAAAACCTTTTAAACAGAAGCAAAGACGCTTTAGTCTAGCCATAGAAGAAGTCATTTACAAGGAAATAAGGAAAATGTTAGATGCCAAGATCATTTTTCCCATTAGACATTCTGTATGGCTGGCAAACATTGTGCTTGTTAGAAAGAAAACGGAAGAAATATTAATCTGTGTGGATTTTAGAAAAATCTGAATCAGGCATCCATCGAGGACAATTATCCTATTCCTATGATGGAACAATTGTTAGAAGCGGTGAATGGGTCTCAAATGATGTCAATGTTAGATGGTTTTTCTAGGATAATCAAATATGGATTGCTCCAAAGCACCAATACAAAACACCATTTATTACACCCTGGGGGACTTTTGCATATAATAGGATGTCATTTGGATTGATCAATGTAGGTGCTACTTTTCAAAGGGCCATGGACTTTGCATTCAAAGATTTGAAAGGAAAGGTGTTTGCAATCTACCTTGATGATTTGATAGTGTTTTCTAAAAAGAGGCAAGACCACCTTGAACACTTGAAGATGGTTTTTCACAGGTGTAGAAGATTTAGAATCTCATTGAATCCAAACAAATCAGTGTTTAGAGTAACAGAAGGAAAACTCCTAGGGTTTCTGCAGATGAAACAAGGATTGATTCAGATAGGGTCAAAGTTATCCAAGAATTACCATTGCCATCAAGTAAGAAAGGAGTTCAATCTTTCTTCGGTAAAGTGAATTTTTAAGGAGATTCATCCCAGACTTTGCCAAAATTGTCCATCCTATTAATTTGCTTTTAAAGATAAATGCAGTTTTCAAATGGGAGGATAAATCAAAACAAGCCTTTCAGAAAATAAAGAAAGGCATTGCTTCAGCTCCTATGTTGGTTTGTCCAAAATATGATAAACCATTTTCTCTATTCACTTATGCTTCAGATAACACTATGTCTAGGATTCAGATGTAGAAAAATGATGAAGGTTTTGAGCAGCTGGTAGCTTTTATCAGCCACACCTTAAAAGATCATCAACTTAAACTAAGCCTACTTGAAAAACAGGCTTTTGTGGTAGTAAAGGCATTCAAAGTATCCAGACCCTATATTTCAAATAGTCACACTACTGTTTTCATTCCTGATGTAGCTGTAAAGACTATTTTAAGACAACAAAGACTCAAAAAGTAAACAAGGTGCATGGGTTGCATAGTGTCAAGAGTTTGATCTTGATTTCAAGCCTACTAAATCAGTCCGAGGAAAAGGCCTGTGTCAGCTTCTCACTCTTATGAAATCCAAACAATTGAAGAGAAATAAGAAAAATAACCCATCGTTCTGTTCACGGATACTCAAGATTCTTGGATCTTGAATCTAGTACATTATCTTACTTATGGTATAGCCCCTTCTGACTTGATCTTCAAGGAATGAAGGAAGTTGAGACGAGAAGTAGCCCAATATCAATTAGTAGGAAAGAAATTGTACCGGTTATGTCATGATGGAAATTTGTTAAAATGTTTAACAGAACAAAAGGAATAGGTACTCGAGGAGTACCATAGAGAAGTTTGTGGTGGTCATTTTGTTCTGGATCAATGTGAATACCGAATTTCAAGAGCTGGCTATTACTGGTCAACACTTTTAAATATTGTTATAAGGAAGCCTGGACTTACAGAGCATGCCAAATATTTGCAGGAAAAGAGCAGAGACCCAAACTCCCTCTACAGCCAATAACCATAGAAGAACCTTTCCATCAGTGGGCCATGGATTTTATAGGTCCAATCAATCCCAAGTCTGGACAAAATCATTCTTATATTTTCACAGTTCCAATGGGTGGAAGCAGTTCCCACCAAGAGAGCAGATACAAATACGGTGATCAATTTTCTAGAGCAACAATTATTCTCAGATTTGGTGTTCCTATTAAGCTGATTGCAGACAATGCATCATATTTTCAATCAATAAGATTCCTTGATTTTTTTTTTAAATACAACAGGTCTTTTATCAGATTATTATCCTCGAGGAAACGGGTTAGTTGAGTCTTCTAACAAATACCTGATTAAAATTTCAAAGAGGACTATGGCTGAAAATCATAAAAATTGGCATTTAAAGCTTCACTTTGCAGTTTGGGCAGATAGAATCAGTGTGAAGAGATCATTGGGCACTTCACTATTTTCATTGGTGTATGGTAAAGAAGCTATTATGCCAATTAATCTTGAACTCCCATCCTTGGATATTTTGAAAAACTCCATATTGTTACAAGAGTTTCAGCCAATACAATTAAGGATGGATAGTCTTTATAGGATGGAAGAAGAGAGGGAGACAGCCTCTCAAAGGATGAAGAAACATCAAGAAAAGGTAAAAAGGTTGTTTGATGCAAGAATAAAACAGAAAAAGACTGAGATCAGCGACCAGGTATTGTTGTGGGATTCAAAGAGTGCAAAGCCAGGTCATCATACCAAGTTTCAGTCTTTATGGCTTGGTCCTTCCAAAGTGATAGATGTTGCTGGTAAGAATTCATTCTTTCTTGAAAATCATGAAGGTGATAAGCTTCCACTGCCATTTAACAGGCAGTTTCTTAAAGTTCATCAATGATAGATTGGTAATTTCCATTGGACATAGCTTTTTGAAGGTGTTTTCGATTTTTAGTGTAGAATAAAGTTCCTTTGAGTTCATTTCCTCACACCAGGTGGGGATTGTTGAACTTGGGAACAATTGTGTAAGGCCCAATGGATAAGGCACCGGCCAAAAACAGTAACAAGGGGACTGGGTTCTTTTGCTTGAGGAAAAATCAGTTATCCCTAACTAGAGCTAGTTGTTGGTAGTATGTTTTGCCATTATTTTTCAAAACAACTATGCAAATTTTGGTGCCATAACTCAAGGTAGCTTCTAGAAGTAGGTTGTTAGTACATAGTTTTACTTTTGTATTGTGGTTTTCACACCATGGTTTTAGTACACGGGATTAGTTTGTTTTGTGTTGTGATTTTTGCACCATGGTTTTAGTACACGGGATTAGAACATGGTTTGTAAAAAAATAAATAGCATCTTATCTTGTAAAGGCATATGACATGCCTATTTATACCTAGGTCTATGAAAAAACAAAGGGGGAAAGCGTTTTTAGATCCAAAAAAAAAGGATGAAGCAATAAGATATACCAAAGCAGTCAAACTATTATTATCAATCGAAGTTAATTAACTTAGAAATCTGTGATTTTTAGTTAAATTTTCTTTCATGATCTATGCTAGTTGCAAGTATATGGAAGGTTTTCATTTCTGTTGATGAAATGTATTTTATGCATTGGAATCAGTTATATTTCTGAGAAAATGACTTATTCCCATGTCTGTGCTTGAAATCCTAAGGGTTACTAATATCATCAACTTAGCAATTTATCTTTTAATTTCGTTGTAATCAAATTTAACAGTTTATTTCACAACTATTTCAAAAAAGGAACCACCCCTAAAGCAGAGAAAAAATTATTTTGTATATATTTTTCCCTAACACCCTCACAAGGACAAATTTGTGACACAACAGGTAGCAATCACTTGTATGACAAGACTCACTTGTATGGCAGCTCTCATTGGCACTCCTCGTGTGGAACTCCCCGTATGACACTCCTTGACCACACTCCTCATCAACACTCCTTGATGATTCTCCTCGTCGGCATCACCAATACAACAATCTTCGTTGACAACCTTTGTACGATTCTCTTCATTGGCAACCATCATACGACACTATTCGTACGGCATCTCATCGTATGGCCTTGGTGCTTCTGCAACTTTTTCCTGCGTAGCTTCAACTACTTGTTGGATTTCTACCTCTTCTATTGAAATCAAATTTACCTCCTCGATTGCAATCAAATTCACCTCCTCTTCGTCCCAGCTAGGGTTATGACTATTTTTTTGTGCCTCGAACTCTATATGCATTAGTGGTTTATCTCAACTTGCAACACTTTGACAATTATGTGCAAAATACCCCCACAAGTAGCATTGCCAGCGTTGTACAATGGGTTTGTTGTCAATATCATACTCAATTATGTGTCTTTCAATTCTCTGGCAGTTGAAACAAAACGTGTTACCAATGGCATCCCCCATTGGTACAACCTCCCTTTGTGTTGCATATTCTTGTAGCAATGATCTTGCACTCTCTGAGTCACACTCATCCTCAAAGTCCGTTCCTCTCTTCAAATTCACCTCCTTCCCTGACTTCTCAATCTCAAAACTTGAACAATGAACTACTCTCATGCCCAAAATCATCTCTCACTATCAGAGTCTCTCTCAACATCAAAGTAACTTTCATCTTTAGGTTCACTCTCATGCGCATTAACATGATCCCAACACTTTAGTGATGTCTCTGCATCACTTTCCAAATTCAAGGCTTGCTCCAATGCCTCTTGGTATGACATCAAAGGGACCACCCTGATCTTCTTTCTATACGTAGGAAGAAGTCCCCCTATGAAATGCGTCTGATGGGTCTTCCTCCAAATGTGTGAACAAACCACTCAACCTTCAATTGTCTGAACAAACACTCTCTCACCTTGCCTCATTCTATATATTTCAGCAATGATTGCATTGTCACTGTGGAATAAGAGGAATTCTTTCATGAATGCATCGCGCAACTCTTCTCATGTTTAGTACTTGCCCTATGGCAATCTCATGTAGTAGTCCATTACGACTCCACGAAATGTCGCAAGGAATAACCTCCTGCAATCTACATCTTTATTTTGCCCAATCGCTCTCCACATTGTCAAGCAGATTTCCCAATGCCTAACTAGGTCTTTTGTTGCTCCTCCATGAAACATTGGACACTTACACGATATGCCCAAATTGGCCTTTGTTGTGACAGGTTGACTTAACATTGGCAGTGGTTGTTTGCATATCTCTCCTTCACGCACAACATCAAGCGCACCACACCACAATTGTTCTTGTGCCAGACTCTCGTTCCGCACACCATGAAACGTGCCATCCTGCAATTGCTCCAATGTCAGACTATTGTCTCGCTCACCATCGAGCATACCAATCTATAGTTGCTTTGATGTCGGACTCCTGTCCCGCTCACCATCGAGCACACCAACCTGCAATTGTTTCAAATTCAAACATTCTTCGTCAGCATACAATTCTTCACCGACACCTTCCGACAACTCTTGTTGTACCTGGCTCATACAGCCCTTCAGCTTTTTTGTACAATTGCTTGCACTTTTATGGTCACTTGGTTTTGTACGATAGGCTTCAATTATATAGTAGGTTCCCCCATTTGTACGACAGAATTTGTTTGTACGGTGTTTGTCATTTGTACAGAAGTTTGTCATTCTAACGTACACATGCTCTTCAGTCTGTCGTTCTCCTCCCTTCTGTGTGCTTGTAATACGCATCCCAATGTATGGCCCTTTGTCAACATCAACAAACAAATCTATGTCTTCATCTACTTCTTTGGTTAAATTCCATCGCTATCGTTGTGCACCTTCCCAAGTGATTTGCTTCTCACAACTCCATGTCACCAGGCTTGACCCAACTTCGTACAAGCAATGGTGCCATAATGTAGAAATAAAATTTAACATACTTAAACACAATTCCATTTCCACTTAAATAAACCTACAGATCTACCTTTTGCAGCAATTAGCAATGACAATACATACAGGAAACATACAATAGCAATAGCAAATGATAAATGAATATGAGTAGATCTTGTATTAACAATAGACTCTATGGTAAAATACATACAGCATGCACTTACATACACAATACCCAATATACCCAATAAACCTCTCCTTCCATGCTAACCACAACCACACCAAATACCAGCCAGCCTCTCGATGACATCCACATTCTTCGGCCAACCACACACTTTGGCATTTTCATTCCAACCATTACAACCATACAAATGAATGATGGAAGGGTCTTATTTATACAACTAAAAAGTAGTTGCATCCTCCAACTAGCCGACACCTCATCATTTTCCTAAATTAATTTGACATGCATTTGACTCACATTTACATTTCATTTCGTGAGTCACTTTATAACTTGTCCATACATAACATTACACATTATCACATGAAATATTATATCAAAACTTTATAAATTTATTATGCATACGCACATTTCGTCAAACACTTTGCATACAAACTACAAAATAACACAAATTGACAAAAATTATTTACTAATTACATAGACATATCAATTTGTCTGCCTAAATCAATTTGGTCATTTACTATTTATGCTGACCTTGATTATTGTATTTTCATCATTATTCATTCTTGTTGGACATAAGCCTTTAGCTTGTCCCTATTTGTAAGAACAAATGCAAAACACACGAGGCTCCTAATGCAGGAAAATAATCACCTGGTTTCTATTTGCAGAATGGGCTTCTCTATCATTTGGTGCATATTTGTGTATAACAATGGAACCTAAACGTTGATGTGTGAGGCACACTTCAATCAAGTGGCAAGAAGTGTTAGCATGGACAAGATTTTAGGAGTTTATACAAATATATCTGTTGCCCAGAGATTTGAAATGTCACCAAGTAAATCAGATCTTGCATGGATTCAAGCTTTCAAACAAGAAAAAAGGAAAACACACCCCATTGCCAACACCACCCAAGCCTTATGGGTTGGTCTCCAAATACTTTGTATTGTAGGCAAACAAGTTGGTCCGCATCATCATGATGTGAATCATGAGCTGCATGACGAGTGACTTTATGTGTATGTTCCACATGGCTGTAAGTAAGATGAGTCTCACTGTACATAGTCGTATACATGTAATAAAGAGAACATGCAATGTACTACACGTACTTTTAATGTTTTGTATATGCAAATAATTAGGCAGGTATGGCAGTTGTCATCCGTCAAGCTCCTGGGCACCCTATCTTGGTCTACAACATCAAGAACGTTGTCTCATGGTATCATGTTGCGTTGTACACTCAACCAAGGTATACTGAGATCTATTGCAAACTATTGAGAATGATGATACATGCTTGATCTCTGTTCACTGTATCCTGCATGTTGCGTACTTGGTTATGATGGATCTTCTATTGTTGCCTTCATTGCATCTTGCAGTATCTCATTGTGGATTATATCAATTCATTGTATTACTTTACTGCATTGTGTATGATTGTGTTCTACATAATAACAATCACTTCCCAATACTACAGTTTGGTCACTCCAAGCCCTATTATGATTGTCTTTTACCGATGATTGATAAAATTTCAAAGGTTGCTATCGCAGCACCATGACAGAAGACAATCTTGGCAATTGACAATGCAAAATTTTACTTCAATCATGTGCGGATTGAGTTTTGGTTTGGCAAAGACAATTGTAGGGATATTAAATTCTTGAGTACTTTTTGGGGCAGCCTTCAGGCCATGATAGATACAAAGTTTACTAGGTCAACTAACTACCTTCCACAAATGCATCAACAATCAAAGGCAACTAATTGGATGATGATGCACTTTCTCAAAATTTTGAAGTCAAAAAATTGACACAAACGAGATGAAATCTTATCCTCATAGAAAATAACTACAACAAAGTTTAGCACATCCTACAAATAACTACATGTTTTCTAAGTGAGTGTTGAGTTTCAATTATTAGCACCAATTGGTGTAGCTCTCTTCATCATGCCAATAAAAGACCCTTCATCAAATCAAAAAGAATAGAACAAAGTAGCAAAAATCATTGAATAATTTTAGCAATAAGTTGATGATGTTTTGCAAAATGCCAATGCCAAATACAAGCAATGTTGTAAGCAACATCACATGCCATGCCAATGCAAGAATGGTGACAAGTTATGGTTGCACCTCTTGGAAGATAAGATAATTCTATCAATGTCCATGAATGACCAAAGTATGTCGATGGGACTTGATGTAAAAAAGTTGCCACAAAGTTGTGTAGTTTTCAAAAAACTTAAAGGTCCCAACAAGAAGATTTCACCATTTAATATGGACATTATACCATCACCAAGAAAGTGGCGGGTAATGCATTTAAGCTCAATCTTACATGCTACTTTCTACCATACTTCCCACCTTTCTTGGACACGTCAAGTATAGTGGAACTGTAGAACAACAAGAACCTATAGAACTGAATCCCAACTGCAGTATACTTGCCAAGGTAGATCAAACCTTTGGTAAGAAGATCAAACAAGCACAATTCCATTCATACCACTGTACATGTTTGTCAAAGCAAGTCAACTTTTCGAACTAGAGGAGTGGTTCACCAGGAACCATAAAGATAATTGTGCTATTGTCTACCAATGGCCAAACTAAGCCCGTGTATTTACTACAAATAAATTCTTATAATGCACTAAAGTAAGCCTACGGGTGCTCTTGATGTAAGTCTATAGGCATGTGCAATATAAATAAACTAAACTCGGCCCATACACTTACATCAAGAGCACAAGTTCTCAGATGGAGCCAAAGCAGATTCTCAACTCAGACCAGCTCGCGGGCATAATGGCCAGCACAAAGACGTTGGTGGCTTTTTATTTCAGAAGGATGAAGGTTTAAATCTCAGCAGCATGTCTTCACTCTTTTATCTCAACCTAGCAGCAGGGTATAGTGATCAGCATAAAGGTGTTTGTGCCTATTTCACTTAGAAGATTGCAGGTTCGAGTCACCAGTGATGATGACTCACATTTACATTTCATTTCGTGAGTCACTTTATAACTTGTCCATACGTGAGTTCACTGGTTCGAACCTCATTCCGTTCGAACTTGCTTTCATTCAATCCATCAATTGATGCAGAGCTAATGTGTATACATACATACATACATACATACATACATACATATATATATATATATATATATATATATATATATATATATATATATATATATATATGTATGTATGTATGTATGTATGTATGTATGTATAGTTTGAACCTCATTCCTTTCAAACTTGCTTTCATTCAGTCTGTCAATTGATGCAGAGCTAATGTGTATTCAAACATACATCAATACATATAGATAGATAGATCCACAAAAATGTCATCCAATCAAACAAATTATACGTAGCTTTCTTTACCCGAAACCCCTTTTTGTTTCTCAGTGTATATCAAAAAGCAGTAGCTTGTCTGTCACTAATCTATGCAATCCCTAGGCCTTCACTCGCTTCGAATTCCCCTCACAGTGGCTCCAATACCATATTACAAATAAAAACCAAACACACAAAGAAACCAATAACACAAAAGAACATGAAAAAGAGAAAATACTTATTGGACGATAAATTGAAAAGAGCACGTGCCATTTTATAGAAAAGGAATGACATAAACCCTAAAATGACTTAAATATACTTTAAGTCATTAATACAGTACAAAAGCATGAACTAGACTAAGTCAACAAGTGACTTTATTAATATGCCTAAGTCTATAATCTAGATAACCATTATGAACCAAATAACTCTAACAGGCAGGTCTACTGGTATAACAAATTGTTTAAGGTTAGAACTTGTAAGAAGAAAACTGAAAGTGAAACTCATACAACTCTCTTTCATTAGATTAAAGTTGTCTATGGAATGCGAATGTTATTTTTAAGATACACATGGTACTGTAAGGTTGCTTCTTCATTAATTCCTTATTGAACATGTATGCAACCTACAAAATTGCAATGTATGAGATGGAAAAATTTGGAGACTAAAAAATTTCTAACCCATAGGAAAGAGTTATAACTTCAAATCCACACAAGATGGAAATACACCCTCACAATTGTTGATCATCATTTTTCATATCAAAAAGTCACTACATCTGGTATAACAAAAAGATGAAAAATGCATTAAATAAATATAATAATCACCATTGCAACCTCTCAACAGCCAAAAAAATATAGCTATACTTCATCGCAAAAATATGAATTTGAATATTACAACAAATAGAGTATCCATCAAAAGCTACAATTAAAAGTTAAGAATTATCCCTCAAAGAAACCGAGCACTCAAAGAAACCAAGAACACCAAAAACATGAAAGAGGGAATGCTTATTTCCTTATGAAATGAGGAGAGCACATGTCCTTTTAAACTCAAAGAATGACATAAACCCTAAAATGACTTAAAAGTACTTTAAGTCATTAATACAACACTAAATCATAAATTAAACTAAGTCAACAAGTGTCTTTATTAATATGCCTATGTCTATAGTCTAGATGACCATTATGAACTAAATAACTCTAACATCCTCCCTTAATGGTCATTCTAGAAACAACACCAAGTTTGTCTCTAAATTTAAAAAAAATTATCTAGGCCAAGAGACTAGTGAAAATGTCTGCAATTTGGTCCTTTGTTGGGCAATATTTCAGCTCAACTTCTCCATGTTCTACAAGTTGTCGAATGAAGTGACGATGCACATCAATATGTTTTGTTCGCTCATGGAAGATGGGGTTATTTGCCAGCTTGAGAACTCCCTGGTTATCACAAAGAAGTATCGTGGGCTCATCTTGATGGACATGCAAATTTGCAAGCATTCTTCTAAGCCAAACTGCTTCGCATGCCCCTTTTGCTGCTGCTATGTATTATGCTTCTCTAGAGTAAAGTGAAACTGCATGTTGTTTCTTGTCGATCCAAGAAACTACCCATGTGCCAAGGCTGAATACATAACCCATTGTAGACTTCCTGTCATCCATGGATCCTGCCCAATCCTTTGTCGAAATAGCCATACAACCAAGGCTCCTTGCTTTTCCCATATAGTATGCCAAAGTCCAATGTTCCCTTTACATACCATAGCGCCCTCTTTGTTGCTGTCCAATGTTCCCTTTACATACCATAGCACCCTCTTTGTTGCTGTCCAATGTTCTACTTTTGGAGCTTGCATAAATCAGGAGATATAGCTGACTGCATAGCTCAAGTCAAGTCTAGTGGTGGTAAGATAGATCAAGCTGCCCACTAGTTGCTTGTAGATTGATTCATTGACTACCTTTGAATCAGTCTTGGTTGAAATTTTCAGCCCTTTCTCCATAGGTGTAGATGAGATTTTACAATCTGTCATCTTGAACTTGTCTAATAAACTTTTGGCATATTTTGTTTGTGAAACAAAAATATGAGTATCTATTTTCCAAACTTCTACACCTAAGCAATAATGTAGAAGGCTAAACATAACTTTGATTTTAGCTTTTCAATTTCTCCTACCTTGCTACCAAAGATGATGATGTCATCAACATATATCACTAGAATCACCAAATCACCATTCTCACCTTTGATGTAGAGATTGGGATTAGAAGTACACCCTCTAAATCTCTATTCTCTCAAATACCTATCAATTTTGATGTACTATGCCCTAGGAACCTGCTTCAGCCCATAAAGAGCTTTCTTCAATCTGCATACCAAATGTTCCTTCCTTAAAACTTGAAATCCCTATGGTTGGTACATGTATACTTCTTCCTTTAAATCACCAAAGGAAGGCACTCTTCACATCCATTTGACGTAGTTTCTAGCCAAACTGGGCTGCCATGGCTAGAACCAAGCAGATTGTGCCCATTTTTGCAGCACCAACAAATGTCTCCTCATAGTCAATCCTTCCTTTTGAGCAAAGTCCTTTGCAACCAGCCTTGCTTTATGCTTGTCAAGCATCCCATTTGCCTTATACTTGACTTTATAGACCCATTTGCATCCAATGAGTTTCTTCCCTAGACGTAGCTTTGTGAGAACCCATGTTTGATTCTTTATCAAAGTCTCATGTTCGGCTTGCAAAGCCACTTCCCATTCTGGGTTGCATTTGGCTTCTTCATAATCCTAAGGCTCAAAAGAGTTTTGAAGGTTAGCCATCAAAGCATTATTCACTATACTAGATGCCTTACCACTTTTTGGTCTACCTTCCTCAATTACACCAACCAGCTCATCCCAATGAGCATCATCATTATAATTCACTGAACCAAATGCCCTCTCTCTTTTAGGTCTACCTTCCTGGCTCATACCAGCCAGCCCATCCAAATGAACATCATTATAGGTGATGTACTACCACTTTGGTCTTTTATTGCTCTCCTATGGCTGCAAAACATCGTTGGTTTCCTGCTGATTTGAACTATTTCTAGCATCTTCTTGGCTGGAAAATTCATGGGAGTCATGCTGAGAGGTGATTCCTACCTCTTGTTGACTTGCCTCATCCATTAAACCTGTTTTTCTAGCCATATCCTCTTCATTTTCAGCAACTTTCAGATGTGATTTTAGATCTTATTTCTTCTGAAACGGCCCTGCATTTTCATCAACTACCACATCACAGCTAAGACATACTATGTTAGTCTCTACATCAACCACCCTATAAGCTTTATAGTTGTCATTGTACCCTATGAGCATCATTTTCTAGCATTTTGCATCAAATTTGAGTTCGTTTTTCTTTAGGAACCCATGCATATACTACTGAACCAAAAACTTTGAGATGACTTACTTGAGGTTTTCGTCCAAAGTCCAAACCATGCTTCTTCTAGAGTCTTCTTGTATACCGCTTTTGTTGGAGACCGGTTGAGAAGATACATTGATGTGTGTACTGCTTCTGCCCAATACTTGTAAGGAACAACCTTGTTTTCAAACATACACCTAGTCATCTCCACAATGGTACGATTTCGCGTCTCTACCACTCTATTTTGTTGTGGAGTGTAAGGTGTGGTATGTTGCCTCTGAATGCCTTCTTGAGTACAGAAATCAAGAAAAATTTTGGAGCTAAATTCTCCACCATTATCAAATTGGAGGATTTTAATGCTCTTCCTGGATTGGTTTTCTACCAAAGCCTTGAATTTCTTAAACTCATTTAACACATTTGATTTCCACTTTAAAAAATACACCCACATCTTCCTAGAAAAGTCATCTACAAACAACAAAAAATACCTGGCACCAGAGAATGATGTTGTCTTCATAGGCCCACAAATGTCAACATGGATCAACTGAAGAACTTCCTTAGCTCTCCAAGCTTACCCTTCTTCAAATGGAGTCCTATGTTGCTTACTAACCTAACATGCTCCACAAATTTCTTGTTGATTTTGTATAACTGGAAGGCCATCAACAAAACTTTCTTTAGCCATACAAAGAGATCTTAAATTCAAATGCCCATACCTTTGATGCCAAACTTCAATACTATTTTGATCACTCTTGGCCATCAAAGCATACGCTTTTGCCTCCCTTGCATCAACTAGCCTACAAATCTCATGCTCTTCAATACTAAGAGCAATTGTCTTCTTACCGACCTTATCCACAAAGTAGCATTTGTGATTGTTGAAAATCACATGTAAGTGGGGGTTGTGCTTCATAATTTCACTAACAAAAAGTAGATTCTTATCCATTCTTGGAACATAGTGAACATTAAGAAATACCATCTCTTTACTCGATAGGATTATTTGCACATTACCTTTGCCTTCTACCCTGTATTCCTCCCCACCACCAAACACCACAAAGTCATTAGAAGATTCATTAGCAGCATAACTAATATACCAATATCTCCTATTGGTAAAATGATGAGATGCACTGTTGTCACATTTTGCACGGGGTGCAATGTCTTCAATATTGTTTTGTAACAGTGCTGCTCTTCTTTTCCTCCTTCCGTTTTTCTCCCTTCTCTCCCTTTCCTTTTCTTTCCCATTCTCTTTCTCTCCCCCCTTTTTCCTTGGAGTTCCCCAGTTGATTTTCCGGCTTTCCAGCAGGTCTATCTGAAATTGGCTAAGTCTGGGTGCGAAGTTCGCACTTCGCCCAGTTTTGGTGCGAAGTGCGTACTTCGCCCAGTTTTGGTGCGAAGTGCGTACTTCGCCCAGTTTTGGTGCGAAGTCCGACTCCGCCCCACTTTCTGGGCGCACCTTGCAGCAGCGGTCGGCGGGTCAATGCGAGAAAAAAGGTAAAATGCCGGAGCGAGGTCCATATGGCGGCGGACACCGGTGTTCGCATGTGCGCGATTCGACTTCTCAACGGAGCCGGAATGCGCCCTTGACGAGTGTACGGTAGGGGAACAAACCCGGAATTTGACCAAGGCTTGAAGGCCTTCCCCGACTGCACCGATTTCTGCACGCATCCCAAGGAGCCCCGATCCCAAGCAAAGATGGATAGACTGCCCTCTAAGGCGGGCATGTGTCCTGACATAACCCATCATCGGACAAGTGTCCCGGCTTCGGGATTTGAACCAAGGCTTGCCGACCAAAAGGGATAAGCATGGGCTGCTGCACCGCTGCGTTAATAGCCTCATTCAAAGCTGATGCGAGGTTTCACCTGCTCCGGCTACTAGCAAGCCTGCCGACTTGAAGAATTACCCGGCACTCCGCCACGTAGGCTGTCCGGCTTCCGGGAAGACCATGCTTGCGGGTACAGCCCGATCCGACAAAAGGTCGGCATTTGCGGCTCTTTCGCCGCTTACGTCGGCTCATGTTTGGTCGGGACTCCGTGCCCATTAATGTAACGGGTGGGACTCGGGCTATAAAAGCCCATCTGAAATTCATTGTAAAGGGTGGAAGGGGAATGTTTGTTAGGGAACTACTGTGCTTCTTGTAACCGTGCTTACGCTTATGAATACAATCTGTATGCACGGTTACATTCTCTTGTCTTTATTCTTTTATCCTTGTCTTTCATTATATGCCTTAGGCCCACCTGTGTCGCTGCTCGTTGATTCACTTTGGCATTTGGCGATCAGGTTCCTCTAGCATTGCTTGCTTAAAGCACCTTCTGTACTTCATTATTTAAAGCATTCATAATAAATTTGGTAGCAGTTCCATCAGTTATGTGTGACGTTGCTGGCCCGTATCTGGTGATTGATGCGATCCCCAGCTGTTAGTTCCTTGTAGGGAATGTTTGCTAGGGAGCCATTGAGGCTGTGCGGTTAAACTCTCTACCTAACACATATACACAGCTCCGACATCTCTAGGTTTACTTTCTACCCCTGTCGGTGTACGTATCCGGTGATTGATACGATCCCTACTTGTTAGTTCCTTGTAGGGAATGTTTGCTAGGGAGCTATTGAAGGCTGTGCATACGGCTGTTGGTGTATCGGAAGTACGCCTAGGTTTTGCGGTTCCTTGTCATGCTCTGTGTTTGTATGCGGTAAGTAGCGGTGATTGGTGTGTTCCCGTCTTGTTAGTTCCCCCCACCAACCTTTGGACATATTTGTATCTCTTTCCGTACATTTGTCTCTTTCCGTTCCTTTATTTCTTTCTGTTCCCTTTAGCTTAAATCAAGCCCCCCAAAAGGAGCCGGCCTTCTCAGGAGATTGGCTCGGAAGGCATCTCTTCCTTCCGGCCTTTCATTTTGGTGGGCGAATCTGGGCGCATTAACCAAAAATCCTTTCCTCATGGCAGATTCGTAACCAATAGTTTCTCTGGCACGCCGGTGGGACGCTTGTCCCACGATTTAAAGAAAGAGTACCCGTCCAGTTTCCACCTAGCGCAACAGTTCTTCTGACCCGCTCGGCGGAACACGGGTCCCACATCTGACGAGAGATTTTCCGATCAGTCTCCACCTGGCGCTGACAGTTCCTGAGCTCTTGGTGAGACAAGGAAGTTTCTCACCCCCGACAGAATCGAAGCACCGGTGTTCGCTTCATTCTTGTTCCAAATCTCGAACACATGGCGACTCGCACGAACAAATCCTCTGAGTCTAGAAGACCGGTCCGGTCACCTTCATGCACACGAGAAGGTGGCGAACAAGAAATCCGAGAAGCCCGCATGAGTTCTACGAACTAGACATCCACGCTCGAGGCGAGATACCCAGGCTGGCTGATCCGCGAGCTCGTTTCGACGAAGCCGAGGCTGAGATCCAAGAAGAGGCCGAAGCTGAGGTCGGAAGAGCCGAGTACGAAGTAGAAGAGGCCGAGGAAGAGGAAAATCCTGCATCCTCGGAAAGTACCGACACCGAGTACACAACCGACGGCGGAGAAGAAGAAGAAATGGCTGATCAACAGCCGAATGACGATGATCTCTTCCCGGCGGTGGACTCTACAGGGCCTTTGGCCCTGATCGGTCGACAAGTTGTGCCCCCTGCTTCTTTAAAGTCTATTCCCACATACGACGGCTACGGTAAGACGGCGTACGAGCACATCCGGGACATCCTTGCCCTGGCCGCACCGCATACCATCACCGATGAAAGTGTGAAGACCCGTCTGCTGGCCCTTTCCACGAGGGGAAAGCTTCTCTCTTGGTGGAGATCGGCTGCCGAGAGGGATCCATCACTTTGGGTGGCCCGGCTCGCCAGGAGGCTCGTAAAAGGATGCAACGAGTCTGCTGATCCTACCTCTCTACTGCATCAGTTCCAAGCAATCCAGAGGCATCCTCAAGAGGAGGTGTCTGATTTTAACATTAGGTTTGCGAGATCCTGGAAACGGGTACCTCGCGAACTTCGGCCTTCAGCCGGCATGGCTGCTCACTACTATCGAGGTCTTTCAACTCGGACATATGCCTCTTCTTGAAGATCGCCCGAATTGACGAGTTCCACTGCCTTTGTACGAAGCTGCCCGGCAAGCTGAAGGCGACATTATCTCCATCGGCGAGGCTTCCGTCCGAGTGCGGGAGCCGATTCATCCCGACTTTCCCGGATCGCGGTATCCTTACGCCACGGTGGTGTGCCGTCTACTTCGGGGCAGCGGCCCCGGCCCGCGGTGGAATCCGGCGTCGGTCGTAACTCAATACGGCCCGCCTCAGTTGCATTACCCTCATCCGCCTCCTCCCGCTCCGCAGTATGCGTCTTATTCTAACCCTCCTCCATTGGCCGCTTTGCCTCCACCGGCACGGTTGCCGCCTCCCGACAGCAGCATCCCGAACACGATTCTACAAGAAGTGCGGGCTTTGGCCTCCGGATATCATGCCATGTCCAATGACATGAGCTGCTATGAAAAAGAAGCGAGGCCCAAATGGACTTTGCTCCTAGAAGGCCGTATGCGCCACCGGCGCGACAAAAGATAAAGCCCCGAGAGAACCAACCGCAGAGGCGTCCGCCTCGAGAAATCTTGCTATAGATGACCCACCTGGTCCTCCCGACCGGGTCAGCCGGTGCACTACGTGCAATGACCCGCATTCGGAGGAAGGCGCACTTTGCACCGGCACTACATCCGGACCTTGGCCGGCGGCACTATAGAAGATGATGAGGCTGTACATGATCTTGGACGGCGAGGCCAATTTTGCCACTGCCGGAAGAGAATCCGGTGGCGCCCGCCAAGGAAGAAAAGAAAGGCTGCGGACGCGGCTAAACCTTTGCAGGTATACGCGAGACGAGAAAAACCGCAGCCCAATGGGCTGCCACCGTACAAGCGGCTGTGGCCTTACACAGCCCAGGAGAAGGCATCCAAAGATAAAGCTCCCGCTAAACCTTCTCCGGCAAAGGCCGCTGCTGTTCCAGCTAAGCCTCCAGCAAAGGCCCCAACTCCCGCTAAGCTTCCTGTACTTCAGCCCCCAGCCGAAACCAAAGAACAAGCCCAGGAGAAGGCTGAAGTACCCGTCTCGACCAAGAGACGGCGAGTTGAGGCCACCCAACGATGCCGGACCAAGTATGAACCGGCTAAACCGGCGAGAAGGAGCTAGTACCTCGGGCTACGGCATTGTAGACGAGTTAAAGAAGACTCTGCCGGAATCGGCATGTACGATGCTCTTACGCTTCCGAGGCCGGGTAGATCTGCTTGCAAGAATCAGCGAAGAACATGAAGAACGGCAAGCGGATGCGGCTGCTGTCCTGGTTCAACCTTTGGCGAGTCTCCTGCCATTGGGAAGAACAGGACCGCCACCCTTTTATCCGTCTTTGCGGATGCAAGGGCACATAGTTCTCAGCTGCATGGTGGATTACGGGTGCTTCCTCGGTGTGATGCCGAAGGCCGTGCTGCGATGAGATCGGGATGGAATACACACGGAGCAGCCAAGGTGTCTTGCAATTAGACGGCACCCCTGTCAAGACGGTTGGTGTCATAAAGGACATCCCTATCCGGCTGCACAAAGCTCTCGACATTGTGGTCATCCAAGAGGTCGTGATTGTTGACCTGGAGCCTTACTTCGGCATGTGTCTCTCTCGGGAGTTCAGCTGCCGAAGTTGGGCGGGTACTGTCTCTAGACTACTCGCACATGGAAGTGCCCTTCAAAGGAAGGAGGCTGAAAATTTTCAATGAGAAGCCTTCCCCTTTTCTAGTAGACAAGATACCCGGAGGAGAGATGGGTGCATGGTCCGGTTGTCGGAGGAAGAAGCGGTGACGATAGAGCCGGCCGAGCAAGCTCTCGAAGTGCTACAGCTTGAAGACGAGTTCTCGTTGCGGGACTTTAATGCCGTAATCGGGACAGAGCATGGCTGTTATTCCATTAAGCAACCCGAGGAGCTTGACGTGTCCGTTGCGAAGGAAGTAGGACCTGCACCCGAAGAGCTGTGGAAGCTTTTCTTTGACGGCGCGCGTTGCAAGAATGGCGCCGGTGCAGGGGTCCTCCTGGTTTCTCCAACCGGAGTCCGGAGGGACTATGCCTACGGGCTGGCACTGGAGGCTGTACTAACAATTCGGCGGAATACGAAGCCACGTGCTTGGGTCGCGAAAGGCGGAAAGGCTCGGAATCAAGCATCTCCAAATTTTCGGAGATTCGAGTTAGTGTGTCATCAAGTTACGAATAAATGCGCGTCTAAGCATCACTATCTTAGAGCGTACCGCAATCGGGTCTGGGACCCGATGGAATCGTTTGACTCATTGAACGTTAAGGCAATATCGCGTGAGAGAAACAAGCACGCGGATATTCAGCGTCTGTTGGAGCCGAGTGCGTTCAGGTGAAGACGTCGTCCAAAAACTGAAGCCGGTCCGCACCATTTACGAGGCCTTACGTGCACGATAGGGATACCTTACAGCGGGTATTCAGGTGTGACGAGGAGATCGTCACATTCCTGGTTAACGAAGTGTGTGTAATCGAAGGTAGAGACCACGATGACGAGCAATATGAGGGGTTGATACGATTACGGAATAATCACGTCCCAAAAGGATGATTACATTAGAAAGTCTCTTTGATCGAAATGACGAGCAATATCCCACGGGATCAAAGTAGACCCGAGGCGGTATCCTGACACTGGAGCTCGAACACTGGTAAAACCATCAAGGTCGGAGCAGGTCGCACGTCGGAGGAGGCTGGTGCGGATTAGATCAGCTGTGCCGGGAGTTCCCCGACATCGTGGACTGGTGCTACGAGGATTTGAGGGGTATGACGGATCTGTCATCCGGCATACCATCGAGCTAGAGGATGGAGCCAAGCCGTTCCGACAAAAGCAAAGGGCCGTAAATCCAAAGATTGAGGCCATGATGAAGACCGAGCTCTTAAAGATTCTGGAGGCCAAGATCATCTACCCCATCAAACATTCATCCTGGGTCGCGAATGCGGTGCCGTGAGGAAAAAGAATGGCGACATACGTCTACGTGTCGACTTCGAAACCTAAATCGGGCTTCCCTCAGGGACCACTATCCGCTTCCCCAAATTGACCAAATTTTGCATATCGTTCTTTGGAGCCCGAGAGATTTTCACTTTTAGATGGATTTTCCGGCTACAACCGGATTTGGGTCAAAGACGAAGACCGGCATAAGACGGCGTTTACCACGAAGTGGGGACGTTCGCCTATCGGCGCATGCCGTTTGGCTTATCCAATGCTGGTGCCACGTTCCAAAGGGCCATGGACTTGGCCTTAGGAGAGCTGCTCAACAAGATTATTGTCATCTACCTTGATGACATGGGGTATTTCTCTCACCGACGAGAAGATCATGTTTCGCACCTGCGGCAGATATTTGAAAGTTGTCGAGAATTCGGCATCTCTATAAACCCGAAGAAGTCTGTCTTCGCGGTAAAGGAAGGAAAGCTGCTGGGACATGTCATCTCCGAGGAAGGCCTCGCCATTGACCATGACAGAGCAGAAGCCCTCGTTCGCTTCACCCATTGATAAAAAGGGCTGCGGTCCTTCTTCGGTCGGATTAACTCCGTGCGGAAGTTCATTCCGGACTTCGCACGGGTGATCAAGCCTATGGCCGAGCTGTTGAAGAAAGATACACCTTACGAATGGGTGATGAGAGAGAACAAGCTTTCGAGGAAATCAAGGCTCGAGTTGCGCAAGCTCCGGTGTTGACAAACCCGGACTACTCCAAGGACTTCATCCTGTATGCAGTGGGAGAACCCGAAAGTTACGTGACTCAGAAGGGAGACGACGGTGAGGAGCGCCCCATTGCGTTCCTAAGCCAAGTGATTTTGCCGCACGAAGAGAAGTACAATTTTATAGAGCGGCAGGTCCATGCGGTCATGAAGTCCCTTCGAAAGTTCAGGCACTTTGTCTCCCAGAGTAAGACCACTGTCTTTGTGGTTCATCCCGATGTTCGCGGTTTCATCTTGCAAGGAGAACCGGGTCACAAGAGAGCGGGATGGATTGCCAAGATCCGGGAGTTTGACATCGAAGTACGGCCCACCAAGCTTATCGGAGGCCGAGCCTTGTGTCGGGAATTGGCCCGAAGCGGCGTGGCCGGCATCTCCGCTGTAAGTGGGAGGACACGGCGACACGCGTCTACCTAGCCAACTCCTTATCGGAGGGGGTGATTGGACGGATGAGCGGTGAGATACTTACGCACCGGAAGATGTCCCGATCACTGAACGCCTCACAACGAAGGAGATTTCGGTTAGGTGCATTAAGGTACACTCTTCGCCCCGAGGGGCTTTACTTCAAAAACATTGACGGCATCCTGTTGTGGTGCGTCATAAAATATGACCAGCCTAGGATCCTCGGAGATTTTCATTCCGGGATGCCTGGGGGTCACCATTCTTCAAGGCCAACGGCCTTAAAAATAATAAGGGTTGGGTACTATTGGCCCACTCTGTTCGCAGACGCGTATGCGGTCTGCGCCAAATGTGATCAATGCCAGAGGTATGCTGGCAGAAACGGAAAAGCACCCCTGCCCCTTCAACCGATTCAAGCCGAAGCTCCGTTCCAGCAATGGGGTCTAGACTTCATTGGGGTGATTTCTCCTAACTCCTCCGCCGGCCACAAGTTTATTCTCACGGCTACTGTGACTATTTCACACGGTGGACGGAGGCGATCCCGACCAAGAACGCAGACCAAGAAACGGTCATCAGGTTCATTGAGAGCCTGATTACCCGCTTCGGGGTTCCAGAGTCGATTGTGACAGACAACGGTCCGGGATTTGTAGGCGCTGTACTCACGGAGTACACCGGCAGACTTGGCATCTATCACAAGATGTCTTCTAATTACTACCCGCGAGGGAATGGCCTTGCCGAGTCTACTAACAAGAACCTCCTGAAAATTCTCCGGAG
This sequence comes from Wollemia nobilis, assembly GCA_028583015.1. NCBI lineage: Eukaryota > Viridiplantae > Streptophyta > Pinopsida > Araucariales > Araucariaceae > Wollemia > Wollemia nobilis. The sequence continues at coordinate 10,068,266 of JAQPPZ010017220.1, read as the reverse complement.
GACCATTGAAAAGAATAAGCGGACTTGGCACTTGCTCCTGAACCGGGCGCTATGGGCGGACAGAGTTGCGTTCAAGAAATCCCTCAGGACGTCCCCCTACGCGCTCGTCTATGGCAAGCAAGCTGTTATGCCATCACACATTGAAATTCCCGCCCTGTGGATGATTGACGAAGACAGGAGCAGCGGAGACCCGGTAGACGACAGGTTGTGCCAACTCCTGCAGGTTGGAAGAAGACGAGAGAAAGTGCATACCGGGCCTTCGCCGATCACATTGCGGCCACTAAAGGCTGGTTTGCCAAAGGCACCATCGCCGAGTTTTCGAAGTCGGGGACACAGTCTTGAAGTGGGACTCATACAAGGCAAAACCGGGTAATCACGGAAAATTTGATGCTCTGTGGGAGGGCCCTTATCAGATTGCCCGGGTGAATCAGTTCAATGCCTACATACTTTCGGATATGGAGGGTCAGCTCCTCCCCATCCCCGTCAACGGGTTCCACTTGAAGCTTTATCGCTGTTGAAGGCGCCCGAGTGGCCCTTCCTTGTAAAAATTTTGCCTTGTGCTTTTATTTTTCCCCGCATGTATAGTTTCCAGTTTTAGCTTTCAGTTTATTTTTCCTTCTTTGAGCTTAAATGCGGCATGGGAGAGAAAGACGGACTTCGCGGCGAAGTGCGTCGTTGCCCGCGAGGAGGGCGAAGTTCGGCTATGCGAGAGAAAGAAAGGAGAAAAAAGAGCAAAAAATCGACTAAGTGTTGGCCGAAGCCCGACTTCGCGAGAGCTGACTCGGCCCGGCCGAATTGCGAAGTTTGTCCGAGAAAAGCTGAAGCAGACCAAAGTCCGCACTGCGCAACCCTTCGTGCGAAGTACGCATTGCGCGCAAAGTTTGTGCGAAGTGCGAACTTCGCAGCGAAGTCCGACTTCGGCCAGCGCCCGTGCGAAGTGCGCGTTGCGCTCAACGCTTGTGCGAAGTGCGAACTTCGCGCGAAGTTCGTACTTCGCCCCAAGCTTCGGCGAAGTCCGAACCGCGAGTCGCGGGGGTTTGTTCAAAGTCAAAGGTCGGGAGGGTATGTTAAGTGTGTTCGAAGGCCCCAAGGCGGCAAAGACCGGACCGCGCCCAAACCTTGTGGCGCAGCAAAAAGAAAATGGAACGGTTCCAACGCGCTCGCGCGATGCTTCGCCGAATCGGGCGAAGTCCGACTCGCCGGCGAGGTCGGGCCGCGCCCAACCGGGCGAACCCGGCTGCGCCTAGTTTTCCGGGCCGAGTGGGGCAGCATTCAATAAAATGAATAAAAAACTCAAAAAGTCCCAGCTGGGCCCAAGGCGCGTTTGTAACTGTTTTAATCTGGGTTTCCGCGCCAGAGGTTTTGTCTTGAGCAGTGTGCCCAAATGGTGGCAGCAACGTCAGCCATGGTGCAGTCCCCAACGCTGAATTAATGATTGCGCGTTTTTCAAGCAAAAACGCAACTAAAAAAGCAAGGCACGGCTGCCGGGCGCGTCTTTTCCTAAACGTTCTTCTGCGCGGCCACCAAGGGTTTTAACTCAGCCGACCTACCCCTCCTGCGTTGCATTAATGGCGCTGTTTTTATCTAGAAAAGGGGTCGAGAATCATGCCAACATTCCAGTTGCGAGAGATTATTCCTCGGACGGTGCTAATTATTCCTACGATAGCGAAATTTGTTGCGAGACGGCTGAACTGTCATTATTGCGACTCGGAGAGATGGACAAGGGAAAAATGCCCTGTCGGCGCGATCCAGTGAGGCAATGAACCAGGGGATTTGCCGCGGCCGGGAGTTTTCAAAGGCGATCCTCCGCCGGAGAAAAAGTCAAAGGCCCGGACGAAGAAGGTACGGCGTGGGCAATCCCCACCACCTCCGGTGAATTACAGCGAGGATATGTGGACGGCTCGTTTTCCATGAGCCTAACTCAGGTGAGAGCGAATGTGGAGAGCTGGGCTGACAAAGTTTCGCCCTCCCATCATTTTGGAGCGGCGTACAAATCAAATCTCTTCAGATTCATGTGCCCTCCTGTCCACCAGTGCTCGGAGCTGATAGATTTAATTGTTAGACATTATAAACCGGCTTCCCGGCAAATCTGCAGTTCCTTTGGCAAACCCTTGTTCGCCTTTGCGCGAGGAGGCTGTGCGACCAGCTTTCGCCCCAGGGCTGGAGTATGACTCCGGCACCATCCTCAGAAAAATCAGTTTGGGCGAACAAGCGGGACGTTTCACGCACACCAAGCGAATGAGGGATTTCCTCAATTCAGAGCTGAGCGCCCCGCTTCCAGTCGGACAATGGCCGGCGGCCCCATGCCTTTGGCGAAATTTCAGAGCAAGTATCTATATACCATCTTGGCATGGATCCTCAGTTGCGACTCCGATGGTGGTGCACCCGTACCAGTGGCGTGCGCGAATGCCTCTGTGTGGAGAATCTTACGAACCGGCGGCGCGGCGGAGCGGAAAACGCCCCATCTCTTTCGGCTGGGCGGTCGGTGGCTTACGCCATTCATTCCGATCTGCTGAAAATTCGAAGCGCCGATCAACCAATTTTCGTTTCGGTTCCGTTACGAGTACGGCTTTGTTTGTACCATCTGCACCCCCAAATGCCGATCTACGAACACGAAGAAGGTTAACGAGAAGGGAGAACCCCGACCCGTCTATAACTGGACGGATGACTTATACCGGAAAGGGTCCTACTACAAGTTCAACTTCAACTTTATGGGATTCGTCATGTCAGTCTTCACCGAAAGTGAAATCCCCCGTCCCCAGAGAGAAATGACGAGTGCTTTGATAAATCAGAAGCTCGGGGACGTTTTCGGAGCGACGCGAGAGGATTGTGATCAGAATCTACGGATTCAAGGGCAAACCCTATTTGCTGCCCTATTGGTGCTCAGAGCATCTGTTCGGGATGGAGGTTGCCCGACAGATGGACTATGTGGAAGAAGAGTTTGGCCTAGGGAAGAAAAGAGGACAGATTTTTCAATACCCTCTTTCCTGGGCCAACGTTGAGATTACTGAGGTAGGACAACATGTCTACCTAGAGCAAGCGCTGTCCCGGATTGGCCTGGTTTCTGCTGCCGCGGCGGCTGGAAGTATGACCCTCATGGGATAAGGGGAAAGTTTGCACATTTGTGCCCCGGGACATAACCGAAGATAGATGCGACGTGGTCCATGTGGACCTTGAGTGGGAGATTGAATTAATGGAAGCTTCTCCCCCTTGGCGGGATTTCTCTTTGCGAGGAGGTGACATATGACCCCAAGAGAAACCCGGACCATCACTTCTCATCTCCGGGGTTCAAAAAATTTCTGTCCAAGATTGCGAGGCCTTAAGCTGGTCTAAAGAAAAGATTATTGAATGCTGGAAAATGAGATGCCGCACGCAGCACGATAAATCCACAAGGAGAAACCTGGCCGTAGATGACGACTTCTCGGTTCTCTATGACCGGCATCATGACAGCTGGCGGCCGTTCGCATATCAAGGTTACGTTCCCCGAGGCCCCTTTGAGGATTATAAAAGTGGGTCTCCTCCCAAACGATTGTACACTTCGACAGCTGCCGGCGCCGGCCCGACAAGTACCCGGGCCGATCCAATGCGGTTCGTGGCTCCTAAGGCGGCGCACGAAAAGGCGAAAAAAGTTAGTCAAGGCGGCGCCGAGGCACTTCCTCGAGGCAAGAAAAGCGCCGGCGCCGCCGAAAGCGGACCGGTCGCGGCGGACCTTACGCAAGTCAAACCCCGGTACAAGTTTACCGTGGGAGCATCGGTGCACTGCTGCACACGCCGTCTCCTTCCCACGATCCGACGGTTGTTCCCGGAAGAGAAGAAGCGGAGGAGAGTTGAGAAAATCGGGCGACCCTAGCACGATAGTGCGGCGACCGATCGCGAGCCGCAGCCGCGTCCTGCCGCCGCAGAGGCAATTCCTTTGGGCAGTCCCAAGCCAGCCGCCGAGACAAGAAGCGAAGACATTCACCCGGCATCGGCTCAGGCGGAGCCCGCAGGTACGTTTGCTGTCCCTGTCTCTCTAGTCTCACCCAGTTCTACTTCCACTCAGTTCCCCGCTCAATCTGGGCGAGCCATGACCACATCCTCCTCCCCGTCTCCGCGTCCTTCTAGCGGCCCCCATTCTTTCGACCAGTTTGCTCAGAACCCTAACGTCTCTCTTTCTCTGAGCACAACTCCAAACCCTTCGCCCGAGGTCAGTGCTGAGGCTGTCCGTTCACCATCACATCCTCCGCCTCAGCCGCTTCAAACCCTCACAGTGTCAGCCGCTCCCATTTCCATTTCCCGGTCGCCCCCACAAGCGGCCGATTCTTCCAAAGTCTGTCCGGTTCCTCCTGATCCCATTCCCGCAGGAGAGACGTCTCAGCAGATCCCTAGGCTGGGGGAACCAGATTTTATGGACGACCTCCAGAACTCAGATGACTTGCCTCTGGCAGCGAGAGCCGTAGAGTATTCTGTCTCTTTCCGCCAAGACTTGAAGCGGAGGAGACATGAAGAGATAGCCGCCCCGGCAAAACGCGCAAAGTATGATTTCGGAAGGAGAGTGATTACAACGGAGAAAATAATCCCAATAGTGAAGAAGCCTCTCCGAGAAATGACTAAGGCGGACTACGTGCTCCAGACAAAGGAGAAAAGCTTTGACGACATTGATAAACAGTATGAGATTCAGACGATCATGCGCAAGGCTGACAATCTCTTTGTCAAGAGTATGGAGGAGCAGGAAGAACTTTTCGCGTTGCAGGACAAAGGCAACTTGAAGAGGACCTATCTAGGTCCAACGAGCGGCTGGAAGCGGCGCGGCGAGAGACGAGATGAATTCAAAGCCCGGCTGGCCGCTTCTCGACAACGAGGCCGCAACCGAAAGAAAGCAGCCTCGGAGCAGATTTCTCGGCTCCGGGAGTCTTTGAAGCGAGCACGATCGCGGCTTGCGGAGAAAACATCTCAAGCGGTCTGTCTTTTCAAAGACAAAAGTTAAGGAAATGAGGGCTGGTTTGCTGAGGGAATGCAAGCCCCATACCTTTAAGGCAATGGCGGTCCTGGACTTCGCATCCAGGATTCAAGAAGTTTCCGCCCAGGGAAAGCTTGTGGTAGAGGAGGCCGAGCGCCAGGCAAAGCAATGGCTGGACCTGGCGATAAACCTTCGGGGAGCGCGAGCGCGGCGGCGTCCTTTTTCCCCCGTGTCCTCATTCGCTGCAGAATGGGCAGGTGCAAGGGTGACCTTGCACAAATATTTCAGAAAAGTTGAAGAGGTGAGAGTGGCCAGACGAATGCTTGACGCATTCGGACATGAAAGAGATATCTGTCTGGCCCCTTTTCACGCTCTTTCAGAACTTGGGTGTCCGGGTTTTGTTGAGAATGGCGAGCTCCTCACCCTAGATCGGGTAAAGAAGAATTGGCGAGTCCTTTGAAGCGGATACGGCTGAAATTGATAGGCTGGGTGAGCCAATTCAAGACGGTCGAGTCACTCGGATGGTGTCCGGATATTCCGGGATCCGCTCCTATTTTCGGGAGTTAGAGAAAAGATACCTCACCATCGACCTGCACGCGGTCGCTGCTTTTCACGGAGCATTAGAAGACATAGGCGACCGCAAGCCAATCGAAGCAGAAGCCTGGCGCTCAGCCCAAGAGGCGTACACACGCATGTGCGAGGCAGAAGCAGGAAATGGAGACCTTTCAGAAGGAGATGCGATGAGGCAAGCGACAAAGATGAATCTGAAGAACAGTTGCCGCAAGGAGAACGATTAGAGCAGCAAAAGGCAGGGGAGGCAAGTTCCTCTGCACCCAAAGGATGAAGGCATGGATTCTTTGCGCCGAGGCGAGCTCGACACCCCGCGAGCCGCCAGAAATGTTGTCACATTTTGCACGGGGTGCAATGTCTTCAATATTGTTTTGTAACAGTGCTGCTCTTCTTTTCCTCCTTCCGTTTTTCTCCCTTCTCTCCCTTTCCTTTTCTTTCCCATTCTCTTTCTCTCCCCCCTTTTTCCTTGGAGTTCCCCAGTTGATTTTCCAGCTTTCCGGCGAGTCTATACGAAATTGGCTAAGTGCGGGTGCGAAGTTCGCACTCGCCCGGTTTTGGTGCGAAGTGCGTCCGCCCGATTTTGGTGCGAAGTCGTACTCGCCGGTTTGGTGCGAAGTCCGACTCCGCCCCACTTTCTGGGCGCACCTTGCATTGGCGGTGGCGAGTCAATGCGAGAAAAAGGTAAAATGCCGGAGCGAGTCCATATGGCGGCGGACACCGGTGTTCGCTCTGCGCGATTCGACTTCTCAACGGAGCCGGAATGCGCCCTTGACGAGTGTACGGTAGGGGAACAAACCCGGAATTTGACCAAGGCTTGAAGGCCTTCCCCGACTGCACCGATTTCTGCACGCATCCCAAGGAGCCCCGATCCCAAGCAAAGATGGATAGGCTGCCCTCTAAGGCGGGCATGTGTCCTCGACATAACCCATCATCGGACAAGTGTCCGGCTTCGGGATTTGAACCAAGGCTTGCCGACCAAAAGGGATAAGCATGGGCTGCTTGCACCGCCTGCGTTAAATAGCCTCATTCAAAGCTGATCTGAGGTTTCACCTGCTCCAGCTACTAGCAAGCCTGCCGACTTGAAGAATTACCCAGCACTCCGCCACGTAGCTGTCCAGCTTCCGGGAAGACCATGCTTGCGGGTACGGCCCGATCCGACAAAAGGTCGGCATTTGCAGCTCTTTCGCCGCTTTCGTCAGCTCATGTTTGACTGGGACTCTGTGCCCATTAATGTAACGGGTGGGACTCGGGCTATAAAAGCCCATCTGAAATTCATTGTAAAGGGTGGAAGGGGAATGTTTGTTAGGGAACTACTGTGCTTCTTTGTAACCGTGCTTACGCTTATGAATACAATCCGTATGCACGGTTACATTCTCTTGTCTTTATTCTTTTATCTTGTCTTTCATTATATGCCTTAGGCCCACCTGTGTCGCTGCTCGTTGATTCACTTTGGCATTTGGCGATCAGGTTCCTCTAGCATTGCTTGCTTAAAGCACCTTCTGTACTTCATTATTTAAAGCATTCATAATAAATTTGGTAGCAGTTCCATCAGTTATGTGTGACGTTGCTGGCCCGTATCTCGTGATTGATGCGATCCCCTGCTGTTAGTTCCTTGTAGGGAATGTTTGCTAGGGAGCCATTGAGGCTGTGCGGTTAAACTCTCTACCTAACACATATACACAGCTCCGACATCTCTAGGTTTACTTTCTACCCCTGTCAGTGTACGTATCTGGTGATTGATGCGATCCCCTTCTGTTAGTTCCTTGTAGGGAATGTTTGCTAGGGAGCTATTGAAGTTGTGCATACGCTGTTGGTGTATCGGAAGTACGCCTAGGTTTTGCAGTTCCTTGTCATGCTCTGTGTTTGTATGCAGTAAGTAGCGGTGATTGGTGTGTTCCCGTACTGTTAGTTCCCCCCCACCAACCTTTGGACATATTTGTATCTCTTTCCGTACATTTGTCTCTTTCCGTTCCTTTATTTCTTTCTGTTCCCTTTAGCTTAAATCAAGCCCCCCCAAAAGGAGCCGGCCTTCTCCGGAGATTGGCTCGGAAGGCATCTCTTCCTTCCGGCCTTTCATGCGGGTGGGCGAATCTGGGCGCATTAACCAAAAATCCTTTCCTCATGGCAGATTCGTAACCAACAGCACCCAAATCTATATACCAAGCAGATGTTTTCACATTGCATGTTTTATCATATTCCATAAACGCAAAGAGTTCTTCCTCTTCCTTATGTTCTACAACATTGGCCTACTTCTTTGGCCCTTGGTTATTCTTCTCATCATATAACCTTTTTCCTGCAAAACTTTTTCATATGGCCCATTTCCACATAATGACACTTAAAAATCTTGCGATTATTTGAAGCATTTGTCTTGTTGCCCTCATGATTTTTAGCAAACTTGCTTTTACCCTTGAAGTTGGTTGTCAAAGCCATTTTTGAACCTTCATTCCCACTGCTACTTCCAAACTACTTATTCCATCTGTCTTGCTGCAAGAGCTTATTGCTCAAATCTTCAAACTTCAAGTCAATATCAGTAGAAGTAAAATTTAGAGTTTCAATAAAATGCTCAAATGAAGTTGGTAAACTCTTCAGAGTGATTACCACCATGTCTTCTTCTTCCAATTCCCACCCAATGACATTCAATTGTTCTCTAAGGTCTTTTATCTTTAGAATTTGATATTGTAAAAACTCATTTTCATCCATTTTGCTTGAAAACGGTAAATTTTTAAGGAAGAAGGCTCTACCTTTATTTGAAGTTTCATGTAAGTCCTTCAGTCACTTCCAAATAGTTGTAGCATCACCCCAAGTCTACACTTCGGGACGCATTTTACGAGCCACTGAAAGCTTTATTAGTATCACAGCTTCTCTATTTCGTTCATCAAACTTGGTTTGATCATTTCCAATCCAAATACATGTACTCAAAAATGGCCCAACATACATTGTTTCTAGGTACTATAATTCTTCCTAGAAATTTTTCAGTTACCCTCTAATATAATGTTAGACAAACTAGCCATTAGAGCACAAAAAAATAAAATCTACAACTGAAAATAGAGACTTACAGCCAAGAAAGTTGTGTTTTTCGTCCCTCAAACTGAAGATTACGAGGATAAAAAATATATTCTTGCTCGAAGACTAATAGATTTGTTGGAAAACAACACAAATCTGCTAGAATATTCTCAGATCTATTGAAAAATGATTAGATCTACTCCTGATCTGTTGAAAAACACTCAGATCTCCAAATTTGCTGAAAAACTCTCAGATCTACTAAGAAATGTTCTGATATGCTCTATATCTATTGACAAACACTCAGATCTGCTCCAGATCTGGAAAACTCTCAGATCTATTGAGAAACACTCAGATCTCTCTAGAAAATTCTCATATTTACTGAGAAATGCTCAATGTACTCCAGATTTGTTGACAAACGCTCAAATTTGCTTTTCCCCAAAGGCACCTTCGATTTCTCAGTGTATATCGAAAAGCGGTACTTTGTCCGTCACTGATCTATGTAGTCCCTAGGCCTTCACCCGCTTTGACTTCCCTTCACCATGGCTCTAATACCATATTATAAAAGAAACTGAACACTCAAAGAAACCAAGAACCCAAAGAACTTAAAAGAGGGAACGCTTATTTCCTTATGAAATGAGGAGAGAATGTAATATTCTGCCCCCCACTGAGTTTTGGGTGTATGCTATTTTTTGTGTATTTTGCATAAAATGAAATGAACAGAAAATAAAATGACAGCAACTAACGAAAGCTATAACTTTCAAATTATATTTCCCATCACAATGAGAATTGATACTAAGATATTACATGCATATAACAGTAAACCCTTTTAAGCAAAAGCTTAGAAACTAAGGTACCCGATTTTTATTGCAAGCTGGAAATGGTCTGATACATCAATGGCAGCCACAAACCCTAGCTATGCTTGAACTCTAAATCAAACCCTAGCTGAATGTGCACACAAACTCTGAAATGAAGGCCCAAAATGTACGGCCTCTGCTACAAATGATAAGAAATCTGGAGTTTGCAATATTAAACACAAAAACCTCTCCAAACTCCTCAAAATGACTGAATAAATCTGCAACAATGTAGCCCACAGGCACTCGCTGAGTGAGAATGCACTAAACCACTCTGAAGATGTCTTGCAATCTTGAGAATGGTGTCTCTACTGGAGGTTTCCGTCTCCACACAAGCTCCAATAAACCCTTGCAAATCAACTATGCAAGTGCTCTCCAAAATGCTCATAAGATCACAATAGCCAAAGATATGAAAAATGAAGCTTCATCTCCTTTTTATATTACTCACCAAGGGGGTCGACCACATGGGGCATATTATTACTTTTAATTTGTTTTGATTTCATCTAAGTCCCCCTTGAAATTGGCGTCTCTTTTAATCATACATATAGTCACTTTATGATATCAAGTTTAATTTTAAGTGACTAGCACATCCTTGTGTCTCCCATATTAAAATATAAGGCCCAAAATTAATAAATTAAACATTACATTTAATTTATTAGGAAATAAACTTCGGCCATTAAAATTTCTTAGCTCCCCAATGCCGACCCAAGAAATAATATGAGAAACGGACACCCATTTCGTTGTAGATTCCAAACGTACCTTCCATTCCCCAAGAAACTGCTCCAAACTGACTTACTAAAAATAGTAAGTCTCTATCAAGTTGTCCAAAACGGCCTGAAAGACTGGCAAAAGAACACACTGCCTGTCCAAATGACAACTCAACATCCCAAGTGGGCTCCCACACATCTGACACTGCCTACGGGAACCCGTGAGTAGGCATGTCCACTCTGCAACTGAATATTGACTAGGACGGGAACATTACAGAGCACATGTCCTTTTAAAGTCAAGGAATGACATAAACCCTAAAATGACTTAAATGTACTTTAAGTCATTAATACAACACTAAAGCATAAATTAGACTAAGTCAACAAGTGACTTTATTAACATGCCTAGGTCTATAGTCTAGATGACCATTATGAACTAAATAACTCTAACAACAACAAATAGAGTAGTCATCAAAAGCTACAATTAAAACTTAAGAATTATCTTTAAGTAAAATAAAAATAGTGATTTCCCTAGTGAATGAATTATCTTCAAGTAAAATAGAAATAGTGATTCGCCTAGTGAACATCCATGAGAAATGAATCTAAAGACTCTCAATAAAGCAACTCAAAAAATCAGAGATTTCCAAAGAAAACACAATCAAAGGGAGAAACTACAATTTAAATACTTTCCTTTATTTTGATAAACATAAGCTATGCTACAATATAATGTATGATTTCTAACCAATACCAAGAGAGCAATTTACCTCAATGTGAATGTCAAGGTGCAGCAAAGACCCTGCTTTCCGACCCCTCAAGTGATTGCAACCCTATGACATAAACAAAATCCTAGTGAATAACAACTAAAAGTTAAGAATTTTTTATCTTCTACTAAATATCTAATATCGAGATCATCATATAGTTAACTTCCTATTTGAGCATTGGTATACTTCTCATACAAAATTCATAAAGGAAAATGAACTTGGGAATTTTGAAGCAAATCAGGACTTCCTCCTTTCCAAAAGTCGTTCATCATATAAGTAATTGTCTCACACAAAGCATGGAATCACTCACTCTATACAACATTAGACAGTGGAAGTTGTCAATAAAATCAATTTAATTCATGGTTAGACTTAGTTCTAACAATTAATGCTTCATCTAATCGAACCAACAAGTCATTAGCATTAGCGTTACAATAATCAAGAAACACCAATAATAAACATGATAAAATAAGAGCAAATGATTTTAAAAGAAAATTTTGAGAAAATCTCAAGTTTCTTGAGAACACTGAATTTCTTACCAGATTTTTTAAAATTTGTGATTTGTTGTTTAAAAAAAAAGCATGCCAGAAAAAAGATACTCAGTAAAACAGTGATATTTGTTTTGCTTTTAAATTACTTTTTAAATTTTGCACTTTTTCCCAGTCAATTGCCAATTTAATATTTTAGGGTTTTATAGATTACGAATTTTGCAACATTGCTTACCACTGATGTCAACGAGTAACTGGGCACAAAGTAATCCAATTGACAAGTTCATCATCAGCACCTACTACCCAATGATACCAACAAACATCAACAAGCAAGAAGCTCTCAATTCATCAAGGTCTCACAACAATATATCATGTAGGAATTCAAAACAGATCAATGTCAAGGAAAGTCGAACACAGAGATAGAAGGCAACAATCTGAAAGTCATGCAATCCAAAGGTTTCCAATCATTATTGAAACTTAAGCACAAACACGAATACAAAATAGTGTTTTAACACCAAATAAGGGATCAACACTTTACATTACTCAGCAAAGACATTTAATGGTATAAACTTACTAGTTTAGAAAAAAATTATAAAGACAGCTCAGTGCATCAACATTATTATCATCACAGACTCACAAAAGATCCAAAAATCAACAAAACTAGGACAAAATTGAAATTATATTAACGTTGTTAGGTATCCAAGATAGGTACTTAATAATATAATATTGTATTGTATTATGGTCAGAGCCATTAATTAATTATTGAGTAAGGAAGGCCACATGTCAAATTAAAAATAGGTATGTCATAGAATCATATATGTAACCATTGGGGGAATATTGTCATATGTAACCGCAAGGAATATTGTCATATCATTATGCACTTTGTAACTCATGGAAGGTGAACGTAACTCATGGAAGGTAAACCATCACACTCTTGTATAAAGAGAGATGTACCCCCATTGTGAAAGTTATCTAGAATCTATGATGTGTTCTTAAAGAATTCTTGGCTCGTGGAGCTACAGATCTTGTGGAGTGGCTTCCTTTCAAAAGGAGCATTGTATGGTGTTCCCCTACCTCAATGGTATAATCAATCTCTATTTTATTGAGCAATTTATTGTGCAATTAATTTATTTGTGGATGCATATTGAATATTTTGATATATTGTTGAAAGATATATGGTATGAGAAGAGAGGTTCACTACATTTGGTATCAAAGCAACGATTTGGGCAAAGTGGGTTTGTTTTTGCAAAGCTAGGGCACGTTTTTTTAGAAAAACGTCACATTTTGCAGAGGCCATATTTTTTATTTCAGCAGTCATTTTCAGAAGGTTTTTGCTCCATTGTGTAGATCTTTTTGAGTACTACAAAAACAACTGCTCATTTGTTAAATTCTAATATGTATTGAGAAATTTATGGTTGTTTGAAGTTGAGTTATTTTTGCTGTTTTTTGACCGCGCAATTTTTTTTCAAAATAAAAAAAATTCGTATTAAAATTTTCAGCAGTCATTTACAGAAGATTTTGGCACCAGCATATAGATTATTTTGAGTACTATAAAAACGACTGCTCATTTGTGGATTTCTGATAAGTTTTGAGAGAGTTACAGTTGTTTGAAGTTGGGTTGTTCAAGCTGTTTTTTGGCTGCGTGAATTGTTTTTCAAAAAGAAAAAATTTGTATAGTCATTTTCAAAATACTTTTGCTTCAACATGCAAGTTATTTTGAGTACTACAAAAATGACCACTTACTTGGGCATTTGGTGTTGTTTTTGGGGTTGCCGACAAAAAGGGGAAAAATTCATAACATTCAATCTGGGTAAGCAAATCAGTTGTCGTTTGTTTTGTTTTGAATAAAATCTGCAAATTTACTTGTTTGAAGAGAGAAATAGATGAGATCTCAAAATTTTTATTTTTGAGAAATTTCGGTTATTTTAAACCCTAACTACTTTAAAAAAAAAAAAAAAACATGGAGTTGTCGGAATTCACTGGAAGAGATAATAGTAATGTCATGGAATGGTTGCAGAAGTTTAAGGAAATCTACTTTAGATTTTTCTGAGTTTTTAAGGAAATTGAACCTTTATTCTTCTATGAAGATGAAGCTTCTTCTTGGTTTTTAGACTAAGTGGATGCCCATAAAAACACATTCACATGGGAAGAATTTGAAATTGCGTTTTTGAACAAATGGGGATCAAAAGAAAATGATGAAAATGTGCAGGCTACTGAAAATACACCTTATGTTTCAAGGTCAAACAATGGTCAAAAAATTTGTTTGAATGTAAAAAATCTATTTTGCAAATTCATGGTTGCATTCAAAATCAAAAAATTATTGTTTCCATTAACCCTAGCAGCAAATATAATTTTATAAATGTCTTTGACTAAGAGGTTGCAAGTCCAAGCAAATAAAATCAAAGACATACAGCTTGAGGGTCATAATGTTCAAATTTTTGAAGATTTGAAAATCACCATTGATAAATATGTTTTACATTCAAATTTTCATGCTATTGAGATGAATGATGTAGATATTGTCCTTGGTTATCCTTGGTTGCATTCTTTGGGTACTATTAACATTAATGTGCAAAAACAATTCATGAAGTTATGGTACAAAAAGAAGAAGATAACATTACAGGACATTTCTTAATGTAAGAACAAACAAGTAGCTATTGTAGGGGAACAAAATAAAAAACAAACAAAAGAACCTGAAATAGAACCAAAGGAGGCAGTAACAAAAATCAAAAAAGAAACTGTTAGAATTTTCCAAGAGTAGAGCTACAAAGCATTACAAGATTTGAAGAAAGAAAATAGAAACTGATTGATTATTCCATGGATCAACTTTGTATAAATAACAAAGTTGATCTTTGAGAGCCGTTGGATTACAACAACTCATCAAATCTGATGTAGACTATAATTGAGAGTTCACCTGACTCATGAAGGAGTGGAAACTCAAGTAAGTCTATCCTAGTAGAACTTAAGAGAATAATTACTTATTCTACCATCCCCCCTTAAGTGATACTACGGGTGTATTGTGCAAATGAGTCCCGGCAATAGAGCCTGATGAGGTACTCATGTACAATGGTTTCTTTTTGAAGAGATGGTAAAAACCCCATGGGAAAAACCATCTATCAAAAAAGAAAAAGGAAGAGGCATGTCTTCGGTTTGCGAAGATTGTCCTCTTAATACAAAAAAAGGTGAGTCCCGACAACATGGCCTGATGAGGTACTCATTTACAATATATATGAGAGATGGTGAAAAAACCACATGGGAAAAACCATCTGCTATGAAATAAAGAGGCATGTCTTCGGATGGCGAAGATTGTCCTTAATAACAAAAAAAATGAGTCCCGACAACATGGCCTGATGAGGTACTCATGTATAATATGTAAGGGAGAGATGATAAAAAAAACCACATGGGAAAAAACCATCCTCCAAAGAATACAATAATAAAAGGAGAGGTGAAAGACCTTTGTTTCAATGTAGCTGTAATACTCCAAGTTTCTCTCGCAATTGTATGTAACGCGGAGAAGGAAATGACTTGGTGAAGATGTCTGCAACTTGATTTTCAGTTGGAATATAGTCCAAGTATATGTCCCCGTTCTGAATATGTTGTCGAATGAAGTGCATGTGTATCTCAATGTGCTTGGTGCGCTGATGCTCAACTGGATTACGTGCAATATGAATTGTGCTCTGATTGTCACACCAAAGAGTAATAGGTTTGTCATGGGAAAAACCAAATTCTCTTGGAATCTGACAAAGCCAAAGAGCTTCCTGACTTGCTAAAACTGTTGCCCTGTATTCTGCCTCTGTAGATGATAAGGCCACTGCTTGTTGTTTTTTGCATAACCAAGCAATTGGCGAAGAACCAAGACAAAATACATAGCCAGAAGTTGAACATTTGTCTTCTATTGAACCTGCCCAATCTGAATCCGTGTAGCCAATGATATCCATGGATTTTCCCTCATATAAGAGCCCAAAGTGAGTAGTTCCTTGCAAGTAACGGAGGATTCTTTTTGCTGCTTGCCAGTGACTGAAATGAGGTTGATGTGAGAATCTGGATATTAAGCCAACAACATATGAGATATCTGGACGAGTATGAGTAAGGTATAACAGACTCCCTACAAGCTGACGGTATTAGAGTTGCATCACATAGAGGAGATGTGCAGGAAGTACTTAGATTGACTCCAGATTGAAAAGGTGTAGGAGAAGGTTTGCAATCTGTCATTTTAAACCTTTGAAGAAGATCTAGAGTGTATTTTTATTGACACAATGAAATTCCTGCATCTGTTTGATTTATTTGGATCCCAAGAAAGTAATGAGCTAGACCCAGATAAGCCATATCAAAATTTTCAGAGAGGGAGTCTTTTATAGTCTGAATGTGAGCGAAGTCACTACCAGTGAGTAGTAGATCATCAACATATAGAACAAGTATGGTGATTTTTCCTTCATCTCTCCAAATGTAGACTGTGTTATCAGACTCACAATGAGAAAAAACCGAGGAAAGAAGGAAGGAGTCCATTTTTTCATACCAAGCTCTAGGAGCTTGTTTGAGGTCATAGAGAGACTTCTTTAGCCTACAAACAAGAGAGGAGTCTTGAGTGAAACCAACAGGTTGTTCCATGAATATCTCTTCCTTTAAGTCCCCATGTAAGAAAGCACTTTTTTACATCCATTTGAAAGACAAGCCACTTTTGGGAAGCAACCAGAGCAAAAACCAGTCTAACAGAATCCATTTTGGCAAATGGCAAAGGTTTCAGCATAATCAATTCTTTCAATTTGAGAGAAACCTTTGGCTATTAGGCGAGCATTGTGTTTGTCAATTTCTCCATTAGGCCCATATTTTGTTTTGTAAATCCATTTACAACGAACTAATTTCCTTCCTTTAGGTAGGGGAACCAAATCCTAAGTTTCATTTTTTATTAAGGAAGAGAATTCGTTTTCCATGGCATCATCCCATTCTTTAATACCAGTTGCTTCTTTGAAGGATTGAGGATCAGAGGAAATAGACTGACAGACAAGACCAGTGCCTATGGAGTTGGTTAATCTGGATGATGGAAGATTTTGGATGTAAGGAGTAGGAGTGGAAAGACTTTGAGGTGGAGTTATAGGTTCCTCATCTTGATCATCAATCTCTAAATTAATCTCTAAAGTTGGTTCTTCATTATATTGAGGTTCTACTATAGGAGAAGGCTCAATAGAGGAAGAGGATGGTTGAGGATCTTTCTAAGGGAATGTTTCATCAAATTGGACATTCCTATGAAAAAAGACCTCATGAGTTGTGGGATCAAGGAGCCTGTATGCTTTTATTTCCTCACAATAACCAACAAAGATGAGTTTTTTGCTTTTCTTATCTAGAGCCTTCTTTTTCTTCTTTGGGATGTGCGCCCAAGCAGTACAGCCAAAAATATTGAAGAATGAGACATCCGGTTTTGAGCCAGTCCATGCTTCTTCAGGAGTTAAATGGTCAAGAGCTTTATGAGGTGTGCGGTTTTGAATATAGTTTGCATAGTTAATAGCTTTTGCCCAAAAAACTTTTGGAAGATCTCTTGAATGGAGCATACAATTTGCCATTTCCTTCAATGATCCTTCATAGCTGCCTCTAGTTGTTGTAATCTTTTCCAGCATTTGTTTGCAGAATGACCATTCTTTTTGCAGTGAGTACAAGTTATGGGATTCCTTTCTTTCTTTTTGAATTTTTCTTTAGTAGAGGTGGAGGCTACTAAGGCTTTTGAGGAAGAGGAAGAGGAAGAGATCTCATATTTTGCAAGTTTTGTTTCTTCCCTAGTTAGTCTATCACAAAATTCTTCTAAGGGGGTTGCAAAGATTTGAAATACACCATTTAGTTTAGAAAGAATTAGATAAATGCATTCTTCTTCAGTTTTATTCTTCCCACTGCCTTTGTATTGAGTGAGGACTTCTTTGAATTTGGTGAGAAAGTCAACAATATTGCTGAAGTCTTCAAGAGATAATGTTGTTAATTCTGCTTCTAGCTGCATTGATCTTATTTGATCTACTTTCCCAAACAAGTTCTTTAGTTTCTCCCAACTTTCATAAGGATTTTTACAATCTGTAATGTGAAACCATAAGCTTTCATTTACATTAGAGCTTATAATACTCATTGTTTCATACATCTTCCCTTTATGAACAAATTTTTCATATTCTTTTTCAAACTCAGGTTGTTTTTCTTCTAATAGGTGTGTGAGCCCTTTTTGAGAAATGAGATTTAATATTTTGGGTTTCCATGTATGGTAGTTATGAGGAGTGAGAGGATCAATTGTATTCATTGAATTCATTTTGCCAAAGAAAATTGAAGTGAACCCAAACTTCCCCCCTTTAACTTTAATTTAGAGAATGCAATGGATATTAGTGAACAGAAGCATTTAAGAAACACCAAATATCTCAAAATACCCGCCCTAACGAGAGGGAAACTATAAGTAATTTTGAGGAGATTTGATATTAATCTTAGGCTAATGAGAACAAATATGCTAGGCCTATATATCTTTTCTCCTCAAATACCCACCCTTACGAGAGGGAAACTATAAGTATTGAGTAGATTTGATACTTGGAACATAGGCTTTTAATCAGCCAGACTCCTATACTGGTTATCTTAATAACCCGCCCTTACGTAAGGGAAACTATAAGTTATTTAGAATTTCCAATATAGGTGCATAGTTGATTTAATATATTTGCTATTTAGAAATTTTTAAGAAAGGAATAATGAATTGAGAATAAAATAGATTAACAAGGGTTAATTAAAGAACGTAAGGGAAACTATAAGTTATTTAGAATTTCCAATATAGGTGCATAGTTGATTTAATATATTTGCTATTTAGAAATTTTTAAGAAAGGAATAATGAATTGAGAATAAAATAGGTTAACAAGGGTTAATTAAAGACATATCCTCACTTAAAGTCCTTTATAAAAAAACATTTTATATAAATTAAGAAATTCTTTGTAAAAAAATAATCAAAAATAAGTTCATTAATATAGAGACCTATTGCAAGAAAGGAAATAATCAAATAATATATATTAATGATATATCCTCACTTTCATCCACTAAAAAAATCTCTATATAATATTAAAGAACTTTGGAAAGAAAATTAATTACAACAAAGTAAGTTGTTTAATATAGAGATTTGCTTTAAGAAGGAATTAAAGAAAGGAATAAAATATTTTTATTTAAGATCTTTAATGTATAAGGAATGTAATTTGAAATCAATTATCCTCACTTATATTTCATTACCAAGATTTATAAACAAATGACTTATAACAAAGGTAATGAGGCAAAAATTGACGCAATAACAACCCCCCTCGATGCTATGATAGGTGCAAAAAGGCACCTATAAAACCCCCCAAAAAATTATATTATAGAGATTACAACTGTCCTTTATATCTTCGGGCCAAGGAGAGGCCAGAAAGAAAAGGATAGAAACTTTTGAAGGCTACAAATTTAAACAGAGATCAGATGTATATTTTTATCTTAAAAAACTTAGCAGATCTGAGCTGAAATTTAATTGACGTCAGATAGAGGACAAGAGGCAGCGAAGAAACGTTGATGTTGCATCTGTCAACGAACAAGCGACACCAATGGGCAGCGAGGAAGGAGCTTTGAAAGGTTACGATTCGCTGCACTGAGAGTTGAGTAGGGCAGAAACATAAAATATTATAACGATACCTGAAGGGTCAACGTCCACGATAAGCTAGATTGGAGCTTCGAAAAACATGAACTTTTAAAGGTTTGCTTCTTATCACTGCACCTGAAAGGTTAATAAAGGAAGTGAACTTTATAAAAAAATAAATAATTGAATACCACCTCTTGTTGCAATTGCGATACGTAGGGAAGGCGTCGTAGTATGCAGAGAAGGCGCTAAGAAGAGAGGCTTCCCAGAAGACGAGAGGAAGGCAACGACGCCACACACACAGATATTCCTTAGAAACAGAAGACGTTAGGCATCAAAAAACCTAACACAAAGCACAAAACGAGTTATGCTGAATATCCATATATGGCGCACTTGCAGAGATCCTCGAAGGACATAAGACGATAGCCACCATTAAAAAACCATCAGTATAATGCTTAAACGAAGAAACACTATTCAAAACAAGAGAAAAATATTATTCAAACATTTTTAAGATGATTATATAACAAAAAAAATTGAAGTTCTTCCTGAGCGCCGAAGGACAAAAAAACAGAAGAAGTTCGAGTTGAATGAAGATTTGGAAATCACAAGATCTTCGAACGACTAATATTTAATTAGGAAAATGTCCGTTTTATGAGACGTAGTCTCTATGCGCGCCAATATAAGCAGTGGCCAAAAGCCACTTTTCTAAAAAAATAAATGGACTTTGGTCTATTCAAAGTTAGACCAAAAGTCCATTCTATTTTGACGCGAGGAGCGTTGCTTCCTCTAATTAAAGATATCACGAAGATATAATGAAATCCAAACTTCAATTAAAAAAAATTATATTGCCCACCAAAATATTAATGCCTACGAATCTTTAGTCTCCACTTTTGAGTGATACGCAGTGATGGCTAAATGGAGCCGAAGCGAGCTGCGTTCGAGATGGAGAAAAAAAATTTAAAACATAGGCATACGAGGAGGACACATAAAATTGCAGAAAAAATGAGGAGAGTATTTGCATAACAAGGTAAAACAATATTTATCTAGATATTACCATAAGAAAATTCCTCAAAAAAAATTGCAGATATAAAAAACAATCTACAATAGATATAAAACCTCTTTCCTTTTAAAAAAAAAAAACAAAAGATAAGAGAGTTAGAACCAGTTCGAGAGGCTGCCTTCAATTGAGAATGCATAGCAGAATCTATCCTGCTCTGGTACCATGTTAAAATTTCCCAAGAGTGGAACTACAAAGCATTACAAGATTTGAAGAAACAAAATAGAACTGATTGATTATTCCATGGATCAACTTTGTATAAATAACAAAGTTGATCATTGAGAGTCGTTGGATTAACATAACTCATCAAATCTGATGTAGACTATAACTGAGAGTTCACCTGACTCATGAAGGAGTGGAACAAAAGCAAAAGATGCACCAAAAGAAGGGAATAAGAGAGAAGAGCAAAAACAAGTTGAACATCAAGCTAAGGTTGGAGTATATCGCCATCCACACCACCATGAGAGGCAACAATCATGGAGACAAGGCTTGAGGCATCATAGGAACAATGAGGGACATATAAGGAACTGTTGCAACATTTTGCACGGGGTGCCAAATTTTGAAAATTTTGTAAGCTTGTTGCTTTGCCTCCCCTCCTTCTTTCCCATTCTTCTCCATGTCCTTTCTGCCCTTCGGCTATCAGATGTTATTTCCCCATCTTTCATTTCATATTTCTCAGTGTTTTTGCAAGTGGGAAAATCTGCCTAAAAATTGTCTAAGTATGGAGTCCGCCCGACTGCGCAGCGCAGTCGGGCGGCGCTCGTCATCTTTTGCGCACCTGGGCGGTCTTATTGAGAAAAAGCCCAAAAAATCGGCTAAGTACTGGGGCCGCCCGACTTCGCAGCGAAGTCGGACGGCGCTCGGGGTTCGGTGCGCACCTTGGCGGTCAATGTGAGAAGACAGCCCAAAATATTCTAAGTATCGGGGCCGCCCGACTTCGCAGCGAAGTCGGGTGGCGCTCATCTATTTGTGCGCCGTCGGGAGGCCTTTCATGGAAGAGCAGCAAAATTGGCTAAGTGTCGGACTCCGTCCGGCTGCGCCACGCCGTCCAACTACGCGTCCATCTTGGTGCGCCCTCGAGCGGAAAGAGAAGAAAAGGCAGAATGTTTCTAAGGCATAACCCGCCCAACTACGCTGTTTTCAGCTTCCGTTGTCTGACTGCACTCCGTTTTTGTGCACTGTCGGGCGGGATAAAAATACAATGAACGAACTCCTAAGTTTGATTCTCCCCCCTCTTTCATCAGCAGTTTCAGATGCTGACAAGTGTGCAGTCTCGGGATAAGAGTCAAGATGTGACAGAAGGTGTGCCACCCGGGTACAGAGTAGATGAGCGTGAAGTGCCAGATCGTGCCGCACCTACCACCATTTAACCGGACTCGACTTCTCACCTACCGGATTGCCACGGAGCTGCTACGTTTCTAGGTGGACCTTGCTGCAAGTACACTCCTTGCTCGCAGAGGTCAAACATCAGCCGCTTTTCGCCACTTTTGTTAGTTTTTGCAGCTTTTGTCAAGTCTGGGATTCTGTGCCCAAAATGTAATCGGGGGGGTTAATTCTGCTATAAATAGCAGCCTCATTTCATTGTACAAAGGTGGAAGGGGGATATATTGCTAAGGAACTTCTGTAGCGGTGCACTTGCTTTTGAATGCAAAGTATATTTGGCTCTATTAGTTGTCTTTGTCTTGTATGCTGCCTTTATTAAGTATTTATGCCTCATCTTGCTTATATTTCTGATTACTGCTATTCTCCACTTCTGGATATCAGTATTGGTAGTTGAGTATATCTGGAATACTAAAGTAAAGGATACATAGGATAGAGTGACACTAATAGTTTCTGTTGTATACATTGTTTTGATTGTTGTTGGTAATAGTGATAGGTTAGTTACTGTGCTGCTTATATTTCCCACCCGAAACAAACATATTTATGTTTCTTTCTACATTTTATAATTTCTTTCCTGCACTCTGAGCTAAAACCCCCAACCAAGAAAACATAGGAGTCGGCCTTCTCCGGAGATTGGCACGGAAGGCATCCCTTCCTTTCGGCCTTTCAATCTGTTGGGCGAATCTAGGGCGCAATAAGATTAAAATCCTATCCTAGTGGCAGATTCGTAACCAACTGTTTCTCTGGCACGCTCGATGGGACCCGAAAGTTTCCCACCCCAAAACAGAATCGAAGCATCGGTGTTCGCTTCATTGCTGTTAAATCAGAACACCTGGCGACTCTGTTGAACCTGAGTATCCTCTGATTTTGTAGGACTGGTCCAATATCAAGAGCTCCTTCATGCATACAAGAAGATGGGAAGCTAGGAATTCAGGAGAACAGTCTGATTTTTACAAGATCGACATCAACGCTGCTGGAGAGCGCCCGAGGCTAGCTGATTATCAAGCTCACCAGGACGATAGATTTGAGCACGAATCTGAAACTGAAAATGAAGATGTGGAAGAAGTCGAACAAGTTGAAGAGGCTGGAGTTGAAGAACAGCCTACAACTTCGGACAGTACTGATACCGACTACACCACTGACCAGCTCGAAGAAGAGGAAGAAGACATGGCCAATGCTAATGACCTCTTCCCGGATGTGAATTCCATGGGACCCCTCGCTCTGGCTGGACAAGAGGCTATTCCCTCTGTTGCCTTAAAATCCATTCCTACATATGACGGCACCGACAAGACAGCATATGAACATATCCAAGACATTCTGGCCATGGCTGCGCTGCACTCTATCACAAATGAGAGCGTGAAAACCCGGCTGTTAGCTCTCTCCCTGCGAGGGAAACTTCTCTACTGGTGGAGATCCTTGTCGGAGGGGAGTATCACGGGATGGGCCCGCTGGCTGGCAGGCTAGTTAGGGGATTCAATGAATTCGCTTATCCCTCCTCATTGCTGCACCAATTTCAAAGCATTCAACGCCATCCGCAAGAGGAGATAT
Source organism: Wollemia nobilis (assembly GCA_028583015.1). Lineage (NCBI taxonomy): Eukaryota > Viridiplantae > Streptophyta > Pinopsida > Araucariales > Araucariaceae > Wollemia > Wollemia nobilis. Next base: position 10,045,365 of record JAQPPZ010017220.1, on the reverse strand, counting down.
CGGACTTCAATGCGAGGTTCGCAAGATCCTGGAAGAGAGTACCCCTGGAGCTACGTCCTTCTGAGGGACAGGCCGCTCATTGCTACCTCGGAGCTTTCAATTCGAATATTTGCTTGGTCATTAAGTTGGCCCGTGTAAATACTTTCCCCGCATTGTATGAAGCTGCTCAGCGGGCAGAAATAGATATGATTGCCATAGGCAGGCTCCCTCATAAAACCAAATTTTCCTCGGTCCCAATATTCGCCCACGTCTGGTGGGGCGCCATCCTCATCCAATCCGTACCCCCATCAGCCGTGGAATCCTGCACCAGTCATAGACCCATATGGTCCGCCTCAAATGCATCGTCCTAATCCACCTCCTCCGCAATATCCAGCACTTCCTGCTCCTCCTCAGTACCAGGCTTTGCCTGCTCCACCACCTTTAGCTGCATTACCTCCGCAGGACCGGCCAGCTCCAGCTGATAACGATATACAAAATAAGATCCTTCAGGAAGTACGGGCCCTTGCCTCTGGTTACCAGACAATATCTAATGACATGACAATCATGAAGAAGAAACAGGCTCAGATGGAGTTTGTTCTGTTGGTCACGAATCCGCCATGAGGAAAGGATTTGTTGCTTTTGCGCCCTAGGACCCGCAAACCAACATTGAAAGGCCGGAAGGAAGGAATGCCTTCCGGGCCAATCTCCGGAGAAGGCCGGCTTCCTTTGGGGTTTTGAGGTTCAAGATAAGAGTGCAGGGAAAGAGATAAAAAGTACAGAAAGAAATCCAAATCAGATTGGAGTTGGGTGGGGGGAACTAACAGTACGGCAACGCATCAATCACCACTACTAACACCAATATAACCATAATACACCACTATGGAACTGTCACCAATCAGTAGAACAGAGTCAGGTATATGTTTTGTATTAAGAGCCAGAAGCACAGCTACAATGGTTCCCTAACAGACATTCCCTCCAAGGAACTAACAGTACGGCAACGCATCAATCACCACTACTAACAACACTATAACACAAAACATAACCAGAAAACTGCCACTAATCGTTTGCCCTATGTATCCTTTAATTTATGCACCTTAGGAATACCTGACCACCAAATGCTGAAGTGAATCAACAAGCCATGACACAGGAAAGCGTAAGGCAGAAATGTCAAGGAGAGGCAGCATACAAAATAAAAACGATAGATAACGAGCACCAAGTGTATGTATTTAATTAGAAGGCAGAAGCACAGCTACAATGGTTCCCTAACAGACATTCCCCTTCCACCACTTTACAATGAAAACGTGGTGGCTATTTATAGCCTGAGAACCTCCCGATTACATTTATGGGCACAAAGTCCCAGTCAAACATTAGCTGACAAAAGCAGCCGCGGAACTGCTGATGCTGACCTTTGTCGGGCAGGACTGTACTTGCAGCATGGTCTCCCTGAAGGCTGTACAGATACGTGGCAGCGCGTTAGGTAGAACTTCTCATCGGCAGGAATGCGGGTAGCTGAAGCAGGTAGAACCTCCAATCAGCTTTAAAGGCGGTAGCTGGCATAAGTAGTGCATCCCATGCTTGTCCTTGTGCTTGGCACGTCTTGGCTCGGATCCCAAAGTTGGACACTTGTCGGATGATGTTGCTTGACACGTGCTTGCCTTGAAAGGCAGTTTATCCAACTTCGCCCAGGATCAGAGCGCCGTCGGGTTGCGCAGGTGAAAAACAACGCAGTTGGGGAGGCCTTTCATGCCTTAGTCAACTTCTGAGTTTGTCTCCCTACTGCGCACCGGTCAAAGGGCGCACTCCGACCTCGCTGCGAAGTCGGGTTGCGCACCGGTGGAAGCTGATTTACACCGCCGTACGGACTTCGCCTCGGAAAGGGGCGCACTCCGACTTCGCTGCAAAGTCGGGTTGCGCCCCAGCACTTAGTCATTTTTCCTGCCAGCCTGCTTACCAAGTGCGCCCAAAAAGCAGGGCGCACTCCGACTTCGCTGCGAAGTCGGATTGCGCCCAGAACACTTGTTCTTCTGGCTGATTCTGTCACACTGCGCACTTTGCACTCCTGCTGCGCTCCAACTGGAGGGCGCACTCCGACTTCGCTGCGAAGTCGGATTGCGCCCTGACACTTAGCCATTTTTCAGGGCACTCGCTGTCATTTTTGAGATTTGACCGAGGGGCTCAAGAGAAAGAGGGAAGAATGAGAATGTAGGGAAGAGAGAGAAAGGGGGAGAAGAGGAAGGGGAAAGAGAGGAAGAGGGAAAGGGAAGAGCAGCTCTCTTACAAAAATTGAAAACATTGCACCCCGTGCAAAATGTGACAACATTTCTGGCGGCTCGCGGGGTGTCGAGCTCGCCTCGGCGCAAAGAATCCATGCCTTCATCCATTGGGCGCAGAGGAACTTACTTCCCCTGCCCTCTGCTGCTCTGATCGTTCCCCTCGCGGCAACTGTTCTTCAGATCCACTTCCGGCAGCTGCCTCCTCGGATTCGCCTTCCGAATGCTCTCCAGCGTCGGCTTCTGCCTCGCAGATGCGCTTGTATGCGGCCTGGGCTTGGACCCAGGCTTCTGCTTCGAAGGGTCGGCGGTCAGCTACTTCTTCTAACGCTGCGTGGAATGCAGCGACCGTGTGCAAGTCGATGGTGAGGTATCTCTTTCCCAGCTCCTGGAAGTAGGAGCTGATCTTACAGCACTTGGACACCATCTGGGTGACTTGACTTTCTTGAATTGGCTCGGTCCAGCTATCGATTTCAGTCGTATCTGCCTCAAAGGACAGCCAATTCTCTTTCACCTGCTCATGGGTGAGAAACTCACCATTCTCAACATAGCCCGGGCACCCTAGTTCAGAGAGAGCGTGAAGGGGAGCCATACAAATGTCTCTTTCATGTTCGAATGCATCCAGCATTCGTCTGGCAACTCTCACCTCTTCTGCTTTCTTAAAATATTTATGCAAGGTTACCCTTGCATCTGCCCATTCTGCAGCGAATGAGGACATGGGGGAGAATTGGAGGCCATCGCGCTCGTGTTCTTGAAGTTTTATCGCCAGGTCCAGCCATTGCTTCGCCTGGCGTTCGGCCTCCTCTACCACAGGCTTTCCCTGGGCAGAAACTTCTTGGATCCTGGATGCGAAATCCAGGACAGACATGGCTTTATTCATGTGGGGCTTGCATCCCCGCAGCAGATCAGCCCGCATCTCCTTAACTTTGCTCTTTGAAAAGACCGTCGCTTGAGATGCTTTCTCTGCGGATTGCGACTGCGCTCGCTTCAAAGACTCCTGGAGCCGAGAAATCTGCTCCAGGGCTGCCTCGTTTCCGTTGCGGCTTCTTGCCGAGAAGCGGCCAGCTGGGCTTTTAATTCATCTATTTCTCGCTGCGCCGATTCCAGCTGCTCAGTGGACCTAGACAGGTCCTCTTCAAGCTGTCTTGTTTTGTCCTGCAACCGGAAAAGCTCTTCCCGTTCCTCCAAATTTTTGACAAGGAGATTATCCGCTTTACGAAGGATTCCATGAATCTCGTATTGCTGGTGGATATCGTCAAAGCTCTTCTCCTTTCTCTGAAGCTCGTAGTCCGCCCTGGTCATTTCCCGGAGAGGCTTCTTCACTTTTGGAGTTATCTTTTCTGTCGTGAGCACTCTCCTCTCGAAGTCAAACTTGGTGCGCTTTATCGGGGCGGCAATCTCCTCAGGTCTCCTCCGCTTCAAGTTTTGGAGAAAAGAGATAGGATATTCTACGGCTCTTGCTGCCAGAGGCAAATCGTCCGTGTTCTGGAGATCGTCCATGAAGTCCGGTTCCCCCAGCCTAGGGTTCTGCTGTGACAGCTCTCCTGCGAACAGGGAAATAGGAGGAACCGGAAGGACTTTGGAAGGAGCGGCCGCTTTTGAGGGCGACCGGGAAGTGGAGAGCGGAGCGGTTGATGCTGGAAGGGTTTCAAGCGGCTGAGGCGATGGATGCAACGGTGAACGCGCAGCTTCAGCACTAACCACGGGTGAAGGGTTTGGGGTTTGACTCAGGGATAGGGAGGCGTTGGGGTCCTGAGCAAACTGGTCGAAAGAATGGTGGCCGCTAGAAGGCTGTGGAGATGGGGAGGAAGATGCGGCCACGGCTTGCTCGGATTGAGCGGGAGATGGAGTCGAGGTAGGGCCAGATGGGATCTGAGGGAGCAGGGCAGCAGACGTACCTGCGGGCTCCGCTTGAGCCGATGTTGGATGAATGTCTGCGCTTCTGGTTCCGGCGGCTGGCTCAGGACTATCCAGAGAAACAACCTCTGGAGCGGTCCGGACGCGGCCGCGGCTCTGCGATCGACCGGTGCCCCTCTCTCCTTTTTTTCTCTGGAGCAATGGCTGGTTTGGAAGAAGGAGATGAAGTAGGTGCAGCGGGCGCTGATGTTCCCACGGTAAACTTGTACCGGGGTTTGACTTGCAGAAGATCTGCCGCGGCCGGTCCGCTCGCTGGTGGTGCTGGCGTCTTTTGTGCCTGAGGAGCCACCTCGGGCGCTGACTTGGCTGACTTTTGCGCCTTTTCGGGCACCACCTTGGAAGCAACAGGCTGCATTGGGTCCACTTGGATATCTGCTGGGCCCGCACTGGCAGTTGTAAAAGTGTACAACTGTTGGGAGGAAGACCCCCCTTTATAACCCTCGAAGGGACCTCGGGGAACGTAATCTCGGAATGCGAAAGGCCGCCAGCTGCCAATGTGCTGGTCATATAGAGCTGAAAAATCATCATCAACGGCCAGATTCCTCCTGATGGATTTATCGTGCTGCGTGCGGCACCTCATCTTCCAGCATTCAACAACTTTTTCTTTTGGCCAGTTAAGGCCTGCCAGCTTGGTGATGAGTTTCTTAAATCCCGGAGAAGTGAACTTGTGGTCCGGGTTTCGCTCGGGGTCATATGCTACCTCCTCGCAGTAAAACTCCTGCCACGGAGGCCATGCTTCCATCAAGTCAATCTCCCAGTCGAGGTCAACATGGACCACATCGCATCTGTCTTCGATTATATCCGCCCGGGGCAGATATGTGCAAACTTTCCCCTTATCCCGTATGGGTCGTACTTCCAGCGCTGCGGCAGCAGAATCAGGCCAATGTCAAAGAGCTCCCGCTCGAGATAGACATGCTGTCCTATCTCTGATATTTCGACGTTCGCCCAGGAAAGAGGATATTGAAAGATATGGCCCTTTTTCTTTCCCTGGCCGAACTCCTCTTCAACGTAATCCATCTGCCGCGCAACCTCCATCCCAAACTGATGATCCGTGCACCAGTAGGGCAGCAGATGAGGCTTGCCCTTGAATCCGTAGATTCTAACCACGATCCCCTGCGTCAGTCTAAAAACGTCCCCGAGCTTGTGATTCAACAAATAGTTTGTCATTTCCTACGGGGGGCGAGGGATCTCACCATCGCTAAAGACTGACATGACCAAGCCCAGAAAGTTGAAGTTGAACTTGTAATAAGACCCTTTCCGGTATAGGTCATCCGTCCATTCATAGACGGGTTGTGGCTCTCCCTTCTCATTTACCTTCTTCAGGTTAGGGATCGGCATACGGGAGTGCAAGTGATACAAACATAGCCAAGCCAAGAAGGAACTGAATCGAAATTCAGTTGACTGCTTTTTCTGTAGCTTCACCAGGCTGGAGTGAATGGCGTATGCAAGCCAGTCCGCCCAGTCGAAGAAGATCGGGCGCTTCCCACTTTTCTGCGCTGCTGGTTCATAAGATTCTCCGCATAGGAGACATTCTGCCAGCGCTAGCTGGTACGGCCGTACCAGCTCGTCAGAGTCGCAGCCGAGGACCCACGCCAGGATGGTGTATATGTATTTATTTTGAAACCTTTCCAGGGGTATGGGGCCGGTTGGCCATTGTCCAGCTGCGAGCGGGGCGTTCAGCTCTGAGTTGAGGAAATCCCTCATCTTTTTTGTATGCGTAAAGCGCCCCGCTTGCTCGCCAAGATTTATCCTTTTAACAATCGTGCTGGAGTCATATTGCAACCCCGGGCGAAGGCCGGCTGGACGGTCTCTCTGCGGAGTGCGAACAAGGGTTTTCCGCTACAGTTGCAAATTTGTCGGGTAGCTGGCCTGTAATGTCTGACAATGATGTCGACCAGCTCCGGGCATAGGTGGACAGGAGGGCACAAGAACCGATGAAGGTTCGACTTGTACGCAGCCCCGAAATGGTGAGAGGGCGAAACTTTATCCGCCCAATTTTCCACATTTATCCGCAGTTTAGTAAGGCTCATGGAAAACGAGCCGTCCTTGTACCTAGACAGGTAATTAACCGGTGGTGGTGGGGCTTGCCCACGCTGTACTTTCTTTGTCCGGGATTTTGACTTTTGATCCCGCGGCGTCTCACTCCTGAAAACATTTGACTGCGGGGAATCTCCACTTTCGCGCTCTTCGCTGGATTGAGCTGGCATTGGCAACTTTCCTTTGTCCATTCCTTCGAAACAACAATAATTATGACCTCTGGACGTCTGCAGAAGATTTCGCAGTCACAGGAATAACTTGCACGATTTGGCATATCTGGGTGCATCAGACCTCCTTTTAATGATAATGACAGCGTCATTAATGGTGCGTAGGAGGGGGTAGGTCGGCCGGCTAGTGAAGAAGTTATGTTTTTTGGTGTCTGCGCAGGAGAACGTCTTGAAAGATGTACCCTGGTTACCGCGCCATGCCTCCTTGATCGCGTTTTTCTTGAAGGTTGCGCAATCATTAAATCTGACTTTGAACGCTGCGCCATGGCTGACGTCACTGCCACAATCCGGGCACACTGCTCAAGGAAAAACCCTTTTGGTTTGGAAACCCAACCTTCACAGCCGTTGCGCGCCCTGGGCCCACACTTGGAGTATTAATTTTTTATTTATTTTTTTATAAACCATCCAAGCTGCGCCCAGGAAACAGGGCGCAATCGGACTTCGCCCCAAAATTGGGCGCAATCCGACTTCGCCCGCGCAGTCGGACTTCGCCCCAAAATTGGGCGCAGTCCGAACCGACACTTGCTTCTTTTCTGTTGCTGCTTTCACTTCCCAGCTGCGCGCCTTGGATGGGCGCAACTCGAACTTCGCCCGAAAACCGGGCGCAGTCCGAACTTACGCCTAGTCCCTTCTGCTGCCTTTGCTCTTTTCTTTGGTGAACCACCCGAGCTGCGCCCGGAAAACGGGGCGCATCTCATACTTCGCGCGAAACCTGGGCTCGCCCAAACTTCGCGCGCGAAGTCAGACTTCGCCTTGAAAGTCAGCGCAGTCCGAACAATTAACTCCCTTTTGATGCTCTTTCTCCAACTGCGCCCTTTGGGTGGTGCGCAGCCCGACTTCGCTGCGAAGTCGGGTTGCGCACCCGGACTTAGCAGATTTTTACTGTTTTCTTGGGCAGTCTCCTTTTACGAACTTCGCTCTTTTTCAGGGGCGACCCCTGATTTCGCCGCGAAGTCAGAGCTTTCTCCTTCTGTCCGACTTGGGCTTATTTAAACCGGAAAAACTGAAAGCTGAAAACTGTACATACCGAAATTTAAAAAAGCATAAGGGAAATATGTTACAAGGAAGGGCCCGTTAGGACACCTTCAACAGCGATATATTTTCAAATGGAACCCGTTAACGGGAATAGGCAGGAGCTGACCCTCCATATCCCGAAGTATGTAAGCGTTGAGCTGGTTCACCCGGGCGATCTGATAAGGGCCCTCCCAGAGGGCATCGAATTTTCCGTGGTTGCCCGGCTTCGCCTTTAATGAGTCCCACTTCAGCACCAGGTCCCCGATTTCAAAAACTCGGGCAGTGGTGCCTTTCGCAAACCAGCCTTGAGTGGATTCAACATGCTTGGTGAAGGCCCGGTATGCTTTTTCCCCCGTCTTCCTCCAACCTGCAGGAGTTGGCACAGTCTGTCATCCATCGGATCTCCGCTGCTTCTCTCTTCGTCCAACATCCCGAGAGCGGGGATTTCAATGTGAGATGGCATGACAGCCTCTTTGCCATAGACGAGCGCATAGGGGGACGTTTTAATGGACGTCTTGAACGAAACTCTGTCCGCCCACAACGCCCGGTTCAGAAGTGAATGCCAAGTCCGCTTGTTCCTTTCAATGGTCCTTCTGATGATCTTCAGAAGGTTCTTGTTAGTAGACTCAGCAAGGCCATTCCCCTGCGGGTAGTAATTAGAAGACATTTTGTGATAAATGCCAAGTTTGCCAGTGTACTCCGTGAGTACAGCGCCTGCGAACCCCGGACCATTGTCCGTTACAATTGACTCTGGAACCCCGAAGCGGGTAATCAGGCTCTCAAGGAACCCGATGACCGTTTCTTGGTCCGCGTTTTTGGTTGGGATCGCCTCTGCCCACCGTGTGAAGTAATCGGTGGCTGTAAGAATAAACTTGTGTCCGGCAGAGGAATTAGGCGAAATCACCCCAATGAAGTCTAGACCCCATTGCTGGAACGGAGTCTCGGCCTGAATCGGTTGAAGGGGCAGGGGTGCTTTTCTGTTTCTGCCAGCAAACCTCTGGCATTGATCACACTTGGAACAGACCGCATAAGCGTCTGTAAATAGAGTGGGCCAATAGTACCCGGCTCTAATTATTTTCAAGGCCGTAGGCCTTGCAGAATGATGACCTCCAGGCATCCCGGAATGAAAATCTCCGAGGACCCTGGACTGGTCTGATTTCCTGATGCAACGCAACAGGATGCCGTCAATGTTTTTGAAGTAAAGCCCCTCGGGGCGAAGAGTGTACTTGAGTGCACCTAGCCGAAATCTCCTTCGTTGTGAGGCGTTCAGGTGATCTGGACATCTTCCGGTGCAGAAATATCTCACCAGTTCATCTGTCCAGTCACTCCCCTCCGATAAGGAGTTGGCCAGGTTGATGCTTGTTGCTGTGTCCTCCCACTTACAGGCGGAGATGCCGGCTACAGCGCTTCGGGCCAGCTCCTGACACAAGGCTCGGCCTCTGATAAGCTTGGTGGGCCGCACTTCGATGTCGAACTCCTGGATTTTTGCAATCCATCCTGCTCTCTTGTGACCCGGCTCCCCTTGTATGATGAAGCTTCGAACGTCCGGGTGAATCACAAAGACAGTCGTTTTGCTCTGGGAGACAAAGTGCCTGAACTTCCGGAGCGATTTCATGACAGCGTGAACCTGCCGCTCTATAAAGTTGTACTTTTCTTCATGCGGCTGAATCACTTGGCTCAGGAACGCTATGGGGCGCTCCTCGCCATCGTCTCCCTTCTGAGTCAGGACTGCGGCGTAACTTTCCGGTTCTCCCACCGCGTAGAGGATGAAGTCCTTGGAGTAGTCCGGGTTTATCAACACCGGAGCTTGCACAATTCGAGCCTTGATTTCCTCGAAGGCTTGCTCTCTCTCATCAGTCCATTCGTAAATTGTATCTTTTTTCAGCAGTTCGGCCATAGGCTTGATCACCTGTGCGAAGTCCGGGATGAACTTCCGCACGAAGTTAATCTGGCCGAAGAAGGACTGCAGCCCTTTTTTATCAATTGGGGCTGGCAAGCGAAGGAGGGCTTCTGCTCTGTCAGGGTCAATGGCGAGGCCTTTCTCGGAGATGACATGTCCCAACAGCTTTCCTTCTTTTACCGCGAAGACAGACTTCTTCGGGTTTATGGAAATGCCGAATTCTCGACACCTCTCAAATATTTGCCGCAGGTGGGAAACATGATCCCCTCTTTGGTGAGAGAAAACAGTCATGTCATCAAGGTAGATGACAATGATCTTATTGAGCAGCTCTCGGAAGGCCAGGTCCATGGCCCTTTGGAATGTGGCACCAGCATTGGATAAGCCGAAAGGCATGCGCTGATAGGCGAACGTCCCCCATTTGGTGGTGAACGCCGTTTTATGCTGGTCCTCATCCCTGACCCAAATCTGGTTGTAGCCGGAAAATCCATCTAGAAGTGAGAATCTCTGGGCTCCAGCAACGATGTGTAGAATTTGATCAATTTGGGGAAGCGGATAATGGTCCTTGAGGGAGGCCTGATTCAGGTTTCTGAAATCGACACAGAGACGGATGTCGCCATTCTTCTTCCTCACAGGCACCAAATTCGCAACCCAGGATGAATGTTTGATGGGGTAGATGATTTTGGCCTCGAGCATCTTCAAGAGCTCGGCTTTCATCATGGCCTCGATTTTCGGATTTACGGCCCTCTGCTTCTGCCGGAACGGCTTGGCGCCATCCTCTAGCTCAATGGTATGCTGGATTACATCTCTGTCATACCCCTTCAAATCCTCGTAGCACCAGGCCACGATGTCGGGGAACTCTTGGCACAGTGATCTGATCCGCTCAAGTTCCTCCGGAGTGCAGTCTGTCCCGACCTTGATGGTTTTACCAGGTTCGAGTTCCAGGTCGGCATACTGCTTCGGGTCTACTTTGATCCTATGAGATATAGCTCTGTCATTCTGATCAAATAGACTCTCCAATGTAATCAGTCCTTTTGGGACATGATTATTTTTCAACTGTATCAACCCCTCATATTGCTCGTCATCAGGGTCTCTACTCTCGATTGAACATGCTTCATTTACCAAAAATGTGACGATCTCCTCGTCACAATCGAACACCTGCCAGTGGGTGTCCTTATCAGGCACAGAAGGCCTGTAAATAGTGCGAACCGGCTTCGGTTTCTGGACAACGTCGTCAACCGGAACGTACCTGGCTCCAACAGACGCCAAAATGTCAGCGTGTTTGTTTTTCTCACGCGATATCGCCTTGACATTCAACGAGTCAAACGACTCCATCAGGTCCCACACCCGGTTGCGGTACGCCTTGAGATAGTGCTTTTTGGAGGCGCACTTGTTCGTAACCTGGTGACACACCAGCTCTGAATCTCCAAAGATCTGCAGGTGTTTAATCCCCAGCCTCTCTGCCTTTCGCAAACCCAAGCATAGGGCTTCATACTCCGCCGAGTTGTTAGTGCAACTCCAGGCCAGCCTGTAGGTATAGTCTTTCTGGATCCCGGTTGGAGAAACCAGAAGCACCCCTGCACCGGCGCCATTTTTGCATCGCGCGCCGTCAAAGAAAAGCTTCCACAGCTTCTCAGGTGCAGGTCCCACTTCCTTTTCAGCTGACTTGTCAAGCCTCTCGGGCTGTACAATGGTGTAACAACCCTGCTTGTGTCTCAATTACGGCATTGAAATCCCGCAAAGAGAACTCATCTTCGAGCTGTAGCACTTCGAGGGCTTGCTCCGTCAGCTCTACCGTCACCAGTTCTTCCTCGGACAGCTGGACCATGCAGTCCAACTCTTCTCCGGGTATCTTCTCTACTAGGAAGGTGGAAGGCTTCTCATTAAAGATTCTCACTCTTCTTCCTTTGAAGGGCACTTCCATGTGTGAGTAGTCTAGAGACAGGTACCCGCCCAGCTTCGCAGTGAACTCCCTGGAGAGACACATGCCGAAGTAGGGAGCCAGGTCAACAACCACGACCTCTTGGATGACCACGATGTCGAGAGCCTTATGCAGCCGAATAGGGATGTCCTTTATGACACCAACTGTCTTGACAGGGGTGCCGTCCAATTGCAGCACGCCTTGGCTGCTCCTTGTGTACTCCATCCCGATCTCGTCACAGACGGCTTTCGGCATAACAGTCGTGGAAGCGCCAGAGTCCACCATGCAGTTGTGTACTATGTGCCCTTGCATCCGTAAAGACAGATAGAAGGGAGGCGGTCTGTTCTTCCCAGTGGCTGAGACTGTCAGAGGTTGAACCAGGACAGCGGGCTGTATCTGCTTGCCGTTCTTCATGTTTTTCAGAGATTCCTGCAGCAGATCCACCTGGCCTGGGAGCAGAAGAGCATCGTACATGCTGATTCTAGCGGGTGTTCTTTTTAACTCGTCTACTATGCTGTAGCCCGAGGTGCTAGCTCCTTCTGCTTCTTTTGCCGGCTCATACTTCGTCCGGTACTGCTGGGTGGCCTCAACTCTCTGTCTCTTGGTCAGAGACGGGTACTTCAGCTTCTCCTGGGCTTGTTCTTTGGTTTCAGCTGGAGGCTGAGGTTCGGGAGCTTTAGCCGGAACTGGAGCTTTTGCTATAGGAGGCTTGGCTGGAATAGGGGCTGCCTTTACCGGAGGAGGCTTGGCTGGAGCTTTGTCTTTGGATGCCTTCTCCTGGGCTGTGTAGGGCCACAACCGCTTGTACGGTGGCAGCCCGCCAGGCTGCGGTTTTTCTCTTCTGGTGTATACTTTCAGAGGTTTGGCAGCATCTGCAGTTTTCTTTTCTTCCTTGGCGGGCGGCACTAGATTTTCCTCTGGGAGGGCAAAGTTGGCTTCGCCGTCCAGGATCATGTAGAGTTCATCGTCCTCTATGGCGCTGCCGGCCAAAGTCTGGATGTAGTGCTGGTGCAGTGTGCAGTCTTCCTCCGAATGCGGGTCGTTGCACGTAGTGCACCAGTTGACCTGGTCAGAAGGACCAGGTTGGTCTTCTATAGCAAGCATTTCTTGGAGGCGGACGCCTCTGCAGCTTGTTGTTCTGGAGGCCTGTCTTTTGTTAGCGCCGGGGGCGGATATGGCCTCCTAGGAGCGAGGTCCATCTGGGCCTGCTTCTTCTTCAGAGCGGTCATGTCATTGGACATGGCATGATAACCTGAGGCCAAAGCCCGTACCTCCTGGAGGATTGTGTTCTGAATGTTATTGTCAGGAGGCGGCAATTGTGCCGGTGGAGGCAATGCGGCTAATGGAGGAGGATTGGAATAAGGTGCGTATTGCGGGGGAGCAGGGAGTGCTGGAAAATGCGGAGGAGGAGGAGGCGGGTGAGGATAATGCATTTGCGGCGGGCCGTAAGGAGTTACGACCGGCGCCGGATTCCATTGCTGCTGGGGTTGCTGCCCTGATGTGGACGGCGCATCACCAGAAGCTGATGGATATTGGGATCTGGGGAAGTCGGGACGAATGGGTTCCTGCACCCTGGACGGGAGTCTGCCGATGGAAATGATATCCGCTTCAGCTTGCTGGGCAGCATCGTACAGAGCAGGAAACGAGTCTATTCTGGCAATCTTCAGCAGCAGGCATATGTCTGAGTTGAAGGATCTCAGGTAGTAGTGAGCAGCCATGCCAGCTGAAGGCCGAAGTTCACGAGGTACCCGTTTCCAGGATCTCGCAAACCTGATGTTAAAGTCAGACACCTCCTCTTGGGGGTGTCTCTGGATACTTTGGAACTGATGCAGCAAAGAAGTGGGGTCAGCAGACTCGTTGCATCCTTTCACGAGCCTTCTGGCGAGCTGGGGCCACCCTGTGATAGATCCCTCTGGCAGCGATCTCCACCAGTAGAGAAGCTTTCCCCTTAGGGAAAGGGCCAGCAGACGGGTCTTCACACTTTCGTCAGTAATGGAGTGCAATGCAGCCAGGGCAAGGATGTCCTGGATGTGCTCGTACGCCGTCTTGTCGTAGCCGTCGTATGTAGGGATGGATTTTAAGGCAGCAGGGGGCACAGCTTGCTGTCCGACCAGGGCCAAGGGCCCCGTAGAGTCCACCGCCGGGAAGAGATCATCATCATTCTGCTGCTGGGCAGCCATTTCTTCTTCTTCTCCTCCGTCGGTTGTATACTCAGTGTCGGTACCTTCCGAGGATGTAGATTCCTCTTCTTCCTCGGCCTCTTCTATTTCGTTCTCAGCTCCTTCGACCTCGGCTTCGGCTTCTTCTCGGATTTCAGCCTCGGCTTCGTCGACACGAGCTTGTTGATCAGCCAGCCTGACAATTTCGCCTCGAGCGTCGATGTTTAGTTCGTAAAAGGCAGGCGGGTTTCTCGGATCCCTTGCTCGCCACCTTCTCGTTTGCATGAAGGTGCTAGGACCGGTCTTTCGGACTCAGAGAATATGTTCGTGGAGAGTCGCCAGGTGTTCTGATTTTGAACAGCAATGAAGCGAACACCGGTGCTTCGATTCTGTTTGGGGGTGGGAAACTTCCTTGTCCCACCGGGCGTGCCAGAAACTGTTGGTCACGAATCCGCCATGAGGAAAGGATTTGTTGCTTTTGCGCCCTAGGACCCGCAAACCAACATTGAAAGGCCGGAAGGAAGGAATGCCTTCCGTGCCAATCTCCGGAGAAGGCCGGCTTCCTGTGGGGTTTTGAGGTTCAAGATAAGAGTGCAGGGAAAGAGATAAAAATGCAGAAAGGAATCCAAATTAGATTGGAGTTGGGTGGGGGGAACTAACAGTACGGCAACGCATCAATCACCACTACTAACACCAATATAACCATAATACACCACTATGGATGCTGTCACCAATCAGTAGAACAGAGTCCGGTATATGTTTTGTATTAAGAGCCAGAAGCACAGCTACAATGGTTCCCTAACAGACATTCCCTCCAAGGAACTAACAGTACGGCAACGCATCAATCACCACTACTAACAACACTATAACACAAAACATAACCAGAAAACTGCCACTAATCGTTTGCCCTATGTATCCTTTAATTTATGCACCTTAGGAATACCTGACCACCAAATGCTGAAGTGAATCAACAAGCCATGACACAGGAAAGCGTAAGGCAGAAATGTCAAGGAGAGGCAGCATACAAAATAAAAACAGTGAAACAGCACCAAGTGTATGTATTTAATTAGAAGGCAGAAGCACAGCTACAATGGTTCCCTAACAGACATTCCCCTTCCACCACTTTACAATGAAAACGTGGTGGCTATTTATAGCCTGAGAACCCCCCGATTACATTTATGGGCACAAAGTCCCAGTCAAACATTAGCTGACAAAAGCAGCCGCGGAACTGCTGATGCTGACCTTTGTCGGGCAGGACTGTACCTGCAACATGGTCTCCCTGAAGGCTGTACAGATACGTGGCAGCGCGTTAGGTAGAACTTCTCATCGGCAGGAAGGCGGGTAGCTGAAGCAGTAGAACCTCCAATCAGCTTTAAAGGCGGTAGCTGGCATAAGTAGTGCATCCCATGCTTGTCCTTGTGCTTGGCACGTCTTGGCTCGGATCCCAAAGTTGGACACTTGTCGGATGATGCTGCTTGACACGTGCTTGCCTTGAAAGGCAGTTTATCCAACTTCGCCCAGGATCAGAGCGTCGTCGGGTTGCGCAGGTGAAAAACAACGCAGTTGGGGAGGCCTTTCATGCCTTAGTCAACTTCTGAGTTTGTCTCCCTACTGCGCACCGGTCAAAGGGCGCACTCCGACTTCGCTGCGAAGTCGGGTTGCGCACCGGTGGAAGCTGATTTACACTGTCGTACGGACTTCGCCCTGGAAAGGGGGCGCACTCCGACTTCGCTGCGAAGTCGGGTTGCGCCCCAGCACTTAGTCATTTTTCCTGCCAGCCTGCTTACCAAGTGCGCCCAGAAAGCAGGGCGCACTCCGACTTCGCTGCGAAGTCGGATTGCGCCCAGAACACTTGTTCTTCTGGCTGATTCTGTCACACTGCGCACTTTGCACTCCTGCTGCGCTCCAACTGGAGGGCGCACTCCGACTTCGCTGCGAAGTCGGATTGCGCTCTGACACTTAGCCATTTTTCAGGGCAACTGCTGTCATTTTTGAGATTTGACTGAGGGGCTCAAGAGAAAGAGGGAAGAATGAGAATGTAGGGAAGAGAGAGAAAGGGGGAGAAGAGGAAGGGGAAAGAGAGGAAGAGGGAAAGGGAAGAGCAGCTCTCTTACAAAAATTGAAAACATTGCACCCCGTGCAAAATGTGACAACAGTTCCGAGGAGGCCATATCCTCCTCCCGCACTGACAAGAGATCAAGCGGCTCAAGCGCAAAGGCCTCCAGCAAGAAATGCTGTCAGCAATGCTCAAACTGGCACAGCTGATCGCGTGAACTAGTGCTCCACTTGCAATGACCCCCATGGGGAAGACAGTTGCACGCTACATCAGCATTATATTCAAACCCTTGCGGGTAGCGTCATAGAGGATGAAGCATACATGATCCGGGATGACGAGAGTAACTTTGCAGTTCCCGACGAAGATCCTGTGTCACTCTTGACCAAGGAGGGTAAAAAAGCCAATTGAGGCCACCCCGGCCCAGATAAAGTCGTTAAAGGTGTATACAAGAAGGGAGAGGACGCAGCCTGCTGTGGCAACTCCTGATAAGCCACCTTTACCTCCGACTGCCAAAGAGAAGCCCCCGGCGCTCAAGGCTCCAGTAGTCAAGGCTCCACCGACTCAACCTCCAGCAGAAACAAAAGAGCAAGCTCTAGAGAAGTTGAGGTACCCGTTGCTGATAAAGAGACAGAGGGTTGAGGCCACGCAGCAGTACCGCACCAGGTATGAGCTAGCAAAGGAAGCGAAAGGGGCCGGTACTTCAACCTACAACATAGTTGATGAGCTCAAGAAGACCCCGGCAAAAATAAGCATGTATGATGCCCTTCAGCTCCCAGGTCAGGTTGATTTGTTGCAAGAATCCCTAAAGAATGTAAAAGGTGGAAAGCCACCGCAGCCTGCTGTGTTAGCTCAGCCCTTGACGACTTTTGCTACCGAAAAGAACAGACCGCCGAATTTTTATTTATCTTTGCGGATGGAAGGCCACATAGTGCATAATTGCATGGTGGACTTCGGTGCTTCGACTACTGTCATGCCAAGGGTTGTCTGCGAAGAAATTGGTATGGAATACACGAGGAGCAGCCAAGGGGTTCTACAGTTGGACGACACTGCTGTGAAGACAGTTGGCATCATCAAAGACATCCCCATCCGGCTTCATAAAGCGCTTGACATCATGGTCATCCAAGAGGTCGTAGTGGTTGACTTGGAACCTTACTTCGGCATGTGTCTCTCAAGGGAGTTCACTGCCAAGCTGGGTGGATATTTGTCGCTGGACTATTCACATATGTAGGTACCTTTCAAAGGAAGGAGGTTGAAAATTTATAATGAAAAACCTTCCACTTTTCTGGTCGAGAAGATACTTGGGGAAGAGCAGCAAAATGACATGGTTCATCTGACGACCGAGGAGCTGGTAGAAGTGGACCTGGTGGGAGAAACCCTAGAGCAGCTGCAAGTGGAGGACGAGTTCTCCTTGTTGGATTTCAACGCCATGATCGAGACAGAACTAGGCTGCTACTCCGTCACTAAGCCTGAGAGACACGACCAGACGGCTAAAAAGGACATAGGTCCTACCCCGATAAGCTGTGGAAGCTGTACTTTGATGGCGCCCAATGCAAGAATGGCGTCGGGGCAGGAGTCCTTCTGATCTCCCCATCTGGTATCCAAAAAGACTACTGTTACAGGCTGGCCTGGAGTTGCACTAATAATGCGGCGGAGTACGAAGCCTTATGCTTAGGCTTAAAAAATGCGGAGAGGCTCGGGATCAAGCACCTGCAAATCTTTGGCGACTCAGAGCTGGTGCACAACCAAATCACGAACAAGTGCGCCTCCAAGAAGCATTACCTCAAGGCGTACCGTAACCGTGTCTAGGATCTGATGGAGTCGTTTGACTCCTTGAATGTCAAAGCCATCTCCCGCGAGAAGAATAAGCATGCTGACATATTTGCGTCTGTTGGAGCCATGTACATCCTGGCTGATGACACTATGCAAAAGCCGAAGCCGGTTCGTACTATTTACAGGCCTTCTGTGCCTGATAAGGACACCCACTGGCAGGTGTTCGATTGTGACGAGGATATTGTCACCTTTATGATACATGAAGCTAGTTCAATCGAAGGTAAAGATCCTAATGACGAGCAATATGAGGGGTTAATACAGTTAAAGAATAATCACGTCCCAAAAGGACTGATCACCTTAGAGAGCCTGTTTGATCAGAATGATAGAGCTATATCCCACAGGATCAAAGTAGACTCTAAGCAGTACAAAGACCTGGAATTGGAACCTGAAAAGGTAATCAAGGTCGGAATAGATTGCACTACCGAAGAGTTAGAGCAGATCCGGGCCCTGTGTGAAGAGTACCCAGACATTGTAGCCTGGTGCTACCAAGATCTAAAGGGATATGACAGGGAGATGATCCAACACACTATAGAGCTTGAAGAACATGTGAAGCCCTTCAGGCAGAAGCAAAGGGCAGTCAACCCAAAAATCGAATCAATGATGAAAGCCGAGCTCATGAAGATGCTGGAAGCAAAAATCATCTATCCTATCAAGCATTCCTCTTGGGTCGCAAATCTGGTTCCCGTGAGGAAGAAGAATGGAGACATTCGCCTCTGCGTGGATTTCCGCAATCTCAACCAGGCTTCGTTGAAGGACCATTATCCACTCTCGCAAATTGATCAAATCCTTCACGTGGTTGCAGGGGCTCAGAGATTCTCTCTCCTAGATGGGTTCTCCGGCTATAATCAGATCTGGGTAAAATATGAGGACCAGCACAAGACAACTTTCACCACCAAGTGGGGGACGTTCGCCTATCAGCGCATGCCCTTCGGTCTTTCCAATGCAGGGGCTACGTTCCAGAGAGCTATGGACTTGGCGTTTCGTGAGTTGCTCAATAAAATCATTGTTATCTACTTGGATGACATGACTATGTTTTCGCACAAAAGAGAAGACCACACCTCCCATCTGCGGCAAGTATTTGAAATATGTCATGAATTCGGCATATCCATCAACCAAAAGAAGTCAATCTTCACGGTGAAGGAGGGTAAATTGCTAGGCCATGTTATTTCTGAGAAGGGCCTTGCAGTTGACCCCGACAGAGCAGAGGCTCTTCTTCGTTTGCCCATCCCGGTCAACAAGAAAGGGCTGCAGTCATTTTTTGGACAGATCAACTTTGTAAGGAAGTTTGTCCCTGACTTTGCCCAAGTGATCAAGCCCATGGCCGAGCTCTTGAAGAAGGATGTTGACTTTGTCTGGACCGAAGAGAGGAAGAAAGCCTTCGAGGAGATCAAGGCCAGGATTGCCCAGGCTCCAGTATTGATAAATCCAGATTACTCCAAGGACTTCATCCTTTATGCGGTGGGAGAACCCAAAAGCTACGCTGTAGTTTTGACTCAGAAGGGAGACGACGACGAGGAGAGACCGATAGCATTCTTAAGCCAAGTGATCCAGCCGCACAAAGAGAGGTATCATTTTATTGAGTGGCAAGTTCATGCAGTTATGAGGTCCTTGAGAAATTTCAAGCACTTCGTCTCTTAGAGCCGGATTACTATCTTCGTGATACACCCCGACGTCAGGAATTTTATCATCCAAGGGGAGCCTGGTCACAAAAGGGCCGGATGGATTGCCAAAATCCAGGAATTCGACATAGAGGTACGACCCACCAAGCTAATCCGAGGTCGGGCTCTATGCCAGGAATTGGCCCGAAGTGCTGCGGCTGAACTCTCTGCTTGTCAGTGGGAGGATCCAATGACAGGAATCAACCTTGCCAACTCCTTATCAGAGGAGAGTGATTGGACGAATGACCTAGTGTGGTATTTCAACACTGGGAGATGTCCAAATCATCTCACAAAGAAGGAGGTTTAGGCTTAATGCCTTGAAGTATGTACTACGCCCCGAGGGGCTGTATTTCAGAAATATTGACGGCATCCTGTTGCGGTGCGTCAAAGAATCAGACAAACCGAAGGTCCTCGGCGAATTCCATTCTGGGATTCCAGGAGGACACCATTCAGGATAGGCCGACGGCCTTGAAAATTATCAGAGCAGGCTATTATTGGCCCACCCTCTTCACAGACGTGCATGTGGTCTGTCAAAAAAGTGAGAAATGCCAAAGGTTCGCCAGCAGAAATCAGAAGGCGCCCATGCCCCTTCAACCAACTCAAGCTGAGACTCCATTTCAGCAGTGGGGTTTGGACTTCATTGGGACGATAACGCCCAACTCTTCGGCGGGGCATAAGTTTATCCTAACAGCCACGGATTACTTTACCCGATGGGCCGAGGCAGTGCCTACAAAGCATGCTGACCAGGAAACGGTCATTGGTTTCCTAGAGAGCCTCATCACCCGTTTCGGTATTCCAAAGGCAATTGTCACAGACAATGGTCCAGGGTTTGCGGGCGCTGTACTCACAGAATTCACCAGCAAGTACGGCATTTACCACAAAATGTCTTCGAACTACTACCTGTAGGGGAACGGCTTAGCCGAGTCCACCAACAAGAATCTTTGAAGATTATAAAGAAGACGGTGGAAAGGAACAAAAGATCGTGGCATCTGCTTCTGGATCGAGCGCTATGGGCGGACCGTCTCTCCTTCAAAAAATCCATCAAGACGTCGCCATATGCACTTGTGTACGGTAAAGAGGTTGTCTTGCCCACACACATTGAGATGCCCGCACTTTGCCTGTTAGAAGATGAGAAAGGCGTCAAAGACCCTGTTGATGCCCGATTGGCTCAGTTGTTGCAATTGGAAGAGGAAAGAGAAAAAGCGTATCAGGCCTTTACCAAGCATGCTGAGAAAACGCAGAACTGGTTTTCAAAGGGAACCATTGCCCGAGTCTTCAAGATCGGGGACTTAGTGCTGAAATGGGACTCATATAAGGCCAAACCAGGCAATCATGACAAGTTTGATGCCTTTTGGGACGGCCCCTTCCAAGTCGTCCGAGTGAACCAGTTCAACGCGTTTGTGCTAAGAGACATGGAGGGCCAGACCCTCCCGATACCTGTTAACGGCTTTCATCTGAAAGCCTACTACCATTGAAAGTTGTCAAAGGTTTTCCCTTGTACATATTTTTGATTTCCGTTGTGTCAATTTATTTTTTTGAATATAAATATTGCTTTCAGTTCAGTTAGTTTCCTGCTTCAATCCGGAAAAGAGAGTCAAGTGTTTTGGAAAAAGGTGCATGGCAGTTCGAAAAAATGACTAAGGCAGGGAGTGTCATCCGAAGGCGCAGAAACCTCAAATTTTTGTGACGTCGGGAGGTTCCAGGGCCACAGCAAGCAAGAGAAAAAAGTATTGGGAAGCCGCCCAACTTCGCAGCGAAGTCGGACGGCGCGCCCTGTTTAATGCGCCAGCGGACGGAGACAAGCAAAAAAGTATAAAATTTTTCTAAGTGTCCCGCCCGACTTCGCGACTTTTCCTTGCGCTGTCGGATGGTGCACACTAAAATTTGTGCACTCCGGCGGGCGCGTCTCAGGGGCATGTGATAATTTCGAAATTTGTCGAAGTGTCGTCCTCCCAAGGGCGCGCGTTTCATAGTGTGAAGTCGGACGGCGCCCATTTTTTGAGCGCACTTGGTCGGGGAGATAAAAGAAATCACAAGTTTTACCTAAGGTTTCCCAGCACGCTTGTCGAGTCAAATGCTTCGAAGCGTGTGCCCAGTTGGCAGCAATGACGTCATTAAAGGCACAAGTTTTGAAAAGTTTAAGGAATGATTGCGCAAATTTTGAAGCGGGTTTCATAAATGAAAAAGCGCACCCAGGTCCAATGATTTACAATTTGCGGAATAACGGCGCTACCGTCGAGGAATAACGGCGCTACTCACCCACTTCAAGCAACAAACTTTAAATTCATCGGACGCCATTAATGCTGCTTTTACCCATTTGTAGAAAAGGCATTTTACTTACTCAGTAATATCAGTGTTGCTGAAGAAATTCGAGCTGCACTGTGAAAGAGGAGAAATTGCGAATTTTGCTAAGTTTCAGCTATGAATTCTGGTAACTCTCAACTCCATGAGTGAGAAACCAAGCGCAGAAAAAGGGAAAGCGCCTATGCAGGCAGAGTCCAACGCTTCAGAGAGAATCCGAGGGGCAGACTGTCTCGAGTGCTCATGGAAGTGAAGCGCCGAAGGAGAAAAGGGGAAAAACCAGGGCGAGAAGCGCCAGGAGGCAAGGTCCTCCCCCACCGCCCGTAGACCGCCTAGCCGAGTACCGAGACGGCAATTATTCAATTAGCCTCACAGAGCTACGGGTAACTGTAAAAGATTGGTCCGATAAGGTTTCACCCTCACACCATTTCGGCGTTGTCTATAAGTCGAACCTTTACTAGTTCTTGTGCCCTCCTGTCCACCACTGCCCGGAATTGGTCGAGTCAATCGTAGTATATTACAAACCGGCTACCCAACAGGTTTGCGACTGCCAGGGAAGAGTGATGTTTACCCTCTTCAAGGAGAGCGTCCAACCAGCTTTCGCGCCAGGGATCGAGCCAGACCCTAATGGCATACTCAAGAAGATTAACCTGGACGAACATGCGGCCAGGGGTGGCGAATCAAAGTGGATGAGGGATTTCCTCAATTCAGAGCTAAAACATCCACTGTCAACTTAAGGGTGGCCGTTGCGCCCGATACCCTTGGCACAGTTCAAAAGCCAATACATATATACCATACTTGCCTGGGTTCTGGGCTACGGCACTGACGAGGTGGTGCACCCCTACCAGCTGGCCCTTGTCGAATGCATTCTGCTTGTGGAGTTCTATAACTCTAGTGCCCTGAAAAGGGGGAGGCGCCCAATTTATTTCGATTGGGCACACTGGGTAGCCTATGCCATCCATTCTAATCTTGTGAAGTTGCAGCAGAAGCAGACAACAGAATTCAGGCACTGTTCATTTCTCGTATGGCTGTGCCTATATCACATGCACTACAGGATGAAGACCGTTGAAGTTCGGAAGGTGGATGAGAAGGGCGCGCCGCTGCCAGTGTATGAATGGACGGACCTGTTGTACAGAAGGGAGTCGTATTACGATTTCAATTTCAAATTTCTGGGCATTACCCTGGCTCTCTTCAATGGTCGGGCGCATCGCCCTCTTTATTTTATGACGAAGCACCTGGTAAATAGCAAATTTGGGGATACTTTTCAGTTGACTCAAGGAATCATCATTGGGGTTTTCGGATTTAAAGGAAAACCATTTCTGTATAGAATATCACTTTGGCCTCGAGGCAGCGCGGCAAATGGATTGCGTTGAAGAAGAGTACGACCATGGGAAGAAGAAAAGCCCCATCTTCAACTATCCTTTCACCTGGGGAGACGTTGAGGTTCACGAGGTTGGGCAGCATGTATATCTAGAACAAACCCTCCTCAGCCTTGGCCTGGTGCAGTTGCCGCAACGATGGAAGTATGACCCGATTGGGGTAAGGGGAAAGTTCGTGCACATTTGCCCACGGAAGGAGATCATGTCAGAGAGGGGTAATAAGGCGGGAATGGATCTAGAATGGCACATTGAGCAGATGCAGTCATGGCCACCATGGCATGATTTTTACTGTGTAGAAGCAGACTACGATCTCGAGCACAATGAGGATCACAAAGTGGGATCAGCTGACCTCAGAAAACTGCTCACGAAGGTGGCACCGCTTGGCTAGGCAAAAGACAAAATCATGGAATGTTGGATAATGATGTCGTACGCGGCACGAAAAATCAGAGAAAAAGACGTCCGTTGATGACGAGTTTTCCGTCTTATATGATAAATACTTCGACAAGTGGCAATCGCTCGTGTTCCGTGGTATCGTCCCCCAAGGCACCCGAAAAAGGTATAAAAGAAAGCCTCCACCTCAACATTTAATTGTACGAGGGACGTCCAGCAGCAAAGCGTCAAAAGGCAAGAGGGTGGACCCAATGTTGTCCTCAGCGCCTGAAAAGTCGTCTCAATCAGAGAGAGAGCCCGAGAAGTCAGCCAGTGAGGCAAAAATAAAGGGCGTAGACCCAACAAAGCCTGAATACGAGTTTACTTTGGGAAACCCGGCCCCTGACGCTTCAACCGCATCTGCTCGCCCCAAGCAAACTGCCGCGCCTAAGGGGAAAAAGAGGAAAAGGTCCGAAAATACCAAAGAAAGACGGCCAAAGGAGGTTGTGCAGTAGGCAGTGACGGCTCCACGATCAGGCGCAGCTGCAAGTGACATAATATCTATTGAGGACAGCCCTCAAAGGGAAGCAGACACCTGGGTTGCAGGAGTCATTCGAACACCAGCCCAGGCGGAGCTCGCAAGTACGCCCACTCCTCCTTTGCAACAAACCCTAGCAACCCCTACTGTTATGACCTCATCTTCCACATCCGGGCATATTCTGGTTGCTTCATCCTCGTCTCCTGTCACGCAGTCCCAGCATAGTCCACCGTCCTTTGGCCGCTACGCCCAAAACCCTAACGTTTTTCAGACCCTGGGCCAAACCCTAGGTCTGTCCCCTACGGCTAGTGCCGAGGAAAGTTCCTATTGACAATTGTCACATTGCTTGGAGGGGTAGAGAAATTAAAATTTTGTGATGGTTTCCTTGTTTGTTTTTATTTTCTTTTTATTGTTGTAAACAGCATTTTAGCAATTTTGGCTGTCATTTTTGCTCCCTTTGTAAATAAGTTACATATATAGAAGCTTCGCCCACAGCATTAGCAGGAGTAATAAGCTTCACAAGGAGAAAACAAGAAAATGAAAATGCAAGCCCAAAATTTTCTAAGGCATAGAAAGAGCTTCGCAAGCGAAGCTTCCAAAAGACTCGCTTCGGGCCAAGTTTTTGCGAAGCGGCAAAGCGGCAATGAGGAAATTTCTAAGTGAAAGAAAAACGCTTCGCCGGAACTTAAGCAAAGCATCCGCTTCTGGCCTTTCTCCTGGCGAACCGCTTCTCCAAGCAAGATTTGCTTCGCCCCAAAACATTGCGAAGCACCCGCTTCGGCCAACTTTTGTGCGAAGCCCCCTCACTAGAAGCCTAGTTGCCTTTGGAAAGCCGGAGAAATATCCTAAGGCAAAATTGTACTTCGGCCGAAAACCCCCCAAACGGCCATTTTGAAGAAGGTTTGCAGCGAAGCATTTTTGTAGCCCATCAGCGAAGCATCGGGCAAAGTCTCTTGCGAAACAGCCTTCAACTCATTTTTCCGGCGAAGCGATGAAAGATTGAGAGTCATGTTTTGAGAAGGAACATCTGCTTCGGCACAAGGCCTTCGCGAAGCTGTTTTTGGGAGTCCCTTCGCGCGAAGCACCCATGCAAGGAGATCAGTCCCGCTTCGGCTCACGTCCGTTGCGAAGTAAGGTCCCGAACTGAAATTTGGCGAAGCTCTTCAAGGGCGCTCTCTTCAAGGGCACACACCCCAAGGCCGGGTATCTTTCCGAGGCAATCGAGTGTTTCATAAATGCATTTTTACTTGCCCGAAAGACCCGGGGCTCATTTTTGGCAACCAGAAAAGAAATATCAACCGCAGGAGGAGAGACCGATAGACCTGGCAGCCACTCGAGCACCGCACCCAGAAAGATTCAGGACAAGTCAGGCGGCCCATAAATGTAAATTGCCTAGGCTAATGCAGCTGATGTAGGGTCAGGGTGATCAATCCTCACCTACACGGCACCACAGCTCCTAAGCCTCATTTAGGCAGCGTGGACTACGCCTCCAAGTGTTCGTACCTGTACAAGCCAGCAAATAGACAAGCCAAACAATATTTGTATTTATATAGCGGAAACAAGCAACACAAGGTTAGCACAATATCGCAATGCACAAGATAGACATCCACACAATGGCCAACACAAGAGTTGCAAGTAGCAAAAGCTTTATTTATATTGGATATGGCGTCAAACGGATTACAATGCAAAATGGCACAACGGCCTAGCACTATCGGCCCAGTTACAAAACAAGTGGCTCAAAGGCACACACTCTCTGACCGCCCAACGCCCGCAGCTCGGAACGCTGAACGTCTCCTGATACTATGCCCGATAAGTCCCGATACGCGTCCACTCGTACCACTCACAATCTCGGACAGCTCCCTCCACCTCGCTCAACAACTCATGGTAATTTCACAACAGCACTTGGCAACACACAGCAACTTGGAAACACACAAAACCGACAATGATCTTGGCAGGAGCAATGGACGTGGGGAGCAACTTGCAGGAGACTCAAGTTGCTCATATTCTCCCCCACTTAAGTGGGCGACGCCCTCGTCGCTAGTAACAGCTCCTTCTGAACATTTGGTCTGCAACTCTCTTCTCAAGGAAGGCGTGCAGCTTCTTTCTAGCACTCCACAACGCTTCTCGTTCCCAGCTGTCAAATTCTTCACCCTTCCAACTGACTAAGAATTCTCTATGTTGTCTGTTACCCCAGCCAACTGTCTTCATATCCCAAATTCGCTCCACCTCCCGTTCATGCTTATCAATCACATTCGCAGGGGGTCGACTCGGCTCACTTCTCTCTGGCTCGGCCTCATCAGCATAAAATTGTCGCAGTTGACTCACATGGAAGGTCGGATGAACCTTCATGTGTGACGATAACTCCAGTCGATAGGCAACTTTGCCCACTCTAGCCACTATCTTGTACAGTCCATCAAAACGGCGGATCAAGGCTTTAGACTTGCCCTTCTTGGCTTTAAAAACTTCAAGTTCCATTCTCAACAAGACCTTGTCCCCAACATTGAACTCCACGGACCGTCGACTTACATCTGCAAAATTCTTCATTCTTTAAGCTGCTTTCAACAGATGAAGTCTTTCCAGGTCCACCCTTTCTTGCCACTGCTTCATGTAGTCGGTAGCTGATGCGCACCCCTTTAGGTACCCTCCAAGCACTGTATGGGGCGACAAGGGTTGCTATCCTGTCGCTAGCTCGAACGGTAAGTGCTTACTTGACCTACTCTTCTGGTTGTTGTAGCAAAACTGTGCCATATCAAGTAGATCCGGCCAATTCAATTGGTCGCTATGTACAAAGTGTCTTAGGTAGGTCTCCAAGATGGCATTGATCCTCTCTGTCCGCCCATCTGTCTCTGGATGAAATCTTGAAGACATCAACAACTTCGTACCCATCAGCTTAAACAACCTCTGCCAAAACCGACTCGTGAAACAAGTGTCTCTGTCCGAAATGATACTCAAAGGTACCCCCCAATACTTGACCACATTCTTGAAAAACAGCTCTACGGCCATCTCTGCTGGGCATGGGGACGGACAGGAGGTGAACACTGCATACTTTGAAAATCGGTCTACCACTACCATGACGGATGCAAACTCCTTCGATTTGGGTAGTCCAGTGATGAAGTCAATACTCACACTGGCAAACGGCCTGATTGGAACTGGAAGAGGTTGTAACAAACCACCTGGCAACTGATACACACATTTATCCTGCTGGCAAATAAGACAAGACTGGACATACTCATTGACATCCTTCCTCATCTTCGGCCAGTACAGTCCCCTCTCCAACAACGCCAAAGTACGTTGCGGACCTGGATGTCCCGCCCATAGAGAATCATGGCATTCCTTTCTAAAGTCTCGGCGGAGACTTCCCCACTTAGGGATATAGACCCGATCCTGGCTGAACCATAGAATTCCATCTAACATGCTAAACTTGTTCAACCGACCCCTTCGAGTCTCATCTTTCACAGTGTCGACCAACGCAGCTGCTTGGGGATAATGAACCAATCCCTCCTTGATCTTTCCCAACAACTCCTCTCCAAGTACAATCTTACTTTCACCATTGACAGAAGTTGGGCTCTCTGACGCTATTGTCAACACCGCTAATCGTTGCTTTCTCATCGAGTGCATCCGCCACCACATTCTCTTTGCCTGCGGTATGCACTATGTCCATGTCGAACTCAGCTAGAAAGTCTTGCCACCTAGCCTGCTTGCCAGTCAACTTACTCTGAGTCTGAAAGAAAGTGTTGGACACGTTGTCCGTTTTGACCACAAAGTATGCACCAAGAAGATAGTGTCTCCACGTCCTTAAACAATGCACTACTCCAGTCATCTCTTTCTCATGCATAGGATATCTCCTCTCTGCCTGGTTCAACTTCCGCGACTCAAAAGCAACCGGGTGCCCATCTTGTATGAGCACACCACCAATGGCAAAATCCGAGGCATCTACATGTACCTCAAACGGCTTACTGAAGTCTGCGGAGCTAACACCTGGTGAGGAGGTTAGCTTCTCTTTCAACGACTCAAACGCCGCTTGGCACTTTGATGACCAGTCCCATTTATGATCCTTCTTCAATAAGTCCGTAAAAGGCAATGCCAACTTCGAAAATCTGCTTACAAATCGCTCTGTAGAAATTAGCGAGTCCCAAAAATTGGCGTAAACCATGTACATTGCTCGGCGACTCCCAATTCCTAATTGCCTCTAACTTCTTCGGGTCTGGCTTGATGTTACCTTGACCAATCACATGCCTGAGAAATTTCACTTCTTGCTGAGCAAAGGCGCACTTCTTTTTCTTTACATACAGGCTGTGCTCACGTAACAAGTCGAAGACCTCTGCTAAGTGTTTCTTGTGTTCCTCAATGTTCCTTGAATATACCAATATATCATCGAGGTAGACCACCACTGACTTGTCCAATAATGGTCTGAAAATGTCATTCATGAGAGTGCAAAACGTGGCCGGCGCATTACACAATCCAAATGGCATCACAAGAAAATTGTACGACCCATATTTTGACACACAGGTCGTCTTCTCAACGTCTTCCGGAGCAATTCTCACCTGATAGTACCCTGATCTCAAATCTAGCTTAGTGAACACCTTCGCCCCTGCTAGGCGATCAAAACAGTCATCTATTCGTGGAAGCGGATAACCATTTTTGATGGTAAGCTTATTCAATGCTCTATAATCCACACACAAACGTAAGCTCCCATCTGCTTTCCTCACGAATAGTACCAGCGCTCCAAAAGGTGAGCGCAAAGGACGAAGATACCCTGCAGCCAACAACTCTTCCAGCTGCTTCTTCAATTCAACCATCTCTGGCCCACTCATCCAGTGAGGAGCCCTTGCTGGAGGTCTCCCCCCTGGGGTCAACTCAATTCGATGGTCTATCGCCCTTCTAGGCGGCAACTCCCGTGGCAGTTCCTTCGGCATCCTATCTTGGTACTGTCTAAGTACTCCCTCTACGACAGGTGGGATTGGAACCTTCTGTTCATCTTCATCCCAACCTCCTACCAATGCTGCAAGCATCATTGGCTGCTTGCCCATCTTCCTTGATGCTCTTCTCATACTCATTGCACTGCACAGCTGCCCCTTTCCCTTTCCTTTCGCTCTCGGCAGTTAGATTAGCTCCTTCGCCGACTGTCTTCGTCTAATGGTCCTCAAAGTGCACGTCTGCCCTGGGTTGAACACAAACAACAACTCCAGCTACGGGAAAATAGCTACTCTCTCCGTCTTGAACCACTCCTGTCCCAATATCATCTCAAATTCATCCATTCTTAATACTGAGAAGGTGGCTCTCCCTTTCCACTCGCCAGCTTCGAAGTTCACATCCTTTACTATGTCGACGGTCTTTATAGTGGAAGAACTAACCAGCTGAAGCTTATCACCTCCTCCTGAATACTTGAGGCCCAACCACTTCGCCGTTCTATCACTGATGAAGATGTGAGTAGCCCCCGGGTCCACCAACGCAACAACTGTCTGCCCTCTCGCCATCACCTCCACAAACATCAAATCGTTCTTCCCATCAACTACGGGGGTTCTCCCGTTTTGGCCAGCCTCCTCTGTCGGAACAGGCTGCCATACATTCTTGCCTTTCGGACTTCTTCCTTGGGCCCCTTGCCCGACTTTCTGCACATCTTGTCCTCTGTCCTTGTTGGACATCTCCACCGTTGAACACTGCCCCATGATGACTCCAACCTGAGCTCCATCACATTCTGCCTGTTCTGCTGCCATCAATCGGCGTGGATGAGGACAATCCTTTTGTAAATGAGGTCCATGGCAATTCCAACAATCCATCCATGTTTTCTTGTCGGTGGCCTTTGTTGTTGTAGGCCTGCTTCTTTCCTTTGTTGTTGTTGGAATGTTGCTTCTTCGACCCTGATGTGCTTGTTGAGGACCAATTCGCTGACTTCTCGCCTTGAGAACCATTTCCCCTCGCTTTCCACGACTGCTCCTTATAATAGCCACCAGAACTCTTCGTTTTGGTGGATCTGAAGAGCAGTTGCAGCGAGGGTGACTCTGTTGCCCAATGGATGAAGGCATGGGTTCTTTGCGCCGAGGCGAGCTCGACACCCCGCGAGCCGCCAGAAATGTTGTCACATTTTGCATGGGGTGCAATGTTTTCAATTTTTGTAAGAGAGCTGCTCTTCCTTCTCCCCCTTTCTCTCTCTTCCCTACATTCTCATTCTTCTCAAAATTGACAACAGTTGCCCTGAAAAATGGCTAAGTGTCAAGGCATGCTGAGGTGTTCGGGTTTTCGTGGGCCATAAACAGGGGCGATAAAATGTACAAAATCAGCTCTAGATATTTAATCATTGCAGATCTTCTCACAAGCTTTCCAACGATATATTATAATAGGCGATCGGGTCAGCGGATCAAAAGTTATGGCCCCGGGAGGCTGAACCAGGAAACCCAGTTTTGGTGCGAAGTCCGTACTTCGCCCAGTTTTGGTGCGAAGTTCGTACTTCGCCCTTCTTTCTGGGCGCACCTTGTAGCAGGCTGACAATCTGGCAGAGAAATTGACTAAGTGTTGTAGCGCAACCCGACTTCGCGGCGAAGTCGGACTGCGCTCCCTTGTCTGTGCGAAGTCCGAACGGCGGTGAGAATCAGCAAGTGTCGGTGCGTAACCCGACTTCGCAGCGAAGTCGGACTGCGCCCTTTGACCGATGCGCAGTAGGGAAATAGTGCTACCCGACTGCGCTGTTTTTCACCTGTGCTACCCGATTGCGCTCTAATCCCGGGCGAAGTTGGATAGATTGCCTTTCAAGGCAGACACGTGTCAAGCATTATCATCCTAAAAGTGTCCAACTTTGGGATCCGAGCCAAGACATGCCGAGCAAAAGGACAAGCATGGGCTGCACTACTTATGCCAGCTGCCTCATTTAATGCTGATGTGAGTTTCCACCTACCTCAGCTACCCGCATTCCTGTCAATATAAAGTTCTACCCAACGCGCTGCCACGTGGCTGTTCAAACTTCAGGGAGACCATGCCGAGAGTACAGTCCAACCCGACAGAAATCAGCACCAGCAGTTCCACGGCTGCTTTTGTCAGCTAATGTTTGACTGGGACTTTGTGCCCATTAATGTAACGGGGGGGACTCTGGGCTATAAGTACCCACCACATTCTCATTGTAAAGTGGTGGAAGGGGAATGTCTGTTAGGGAACCATTGTAACCGTGCTTCTGCTTATAAATATAAATTGTATGCCTGGTTCTGTTCTGCTGCTTTTATTTCTTTATGCTTATGCTTTACGCTTCCCTGTGTCACGGCTCGTTGATTCGTTTCATACCTTTAGCATTGTTTGTGCCATGGCTTGTTGATTTATTTCGGCATTTGGTGGCCAAACACTTTTGAACTTCATAGACTAGATGTGGTAGCAGTTCCATCAGTTGTGTGTTACGTTGCTGTCCGTAGTGGTGATTGATGCGTTGTCGTGCTGTTAGTTCTCCTTGTAGGGAGAATGTTTGCTAGGGGACCATTGTAGCTGTGCGGTTAAATTCTCTGCATAACACACATACCTGGTTCTGACATCTCTTAGTTACTTTCTGTTTTGAGTTTCCGTACGTAGTGGTGATTGATGCATTGCCGTGCTGTTAGTTCTCCTTGTAGGGAGAATGTTTGCTAGGGGACCATTGTAGCTGTGCGTATATTGCTTAGTACAGAAAGTACACTTAGATTTTGCAGTTCTCAGTCATGCTTTGTATTTATGATGCAATAAGTATTGGTGATTGCTGGTTGCCGTACTGTTAGTTCCCCCCACCCAACTCCACTCTCATTTGTAAATTCTTTCCGTTCCTTTATCTCTTTCCTGCACTCTCATCTTACTAACCCCCGCAAGGAGCCGGCCTTCTCCGGAGATTGGCCCGGAAGGCATCCCTTCCTTCCGGCCTTTCAATGTTGGTTTGCGGGTCCAGGGCGCAATAGCAACAAATCCTTTCCTCATGGCGGATTCGTGACCAACAGTTTTTGGCACGCCCGGTGGGACTCTTTGTCTCGCATTTGGAAGATCTCAAGCTCGTCCTCACTCGGGCTGACAGTTTCTTTCCGAATACTCGGTGGGACAAGGAAGTTTCTCACCCCCAAACAGAATCGAAGCACTGGTGCTCGCTTCATTGCTGTTCAAAATCAGAGCACCTGGCGACTCTGCACGAACAAATCCTCTGAGTCCAAGAGACCGGTCCTAACGCCTTCGTGCAAGCAAGAAGGTGGCGAGCGAGGAACCCAGGAAACCTGCCTGAACGCTCCAGGCGAGCGCGTCAGGCTGGCTGATTACCAAGCTCGCATAAATGAATCAGTGAGGTGAGACGATCAGTCTCCATATTTTAAGGAAGCCCGAGTTGGTGAATCTTTGGCTTGCCTTCATCTGGCCAAATCACCTGGCAACTCCGACTGAGCTGAAGATCCAGATTTCTTGATCGCAGGCGCCCCTTTTTTTAAGCTAATAGAAGACACCTCGGAGGAATCAAGGTTTGGTGAGCAGCCTTGACCTCATAAGCGGAGAAATGAATGTTCACCTACAGTCTCCACCGTGGTGGTATTGGCTCCAACCATCACCGCAACCGGTACCCGAAGAGGGCTCCCGTCTAAAAAATCTCCTTACCACATTGTTCATCAATTGTACGGGTACCGACATGAATGACAATCTGCCACGTTGCACCATGTTCGCGACCTGGCAAACTTTGGGAGGCCAGTCGGACTCCAAAGATCATCTGAAGTACAATCAGATCTGGTCCGGGCACTGCAGGTTCATCGGATAGGCAACCAAAGTTAGATTTGTGGTGGCGGCATGCCAATAACGCCGCAAAATTTTGTATAAATAATCCGGCTATTATTCAAAGTTTTAGTTGTTTTTCTTATTTCAGTCTGTGCAGTGTTTTCTTTTTAAGTGTTCCGAGGAGGCAGCTGCCGGAAGTGGATCTGAAGAGCAGTTGCAGCGAGGGTGACTCTGTTGCCCAATGGATGAAGGCATGGGTTCTTTGCGCCGAGGCGAGCTCGACACCCCGCGAGCCGCCAGAAATGTTGTCACATTTTGCACGGGGTGCAATGTTTTCAATTTTTGTAAGAGAGCTGCTCTTCCTTCTCCCCCTTTCTCTCTCTTCCCTACATTCTCATTCTTCTCAAAATTGACAACAGTTGCCCTGAAAAATGGCTAAGTGTCAAGGCATGCTGAGGTGTTCGGGTTTTCGCGGGCCATAAATAGGGGCGATAAAATGTACAAAATCAGCTCTAGATATTTAATCATTGCAGATCTTCTCGCAAGCTTTCCAACGATATATTATAATAGGCGATCGGGTCAACGGATCAAAAGTTATGGCCCGGGGAAGCTGAACCAGGAAACCCAGTTTTTTGTGCGAAGTCGGTCCGACTTCGCCCAGTTTTGGTGCGAAGTTCGTACTTCGCCCAGTTTTGGTGCGAAGTCCGACTTCGCCCAGTTTTGGTGCGAAGTTCGTACTTCGCCCAGTTTTGGTGCAAAGTCCGACTTCGCCCAATTTTGGTGCGAAGTTCGTACTTCGCCCTTCTTTCTGGGCGCACCTTGTAGCAGGCTGACAGTCTGGCAGAGAAATTGACTAAGTGTTGGAGCGCAACCCGACTTCGCAGCGAAGTCGGGCTGCGCTCCCTTGTCTGTGCGAAGTCCGAACGGCGGTGAGAATCAGCAAGTGCCGTTGCGTATCCCGACTTCGCAGCGAAGTCGGACTGCGCCCTTTGACCGGTGCGCAGTAGGGAAATAGTGCTACCCGACTACGCTGTTTTTCACTGTGCTACCCGATTGCGCTCTAATCCCGGGCGAAGTTGGATAGACTGCCTTTCAAGGCAGACACGTGTCAAGCATTATCATCCGACAAGTGTCCAACTTTGGGATCCGAGCCAAGACATGTCGAGCAAAAGGACAAGCATGGGCAGCACTACTTATGCCAGCTACCTCATTTAATGCTGATGTGAGTTTCCACCTACCTCAGCTACCCGCATTCTTGTCAATATAAAGTTCTACCCAACGCGCTGCCACGTGGCTGTTCAACCTTCAGGAAGACCATGCCGAGAGTACGATCCGGCCCGACGAAGTCAGCACCAACAGTTCCGCGGCTGCTTTTGTCGGCTAATGTTTGATTGGGACTTTGTGCCCATTAATGTAACGGGGGGGACTCTGGGCTATAAGTACCCACCACATTCTCATTGTAAAGTGGTGGAAGGGGAACGTCTGTTAGGGAACCATTGTAACCGTGCTTCTACTTGTAAATATAAATAGTATGCCTGGTTCTGTTCTGCTGCTTTTATTTCTTTATGCTTATGCTTTACGCTTCCCTGTGTCACGGCTCGTTGATTCGTTTCAGCATTTGGTGATCAGGCGCCTTTAGCATTGCTTGTGTCATGGCTTGTTGATTTATTTCGGCATTTGGTGGCCAAGCACTTTTGAACTTCATAGACTAGATGTGGTAGCAGTTCCATCAGTTGTGTGTTACGTTGCTGTCCGTAGTGGTGATTGATGCGTTGCCGTGCTGTTAGTTCTCCTTGTAGGGAGAATGTTTGCTAGGGGACCATTGTAGCTGTGCGGTTAAATTCTCTGCATAACACACATACCTGGTTCTGACATCTCTTAGTTACTTTCTGTTTTGAGTTTCCGTACGTAGTGGAGATTGATGCATTGCCGTGCTGTTAGTTCTCCTTGTCGGGAGAATGTTTGCTAGGGGACCATTGTAGCTGTGCGTATATTGCTTAGTACGGAAAGTACACTTAGATTTTGCAGTTCTCAGTCATGCTTTGTATTTATAATGCAGTAAGTATTGGTGATTGCTGGTTGCCGTACTGTTAGTTCCCCCCACCCAACTCCACTCTCATTTGTAAATTCTTTCCGTTCCTTTATCTCTTTCCTGCACTCTCATCTTACTAACACCCGCAAGAAGCCGGCCTTCTCCGGAGATTGGCCCGGAAGGCATCCCTTCCTTCCGGCCTTTCAATGTTGGTTTGCGGGTCCAGGGCGCAATAGCAACAAATCCTTTCCTCATGGCGGATTCGTGACCAACAATTTGAAGCCATGGAACGAATCCCCCATGGCAATAGCCTCATATATATCCTTGGGGTTTCGACGCCTTAGTTCAACCTTTGCCCAATTTTGTAGACCTCTCTCAAAATCTATCAACTTATCTTGTGGGGTTGACGACTTTACTAACACCATAGTGTCCTTATATGCCTTGATGTAGTCTCGCAATCTCCCAATATGCTTGAGGTCCCGCAGTTTGTTCATTGCCTCCCATTCGGAGTTGGCTGGTCTGAACTGCTCTTTGAGTGCCTTCTTGAAGTCTTTACAATTCTCTATTCTCACCAAGGTCCTCTTCTCCTCCATATCTTCTGCCAAGCCACGCCACCAAGTCTTGGCTATCCCTGTCAAATAACTGGCGGCCGTTTCCACAACTTCTATGGCAGACAAACCACACACCTTCTTCAAATGCTGCCCAACGTCCCAGAGGAAATCATCCAACAGACGATCATCCCTGGCACCATCATAGCTCTTGGGCTCTACAAGCTTTGGTGGTCTCTTCTTCTGCTCTGAACTGTTCTACCCTCGGTAACTACTATAAGCACCCACAACTGCCGCATGGCAATAGGTGGCCTCTGCTTGGACCTTCTCAAGGGACTTTACCAAATCGGCATGTGAAGTCTCCCACGCCGTCTGGGCATTCAGGCTATCCTCCAACCTTCTCCTCAACTCGGACATTTCCTCTATCATTGAGGAGCGCCATCGTCCTGCCTCCTCCATGGTCTCGTCATATTGGGACCTCCATTCCCCCATGAACTCGTCCATAACATGAACTTTTCCTTCTATCTTTTCTAACTTTTCCGAGACTCTCTGTTCAAGGGACTCGATGACAGGTTCCTACTGGCATGGCATCCTCCACCACGAATAGTATTCACTCCTTCAGCTCCTTCACGGCCTGTTCTTTGTGGGTCCAAAGGTAGCTCCTGCTCTGGTCTAGACTCGGCCATATTGCTTTCACAAACTAGACCGGTCCAGCTGGTCACTTGCTCAAAGAAGGGAGCAAGTAGAATAGGGGTACTAAACATACAGACCCTGGAAAGCTTTTCAAACACACCGACAAAGGGGTAAGCTCGAACCCTTTAAGAAAACAAACCTAATTCACCTAAGGCTTGTCTTGACTCAAGGCAAAACGAGGGGAAGTTCCGGTTGCAGAACGACTCCTTGCAGGAACAAACTGAAACAGGATACGAGCGACAAAGGAGATCTGATAACAACTGATGTAGGGTCAGGGTGATCAATCCTTACCTACACGAGACCATGTTATGGACGAGTCCATGGGGGAATGGAGGTCCCAATATGACGAGACCATGGAGGAGGCAGGACGATGGCGCTCCTCAATGATAGAGGAAATGTCCGAGTTGAGGAGAAGGTTGGAGGATAGCCTGAATGCTCAGACGGCGTGGGAGACTTCACATGCCGATTTGGTAAAGTCCCTTGAGAAGGTCCAAGCAGAGGTCACCTATTGCCGTGCAGCAGTTGTGGGTGCTTATAGTAGTGACAGAGGGCAGAGCAGTTCAGAGCAGAAGAAGAGACCACCAAAGCTTGTAGAGCCCAAGAGCTATGATGGTGCCAAGGATGATCGTCTGTTGGATGATTTCCTCTGGGACGTTGGGCAGTATTTGAAGAAGGTGGGTGGTTTGTCTGCCATAGAAGAAGTGGGAACGGCCGCCAGTTATTTGATAGGGATAGCCAAGACTTGGTGGCGTGGTTTGGAAGAAGATATGGACGAGAAGAGGACCTTGGTGAGAATAGAGAATTGGGAAGACTTCAAGAAGGAGCTCAAAGAGCAGTTCAGACCAGCCAACTCCGAATGGGAGGCAATGAACAGACTGCGGGACCTCAAGCATACTGGGAGATTGCGAGACTACATCAAGGCATATCAGGACACTATGGTGTTAGTAAAGTCGTCAACCCCACAAGATAAGTTGATAGATTTTGAGAGAGGTCTACAAAATTGGGCAAAGGTTGAACTAAGGCGTCGAAACCCCAAGGATATATATGAGGCTATTGCCATGGCAGATTCGTTCCATGACTTCAAACAAGAATCGGTCATGAAGAAGGACACTCGTGATCCGAGCACCAAAACGAAGAGTTCTGGTGGCGGTTATAAGGAGCAGTCGTGGAAGGCGAAGGGCAATGGTTCTCAAGGGGAGAAGTCAGGGAATTGGTCCTCAACAAGCACATCAGGGTCGAAGAAGCAACATTCCAACAACAACAAAGGAAAGAAGGCGGCCTACAACAACAAAGGCAGTGACAAGAAAACATGGATGGATTGTTGGAATTGCCATGGACCTCATTTACAGAAGGATTGTCCTCATCCACGCCGATTGATGGCAGCAAAACAGGCAGAATGTGATGGAGCTCAGGTTGGAGTCATCATGGGGCAATGTTCAACAGTGGAGATGTCCAACAGGGACAGAGGACAAGATGTGCAGAAAGTCGGGCAAGGGGCCCAAGGAAGAAGGCCGAAAGGCAAGAATGTATGGTAGCATTTTCCAACAGGGGAGGCTGGCCAAAACGGGAGAACCCCCGTAGTTGATGGGAAGAACGATCTGATGTTTGTGGAGGTGATGGCGAGAGGGCAGACAGTTGTTGCGCTGGTGGACCCGGGGGCTACTCACAACTTCATCAGTGATAGAACGGCGAAGCGGTTGGGCCTCAAGTATTCAGGAGGAGGTGATAAGCTTCAGCTGGTTAGTTCTTCCACTATAAAGACCGTCGGCGTAGTAAAGGATGTGAACTTCGAAGCTGGCGAGTGGAAAGGGAGAGCCACCTTCTCAGTATTAAGAATGGATGAATTTGAGATGATATTGGGACAGGAGTGGTTCAAGATGGAGAGAGTAGCTATTTTCCCGCATCTGGAGTCGTTGTTTGTGTTCAACCCAGGGCAGACGTGCACTGTGAGGACCATTAGACGAAGACAGTCGGCGAAGGAGCTAGTCGAACCGCCGAGAGCGAAAGGAAAGGGAAAGGGGCAGCTGTGCAGTGCAATGAGTATGAGAAGAGCATCAAGGAAGATGGGCAAGCAGCCAATGATGCTTGCTTGCATTGGTAGGAGGTTGGGATGAAGATGAACAGAAGGTTCCAATCCCACCTGTCGTAGAGGGAGTACTTAGACAGTACCAAGATAGGATGCCGAAGGAACTGCCACGGGAGTTGCCGCCTAGAAGGGCGATAGACCATCGGATTGAGTTGACCCCAGGGGGAGACCTCCAGCAAGGGCTCCTTACCGGATGAGTGGGCCAGAGATGGTTGAATTGAAGAAGCAGCTGGAAGAGTTGTTGGCTGCAGGGTATCTTCGTCCTTCGCGCTCACCTTTTGGAGCGTCGGTACTATTCGTGAGGAAAGCAGATGGGAGCTTACGTTTGTGTGTGGATTATAGAGCATTGAATAAGCTTACCATCAAAAATAGTTATCCGCTTCCACGAATAGATGACTATTTTGATCGCCTAGAAGGGGCGAAGGTGTTCACTAGGCTGGATTTGAGATCAGGGTACTATCAGGTGAGAATTGCTCCGAAAGACGTTGAGAAGACGGCCTGTGTGTCAAAGTATGGGTCGTACGAGTTTCTTGTGATGCCATTTGGATTGTGTAATGCGCCGGCCACGTTTTGCACTCTCATGAATGACATTTTCAGACCATTATTGGACAAGTCAGTGGTGGTCTACCTCGATGATATATTGGTATATTCAAGGAACATTGAGGAACACAGGAAACACTTAGCAGAGGTCTTCGACTTGTTACGTGAGCACAGTCTGTATGTAAAGAAAGAGAAGTGCGCCTTTGCTCAGCAAGAAGTGAAATTTCTCGGGCATGTGATTGGTCAAGGTAACATCAAGCCAGACCCGAAGAAGTTAGAGGCAATTAGGAATTGGGAGTCGCCGAGCAATGTACATGGTTTACGCCAATTTTTGGGACTCGCTAATTTCTACAGGCGATTTGTAAGCAGATTTTCGAAGTTGGCATCGCCTTTGACAGACTTATTGAAGAAGGATCAAAAATGGGACTGGTCATCAAAGTGCCAAGCAGCGTTTGAGCTGTTGAAAGAGAAGCTAACCTCCTCACCAGTGTTAGCTCTGGCAGACTTCAGTAAGCCGTTTGAGGTACATGTGGACGCTTCGGACTTTGCCATTGGGGGAGTGCTCATTCAGGAAGGGCACCCAGTTGCTTTTGAGTCGAGGAAGTTGAACGATGCAGAGAGGAGATATCCTACGCATGAGAAAGAGATGACCAGAGTAGTGCATTGTTTGAGGACGTGGAGACACTATCTTCTTGGTGCACACTTTGTGGTCAAAACGGACAATGTGTCCAACACCTTCTTTCTCACTCAGAGCAAGTTGACTGGCAAGCAGGCCAGGTGGCAAGACTTTCTAGCTGAGTTCGATATGGACATAGTGCATACCGCAGGAAAAGAGAATGTGGTGGCGGATGCACTCAGTAGAAAGCAACAATTAGCAGTGTTGACAATAGCGTCAGAGAGCCCAACTTCTGTCCATGGTGAAAGTAAGATTGTACTTGGAGAGGAGTTGTTGGGAAATATCAAGAAGG
The DNA here is from genome assembly GCA_028583015.1 of Wollemia nobilis. Taxonomy (NCBI): domain Eukaryota; kingdom Viridiplantae; phylum Streptophyta; class Pinopsida; order Araucariales; family Araucariaceae; genus Wollemia; species Wollemia nobilis. Next base: position 10,006,249 of record JAQPPZ010017220.1, on the reverse strand, counting down.
GATTGGTTCATGATCCCCAAGCAACTGCGTTGGTCGACACTGTGAAAGATGAGACTCGAAGGGGTCGGTTGAACAAGTTTAGCATGTTAGATGGAATTCTATGGTTCAGCCAGGATCGGGTCTATATCCCTAAGTGGGGAAGTCTCCGCCGAGACTTTAGAAAGGAATGCCATGATTCTCTATGGGCGGGACATCCAGGTCAGCAACGTACTTTGGCGTTGTTGGAGAGGGGACTGTACTGGCCGAAGATGAGGAAGGATGTCAATGAGTATGTCCAGTCTTGTCTTATTTGCCAGCAGGATAAAAGTGTGTATCGGTTGCCAGGTGGTTTGTTACAACCTCTTCCAGTTCCAATCAGGCCGTGGGCCAGTGTGAGTATGGACTTCATCACTGGTCTACCCAAATCGAAGGGGTTTGCATCCATCATGGTAGTGGTAGACCGATTTTCAAAGTATGCAGTGTTCACCGCCTGTCCGTCCCCATGCCCAGCAGAGATGGCCGCAGAGCTGTTTTTCAAGAATGTGGTCAAGTATTGGGGGGTACCTTTGAGTATCATTTCGGACAGAGACACTCGTTTCACGAGTCGGTTTTGGCAGAGGTTGTTTAAGCTGATGGGTACGAAGTTGTTGATGTCTTCAAGATTTCATCCAGAGACAGATGGGCAGACAGAGAGGATCAATGCCATCTTGGAGACCTATCTAAGACACTTTGTACATAGCGACCAATTGAATTGGCCGGATCTACTTGATATGGCACAGTTTTGCTACAACAGCCAGAAGAGTAGGTCAAGTAAGCACTCACCGTTCGAGCTAGCGACAGGGCAGCAACCCTTGTCGCCCCATACAGTGCTTGGAGGGTACCTAAAGGGGTGCGCATCAGCTACCGACTACATGAAGCAGTGGCAAGAAAGGGTCGACCTAGCAAGACTTCATCTGTTGAAAGCAGCTGAAAGAATGAAGAATTTTGCAGATGTAAGTCGACGGTCCGTGGAGTTCAATGTTGGGGACAAGGTCTTGTTAAGGATGGAACCTGAAGTGTTCAAAGCCAAGAAGGGCAAGTCCAAGGCCTTGATCCGTCGTTATGATGGACCGTACAAGATAGTGGCTAGAGTGGGCAAAGTTGCCTATCGACTGGAGTTACCATCACACATGAAGGTTCATCCGACCTTCCATGTGAGTCAACTGCGACAATTTTATGCTGATGAGGCCGAGCCAGAGAGAAGTGAGCCGAGTCGACCCCCTGCGAATGTGATTGATAAGCATGAACGGGAGGTGGAGCGAATTTGGGATATGAAGACAGTTGGCTGGGGTAACAGACAACACAGGGAATTCTTAGTCAGTTGGAAGGGTGAAGAATCCGACAACTGGGAACGAGAAGAAGCCTTGTGGAGTGCTAGAAAGAAGTTGCACGCCTTCCTTGAGAAGAGGGTTGCAGACCCACTTTACGCCTATTAGAGCTCAAAGATTCTTTCCCTAAGGTGGGAGGTGCCAAAGTGTTCAGTGTGGGACCTGATGTTCAGAGGGCTGCAGACCAAATGTTCAGAGGGACCTGTTACTGGCGACGAGGGCGTCGCCCGCTTAAGTGGGGGAGAATATGAGCAACTTGAGTCTCCTGCAAGTTGCTCCCCACGTCCATTGCTCCTGCCAAGCTCATTGTCGATTTTGTGTGTCAGTGTGTTGCCAAGTGCTGTTGTGAAATTGCCATGAGTTGTTGAGCGAGGTGGAGGGAGCTGTCCGAGATTGTGAGTGGTACGAGTGGACGCGTATCGGGACTCACCGGGCATAGTATCAGGAGACGTTCAGCGTTCCGAGCTGCGGGCGTTGGGCGGTCAGAGAGTGTGTGCCTTTGAGCCACTTGTTTTGTAACTGGGCCGATAGTGCCAGGCCGTTGTGCCATTTTGCATTGTAATCCGTTTGACGGCATATCCAATATAAATAAAGCTTTTGCTACTTGCAACTCTTGTGTTGGCCATTGTGTGGATATCTATCTTGTGCATTGCAATATTGTGCTAACCTTGTGTTGCTTGCTTCCGCTATATAAATACAAATATTGTTTGGCTTGTCTATTTGCTGGCTTGTGCAGGTACGAACACTTGGAGTCGTAGTCCAAGCTGCCTAAGTGAGGTTTAGGAGCTGTCGTGCCGTGTAGGTAAGGATTGATCACCCTGACCCTACATCAGTAATATGAGCAACTTGAGTCTCCTGCAAGTTGCTCCCCACGTCCATTGCTTCTCCCAAGCTCATTGTCGGTTTTATGTGTTGCCAAGTTGTCGTGTGTTGCCAAGTGTTGTTGTGAAATTGCCATGAGTTGTTGAGCGAGGTGGAGGGAGCTGTCCGAGGTTGTGAGTGGTACGAGTGGACGCGTATCGGGACTCACCGGGCATAGTATCAGGAGACATTCAGTGTTCCAAGCTGCGGGCGTTGGGCGGTCAGAGTGTGTGCCTTTGAGCCACTTGTTTTGTAACTGGGCCAATAGTGCCTGGCCGTCGTGCCATTTTGCATTGTAACCCGTTTGACGGCATATCCAATATAAATAAAGCTTTTGCTACTTGCAACTCTTGTGTTGGCCATTGTGTGGATGTCTATCTTGTGCATTGCGATATTGTGCTAACCTTGTGTTGCTTGCTTAAGCTATATAAATACAAATGTTGTTTGGCTTGTCTATTTGCTGGCTTGTGCAGGTACGAACACTTGGAGGCGTAGTCCACGCTGCCTAAGTGAGGCTTAGGAGCTGTGGTGCCTTGTAGGTAAGGATTGATCACCCTGACCCTACATCAGTTGGTATCAGAGCTACTTTGTCGCTCGTATCAGAGGAACTTCCCCTCGTTTTGCGTTGAGTCAAGTCAAGCCTTAGGTGAATTAGGTTTGTTTTCCTAAAGGGTTCGAGCTTACCCCTTTGTCGGTGTGTTTGAAAAGCTTTCCAGGGTCTATACGTTTAGTACCCCTATTCTACTTGCTCCCTTCTTTGAGCAAGCGACCAGCTGGACCGGTCTAGTTTGTGAAAGCAATATGGTCGAGTCTGGACTAGAGCAGGAGCTACCTTTGGACCCGCAAAGAACGGGCCGCGAAGGAGCTGAAGGAGTGAATACTGGTCGTGGTGGACGCCATGCCAGTAGCAACCGTGCCATCGAGTCCCTTGACCAGAGAGTCTCGAAAAAGTTTGAAAAGATAGAAGGAAAAGTTCATGTTATGGACGAGTCCATGGGGGAATGGAGGTCCCAATATGACGAGACCATGGAGGAGGCAGGACGATGGCGCTCCTCAATGATAGAGGAAATGTCCGAGTTGAGGAGAAGGTTGGAGGATAGCCTGAATGCTCAAACGGCATGGGAGACTTCACATGCCGATTTGATAAAGTCCCTTGAGAAGGTCCAAGCAGAGGTCACCTATTGTCGTGCTGCAGTTGTGGGTGCTTATAGTAGTGACCGAGGGCAGAGCAGTTCAGTGCAGAAGAAGAGACCACCAAAGCTTGTAGAGCCCAAGAGCTATGATGGTGCAAGGGATGATCGTCTATTGGATGATTTCCTCTGGGACATTGTGCAGTATTTGAAGAAGGTGGGTGGTTTGTCTGCCATAGAAGAAGTGGAAACGGCCGCCAAGTCTTGGCTATCCCTGTCAAATAACTGGCGGTCGTTCCCACTTCTTCTATGGCAGACAAACCACCCACCTTCTTCAAATGCTGCCCAACGTCCCGGAGGAAATCATCCAACGAGATGATCATCCCCGGCACCATCATAGCTCTTGGGCTCTACAAGCTTTGGTGGTCTCTTCTTCTCGCACCGAACCGGCTCCGCCTCTGGCCACTACTATAAGCACCCACAACTGCCGCACGGCAATAGGTGACCTCTGCTTGGACCTTCTCAAGGGACTTTACCAAATCGACATGTGAAGTCTCCCACGCCGTTTGGGTATTCAGGCTATCCTCCAACCTTCTCAACTCGGACATTTCCTCTATCATTGAGGAGCGCCATCGTCCTGCCTCCTCCATGGTCTCGTCATATTGGGACCTCCATTCCCCCATGAACTCGTCCATAACATGAACTTTTCCTTCTATCTTTTCAAACTTTTCCGAGACTCTCTGGTCAAGGTTCTCGATGGCACGGTTCCTACTGGCATGGCGTCCTCCGCCACGACCAGTATTCACTCCTTCAGCTCCTTCGCGGCACGTTCTTTGCGGGTCCAAAGGTAGCTCCTGCTCTGGTCCAAACTCGGCCATATTGCTTTCGGTTGCGGAACGACTCCTTGCAGGCACAAACTGAAACAGGATACGAGCGACAAAGTAGCTCTGATACCAACTGATGTAGGGTCAGCGTGATCAATCCTTACCTACACGGCACCACAGCTCCTAAGCCTCATTTAGGAAGCGTGGACTACGCCTCCAAGTGTTCGTACCTGCACAAGCCAGCAAATAGACAAGCCAAACAATATTTGTATTTATATAGCGGAAGCAAGCAACACAAGGTTAGCACAATATCACAATGCACAAGATAGACATCCACACAATGGCCAACACAAGAGTTGCAAGTAGCAAAAGCTTTATTTTTATTGGATATGTCGTCAAACGGATTACAATGCAAAATGGCACGACGGCCTGGCACTATCGGCCCAGTTACAAAACAAGTGGCTCAAAGGCACACGCTCTCTGACCACCCAACGCCCGCAGCTCGGAATACTGAACGTCTCCTGATACTATGCCCGATGAGTCCTGATACGCGTCCACTCGTACCACTCACAAACTCGGACAGCTCCCTCCATCTCGCTCAACAACTCATGGTAATTTCACAACAACACTTGGCAACACACGACAACTTGGCAACACACAAAACCGACAATGAGCTTGGCAGGAGCAATGGACGTGGGGAGCAACTTGCAGGAGACTCAAGTTGCTCATAGCAGTCGTAGCTGCTAATTGTAGAAAAGGATGTGAGAGCTCAGTCGCGGGAAGGGCAGGAGCAGATTTTTCAGGTTATCGAGGGCGTACCTCCAGAATTTGTGCATTGATGGCTCAGAGGGTCGGGTCCTCTATAAAAACCCATGAATTGTAATGAAGAAAAGGGGGGACACTTTTGCTAGAAAATTGTTGTATCTTGACTTCTACAATAGACATTAAAGTCCTTGAGCTCCATTTCTCTCTTGAATGTTATCTTTTGTGTCTATTTTTGTTATTCTTTTTCTTCATTTGCATACTGTAATTTTGCGTTCTGGATTTAGGTGTGTAATGAAGGATTGAACCCTGGAATCGTTCAGAAGGTTACATAAGAGATTTAATACTGCGTTAAATTCTTTGTATGCTGCCTGTGGATAGTGGTTTCTGTCAAGTTCTTATATTTTCCTAATTGCTGTAATTCTGAATTCTGGATTTAGGCGTAGGAAAATAATTGAATCCTGGAACCCTTCCAGAGGATACATAGGGAAGATAGCGTGGTGTTTATTTAAGTTTTATTCTTTATATTTATTGTTGTTGTTTCAAGGTATTAGTTGATAATCGTGTTGTTGGTTCTTTCCCACCAAATTGTTCACACTTCTTACCCTATCCCTTTTATTTCTTTCCTGCACTCTTATCTTAAAACATCAAGTAATTTAATATAGGAATCGGCCTTTCTCCGGAGATTGGCACGAAGGGCATCTCTTTCCTCTGGCCTTTCAATATTGGTCCAGGTCTAGGGCGCGTATAATTGCCAAAAATCCTTTCCTGTGGCAGATTTGTGACCAACAGTTTATGGCACGCCCGGTGGGACTCGGTCAGTTTCACCTTGTGAGTGATAGTGAGAGCTGATGCTTATCTCATTGCCAAAAGACTCTAGCATCTGGAGACTTTATTCAACCTGAAAATCTCAAAGTCATAGAGACCGGTACTAAAATATGCGTGCCTTCATGCAAACAAGATGGAGAGTTCGGAATAGTGGAGTAGAAACTGAGTTCTTTGAACTTGATATTGACGCATTCGAGGAACGCCCCAGGCTAGTCACGCCTGAATCACTTTTACGCGGAGCGTCCTCGCAAGAGGCTGCCTTTGACGAACAAGGTCTAACCTCAGACAACACAGCGACTAGTCTTCCTCCTAACCCTCCTAACTCACCAGATCATTCAGGCGCCTCCGTTCCAGCCAGCAATCGACCAGGAACTTCGAGAAACAAGAAAGGCAGTTGAGGCCCTCTTAAAGCTCCCACTACCGATGAACAAGAAAGGGTTGTAGTCCTTCTTCGGCCAAATTAATTTCGTGAGGAAGTTTGTCCCAGACTTTGCTCAA